>OX453250.1:19231001-21631001 GCA_949709985.1 Luffia ferchaultella | reverse complement strand
CCCTTCATCACACATACGGCTTCCATGACTAATTTCACGCCAGCAGGTGGGTTCTTCATAGACTTAACTAAGGTTATGTCAGCGGGTTTTAACGTGTTCAGTGCATTTAAAGCAGCTTCAAGCGCTGGCACCGCTTCAGCGAGATCCGATTCGCAGTCGTCTTTGATAGCTTGGGCCGCTGCAGCTGCGTCGTTCGCTAGCGCTTCGTCTGCACCCACGATCTATAGAACATACACGTTATTTAAAGTTAGATACACAAGAATTTCATAATACGCAGTGTAACGTGTACCTAATGTAACGAGTGGTGACGAGGGCTACGTAGCTAGTAGTGTTCGCAAGGCAACCTATGGTCAGTTTTTTGGCGCAAGAAAATGCCGCACGCACCCAATCGTGATAAGTCGTTATAGCCTAGTGGTAGTGAGCTCGCTTCTTGTTTAGAAAGCAGTGGTCGAATCCTAGGTCATGTACCTACCAATGAATTTTTTCTAACCTACAACTTACAATCCTATCACTGACTAAGCCTCGGAGAGCAGATTAAGCTGTCGCCGTCGGTCCCGGTTAAAATCCACCAACCTACACTGAAGCAGCGTGGTGGATTAAGCTCCAAGACCCCTCATCCCGCGGGGCGACCTAAACTTCTACAGTGAAGCATTAATGGGTTGATGATATGGTATGGTACCCGATCACATAATGAACAGAACAATATTTTCTCGGTTATAAAAAGGTTACTTAAAAACTATTCGGTACCTATTCGATATTTTAATTTATTCCATGTCATTCCATTATTTTACTGATATTTGTTGACAGTTGTTTTCTGTGTTTAACAATTTTTTTTCAAGTTTAACCACTCTGATTTGCTAATTGTATCATAATGCATTGTTTTAAGTTAAACGGTGTTACAAATGAAGCCCCAAATCTGTCAATTTGGATATGTCATGTTTGAAAAGAATTTTGACATCTTTCAAAAGATTGACAGTTATATTGCAATGCACGACTACCTTCGTACTAGTAACTTTTCATTGCAAACTTCAAGCGTCCTTTGTACATTTTGAAAAGATTAAAAAGTTTGGAACCTTTTCTGTTACACACTATAATTTCACTCTCAACCCTCCTAAAGAAGATAACTTCGAAATGTTACTTTGATTTATATCGACTAAATAAAAGATTAACGTTAAGCACAAAACGCCAAAATTAAGAAAAGAAGATTAATTAAAATATTCACTAATAATGTCGAAATTTTTGGTCAATGCCTATTCAATTTTTTTGATTAAATCCAACCCAAACGATCTACGATACTTATACGAAAGTTACATTATGCCGGAGCTGCATGCGAAAGCTATGAGGACGATAACGTAGAGTTGGCAAGTTGTGAGCCAAGCGCTCGATATAATACAATATAAAATAAACAACTTTAATTTCAATAAATTCAAATTATGCATGTGTTTTGGACATGAGCTTGAGATGCGCTGTTTTTTGATATAAGGGGAATCAGAGAGTTCATAGTCTTCATCATGAACCTATGAATACCTACCAGGACGTAGCATCGCGAACTAACTACCGACGCACCCTTGGCAAGTCAGCTGGCTATGTACGCACGCGTCAACTTGAACACATTCATATCATAGTATGTCTACAGACCGTTGGTACGCTGCGAAATTCCACTCTTACAAACATACACGGCCACCATTGCAGTGCTTCATTGATTGTTCAGTGACGAGGAGTCTAGAGTTTTTATTACGTCTGTGGTACGGATATAGAGTTTAATTGTGGAGTTCATAAAGTGTGATTATAGATACAACCGAAATACACCAAATAATATCTTCGAATTCATCGTCTTTTAATTTCAACTCATCACCCAAATTACATCTATGTCCCTGAATGAAATAGTTTACTATACATCGGCCGTCGAGAGTTTGCGTTCCTGAGAGGTTGTAATCGGCATACTAATCGGATGGTTGATGTGAATTTGTACCGTCGGACGATTTCAGTTTTCAAATATTGTTATCGTTTACATGCACGAATAACACAAAATTAAATTAAAAATTATATTGTTATGTCAAATCACAACAAATATGATGTTATAGCTATAATATAAATCTCATGCGCAAACTCTCGACGGTCGATGTGTAACTTAAGAGCCAAGATATAGAAATGAAGGCCTTAAAATAATTAACGTTATTTCACCTCTTTTTGTTTCTCGACCACCACGGTGTCTTGTTCAATTTTTATCATCAATTTCTCAGTTTTGTCTGATGTTTCCACTAACTGCGGTTGCAAGTCAATCAAATTCTGCTGCATCACCGCTACTTGACTGGCAGCAAAGTCCAGCTGTTCCAGGCCGGTCTCGTAGCTACGTTAATAAATATGTAAGCATCTATCATAATATACGATGAAAGCACCAAATTTTTTTTTTAAATTATCTCATATTTCTAATCACTTTTATAGATCTTCGTTTAAACTAACAGCACACAAAAAATCAGGCAATTTTATTAAAAAAAACATTATTTTCTTTTATAGTGCTTAATAACGAATATATGCATTATCAGCTTATTATTAATAAGTTTATTTTCAAAATAAATAAAGTTAAATGTAATTTTTAAATCTTATCTATTACTTCTTTTCTTTTTATGGTTGAACCGTATTAATATCGATGAGAGACTATGTACTGAATAAATAATAATCGCATTTACATAAAATTTGCAAGAATTTCCATCCAAATATCATTTCATGACGGTTAGCGCCTGTTCGTAAGCGACTTACTGGGCCAAAAGTATATTGTTCTATAACACTGATCGATAAGGGAAATCGTGCACAATACGTTTAGGAATATTTATATAAAAACAGACTGAAAACACGTATTTTACTTACCGCAATCTAGATTTGGTGATCTGATCCACTTTTATAGCATAGAGATTTTGGAAGGCTTTTATAAGTTCCAGAAAACTTGTAGGTGTTACGTAGACTTTTCGATGTTGATCGGCATAGAATCTGTAAATGAAAATGTTACACCATTACATAAAGCAGGGAACTAAATTTCAGAAGAAATTTCTGAAATTTTTATTAAACACAATTAATTAATACATAGACCTACATAAATCATTTCTATTGAACAAATATCTTTTTCTACGTGGGTACAGTTTCAATCAAACTTTATGATGGATGTGGACATAGGTACAAGCCGCGTCGCAGTAACCAGTTTTAGGTGTAGCAGGACGCAGTGGAGGGAGGGGTATATGACTGTGCCTGCGCAAGCAAGCTTATACCTTTGTATTCCAATCCGCCATAAAGTTTGAGGCGAACTATACTTATCTCTAAAATTATTTTCATGGTAAGGAGATTTTATGGGTATCGACAGATGTCATCTGGTGTAGACGACATCCGTCGATACCCATAAAATATTCTTTTTTAAATATCTTACTGCTATAATTTTATATAAAACATACCTGTCACTAAGTTTTACCACGCTGACGTGAAACAGCTGGCACATTTCGACGCAAGCCTCGCGCATTTTATCATCCACGTCGCCCATTTTGCTAATGAACATATACGCCACACGTTCCAGCGCCTCTGGCGGCCACGCCGTGAACCTGGTATAGGTGTATTAATTATAAAATAAAATGGACGCTGTGTCGTGATGGCCGTGTGATGGAGAGCCCGCTTCTTGTTAAAATGGTCGTGGTTCGAATTCCAGGGCATGTACCAATGATTGTTTCTAACTTAGGTACATAACTATCACTATGTGTCTCAGAGAGCACGTTAAGCCGTCGGTTCCGGTTGCTATTATCAGACTGCAATCGTTGCTCATGAGCACAATGGAACTTAAATATCATATACCTAAGTAAACTGGAAAAGCTAGAAAAACGTTGTACCAATTAGTACCACATTTGTACCTACGGATCGCCATTAACACGTCTACATAAGTATTTAGTTAAAGGATAAAAGCAATAAGCATGTCTCCTAATCCATATTTTATAGAGAAAAAAGTGAATATGTTATATTTATCAAAGTAAAAATTTATTTGACCAGCAGTAAAAAACTACACTTTAATGTTTATTTTACCATCTTAATAAGCAAAGTGTGTCATAAACTTGTCATAAAATTTATAAAGTATGTATTTTCTTATAGCAAACATTTCTAATTCTAGTGTTAGAAACAACTCGCTCGCCCGTACGTAACTAAATCGAAAATTATAAAGCGATAGCGCTTTTATTAGAGGTGTCTTGAATAAACTTTAATTATCTAATCTTCAACAAAAATATACATAAGCTTTCAAGCGCGTAGCATGTATCATTTCGGAAAAATACGTATTTTTTGAAATAAAAACATTCGAATGCAACTGTGTTACACATAAAGATGGCGCCACATGTATAAGTTTTAATATACGATATCTGAAAAACGTCACTTTCTTTAAAATATATTTTACTAACAATTTTCAAAAAAGATATCTTTTCTATGACATATGTTTCAATTTGGGACAACTTGAATCATTACTATTTTAGTACAGTTTTATAGAGATCACTAAATCCCTGCCTACTTACTCTTCATTGTATTTCAAAATCTTTAAATACCTGTTCATTAAGCTCTAAATCACAAAAAATGACAAGGCCTACCAATCGATGGTGCAGCAATTGATGAGCGAAGGGAACATCCTGAGCCGATTTCTGAACGAGTCCCCTATAGGAGAGAGTGCTAGGGTTACTCTCAAATTGGCCTTCACACGCTCTATGAAGAAACCGAACATGGCTAGAGGTGTCGTCTCCATTTTACGTCCCTGTAGAGTCATAAGCAATTTTTTTTTTATTCATAGCATGACAACACATTACTTCTGTTGTCATGTGTGTTTATACATTATGGCGAAAACTGATTTTCACATTCTCTGCGAAAATTTTACGGACCGAGCATTCGACGCGCCAAAGCCGGAGCACACGCTTAGCATACTTACCGTTTTAAGCTTTTAAACTTTAATTTATCACATATATACTTTCTACACTTTTACATATAGAGCTAGAAAATAAATAAGCAAACTAAAATTAAGAAAGCGTTGGACGCGTAAACGCCCATACAAATACTCTTAAACAATTTATTACGACCTTAATAATCTTCATATGCATTTTAGTCTTGGCTTGTTTTGAATTGTAGTTTCATTTGAGTTATATCTACGTTTGTATAGAGCCAAAACTTTTAAATTTCTGCAAACATCCTAGTTATAGTTTCGTAATAGTTATATAAATATACAAGATCTTTGTAACTAGGATGCTTATAGAAATTTCGAAGTTTTGGCTATATAATAATAACACATACAATCACAACAACGTCTAGGTCCCAAACTAAGCACTAGCTTGTATTTTGGGTACCAAGCGAAGACACCAAATACATATAACAACCAAGACCCGGTGCCAGTATTAATATTCATCATATAAATACTGACCCGATCTGGGATTCGAACCCGGGACCTCCAGCTTCGCAGGTAGGGTTGCTGCCCACTATAGGCTAAGCGGTCGTCAAGTACAAACTAATATACAAACCTAGTTCTGACTCAAAAGAGACTATAATTCAAAATGAGCCAAGATTAAAATGCATATTAAGGTCGTTATCGTTTATAAGCATTTACATAGGAGTTTACGCGTCCAGCCTCTTCTTAAATAAATATTTCTACGTATTCGTCCTCGACATCGGTTATTCAAATTCAAATTCAAAAAGTTTTTATTCAATATAAGATGTTTACACACACTTATTGAAAGTCAAAATAAATTGATTAGGTACCGGTTCAAAAACTAGGAGGAGAAGAACCGACAAGAAACTCCTCCCTTATTAATATCTACTCATTTTCCAGTCACTAATTGTTTGCCCGAAAGTTATATATGTCGCCGCTATCTGGTTAAATCGGTCATTTAATTGGACAGCTAGCCTGTTAATTAAATGCCGGCATTCAAATTTGACTAGACCGTTCGTTGAATGAAGGTAGCTCAATGTTTAACATATTGGCTACTTGAAAGCTAACTCTTTAGAAACGACTGAACCAAAGGCAACCAGAATATGAACATTGTAAAAGTAGAACACATTATGAAGTTGGAGCTGGCCGCGACATAAAAAAAAACTATATTTAAACAATCCGGCGACCTTTGGTTCACCCATTTCAAAAAGGCTCGCTTTCAATCAGCCAATATGTTGAACGTTGAGCTACCTTAAGTAATTCATTCAACGAAAGGCCTATTCATCTAATTTAAAGCCGGCATTAGATGAATAACCTAGCCATCCAATCAACAGGCTGGTTGAACCATTTGGCTTCGAGATATACAAGAAGAAAACTATTAAATTTGTAAAATGGTATAGGACATTACTGGAAATTATTCAAGAATTACGACCTAACCGTCGCGTCAGTATTTGCTTACATTAACAGTTAGTGCGTCAATCGGTAATAGTAAAGTCAAGGCGACAGCGAAGTAATGTGTAAGATTTTAAATAAATAATCTTACACGTTATCATCTTTAATATTTTTGGTACATTTTTTAACTGTAATAGTTTAGTTTAGCGAAATAAACAAATGAGGGAAGTGTCGTGACTTTTTATTGTTATACACGGAACTCGTGTGGTCCAGTATAATATATTTTCCAATAAAAATATGATCTCTGCATTTTGGATCCAAATATTTAATGGAGTTACCTAAGTTAAAGAGATTTACCAGGATTAAATAATATATTTCCACTTGTTTATTTTTCTATAATACGGAAATTATGTCCACTAGAAAACTTTTGGCCAGTTATGGACATTGCCTATACTGAAAACATGTCAAAACTCACCGTCTCCCTGACAGCTGATTGCATCTTATCCAAAATCTCGACTTTTTCGTCCATACCATACAGATTGGGTATGTCACCAGTGTTCAACAACATGTTTACGTCTTCTAACATGCCTTCGTACATGACTTGGTTGTCCGCAAATAAAAACACGAGCGGTTTCCCCAATATACCGGCCTTCATCAACATTCTACGTATATCGTCACGCCATTCGGTTTCGCCGTAAACGCGGGATATTTCGATCTGTAACAAGGATGGAGCATTCAATTCATATCACCGCATTCATTAAATTTTTTAGTAGCGATGAGCGCGTCTCCTTTAGCAAAATTATGTCATACGCTATTTCACACGTTAAATACTGACCGATTGGCCGAGTGGTTAGAGACCCTGAACTGCGGAGCCAAGAGTCGCGGGTTGGATTCCCGTCCGGGACAATTATTTGTGAGCATGAACATGTCTATTTGTTCCGTGTTTAGATGTAAAAGTATCTATATATGTATATATTATAAAAGAATAATTAAGTATGTTTAACAGTTGTCATACAACATAATACTTGTTTACTTTGGGGCTAGATGGCGCTTTGTGGGATGTCCCAGGCATTATTATCATTATTAAAGTATATCAAATTACTACACGTTATGAATTTTGAAAAAATACCGTTTATTACCGGAGATGTAACAAATCAAAGTTAATGTATTTACGATTTGCCCGTGACGTCACTCGGTGCACGCTACGTAGAAATGACTCATGTTAGCCCATAGTAATTTAACTGAATGAGATCATGGCATGCTTATTTTCTTTAATTTGTTCCTTTTGGCAGTTTTGTAGATACCAATGAAATTCTACTATTATTTCGTTTTTCTTAATAAATATAGCATATTTATATAAAAAACAGAAATCACAAGACGCCCTCATTAGGCCGCAGTTTATCAACAAATTTCTTTATGTATTACCGAGTGGAGGTATAAATATATTATACTAGCGGCCCGTCCCGGCTTCGCACGGGTAGTATTCGTTTCTCATAAGAATCACTTTTTTTATCTCAGTCTTGTCTCATTCCCGTTCTTCCTTTCATTTTTTCGTTCCCATCGCAAAAATACTTTATTATTTCTGTTCTTGGCCCTAGTGTAGCTTCGTTTTCGTTTTCATTCTCATCAAAAATAACTTTTTTATCTCCGTCTTAACTCATTCCCGTTCTTCCCTTTACCGTTTTTGTTCCCATCGCATAAATATTTTATCGTTTCCGTTCCTGGCCCTGGTCTCATTTCCTTTTTGTTTCCATTCTCATCAAGTACAACTTTTTTATTTCAGTCTTAACTCTTTCCCTTTCGTCCCTTTCCCGTTTTCGTTCCCGTAACACAAATATTTATCGTTTCAACAATTTCTGTCAGTCTTAATTAAATAAATTACACTTTTGCGAAATAATATTTAGTTATGCAATTATTAAATTACTAAAATGGCTATTAAAAAATAAGGGTTGATCGTAGAAGGGTGAAAATTGAGGATTGTATGTATTTTTGTATGTTGTATCATAAAAAAATAGAAATTAAAAATTTTGTCTAAAAAAAAAAAAAAAATTTAGGGGTGGACTACCCCTAACATTTAGGGGGATGAAAAATAGATGTTGGCCGATTCTCATAGATACCGGATAAGCACAAAAAATTTCATCGAAATCGGTCAAGCCGTTTTGGAGAAGTATGGCAACGAAAACTGTGACACGAGAATTTTATATATTAGATTACATGAATGCGGTGTCATCGTAGCTGGGTATGGTCTGCAAATTTTTTAAATAGATCCTCACAAGATACAATTATTTGGTAGCTTTTATTTGTTCTTGTTCGTCTTTTCTGTTGTTGTTTGAATGATATTTTTTGGCCCATGTTTAGCTATGGCGACGACCGATTCATACGCAGTAGGTAATGTAACTATGGGTAATCTATAGGTGGAGGCCATTTGAAGAGGCGTAATTATTTAAATGACTTATATTTTATAAGCTGCATTTAGCTCTATGCAAAAAACTTTGTCACTGCATATCACTTAAACTCAATTACAGTTATATAGCGAAAAAACGAAACGGACACACGTCTTTACTAATCATCGGCACGATAACTAATTCGTCGTTCGCATTGACCTAGTTTATTGTTTCAATTATAATTAATTCGATTAATCATAAATACTCAAAAGTTACATAGTAATCTATATTGACTATGAATAGTCGTTATCGATTTTTCTTTAGTTATCAGATAGTATATCAACTTTATGAATAGGTATAGTTCCAAAATAGGACATCATGTAAATGTGCAATTTACCTGTATGACATTCATCTCGAGTATGCTGGCTGCTAACTTCACTGCACTGCTCCTGCCACTGCCTCCTACGCCTACCAGAAGCAGGTTACCTGAAATTATATTTACAAACTCATAAATGCTTCAGCCGTAATATTTTCCATTAATCGCAAAATCAATACAGTGTTTTAAACGCTTTAAATAATTTAAACCGATGGTAAAGTTGTGAAATCGCTTTTAAATTAATGAAAACTAGTGGTCGTTCGAAATTTGACCGTATACACTTTTTTGAAACCACCAATAATAATTAGGCGAGAGTAAGTCAATTCAAATTGCATTAAACGACAGATTATTATACTCGTATGGTAAACAGCATATTTATGTAACACATATTATGTATATATTTTAGCTTTTGCCACTTCTTTTCCATATCTTCTTCTATATATAAATACTTGAAAGAAAAGCTTTCGATCTTTTTTTTTTGTTTTACCCTTGCGGTGGGAAGGTGGATTAAACTCTACAGCTTCCGCGCGCTGGAGTGGGAGTTACACCCACTAATCAACCGCCTGAAGCAAAATAAGGACGCGTGGCGTTAGCCCGAAATCTCTTACGACTTCATCGGAACGGCCGATCGCGGCCGACACAGGAACCGGAATGGAATGCCTCTTTCGATCCCTTTTTAGCATACCTACTACGCGCACGGAGGAGTGTGAGATTTGGCATCTAGTTACAGTTTATGTGGAGTAGGAGTACAGAAAGCTAAAATCTATATACAAGGTGAGTTTTTGAAATGGGACTATATGGCTAAATGCTAAACTATGAGAAATAATGAAAAGTGTTCAAAGGAATCACGAGCTCAATTTTTGAGAAAACAAAAACTGCATTTTCACATTTTTGAAAAGTCCGTTTCATTTTTGTTGACATTGTATTTTGAGGGTCCACCCAGACAATATATAATCAAAGTATCGTAGTATCTAATTATAAAATTCTCAAAACTAACCGTTATCCTGCAATAAGACACGCGTGCAACGACTAATATGATCGAGGGCGTATCGGAACATAACCAGATGCATTGGTGACGAAGACACCACATTATATTCTTCGAGATAATACTCCATCTTACGAGCCATATCGTCCAAATCTAAGACCTGTGACAATATTTAATAAGCTACATTGTTAAGAAACACACACGATTACTACTACTTAAGAAATATTTTTAAGGTTGCGGACAATGCGACAACCCATTGTAACTCGGTTAAGACTGTTAAGGTTAAGTTATATTAAGACAACCACTTGTATGTATACTTATTGCTTACGACGGCGAGCACAAGGCCGAGCTGCGAGTGTTTAGAGCATACGTACAGTGTTCGAAATTAGTGAGTGCAACAGAGATAAAATCGTAATTAGCATAGTGAACTTTGTTATCGTTTTAAATTGGTCTATACGGTCCAATTTGTGCCTTCTTATAGTTTCACTCGCCTGAAACTAGTGGGTACTTGCCATAGTAAAGAGAAAAGAGGGAAAGTTAGCCCTTTCCATTGATAGAGGCTTAACTCTACAGTACTGCCGCCAAGATTTGCCTAGCGACCAAAAGGGGCTTTCTTTACCGTTTACCTTAGATGCCTCGATTATAGAGGTTTTCTATAAAGTACCTACTGCCCTCGAAGGGTGCCAAATTTAGCCTGAAAAGCCCTAATTGGTCCGCTGAAAAAGGTGCGAAAGAATTTCTGAAAGCGCGGCAAAACTGTAAATAACGAGTATATTGATTTTATGTAAAAATAGAGTATAAAAGGGCTAACGATCCGCCATATCGGACACTTCTGACTTCGATTTCTACATAGTCAAACTTCTGAAACAAGAGAAGAGCAAGTACTAGCTAGTCGGTGGGAGGCTATGACTGAAAATCGATACTGGCCTTTTGAATGGTATCCAGCTGCAACCAGCCCCGGTACAAGGTCGTCGACCCGTACACCTATACCTGTTATCTTCTTAACAGTTTACAATTAATACATGTATCATGCAGTTTTTAATTTGGGTCCATTTTACAGAAAGGTAACTGTTACTGTCATGAATTAATTAAATATTTTTCGCCATTCATTTGCGTGTAGTCCTTAAATCTTTTTTAGACGATTTTTTATGAGTGTCTGCTCTTTTCTAAAAATATTAGTCACTTCATGTCATTTACATATAATTGTGATGGCAATACAAAGTCAATTACAGCTAGCGAAATGAAGACATCTTCAACACGCGTCACATCGTTCAGTGTCACGGTATACTAGGTTAAGGACTGGGTTAATTTAATATACCAACCAATATTGACCAGTCAAAATCATAAAGTACGATTGAAACCTCTTAGAAATATATCACTAAACTAAAACATTTTGTGATAAGCGCACCTGGTCATAAATTTTGGGATCGGCATCGGGCTCCATGTAGTTTCCAAAAAATATGTTCGCGGCGTGCTTATTGCTCAGCTTTTCGCCCTCGGGTATATAGCCTAGGTCGTTCATCACTTGATCCATGTGAACGCGGTACGAGTTGTACACTGAACGGTACACCACTTCAAATAGTTTTTGCCTTTAAAAAAAAAAACTTTATTGTAACGCCTAGGAATTATATAAGAAGCAATTTAGTATAATCCTTGTAATGTGAATAACGAGATGCCTTAATTAGAGAGATATTATTATATTATAATTTCGTAGTTTTTGTAGTTCGTCCTATAAATCTAGCAATCAATAGAGATACGGTTTATTTTCACCAGTTTTGTAACTTTCTTAAATAAATAGAAAAACGAAATGGCGACGGACAAACGGAGTGCTATTTCACGATCCAGGTGCCATACCATTACGTCCTAAAATAATCAAATCACGCTCTAAAAAAAATACAAATAGAAAAAAAAGAAATACAATACTCGCGCAACAACGTGTGCGTCAATACAGCAAAACTGTTTATAGGGTAAATATTGGCATTAAAGCTGACAAAAATCACAGTAATTAGGTATTAATTTTTAATCACGCTTTCCGAAAGCATTCAAATTCAAACAAATGTAATTGTTTCAGGTGTTGGTCTTCAAGACTTTCAGTAATCATTAGGTTCGTTTGAATATTAAAGTTATTACTTATTAAACACATTAAATATTTTTTGGTTAAAAAATATTTTTAATGACAATACAAGTATAAACACGAATTTATGGAAAAATAAAATCAACGTAAAATAGACATGACAAACAATCAAAACACAATCGCGTTAAAACATTCTTTTAAATTTAATTTAAAAGTCAAATTATTACCAGCCAGTTACCGATGAAATTGCGAAATCGTTAGCCTTTGTTTTTTTTTTTCATATGGGCCTTACTTTTACTTATATTTTCTCAGGTAAAATAATACACTTACTCTTTCAAATATTGTCATTGAAAAACATCGATGACGTCATACCTGCTAGACTAATCACCTGTATGTATTAATTATAGTTGAAAACATGCAAAGATTAATAAAATTCGACCAAATTCGAAACGAACGAAAAATTCCACGAAATTAATAGAATTTTTCCAAAAAGTTATCCTGTGAATTTATAACAAATTTATCCTATACTTTACTTAAACACTGTATAAGTGTAGGTATCTACTTGAAATTGTCATGTCATCATATCAAATTTCCGGTAACGTACGCACCATTTCACACTGTCGACGATTCATTGAAAAAACATTTTTTGTTGACCGCCTCAGGTCATTTGTTCAGCGGCCTAAATTCAAGTAGACTACATCATCATCAGCCCGTGTCTCTCCACTGCAGGATATAGTCCTCTCCCAAGGCCCGTCACCACACACGGTCCTCCGCCTTTCGCATCCAACTACCCCCGGTATGCTTCAGGATTCAGACTTTACATCACACAAATTCTTTTGTGATTGGCCCAAACTGTATCACGTTGGTCACATCAAGCCAATCAGATGACAAGGCCCACCTTAATCACTCCTAGTAACAAACCTATAAAAACCTCTTCACCATACTAAACACTACCAGTAGAACCATCGCTTTGAAGCACGCAAATCTACTCCTAGATAAAATAGATGTTTTATAACAATGTAAACAGTTTTTGTGTAAATTTTATATTTATTTTATCTACAACTTAGCTTTCATTTAATTACAACGTTCTACTGGCGGTAAGGTGCGACTGTAAACACGATAACTTTCTCCTTTTAAATAAGTAAATCAGTTAGACAGATGCCAACTTTCAGTACTGTGAAAAATACCATTACCCATTAATTCAAACAGTCATCCTTTGTGTCAATATGTGTCAAAAGAAATATTTTGGGAATAATCTATTCGACTTCGGTCCGGAGTTCTAATGGTCCCAAAGAGTAAAGTTAAAGCAATAGTACTGTGTGTATTTTAGTTATCTTCAATTACCTGTCAACGTCATCTATCAGTCTATCATAAAACACTCTGTACGTTTCGTGTATCCACAGCACAACCAATTTATTGATATCTTTCATATGAGTCCCGGGCACCAACAGCACACCCTTGATGACCCGCGCGAAATCTCTTAAGTTGAATAAATAGTGACACTTGCTCGGCGTCGGTAAAAATTGATTTGTGACAGTTTTGTATACTTCCATAGTTGCACCTACTACGGCCTGAAAAAAAAAATATGTTTTTTGTTTAAAAATTATTAAAATATCAAAACTACTATTGTGTCGCACTGCGAAAGAATTCCGCTCACGTGGATTACACGTTTGTTAATTTAGGCTGATACACATCTAGTTTTTGTAATGACATTTAATTATGACCTCTCTCTTCAAAACTACTTAAAACTTTCTAAATTAAGGTGAGATAATCATAATAATACATAATTTAATATAAACATCATAATTTACAGTCCAACCAATGAAATGTTTTAAAAATAAGTAATTTCGTGCGTACATATAGGACGACGGTAGGTAATCTTAACAAATTTTTCGTTCCGCCATCTCTGAGAAAATTCGTTTGTTGAAAACACACCCCTTAAGGTTTAATAAATAAGATTCTGTTCATTTCAATACTATAATAATGTTACGTGTTAGGGTTCGAAGGATCTGGAGAGAAATACCTGCTGACTCTTTTGAAGACTTTATTCACTAACACTAGGTCCAACACAAAGCACTAGGTCCAAACACTAAGCACTCACGATGTCCTAGATCGTAGCCAAGTCGTAGATTTCAAATGTATCACTAGTTTCGCTTCGAAGTCGCCTCGAAAGTAGCCCAAAAACTGAACTGAACTCGCTCGCCTTCCTGCGGCTATTTATATGGGTCATAACTAGCCTCGAGATCATTCTAGAAGGCGTGCGAACGCGATCGAATGGACTCTAGAAAGTCTCACGCAGGTACTGTTTTTCGAGACTATTCCTTTCCTCTAACGCCATCTAGTATTGAGTAGGGGTTTCGTGTTGTTTTTTTGTTCTACAAAGCGGTTTTACTGGTTGACGCTAGATGGCGGTCGTTACTCCGTGTGTTCGTAACAATAATAAATCGTTTATTGGCACAAAAAAAACCAAAAGTTTTTCACATTAGGTATTATATATATACATTAAACTATGGCCGTCGAGAAAATGTGTTCCTGACAGGTTATGGCCTGATGGTTAATGTGAATTTGTACTGTCGGACAAATTCCATGCCGTTTTCAAATGTTATGTCAACTCATATGCCAACAACACAACAACAAACATGATGTTATAGCGACACATATCATGTGTCAGAAACGCGTTCTCTCGACGCGCGAGGGCCGAATAATAGTAGGTTTTGACCTACTATTATTACAAAAGCGCTGAAGCCGAAATATTGAAGAAGCATAATACCTGAGCATAATACTATCAAAAGTCATTTGAAACTTGTTAACCTTGCTTTGCCTGACGAGCGTTTCGTTGAATCCTTTAGCGAAATGCCAGTCCATGATGGTGCAAAATATTTTATTCAAGGTATTGTCTTCAAACGAATCAACAGTTAACAGCAACGTGTGCCTTGGTAGACGCGATGAAATCACATTGGAACCGCCGCCAGGGGGCAGCATGGCTGATATAAATAGCTGTAATTATGAAAGAATATGTTATACGACTATTGATATATTATGAGTGTCACATGAATATGGCATCACCATAGTTGCACATGGTTATTAGTGGTTTAACCGCTTTTATGTCGGTGGCCAAGCCGACGCCGTCTAGACATTGCGGATAAGCTAATGGTTGTCATTATGTTGTCATTACATGAACCTTAATTAATAATTCTTACTTTTTTAATTATGAAAACTTAGTTTGAAATTAATAAAAAATTTAAAAACTTGAAACTTTATTATTTTGCACCGTAAACCATCGAAGCATATTGATAGGTCTATTAAAATAAAAAAGTATCCCTATACAAAATCAATCTGATTTGTAAAATAATTATGGTTTTGTAGACAGTTAACCGTGAACACTACCACAGAATATATCACTAAGCGTTGTGTTGTTGAGCGAGGACAAAAAAATCCTTGGAGTTTTTCAGCTTCAATTAAATACTACACATATAATTTATGTAATATGGAACGTGGTTGGCACGCTTGAGCGATAAGCGTCGCGCCGGAGCAATCGTGGGGAGCGTGAGGGGCGAGAGGCACCCGCGTCTCGCCAAGTAGCTACCGCTTTGCCTGCGGGCCCTGCGGGGCTTACCGGGCCGCAGAATGACGAACCGGTAATAAAAATCAGTCGTGTCAAAAATAATTCTATAGCGTGTTTATATTATCTCCGAAAAGAAAATGGTTTTCTTTTTGTATTTGTGTGAATGGATGGATCAGATGGATGTCGTTCTACTTCATAGCATAGGAACAAAAATCTACGATTTTTCAACTTCCCTTCACGGAAAAGAGGTAAACCTTCACGCTAATTTTCTCTTACGATATTTCATACATCCTATATTCTAATTAAACAAATTATTAATATTTTTATTAAAATTTGGATAATTTGTGTAAATCTCGCGCTTCTATTCAAATCGAATAATAAGATAATTGTAATAAATTCTAACAACTTTTAAACGATTTAACGAACCAGGCAGAGTTCCAATCGCGGTCGACTGTCTAAAAAACCAATCTGATTTTATAAACCATTGTAATTGTAGATTGATTTTGTAGAAGTACTTTTTTCGCCATAATTAAGAAAAAGGAGAAGAAGAAGTACTTTTTTGTTTTAAACGTCGATAGTTTAAGGTGCAAAATAATAAAATGAAGACTTTACCTAGTTAATGTCAACAATAACGGACTGTCGTTTTTTAAAGCTTAAAAAATGAAATTAAATGATGAGATCCTTAGGTCAGTTAGTTTAGTCGTTCTGATTGGTTGAGTGAATTAGCTCACTGCTAAAGTGCCTACATACTTCATAGTCAGTAGTAGGTATATACGAGTATTTTGTTTAAAAGTAGTTAGAAATGTAAAATTTTGTTATTTGACTTGTATAGAAAGGTTTTTGTGGTCACCGCTTCTGAAAATCGCAATAATATCATTTGTGAACATCAGATTAATCTATATAATGTGTTATCAATAGGCGCCGTCTGTGGATACAGGCGTGCAAAAGACCAGATTTGATAGGGATGAATAAACCAACTTTGAAAAACAAATATGTATGTAGACTATATAAATATATGCACTCAAAGAAAAACTTAAAGAAAATTGCGATTCCTACATTAAACTTGCCAATTACTCCTACGTTCTCAACGCCAACCCAGACAAGTACACCCAAAACAGATATTCTACAAATACGCAAGACGTACAATCGACTGTCGATACAGTTTCAAAAGGAAAACAAACAGAGGAAAAATGTCCTTCCACTTCTTTTAAATATTATTCTTCTCAAACAAAAGCGTCTCTAACTGATCACATTCCGAGAAAAAGACATCTCAGAAAAATGTTGCAGTATTCATGCACATCTGTGAATAGTTTTTATCACCTATTCATATTTTTCATTTACGATAGTAAATATATTAATTTCAAACTAAGTTTTTATCACATTGAAATAAAAAAATAAAAAATTATGACTGCATTTCATGTAATGACAACCCTTAGCTTCTGCGCCATATTGCTGTCATGTCTAGATGGCGTCGGCTTGGCCAACGACATCAAAGCGGTTAAACCACTAGTAGTCTTTATTTCCACTATGACGTAGTATATATATAATGGGTACAACCGGTCCGTAAAAGTCTGGCTGATGAATAAATAAAATTCGCGCAGGTTGCCTTTTAATTCCATATCAGCTCATTAGACCTCCCCTCGAGGTGAGGGTGGTTGGAGCTTAATCCCCCACGCTGCCCAAATGCGGGTCGGTGGATTTTAACGATTGCCATTTGATGATGGCAACCGAGAACAACGGCTTAACATACACGCCGAGGCACGGAGTCAGAAATAGTTACTTAAGTCAGAAAAAACTCATTGGTACATGCCCTGGAATCCGAACCACGATCTTCTAAAAAAGTAACTGACAGTATAGTAGTAACCTTAAGCATAGTACTTGGAGCGCGCGGCCCCGAGTAAGTAAGTCATCTTCGGTACTAACGCCGGTTTATGAATATTTAGTGCCAGACACACGTGTAGGGATGTCCACATAGCGTAGCTACGAACAAATATCTTTTTTTTGTTCGTAGCTTCACGTATATCAAATCTATTAGACACACGTAACTTCTGTAACATTTTAATATCTTTTTAGGGTTCCGAACCTCAAAAAGAAAAAACGGTACCCTTATAGGATCACTTTGTTGTCCGTCTGTCTGTCTGTCAAGAACTTTTTTCTCAGAAACGCGTAGAGGTATCAAGCTGTAATTCATATCAAATACTCAAGTTTACTGTCCCTTGCAGTTGTGAAAAAATTAAACTTCTAAGCCAACGAAATCAAAAGATACAGCCGTTAATGCTGTAAATTTTCTATACTCGCAAGGTAATCAAAACCTACATGGTACTTGCCGTAAACTCAGAATCATGAAACTTGGTAAGAAGCCACGTAAGCACAGATAATGGGAAAATTGCGAAAAGTATAAATTTTTAGTTACATAATAAAAATATTTTTAATAATTTTAAACTTACTACCTCTTTCCTTATGAACGCGTAGAGGTATTAAATTGAAATTCATATCAAATACTCAGGTCTATAATAGCTTTAAGCTGTAACAAAATCAAACTTACTTTTGCTTATACAACTACAGGTTTGTACGGAACCCTCGGTGCGCAAGTCCGACTCGCACTTGGCCGTTTTTTAAATTAATTAAACTTTTTTTTGTCCGCTCTCTTGATGTTAGCGTTAATAATCGTGAGGAAGCGTCCTTTGCCCAATCGCACCGTTTCTTCCCACTTGTGTCGCCTATTTATCACAAAGATGTTCTACTTATAAAATCTTAACCTACTTTGCCTTAAGCATACGTCATTTGATTTTAAATAGTAATGAATGCACTGTTTACCATAATATGCGTACCTACTCTATTGAGATATATTTCTAGGCGCTTCATGTCGTCGTTACTAAAAGTAACCGATTGTAAATTTTAATAACAACATAACCGTTGTACATTATGTCTTACCACATCAACGATTTCCTGTCGAGTCATTTCTTTGAGATCGTACCAATGTCCATGGTCTAGCCACTGTCGCAACAGCTCGAGGGGTGGCTGTGCACCCCACTGTTCCTTCTGAGGCATACTCAGGTCGTCCACGAATAATACGCACTGTAAAATGTTTAAATAAATGATGATACGTTCAATTTATTTCCGCTTATTTATTAAATCAGTTTTTGCCCGCTTCTCCGCCCGCGTCAACAGAACGTTTTTGTAGTTATGTTTTACCAGTTCTCCTAATTTTTGACGTCTATTCCCACCACCATTTCATGACACAATTCAAAACATTGCTCGTTGTTCCTTTCGATTCTTGATTAGTGTCATAGACAATTTTCGACCGGAATTAACAGTAGACTGTCATATTCTATTCTCCATCTTTCAACACTGTTTTTAACCAAGTTTTCAATTCGACTGTATTATTTTTTGTATGTTACTAATATCCAGCTGAGCGACCGCACGTATATGAATAATAATAATATCTGGGATGGGACATCCCACACAGCGCCATCTAGTCCCAAAATAAGCTAGTATTATGGTTGTATTATGCTTGTATTATGGGGTACTAGACAACTGACATATACTTAAATATTCAATTTTTTTATAAAACTCAGAATGATGATATATTTACCAACTACATTATCAATCTATTATACCATCTTGAGCTAACACAAACAAACTGGATGGTTTGCTCACTCGGGAGCATACCACATGCCACATGGTGTGCTGAAATCTAAGCGACAAACAGACATCGTTTGGCCTTGAGATTTATTCGTTCTCATCCCCACTCTGTGTTGTTTACGAAGTGAGAGTGACACCGGTAAGAGTGAAACTACGTGAATAACTGATCGAGTGACCACCGATCAGTTATCTACCGCCGAGAGTAGAAAATTTAAAAAAAAAATTTAATATAAGCTGACCCAGCAAACGTTGTTTTGCCATATAATTTATTTCTAGAGATCTTTTAGTAAAAAATAATAATAAATTATTGTAGGTGTATGAGGGTGTAGTATGTGAGTGGAAGAGGCATGGAGCGCTGTGAACGATGACGTAATATAAAAATAACAAAATATCAAACATTTGTATTTTCTCATTCATTAAAATATATTCTATATCGATATTTTTTGGGGTGGACCACCCTTACCACTTAGGGGTATAAAAAATAGATAAAAACCTATTCTCAGACCTACCCAATGCACATATAAAATTTTAACCAAATCGGTCAAGCCGTTTCGGAGGAGTATATACGCTAAAATTGTGACACGAGATTTTTATATATTAGATAATGAGTTTCGTAAGTACCTACTATCATCTGGCAAAAATTCATGCTGAGTGAGTCAAGCGCGAGTGTATATTTTGTTATACGCCACAATTTTTTGTCGCCACTGTCACACTTTGTTGGACAGATGTAATAAGTATGAATGCTATGCTTGTCATTGTTTCAATTTACAGATAATTTGACGTATTTAAAATTTTTAATAGTATTTGTAACATTTCTTGAACAATTTACCTCGAACATTCTTAATTTCATAATACTGTTGTAACGAACTATAATATTTTTTTTTAATTGCTAATTTACGGAAAGTATTTTAAAATGGTGTTTATAAATTGTTGTACAATGGCTTAAAATACACCAAAATGTAAGAGGAGAATTAGTAATAAAGAAATTGGACTACGTATCAAAAATAATGAACATAAATGAAGTCCGTTTTATCAGATTCTAAACTTTTGCCCATAAATAGTATTTAATTGGGTTTTTTGAGCTTTTAATAATTAAAATATACTAACCTTTTTACCCATTGATGGTCCAAATACCCCTTTCCGACGCCTATCTACCTTTGACATTATAATATCTTGCGTCTGTAAAAGTAATTTATAATACTTAGATATATATTTCAATAGTTTCATATGTATTAAAAAGAAAGTAATATTGCGCAAAAATATTTGTTTATATATTAATCATAGGTAAAAAACGATCACATAATTTTTGTTTAATAAAAGTGATACCAAATTCTCTTATTTAAAACATTTCTTATTATTGCCAATTACAAATATTTGAAACGCTTGCTTATAATCCCATATTCACTCTGATCACAACTTGGCTACAAATAACCAAGAATTATTGATAATTATTAAAATTTGCTACAATTACCTGATTAGCAGTGGTCCTTGCAGAAAAATTGATCGTATTTATGATGTACCGATCTTTGGGTAGAGACAGTAACAAGTTCAGCATCAGACTGGATTTGCCGGTGCCGGTCGGCCCCACCACCAGAATAGGCACCCTGTTCTTAATCATTTTGCTCACGAAGTAACGCTGGCACGCGTTTTCGTTGGTCAATATTATTATTTCATTCACCTGTAACCAATGACGATAAAGTTTTGGATATATCACAATGCCCAAATAAAATTCAAAAATTATTCGTTTAAAAACAAATATTTTAAAAACTCCTTAAGTTACGTATTCAAACAATTTTAACTGAAAGTGTTTGTTTAAACTGTTTCAACAATTTTTTTTTCTCAAATTTACTCCATAGTTGAAAAATTAAAGTGAAACTGATACACATACTAATTTTTTTTTATAATATACTAGCGACCCACACCGGCTTCGCACGAGTAGCAAATCATATATGCCTACACTTTTTACTTGTGTCGTAGTGTCGTATCATCTTGTTGCGTCGAGCATGTGGATTAGATTTAATTAAATTTAAACGTAACGTAAGCTAATCCAATTTGAAGTACTTTTAATGTGCTTTATTTTCAATTCTGCAAATATTCAAATCAAATCAAATCAAAATATCTTTATTTCGTAGTTATGTAACATAATCTTGAAATACGTCATAAGAGTGAATTTTATTACTTTGTGGAAGAACGTGACCACAAAGGCGCATTCAAAAATGCTGGTTCCTCTCAGAAGAATGCGCAAGAAACTGAGGGACGCTCTTTTTAACAAAATTATTAAAAATAAATTTTTACAATATGTGCTTAAAGAATAATATTATTGAAACAAACTGATAGGCGAGCGGCTTACACCCATGGATTTTTATCATCTAAGTAGTCTGATACTTTATAATAAGCTTTTGCATAAAGCTTTCGTTTTAGTGTAGTTTTAAACTTATTAAGGGGTAGATCTTGAATGTCAGCTGGGATCTTATTGTAAAAGCGTATACATTGCCCTTTAAAAGATTTCGTGATTTTATTGAGGCGGCTGACATGATTAGCAAGTTTATCTTTGTTTCTTGTATTAACATTATGTCGATCACTATTTTTTTTAAATAATGTAATATTTTTTTTTACGTACATAATGTTTTCAAATATATATTGAGATGGCAATGTCATTATATTAATTTCCTTAAACTTTTCTCTAAGTGATACTTTAGGTCCCAGTTTATAAATTGCTCGAACAGCTCGCTTCTGCAACACGAAGATTGTATTAACATTAGCAGCGTGTCCCCACAGCAGAATGCCATAAGTCATTAAACTATGGAAACCACTGAAATACACCAACCTCGCGGTTTCTATGTCCGAAAGGAAACGAATCCTTTTTACAGCGTAAGCTGCAGAACCGAGCCTTTTCGCCAAGTTAGTGATATGAGGATCCCATTGCAATTTCGCGTCCAAGGTGATTCCTAAGAATACAGTAGAATCCACAAGGTCCAATTTCTCGCTTTTAATAACAATATTGGTAGGTGCCTGTTTGACGTTCGGTAGCGAGAATCTTATGCATTTGGTTTTTTTTTTCATTTAGTAATAAATTATTAACCGTGAACCATTCTACTATTTCGGAGATAGCATTGTTTACATCGTCGTAGGTAAATTTCTTTCTATTAACTTTGAATACTAAAGAAGTATCATCAGCAAACATTACTATCTCGTGATTATTTTTTACAAGGTGAGGCAAGTCGTTAACATAAACTAAAAATAGAAATGGACCAAGAATTGAACCCTGTGAGACGCCCATCGACATTGGGGATCCTGATGACCTCTCTCCGCTTACATCAACCCTCTGAACTCTGTTACTTAAGTACGACCTCAGAAGGTCGAGCGCACGGTCTTTAACACCATAATGACACAATTTCCCGACCAATGTATCATGTTGGACACAATCAAAAGCCTTGGAAAGATCACAAAAGATACCTATAGCATCTCCAGAGCCCTCCCAGGCCTCAAAGATGTGCTGAATCAGTTCAACACCAGCATCGGTTGTTGAACGACCCCGGGTGAAACCAAACTGTTTGCGATGCATTAAATTATTTAAGTTAAAATGTGAAAGTAACTGACCCATTAATATTTTATCGAAAATTTTACTTAACGTTGGTAGTATTGAAATAGGCCGGAAATTAGTAGGGTCAGATGTGCTACCGGCTTTAAATAATGGAATGACTTTACTGTGTTTCATTAGGTCGGGAAAAACGCCATGGTCTATACACTTATTAAATAATTATAATATTTGGACAAGTAAACAAAATTTACATAAAATGCAACTAAAATATTTCTTTATATACAACATTGTAACTTCTGCCTAATTAGTAGGTACATACATCACGCGTGTCACCGCGCGATAATTTTAATTTCGCCATAACTCCTAAGATATTAATTTAAATTGTATGATGTAAAAGCCAATTATAATGTGCATGAAATATTTAACTAACGAACTACGTAACTAACGTATTTAATTTGATAAGGATCGGTGTCGTATCCGTGCGAATAGATTTGCAATGACCACATAATGTTTTTTAACAATAAAATATGTATAGTAAGCTATCTTTAAAAGATGACATATGCCATCACAGACTTTTCTTTGGACCCATAAAAAAGGAACAATTCCTCCATACATAATTTTGTTATATCTCAAAGGGATTAGGCAGCGTTTTCGATGAATGCTCTCAGTCGGTTTAATTTTTTGAAAGCTTTAACAATCATCGTCATATTTCAACAAATTTACACAAAACATTAATTAATTATACCCATAAACCTTCCTTTTGAATCACTCCATCCATCGGTAACAACTGTATAAAAATCTGGTCCGTCGTTTTTGAATTTATCGCGTTCAGACACACAGACAGCCGCGGCGGGGAGACTTTGTTTTATAATATGTAGTGGTAATATATATAGATATTTTACACCAAATATAACCCGCGATCTTTGATTCTGCAGTTAGGATCTCAAACTACTCGGCCAATCGGTCAGTCGCATTCATTCATCGTTTAACGATCATTTATCATCAATTAATGATGATAAATGTTCTCTCGTGATATCCTACGACAGCAGTGACCGAAAAAGAAGTTGGTAGATTTCAATTATTTTTGCGACACGTATCTCTGAACAAATACAGTGACATGGCATCTCTAACCGACTCGATTGTCTGTGAGTAATACCATCCTTTCGGTCATAGCTAACCGAGTTGACAAGTGCTTCGTAAAACACTAGATGAGGTAGATTCTCGTAGGTTTTTATTTATTTTATTGTAATTTTGTTACTAGCATAGATTTAAAGATTTTATATATACAAATTTCTCTTTGTATGTACATATTCATGTACATATTCCTGTACATACTTTGTCCAATATGAAATTATTATTATTATTGCAAACGCCCACCATTATATATGATTTAAATAGTCATAATAAAAATTTTACATCCTTATATTTGAATCTTTCTTGTCTAAGTTCAGACGAGAGCTTTATGGATTGTGGGCTAATATTTAGTCGAAAATAACATTGCTGATAGAGCTTGACTTAAATGTGAGATGATATTATACCTAGTAGGGTAGAGATTCAAATGGTAATAATAGCCAATTTTTTTTTTCTTTAAAATTTTTGGTTTTCAATAATTCAATGTATGTCAATAGCTAAAGTTTATTTACAATGTCCTAGTGGGAATGCGTAACGATATAGTCTTTATTTTGTAATATGTATGTTAAAATGTAAATTGATATTGTACAGGGCTATCTATATGTTTGGTTATTCTTCAGTAAATATAAATAAATTATATAAGAAAAGTTTCTCAATCACCTTAGCGTCAGGAGCAAGTGGTACTTCTTTCTCCAATTCAGCCCACGGCAGCCATGTACCGTTATTGCGTTTGTCGTAAACAAAGTCAAACACCGTATCTTTGTCGGCGAATAGTTGATTTTTCGTCAACTTAAACGCCTTCGGTTTGGGATAGCTCGCGTTGTTCCCGTCTAGGAGTTTACGGAAAAACACGTCGAAAATCTTGCGACTGTCAGCTGAGAAATGAAAATGTTAAATATCACTGGATTGGATTCAATATTAATTAGGATTGCGTACAAGTCGAATTACACTTTCGGTGACCTTGGGCGCATGCCATATCATCACCCCATTAACGCCCCACTGCAGAGGTTTAGGCTTCCCCTCGGGATGAAGAGGCTTCGAGTTTAATTCACCATGCAGCTCCAGTGCGGGTTGGTGAATTTTAACAACTGCCATCTAATGATGGCAAATGGGACTGACGGATTAACGTGCTCTCCGAGGCACAGTCAGTGGTAGTTACATACCTAAGTTAGAAAAAACGCATTGGTACACGCCCTGGGATTTTAACAGCGTGCTCATTACTATTCAGCTATCACGACATCTTAGTCACATATTAGAGCATAAATAGTACTAATTCGGTTTTTTTACTATAGATAAAAATGTGCGTCGCACGGCTACAAGTAGATAAAAATTTTAATTGCCATAAATTCAAACTATAGCGATCACAACATTTGACTTATGTTACGTTTTAACGAAAATTTGCAATGTAAAGGTCCGACTGCCCGAGTGGTTAGGGACCTTAACTGCAGAACCAAAGGTCGCGGGTTTGGTTCCCGCCCAGGACAAATATTTGTATGTATGAACATGTCTATTTGTTCCGTGTCTGGGTGTAAATTATGAATATTTCCTTACTTTGGGACTAGATGGCGCTGTGTGAGATATTCCATGTATTATTGTGTGATCCACTCCGGGTTAAGAAAACTTAATTTTGAAGACGCCTATTCAATGAATCTAATCTACAAAAGAATTCATTCACTCGAAAAAGAATCTAGTTTGCTATACAAGGTGGGATTTTAGTAACCGGGCAAAATTTTTCTACATGTTAGGTATCACCAATAGACCTCACTGCGTAAATAAAAAATATGGGTTACATTTTCATAATAAATTATTTTATCTACAGTGTTATTTTATAATGTTTGGTGGCCTTCTTATTGCTATAGTAAACGTATGCGCCCGAGGCCTTGAAACGGATGGGGCGACGGGCATGAATGGTGACTAGAGTTATTGGTTTTTTCGGGAAAGGTTTGTGTAGTCATACCTCAATATTTTTCTATAGAACGATACTAAAAGGAAACAAGACGGCTATCGGTGTTCTACCAAAGATCATTACATTAAAATTTGGCTGGTCATTAAAACCTCAGCCTGTATATTAAACTGAGATATCTTTCTGGAGGACTACACGCAATAGTTCATGTTGGTGTTACTAAAATATTACAAATGAACTACGGGAATATTCAGGACGAAATTTTAAATTTTTCAGTTGATGAAGGATCCTTAAAAATACGATAATGCATGCAATAAGTATATAACAAAAGTCTAGCACGCAAAGAAAACTTACTGAACTTATAAAAACACATACTATTCTTATTAAAAGTACTAACAGGGCTCCCTTTCAAAATATTATACAAATAAAGAACCGCTGGATCTGGTGTTTCTTGACTTGGTGCATTTTTTAATATTTATTAATGAAATTTCATGATTTAAAAAAATGTTTTATTGAAAATACGTTTTAAAATCTGATGCCCACATTTTAAAAGCGGCCTTCGTTTGTATTAATAAGTGAAAAACTATTTTAATCAACCCTCCTAGCCCCACCCTGTCAACGTATATCAGAAAAAGAAATGAAAAAATAAAAATTGAAAGAAATATATTATGTTCAAAGAGACCACAGCCAGCCAAACAATATATTTAAATTCTGAGTGCAATCCCTTCCCTTTATCAACGTGCCTCGTTTGGACAATGACTTTTGGGTAACCCTGTATAATTTTCAAAATAGTAAATTTAATAAATTACCAGTCAAAGAGGCACAGAATCCCCAAAGGAGTGAAAAAATAAAGGTGCACTGCAACCAGAGTGTACTGAACTGTGTTTCGCCCTCCAGTAGACAAGTGAATAGTCGAGTGAAAGACTGGAAATAATAAATATTACATTTACGTCTAAGATTATTATATCATAAGTAACATATTTCAAAAATTTAGTAATAAATGATAATTGGTAAGTATTCACTAAAATTTGGTAAAATTTAAAATTAAAATCTGGTGAGACCTAAATAAGAAGTTGTTAAATATAACTATAGATTCTCTCGATATTATCGCACGAAACTGTCACTCGATATGGTTGATCGACAAGGTCAGTATGCTACCGACTTGCTCCATTCGGTCACTCGACGAAATCGACTTCTTTGCTTGCTCGATTTTATCGACCAATATTGTCGCTCGCAAATCGGCGACGACATGTTCCCTTGTGTGACAACGTGCGTGTGACGCATCCTTCACCCCGCTTATATGGAGTGATAAATCGATTGATAAAATCGCTTCATCTAACTTCACTTTTTCAACAATTCACGATAATTAAAGCATTTAATTGTATAATATAACAATCGCTGGACTTATTTATTGCAAAATGTGCATTACTTACATAAAACTGGTGTATCTCACTGATATGTATAAAATGTGTGCATCGATTCGCCACAAATGAGAATATGGCTGGAACGAGCCACTCAATCAGTTCTTGAATCAACTCGTATTGCTCCGGAATCAATCGTTTGCTTAGATGCACGTTGTATGAATCGAGGAATGCTCGCCAACCTGAAAATTTTGATAACAAATTTGATATGGATCAAAATTTTAACTCGTTAAGTACCAACAGTGATCATTATAAAATTAAGATATGAATCTATGGAAATTTCCGTTGTGCCAAATCAAATGTGTTTTACTGTACAGTCGAAAGACCTATGTATCTGTATTTTAATGGATAATATGATGAAATCTTCACTAAATTACCGACTCAGTGAGTGTGCATTATAACTGAGAATTATTTTTGAAATGTTTATTTTCTTGTACCTAAGGTCAAAAGATGAAGGCTTTGGTCCAAATTTTGCAACATAATTACATGTTTTGTGTATTTAAAGAAACAAGTATTCTTATTTAACAATAAAGTGTCATACGTCATACATAGTATCGGTTATATCGGTATCGGTTATTAATGTTATTAATCGATTATTCTTTGAAAACTCGTAGATAGGATAAAAAGGATGTTCTAAAATACAATACTTAGATGACCGGTTGGCCGAGTGGTTAGAGACCCTGACTGCGAAGCCAATTCGATTCCCGCCCGGGACAAATATTTTTGTGGATGTACATGTCTAATTGTTCCATGTCTGAGTGTATAATATTTATATATTATAAAGAATATGTAAGTAGGTATGTATATTAATTTTCTGGTACCCATAGTACAAGCTTTGTTTATTTTGGAACTAGATGGCGCTGTGTGGGATGTCCGAGGTATTATTATTATTGTCACCGATCCGAGCAGCTGTGCGCCTCTGAAGTTAATAATAAAAATGCCGCAGTGACATTTCATAGAAGCACTGCGACGCGAAATATGGCGGCCCTGCGCAAAGGGCATGCGCATTGCACTTCAAAGCCGCATAGGTTGGTAACAAGTATGTACTTACCTAATTTTTTTCTATATTTTCATACAAAATGTATTGGAAGGTTTTTAATTTTTTTACCAATGCCCATTTATTAGTTTTGTTTGGGTTAATTTAATTATGTATTTTAATACATACCAAGTTGTTCAGGTTCCATGTAAATCATACCGCAACGTGAAACAGTGGCGGGTGAAGCAAATTCTAGATCCGCTGGTTCAAATATCAGGTTCATCTTATTCGTCATCTGGCAACAAAAGAGGTTTTATTTATATGTGAAGCATAAAGTTTCGTCAGCATCTAGTAAACAAACCCTGTTAAAAAAAAATTCGTACACTCGATTTGACTCTATTCGAACACTATTTAAATACTAGATTTAATAGTTTTTAACCTATATTTTTCAAAAGTCTTGTCATAGAATTAGCTAATTTTAATTTTAATATTAAGTTTTTAGATTACAATTTATTTACTGGGTACCACTTATTAATTTTTTAAAACTTTCAATTTGAATAGCAAAACTGAATACTATACCATACCGAGCCATTGGCCACTCCTTGGTTCCACAGAAAACCAGCGTCTCGGCATTCAAATGCCCTGACATATGGCTGAGTGGAAACCATTTTGGTCACTTACTTTTTGTTATTGTTTTAGTTTATTTAGAATTCCGACTGTTATATTTTTATTTTTTTAATAATTTACTTTGTTTATTTTTATATTTCTAATTTTACCTGTTATATTTTAAAACATTATTACTGGTGTTATTGTAAGTGTGCCAAATAAATATTCTTTTCTTTCTTTCTTCTTTCTTTCTTTCTAATTTTTCTGTATGTACAGTTTTAGATCAAATTCTCAGTCACTCACTCATAATCAACGTCGAACGGGAACCGCAAAAGCGAATCACACGAGGACATTTTGTTCTGGCTCACAACCCAATATCTAATATTCAGTGGGGATTCCGAACTATTTTTGTGCCGTGACCACGTAATCGTGGTCGATGGTCGATGGTGGTCGATGTCGATCGTGGTCGATGTTATTGTAACGAGCCAAAGGTAAAATTCTTATAAGTGGGGAACGCTGAATCTTAGAAACCAAAGTGAAACAAGGAATCCATTATCTTTGGTCAATGGAATCGCAGGAGCTAAAAATTGTATTGAGACCAGGTAAGTCTACCATCGGATATTTGTGACGAGGCTCATAAATTCTTATTTTGCCGGCTGTCTTTAGACTATAATGAAGGGTAGATAGCAAAAATTTTACGTCATATAATCAAATACATTTGTTTTTAGGGTTCCGTACCCAAATGGTAAAAACAGGACCCTTTTACTAAGACTCCGCTGTCCGTCCGCCCGTCTGTCACCAGGCTGCATCTCATGAAACGTGATAGTTAGACAGTCGAAATTTTCACAGATGATTTATTTCTGTTGTTGCTATAACAAAAAATACTAAAAAACTGAATAAAATTAATATTTAAGCGAGCTCCCATACAATAAACGTGATTTTTTTGCTCGTTTTTGCTCGATATTGATAACGGTAACAGGCAGACACTTGAAATATTAACAGAATATGTAGTTATTTATTCACATTCAAAATAAATAATTAAATTAAAATAAAACAAATATTTACGAGGGGTGTATTGAACTCTTCGTGTGCGAGTCCGACTCGCACTTGGCTGGTTTTTTAGTATACTTATTATTTATCTACCTTTCTCCAGCAGCGTGATTGTTTTCGAACGAATAACTTATTCTAAACTAATAATTGCAAAACCGATTCATTACTACACAACTCGCAAGTAATTAAAAATGTTAACAAGCACGGACCGGTGCGGTCCGTTAGGTCTAATTCCCGTAATGTCTAGTCGGTTTAGTTGGTCCAATTCCCCGAAAGTCAATTCTCCGAACGTCCGATTCCCCGAAAGTCTAATTCCCGGAACGTCTAATGCCCCGAAAGTCCATTTTTATATTAGGACACCCACGTAGGAGTTACTAATAATAGTTATATACTATTTTTACTACATACATATGTACTTATTTAAAGAAAATATCTAAGTTTTGTTTAAAAACATTTTATTGACATAAGATATAATAATAATAATGATAATAAATTATATGGGACTTCCCACACAGCGCTATCTAGTCCCAAAGTAAGCAAGTATTATGCTTGTATTATGGAGTACTAGACAGCTGATATACATACTTAAAAATCTTTTTCTTTTTTTTCATAATATACACAAATATAGATACATTTACAACACGGAAGAAATAGACAAGTTCATGCACATGAACATTGGTCCCGAGCAGGAATCAAACCCGTGACCCTTGGTTCTGCAGTGATTTGATACGAACAAGATATAATTTTCGGTTTCCTAGTTCTTCATGAAAACAAAGTTGGTGTAATAAACTAATTGCTTTTACTTAAATAAATACAATATATGATACATAATGGGTCTTTTTTTTTGGAATAAGACGGAAGATTTTTTTTTAAATTAAAGAGCTAGCCTGTTAGTTAGACTTTCGTGGAATGTACGTTCGGAAAATGGACGTTCATGGCATGAACTTTAAAGTAAATGGACCATCGTGTATTAGACTTTCGGGGAATTGGACCGACTAAACCGACTAGACATTACGGGAATTAGACCTAACGGACCGAACCGGCACGGACAGAGCATAACGAGCTGCGACCTAGGAGACAGCTCGTTCATAAATGATTTTCTATGTTGATTACGTCGCTGATAAATAAGCTCGTTCTGGCTCATTAGGCAATGATCCGATAAAAGTGGTCAGTGCTCGCTCGGCGGTCGTTGAACGACAATGCTTGTATATTATACACCTACCTAGAGTGTATATTATATACCTGTATGATCTCGCCGGACATAAGGCACAGCTTCTTATTGTCATCGAGCACGGTATTCATATTTTCTATCCACACGGCATCCACGGGACCATCGAACAAAATCCACTTACGATCGCGAGTTGGTGACATCGCATATTCTCTGAAAGCTATAGCTAGCACACCGTCCGACCTGTCGACAAAATATTACAGTGAACTCAATAAAACGTTCGAGCGCGACGACACGACAAAGGTTTATGTGTGCTTGCTTCCACGCTATCGATACGACTCGTGCAAAACCCGCTATGCCTGCGTGAAATGTCCGTCAGACCGTCTGTCTAACGAGATCTTTTTCTCAGGCATGGATAGAGGTATGAACTTGAAATATAATATCAAACACTAAAGTTTATATGTTTCATTACTTTGGGATTAGATGGCGCTGTGTAAGATGTCCTAGGTATTATTATTATCTTTCTTTCTTAAATTTCTAATAGTCTCCGAGTAAAATGAATGTGCCAAATGGAGAGATAGATAGAGAAGACAAAATTTTAATGGTTCAATTTCGCGAGTATTTGACATAACCATAGTATTGTAGTCATTTATTGCATTATGAATTAAAATAAAGATTGCCTATTTCGGTGAAATATCATGGATCGTGTAGTTACTAACCACTCATGCGACGCTGGATCAAAGCATCCGTATAGCTGACCCATGGTGATAGCCTTCGGGTTTATGATCCGGTAGACGGCGCCAAATTCTTTATGACGAGGCGGTGGCTTCATCAACTGCAGTGCACGGAGAGCATCTGCTAGACTCTATTTAGAATAATTATAAATTTAAATAATAATTTTACAATACATCAAAGCAGTATACTTTTTGTATTTTCTGATTCATTTACCTGATCCATTTATAACAACCGCTTGGCTTAGTGGGTAGCGACCCTACTTACGAACTGGAGGTCCCGGGTTCGAATCCCAAGTCAGGTCGGTATTTATATGATGAATATTGATACTGGTACCGGGTCTTGGTTGTTATATGTATGTGGTGTCCTCGCGTGGTACCCAAAACACAAGCTAATTCTTAGTTTGGGGTCTAGACGTAGTTGTGATGTATTACGTTATTATTATTATTATTTAAATATGTTTCACTAGTATAAAAGGCGCAAAGACACAGGATGACTAACGACATTTCTTTGAAGAAATGTTAAAAGATGCATATTCTATTATTAATGATTGTCGTGTATGTATATTGTTTTAGCTTTAACCTAAATTATCATACACTTTTTGCATCAAAAGATATTATTTTTATGTCATGACAATATAAATTTATTACTTCTCTACCCTCTCTCTTGCCCCAGTTCATCTTGTGCCCTTTCAACAGTGGTAAAACCGTCCGACTTTTGGCCCGAGCTTTTTCCAAGGGCACCCTGAACTTATTCTTCCACCCCACGATCTCTAAGTAAATTCGAGGCCAATAAACATCTCTCGAGCTTTAATTAGTTACCTGATAAGCTTGTGTTTTGCCTCCCATGGGCGGTCCGACCACCATGAACCCGTGACGAACCAACATCATTTCGTAGATCTGAAACGAATACAATCAAAATATTACTACTGCTTAGTAAAAAAAATATTTGAGCGAATATATCTATTGTTGCACTAGAGTCTAGAGCGACCACTGCCGCTGGACCACTGCTGGTTTGACTAAACTTTGATTTGACTAATCAGAAATTTCGGAATTCAAATTGCAACTATCGAGTAACATACGACTGCGCGCGCGCTACATAGGTTAGTTAATCGTAGTGCTAATTTTCGAAATTTGCAAGAGGAGGTGTGTTATACCCCTTTGTTGAGTTTTAAGCGAATCATATAAATATGAAGTAATACTTTTCACACTTTTATTTGTCAACTAAATTCATGTTTACTTTAATAATATATAAATAATTTACTGTGCCGATTTTCGTTCCTTCCTAACAAAATTCTTTAACATCATTTCAGTTACGTAACAGACAAAATAACTATCGCACGGTTTTACAATGTATATCAGGCACGGATTCAGCCCTCAAAAAAAGTTACGGACCACACAAGTTGTGGCCACGGCCACCTGACAATCGGCCGAGTGCGTGTCGGACAATGGACTCGCACAATTCGTGCATTCGTACAAAGGAGTCTACAAAAGTATAACACCCCGGCCAAAATCTTGTACATTGTATAGGTCCACGCGTGCAAAACTGCGAAGCAAACACTAGTAAATTAATAAACTTGCAAAAAATTAATCTGTTTGCTCACGAAAATTACAAAACTAAATGTGTTTGCACTCAACTGAAAAACACATTTACAAGTCAGCTTTTGAAAAATCTTAAGTTGAGAATTGGTCGGAGAAGAGAAAAAAAAAATTGTTGCGTTCCAAATCACGCACGGTCGTTTTTTTAGGTTATTAAGGCATATCAGCCTATCGATCTCAATCAGTGTTGTAGGCATGCCTATATACTGTGCCTACAGTGGGTGGATCCGCGAATGATGTACCTACCCTATGTACCTACTAGTAAGTCTCCGGGTAAGTCTCCGAGATTTCAGGTTGCGACTCTACTTCAATGTAAATAATATTCTCCAGTGTAAATTAAGTAGTTTAGCCGTAAAAAGATACTAAACGAATTTACTTTCGCATTAATAATAATAGTACGTCATTATAAGATGCACCGACGCGACCACAGAGAACTGAGTAGGTTAGGGGTGTCATGTGACGATATTTGTTAGGAGAAACGCGTTACAAAAATATTTACTCACATAACGAAAATAAGTAAAAACACCAGACTTACGTAAATATAGTCTTAACTCAATTTTGACTGATTTTGGAAAGCGGTTAAATCGTTCATCCCTTTCCCTTACATCTTTGGTATGATGTTGCATTTTAGAGTTTAAGTTGCAAAATTCGTTTTAAGTATACCTTATACTGCATACTCGAAGGGAATAGCGTATCTACTTGCATTCCAACTCTAATTCACTCTAATGCTCTGTTGGTGCGACCGATGACGTTGCCAATCGCGATAAAATGGTGATAGGGATACATGAGAAACAAAATTATAAAAACTCTCTGATCTATAGCGAGACAACATAAGTAATCTTGCTAAGTACTGCCATGTTATCGCGCTTCGCGGCGATGTTGTAGGTGGTAATGGCGTGAAGAAATTAATAAGAATTCACCTGTATTATTTTCTCCAAATACCAATCCGTTTTCTGCAGATTCCGTTTGTCAAGCTCCTTTTTGATGCAGTTCATCAGTTCTGCGCGATCCGGCTGAGGAATCTCGACTCCCGGGAAAAGGTCCGAGTATATACCGCAGAATAGAGGCACGTCCTAGACACACACAACAGAGATAAGAAATAAAAATCTTAATAGAGAATTGACTACGCATATCTACGTTGATAATTATTGAAGAGTGAGGATGAGCAATTATTTCGCCTTCAGAGAACAATAGAGCGTCTCGCAACCGTTAATCGTTAGCAAATCATTAATTTAACCAACTGATGCCGATGATTTTTCACAGTTAACTATGGAGCTATATTTCTTTTTAATTTTCTTCTGGCGTCTATTTATTCTGTTTATTACTTACTAGCGGTCGTACCCGGCTTTGCCCGGGTGGACTACGGAAACGTTCCTCTTCCCGTTCCACGCAATAGTACATTGCACCCGTGCGAAGTCGGGGTGGGTTGCTACTCCAACCATATAGTATCATTACACTATGGTATCATCGTCATCATTCAAACAAAAAAACTCTCTGGTGCGTCTAGCAACAAATTTGATTGCCATAAAAAAGGTTGTAGTAAGTCAACCTTAAAAGAAACGCATAAGCTAACGCGGATCTTTGGTTACAACTTTTAAAGGGGAACAATTCCGTCATACATGATTTTTGCTTAATATCAACCGTTTACGCAGCGCGCGTTACGGAAGCTCTCAAGAGAAATATGTTTTCCTGTTTTTGCAACATTTTTCATTTATGCCCCATTCTTTTCGGTCGTAGCGTGATGTAATAATAGCCTATAGCCTTCTTCAATAAATGGACTATCCAACACAAAAAGAATTTCTCAATTCGAACCAGCAGTTCCTAAGATTAGCGCGTTCAAACAAACAAACAAACAAACAAACAAACAAACAAACAAACAAACAAACAAACAAACAAACAAACAAACAAACAAACAAACAAACAAACAAACAAACAAACAAACAAATAAACAAACGACCGAACAAACTAATGCAAAAAAACTCTGTAACTTCTATTATTCGACAACGAGACGTACGACGCCATAAAAATTGATTGCGATTTATAACAACAGAATATGAACTGTTTTCCATGTTCGCTTATATGGTTACATACACATTCTTGGCGCCGATTATCGACTTTTTTGCATCATTACATAGTATGGTTCCAGAAACTATGGTTACAAACAAACTACGAATTAATCAATATTTTTCGAGCAGGTATGAAAACGTTAAAACTTTGGAATATAAAAGTAGCGCTTGACAATTCAGGTGTCAGATAAATGTAAGACGACAGTTCAAATTGACGTGACACAAGTTTACGTTCATTATTGTCGATGCCAAACATATATTAGTCTGTCATTTGTTGCGATTTCAATTGACTTCATCATCATCATCATCATCAGCCCATTTTTACCCCACTGCAGGGGCTTAGGCCTCCCCCAGGGTGAGGAGGGGGGCTTGGAGCTTAAGTCCACCACGCTGCTCCACTGCGGGTTGGGAACTGTAACGACCGCCATCTATTGACAGCGTCCGGGACCGACTGCTTAACGTGCCCTCCGAAGCACGGTGTCAGTGATTTTGTGTACTAAGTCAGAAAAACTTATTGGTAGGTACACGTCCGGATTCGAACCATGGCCTTATAAATTTGAGACAGGTTCGTTGCGCTCTGGGCTATCACGACTGAATTGACTTACTTTTGCCTAATTATTAATAGCGCTTTCAAAAAAGTGAATAGGTCGAATGAATATGTCGGTCGAATTTTAACCAGTGGTCGATCACCACTAGACAAATATACATATGGAACGTTGTATTCGCCGTAACAAGCAGAACAAAAATAACTTTAAAAGTGACTAACGCAAACAATCAGGAACGATCAGTTATCATAAACCTCACTTACCTGTGATAAGAACTTTGGCATATTGACATCGACGATAGCCCTTAACATCAGCCTCGACTCGTCCACGTCGGGGTACGCTTTCTTCAAAGCGCCAGCAGCCAGTAACACAGCCTTGACCGCTCTCATGCCGTAGTCGTAATGGCTTTGAGACGACAGCTGTTCCGAACATAGCTTGTAAGCTTGTACGATCTTTCGAGCCAGTCTGGAGCGTAAGTAAAAAAAAGCAATGACGCAAAACGCATGGTAAAATGGCATATGGAGTATACATATACAGTTGAATAGCGTAATAATCAGGATGGAATGTCTCTTTGAAACAATCGAAGATGTGAGCTAAATGTCAGACTCGGTGATTAGATAGACTGTTTTGTCAAATTACACAAGGAATGTATTTTCAGAATCTTTATTTCATTTTCCGATATGAATTTTACACGTGGGTTATACAAAATTGTACTTTACAGCGAACATTTCGACACATCAACTGGTGTATATTTGTTTGGTTTACGGTGTGAACTTTTAGCTTATATTTTTGTTGAAACAACGCAGTACCTCTATGAACATCCATGTGTATACATTAAAGTATATGAGCTAAATATATGAAATGTTAGAAGACTGTTGAGAGTTTTGTTAGAATACTCATAGGTAATTTGAATATCTCCGACAGTCTACGGCGCTGGAACGAACTCGGTCGGCCCACTCGGGTTGCTGGCCGACAAGTCTTACAATGTGCACATGTGGTGCACATGCACGCAGTCAATGTACTCAATTGCCTTTATCTAGTTGGAATATTACTCTGACAAAACTGTACTGGAGGTGGCGCTGAGCATTCACTATAACGCACCGCCATATATCGTGCTCCACTCGGAATATAAATAAAATACTATTTTGGGTACCTACATCGATCAATTATCGGCATTTTCTAATCACTAGCATTGTTCCTATATAATAGGACAACAAAAAGCAAACGACGGTTAATTAGGTTTGACAGGATCTTTCTAGAAAGCGCAAAAACGTCTGAAACTTCAAATATATAAAGTGACGTAATTTACAACCAAGATATCTAATACAGTAATTACTGAAATTAAATGAGAGTTCATATTATTTCATAGGGTTTTGGGAAAACAAATTAAGTTACATTGGTTCTTGTTGACATTTTGACAAGAAACATTCTATGTAAATAGGTTTACAAATATTACGTAAATTCGAAACAAACCCATCAACACGAGCATACTTATTGAGAGTAATATTACAATTCTAAAAATCGTGTATTCTGCCTACGATCTTAGATATCAAAATTATGAAGACACCGTATCATACAATTCGAAATTATCGAAAACCGAGACATGAACCGAGAACTACAGGCCGTAACGTTATTATAATAATGACGCTATATTTAACATGCACCATTAAGTTTACGTTGCGTACTGAACGCACTTTTTACTAACAATTTCTATCTTGATGCACCCAGATGTACTCAGATTTACTTACAATCGATCGAATCGATCGAATCAACCGAACAGTTTAGTGCCTTTTTCTCCTTTGTTTGTCAACTGATTTTCTTTTTTGTGTTTAGTAGCTATTGACGAGGTTAGTGACATCAATAAAATTGAGAATAAGTTTTTTCCCCCGCCGTCGACGTAAAGTCGAAGCCTTTATTTAAAAGTCTGTAATCCTAATATTTCCATACTATTCCTTGGGTTTTTTTTTCTATTTGTTACATATCATTCCTTATGCTTTAATACACATTATTATATTAGATTATAAGATTTTCAATAATGATTTGGTCTAATTTTGACGACTGGGCGACCACTGGTATTAATAAATTTGTATTTTATACGAGTTTTTAAAAACAAGTTGACTTAGTACTTACGGCCCAGCGTTGACAAATCCGTTAGAATAAAGAGTGATCTCGCCGATCATAGCGTAGTCGGGTACCATCATGGCCACTGTACGGAACAACACTTTCAAGTTGTCAGGCAGCTCAGTACGACCCGCATAGCTGGAAACAAAACAACCATTTTACTCTTAAAAAAATATCAGGACTAATATAAAAACGAATGTGTATTTCTTCTTCTTCTTAGTTGTATTCTTCCGGCGGAGTAGTCGTGGTCGTGGATCTCATGGGAAAAATAGTAGAGATTATTTTCCGTTGCCTTCTGCTCCAGTACTTACTTTAAAAGGTTATTTGGACCTCAAGACTGCTATAACATCATCTACTCCAGATAAGTGAGTGAGCGCCACTTAGTCGACAGAGCTTCGATGGTTCGATGGTGATGGTGGTTATACAGCAAGGAGTGCTACGGAACCCGATTTTACAGTCATTTACGGCACAAATAGACATGTTCATGCACACAAATATTTGCCCCTGGCAGGAATTGAATCTGCGGCCTTTAGATTCTGCAGCTGAGATCTCTAAGCACTCAACGAATTGTCCTTTCTTCACGCTGTCATGTCGTAACGGCGCAGTGAAACGACGTGATTGATGAGATAATCGAAGAGATGAAGATTGGCATAGATTGTTTAACCTGGTCGAAAATCCCCATAGAATACAAAACGAATCCCTATTTTTCCGTCTTCCCGTCACGATCATTGATATATTACATGGATACGGCACCACCATAGTTGGTTGTCAAGCATGGCACCACCAAGGATTGTCTAATAACTCCATCGTTCTATTAGTCTCTTTCATAGCCTTCTTTTACACAAAAAATAGACTCCTAAATTCCTATAAATAAACATTAATAGGAAATTTCACCTATACCTGGTTATGGTGGCAGCCGATCTATACGTAATGGTCTATATAGTATAGTGATATGTATGGCTACGACACGAAAAGATTTTCGCACGAAGAAAAGTTGAAGCGACGGAGACATTACCATGGCACACAAAACTAATAAAGATTCGTTGACGAGAAAAGCTTCGAATTGTGAGAAGGAATAGTAATACAAGTAGAATCCATTGGGTGAAATCCTACCTGTGAAACCTAAATGACCTTCTTCCCACAGATCATTTAGGTTTAAGAATTTTATCTTATGTATGTATATGCCAGCCATTGACACATCAACACGTATAGATCTGTGATCACCATAACTATAAGGTACAGGCCAAAACTTCAAACATAGAACGACGACAAACGAGGAAACGCCATGAAAGAAACTACTACAACTATGAAGTTATCTCCAAAAATTTGCAGACTATGTCCCTCCATGGTAATGTCGCATACATGTTAATATATCAATGACGCCGATGGTTTCTAAGGCCAAAGCTGTAATTATATATTTTCAGTATTTAATACTATAAAGAGATTTACCCAGGGTTCATGGTGATGAATACAGAACAAGTCGGATTTAATGAGATCTCGGTGCCTTCGAAGATGAACCGCTTTTCATGGCGCAACACTGCCAGCTGGATACTCAAAATCTGCTGAGCAACCACCGACAACACATCTAGTTCTATCCGGTTGAACTCGTCGAAGCATGCCCACGCGCCGGACTGTGCAAGACCCTGAATAAATAGTTGTATTAACGGTACCAGACACAAGCAAGAATCGGAATCAAAAGCTAAAGATATGAGTCAAACAAATTGATTTAGAGCTTTTTATTTATACTATTTTTAGTACTTTCCTTCCAACCCGATTATTGTTTAAAAAATACGAAAATGATCGCACGATTGAGGTCACAAACCAAATGATTTAAAATTTCGTCGCCTTAACTTTATTTCATTTAGGTGATCGGTTTTGGCAATTTAGTAAACAACCGCTCGTGTTTATTTTTGACTTTATTTGGTGATTATGAGCGAGTCCTTAGTAGAGATTGTTTATCTCAAATTGGCATGCCCCTCCGTCTCATCCATTTACGAATATATGTACACGTAACGTCTTAACCATTAGCTCAGTTGTATGATTTATTAGCCAATTATACGAGCCACATTCACTAGTTAATTTCTTTACTACTTAATGTAACTATATAAACCTACTAACATTATTAAAGAAATGGTTGTGGAGCGGCATGCCATTTTGAGTAATAAAATCTCTACCTCACCACACATCTTACACAAGTTAATAATGGATAATGTCATTGAAATAACGTAAATTGTTTCGATTTGACTATAATTTTTTGAAGATTTATAAAGCACAGAGAAATAGTTATGACATGACAGCCAAGGTTACCTTGAAAAATTTCCCTAAAGCTTTGTAGTCTAAGCCGTCCGAACAATTGAAGACAACGCACTTCTTGGCGACCGCCTTTGCCAGATCTTTGGTGGTTTCGGTTTTTCCGGTCCCTGCTGGCCCTTCAGGCGCACCGCCCAAGTTCAACTTAAGGGCGCTCATCAGTGTCCTATTAAAATGTTTGGTTAAATAGTAACACATTTACGAAAGAATTTAGAGTAAAATTAATGTAGCTTACACGAATCGATAGGTAACTTTCGAAAAAGCGAAAGAAGTATGTAAGGATACTTTTTAGGCAGATAGGTACAATAGATTTTCATTTTGTAGGTATGGACCTACAAAATTAAAATCTATAGTAACTGCCTAAAAAGAGTTATCTTTCCGGATTGTGTTATTATTGTCTATTCATTTAATACTACTGTAAAATAATAAAAATATCAGTTGAATAAATGTATTTATAATGAAATTGGAATAAAAAAAATGCGCTAATGATCATCAGGTTCCAGAATAACCTCTAAAATAGAATTGTTTTCTGTTTGTGAATTTCCTAAATATTTATGAATATTCATCTGACGTTGAAATTGTACCTGTGACGTCATCTGGGCGGTCGAGCTTATTGAGCTGCTTTTCACGGTAAAAACAAAAGCTAAAACTAAATAAAAAATTGAGGAAAGGTCACTATGTCAGATAAAATTGTAATCCTCATGAATCTATAAAAATATTAAGAAGTTATTTAGTCTAAGCTAATGCAATTAGTAAGCACATGTCCCGTTGAAGTCACAGAGATATTTTATTAATCGATTTTTGGGAAAAAATAACTAAGACAATTAAAAACTTCATTTATAAGGTAATAATAAGGAAGGTATAAGTTGGTCTTTATTGTCGGAAAAAAATATAAAAACTATGAATTAAAAAATTTGGTCCAAGTCCATTTAGCTTGTTTTAATACAATAGTCCTCTGTCATGGTCAAAAAGGGCTCTATTATTTTAAATTGCCTAAGGTCACCATTAGGTTATTAAAAACGGGTATGTTTTAACGCACATGTAAATGCATGTGTTTTTAAATTGCTTGTTTAAAAAAAAATTCTTACCTGAAGCAACGATCAGTCAGTGGGGTGGCCACAAGTCGTCCAGTGTTACCCAGATACTCGAAACCATATTCGACGTCAGTAGTGATCATGGAGCAAACGATATCTTGCTCTCCGCGCACGTAGTAACGAAGTTGAGAGATCCAGTTGAAGTCGGTGACATCCGTGACTAATCTGTTCACCATCTCTTGGATGATATCACGACCTTCAAGGCAACGCCGGATACTTAGCACTATATCTACAAAGCGCTGCGTAACTTGAACAATACTTGGCAACGTATGGCTCTGAAGTAAGTCATAAAAACGTCGCAGTAACATAATTTCATAAATGCGTTGTGGCGAGAACTATTGGCAAACCTGCGCAAATGGGCATGCGCATCGCCCATCATAACCGCACAGATTAATGGCAAATACTGTACCTACGTTTAATTAATAGGCATAAAGCAATACGCACAATCACTGCGTCCAATAAAACTTTCAAAAGTGTTTGAATATTTCAATTTTCACTTTTCACATAGGCCACGTTCATTGTAATATGATGTGTATGTGTCTCTAACGTGTGAATATATATTTGTTGAAAGTTTTAGCCTTCCTAGACCGACACAGTTTGCGGCCTTAGGTTAAGAGGAAGGGGATGATTCTCGGACCACTTGACTTTATGTCTCATGAGACCTTGTCGATTAAATTCAATTTTTATCTAGCAAAAACGTAAGTCTGTATTCTCAAAAGCCATACAAAATATTAAAATTTTCGAGAATCGTTTGAGACATACCAACTTTCATGATATAAAATTACGTTTTGACTAGAAACAAAATATGTTTCATTGAAATTGTCTCATGAGACTAAAAGTCAAGGGGTATGAGAATCACCCCCCTGGACATTTACCCACAAATTGACTCGCCTTCTTGATTAAAAAACGAGACACGCCATCTTGTGAATTGTGTGCAACGTCCAAGTGATGGCGTGATCACATGATGGCGTGTCTTGTTTTTTAATCAAGAAGGCGAATCAATTTGTGGGTAAATGTCCAGAGCACTCAACTCAGTGCATTCCATGAGTAAATGATAAATGTCGTTGGCGACATTTATCGTTTCCTCATGGAGTGCAAATATATAGAATCGGAAAGAAATAATTTTATTTAACATATAACTTCTAATAAATTATGCCTTTTGGCAGATATGTTGACAATTTTAAAACATCCTCAAAATAACAAATTTATTATTTTGGTTAAATTGAAAAGCTATCCCATGAGTAGATATATGGATGAGAGCGCTAGATAATATTATCGTTTGTTAAAAACTATACACGACATGACCAATTCGATCTAAGGTCATAAATAAAAATTTTTAAAAAATATCCGACGATGCATGTTAAATGAACGAGTGTTAAAAACAACATGCGTAGTGACTGAGTTTCTAACTCCGTGGACATTAAAATGGTGATTGGGACATGATTGGAATATATTCACTTGTTTCCTTTTTGTAGCTTTTACATATTTATTCAACGATTTATACGCACCGTGCACGTCAAGCACAATCAGCGCTTCGACAGTGATCCTGTTTCCCGGGTCGAGATCGCCCTGTACCAAGTACACGAGCCCAGTGATTTGTAGTGTACATTTTTCCACCAATTCTGGCAAACTGTTCCCCTTGATTGCTTCTATAGCCTATGGGTATCGAAACAAAAGTCATTACCTATGCAATTCGTGTACAATCTTTCGGATAACGGGAAGGTCCAGGTTCGATAGTCATTAATATATGATACCTCTTTGAATGTATTTGAGGATTGTCAAGTAATTAAATAATTTTTATAATATATACATATATAGATGTTTTATAGGCAGACACCGAACAAACAAATATGGCCACACACACAAATATTTGTCCCGGTCGGGGATCGAACCCGCGACCTTTGGTTTTGCAGTTAGGGTCTCTAATCACTCGGCCAATCGGTCAGTCAAACTGGATCGTACTCTAAATTAGATTAAATTAGAATGGCTTAAGAGATGAGTGTAAAAACTCAATGCCACAAGTCGAGCGTCCCACTAAGAAAGGTGTGCGGCGTACATGCTCTGTTATCAACGTATCCTGAGTGGTAACCGGCAGAGTGTCAATACAAAACATGAACGCCATACGCTCGATTTAAGCGGGCACGAAGTGCGTGTGTACTCAAATGCACACTGCAAAACTGAAAATTCAAATTTGATTTTATCAAAATCCAGCTGCCTCTACAGAGTTTGAGGCAGGGATCTTGGCGTTTGAGCGACAGTGGTGGGGATTTAACAACGCGCATGTAAATTGTCCAATCGGTTGTAATGTTTACGCAGCTGACAATCGGGAAACTCGAGCGTCTGTCGGACCGATCTACTTCATATCTCCAAACAGTCCTAAAATTCGGCGTTAATACCGTACCCATTCTTATAAGAACACAGTTTTAGCCTCATTTTTATACCTCCAGTGTGTACTCCACGCAACTTCCACATTGCACAATCTGTCCCGGCCAAGACAGCACCCAGTCTTCACGTTTCGTGATAGGGTAGGATTCAATAGCATCTGCTGCTACGTCGCGGAGACTTATGACCATCTGTGATTCTAGTTGTTGTAGCCAACGCTCCACCATACCCTTTTAATTTTACAATCGAATTAGTAGGCTTTAAAAATATTTACAATATTAATTCAAGAAAATGTTATAAAAATGTACGTATCGTCGCACATTATTACATAAAATGACTATGGCTGCTTATTTCCTTCAAATAAGACAGTATGGTAGATAACAGCACTTAAGTAAAGCAAGCCTATTCCAGAACATAACAAAACTGAAAAATGAAATATCTTACGTCATTTGTTTATGCATAGAACGTACTAAAGACGATGTTTTTACAAAAGTTTTATTTATTTCTTAATCAATGCATGTCATTTAAACTCACTTACCGCTAGAGATACAGAACACAATAGAAATAGTGTCGTATCGCTCAGCGGTACAATGTTGTACGTGGTAAAGAACTGCATGACCTAGATTGTTGTTCCAGATACCTGCGCATCTGCGCGCCTCTCAGAAACCACAGTTATTTTTAATATTTTTTAATAGTTGTGAATATGAAGTACATGTGTACTCAGTACATAGACGTACAGAGTGAAACAGTGTTTAGAATCGAGAAATTCATAGTTATAGCCTTTGTACATAGTTTAGCAAGCCCAATATATCTGTATACAGATCCGGCCCTTCCCTAAAAAAAGGTGCCCGAGTCTTCATGAAAAGCTAAAATTGGCTTTCATTGGTCGACTAAAAAAGGCGAGAAGGATTTACAGATAACGCTGGAGAACTTTACATAATAAGTACATAATTATTATTCCTTCTTCTTTTTCAGCCTTTTCAACTATTTTGGTGTAGCCCTTTTTCATCTTTCTCCATTCCTCTCTATGTACGTAGCATAGAGAGAAATTATTATTTACAAAACAAAAATGAAAGAGTAAACGATCCGCCATATCGTTACTTCTACTTCTACAGAGTTAGACTTCAGATCAAGACTTCAAAAGCAAGTACTAAGTAGTCGATGAGAAACTATGCCTGAAAAAAACAGGCATTTTGAATCGCCTCGAGAAACAACCAGCCCCTACAAAGGTTGTCCGCCGCGCTATCCTGGTTAACCCGATCCGTACAATTTTTATAAATAAGGTCACGCAATTAAAAAAACCATCGTGTATTGTTCTATAGCGCATCAAAAGATAGACGAACTTAAGCACCCATTACGGCTTTAGTAGGTACGTAGAAATAAAGTTACCTTGGCATCGGCCGGTTGTATAGTCGCCGATAGTTTGACGACTTCGCCTTCTGCGGACGCCATGCCTGTGATTTCGTTGGCCGAGTTGAACTCGAGTGTGTATATACCCTCGAAACATTTCTTGAGATGGGGCTGCACGCGCATCGGGTCTTTCGTCTCCGACAAAATCTCCAATAACTCGTCATTCGAAAGGAAGAAGAATCTAGAATTTTAAAATGTTCCGTCGAGCCACTTTGTATGTATACATACTATATGTAAACGTATGTGATTGATGTCTAAAAAGTTATAAATAGCGTATACATTATAGACTTATATTCTTTATATATAAAATTACAGGGTGCGTGTGTTTGTTATTCTTCTTTTCCTAAAATGCTTAACCGCTTTTTTAATTATTTTTTTTTATAAGATGTATATATAGTGGTTTCATTTTTATTTGCTTTTAGCTCCGGAATCCGAAACAATATCAATGAGCGCGTCTTGTGATTTTTGTTTTTTATAAAAATATGTTATATTTATTAACAAAAACCAATGAGTGAAAGAATTTCATTGATATTTACAAAAACGCCGAAGATATAAATTTTCTAAGTAAATCGTGCAATGATGTCATTCAATTACATTACTATGGGCTAACGTGGATCATTTCTACGAAGCGTGCACGTAAACCGAGTGGTCACGAGCGGGTCGTAAATACACGAACTTTAATTAGTTATATCTCCGGTAATAATCGGATTTTTCCGAAATTCTAAAAGTATAGTATTCAGTTCGTTGTACTTTAACGTGTGAAATGGCGTTCGATACATAATTTTGTTGAAGCAGACGCGCTCATGGTTTCGTAATCTCGTAGATAATGCGTTCGCCCCCTGAAACGGGATAGGAAGAGGAACGGGGGTATAGACGAGCCAGCCAGTCCTGCAACCTGACTCCATATCTTGCTCAACAAGTAACGGGGCATATATATCGCGAATCCAACTCCTAGAAGCGCGACACCTCCATGCCTATAAAGTCTCACTAATTAATATTACTATTTTACTTCATGAACAAAGTAAAAATTTTAACCTCGGAAAGAATAGCCTTTTCTTCTCCAAATAGTCATTTAAGCCCCTCTGTATGTCGTCCAGTAGAACATTGTTGTTTCTGTATATGTAAGGGAAAATTGTTAGTAAATATCACCAAGTAAAATAGGCACCTACTACGCACACCCAAAAAGTAAATTTGCTTCATATTATAAATTTAAGAAACAGCCAAGCTCAAGCTATTTTTAATCAAGATATTTTCGTTTTCGAGTTTTTTTCAGTCAATATCGAGTGTTCGCAGAATTAGGCGTTATTCATAAGAACTTCCATTTGAATCGTTTTATCCAGTATAGACAAAAACGAACTCTCTTCAGAGGCCGATGCGCGCATCTTTTAACGACCACGCGAAGCCGTATTTTTAGCATTAATTTAAAATTATAAATAATTAAGGAAGAGTTCCGAAAATTGCACTTTTTTATTGGAATTAGCCTCCTTTTTATGATTTTTATTTTTTATTTTGGCTATCACTTTTAGTTTTTAATATATTAGGGAACAACTAAATGCCTTTTCTCATTCATCTCAATATGTTTATAACTTTTGTAATTTTGTATGTGCAAAAAAAACAATTCAAGAAATTTCCCTAGACATCATTCCGAATCCATAGAGCTATCCCTCATATTATTAGGAGCTGTTTCAAGAATTAACACTTTTTTGAACTAGACTAAGAGTTCTAGCACAAAAGTATTCATGTTCTCCGTTAGTTGGCAGGAACTCCGAGGTTTGAAAAATTAAGAAATCACGTTGATGATACCCTTAACTATGCGATTTAAGACGCTTTCTATATTGATAGTGTGACAACTCTAAGGTGGTGGCTAGAAAAGTAAGTAAGGAGAGTTGATATCAGCCAATAGGCGCATTTTAAATTTCCCGATCTACTTTTTCGAAACGCGCCCATTGGCCGCTAATAATTGCCGCCTTGCTCCCAACAACAACAAAGGAGCCATCAGCTTAAAGTTGTCGGACTGTAGCTGTATGTACTTGAGTTTTCTGATCAATCCAGGGAAATCCGTAGCCTGGAGTACGCGTGGGTCTTTCTGGGTGGCAACCATGATAGTTCGCCACTCCTTGTCCACGTCGCGGAAATTTCGCGCCTCGGTAGGCATCTGACGCATAATGTCTTCCGATGAGAATATAGGCTCGAGGTACATCCATGTGGCTTGACACTGTAAGGGTATATTCGAATTTTTTATTTGGAATATCACAATTTTATTAGCAAACTAGAGCCCCTCTCTCCTCCTATTTTCGTATCTATGTATACGTATATAAGATAAAAAATATTTTAATATATATATCAGTTGTCTAGTACCCACACAATAAACTTTTCTTAGGTTAGGACTATATGGCACTGTACGAGATGTCCCCAGTATTATTTTTATTATATACTACAGAGGTCCACTTGGCATCAAGGTCCCAAGCGGATGATCACGATTCGTTGTATCGACGCGCAGTCGTGTCGGGTGGCAAGCAGTATCGCTGTATAATAATCTAGACCAAAACGCCATGTATTGCAAAATACTAACTATAACAAAGAAATATTATGTTAATAGTACTAATTATTAACCTGTAACCACTGATCGAGCGAATCCTGCATGCTGATCAACTTCTCTTCCCAAGCGGCCATGTCCGCCTCGAAGGCTTTAACGTAGGGGGAGCCACGCATCGTTTGCGATTTGAGAATGTGGTCATCCAATTGCTGTTGTATATCATCCAAACCGCATAGTATACCCACGCCGGTATCTCTGTATTTAAACAAATATTATTTATTACACGCATGTCTTTGATATCGATCATCGACACTTTCGCATCACTAGTTCCATATCAAATCGAAGAAAATCAAATAACATTGAGTTTTTGGTGTTAGAATACGACGATTTGGAAACATACAAGGCAGTCTCGTATTGATAACGGTTGATTGTGTATCAATCAGTCTATTATCATCGTGTGGTAAAATTAGGTTATAGTGTTTTTTAGTACGTATAGTAATGATTGAAAAACTTTTGTTGTAGGTATGTACGTATTTTTTTTTTCGCAACAAAGACAGAAAGTTTTCTTCACACCTCTCCTAACCCTAAATGTATTCATTTTAATTTCACGAGAGGCTGGTTTAGAAAGCGCTACCAAAATATGATTGATATACGATTTCCTTTAATTAGCTTTTCCAGCCTTATTCATTTTTTTCCCTCTGGAGTCTGATTCCCCCTCAAAAAGGGAATTCTTCTTCACTGTGTAAAAGTGACGTCGTTGTTTCAAGTTACATCCGTTTTACGAAAGTACAACTTATATTTTTTTTACAAAATCAATATTTTTACTAAAACCATCACAGTGCAACATAATAGTATAATTTATAATATTTTAATGACAGTTTTTAGGGTTCCATACCCGAAATGTACCAATGGGAACCCTATCATTAGTGATAGGGTTCGCCGTCCGTCCGTCCGTTTGTCACGATGATGTTTCGCCTGAACCGTAATAGGCAGACATTTCAAATTTTCATGAAATATGTATTCTATAGCCGCTATAACAACAAATAATAAAAATAAAATACAGTTAAAAATTAAAGGGAATCCCTATACAAGAAACGTGTTTTTTAGCGTTTTTGCTAAATTGGCAATTGTGAGATCATTACTTGTACTTGAAATTTTCATAGTGTGCTACCATGGCCGCCATAACAACAAACACAAGATAAAATAAAGTAAAAATGGATTTCTTCGTGTGCGAGGCTGACTCGCAATTGGCTAGTTTCTATTTAATGTTTTACGCAGGAAGCCCATACGTTTTGTTACGAACTGCATTTACGTCTAATATGTTTCTTGTACCACGTTTCGTGTGTTCCTACACACACTTAAACAGGTTTTATTCATTAACATTCTCACCTGTAAGGCGAAATCTCGAATTTAATGCCGACCCATTCCTGCTTCATCTTTTCTAGAGCCATCTCCAAAGCGTACTCTTTGGAAGCGTACTGTTCGATCTCTTCCAATTGTGCGGCGTGAACATGCACGCCCTGATCGACCATGTCCGCCAGTGTTGTTTCTGGCGTATGTATCACTTCAGCTCCGATCAGATCGCTGATACGTTGCCAGTGCCGATCGCGCATGCCCTGAAACGATACGTGGGTTTAAGTAAAGTTTATATAAATAATGTCTGAAATATAATATGAAACCACATTATCAACCTTATTGCATATAGCAGAGAGTGCAGGTAGAAGCGTCTTGAATTTTTCAATCCTGTTCCGTACCATATCCGCAATACGTTTAGCACCTGGATACTCATATAAAGTCTTGCCCAACTTATACAGAAGCTTCCACCAGGCCTCCACATCATCAGCGATCTGCGTAGCATCTAGCCCAAAGAAGGGACCGTTGTACCTGTCGTTAAAGATACAAAGTTTTATAATTTATAAAGTACCGGTCACCTCAAACATTAAGGCGCACACTGTTTCATTTCACTAAAAAAATTTCCCTATGCTGTATATCGCATAAATCGACTAAGAAATCCATTTTAAATGTAAGAGTAAAACACCCACGTGTCCATTAGACATACTTTTTTTAAAAAAAAATAATTTGTGTTTCGTGACCTCGACGTAAAAAAAAAGATTAAATAAATTCTGTAAGCGTGTCTGATCAAAATATATCTTTTTGATTAATATGGTTTGAAAAAGGACCTTCAGGCGCATATTTTCCAGTTTTTCTTTTTCGAAGATCACTTTTGGTTACCGAATTATTAATTTTTATTCAAATTTTTGTTTTTATTTTTTTTCTCCCAAAAACCGCAAAAGTGCGACTTGTGACTGGCACTCAAAGATTCCTCATAAATGCGTCTATCATTGATAAAAAACTCAAGTCGCACTATGGAAGCGTTTACGAGTAATCGAATTTCAAAATATGGTGTTAGGGGTGTCACTCAACATGACCTTTTATTTTTGTTTAAATTAATTCAATTTTGTCCTTTACTACAAAATTCTATATTGTTTACTTATTTTATTTTTATTGTTATTTACTTATTTACATTTATTTATTTAAAAAAAAATTACAATTGCATATTAGTTATTTACAATTAGAGTGTCGACAAAATTTTATCACTAAGCGGCTTCTATTTTGTAATATCTACCCTTTCATCGTTTACTTCGTTAATTACTTTAGAAGGTTTTTTTAACTTTTATTAGTTTTAACTGTAAAAGAAAATATGCAACACGGCATCAATCCACTTCATGTATGGATACGTATTTTCGAATTTTTATTACATTTCAGTTACAAAAACGATTCGTTAGTACGGAAATGGAGAATCAAAAAAGATAGCAGAGAAAGTCAAATTGTGAAAGAACGGAAAAACATATCCAGGCTGATATAAGAAATCGGATTGGATTGTTGGTAGACGTTGTTAAACCCAATGCAGGAACCACAAATGATGGCAATTCAGCCCGCACAGCACTATCAGACAAATACCGTGCTATATTTGCAGAGATATTAGGTCTAGATGCATGTTTGATTGACGGGCTGCATACTATCTTTGTAGCCATATCTTGTGAATTTCCTATTGACACTGTAAAGTTTGACATTTTCTGTCGCACGCTCGCGGAAAAGTACATCCAGGCATTTAATTGGCAGTCGATGACTGTGACGGTACACAAAATTCTAGTCCATGGTAAAGAGATCGTATAATCATGTTCTCTTCCTGTAGGTATGCTCTCAGAACAAGCGGCTGAATCGCGCAATAAATTTTGGCGCTCAGGTAGGGAACGCCACTGCCGGAAAATGAACAGGAAAAAAACTATGATTGACCTCTTCCACCATGCACTTGAATCGTCGGGTCCGTTTGTGTCTATGGCACACTATAGACAGCGCCAAAGATTGTCCAATAGGATTTGTCTGCCAGCAGCTGTTCGTGAACTTCTGAAGCCGGTTAATAAAGAAAACTTGCAGTTGGAAGAAGTGGCTGACGAAGTTCCAACATGATAATGTTGACGACAGCATGCTGATACTCGTAATTGAAAATTATTTGTATGAGTCTTACATTTTTTATTGATTACAAATATTACAATTGTTTGACCTTTAGTGACAACCCTAAAATGTACTATATAACCTTTATCCGTAACTCCCAAACGCTTCCATAGTGCGACTTGATTTTTTTATCACTGATAGACGCATTTATGAGGAATCTTTGAGTGCCAGTCACAAGTCGCACTTTTGCGGTTTTTGGGAGAAAAAAAATAAAAACAAAAATTTGAATAAAAATTAATAATTCGGTAGCCAAAAGTGATCTTTAAAAAATAAAAACTGGAAAATATGCGCCTGAAGGTCCTTTATCAAACCATATTAATCAAAAAGATATATTTTGATCAAACACGCTTACAGAATTTATTTAATCTTTTTTTTACGTCAAAGTCACGACACACAAGTTATTTTTTAAAAAAAAAAGTATGTTAAATAGACAGGTGGGTATTTTACTCCTGCATTTAAAAAGCATTTCTTAATCGATTTATGCGATAAACAGCATAGGGAAATTTTTTTAGTGAAATGAAACAGTGTGAGGCGGGTCTAAATACAACGTTAAATGCGGGCTTGCGCAGGTACCGAATGGGATGGGCCGCCGCGGATTTTGTGAATATCAAAATTTTTGATCAATACCCACTGAGCCAAACAAAGCAGACCGCTGGAAACTTTGCTTGTCATTCGTTTCGAATTTCAATTAGTTTTATTTAGGGCATCTTTGACCAAGATAAACACAACCCATGCACAATTTCAACTATATCTCCACAAAGAATTACTTCGTACCATTGTTCAGTTACACCGTGAAGAAAGAAAATCCAACAGTTTTAGCATTTATAATATTATGAAAATAAAAGATAGATAAACCACATACCATTTCTCATATCCATCATAGAAATCGAATGCCGTATGCCATAGTTTATGAAAGGGGTCGATTCCGGCGAGCATTGTCTGCAAACTAAAGTACACTGACACCTCTTGATCGAGGAGTTTTTCCTCGTTTATTATTTCTTCAGCCTCACGCTTGTCATCCTAGAGAATACAATGTTTTTTAATATTTTAATCATAAATTAGGTTTGCTTGAAATTGTCAAACTCATTATATATTCTGCGTAGCTACAAAACATGCCAGATTGCTGGCATTCGTAGTAAACTTTTTAACTTTCTATACAGAAAACAATGTCCTAGCCCGGGTGCCGATACATTGTGAAACATCTTCTTTAGTTTTTATTTTAATGGGATACAAAAATAAACTAGATCATACCATTAGGTTGTTATATATCTCATCTACTTTCACTACGACATCGCGTAGCAGATCTAAAGTAAGTAAAGGCGGATCAAAACGACGGAAAAGTTCCAAATCTCTCTCGTGCTTTTTGAGCTTTTCATCATAAATCGTTTTACGGCTGCGCAGTTTGTCTTCGGCCATAGTTTTTTTGGTGTTGAGAGTTTTTATTGTGATGTCGATTGTTTCCTCCATGTCCAACGGCCACAGAAATACGCGTGTGTTGAGATTGATGTCCTCAACTGCCCAATTATAAAGAAAACATTTATTAAACAATAAACTCATTACCATGTAAAACATATTCGTGCACTTTTACAGGCGGATTTTTTTACCACTCGCCAATTCCTAGGCATCACGTATCATCTAAGGACTCATCATCAAATTATCAGATTTTGGCATCAGAAAGAATTATTGATATAACGTGGCTACTAAGTCAAACATAAATTGAGAAAGATGTGACTGCGGAGGGGTACTCCGCTGGTACTCGTTGCTCTACGCAATTGTCAGTTGTCCGCGCATCGCCACGGTAATTCAATAACTTTGTAGCGCCATATCTTAATATGTTAGTACCAAGTTGTACTAAAAGAAAAAAAACACGCATTTCGTTACTTTCAATACAGATCTTAATATTAAAACTTAGCAGTTGATGAAAGAATCACCTGGTACGAGCATAAAAGTTATCAGGAATGCGTACAATTATTTTATTTTCGGTATTGTCTGAATAAAGGACGATTGAGTGATTTGGACTTCTTATGAAAGTTGAGATATGTCTGACTGATTTATTAATTGTGCAAGAGAAGAAGGTTATAGTGTTGAAAGTTACAGTTGCGCTTCTTCGCTAGTACAGTGTTATAGTAAAACGAAAATTAAATTACAGACCTAATAAATTTAAGAAAACTTTACACAAAAACTATTTACATTTTAAAACACAAATTGGTTTTCATAAGATTTGAACATTAGTGTTTGATGTGGTGTTTTGCTACCTGATTGCCTTGACATATTTAACGCGTTATTGTTTGGGCCAATCAGAAAACAATGTGATTTAAAGTCTATTCGTATTTAAGGCGCTAGATGAATGACCTGCAGAGTTAGCGGGAAACATTGTTTTTTCATAAACCGTCGACGCGGCCATTACCTTTATAACTAAGTATCTTTATAACGTATATTTTCTGCATTGTTATAAAAAAATACTACGAATACTGCTACGGCAGCGTGTGCTCTTTCGTTTTGTTATATATATTGCGGTATCAATGCAACTAAACTCTTTAGCCAATTTTGACTTCAGGGATTTTCAATAAATTTTCTACATTCAACATCACATCATACTTACAGTGTAAATGGGCGTGTTGCATCAGAAAGAGTACATGTTCAGCAGTTGTACGTGACTTCTCCTTCAAGTCAAACATGGTACAGTCGCGACAATCCTGGATGTAGTTCATCAGTTCGACCAACTGTGCAGTGGACTCGGGAATTTCTGATGCACGAGCTGCCATCTCTTCGTAAATGTTGCAAATACTGAAACACGTAAAGCGTTTCATACAAACGTATCCATGTTACATGTCGTTCACGCGTACTTTGAAAACATTGGAAATGTACTCCATAGTTCTATATCTAACAGATCAACAATAAACAAAACAATTAAATCTTTTTTTATTTTATAATATTTTTTCTAAGACAAAATTTGTAAAATAAAACTAGAATCAAACTAAATTTATGTAATAATAATAATAAATTAATAATTATATTAAATCAGCTCCAATATTTTATAAACATCTTTATTTTTTACTGATTGACCGACTCCCTGGCTGATTAGAGACTTCCCGCCCGGGACAAAAATTTGAGTGCATGAACATTGAACATGTCTATTTGTTCCGTGGCTGGGTGTAAACAGTACCTATATATGTATATATTATTAAAAAAAAAAATATTTAAGTATGTATACCAGTGTCTAGTGCCCCATATTACAAGCATAATACCTACTTGCTTGCTTTGGGACTAGATGACGGTGTATGGGGATATCCCAGATTATTATTATTTTATATTCTGCCATTACTTTATAAGATGCACGTCCGTCGTTCTTATTATCGCTGGCCAACATCTGGCTTCTTAAACATTTCCAATCTTAAAAGATAAACTCACGATCTATTCCACTTGCGATTAACATGTATGAAGTGGTCCACGATGTGGTGCCGCAGACCATCAACGATATCCCATAGACCGTCGTTAAGCGGGCCGCAGTCCAACATAATCATGTTCAATGGGATGTCGCGACGTAGAAAAGTTATTTCGTCACATTGCGCCTCGTACATATAAATACGGTTAGAAAAATCCTGTAATATGGAAGATATTATGTTTGTAATTTAAAAAACAGCAGTATTCATTTCGGAAGTATGAAGTTTTGTACAGATCACACAAAATTTAAACAGCGTTAGCAAACACAGTGCCCACAATGACATACGGTGCCGAAACATGGACTCTCACGGCAGGACTGGTCCACAAATTTAAAGTCGCTCACCGCGCTATGGAGCGGGCTATGCTCGGCATTTCCTTGATGGACAAAATCAGGAATACTGAAATTCGTCGAAGAACTAAAGTTGTCGACATAGCCGAAGTGATTAGCAAGCTGAAGTGGCAATGGGCCGGTCACATTTGCCGTAGAACCGACAACCGATGGGGTAGACGGGTTCTCGAATGGAGGCCACGTATTGGGAAGCGAAGCGTTGGACGCCCTCCGGCAAGGTGGACTGATGACCTGAAGCACCATACCGGGGGTAATTGGATGCGGAAGGCGGAGGACCGTGTGTGGTGGCGAGCCTTGGGAGAGGCCTATATCCTGCAGTGGAGAGACACGGGCTGATGATGATGATGATGATGATAACAAACACAGAGTGCAACGAGTTGTGACCAAGTCGAAGGGTCGTTTAAAAACGATCTTTAAACATCGTTTTCGACGCCAGTAACGCTGCGCTCCTTGTTCGGACTTGTTCATGACTTGCAAGTCCTGCCCCGAAAGCACCCGAAGGTTCTCGCTATATAGTTTCGCGTAGTAGGTACCTACTTTAACAATAAATAATAAATACCATAATTTTAACATTAAATATGAAGAAAGTATCATACAAAGTTCATCCCTTATTTTACTTCGTTATGAGTAAAACTAAAAATCTTGAATCATTACATATTTAATTTCTGACCCAAAGGGCAAATATCTATTTTCATGCATTTAACTTAAACAATGACGGATTTTTATACAAATTTACATCCCTTATTTATCCTTTTATTAGTCCTTAGCGATGGAAGTTTGATAAATCTTTGCACAGTCGATGCTCACGTAAGGAAAGCAACTAAGATAGGTATATTTATTTTCTGCCATAAAGTCCAAACAACAATTTACATGCATTTAACTTTAAAAATGACGGATTGTCATATAAACTTGCCATCCCCTCTCCGGCCCTCTATTTTGGCACCTTTGGGGTCGAATTCCGAAAAATCTTTTGAATGGTTTTGGCTCGGCGTTGATTATGAGTGATTGAGTGACAATTAGATTTTATATATACGCCGTGTTCGGCTCAGCGTAGTCCAAACTTATAGTGTAGAGCTACCAAACTAAACAAAAAGCTTCAAATGAGTAGATAATGCAAACTATTGGCTACCGAGAAAAACATATTTAAGGGGATAGTCTTTCTCTCCGCGACTTCGATTTGGCATCGCTATCTCCATTTCAATCACTTTTTCCCGACCTGTTCCTGAGTGACAGGTGACTGGAGAAAATTCCCAAAAATACCTATATAATGTTTATGGAAATAGCTTGCGGGTCGTGTCTGATTCTACTCTGAAATGGGTATGTTCTAAAACCAGAATTTGCAGCGTCATTAAGAAAGGCCGTGCCTGGCCTGGGGCGCTGAGTTTCCTTTTTTTTGACAATCGTATTTATATAGAATTTCCGAATTATTACTTTCTAAGGAAAAAATTCGAAGAAATTAATGTTCTTGTAAAGTTTATTATAAAACAACGAAACGAGATATCGAAAAAACAAAAACACACCGCCGTATAACAGGGCTTCTCCTATTATATATATATTTTATATATATATTTGTAGAGATCAGTTAACCGAACCTTTCGTGCGTGTGCCGTCACGTGACCGTCGCATGAACGGATACGGTTGTTGGTATGATATCGTACCAATGACTCATTACAAGGTAATAATAATAATAACGTATACATGACAACAACGTCTAGGCCCCAAACTAAGCATTAGCTTGTGTTTTGGGTACCAAGCGAAGACACCACATACATATAACAACCATGACCCGGTACCAGTATCGATATTCATCATATAAATACTGACCCGACTTGGGATTCGAACCCGGGACCTCCAGCTTCGCAGGCAGGGTCGCTACCCACTAGGCTAAGCGGTCGTCACTAAGGTAAGCTAAGGTAATACTGAATATATTTTATCTTTGAGGAAAAGCATCCGATCGACACATTCCCTAGAAAAAAATATACCCCCACCACGTGGAAGCGCGGGTACCAATCAACGTATGTACCGCACACGCCTGGGTCATAATCTTCACTGGTACAGATGCTGTACCATACGCGTCCTAAGGATTAAGGGATTGAGCGAGGAACAGACACGGCCTGGACCCTATTTTTTGTATGGGAAGCCGGCCGCCCCAAAGTCGAATTACTTTTTATCGCTTGTCTTATTTTTTTATACAGCAACAAATAAAAACACTAATACATAATTACAACATGAAAGTAATATATTTTCATATAATCACGTTTACTTGCTAACTCAATAAAAGATTATGAGACTGTGTCGTGAATCGCAAAATTGGGGAAACGCTACTAATGAAACAGCTGATATGTTAAATGGCCGACTATTCTTTGAATTGAAATTATAATTTTTTTTTATGTAATCAGTTTTAAATTGGCGGTTGGTAGTAAGCCAGAGTATTATACATCTTAACAGTAGGGTGGTACCAAGCATTTGAGTTGATCGTGTGGTGATTTTTCTCAGTAACCGTTAGTTTGCGCCACCAGCTTGAATTTTTTTGTTTAATTTGTTAAGCGTACGCGTTCTATAAGTTTGAACTAAGTTCAGCCGAACACGCCGTATACGTATATAGGATGAGATTTTAGTAACCAGCCAAATTTTTTCTAAATATTAGGTATCACCAATAGACCTCATTACGTAAATAAAAATATAGATTAAATATTCATAATCAATAAATATATCCTAAATATTTTACAACAAAATTTGGCTACCTTCTACTTACAAAGAGCGAAAGGACGGGGCATGGGCATGGGCATGTGGGCGGTGCGCGTGCACGTGCACTGGCGCCCTCGTGAAGGTTGACTAGTATATTGGTGGTTTTGGGAAAAGTTTACGTAGTCTTAACTGAATATTTTCCTCTCAGAAATTTTCCTATTGAACGATCTAAAAAGAAATAAGAAGGCCAACGGATTTTTATCAAAAGTCATTATATTAGGATTTGGCTGATCATGAAAACCTCACTTGTATAGATAATTATATGGCTTAATTTTCAACACAATAATTCATTTGTAGGTATACCTTTAAATACGGCGGTGGTTCTATTGCAAAAAATTGCAACAGCTCCTGCTTAGCGGTACCATCGAGGATATAGTGGTATTCGTTGTAGCGATTGAGGAAGCTGACAGGACCTGGTCTATTAGCTTCGAAGATACGCAGCGTGTTCTCTATCAAATCTATCATGTACTTTTCATCAGTACTGACTGACATTAGAAATGGTCTTTGCCGAGATACTCCTAGAAATTAGCATTACTTCTATTATATTATTAATAATTTCGAAAGTAACATTGACGAACTTTAATTTTTTTTTTATGTTTGTATAGAAAAATATAATAGTCTTACTTCATTACTACGCGAATCAATACTTATAAGGATGAAGACAAAAAAATTTAAATGATTATTACATAATTAACAGTTCTAATTTTATGTAAGTAATTAAATACTTAGCGCTAACAATAATAATTGTATTCTTTGTATTGTACAACTCCTTCGTTCATTAAAACTTTATTTTTGTCCATGTAACTTTTCTCAATGTAAAACTGGTACAGTTACAATCAAACTTTACGGCAGATCCGAACCTAAGCACAAGTCGCGTCGCGGTAACCACTTTTAGGTGTAGCGAGATGTAGTAGAGCGAGGTATACCAGCGCAAGCACGCTTATAGCGTTGTATTCGGATCCGCCATAAAGTTTGAGGCGAACTACACTATTATTTAAAGAACGAGTCCGACGCAAATCACCTACGTCATCTGTTCAAAACGAGACACCTGCCTGCTAGGCTTGGCAGGTAAATGAATCTTTAAATAATTGCATGTGGCGCAATGGGTGTTGTCATTTGGATCTTCGGTGTGGAATTTCGATACTAAGGAGTTCGGATTTTGACTTAAAATTTTTTGATCAGTCTCCTTTTGTCGATATTCTTGTGAATCTGAGTAGAGTAGCGTCATCAATTTTGACAGAAAATTTTAATATTTTAACAGCTGTAAAATAGAAAAAGTTAAATAACACTGTCGACATTGTCAAATCCGAAAGATTCCGCCCATGTAGGAGAAAATACGTCCTTGCTTTATAAGGCGCACAGGTTACTCCAACAACATTAAAGAACATTTAAATATACCAAGTTTCACATGTTTACGAAACAAAAGTAGATGGATTTGAGTGCTTTGCCTCCAACGCAAGCAATAGCACAATAGCACTTATTCTGCATTTACTATCAGGTTCAAAAATGGCATGGATACGAAAAAATTTAACCTGAAGATTGGGGCTGGAAAATCACTTCTGATCTAGCCTGGTACAGTCACAATCAAACTTTATGGCGGATCCGAAAGTAGGCACAAGTCGTGTCGCAATAACCAGTTTCGGGTATAGCGGGACGCAGTGGAGCGAAGAGTATATGACTGTACCTACGCAAACCCGCCTGTAGCGTTATATTCAGATCCGAAATAAAGTTTGACGCGATCTATACACGTTTAAACAACTGAGGCCTCTGCTCCAAAGTTTATTTTAATTCAATTTTCCTACAATCGCGGGTTGCATAACATCGTATGACAAAAAGACAAAAATGCTCGATCTTATATGATAATTGCTCAGGAATCTCTTGTTCTAATAGTTTGAACATTTTTGAAGAAGACGACAGTAATATGAACGGTTATGAAGCTGACACATCTTCATGTGAGTTAATTAATACGGCACAGAGACAAATGAAATTTCATAATATAATATTTGGTAAGTAAATTGAATGCACACTAATATATATATATTATATTATAGCTTAACACTTCATCATTTGATGAAAATTTCATATTTTTTGTTGTACAGCTTTCCTTTGAGCTTATACCACATGAATGATTGCGAAAAGACCGTAAAACTATACTTAAACTTGCAATTAACCCAATCCTTTGTGTTGATAAACTATTCCTAGTGAAAAAAAATATTCTATTTGTATTTATGTAGAATTGTTTGTCTAGAATTTTCTAAACTATAGTTTTATTAATAAGATGAATTGCTTTCGTCGATAGTTTTCGAATTAAATGCAAAAATCTGCAAAACGGGGCATGTTTTCCAAGATAATGGCGACTCTTAGAGGGCCTGACAGCTTGCGCCGCTTGGACGCCCAATCTCCAATTTTCGCCTTAAAAAAACTTCATGAACCTCGGAGTCCAATTTTAATTTTCACCAAACTGTCATATATTTAGTCCAACAGCAATATACTGTGACATCTAAGCGTAGAAGCACGTCGATGTGTTTTAGAAAGTATTCGAATGATCACGCGACCTCAGTAAATAAGTAACTACAGAAATAAATAGAAATTAGAGAAAAAAATAAATCAGTCAAATTCAATTTTTGGAACGGTATAAATCAAAGGATTCTCGCCGTTCAAAACTACATTTTCGAGGCGGCACCGTGCGCAAAAGCTAAGAAAGTTTCTTGGGAGAGTCAAGAGCGAACATAACTGCGAGTGCAATACATGTGGGATAACAGTTTATTTATTATTATCACGTGTTACTTTGTTTCATAATAAAGTATAAGTACCACCTAAACCCAAGTAAGCTCGTTACAATAGTACTTAGAGCTCATAACTACGTTAGCTCAAATTTAAATAAAAATAAAAAATAAAATCTCTCTAAGCACCTACAAAAGCGCTAGTTTTTACCTTTCGTTCAATTAAGTCTCCAGGATTAGTTCATCTTGGTACTGGATGACGCAGTTAATTTACGTCGATGTCTTGTACTTATACAAATTACCTATATAATACAATAAATAAAATAAGAAAGCACATTCCAAAGAATTAGATACCAACCAGGGTATAATATAGAGTCCACGCTCGGCAATTGATAGTTGACTTCTATTATTGAATGGAACCATTTTACAATTTGCCCTCGCATTTGGTCCAGTGTGGGTTCGAACACTATTTCCGTCGTGCCAGGTTTTGCTATAGTTTTAATTCGAAGCAAAGGATTTTTGATGTACGTATAGTCTAGGTATTCACTGCCGTAATCATTGCCATCCTGAATCAAAAATTATATTTTTAAAACAAAAAGTTAACATAGCACAAATTCTAGACACGTATTTATTTATTATATATTAATTCATTCATTCGTTCGTTCAACATATTTAATTTGTATTTATAATTACTACAAGAAAGCCAACAAGAGAAAATACCTAAATCGTTCAATTGCGAGTCGGACTCGCAGACGAAGGGTTTCATACCACCGTAAAATATAAAAGAAACACATTTTTTGTATGGGGACCCCGTTTAATTCTTAACTTTATTTTTTTGAAGTGAAATTTCTTATGGCACGGGGTGAGCCTAAAACGAGACGAAAATGCGTCACGCTAAATAATATCATATAAGCCAGTTGTTCCCTGTATCCCCACTACTGACTGCTGAGTGGGGAGTAAGGCCAGAGCGTTACTCAGTATCGTGTTGCTGGCAGCTGCGTCATATATCCCCACTACTAACTGCTGAGTGGGGAGTAAGGCCAGAGCGTTACTCAGTTTCGTGTCGCTGGCAGCTGCGTTATTGCTCGGAGTGGCAATATAGATATGAAAACCGTGAAAACCAGATTAATGTTGATAATTTTAATAAAATTATGAAAATTCAAATTTTAATACTAAAAGTTCTAAGTTTTCACTTCTGTCGGCAGTTTTATCTTTATTATTTGTCGTTATATCGGTCATAGTATTACACACTCTGTGAAAATTTCAAGGCCTTAGTAATAGGGTGTCCATCGATACCCTTTGGATATGGAACCCTAAAAATGGTAATCAATCCAACATTACCAAATTGTGTTGCAAATGCAAATGATTATCAGCGTTTTTACCGGACGTGAAAAAAAAGAACTACACAAGTACGATACATATATCGCTTGATGATTTATAATTTGTAATGAAACCGTCTGGAACGGAAACTGACAACATTTATGAATTATTTTTTTGAATTTAACAATCTTAAATTTATCTACAATAGAAATTAAAATGTACATGCAAATAGCTAGATATTTAGTTATAAATTTTCAGCAAAGTTTGTTTAATGACATTATGACTCGTTGGTTTTTCTATAATTAAAATTATATCGCCATTTATTATATTATAAACTACAGTTTACATTACATGAACAGATAAATGAGCACTACACTATATTAAAAATTACAATTAATTTTTACGTACCTTGTAGACTTCAAAATAAGAAGCAAAGTGATAGAGACTTCTCTCCACCAGATCGCGCACTTGTTTTGACATCAGACTATGAATACAACTGGAAAATGTTATACAACAATATCGGATTACTAGTACTAATGTTCATTATTTTCAATTTTTAAACTGAAAATTAATAGATGACAATTAAACAGAAAAAAAAAACTAAAATACTCTAGTAAATACAAAACAAACAAAAAAGCGAACTGTTAAATTACATTTTCGAAACGCTGTCGCCAGTAGTTTACCTATTTGTTTATTCTTTCAGAAACGAAACGATACGACTTTTTGCACGTGTTACTTTGCTAGCAACATAAGATACTTAATTACTGCTTAATCTAGTTGAAAATTTCCAAAAGAAAAAAAAACTAATCGAGTATAAATTATCTGACTGGCTGGTTGTAAAATATTTATGTATGTATATATTAAAAAAATTATCTACGATCGTGTATCGATTGTCTAGTAACAATTATACAAGCTTTGCTTAGTTTAAGACAAGATGGCGCTGCGTGGGATGTCTCAGGAATTATTATTATTATGCACAGCAAAAAAAAATTGTAATATAGCATAATAGTAAGAGTACAACTCAGAAGTGAAGGAGAAGAATAGTGACACGGCTGTGGAAACAAGAACGGGAAAACATGGCTATAAGAACGTTATGTACAGTTTTTGCATCATAACTGTGCAGCTCTGAAGTTAGTCACAAAAACGCCGCATTAAAATGATTTCTTAGAAACGTTGCGGCGGTAGTCAATGTGGACCTGCGCAATCGGGTATGCGCATCGCACATCAAACCCGCACAGTTATGATGCAAGATGTTCGTACACGTGGACGGTAGCGCGAGTAAAAACTAGTTAAATATAAAATTGTCCTAATAGGGCATTATTGTTGACATCACAGATTATCGAAAAACGCCTCTCATATCCCGGGACACGCACACAAGCACTAAGCCATCAGGGTGCTCTTTGAATTGTTGCTATACAATCCCAAGTCAAGCTTCGTTGTTATCTCATGCAATTTCTAGGCGTGGATCTTCCGGTGTCACTTTTAATTTTCACCTGAAAAACTGCTCAACTTGGAACGTAGACTCGGTTCTCTTCTTTGCGACGTATATAGCCCAGTGCTGCCTCATTTTTATCATGGTGTCGGCGACATCTATGAGCCAATTGTCAAGAAGTTCAGCTCGCGTATCGGCACACTGCTTGAACAAACGCTCGGAAAAATCGCTCGGGTATTGAGGGAATGGCAGGTTTTCTTGCATTTTGGTCATGTCGCATATGTACATCTCCTGATATCTGTAGTAGAAATGAGAACTGTTGCATAAAGTACCACTGTTCAAAAACCTAACGATCATGCAAATAGTATTCATGAAATGTTTAAATTGAAACCAAAACACGTGCTGCCATATAAATTTGCTTTGACATCAGACTTATAACAAAATAGCGCCTTGGCCGCGATTTCGTTCACGTAGTTTTCATGATTTCTACAATTTCTAAAGTTCAAGTTCAAAGAACCCTCAAGTATTTCCGAAGCGAAAATAGACAAACACATAGAAAGTACCCTAAATACTTCCTTTTAATATTTTAGAAAAAAACGGGTACCTACTCCCCTACAAATTTTCACCCCCATTTCCTCCCATCAAAATGTGAAAATCCAAAAACCCTGGAAAATTCATTACGTACAATTTCTGAATTTATATACGATAAATTATCATATTCACATCTTAAAGTATCATTTAATCAAGTCTGTCTGTAATAAATTATTCGCAAACCTTTCTATAAGTTTTATGAAATTACAAGAGATCTCTCACCTTTTTTGCCACATTTCCCTCAACTCTATCAATATAGGATTCCCTTCGTAATATCTGTAGAAGGATTTTTGCTTGGCTATAGTAAAGTTGGTGTGCCAAGGCACCGGCGCTCGTATCACGTGAGACGGCCACAGTGTAGGCATAAAAGGTATTTGCAATCTAATCTGTTCCTCAGGATCTTCGAGAATATAGTTCATGAGGCAATGTTTCATAGCTAAAACGAAAAAGTAACGGATATCCGTTTCGCTCTGTCTAACTGTAGCCTGGTAGTTCAGTATCATGAGTCTCTTTTTAATTTGGGCGCACTGTACGTCTACGGTCTTCTTTGCTCTAATATATAATTCCATTGGATAGTCCGGTATATGATTGCCGACAATTGACTGAAAATTAAATCACTATATTATTATTATATATACTGACGGTTGCACAAATTGGAAAGCTATAAAGTATAAATCAATCGGTCGGTATCGCTATAAAAAATTTGAAATTGGGGTCACTTTTTCAATTTTGACCACAGATTCTTCACTCGAATCCATACGCACCGTTAGAAATCGATTTTCAGAGCAATCGGTCCACTAAATAAAAAAATCACAATGGGGTTCACTTAGATATCGATATCGATTTTGAAAGCAATCGGTCCAATAAAAAAAATAATTCAAAATGGGGTCACTTTTTTTAAATTTTGACCACAGATTCATCATTAGAGTCCACACAGACCCTTACATATCGATTTTGAAAGCAATCGGTCCAGTAACTAAAAAGTTCAAAATGGCGGTAACTTTTTTTTCAATTAAGACCTTAGATTCGTTATCGGAGTCTATAGGACTCTTGGATTTAGATTTTGAAGGCAATGGAGTAGTGTATGTAATTTTTGACCACCTCCTTTTCATATTTGTGAAGTTTCATTAAAATCTGTTCAACTGTTTTGGAGATTAGCTCGAATAGACAGACAGACGTACATACAGACAAAAAGGAGCGTACATCATTTTTGATCACCTCTTTCATATTTCTTAAGTATCATCAAAATCTGTTCAGCCATTTTGGAGATTAGTTCGAATAGACAGATAAACGTACAGACAAACAAAAACTAGCGTATGTCACTTTTGACCACTTCCTTTTCATATGTGTGAAGTTTCATTGAAATCGGTTCATCTGTTTTGGAGATTAGCTGGAACAAACAGACAGACCGTACGATTTTAAATATATAAACATTCTCCTTTGGGCTATCAAATACAAAAAGATTTTTTTAAAGTCCGACTGGTAGTTCCAGAGATCAGCGCCTTCAAACAAACTCTTCAGCTTTATATATTAGTAATATATATATATATATTACTATATATAAAGCTTCAGCTTGAAGGCGCTGATCTCTGGAACTACCAGTCGGACTTTAAAAAAATCTTTTTATATATATACAACGTGTTCCTTTTGATATCCCATAACTCTAAGGTTATATTCTATGACTAAAAATAATGTAAAAAGTCCAAGGAACATCTATTCAAAAATGCGTAGTTTTAGAGAAATCATCAATCACAATAAAAATAGTTCTAAATTTTTCTGCCGTATGATGCGTCCTAATTTATGCGACGTTGCCCAACTTACGCTTGCAGAGCGGGATAGCAAAATCAACTATGGAGGCAGTCGGATCTTTCAATCACTCACTGTTGCATTTCCCTTAGTGTAAGCGAGACAGAATTATTCGTTCATGACGTCGTCGTCGTCGGTCGAGCGATTCGGTTACAACGAGTTCCAATGTGTGCGTAGCGTGGCTCCTAATAGGGTTAAGCGATAAGTGATTTTATTTCGTACGGGTTAGGAGCAATTTTTATGAAAATGATAATTGTAATGCGTGGCAGGGTAGGTGCTAACTTTCATTCATGATCACGTTCAATAATGCGACGTTGTCAAATCTAACGTAAAGGCGTTTTACATGGAAACTCACCTTTTTATCGAATTAATTTGTATGAAAAATTTAAATATGTAATTAATAATAATTGAAAAATAATGTGTATGCTATTTGATTCATATTCGTGGTCCCATTGAAACCCCGGAGTTATGGGATATCAAAAGGAACACGTTGTATATAGATTATAATATAATTTTTATCACTAATGATTATAAGTTATATAACTACTTCTATATTAATTTCCCCGAACATTAGAAAATATTTATTAGTTGTTATCCCTACGCACACACTCATAGACAGTTAGGTTGACGTTCCGGAGTGTAAGAAAGTAACATCACGCACACTAGTCCGTCAAAGTTGGTCAGTCAATTCTTTGACGTTATATCTATGCGTTATTTGTCTATGATTGCCACACATTTCTTAGCTCGGTACTAAGTGCTTAAGTAACATACCGTCGTTAAATAGTATTCTAATCTCACACGAGATTCTGGAGGTAATTGTTTGTTATGCTCCACTTCTGTAACAGCCAGCATTTCTTTTTTCTGTTGATCAGGATCGCGCGGTTCCTCAAACTGTCTTTTTTTTAGAGCACTGAAATGTTGACAGAGCTACAATTTTAAAATCAAATGCTCATAAAAATTGCCTCAATAATACTTAAACTGTATGACCCGCACATCTCCCCTAATAAAGTAGTTCGGCTTTACTCTAATAAGGATTATCAAAACACACGTGTCGTAAGTAAATGAATTACTACTTAATGTAACATAGATAGATAATAAATTCCGTGACTCTGTGATCTGCATTTCTTTTCATATCGCTTGAATGCTTTTACAATTTTCTCTTATCACGATCACGTCGTATCACGTCGGGGTCGCCAATATTGTAACTACTTTTGAATTTAGGGTCCACTAAAGATGCCATTATTGATGACCGCATTCACAGTTGATCATTCAATCATCATACGGAGTAAAACAGGGACAACGACTGTAGGATACTGTTCTGCAATGCTAGGCGTGAGGTGCTGGGTGGTGCGCATTTAAACAACCTGCGCGTTGAGAATCGCACATGTCACTTCATACATATTTCAGCACTCAAAATATAAATTCAGAACAAATATTGTACTACAGACATAATCAAATAATATTAAATTAAGACTTACATTTCTTTTTCTCGTTCCGCTTCCTTTTCTTTTTCTTCTTTCTCTTGACGTTTCTTTTCGATTCTTCTTCTCTTAGCTTCGGCTTCTGCCTTCTTCTTCCTATCATACTCGCCAGACGCCAAATCTTCTAATCGTACCAAGTCTAATAACAAACAGTGGAATTATAAATTATCAAGCTGATTTCCTAATGGCAAATGTGAATTACTACGAAAATTACACAAAAAAAAATGTATAACTACATAAACCTTACATTAAAATAAAAATTAAAAAATCATAATTTAATTGATATTGCCCCTTTTACTATATAAAAGAACCAATATAGGGCTTCACTTCCGAAAAGTTTAATTATAAACGAAGTATGAACATAACGACTGAAATGTCAAACCTTTTTGCAATTTATGCTTGCCCTTGGCCCTCTCTTTAGCAAGAGCAGCCAACCTTTCTTTCTCTCTTTCCTCCCATGGGCGTAGAGGAGGAAATTGCAACTCCCCCCTTGGGCCTATGGGACCGAATAACTGTGGCGGTGGGCGGCGCCTTGGTGGCATGTTAATCGTACGCATGGTCCTCGTGTTTACAGTATAGCAGTTTCCTAGAAAATTATAACATGCATTAGGTACATGAGAACATAATTTACAATAAGGTAGATGACAGATATTGACAATATGTTTCCCTAGATAATATGAAAATCGACTAAATATTATACAACGTATCCCGAAAGTCAACGTTACCTACTCCTTGGACGGCTGATAGGCTAGCTCATAATTAGCCAGAATAACTAAATATGCCATCATAAGATGGCAGTCGTTAAAATCCACCGACCCGCATTGGAGCAACGTAGTGGATTAAGCTCCAAGCCCCCTTATCCCGAGGGATTGCTATGCCTCTGCAGGGGCATTAATGGGCTGATGATATGGTAAGGTATATGACTGGATTGTCCCAAATGTTGGGCATGTTTGATTGCCTTTTTTGAGTTCTGTGCGTCGACGAGCAAAAAAGTGGAACTCCTATATTGACTGACTGATCGGCCGATTGGTTAGAGACCCTAACTGCAGAGCCAAGGGTCGCGGGTTCTATTTCCGCCTGGGACAAATATTTATGTGCATGAACATGTCTATTTCTTCCGTGTCTATAGGTGTATAAGTATCTATATGTGTATATAATATAAGGAATACTTAAGTATGTATATCAGTTGCCTAGGACCCCATAATACAAGTATATTAGTTGCTTACTTTAAGACTAGATGGCGCTGTGATGTAGGATGTCCCAAGTATTATTACTATTATGTACTTCCTTACCTATAGAATCCGATGGTTTGACGTGATTGTAACTGTCCCTGTATGGAACGCCTTTTGTCCATGATTTAGCTTGAAACAACGGCGGAAATTCACTGCAAAGACCGGCGCTTTCTCCTGAAAAGTATCACATATTAATCATAGGATACAAAAAATTAACTTACAAAGATAACATTTTTTTTGGAAATTCTTATCTTTGTGTTATTATATGTTATTCTTATCTTTTGTTATCTATAATTTATTAGGAATCATTTTCAGGGATGAAAAAAAGACTAAATAATTACACAGCGTGGGGGCTTTTGGTCTAAACTTCTTAACTCAATGTTGAAAAAGGTCTGTACTCCAGCAGTGGAGAATTAACAGCGTGATACAGTTGACACAAAGATCATGCAGTTCGTCTTACAAAGACAAGCCAGTTAATATATCCAACACGTACGATTACAGAAAATACACGTGGACTGACAACCAATCATGCCCGAACAGACATATGCTAAGAGTAATGAACTTTCCTTTGGGTATTCGGAATTTGAATTGGTTGCACACAGACTGTTTCTTAGTGAACTGAAATAAAATTATTTAAATTTTAATTTCATGCAGTCTTATATACATTTTTCGTGTCCCATTAATTGCTTGGCTCTGAAAATATTACACACTTACCAAATGTATATATATATTCGTCGCCAGTGAGACAGCCTGCAGTACTATTTCATAGAATTATGCGTCCACTGATGTCGGTGCCGGGCCGGGTCGGTCAATGAAGAAACGCTCAATGGCTGGCCAATTTGTACAGTCATCAGACATCAAAACGCAAAACTAAAGGTCGCGGGTTCGATCCTCCGCGCCTGGGTCAAACACTATTTAAATAATACTACTTTGAAATTTTCCATCGCATTATATTCTTTCTATTATCTATAAAAAAAGTAGATAAGTACCATCCCGCTTGACTCAGATTTAAAAAAAAATCGCGTTGAAATCGGTCTATCCGTTTTGGGGGCTACGTTGCCACAGACAAACAAACAGACACACAAACAAAAACTTCAAATTTATAACATTCCTCTTTTTTGTCGGGTGTCAGTAAGAATAATTATGCACATTGTGTAAGAGAAATGAAAATGGTTTGTTGATGGAATATATTTACAATTTCCAATTGTCGAATACCTACCTTCAGGATAAAAATTGTATGCGGCACGTAGTAACTCGCTGTCTTTGTCCAACTCGTGGTCGTAACCAGCGCGGGGTAACCAAGGCAGTTTCGGGGGTGTGCGGGCCTTTGGTATAAACCGCGATGCATTTCCGTCGCCGCTCATTATTGGGTGGTAGCACCGAACTAAGATATATATATTTTTGATAAAAGCAAAGTCAAGCGCTTTTGACAATGAAATCTGCACACATTGTTCATTTTTGAAAAGTGGGGATGATAAGTCATCTTACTGCGAACTGTAGATCGTATCGTAACCATAAGTTATTACTCAGACGGCAGCAAACTAAACAGGCTTCTTATCTATATAATTATATAAATAAACAATTAAATATATATCCTAAGACCAAAAAAGAGTGTAAGATCCTTGTTTTTGAATGGATAAAACGTAAAGATTATCATGATATAGAAAACTTAACAAGATATCACCTACATTACGCACACGAACACACCCTCGCATACACATACACACGCCCTTCCACGCACCCAGACACACACGCACACACAAACACACCTCTAGTGGATTTTTATGTATTGTTTTTATGTTCTTTTTCTTTTAAAATGTTATCAGTAACAAATGTATTGTATGACAAATAAGAAAGAGCGAGGTCTCCTATTACAAGTTTTTAAAAATACTTAAAAGGAGATCTCTACACTATGACAAATTAAGTAAACCTATTGTTACTAATAAACAATTTTCACTTTTTTTTTTAATTTTAAAATTTCTATTTCTTATTCTATTCGTGAATTTTACAATCTTATAGTATACAGATTGAAATAGAACTACAGCGCAAGCAAGGTACATGCGGAGTTGGTTCGTCGACTCGGCGTCGTCGAATGCATAAATTATGTAAACCTATTTTTCTCGATCACCTTTTTTATTATTTTTATTAAATCGCGCCAACCCCAAGGCCGGCCTCAGACGATCACTCCATTTAGAAGGCAATCCAAATGGTGTGATCAAAATATCCCCACATTCATTGGCATGCCACGCGCATGGCGGATAAACTAATGAGGTGTTGTTTTGATCACGCTTTTTGAATTGTCTTACATTTGAGTGATCATCGGTGGCCGGCCCAAAGACCTAGTCGGCCGGTACCTTTGGCGGCGGCGAATTGCAAAACAAACACAACATTTAAAAAAGTTTTCCTTTGCCCTGCACATATTATTATTATATATACAATAGGTTTTAAAATCATAATTTCAATAATTGGCGTGTTGGCGTAATGTTTATTCCGTGCCTCTAAAAGAAAAAGTAACCCTTATAGCATTACTTAGTTGTTCGTGCGTATGTCTGTCTGTCTGTCAAAACGTTTTTTCTCAGGAACTGTAACATAATTATTTCAGTCATTTTGGAACCTTTTTTATACCTCTCATATATTTTAGGTAGATTGTTTTAGGCAATCGAAACGATTTATATACCTCTTATAAATAAAGGGTAGGAATTTAATTTGGTACCAAAATTGACAAATTTATGTATGGTTGAAGCGAGGTAGCATAAATAATATTAGCTAGTATATAATATTAGTCCTTAAAAACTTAGTTTATTAGGAACAAATGCATTGGCCAAATTAACTGCACAAACGCGTCTCCTTATAGGAAGAAATTGCCCCGCCACAGCAGCGTGGGCCGGACGCGGAGTTTCATCGCAAGCTACTCGCCGTCACACAAGTATTTCTAAAATTACTGCTTAGCGCCATCAAGAAGATGTGAAGAAAGCAAGCTTATCGTTCCAAAGCGACCTACATTATCATACCAAGCGTGTCATAGAATCTTGGCTGAGTCCGTATATCAGCGAACGCAGAATTTAAAGGAGATTTGGACACGTCAAGGCGACACAATACCCCGTGTCGCGTATTGTGAGCGCGTCGTTTCGTACACGGAACACTTAAGAGGTATAATACCTACTTCTTTTGATCCAAGAGTATACTGAAGGAATTCACATACCCGAGTGTTTAGGGTACAATTGGTGTAACACCAGATACTCTGAAGTGATTACCACTAATGCAGTGCAGGTGCAGTGCGTTGATTTCGAGCCGAATTTTAGTGTACAGATCTACATAGTAATTTAATTGTAAAACTTAGAATTTAGTATTGCCCTTTAGTTTCAAACTGTCTGTATTAATAATTCAATTAAACCTTTGTTCAATTTCAAATCAATCTTTGCTTTTACCGCCAAACCCTACCACATAGCCCAGGAAAATCTTTGTCCTCATAGAAAGAGCATCCGACCCACGTCAAGCTGATGAGAGCAAATTGACGCCGCACTGGAGACTCTCTTCTGAGCTGATTCGGAGAATTTAAGTATGATAATAAAATTTTGGCATGAGAATATATTTAGTTACAGAACGCACGCATTATCAAGTTGAAAATAATATCAAATACTTAGGTCTACGATCCCTAGGTAAGGCTGTAAAATTGTGAAAATTAGCAAAAAGCAAAAGCGTACAGCATAAGTAAAAAAGTAAATCCAAAAACCGTCATTTTATTTTTTTGTTAAATACCAAATATAACAAAAAAAAATATTTTTAATGAAATATACATTTACATGGAATTCTGTATAACCCTCAGGGCGTGAATCCGACGCGCTAGTTATATTTGGGTTGGCTTTCCAAAACTACCACCCTAAGGGTTTTAATAATAAGAAAGGGGAGCGAGGTGAAGAGATTAAACTCACTTTTAGAATTTTTAGAAATGCGGAAATACGAAATAAGCAAAATTAAAAATGAGTAATACATACCTACCTGCTACTAAAACATTTTTGATTACCCTCAAACTCAAAACACTTGAAACTAACACTAAATGGCCAGCCACTTTTCTCAAAACTCTCAACTATATCAGTTTGGTACATAAAAGAACGTTTAAAAGAAATTCGGTTAAGGTAGGTTGCTTTCCCGCCATTTCTCAGTTAATAGGTAGTTTAGGTTAGTTTAAAAAAATATACAATAAAACCGAATATATGGGCACTCCGACTACTGTGCAAACAATCGATGGTTCCAACCCACTAGGAACTTATATAAAAAACGCCATGCAAATCAAATTTTCAGTTGTTACTAAAGTTAGGTTAGGAAATTTTTAACATATTTACTGTTTTCATTTTATTTTAACGTTGAAGTCTATTCCTTCTTTCAATAGTCGATCCTGTGATCATGTCAATGCAAGGAGCAAATTCATGTCGGTGGTGACGAGTATGTAATTTTCAGTTTTTATTTTTGTTTTTTTTCGCATTTCCGCATTCCTAAAAATTCTGAGAATTGGTTTTCTGTTTTCGTCCCACCATCCCCTAAATTATTATTAATACTTCTAGGGTGGTAGTTTTGTAAAGCCGTACCTTATATTTAGCTAATACTCGATTCATTAATTTCAAATAGACACTGTAAACACCCGTAAACGCACCCTCAATCCTAAAAAAAAATTAACTTCATAAATAAATCAATGTCACGATGCCCTTATATATAATTACATTAAAAATATAATTAAGAATAAATCTTACTAGTGACAATTAAATATAGAAAAAAAGTATTCCATGCTTACCTTAAATTCTAAAAACGTACTGTTGCAATATAAATCTAACACGATAGATAAAATATTTGATAAAAATACAACAAACACAAGAACAAATCAATACTAAATGACAATGATGACATGATGACAAGGTAGGACGCGTCGCCATGGCAACCGTTCACATTCCTAAGAAGTAAAAAAAATGTTGATTGTGGCAACCAGTATTTGATAAATTAGGGCAATATGCAAGTTATTGAAAGTGGATGACTACACAATCACATAGCTCCCAACTAGCAAAAACATTGAGTAAATGTTTTATCTATATGATTTTAAATACAACTTACGGAGTGCTTATGGTCTGATGGGATGTAATAAACGTTGAGAAAAGATATATCAAATGCGAAAAGAGCCTAAATACTAGAATATAACCCTTTACTGATAGTGTCATGATAAACGTGTGGCAGCGAGCCCGTTTCTTTTTTAGAAGGTCGTAAGTTCGAATCCCAGGGCATGTACCTACCTACCAATGACTTTTTCTGTCTTCAATATCACTGACTCCGGCCTCGGAAAGGACGTTACGCCATCGGTCCCGATCGCAATCTTCAGATGGCACTCGTTAAAATCCATCAACCCGCACTGGAACACCGTGGCGGATTAAGCTCCAAGCACCTTGATTCCGGGGGGAGGCTTAAGTCCCTGCAGTAAAGCATAATGGGCTGATATATGGTAACCTACTACTCGTGGGTTATATTAAAGTTATGCGTATGCTCGATTAGTTATTTAGAAGTCTAATAAGGATTACAGATCTAACGAAAGAGTTGTATAGTGATCACACCGAGAGCTTTAGTTAAGTACTAAAAAGTAATATGTAATTTTCATTTGAAGCCCACATTATTCGGCTATTTTGTATTGTCTTGAGATGACTACTATAAAACTATTGTTTAACGGATTTGAAATTTTGGCGTTAAAGATCTTTTAACCTTGTCATATGCCATGTTATAGCCGAGGTAAGTAGTTGGCTATAAACTGTATGTCACGGCTGACTGCGACATAAAGATGGACATAGAGAGATTATAAGTTTTCCTGACGGACTACTTGTCTTCAAAAAGGACTACAAGGCATTGCTCAAACAATATAATTAGCTTTTGTAGCGGAATTTCAATAGTGATTAATTCACTATTAATAATACTTCCAAATTTAAATACAAATAACGCAATAGGTAGTAATAAACAAAAAAAGTCGTCCACGTGCGATATCGAATCAATGGATTTCGGATTTTTCCCTTTACTCGTGCTGTGAGACCTGGCTTCTTGCTAAATTTCATAATTCTAGGTCAACGAGAAGTACTTACCCTATAAGTAGGTTTTAATTTATGTTGCAAGTTTCAAAATATATGCCATAAATAGCCGCATTATTTTATTGCGTTGACTAAAAAAATTGATTTTTTTACAGCTACAAAGGACCGTAGACTGGCGTATTTAATATTAATATCAAATTGATACCTGCACAGGCGGACAACCAAGTGATTCTAAAATTCTTTTTTTCATTTTGAGGTATGGAACCCTAAAAACGTAGTTCTTTATAAAATTTATCATCGTTCATCTTTAGACTTTACAAATACTCCTGTCTAGAAAGGAAGAATTTGCAACTCTGCCATCTGCGATCAACTCAAAGTGCATTATTCCTTCATAACTCTACCATATATGCTCAATACAATGTATCACCTATACTAAACACAAATCTAAATAAACGTGAACTTTACAAACGAATATATTTACATATGTTTCAGCAAAACGAAATTCGTAACAAACAAATCTGCAAATGAATTGAAGTGGCCGACCTACTCGAAGCTCGCCGAAGAAAGCTAAAGTGGCAATGGACATGCCAAATCGCTCGCAGAACCGATACAAGCTGCAGAAGAAAGGTTCTCGAGTAGCGATCACGAACCAGATATCGTAGCGTTGGAGGGTCCCATACTAAGTGGACTGATGACTTTAAAAGTATCGCGGGCCGCCGTTGGTTATGCGTGGCCCAAGAAAACTCATTGTGGAATTTGAGGGAAAGATCCATGTTCAGCAGTGGTCATCCAGCGGCTGTAATAATTATAAAGATATTAAAGTAAAATAAGTTTATTTCATCAATTTACCAACACTAGTGGTCGCCCAGTGGTCGAAACTCGACCGTACTCACTTTTTTGAAACCTCCAGTAATAAATTGGTGAGAGTAAGTCAATTCAAACTGCATCAAACGACAGACTATTAAACTCGTATGATTGACAGTATTTGTAACGCATATTAGGTATATATAGATTTTACCTTCTGGCACTCCTTTTCCAAATAAACTTTGTCAAATCTCACACTCCTCCGTACCCGTAATATGGTTTTAAAGGGGTAGGTACATATAGTTTTCTGTTCACGTATAGTAATATTAACACAGACAATAACAACAACGTCTAGGTCCCAAACCAAGCATTAGCTTGTATTTTGGGTACCAAGCGAAGACACCACATACATATAACAACCAAGACCCGGTGCCAGTATTAATATTCATCATATAAATACTGACCCGACCTGGGATTCGAACCCGGGACCTCCAGCTTCGCAAGCAGGGTCGCTGCCCACTAAGCTAAGCGGTCGTCAAATAGTATACAGAAAATCGGGCGACCGAGCTCCGCTCGGATTTTTTTTGTAGTCGTGTTTGCACAGTAAGACTTGCTCTGACTTTTAGGTGATATTTTTGTAACGCAAAAAATTGCATCTAGATCATCCCAACCGTTTAGAGAAACAAATCTATTACAGCGCCCCCTGGTGGTCTATAATTGCAAACCTTATCTGAATATGCTCTTAGGTGATATATAACGCAAAAAAACCATGCCAAGATTCTCCCAGTCGTTTTAGAGAAACATAGGTATTGCAAACATTGCAGCGCCCCCTGGTGGCCCATAACCTTGACCCTTATCTAAGTACTTTTTCTTAGGTGATATCTATATAAGGCAAAAAACCGCGTAGAAATCCTCCCAGCCGTTTTAGAGAAACGTATTTATAGCAGCGCCCCTGTTGGCCCATGACCGCAAACCTGATCTAAGAACCTGCTCTTAGGTGATATCTATATAACGCAGAAATCGGCGCGGCGGCGGCGTAGAGATATTTTCAGTTGTTTTAGAGACAAATATCTATTGCAGTGCCCCCTGGTGGCCCATAACTGCACAACTTATTTAATTATATCTACTCGCAAGTGATACCTACGTAATTCAAAAAAACTCTATATAAATCAGTATAGGCGTTTTGAAGATACACATCTACGGCAGCGCCCTTTGGTCAATAAACATAAAACTTATTTAGAACCAGTTTTGAGATGATACTTATCCAAATACAAAATTTCATCCAAATCGTTAGAGCCGTTTCTGAGATAGCCGAAATATATATTTATATATAATCAATGGTTTGATCTCTTGTTGCAATAATAGATTTTAAAAAAATGTAAATATGCAGTTTTCTTCCTCATAAACCGAGCTTACATTCATAACACTTTTCGCTATTTCTCATAATTTATGATTTAGCCATACAGTTCTACAGCCTATGTTTTCTTGACTTCACAAAAATTTTAGTTATGCATAACGGAATCCGAATATATTAGGTTGCTAGGCAAATAGGCAGAAGACGAATTTTATTATGTGGTGAATACCACAATTAACATGAATGTTAACTCCCTTCCACCCCCTCTTGACGAGATGCAGCTATTTTCTGTGCGGGCCTGCTCAGTACTCAGGCCCGCTTGGCTCAGCGCATCCCACCCTTGCACTTGCACGATAGCATTTCGCTAAAATATGGAGATAGCTTCGTGTTTCATTTGATGCATAATTTACTTTATTTAATTGATTGATTGTCTCCTTGCGTTTTTCTTATTTGGTGTAACAATGAGAAAATGAGTTAGATCTAAAAATATTATGTATCTTATCAGGCCACGAGGTTCAATAAAAGGATTAACGTTTTTTTTTTAATTTCTTGCAAGTTTAAAAGATATTCAATTGTATGAAATAACGATTCACGCTTTTCACAAGAAGATAAAAACAACAAGCCATACATAACATTTTTCTAATAAACCCTAACATCCAAATTATTTAGTTTACAGTACCCGGAAGGTTATTTCTTAAACAAAAGTGGATAATACACGTAGCACCTATTCACTGATCAAAGATTGTATTGTAACCGATTTCTCTCTCCATCTACTAACATTTATATATGTTTACATCTCTACCATTTCAACTTTATACCGCTTTCCACCATCGTTCTGTTGAACGTCATGTGAAGCTGTAAAGTGGTACAGCATGTCCAAGATCAGTGTGTTATATCTCATCCTTAAACTTTCAATCATCCACCTGCTGATATAACTTGTTCGCAAAGGCATTGTTCGACATTATGTAACGCATAAAATTTTTGCATTTATAGAAATAGGTGAAAAAAGTATGAAAATTTTTGGAGGCGCAACAGAGATATAAATATGAAACATTAATGCAACGTCATGACTACACGAGGCGGTCGACGGCCATGCGATGCGAACAAGTGCAATACGAAGAACACCGTAGCTGAAATTCGTAGTAGTGACGTCATTTGTTATAAATTTTTAACAATCGATTATTTATTGTAAATCCCTACTTAAAATTTTAAAATATTTACTAAAATACTCCCGATTGTCTATATTTTAATTTTTAGTCAATGCCAATGCCTATTTGAATAGGTGTCGATTATTATTATTATTAGCCTGGATATACATCTCCACTTCCTCACTTGCTTTTTATGTTGCAGCTACTGATGAATCTTTTGTACATTTAAACGAGTTAAAAATTAACATGCACGAGATGAAAATCATGTCAAAGGTTTCGGTTTCACCCGCATACATTTATCCAAACAAATTGTCCGATTTTTTAAGTTCAACTTCTACAGGAAGGTCAAAAGAAGAATTCGAATCGACTGGGCAGCGTACGGTGTCTTTGAATGTAATATACGTCAGTCTCTAAAAATTAAAGTCTTTGGACACTGCGTGTTGTGTTGAACAATAATTTCCGGAAGTGAGACGTCGTCGTCCTATAGTTTTGGACTCGATAACGACCTCAGGGTCAGTCGACATTCAATGGGCAGTGATATGCTTAGGTAAAATTTTTAAGGGAGAAATTTGCAGAACTGCAGTCCTCGCGGAACCCGTATCGGCTGGGGAAAAAAGGTCCTAAGCCGGCGACCACGAACCGAAATCCATAGCTAGGACGGAAACCCACAAGGTGCACTGATGACGTGATAATAATGTTAGGCAACCGTTGGTTAATAATAATAATAATATCTGGGACATTCCACACAGCGCCATCTAGTCCCAAAGTAAGCAAGTATTATGCTTGTATTATGGGGTACTAGATAACTGATATATATACATAAATATTCTTTTTTTTTTTTATAATGTATACATATATACATACTTTTCCACCCAGACACGGAACAAATAGACATGTTCATGCACACAAATATTTGTCCCGGGCGGGGATCGAACCCGCGACCGTCGGCTTCGCAGTTAGGGTCTCTAACCTCTCGGCCAACCGGTCAGTCGGTTACAGGTGGTTTAAGACCATGCGTTGTGAAGATCTGAGGAAGGCTTAATATATTGACTGATATACTGCCGTAAAATTACAATATTCACAATAACAGAATCTCTACATTTGAAAGTGGAAATGAAAAATTCCAATCTAAAGAACGAAATCCTTAATTGTAAAATACATAAATATAAAGAAGACAACACAAGAAAGTGCCAGAAAAAATTAACGTCTAGATATAAAATTATCGTAACTTACTTTCGTCGAGTTGTATCCTGCGTCACAGGTACAACAAAGAAAAACGAAAAGTTTAATGTAAAATTATCACTGCTATGTTTAACTCGGAGAAGTTAAAAACTATTTTTTTCATATTACTTGCTTAAAAAATAATATAATGATTTACTAATAGTTATAGACTATCCTTTTCCTGTTCCCGCATTAATATTGAAATTCATCAAAACAGTCACAAATAACTATAACTTTGGATTGTGGACGATTTCTTGTACAATTTTCGTTAAAAATTTTTAAGGAAATGATTATTATAAATTAAATATTTCCAATTAATTGGAATAGTGTCAATATCATTGACACACGATTTACCATAATGAGAACATGTTACTACGTACTTTTAGATTTGTCAATAAGAACCAAATACCTACATTAGTAACTTTTGTATCCCATAGGTAGGTACTGACGACCAAGACTAAAAGTAGCTTATAATAATTTCCGTCCTTTCAACTGTCCCCTTGAGAAAAATCCCGTTGTTTCATTGCTCAGTCACGATATAGAAAGTACACATTTGATATCTCACGGGAACGTTTGAGATAAAAGTAGCCTTTAACTATCCATGTGTGACAAATCCCATCGTTTCATTACTCCGCGCGTCACAATGGTATCTCACAGGAACGTTTGACTTAAAACTTAAAAGATACATAAAGCTGTACATAGATATAAGAACCGAGTAAGGTATTCAAGGTATTTTACCTTTATTTATATAAAAATTTGCGAGCAATGCTCGCAATTTGTTATGAATATAATCTATGTGAGCACCCCAATTAAACATTTCATCAATGATCAACCCCAGGTATTTATGATTGTTCATTCGTTCTATAGATTTACACACGTACCTACATTTCAAATGCTGTTTGTGCATGCAATCATCTCCATGCAGTACGACAGACAAAACATGAGATACGGGGTTATGGCTAGATCGGATATGAAGAAGTAATGTTTCGATCTGCGACAATCAGATAAGTATCGGCGAATTAATACACTGTACAGCGCGATATTAAATTATTTAGGTCGTCGACATATGTAAGGTAGAGTGTAAAGGTCCCAACACAGACCCCTGTGCAGTTCCTTCGGTTACACACATTTTGTTACTACACGTGCTCCCTGCTTTGAAAAGAGCGATTCCTTAGATAATCTTTGTTCCAGTGCAATAGTGGTTCTTTGATTCCGGTTATTTCTAGTTTGTCCAATATAAAACATGTAATGACTGAAATGTCATAAAATGTACTACTATTTTTGCTAGTTGGGCTTGAATAACAAATTTAAAAATTAATAACGTCATATGATTGGTTAATGGAGACCTTAAGTTATGCTGTGATTCCTCAATAGACTAACGTTTAACGTGCGTTTACCATAAAAAACTGTTCAAATAACTTCTTATAAAACCGATATGAAGAAAAAGACGCTTTTATAGCTAAAACATCTTGTTTTAATAAAAACACTACAGAGTTAGCAAATTTTTAGGATTTTTTTTTCAGCATTATGGGTTCAATGAATTTTGCTGATTATTCATAAAATAAATCTAGGAATGGAAATTGAAAGAGATCAATAATTTGACATATAAAATGATCCTCAAATGAAACACAGTTTTCTTGAAATAAATATTTATTTTAGTATTGTAGTAAGTATTACAAAAACTATAAAAGAATTCATGACGCACAATAAATAAAATCTCAAAATGCTAGTGTGGCACAATATCACAGACTTTAAATATATATTATTATTCACAACATTAATCAATTGAAAAATATTTATTAAATTTATTTTATTTAATACTATTACATAGCCTCATTATGCAAATATATGTACTTATTGCTTATATTAAATAGTACATTACAAAAAAAAAACAGGTAAAGATATCAAAAAGTACCTAAATTTAAATGCAAAAAAATACTGGAGATAAAATTTTCTAGATATGTACTTGTTATTATTATATTAAGTATAAATGTCAATTGACTGTTTACACTACTTAGTGTTACTCATATAAAGACTCGATATCCTCATCTGTTTTCCAGAAAAAAAAAAAAAAATTAGATCAAAACAAGTAGGTTAATAAATCACGACTAAGTTGCTTAGCATTGTATTGGTCCTATAACCTTTTATTAAGAACGGTTTTTTTTTATATCTCTTATTTATCTTCTATATATGAATAGGCAAAGACAAAACAGTATATTCACATTTTGCCTTTGTTTGTTAAACGATTTTTTTTTTTGTTTAGTAGCTATTGCCGAGCTTTACAACAGTTTTTCCCCCTACCTTCGACATAGAGTCAAGTCTTTATTTAGTAGTCTCATTCGTCATACTTTCATATTACTCCTTACGTTTTTTTACTGTTTAGAATTCATTATATTTGTTATACATCATTCCCTATGCATTGGAACATTGAAAGAGAATGTCAAGAACAAAAAAAGAGAAAATGTAGCACCAAAAGCGCAATTCTGAACGTAGCCTACTAGTCGGTCGTTTATTGCAATTTGAATTGACTTACTATCACCTAGTTATTGTGTTTCCACTCTGTGGTTGTTTCAAAAAAGCAAATAGGTACGGTCGAATTTCGACCGCTGGACGACCACTAGTTAAAATATATAAGCCACCCGAAATAACATGAAATTAAAAAAATAATGAAGTCCAGTCAAATTCGTTCAGTATTTAACATTTTAATTTATAATTTGAATGCAATTCAATTTTCTAAAATTTGTTTCATTGATTGTGTATGCTGCTAATTGAAAAATTCCAGTTGTTTTCTGTAATAGTTTTTGGAAATATTGTTTTGATAAAAGGTTATAGGGCCAAAACATACCTAAGCAACTTAGTCACGATTTATTAGCCTACATGTCGTCTTTTATCTAAATTATTTCTTACTTAAAAGTACACTTGAGAATATTTTTGCCTGTTATATGGACCTTGTACTAATAGGAAGTAAGGACAGAAAACCTTTATTTATTTCGGTACCAGTATCGAAAATGTTGTTACCGATATTGTAGTAATCAACAAAAAGCAACGTATTGCATGCCTCTATTTCAGTTGTCGTTTTAATACTGTGGTAAAAAATTTCGCTCCTTTCAAACACGATTATAAATCATCGAAGCGGCGCAGCGATATTGCGCTCCCTCTCCCTCTTACTAAATGCCCGTACCCTACTAGTAGTGTGAGAGAGAGCGCAATATCGCTGCCCCGCTCCTATTAATGACCTAGTTTGCAGCGAGTGAAAATTTTACTATAGTAATGGGTCGTCCTTTAATCATGTGAGGTTTTTAAGCTGCTTTTATACACCCCCCCCTAGCCCTTGGTGATACGTGGCGAGGTTCTAAGCTACCCCGCCCCCACCAATCTAACATCACGTGTATTTTATTTATTTAAAAAAACTAAGACAGTTACCGAATATTTTTTAATGAAAAATACAATAAAAACAGCACAGTTTTAAAAAGCAGTGTTCGTGGACCATGGTTTTACTGGACTATTTTCGACGCTGACAAATGGATAAGACAAGTATCAACTGTAAGTAGTTCAGTTTGAAGATTGAATTCGACGATGAGGAGAAATATAATATAAACAACAACTCCCCACCCATTGTGATCGATAGTGATGCTACCCAAAGCCACTTCCCCCCACCCTATTTGGACCTCACGTGCTTAATGGACAACTCCTAGCCTAAATATTGATTGTTTTTGATTGAAAATTTATTTTATGAAGGACAAAGTGAATCTACCGTGCCCTATAGCACGTCAAAATTAAATAGATTTCACTTCAGTTATAAGTACTTATACAGTTCAATTCAATTTAGTATAAAACTGCAAAAAAATTATAATTGTAACAAAATACAGATATTGTGAACACTGCTTTCGGTCCCTGTTAGGAAGACATTTACAGCCATTTTCTCTTACCACCTTCGACAGTTACATTCATGACTTGAGGATCACTTAAATAATTTGTTGATCCTTGCCAACTGAAAGAACTATCTGTATCCCCATCTTCTTTATGAGGTTCTGACAGACTCCTGTTATACGACGATGTTGGCCTTTCTTTGTACATTGAGCTGGGTCGGTCTTTACCCAAATAAGAACGTGGCCTAGAATTATCTAGAACTGAGCTGGTTGGACGTTGTTCGAAATGATAGCCTGCGTTAGAAGGCTTTCTTACATTGTCATTGTTTAAATACTTCCATGTATGACTGTTGTTTGGTTCTAACTTTTCATTTATCTTCGGACTGTAATGCCATTCTAAAATAAACATTTTAAAGTAAAAACATAGCCATTTAACTGGAGCGCACTCATTCCATGTTACGGGCGTTACTGTTTGTACGCGTTTAGCACCAATTTTTTTAAATATTCCTATTTTGAAACAGCTAAAATAACTCATAAACATCATTCTCTTTATTACACTTTTATGTTACCATTGAATATGTGGGAATATTATTAAATGTAATGAGAAATTAACGAAAAAGTACGCGTTACATAATTTTGCGTATCTCTTCAGCCGTCTTGACTAGCAAAACAAAAACATAAGAACTCTGCGAATTTTGATAAATAACTCTATGTTTTCTAATATTTTGCTAAAAGTGTGACAAATTTACTACTTGCTTTATATATATACGTGTATTCTCTCGCTATATAAATATATATTTTTAAATGAACATGACGTTACGGGCGTTACGCTTATGAATTGAAAGAAGCTTGCATTACTATTGTTTTATTTAAAGTTTAGTAACCACGAAAGTGACAAAATAAAAACACAAATTACATGTAATTTTCAAAAACGTCGACTTCTTGCTTAAACTCTTGCCTGGGTGGGTTGATAAGTACTTAGCCTAACCTATTTCTAAGTATGGTAAATTACAAAAAATATTGTTATAGGTACTGTGAATTCGTTTTGTAAACTGGCCACATATAAAATTACAAGTCAGATAAGCCAGTAGTTTTTTTTTTTCATAAAAATAATAATATTAATTAATTAATTAATTAATGCGATTTAGAAAAGCGTTGTCATGAATTATTTTGCAATCGAGGAGCGTGCTGTCATTGAGTTTTTGTATATGATTGATTGAAGGGCAGTGCAATTTTCGAAGAAATGAAAATTGTTTTAGGTCATAGTGCACCATCATATGCAACAGTAAAAAACTATTTAAACGAATTTAAACGAGGCCGTATAAGCGTTCAAGATTAACACCGATCTGGGCATCCAAAAAGTATTACAAGTCCCGAAATGGTATTTAAAGTACATGACATGGTTTTAGCAGACCGACGTTTGAAATTATCAGAGATAGCTAATGCAGTAGATATTTGTAAGTAACGGGTATACATTTTAATTGAAGAATTGGGTATGACTGCGAGATGGGTGCCGCGTTTGCTCAGTATTGACCAAAAACGTTTACGAATGAAAATATCACAGGAAAATTTGCCTCGTTTTATGAAACATACAGCTGATTATATACGAAAATTAGTGACTAACAGATGATAAATGAGTAGGTACACTACTATACACCGAAATCAACAATATAATCAAAGCAGTGAACAGAACCAGGAACTTCAGCCCCAAAGAAGCGAAGGTGGAGAAATCTGCGGGCAATGTCATGGCATTAGTGTTTTGGGATGCGAAAGCAATTATATTGATAGATTATTATCTTCCAAACTATATGCCAAACCATAAACAGTACATATTACGCTAACCTATACGCTAACCTACTCGATAAATTATAAGATTGCATTCGTCTGAAAAGACCGGGTTTAAATAATCAAAAAGGTTTCATGAAGACAATGCACACGTATACACAGGTGCGGTCGCCACGGCGAAAATCAATGAAGATAGAGTAGGCTTGAACTGGCATCTCGCAGCATTTGTTCGAATACCACTGTCGCCGCACAAACACAAACGCATAATTTAGAATACACACTAAGATATAAACTCACGCGTCCATTGGCTAACAAACACATAGCGACGCACGTTAAACACCCGGTCGTTACAGCGGATACCGCCTATTAAGTGTTCATGTGTGTAAATAGTGTTGTAACACATATATTTGATAGTTTGTCGATAAGCTTATTATTGCTGAAGAAAATTATAATAAGGTCAAAAGTCAGACAGACAAAAGCATGATAAATTGTATCTTAGATTAAGCCCAGAGTTACGACTAATATAATAAAAAAAATTTAATCGAAATTGGGTCAGTAGATTTTGAGTTTATCGTGTTCATACAAACAGACAAATTTCCAAAAATTACTGTTTTGAGTTCAATATCATCTACTTAACCCATCAATATTATTATTTCAAAAAAATATCTTATACAAAGGATTGACCACTGTTGCGCTTTTATTATATGTTTAGATTTGATTCACTGAGATGTATTTATCTATGGTTTTTCATGTTAAATCATACAAAATATTAATGTTTAGTGCTTGCAAAATTAAAAAAGTATGAGATTACACGAGGTTAAAATCGCACTTACCCATTTTCTAATTTCATAATTTTGCTTTCTGTGTCAAAGCGTGATAATTTTATCGTATAATTAGAACCTGGGTTATGATTAACAAATATATTATACATATAATATTTAATTCAAATAGTTGCAGTAGTTTTTAATTCCTGCAAACAAACAGACGTACAGAAACATACAAACAAACTGAAGTGTGATAAATTGTGTTTTAGATTATATCCTGAGTTACGTCTAATAACTTACAAATAGTTTTATCGAAGTTGGTTGAGTCCAATAAACAGACAAACAAACAGACAGACAGACAAAAACGTGATAACTAGTATATTTTAACACTTTTACTTTAACACTTTTAAGCCATCATTTTGGCACAAACAACAAAACAATGCGGATTCCAAATATATATATACATATATATATTTCGAATCGCCTATTTACTAGCTTTTATTTGATACCCATTTTATTATAATGATAAAATATGTTTTTTTGTTCCCCCCTTTTTCGATTCGCAGACGCCATTTTAAAATATTATATACCCCAAAATTAAGGCAAATCTAACTACACTTTATATTTTTAAATCCATCAAGCCGTTTAGGCTGCAGAGCGTAAAAAATATACACAAACATACATACGTACATATCAGTAGGTAAGTTTATTCATAAACATTAAAAAAATATTGTACAAAATATATGTATTTGAAATACACATATATTTGAAATACACATATATTTGGCATATATAAAATATACGTATATGAAATATACATACATTTTGTACAATGTTTTTATTTCATAATAGTATCGATAAATCATAGGTTTGGGTTACATCACCAAGCTTCATAAGCTGTTATTATTAACCGGCCGAGAAAAATTGCACTTATAATGTATACCAAAACATTCACATCGGAGCCTTCTTAATTTGGTAAGTTTATAGCGAACAAGCTTCATATGATGTCGAATTTATGTGAAATATTTTAATCGAAATTTGCAAAAACTTGCCGGTGGTATGTTATTCTTTCTGTAGATACATTTTGTACTCTACTTTTATTTTTACACGCAATTATTGCGCAACAAGGCATTTTGAAGGTATTATAAGAATTAATAAGCGAGCTCCTACTCGCGTCGCTTTCGTTACACGACTGGCGACCACGTGGTTTGCGCTCGTTAGGAACTATGAGTTTTACTCTTAGTTCTGGAACGCGTACCACGCCTACTTCACGGTTCTAGCCTACTATAATTTCTTTGGCGAAAATCAACGAACTGCGCTATGATTTGCTTTCTCACCCACCTTATTCACCTGATTTGGCACCGTCCGACTTACATTTGTTCCCCTACCTAAAATTTTTTTTGGGTGGGCAGGGGTTTACGGACGGAGATGAGGTCAAAGCTGCTGTAGATGCCTATTTTTCAGGACTCGATGAAAGCCATTTTAGGAGAGGTATTGAAACTTTAGAAGATCGTTGGACTAAGTGCATACAGCTCAACGGGGACTAATATGGTTTATGGGGATAAATATGGTTTTTAAATGATAACATAGATATTTCTTTCTTAGGCTAAGTAGTTATCAACCCACTTTCGTAATATGCGAGATTGTCTTTAAATTTTAAAGATGGGCAAAGCAATTTGCAAATAATATCCTCAAGAAGCACATCAGAGACATCGTTTTCATTGGGGATGTCTCTTCATTTCTTCACGCAACAATTCTTATTTTTCTGTCTTATTTTAGTTTTTCTCTGAATTTCCCAATTATTTCCTTACTAGAAGCGGGCATTGTAATACTAGTAAATTACCTGAAAAAATATCATGCTCAATGACTACCATAACAAAACCTAGCAAACTTAGTAAATAATAAAGAAATAATCATGGCAAAAAAACAATTATATAAAAATGCGTAATAAAACAGTTTGAATTTCATGAACATAAAAGTATTATGCCCGTAACGTTACGGGCATCACCAAAGTAGATGTAAGTAAAATACTCATTAAATACTTATTTTGAACCAAACATGCTTGATAATTTAGGCGCCAAACCATATTTCCGTTTCCCCATAACAATAAGCTTACAAACAAGTTGAAAGGCATTCTATAAAAAAAAAACTTTTACCTGTTTCTCATAACGGGCGTTACAACGAAATACACGCAATAATTGCTTCACTTAACATATTATACAATAAAAAGTTAAATGAAACTCTCCGTTGAAATTAAGGTTTGATTTATAACCTCAAAATTGTGCCATTTTAACAAGTGGCAGACACCGCATTTTTTTTTATGTTGTCATTCAAGAAAAAATAGTAGACATGAGAGCGATTGCCGACTGTGTTAACATTTTTAAAAAATATTAAAATATTTCATCATATTATGAAAGTCTGTAATGTTTATCGATAAATTAAGCATATAAAAATGTTTTACTTCAATATAAAATAAGTGTTGAGTAGCGTTTGTCATGGAATGAGTGAGCGCTGATTACAACTTAAAAAAAAAATCAAACAGAATAAAATATTAGACATTAGAGTATCATATTGTCATAATAGTGTCATAATACACTTTTCTAACCATAACTGAGATATACAGATTGCTCAACTGAAAGTAGTCCAAATGTATAGAGCGTGGAGAACTTTCCGAACTTAAAAAAAAATTTAAAAAAAAAACCTAAGTGATAAAAAATGAAACTTCAAACAAGTATTTCTCGGTAACCGTTAGTTTGCGTCATCTGTTATCTTGACACTTTTGCTTTAGTTTGGTAACCTCTACATGGTCTCTTAGTTTGGACTACGTTCAGCCGAAAACGCGGTATTAACTGAAAAGAGTTTTGATTGTCCACTTTAAAAATAAAATAAATCAAACATTCTTTACTGTACTTGTTCAGAGTGAAGTACTGGTCATTTGAAAGTTCAAAACAAATTACCTCCATTAGACACTTTAGCTATGGCCGAAAGCAGAAAATCCTTGTCTTTCGCTTCTAGGACCAGCATCTGCCTCAGAATCTGCACCATTGAGCGCTGCGCTAATGATTTGGCACGCATGTAATACACGCCCACGCTGCACAAATTAAACACAAATCTAATCTAATTATACACAATATATTTCCACTTTACATATTTATTTATTTATTCTTATTACTACATTTGAAATACGAACAGTCCGTGAGACCAATAAAGTAAATTATGTGGATCGCTCTAAACACCTCACAACGCCTGACCTTATACGCGACAACGGAGATGTGAAGAGATCAAGATGAGCATCAGCTCGGCACACATCGTTGATAATGTGCACCGCTCGACCGATAGGCGCCTGCCGGTGCAAGTTGATCCGCAAACCAGGCGCCGCGAGCCCGACCACCAGCGACGACCAGCGACACACAGTTCAACCACGACGGCACCGAGAGCCTTCCCCTAACTATAGCCAGAATGTACATCGCTAGTGCGACGCGTCTCCTCAATTCTAGAGTACTGAACCCGAACACATATATGCACATAACAAGATGGTTGTATTAATGTACTAGTAGGATTAAATTAGGGCCTACAAGCATTATCTGAAGTTAAATGTGTTGTATTTTTAGTTCCTATAAACACAAACTAGAAACAAATATTTGATTTACGACGTAACTGCAGAACCAAAGGTAACGGGTTCGATTCCCACCCGGAACAAATAATTGTGAGCATTAACATGTCTATTTGTTCCGTGTCTGGGAGTAAAATATTTATATATACATATAGAATAAAAACGATTTAAGTATATATGGATATCAGATGTCTGGTACCCATAATACAAGCTTTGCTTAGTTTACAACTAATTATTATTATTATATTACTACTATCTTTGGAGATCTTAATATCAGAACAAATAGTTCAATCAAAGTTAATAATAATATAATGATAATAATAATACCTGGGATATATAAACATAAACAGTACTCACGCAAGGAACAATAGGAGAAACGCGATTACACCGGGCCTCGTTGCGAAAACCAAAATATTGTAAAGCGTGCGGTTGTAGGACAGTCCGAGCAGGCCTTCGGTCAGTACTGAATACACGAAATCGTATTCACGAAATGGTCCGCATTCCGATGATGAGCTGCGACAATTTATTCAAACGTTAAGTCTTAATTATGCACTGAGCATCTGACATGTACTTTGGATTTTTAGCGACCGCCCGCAGCCTGTCTCGCGTAGGCATGCTTGTGTTATTTCAAATTTGACCATCGATGTAGCAATATAACTAGATTGGCTGTCCGCGTTCTAAAGTGTCCGCGCAGAAAGTATTTCAAAACGCAATAAGTCTTCCAACCGGCTTTTAGTCGATGTAATGGCTTAGCGCCGAATAAACGTGCGCGATTGCGACTTTGGCCGTGAAAATTTGTAAAACTACTCGTCAAAAACGCAAAAAAGAGCTGAATATTGTATTTTCGATAAGTAAACATTCAAATTTAACATTAGTTCATGCCTGCAGACGGTTATTCCATTATTTTTAATTTAATTTGAACATTATTACGATTTAATTCTCGTCCTATTCTCGTAAACAGTGTGACACGTCTGTCCCGTAATAAGTATTTGTAAGTACTGACACGACCCGATGCGACCCACGTGCGGCGCGACGCATTACGGCACAATACGGACGGTTTTGTTTCGCCTTTACAAAAGCGACTTCCAATCCTGTTAAAAATGGAATATCATTGGATTTAACACAGACTTCAACTTTACTACATTATAACTTAACATTTTTACATCCAAACTCTGACTTTCGTCAAGATCGCTTTAACCGCGAAAAGGTAACAAAAATACGACACAAATAAAATTAATCAGTAAAGAGTTTTTTTTTTTGTTAAACTCGTTAATCTATGGAATAACCAGTCAGATTTAAAAATTTATTTTTGCATTTGATAGCCCTTATATATAACAATATATATAGTGTATAATATTAATATAGTCATATTATTATAGTGTCTGTCTGTTTTAGCTAATCTCCAAAACGGCTGAAGCGATTTGAATGAAACTTCGCAGACGTGAAGAGACAGCTGTCAGGCAAGACAGACCAATTTTTGTCTTTCTGTCGAGGCTAATCTCCGAAAAGGTATAAACTTTTGTAATTGTATATACTGTAGAGATTATGAAAAGCACGCGAACGAAGCCGCGGGCGGTCGTTATACAATATAATCATGGGGCCATGGTATAGGAACGGAGAAATAGAGTAAATCCAGTAGTCCACATGGGCAACAGCTATTCTTAAATTTAGCTGTTACCCATAATATTACGTCAGAATTGGAATTTCTGTAATTTTTATTATTAATTTTGTAGGAACAATAAAAAAATATTTTAGTTCATGTATGACTGGTATTATAATATATTTATTTAACTGCCGTTGTAAGGATGGTTCTGTTGTTTCATCCGTAGATAATCTAACCGTTCATGTATTAAAAAAAAATGCAATCTCTAAAGTTCTTGTCTAGATTTGTGCAAACATTTTTATGATATACCTATTGGTATTACCATTGTTAAAATATAACACTGCGGTTTCCAAGCTATGCTTTTATTTTCTTTTTTAGATACGTTTTCGATCGTTTCAAAGTATAAGACGCTCTATCCTGACTATTTTGCTATCTAAGATTGATGTATATAAAAAATAAAAACTCACCGAATAAACAGAGAGCCTACCGCAAACAAGGTGATAAACATCGACATGTTGACGATCATGTACAACACTGTTTGCGTTTGGGATGCGCGCCATATCTGTTACAAAAAAAATATACATGTCGCCGGATGATTTGATAATTCGAATTTTCGCGAAAACCCTTAGGATTTTGCAAAAACACGGATAATTAGACGATGGTGAAAATATTTCTCAATCTTACTGGAAAAGTTATGATTTTTACAAAAACACTAGGCGCTATAGCAATACTGCGAAACTAAACGTTAACTATTATGAAATAAGAACGCTGATTGGCCGGTCAGAGCGCCCAAATCGAGCCCTCCTCTGATTGGTTGACGTTTTAAATGTCAATCATTCACGCACGTTGTTTTGTTTATGTATTTGGGAACAACTCAGTAGTGTTTTGTTTTAAATGTGGTTAAAAGTGTGTAAAAGTTTCTATAAACTGATATTGTTATTTCTAACCCTTCATAACTCTATGATCTAATACTTCAAAGCTCATAGGCTAAAACTTGGAACCAATCAAAATAAGATTTGGTCAGTACGCAAAAATCTAGCCAATCAGAGTTAAGGATATTCAATGTTACTAGAGCGACTCGTGTTTTTGCAAAAACCCTATATTTTTTTTTGTGGTAGTGGGTTTAAAAAAAAATTCTTAGTGCATTTTTCACTTATTTTTTTTTAATCAGTATTTCAGTACCCAACAATATAGGCTGATGATGAAAAAGCCGTTGTGAAGAAAAATTACCTATATTACTTGCATCATAATGTACTATTACTTTAACACATTGAATAGTAAATACATGAACAGCATTTTAAGAATTTTTTATCTATATATATTTTTTTTATTTATTAAAAACTTTTATTTAGATAGTTTCCAAAAACATAGTTACCTTGCGAGCTGGTTGACAGGCATACATGACGACCGCATTTTTTACATAAAATATTATAAAAAACTTCAAAGTAACCACAGCAGCAAGTAAAGGGCAAAACAACATGCCGAGCCATAACACGGCTTGGTTGTAAATGAGAGTGAGTGAGTTGTAGGCAATATTGAATTCCGGTATTAGGCCTCCTGGGTACATACTGAAACAAAGAAACTATATACGTCAAAGCAATTTGAAGTATAGGTAGTCCAAAGAAAGCTGTCACAAGCTATTTACTAACGCATAATTACAATAATAACATAACAACACATGTGTTCGCGATGGTTCTACGTGACGATGAAAACATACACGAATATAGCGCCGAGTCGCGAGCAATGGCGACCGCTCAAAACTGCGAGATGAATATAGCGACGATTTCCACACTACCTACCGTTGTAGGCACTACAGCTCACTACATTAGGTACACAACGAAGCTTCGAACCGATAACGCACTCTCATCGCATTAATCGAAACGTAATCGCAAATGACAGTTTATCAGCTGAAAACATTGGTGAAAGAACAATTCCACCCACGTGCGTACCCAGAACTATCTGTGAGGATATCAACAAGCGACTCCGCTCAAAGAATCACCTCATATAAGCAAGCGCGCCGCAGCCCGCACAACTGGTGCCACTGTATCGACTCAGCTCAACAATCAAGTGGACCCAGATGAGCCAGCTCAAATCAGTACATCTCTTCAACCTTTAACCCCAAAGTCGTAGGGGTGGACGCTAGACTAGGACCTAGCGGACACAACATGTGTGTAAGGAAAAGATGTAGTTTGTTTCTTTTACGCACATATCAATGCCTATGTGTTAGTGGATCGCTTGCGCCAGCTTTACAAGGACTACCTATAGATTCCGCACATATTGAAGCGGTTAAGTAAACTCAGAAGTATATTTGCCACTTGTTTAAATATTTTTTAGAGGGAACTATTTTTCTATCCCTTATATTATACACTCGATTTGACGACAACTTTGTCCTCGCACAATCAGAACAGTACTACAACCTTTCGTGTATGTAGTTGTATAGTTAGCAAAAAAAGTTACATACAAAAATTTTAAAAAATTACTTGCCGAGTTATTTAATGGTATTTTCAAAAGTTATTAACACCATGCATACATATTCTATGAGTGACTTCGAATTTTTTTTATCAAGCGTGAGCGAAAAATATATACGCTGCAAACCAAATATATGTAACTTGATGTTTTGAAATATTTACTGTGAAATATTATAGAATTGTGTGCCACACGTGTAAAATTTGCGCTGGAAAAGAAAATTGAGGTCCTGTAATGACAATTCATGTGCAATTTAATAAAATGTTAAAACTGTGATAACGACGACGTCTGTGCGCCGAGTCTGTCATTTTGCTCAGGTTTATGGTCGTTTCGAAATATTGGACGCTCCATCTTAATGAGTATGTTATCTAAGGATGTGCAATACTTGACAAATTATGTATATTCACAAAAAATATGTTACAAAATACATATACCTACCATTCTAATTGCGCAAGGACAATTTGCCAGTTTGTTTACTATTAGTTGTGCGAGTACAAAACGAAAATCAAAACAAAAACTCAAAACATTTTCATAGAAGATAAGAAGCAAAAAAATACTCACTTGAAAATAAATCCGCGAATGAATTCAATCGTAGGTACAAAAAATAAGGAAAAAAGCGCATCGAACAACACTAGTCGATATGTTTCTTGGCCTAGCACTGTTTCCCAGCACTGGGACTATAAAAACAAAAAATATATAAAATAATTGCAAGGTCAAAACGTAAAGAGTTATGAATATAGAATCAGATATATATTGGAGGGAAAAATATAATGGATCTTTTTTTAACTTGTTTAGTTTCCTGAATGGCGACTACCGATCTTGCTTTTAATTTTGACAATAGGATAGTTGGCTATATTTTAAAAATTATTTTATATGAGAGTATTCTAAATATATCATAACAGCAAAATTATAAAAAAAAAAACATTAATTCATTAAATAACAATGTTATGAATGTTTAAAATGTCTTTTTAGACAGAGAGGCAATAACGCATAGTCACCGACTTAAAGGTTATCACTAGACTGTAAGTGTCACAGAATGAAACTGCGCATGAAACTTAGTCCCATCGCGGTGCGGGGACTAAATACAAAATAGTCGCTTGTAGACCTTGTGTCAGTTTAGTTGTTTTAGTCAATTAAAATCAATTTGTATTTTCCACGTATCACATAAAATTATAGAAAGTAAATGCCGAGCTGTATTTTCAAACAGTGCAAAAACAATATCCGGAACTCCAAAAACACAGATGAGATCACTTATCACACGTAAGCTTATAATATTTTATTAATTTCGTTTTTAATAATTTAATTTTTGACAATCACAATTTGACAGTTACACATAAATTGAATTATTCGGTAAGCGCAACGATAATAGTCTTTTCATTTCTCATACTCGGAAAGTAGTGTTGTTTTGATCTGATTATTGGGTAGAAAATGCTGCTTCCTTCCCTAGAGTGGGAAAAACTCATATAAATTACTTTCCACCTAAGGGCCGGAATGAACTTTAAAAATAGAACTGCTGTCAGCTGTGAAGAGTTTTATGTAAAAAAAAACTAATTAAAAAAAATGCTGCGGCCATCTGAGTTTCTAAACAGCCAGTGTGAACTTAGCGCAAACTTCTTTGAGCGGAATAAGCCGCAACAATTTAAGCGATGCGTTCCATATTTAAAATTTAAAAGGTCGACATAAATTGGCGGGATATTAATCTGTTGTGTATCTGTGACGGAATTCAAAAAAATAGGTAATAATCTTTTAACTAAATTTACATTTAATTTATATAGATTTGACGTAAATATTTACCATCATCTATGATAAAAAATACTGGCTGTGTAGAATGCCACAAAAAAAACATAGATATTTCTATAAAATGAGTTCATCAGATTCATATATGGATTTAACGCTTTTTTTACTTTCCTCATATTCGTAATGAAAAGCAGAGTGCTTACCTCGGGTGAAAGACTTATTTAGGCACTCGAACTATTAGCGCCCTCGCTACGCTTGTGCGCCAAACCATCTCGTGCCTAAATAGATCACTTTCACCCCTTGTGTAACAATCTACTATTTCATCTCTTTTCAACCTATTACATAGCTGTACACCTTTCAATCACCTTCCTCTTTCGCAATTTTGTTCAACAGTTCAGACACAAATTTTGAAAGATCAGGGATCAGGGCCGCATTCGAAACCATTAATTTATCATAAAAATAAATGAGGATATGAAATATTGTTTTGAATTAGTTATCGACTTTAGGTACGTTGAGGGTGAAATTATTTGTTTTGAAATTATATATGGTGGCAATGATAAAAAATCGTCTAAAATTACAAAAAAAATAAAAAATAAAATAGAAATGGTAGACAATGGCAGGAAGTTCTTGTTATTAGTAGAAATGGTAAAAAATATCAGAAAATGGACATGTAACATTAAAAACTAAACAAAAAGAAACAATAGCATTTCTGTTTATTCTTCAACGTGGTCAGTTTACAAGGCGCACTGGTAAGGCAACTTTATTGATATTTTATCATATAACAAGAGCATTTCTATGGCCAAAGCACTAACATTTTTAATTAGATTATGTGTCATCGCCAAAAAAAATAAGAAATAGGTACTTCATAGTCCGACAAATTTAAGCTGGCGAGTCCAATATTGTTACGAGGACCAAGAGGGGTTACTGTCGACCAATGGGCGTGTATTCTATTAACAGATGACTAATTAAAAACGTTAAGATTGGCCAAGAATAACTCCCTTGTTCTCGCAACGATACAGTAGTCGAGTTGTTTAACTATTATAGATTGTCACCATCTACAGTAATGTAATGTAAGTTAAGTTTAGGGTTTTTTTTTAAATATTTGTCAAATTTTGACTATTAATTTCTTAATTTTCTTAGTTAAAATCTATTTGATTTAAAAAAATGTAATGTTATTAATTGTTTTTAATATGATTGTAACGTTTGCAAAGTGCTATATGTAAATATTTAAGTGTAGGTAGGACCCTTGTATTTGTCATTTGATTATTCTTATTCTTAATAAATAATTTTATACTAACAGTGATTAGACTTTTCTTGTAACTTAAAAAAAAATTGATATTGCAATAATAAATTATTTTACGCCTCAACAAAAAAAAGAAACATTAATTTAAATGACTGATACAATACGGCCCTGGTGAACAGCAACAACAGTGCAATCGACTATCTTCGGACCCGTTCGGACATTCTCGTTTACCTTCCGTCCGCCGTACATTGCAAGGGATCTTCAAGTCTAGTACCCTAGAGGGTACATATGAGTCGATGCGCATGGTGTACTGGCCTGTGACTTTAGGCAATTAAAAATATTTTTTTTGTAATACCTCGGACATCCCACACAGCGCCATCTAGTTCTAAACTAAGCAAAGCACGAGCTTTGCTTAGTTTGAAACTAGATTTTATAAGTATTTATATCAGTTGTCTGGTATTCATAGTACAAACTATGAATACCAGACAACTGATATAAATACTTAAAAAAACTTTATAATATTTACATATATAGATATTTCTTTTTACATTCAAACACAGAACAAATAGACATGTCCATGCACACATATTTGCCCCGGGCGGGAATCGAACCCGCGACCCTTGGCTCTATAGTCTCTAACCACTCGGCAAACCGGTTATCATTTAAAATAATGTACTAAATTCCGTTTTACAAGAATGAGACAAAGATAAAATTCTAATAGCTTATAGTTCCATATTCTTCAACCAAATAAAATTTTCCTTGTTGTTATCATATAAATTCTATTTTTATATTTCTTCATAAATATAATATTTTCATTATTAGTCAAATACCCTATTGTACTGAGTTCAGTACAAAAATGTTTTGATTGACGATATTTGACATTTCCTGATCACAACCCTCACTAGCGCCTCTGGCGGTGAACACAGTCACGGTAGCCTCCATTTCTTAATGCAGTTATTATTTTTTGTTTATTTTATTCATTGGTACAGTCATCACTTAAACATTAAGTATCTAAAAACGTGAGCGCTATCTTGTATAGTTCAAACAAGATCCTTTATAGTAAAACAACAAAGTACATAAATACCTCAGAGGTTCGCTCTTCTGTATTTCGGACATAGGAACGAGACCAGAAAACCAGTAGAATAATAAGTGTGGTGATATCCAAAAGAAATGTTCTAGCTAATGTGACATACAATGCCGTCCGAGGTGTGTAGTATTCCAATCTGAAAATAATAGAAAATGACTCTCCTCATACAATCTTTTTATAACTTTTTGCCATTCCAAAAGTAAAGTGGAAACCTGCTATAAATCGCAACAATATTCAGCATTTATACATTATAAAAATTTTTGCACTTAGCATTTATCAATTTTGCACAGATCTATCACTCAAATTCTTTCAAAAGACACCCTTGTTGTGGTCAAAAAACATCACTTGAGCTGTACAGCATTGAATAATAATAATATCTGGGACATTTCACACAGCGCCATCTAGTCCTAAATTAAGCAAAACTTACTTGTATTATGGGTACTAGATAACTGATATACACACTTAAATATTTTTACGCTATATACATATATAGACAAGGAACAAATAGACACGTTCATGTACACAAATATTTGTCCCGGGCGGAAATCGAACCAGCGACTTTTGGTTCTGCAGTTAGGGTCTCTAACCACTCGGCTAACTGGTCAGTCAAACAGTATAGCTATTTGCACACACAACCATTTCGTTTGATGTATAAAGTTGGGAACATAGACACAGACAAGACAACCTTTAGACTACGCTTTAACAGGGAGTAGCATTCGCCAAGGCTATGTAGTGACACTACATAACTACATCACTAGTGAGCCGTCAGTTGGAAGCACGTTGGAAGCCATTAAATTGTCAATTTTGAACGAGCCAATGAAAACTAGCCGACCTCTCCCCGCAACCCGTCACTTTTTGGCGACTTCGTTTTCGTACTGACGTTTGTTGAAGCGTGGTCTAAAGGTTGACTTGTTTGTCTGTGCTCCGATATAAAATTTAAAATTTACAGCGCCGGCGCCGCAGGGTTCGCAGGAGAAACGCACCGTCCCCTCGCTCCACTGTGTCCGGATGACACCTTTAACTGGTCATTGTGATGTTTTTGCCTACTTTCGGATCCGCCATAAAGTTTAAGGTAACCTATACACGCTATGCGAGCGTCAATGTATTCTGTATTGGAGCAGCCGCAGGGTATTCAGAGTAATATACAGTCAACATGTTTCAAATCTATAAGGTCATATGGCCGTTGTTCGAATCTGGGCGGGCACCAATGCGTTTTTCTGACTTAAGTACATTAACTATTACTGACTCCGTACGTCGGAGAGCACGTTAAGCAGTCGGTCCCGGTTGCTGTCAATAGATGGCGATCGTTATAATCCGCCAACCCGCATTGGAGCAGCGTGGTGGAATTAAGCTCCAAATCCCTCATATGCAGTGGGGTATAAAAAGGGCTGGAATGGAATGGAATACAGCCAACAGATAAAAAATACTTACTTGACAACAAAGTTGAATATTATCGGGCAAACAGCAATTAAGCCAGTAACGAAGGCGGAGACAATTAATGCCCAGTGCTCAGAAGTTCTCAGCGTGTCCATTGTATCTACTCTCAAGGCCAGAACCATGTAAAGTCCCGATTGGACACCGGCGATGAATCCCAAAACGCAAATAGTTACTACTGTATTCACTAGGTATTCTTGAGCTTTTGCCCAGAAGTTGACAATCTCCTTTTTCTTATTCTGCTCACTTAATAGTTCCTAAAAAATAAATAGTTACCTTATAATTTATTATTTCAGTTTTTATGTTTATTTCATAAATCCAATTTGAGTAAGTGTTGTAGCAACTTGCTCGGTTTTTGTTTGTAAATATGTCAAGTTTACTAATCGAAGAAATAGAGTGGAGTTATAGGGACATTTAAATAATGGCTAAGGTAACATAGCAGAGACAAACAATTTTATGACATTCAACTCCTGCTTTTTAACTAACTTTTATTTTTTTTGTATATTTCATAAATTATCAATATATTTAGAGTTTGCATAATTAGTTATAGCTATTTTAAATAATCTCTTTTTCGCGATATTTATGGAGTTTAATAAATTATTTTTCTGCAGACCATCTTTTAAGTGGGATTACAATTTTTATATCGACAAGTTTATTCTGTAGTTTAAGAGACACTACTATAACAGTAAGAAACAGTGTAGCTGGTGTTCGGCTTAACGTAGCCCAAACTTATAGAGCGTGTAGAGCTTACCGAACTAAACTAAAATTTAAAAAAATGTAACGTTAAACATGTTTTTTTCGATAACCGTTAGTTTGCGCCATCTGCTCAGTTTTTTGTTAAAATTCAAATTTTTATTTTACTTCGGGAAGCTCTACATGCTCTATAAAGTTGGACTACGTTTAGCCGAACACCCTGTATTTATGTGTGTGTTTAATTATTATATGGAAGAGACTACATCCAAACTTGTCAATAAAACTTGAAATGACCTAACAACATATTGAATCATCATATCAACATCATAACCACACCTTAAACTCATTGTAGATGCTTCTGGCGTTTAGAGCAGCCGCATGTGGTGTCGCGATACCAAAATCCCAGCCACAGAACACCTTGGATGCGTACACGTGTCCCCATCCGCCAGCCGTATCTATGAAGTTTCGGCGATACGAGAACGCTGTCCTGGAGACATGAAAGGCAACATTTAGAATCAATATTTAGATGATTACATAAGTTCCGAGATAATTGCGCAAAACCTCATCCACATACTAAAAAACTCATCACCAAAATTAATGAAATAGTAATAATAGGAAATACTAAGGGTATCAAAAGTCTCTACCAAAATTTTGCTTGGTAGGTTTTTTTTCGAAGTCAACACAGATTAATCAAAGTCTAATGAAGGACTAACGCGCTTGAGTTCACCACCAGACGGCTTTATTGACAAGTGTGATCAGGAAATGTCAAATACCGATAAAATTTTATCAACATTTTCATACTGACCCCAGCACAATAGCCGAAATTATAGAAACATCATATTATAACGTATTCAAGTTCCGCACCTAACAAAAAATCACACGGTGATATAGTTGGCGCCAAACTTTATGGTGGATCGGAATACAACGCTTTAAGCGTTCTTGCGTAGGTACAGTCATATACCCCTCGCTCCACTGCGTCCCACTACATCTTAAACTGGTTACTGCAACGCGACTTGTGCCTATGTTCACATCCGCCATAAAGTTTAATTGTAACTATAATCATATATAACTTTTGACAAATAACCTTACTACTGCTGGTGAGCTTCAAGTTGATTGCCCCCATTTAAGTGTTTTTAAGGTAGGCATATCATACACCCTTTCGGCGTAGTAAGCTCAAAGTAAGATTTAAGCCTTATTTGCTCTCAGTCTATGTTATACAGTCAATCTGTCACATAGCTTTTGTGTTTCCTGCCTTTATTTTCAAAATGCCTTCTTTTGTAATGCGTAAGTGTTGGCAAAACACTAACACCAGAAAAAAAAAAAAACAAAAAAAAAAGTTTCTTTTGTAAGTATCCATAAATATATAAAATTGTCATTAAGGAAATATAGATTTTTTTAAACAAATTAATTTTTATCTTTACACATTAAACCAAACATGCCTATAAGTACAATCAAATGGAATACCGGGAGAGCCACATTTTAGGTTTTGTCTGCATTGAAGTAACCAGTTTACCTCAAATTATATATAATAGTCATTGGTTATAAGTATTAGTTAAGACATTGATCACAGATAAATTTTTATTATATACAATATACAAAAATGTTAAAAATAAATAAATGAAATTTTTTTAATAATTCATACCTGAAGCATAGCACTACAAAGAAGAAAATATACAAAACAAGCATTGTAAAGAAATATGCATATGCCATGTTGTATGAAGCTGCCGCGTTTATAACTCCTGAATGGTAATGGCCATAAAAAAGTATTGTATCTTCAAAACTACCCTGTAACAATAAATTACATGTTATAGGGTTCCAAGGCAAAAAGCAAAAAAACAGAACCTTTATAATTTTGTCACATCCATCTGTCTGTTTCTCCATCTGTCCATAATGCATGGATTGTAGTACTCATTCTTTTACTATTAAATTTGTTTTGTGAAGTACAATACATTTTTTTAATATTCCTAGTTTTCTTCATGTCTAATCAGTGATTTTTCCTAATTTTTAGGGTTCCATACATCCGAGATGAAAAAAGAAACTCTTATAAGATCACTCTAGTGTCTGTCTATTCGTTTGTCACAGCCTATTTTCTATGTGTGATTTAAAAATAAATACTTTTTCTTAATATGAGGTTATTTATCGCGGGATGAACTTCAGTTTTGAAATCACAAGCGAGAGCGAAAGGAGATTGATTACCTCCCCCTACCCTCTTAAACAATCAAGAAGTTATTAACTTTAATTATGCTATACAAACATACAGCCCACGTGGGTGGAGCCGCAGGCCGTCGCTAGTAGACTAATAAAATAGACAGCTATGTAACCAAAGCAATTCAACTCGTAAAAGATGAGGACGCACGCGGGGAGCGCGTCTCGTCCCGTTAAATACTGAACTGTGGACTTTGTAAAAATTAATTGTCGCGTTACGCTCCTGGCTGCATGCGTCCAGACAGCTGACTAGCTACTATCTTCTCGCCCGCGCCCGGCAAGTTATGCATACAGAAATCATGTATAAATAGAAGACAAGGGCCAGCGATATGATGCCTCTATCAAAGAGCGTGCGACCGCCGTATTGATAATTTTATAAGTAAATATAAATTACATACCTTGCCACTAATGAAATCGAACATAACGTGAGAGCTATGAGTAGTCGCATTTGCATCAACTTCTGAGGATTGATTAAACAAGATCTGTGGCACCACCACAAACGATATTATGAACACCGTTATTATAAAGTTGACGACAAACAACCATCTTAAGAAGTAGAAATAGGAACCAACTGCAGATCCAAAGTGCCCCTCCACTTTACGTATTGCTTCATACCACAACTCGATAGAGAATATAAAGTTTCTGATGCGCTCATGGAACTGAAATACATACAAAGTTAAAAAATATATTCTATGTTTTTAAAGTAATAAAAACTATAGTATAATATATAACATCATGAATGTAAGTCTGTATAGATGTTTGAACGCGCGAAACTGTGGCCACGTTAATGCACAGTCAGCGGCTTACCAGAGGCCCAATAGTACAGCAGCCACAGCCAATCATATGACGCCACATAAGCATAATGTTTGGCTAGGCAGATTGAAAAACCGGTAAGCGTGTACTAATGTGGTCGAAGGTTGAAACTCGATAATAGCTACAGTTTGACCGAAACCGCTGTACCGTGCCTCATGTGCATGGCGAGGAGGGAGACAGCTCAGCTCTTTGGAGCCGGCCGCTATGGAGCGTTGACGGCGGGTTGACAGAGCCGAGCTGCCTCCCTCCTCGCCGCAAACATACCTAAGGCGTGGTATAGTGGTTGCGGTCAAACTATAATATAATTTTAATGCGACCTTTACTATTGGATGGCCTATTTACCTGTTTGAACAAAGGCTATATTTTATATGAATTGATTTATCAGTTAAAGGTTAATGATGAATTAACCAAAACAAGTTAAATTTAAACTTTATTGAAAAAACCGATAGAAAATAACTTCTGCAGAACCTAAACTTTTTGGATACAAAAATTTATAATATGTTCATTTTATTTTAAAACTGACGTAAACAAATCTTTAGCGCTACCAAATAAATTTGGGGGTGTCCCAAATTTATACATTTTTCTACACTTTGTTTTGTTTTTCATCTAAAAATTCTTTAAGCTGACATACTCACCTTCTTGATACTAAAGCTGACCCTATATTTCATTCTTTTAGTAAAAGATATTGGTTTTCTTTTCGATCTGAGACTGACTGATGCTGATAATTTGGCACGGACATTTCGTTTCATCGTCAAACCTTGAGGCAAGTCCCGTAAGGCTTCCCTGCAAGACACAATGCTATTGTCATTCCATGTGTATTGAAGAAGAAATTAACAACACCCCATTAAACACGTAAGCCCAAAGGGGAGATGGAATGTCCTGCCAAGTGTGACAAAGTTGAACAAAGAGAGAGAGTTCAAAGTGAACGTAACGTAAATTGTTCTAATTTTCAACCAAAATCATTGATTTTAAAGATTGTGATTGATTGTTATTTGAAACATACATCAAACAAATGGGAGGTATACCTAGCATAACTAGTTGGGGGCCCATGAAAACATGACCAAGTGTTACTATGGGGAAGGTGGGATCCAAAACGCCTGTAGCATTACATATTTTATGTGAGTAAATAAATTAGTGTAATATGGTAATATCCTTGCAACAGTATTCCTTTAACATGCAATGATTTTTTTTTTATCACTACATCATTATTATTTAATTATTTAATAGTATGTAATTTGTTCAGGTTTCTAACTAGTGTATTAATATAAACTGACCTCCTAAGTTCTTCTGCTTCAGGGTTGTCTTCCATCAGCTGTTGATGCTGTTCCATCCCACGTACAATTATGTTGGCTTGCTGCTCCACAGAATCGTTGTGGTCGGGATCTCGCATCTCTTCGAGCAAAGCTAAATGTTCCGACTTTGTTCTGCGAAGTTTCACCGTATCTGAAATATTGTTTTATATTTTGAATTATTCTCAGCAATTTTTTATTGCTATTTACTGGCCCGAGACATTAATATACAGCACCACTTTCAAGAAAAAATTTCCAGTACAAAATTTATTTACCGGGACATAATATATTGAAGACAATGTTACATGAGACTGAATCTTTGAACAAAAAACTTGGAAGGTCCAGAATAAGAGTATTCTGTACTTTTATTTCGAGTTCGTAGAGACTTGAAAACTAAAGAAAGAATGAACACAAAAAAGCAGATACAAAATTTTAAGTTACTTAATAAATTTTTTTACATCCCATTATGTAGCGGTGTGGGGTAAGATTAGACAGGTCTTTAAAAATGTCATTATTAGAGCCTATTTTATTAAGGTGAATATTTCGCGAAGTATGAGCTTCTAAAGTCGTTAACAAGGAAGTAGCGCTTAAAAATAATTTTAACAGAAATTGTTTCGAACAACTGGTTGGTGAATGGAAAGTGATAACTTACTGTAGTACATGATACGGCCCCTAGGTTTATGCATGTATGACAGACATTTTTTTTATGGCTCACACTTCTACTGCTAGAATTCAGCGCTTTCTGAACATTAAAAAGTTTTAACCATAAGCTTACCATGTTGGTTCGGTGTAGGTTGGGGGTTGTTAACCTTCATCGCCACAGAAGTGACAATGTTGGCTATGTACTTGAGACTTTTAAAATAACGGTTGACTGACAATGTTTTTCTTACTGGGAATATAGATCACTGTGTGTATTAGAAACAAAGCAATAATGATGTAAGTAACTTGAAATAATAAAACATACCTGACAGATATTCATCCATTTCAATATTTAAAAGAGACATTGTCATAAAAAAGTGTATTTTCAATATATTTGATATAAAAACACTAAACTCTGGACAATAAAACGCTCAATTATACTTCATTAGGACAACTAGTTAATGTAATGTCTAATTTAGGTATGAATCATTCATTCTGTTATTATACTCCCATCAATTTACACATACACCCACAATTCCACCCACACACATGCAAATGTAATTCATTATATTATTATAGTAAATTATATCCATTGTTTTAAAGCACGATAAAAAAGTTGAAATATATTAGGTCGGGGAAGAAGTCTTTTGATAATTTACATACAAATTCAAGACACTTTTTTATAGTTCCAAACTATAAAATCAACACATATATTATTCTTTAAGTATTTAATTAAGTATTTAATACTTAAGGAATATACATGTTGATTTGTGCAATAACTAGTTGCCATTAGGCATTATCATGATCCCATTGCTGTAGAAATTTAGGTTTGTAGTTAAAAAAATGCAACAAATAGTTTTGACCGTCTTCTACTAATGTTAACCTTAGACTACCTATAGAATTCTGAAGAGACTGAAACAAGTAGAAATAAAAAGGTGCAAAGTCAGGGCTATATGGTGGATGCATTAACACTTCCCAGGCAAACTCTCTAAATGTTTCCTGGATATCTGAAGATAAAAAAAATAATAAAAATAAAATAACACTTGGGACATCTAGGCCCAAAGTAAGCACATATTATGCTTGTGTTATGGGTTACTAGATAACTGATATACAGGGTAAGTCAGAATGTTATGCAGGTTTTCAAAAATTTATTATGTGAAATATAATGAACATATAATATTGTGAGATACACTGTGTGAAAGGTAAACTTTCAAAGTTTAGTTTCCTGAAACTGATTCCGCGTTCGCCTGCAAGATGTCAGCAGGAGAGCAGTTAAAGAAAATGGCGCTGACTGGCGAGCAGAAGTCGTTCTGTGTGCTTGATTACCATGTTAACAACTCCGTGATTACTGTTCAACGACATTTTCGTACCAAATATCAGAGAGACCCGCCAGATGGGAGGTCCATTCGTAAGTGGTACACACAATTTAGGGATGCAGGCTGCATCTGTAAACGAAAATCAACTGGCCATCCGTCAACTAGTCCCTCGTTCACCTCATCTAACCCCATGTGATTTCTTCATGTGGGGTTTTGTAAAGGATCGTGTTTACGTACCACCACTTCCAACAACACTGGATGAACTGCGTGCTCGCATCACAGAAGCCATTGCTGATATCGACCGCGATATGCTGCAGAAAGTTTGGCAGGAGATTGAATATCGGCTTGATGTCTGTCGTGTAACAAAAGGCGCTCACATAGAACACCTGTGATGTGTTTTTTTTTTTTAAACTACACTAAACTAAACTTTGAGAGTTTACCTTTCACACAGTATATCTCACAATATTATATGTTCATTATATTTCACATAATAAATTTTTGAAAACCTGCATAACATTCTGACTTACCCTGTACATAATAAATATTCCTTACAATATATACATATATGAATATTGTACACCCAGACATGTAACAAATAGACATGTTCATGCACACAAATATTTGTCACGGGCGGGAATCGAAACCGTGACCCTTGGCTCTGCAGTTAGGGTGTCTAACCACTCGACCAACCGGTCAATCCGGCACTGATGTGTGTAGTATGACATTATCATGATGAAATGCTACATCATTTCTATTAATCAATTTTCTTAATTGCATGCTTTAGTCTTATCAGCTGTTCGCAGTAAACATTCGAATTGATGGTTGTGCCCGGCCATAAAAGTGCCCTTCCGATTCCACTATCCACTTAACATAACTTTATTGCGTATTAATCCGGGTTTTTCCACAGTTTGCAGCTTGGGCGCACTTTGACCATGATCTTTTGTGCACGTTCTTATCGTAAGTGATCCACTACTCATCACCAATGATTCAAGTTAAGGGGAAATATTGCCTGTTAGTACGGCTATTTAATAAAAACTAAAGCCACCATACAAAGAAATAATTTATATTTTTTCATGATCACATTTCTATGTTTCAGTTGATAAAACATAACTTGCTAGTATTAAATATCATTTTCTATAATGTTTTTAACTAGCAGTATTGACTGCTTCAAGAGTTTTGAAACGTTTGTATAAAAACTTAAAACTTTTAGAAAACAAGGTATTTCTGATTGACTTATATGGCAGTGTCCCACCTTAAGGTACCCCCAAACCCATTAAAAACCAAAAATTTGTGAAAAATAAGTTTTTTTGGCAAACAAGTCGAAATTATTGAAAGAATCATTAATCAATCAAAAAACCTTATTTTCTACAAATTTCAGGTTTTTGTACAAACACTTCAAAACTGTTGAAGCAATTGATAGTGTGAGTTAAAAATATTAAAGACTTTTTTATAGTCGCATGTTACGTTTTACCAACTGAAACATAAAAATGTAATCATTAAAAAATATAAATCATTTCTTTGTATGGTGTCTCCACCTATTATTAAATACCCATACTAGCAAGCATTAATCATGGTACCTTTTTTACCTAAGTATTGTTAGAAATTTAATAATACATTTAAGGTAATAAGTGCCCTTCTCATTCTACCATACACTTAACATGACTTTATTGCGCATTAATCCGGATTTTTCCGCAGTTTGCAGCTTGGGCGCACTTTGACCATGATCTTTTGCGTACGTTCTTCTCTTAATAAATACCACATATTAAACATGAATAATAGACGCTTCCTAAAGTTAGTCGGCATTATGTTCAATCTAAAATTGAATGCTATACCATGTTACCTCTATAAAAAATTTGATTGGATGAGACACAATTCTAACATTGTTATGAGCGTTAGAACGCGGCTTTTTGCGCTGTCTCTTCCCTATCTCTCGTCCTTCTGAGGAAGTTTTCGGTTCGCGGCTTCCAAATATTGGAATGACATTCCGCATCCACTTAAAACTCTCACTACATTGATATCTTTTAAAAACAAATGCAAGTTATGGATGAAAAATGAACAACTAAAGTTGAAATATGTTTGGAAGGAGCGTGAGTAGGGGAAATTATGGTATGCCCATCATTTTATTGCACCTATATTCTTATTGTTTTAATTTCTTTCATATTAAAGGTTATTGCTTTTTATGTCTTGTGCCTGCTTACTTGTTTTTTGTGTAATGTACTGCTGTACTGGGCATGTGTGCGTGCGTCAGGCTGTTGCTGTAAAACAGCGCCCACACCATTTGTGCGGCGACGAACGCTGAGCTTCAGCCTTTTTGTACATAAACTGCAGGGTTGTATAAATACCTTTTGTTTTGTATGATTAATTTTTTTTTTTTAATTTCAGGATGCACGTGTTTTTGTAGCAAATAAATGTCTTATTATTATTATTAAGTATAAAGTGTGTTCATAGCTAAATTATATTAGGTATGACAAAACAAAAATACACATAAATCACCGACATATATTGTACCTAACGGTACATAGGCACCATAATTTCTATGTATTAAGCGTCGCACGAAATGCAAAGAAGTTTTTTTTTAATGCATTCGAAAATAAGTGATTGTGAAACACAACTGAACGAAATAGAAAAAAGCGTACATGCAGCTATGTAATAGGTTGAAAAGAGCTGAAGTGACTTCGTTGTTCTTATGAACTAATTCAATAGGTATGCAAACTTTTAATTGTCACAAAATAAATTAATAAAACAAAATTATTAAAACATTACAAAGTTACATATGATAAGTTATTCCATACGCCTTTTTTCAAAATCAAGGTATTGTTTATATATTTTTTAAAAAGACAACATGGCATTCTTCCCATTATTGCTACACGTCACAAAACAAAGTTATTCGACTACAGTTGCAGACGTACCACAAGCAACTATTTTAAACTTGTTCACCGCACCTAGACGTGAACAACTTTTATGCGGAATTTCATTGTACTGTACGTACATACAGTCTAGTACCATTAGATACATAAATGTCAGTGACATAAATATTATTCAGGTTACTGAATATTCAAACTTATTATATGATTGACATTCATGTTCTGTTTAAAATTGAAACTGGAGGTCATGTACTCACTGGTTGGCAATTGGCGTGATGGCATGAAGTTGACCATTACTTGTCGTGCTGCACTATTTTGCATTGACCAAGTTCTGACAACAGTTGATCTTTGTTCCACTCCATCTTGGTCTTCATTCTCATTTTCCATTTTACCGATTCTATTTCTGTAATTAGGCCCATGGGGTCTCTTAGAAAATGCTTGTGGATCAGGCTGTACACGATTATGTTTCATTTTGGAAAAATATTAAGATTTCATGTGTGCACAAAAGGCATACAAGAACAAATTATGTGTACAAGCTTACAATGAGATAACATTTATTGATTACAAGATAAATGTATACTATCATTTTGTATTTGTCAGATAAGGCAAATAGGGAAGGGTTTCCAATTAGCCATCAATACTACTAAACTTCTTATAAAGGTAGGTATGACAATTTTCATATTTCATAAATATTTTTGAAAAAAATAATAATTGCAGGAGTGCACAATTAGTAATAAAACTTTTATTAAATTATGCTTGTTGAGTCATATAAACAAATTGTGGGCGAGATTAACATCACAGCATTTTACTTTTATTTGGTCCAAATTGAACTTTCTGTACAGTTTTTTTTTGCATAGCAGAGCCAGAAGTTAGCGAAGGTGGATCTTAGTGCTCCTTCCAAGCTAGTTTTCTGGCAAAGCCCAATCACCTTCTCTTTGAATCATAGAAACCATAGATTATTATTATAAATGTTATACATAATTATGTCTAACTGTAAACATTTACTGGCAAATAATTACTCATTTATGAATATGTCATGACCATAGTCATGGCTTATTAGGTATTTATAATGCTTTGAAGCACAATAAATATTAAGACTATTTATTGGCCACAATGATATGTTTGATAGTCTCTGTGGACAGTCTCAAGTCGTATGTAAAGAAAAAACCATTGGGTCATTACTTAAAATCAGTCATGTTTTGGAACCTATTGTATTGCATAAAAAACTAATTACATTAAGTACATAGGTACCTAAGAACACCGACTTAAGAATGTGGGGATATAGTTTTGATGTTTCTAAAATGAGTGAAATTCACGAACGAAGGCTATAAAAGTAACCTCAGTTTTCACAACGTAATTTTTTTATTGTATTTCAATTTTTAAATTCATCATCGTTCACCAATATAAATTTCAAAAAATTAATAATTGAGCGTTTAAATAATTTCACCTACAAACATTTATGTAAAATTCATAAACAAAACCAATTAAATACAAACCCTGGAAAAAAAATAATAATCTGAACGTAATCAAAAGTAATCAAAGTGAGCAAAGTGTCAAAACCAATCAAAACAAACTGAAACAAACAAATCATTTTGACATTACGTGACATTACGTTTGACCACAGACATGGAACCTAACCTGACTAACCTCGGAACCTCAGAATAATTACCTAGTCATATAAGGCATTCTTGTATTTACATGTATTTGTTTCATTTTTCACATGTTTTCTATATAATGAATTTCAGTGTGAGTAAAAAAGATGTAAGTATATACATGCGGTTTGCTTCAACCTGCTTGTACCCCTTTCTCGATGAGATTAGTCTGACTAGTCAGACGGACGTTTGCATCAAATTCTTTGAATTTATCTCCATCGTTTAAATAAGTTGAAATGAATTTGGGAGCTATGTTCTGATCAAAGCAGCAATGATTTTGTACCAGCTACCTTTCTCTTTCTAATGCTTTGTTCTACTTGTCAGCACAAGTTAAACAATTGTGAAATTTATATTCCTTATATGACTTTAGGTAATTATTCTGAGCTCAGAACAACTACTGAAGCATAGAAGACAGTCTTGTATTTACATATAGTTATTTCATTTTTCACATGTTTTCCTCATGGTGAATTTCAGTGTGAGTGAAAAAGATGTAGGTAAGTATTTATATAGGGTTTGCTTCGACCTGCTTGTACCCCTTTCTCAGAGACATTAGATACATATTTAGTCTGACTCACACTAACTCATACTAACTACAGGAACTACGGATTACCGTTTGACATTCAGGCAATCATCGTCACTGACAGTCACAGATCACAGTTACTGCGGGTAACTTTGAAAACTAGTACAGAACCCTTTGTGTGCGAGTCCGACTCGCGCTTGGCCGGGTTTTGTGTATTTTCGTAAATATAGGTAATCATCTATATGTCGTAAAGTCAGGTATTGCAAATGTGTAGGTACCTATCGCTTGCTCGAATTTGTAGGTACTCGAAAACACTTGAAATTAATTTCAGTGGTGCGTACTCTTAAGTTAAGTTGTTTTTAAACGAATTGATTTTTAATTCTCTATATATATTCTTTTTTGCTAATAACTCTAAATCATGCTCTAAATGCTCTAAACACAGTAAACAGGAGTTCATAATAAAACACTGGTGAGCTCCCCAACAGAAATTATTCTGCAAGAAATCGATGAGGTAGGCATATATCAGGTCTTAACCTATGGAAGTTGCCGTTCCTCAGTACTGGCCATTTCTAACAAAAAAAAATTTGATTGGCTGTGAATTCTAAATTCAAATTAATTTTGTTTTAAAAACATGACTTTCTTTTTGCAAAGTCAGTCTTTTGTTTATTAATTAGCGTTGACTTTTCATTACAATTGAAAATTTTTCGTCATAATGGACACTTTAAAAATTCGTGTAATTATGGAATATGACTTCCGTCGTGCCACTAATGCGGCACAAACGGCACGCAACATCAACAACGTTTAAGGAGAGAACTTAAAAAACGAACGCACAACCCGTTATAAGTTTGCCCGTTTCCGTTCTGAAAATTATGACTGGAATAATGAACCTCGTGGTCGTCTGGACACTTTGGTCAACAATGATGATTTGAAAGCGATTGTGGAAGCTGATGATACTCAAACTATCAGGACTAGCAGGAGCTTTTAATGTTAGTATCAAAACAGTACTGGACAATTCGCGACAAATAGGCAAAGTAAAAAGCTTGACAGATGGGTACCCCACGAACTTAACAATCGCCAGCGCAACGTACGCGTCGAGACCTGCCTCGCGTTGCTCAACAGGCACAGAAATGAAGGAATTTTGAACCGGATTATTACCTGTGATGAAAAATGGATTCTGTTCGACAATCGAAAGCGCTCAGCAAGTTTGTTAGATCTTGGTTCAACACCAAAGCAATATGTTAAACGAAAAATAACCCCTAAAAAGGTGATGGTCACTGTTTGGTGGTCTAGTGCCGGTGTGATTCATCACAGCTTTTTACAAAATGGCAAGAGCATTACTGCAGATGTTTACTGTGAAGAACTGAAGACAATGATGGAGAAGCTCGCACGTCTGCGATCAGCTTTGGTCAATCGGTCGTCCCCGGTATTCCTTCACGACAACGCACGACCCCATACTGCACAACAAACAGTCTCCAAGCTGCTAGAGTTGGGGTTGGAAGTTCTCCCTCATCCGCCATTCTCACCAGGCCTTGCATGTACCGACTATTACTTTTTCAAAATTTGGACAACTTTTTAATGGGAAAAAAATTCAATTCCCGGGAGACAGTACGAAATGCCTTTGAAGTGTATGTTGCCTCCCGTCCAGTTGATTTTTATAAGAAGGGCATCAATAAACTGCCACTGCGTTGGCAAAGATGCATCGATTCCACGGGTAATTACTTGGAATAACATAAATAAAGATGTTTGAAAAAAAAAATACTTTAACTTATTTCATACAATGCATATATACGCAACCGTATAGTAGTGTACGTATAGTACTTAATTACGATATAGTAGTGTCTATAATAATTTATTGCAATGTCAAAACCGCTTTTTTGGAATTTGGTCCGTCTGTCTGTGTACGCATCACGCGAAAATTACTTGACGGATTTTGAGTAGTATTTATAGGGTAGGTACGTACCTGAATCAACTGTAATAGGTTACTTTTTTACCGCGCATATGTGTCTGTTTTGCTATTCTTTCATGGCTAAACTTCTGTTGGTGAATCAATCTTTATAAAACTTGGTATATGGTATAAAAATAACTTGCATCCTACAGACGGAAATAGGCTACTTTCTTTAGCGAAAATATGTCTATATGTTCGTTACTTTTTTCAAATATATACGGAATTCCAAAAATGAAACCATTAAATAATTGTAATGTATCAATTTAATCATTTGCTGTTTATAAGTCGACTCAGTGCTTTGGATTCGTATCGCAGGTCCACCAGCCCCTTGCGCACGAGGTCGTTTACGCGGGCAGCTCGCAGTTCACGCCGTAGCCGCGTCGTGTCTTTTTCCGCCACTGCTAGATTTTCCAAGTTATTGAGTAACACCTGCCATAATAACCACTGCTAATTATACAGATCATCAGAAGACGCGTGCCGCCCGCTGCGCTACTAAACCACAATGCGGAGTAAACGTAAACACTATTAAAGCAAGTGAGGTAGTCGTTTACGTCAATGAAAAATGGGAACCAGAGGTGACCGAGCCTGATTTCAAGGAAGCGAATTGTCTTTGTATAGTAATTAAGCATCATTTTACTCGTTTGGCTATAATATTGTCCCCCTATGTTCAAAGACATAACTCCATTCCTTAATTCTTTATTTAACGTCTCCACCTCAATTAAAGGTGCTCCCTGTAAAATAATCATTGGCGATATAAATATTAACACTTAACACTCTGTCTGACTATGATGGTGAAATGGTTAATAACTATCTGTGCTGCTTAACAGAAATTGACTTATTGCCAAGAGTAACCAAACCAACTATAAGTGAATCCTGTCTAGGCCATATAATGTGACATCTAGATTTGAAACCGTAGCGTCTATATATAAAACAGACATTATCGATCATGACCTTGTCATCGCAGGAATTAACACTAAGTTACTCAAAACAGCTAAAGTCAAACGTTTCGTTACTAAAATTGATTACACCACTATCAAGGCAGAGTTTAATGAGATGGAATGGAGTACAATAACTGGCAAAAATTCTGTCGAAAATGCGGTGATGTCATTTAACGACATTTTTAACGATATTTTAGACAATAAAACAAAGACGGTTCCAGTTAGCAGATCCAAATTTACTTTAACGTCCTGGATGACACGGGGTCTTATCAAATGCTCCAAGCACAGGGATTTTTTGCATGCTTATGTTAGAAAAATTCCGAATGACGCTAATTTGAAATTAATATATACGTTATAGAAATTTCCACGCTGCTCTTTTGAGAAAGCTTAAACAAAATCACGACTCATAAGAATTAGAATTAAACAAAAACAATCCAAAGAAACTATGGAACAGTATTCGGAATATTACTTACACAAATAAACCAAAACAAAAGTCAATGGAGCTTTTAAAAAGCAAAAACAGTGTGAAGGATTCTTTAAACCATGCTAGTGAGTACTCCTGCAATGTCGGAAAAACCCTTGCAGAGCATATTTTGGATGAAACTGGCGAGTCACAGCAAAGTCTAGTTACAAAAGTCAAGGTTGATAAAACACGACCTCAATCATTATTTTTGAAACCTACTAACGAAACGGAACTGAGTTCGATTATTCTTAGTCTGAAACAAGATAATGCCCCAGGTATCAATGGAATTACGAATAGGCTACTAGAATTACTTAAAAATAATATCCTCGTTCCACTTACACTTGTCTGCAGTTTGAGTCTTTCGGAAGGTTTGTTCCCAAGTGAGTGGAAAAAAACCGTTGTGACATCTATATATATACAAAGCAGGTAACAAATCCGAACCATCCAATTACAGACCCATTTCGCTTCTTCGATGCTTTTCGAAATTATTGGAGAGGATTGTGAACAAGTCACTCGTTAGCTTTTTACAACAAAACAAAATTATTTCTGAAAGACAATTTGGGTTCCGTGCAGAAAAATCCACAGAGGACACAGTATCTAATCTCACAGGCTGGGTATCAGAGCAGATAGACGGAAAAAGAAAGTGCATAGGGGTTTCCCTGGATCTTGTTAAAGCGTTTGACACCGTATCAATCTCAATTCTACTAAGAAATCTTGAGCTGCTAGGTGTTCGAGGTGTATCATTGAACTGGTTTGAAAGCTATCTTACAGGAAGGTCTCAGTATGTTAAACTACAGGAACACAAAAGTGATTATCACAACATTGACTTTGGTGTACAATAGAGTAGTGTTCTTGGGCCAACGCTTTTACGCTCTACATCAATGATATACTCGCCACAAAGATAGACAATGCTCGGATGATCTGCGCGGATGATACAATTATAATTTTTCAAGATAAATCGTGGCATCTAGTCCATAGCAAGGTCGTCAAAGGAATGTCCCAAATTACCAGGTGGCTTCAAGAGAACCTACTTACCCTTAACGCTATCAAAACAAAGTTCCTATGTTTTTACAAAACATTAGCTGTAACGTTGTATAAATAAATAAATTAAAAAAAAATACAGGCTAAAAACTAGTAGGTATACGTTATATAATACAAATAACAGAGTAATTAATGAGTTATTTTTAAATTTATTCTAATTTTTTGTGGTACTGAGTCGGTCATGGATTAACATTAAGTCATTGAAAATGGCAGCCTAAAAAAATATTTCAATAAAACAGAGTTCTTAAGAGTAATACTTTTGGTTAGGTAAAACAATCACCTGGTTAATTGAACTTAATAGTTGTACGACAGCATCCTTGAATTGTAAGAAAACTTCTGTGGCTTTCTGATATCTGAAAGGTTTAGAATTTAGAAATGTATACTACGAATCAAGAACTACTAGAATAACATAGAAATTTAAAAAAAAATCTCTAAACTAAAATAACATCGAAGTGGATACTAAGTAAGATGTGGAAGTTTTAATTTCACATGCAAATTTTGGGAACTCAGCGACTTCTCAAAAAATTGTTAAAAAATTGTAAAAACTATAAAACAGTAGAGTGTGTCGTAAGGCAAGGTGTTAATAATCGCCCAGTTCGTCTTTTTTAAGATTTATTCTCTTAAAAGTACATATTGTATTCTCATCGTATATATCCTTAGTGACCTGCCCCAGCTCAGTCCGTATTGAAGACGGGTTGTAGTTTTGGATGTTCCACCCTGTTATTGATTGCATAGGTTTTCTTTTATTGCGGCTTTAACCAACCAACGCAACGCTCCATTGCTCATTTACGGTTTTATATACCTAAGTACCTTTCTACTTAGGTATATAAAATTCCATATTTTGGTTAGTTTCAAACTTCTATATTCACAACTTCATAACATAGGTATTTTATTCTGTTTATACAATCTGCATAAGTGGACCCGTTTCAGTAAGGGAAATGTTATTTTTAAATTAAATATTTTACGTCATTTGATTGCCATATACCTAGTAAGTAAGTCATTTTTATACTTTCAGTTTCATTTCATTTTTAAAAAATACTGTATAATTTTACAGCTGGGCGAATATTTCATTTCGTGCATATTGCACGGCAAACGATAAAGAATATATATAACATTTAAATAACTGAAACCTAACGTGATTTGTATATAGTTAAACTTATTTTGCATAAGGCGCATTAAATAAAATTTCTCAATATTCATCTGAAATGAACTTTAAAAAAGAAAAAAGATTCAAAACCTAATTACCATCCATGTCCCTTTTCCCCGATTTCAATCGATTAGTAAATACTACACAAAACTGTGTTTGAAGAACTAAATTATAATCATTTTTTATACTAACAGAATAGTTAATCTATACAGAAAAAAACTATTGATTGCGAAAGAATATATTTGACCGGTTTTATAATATTCTGAAAAATGTCCCAATCTTTCATCATAATTACCATTCGACAACATGTTCTGTCTTGTATTTGGATAACTACGCAACATAAAGAAATCCGTTCCACAGCCATCGTTCGTCGGCAGTTCTCGCTTGCCAACAGAGTGAAATATATGTGCCCGAAGAGCGAATTTTGCGGCAAAAATCTAAATAATTTCTCCGAAAAGTGACGTGGTTCGGAATATTTCTACATACCGTTTGTGTCGAAAAAGGTAGTAATATACTTTATTTTTCAACATATTGTAGCTTTTATATATACGTAAAAAGAGTTACTTTCCGTTCATGAACTTAATTATTTTAAACCTTTTCTAAATAATAAGTAATTAATCATAATGTTTACAAATCTAATTACCATTTATCTAATTACCGTTGATTCCTGTCCACACTATTTGCAAATGGTAATGAGCTGTTACGAATGGTAATTAGGTGTAATTTTTTTTCAGACTATTATGGCTAGAAAAAAAGAAGTAAAGAAGAAATTCTGGAACAAGCGAAATTAAACCGCAGGAAAAGGAATGAAAAACTTAAATCTGACCCTGCCTTATACGCCAAAGAAAAAGAAAAGGAACACCAAAGATATCTTAAAAGAAAGGAGCAAAAAAAAATTCTTTCCATAGATGAAATGACCCCAAGGGCTAGAAGACAACAAAGAAAAAATTGGAGAGAAAATTTTAAAAGATATTACCAAAAAAAGCGTATAAGGAACAGGGGCCTTGAACTTATGAATGCAAACAGCCCAAGTTGCAGTGATAGTGAAGAACATCCTGGAAGAGATAGGGTTCAAATAGTTGCTAAAGAAGACTTAAATTCGCAGGAAGGACAGTGCCCGCAGGATAATTTACAGCCTTCTACGTCTCAAGCTCAAAATACATCAATTGTGACTGAATTGAAAAAGAAAATAAAGCGACTAAGATACATCATTTTAAAAAACAGTAAGATGTTTAAGTGCAAGATAAAGTCATTGGAACAAAAAGTCGAACGCTATAAAAAAGGAACGATAAGGCTAAAAAAACGTTTGCAAAACCCTGATTTGAAAGTAAATAAGCTATTAAAAGATAAAACTAAAGTACCGGAAGCCAAAAAGAAAATATTATTCGGTGAAGCTATGAAGAAAACTTTAGAAGAAAACTATATTAGACTGTCAAAAACAGACAAAAAAGACTTTAGTGATACGGTTTTCTGCTTTAAATCATCTTAAAAACAATCTAAAGGAGAACGAAGTAATTATACACTTAGACTTTAGCGAAAATAATGCATTCAAATACGAGACTGAAGTTCAATCTTTCCATTTTGGTGGAAGCAGAGGGGAACTGACTCTTAATATAGCGGTAATTTACCTTGTAAAGGCTGGAAAATGTACGCCAAAATCTTTCTGTACTGTTAGTAAAAATAAGCGACACGACGCTGCAGCTGTGTGGCCACATATAGTTCCTTTATTAAAATTTGTTCAATCGTTAAAAAACTATCACTACTTTATATTTCCTGAGTGATTCGCCAAGTAGCCAGTAAAGAAATTAAACTATGTTTTACATAATTACAAAGACGTACTGGAACTTCAGCGGCTTGAGGCAGATCACATGGAATTATTCAGTGTCCGGCCACGGTAAAAATGCAGCTGACGCTGTTGTAGGCACTCTAAAACGTACAGCTGATGCAGCGGTTGCTCATGGTAAAGACGTTGCAACTTTACATTCGTTTATCGAGGTCGTGTCAAGCAATACACATAATATTAAAACTTTAGTAGTTGATGATTGTCAAATATATGAAAAGGATTTGCTCATTCCTAAGCAAGATCTTTTGTCATGCGTCCCAACCATCCCTAACAATTAATGACACCCTAAAACGTGTAACATGATAATTTTAAAATGAATGCTAGGCGAAATGTACCCAGTTATAAGACTAACATTGAAAATGGTTCCAAAGATAAATACGACTCACATGATTCATTGGTAAAACATCGACTGCATGAAGTTTCACATGGGGAGGCAGAACCGAGATCATGCGGAAGTTTGGAGAAGGATGAGGACGAAGGTCTGAATAGTATTGAAGACGTATTTGTCCTCCAATCATCACCACTAAAAGGTCAATCAGGGGCGCTATTAGACGACACAAAGGCGACCAAAATTACACATAAACGACATTTGACCGACACCGATTCTGATAGCGATTTAGAAATTTTTCCACTACAAAAAACGTTTTAATTGATAACACCAATTTCAATCTCAATTGAACATTTTTTTTTGTTTGGTCTAGACGGGATACAATTTTAAGATTATTAACGTTTATATAACGTTTATTTCTTAATTTCCTTTCTTATTATTCTTACATCAATGATTGTTTTGAACTCAATATGCCTTAATTATTTACAATTATTAAAATATTAAGAAATTTTTGGATTACTTAGCGTTTTTTTCTTAATTTTCTTTTTTATTATTCTTAAATTAATGATTGTTTGGTCTTAATATACCTTAATTATTTACAATTTTAAGAAATTTAGGATTACTGAGCGTTTTTTTTCCTTAATATCTGAAATAATAGAATACTTAGACTCAAAGACCGACGTGATTGGTTTTTTATAAGCAACTACAGGGTCTAAATAAGTTTGTGTTGAAGTTTTAGTGCCACCTATATTTGCGACCCTTTCTTACTATTCTTACGTTAATGATTGTTTTGATCTCATTATGCCTTAATTATTCACATGTAAATTTTTTTGATATTAGCGGTGTAAATTTGTAACAATTTTATAGGCAAGCAAGCCACCATGTTCAAGTTCTAGTTTTGAAGACACTGTTTTTGGTAGATATTGTTTTGTTTGTTGAATAAATAGTGTAAATGATTGTTTTGATCTCAACGTGCGTTAATTATGTACCAATAAATTATTTATATACCTAAAATTAAAAATATTAGCACATAAAAAGTGCTAATTTATTTTGTTCTTTTTTTTCTAATTACCATTTTGGTTGGTATAATTACCATTACATGATCCCTACTTACCATATGCGTTAAATCTCATTACCATTCTTAGAAAAAATCCAGACCTCAATATCATGAAAACCAAATGTCTGATTACTGTCCCTTTAACACATTTACAATATAATAATTGCAAACTTTTCAAAATTATGCGAAGAACATGATTTTGCGATATTTTTTTAATGTTCTCCAAAACTTCCTAATATGCACGAAATTAAATATTCACCCAGCTACCAAAATAGAAGATGGAAACGAAGACATATATATATATTTTCAATATTTGTCTTATCAGTCAGTGGCACAATGAAATTACGGCAACAACCACGATCTCGTACAGTACTGTATGAGACAATAGTAACCATAATTACTTATAGAACTGATAAATTGATTTCACCGTGTGTACGTACTTGTAGTCATGCAGTGCATCTGTGAAAGCATAGTCAAGGGCTAGCCGCATCGAGCGAGCGGCACGTGGAGCGGCCGGAGAGGAGAGTACGCGTCGAGCGGAACGCTCAAGGCATCGCGCCTGAACTAAGAGCGCGCATGCATCTGCGCACGCATTCGTTCGCTCCCAACCACTTCTGAAATGATTTCGTAAAATTAAATTTAAAATTTAAAAAACCACCGACACAAAAAACTAACCTTCAAAAAGTGTAAATTAGCGGTCCCCGATTAAGTATTAGGTATTTTAAGTTTACTTAGACGTCCCCGACGCTTTTAAGGATCAAAAGTCACTAGACAATGAACAAACTTGTATTATTTTACACTTTTTGAAGGTTAGTTTTTTGTGTCGAGGGTTTTTTAAATTTTAAATTTAATTTTTATTTCAAAATTTTTAAACTTTTATTTAGTTAAACTAATTCATACATGATCAGACAAAACATATTTTTCAAGTTTTTAGTTTTCATTTCGTTAGTTAATATTCCTCATTCCCTTTCAATATAGTGAACATTATGCTACTAGTCAAGCCCTTTTATTTGCTACCCATATTGAGGGATTTGTGAAAAAAAAGTAATTCCCCATGTTCTAGTGGCAACCATCTTAGATTTGAAACTAGTCATAGTGTATAGTATTCTACTAGTCAAGTCTTTTCATCTGATATCCATACTGATGGAGTGGTGAAAAAATTTAATTCACCATTTTGTGTTGGCGGCCATCTTGGATTTGAAATAAGTCATAGTGTATAGTATTCTACTAGTCAAGTCCTTTTATCTGATACCCATATTGATGGAGTAGTAAAAGAAAATATGTAATTTGCCATTTCGTAGTGGCGGCCATCTTGGATTTGAAATCAGTCATAGTGTATAGTATTCTAGTAGTCAAGCCCTTTCATTTGCTACCCATATTGAGGGATTTGCGAAAAAATTTAATTCGCCATTTTGTGCTGGCGGCCATTTTGGATTTGAAATTAGTCATAGTGTATAGTATTCTACTAGTCAAGCCCTTTCATTTGATACCCATATTGATGGGGTAGTGAAAAAATATGATGTCCACCATTTTGTGGCGGCGGCCAGCTTGAACTGATTTTCATCAATCATAGATAAGAACACTCCCGACTGATTCACCTTTCATATAAAAAAATCCGCAACCAAATCGGTTCATCCGCTTGGGAGCTACGATGCCACGGAGAGATACACAGATACACACACATGTCAAACTCATAACCCCCTCTTTTTTCGTCGGGGGTTAAAAACATGACATAGGTACCGACGACGTAGGAGTCCGCGCCACCAAAGAAGTCCCGTAGCCGCAGAGCTATCTGCACATTGCATATCCATATAAACTCTTCTTCTTCATCTTAGTTATTGGCGTTTTCTGTTTATAGCAATTTCGACAGAGTCGAGTTTGTTACTTTGATACTTTCAGATTATTAAATTAAAATTTTGTGCAGGTTTGTGATTAATGTTTGAAGCCGGCGTCGCGTTCAATTTGAAAAATAAAATACCCGTTCAGCGTACCAAAAAATAAAGCAACGAAGCAGTCCGTATAGATTGAACAAAAAAATATTATTATTTAAATTACATTAAAAATTCAAAAATAAAGAAGTTTTTAATATGTAAACAAATAAGTAAAGGATAACAATGATAATTTTATTTACCTTGAGAAATAATTATTTCTTAGGTCGCACTTAGTAGGACTTAAGGCATTTTAAACTACGTTTATAGACAATTAAAGTCACATTCGACGAAATTCTCATACGCTCAAACACAGACAATCAACCACTTGAAAAGTTCATTTTATGCCGCGGGACTTCTTTGGTGGCGCGGACTCTACCCCTGTGCCATTGTTGTGAAACAGTTATTATTTTGTACATTTGGTCACAACCGATTTATTATTTATTTTAATAATGTAATTATTTGTTTATTTGATGTACGTATTTTAAGCAGAGTAAAAACATAAATATTGACATGCACCATTTTTATCAATTTATTTGTGCTCACCGAAAGCTTAAAATGAGCAGTTTAACATCTGCATGGTCCAATACAACAAACAAAAAAGTAAGTAGTATGACATGACACGCATGACACCCAAAAGTTTACTACATTTTCCACGCAAAAAATTACTAACCCTGCCAATAAAAGCTTCAAACTTTCCAAAAATTAAATCGGTTATACTTTGTTGCATCGTATCGTATTCGAATCAATATACGAACGATATACTTTAAAATATATTTTAAAATCAATATTTTAAAACGAATTCTGACATGTTCTGACCGTTATAAACATGACATAAATACAGGGACTAAAAAACAACTTGACATTCAGAGATTTAGGCTAGAAAAGGTTAGAACATCATTTATGGGTTATTGTACTAAATTTTACAATAAAATTCCAGCTGAGATAGAATTATCAAATGGAGAATTTAAAAAAAAAGATAAAGGATACGATTTGTAAAAGGAGTTATTACGAAATCACTGATTATTTGCTGATTAACAGTATTTGACTATGGGATAGTTTTTGCGCAATCGTGTCATTTTTATTGTAATTTTGTGATAAGGATGTTTGTTAGTTGTTTAGATTTAAGATTAGTTACATATGGTTATTGTATTTTGTGTACCTATTTACATTTAGTCAATCGTTCACCTACTGATGTTTATGACGTTCAAAGAATGTAGATACTAAATGTATTTATTTTGAATAAAAATTCTTCGATTTGATTGATTTTATTTATAATACACTTGTAGCTACGACCACCTAATACGGATAAGAAAACAGACCACAATATCGCAAATAACACACTACTCGCTCATATCGACACTTCCACATCACTAGTTTAGTTTTAGAAACTACACAGTCAAAAACAAACGACAAACAAATGATGTGTTTGCTGGAAGGCGCGAGAACATTTGAACCTTCATAAAACAACGTTTAATATAAATTCAATTTAAAACCAAAGTCGAGTGATAACAACGAAAGATTTAGAGAAAAAATTGGTCAGTGAGTGTCGAAGTTACATGTGGATATTATGGAAATCAATGAATATTTGTTTATAATGATATTTGTAATACAAAACCGGGGGTTCTAAAAATATAGGTACACTAACTTTCCAAACGTAGTTAGTTTCCAAGCGGGCAATGCATCGTCGAGGTGTCGTACTGCTGCATTCGCGAACTCCGCCGCAGCTCGAAGACGCGCACTTACTGCCGACAATGCATCACGCAACGCCTTTGCTTTTCCCAACGCACCCTCTAAGGCCGTAGCAGGCCGGTACTGTGGCCAGAGGCTCTCTAAAACAGTTACAACGTTGGCCTCTATAAAGTGCTATGAAAGACGTATAGTAGAAGCTCGATGTCACAAACTTTCGTAGGTAGATACTCTAACAACTTTTCTATACATTAAAAATGTAACTCCCATCTATGGCTCTATAATACCTATTAGTTGTTGCACCTGGACGTGAAGTGATCGATTGCGTAGTATCTGCGCATGGAGTACACGTCTTTCCCTTTGCAGCTCGCCGCGACGCGCTCGCAGCCAAGCTAGCTCGAGACGACGCATCTCCTGCAAGCACAATATTGGGTAGCATACTAGCTTTTTGACTTTGTTCGCGTGAACTAGTGAAATGCACAAAACTTAAGGGATGTTTCCAACTTCAACCCTATAAAAAGGAAAAATGTCAACTTATTTGGAACTACAGCTCCTTCTAAGCCAAAACAGACCATAAAACTATTGGCAAAATATTGGCAAAAAGTGACGCCACCTTATTTTCTATATTATATACGTGATGTTCGGGTGAACGGAGTCCAGACTAGAGTGTAGAGCTTACCTAAATAAACAAAAAGTTTCAAGTGAGCAAATGGCGCAAACTAACGATTACCCATAAAACATGTTTAAAGTTTCAATTTTTTTATCACTTATCTTATTTTTTGGAACTTTTGAAAGAAAAAACAGTCTTTGACGTGTTCTTCTTTCAATATTGAAGCACATACATTGCACATATATAGACGTTATACATGCATGCTCATACTTTCTGCCGGATGCGACCGTATTTTCAGTAGAGAAAAGTATTAAGAAACTTACTATAACGTTACCTATTGTTAGATACGATAGTAATACTCACACTGAATTTTCCAATATTTAGCCACACGGCAAGTTTATCCTCATACGTATACGTTGGCCCACGCGGTGCGAGAAGAATGCCTCCGCGCTGTCTGGGTCACTTCGATGGGGTCACCGTATTGGTCATTATATTTGTTGGATCATTTGACAACGCGGTATCACCACGTTACTTCCGCACCCCATGGCTACCGCAAGAAGGCCAACGCTAAACGGAATAACTTTAGTAATACATTTTACTTAACTCACTTTCCTGTTAACATTCGCGATAAAGTCTTCGTTGTCAGCTGCTAACACCGGCCGTTTGTACATATCCAGGCTTACAAACAACTGAAATTAAAATATCCATTTACCTTAAGCACATTTTCCTTGCTGTCGATGCATACAGTTAAATCAAAAAGTGCCGCCCGCCTCCTTACAACATATCGAGCGCCAGAGGACCTGCTTATCACCAGAAAACTAACAATATGTAGGTATTCGTTTAGTATTTCTTTAGTTATGAAATGTGGTTAAAGCTCTCTTCTTGCTAACTTAAATTGGCTACGAATAACAATCACATCGTAAATATATGAGTTTCTTTCTCCTGCATAGGTGCGCAAGGTCCACGCGAGATTGTTTCATACAAGTATTTGTATGAACGATGAAGACGACGACGACGACGTCTTATGCTAGTTCGACAGGAAGGCGGGCGGCACTTTGTAATTCTATGGTCTGAACTATATGTATACTCGTAAGTATTAGCTTATGACGATTCCTCTATCGTTAACATCGTAAGCTAATCACAAAAAAATATTCAAGGTACCTTTACGTACTCACTTGATGTATAGTTTTGGCATAAGTTTCTTTGTCTGTCACCGAAGATGTGGATTCTTCAAAAGATTGTATTTCCTGAAAGTATTAAATTTATACTGTGATAATTTTACCAACCAACTCAATCTAAATATCGCTCTAAAGTGATGGAGCCATAGATGTGCTCAAAATTATTTATTCTATAATTTTTAAGCAGATTTTTTCAAGTATAAATGTTAAATATATAAAAAAAATTAAACGATTTATTAATCGTTTCATTTTGGTTAGTGCACATAAAGGAAAAATACTACTTATTCTGTGTGATGGAACCTCAGGATGGAACAATAAAGGCGAAAAGGATATTGATTATTAATCATGGATGTACATAGAGATATCGTGTTGTGACCACAAAAATGCAGCAAAGAAATATACGCCACCGATTTAACATACGCCACTTGATGTTTTCACGTATTCACTATGAAGTCCAATTCAGTATAACGTACGTTTGAACTTAGTTACTAAGCCAGTAGGTATAGGTGCGTGTGATCCATTTTCTTCATTATTAAGTACAAAAGTAACGCATCCACAAATAAACCTCATTTTTGGTTTTGGAACACTATTTGCACCTGCTGTATACTCTCGAGCTCAGCAGTAAGCACAGCAAGCCTGGCGAACGGATGTGCTTTCTCGCTGACTGCTATTTCTGTGTCCAACCTTGCCAGCGCTGCCACTACCGTCTCCGACTTGCGAATCGAGTCGCGCCATGATAGCTGTTCAGACAGGATGACAATCATTATAAAGATAGATAAGTTACATGGTTATGTATAAAATCAAACTCTAACACTTAAGTTCGGTACCTATTGTATTATTTAGATGCACAGCATCCACATGTCGAACATCGACACTTCGTTACTAGTTTTGTTCCAAAAAAGTTCAATCTCAGAACGATAATCTAATATGATTGAAATTTTTGGAGCGAAACTAGCAACGGGGAATTGTCAATGTTAAGATGTCGTGTCAAATGGGAGTCAGTTTGAGTTCTGAGGGTTTAGTAAGGAATGAAAGACTGTCAGTTTTTTTGTAGTGGATTTGTTTTGTTGTTATATACAAACAAGCACAACTAAAATATATGTTTCGGTAATATGCACCTTAATGTTTCATCATTTTTATAATTATAATACTGTAGCGAAGAAAACCAAAAAGCAGGACTACTTTTATTAATAACTTACCATACCATACCATCAGCCCATTAATGTCCCACCTCAGGGACTTATGCCACCCCTCGGGATGAGGAGGCTTGCACCTTGATCCACCACGCTGCTCCAGTGTGGGTTGGTGAATTTTAACCGGATTTTAACCGGTGTCCACAACCGGAACTGATAGCTTAACGTGCTCGCCGATGCACAGAGTCAGTGATAGTTTAAGTCAGAAAAAACTCATTGGTACGTGCCCTAGGATTCGATCCACGGCCTTCTAGACAAGAAGCGGGTTCGCTACCACTCGGCTATCACGACACATTTAATAATAACTTACCAACTTACAAGAAACCTCAGATGAACAATATTATATAGATAGGCCTTTCCGTCCGCGCTGTTGAAGTGAAGAAAGCAAAGAATAACTTAGCTAGGAAATATTGTCATGTGGGTGATGATTTCAATTATATTCATGCAAATGAAATAGAAATGATCCAAAATAAAATTAAGATTATGATACACGATTTTGTAGTTCTCTGCCGCGAGTGTCCTCTAATTACCGACAAAACAGCTTCGTATACAGAGCGAGGAAAAATTTCGAAGTTAAATACTTGTATTATGTTAATTATTAGATACATTTGGTACTAGCCTACCGTCAACGAGACATTTGTTGAGTGATGTGTCTTTCAAGCCCAGTGTAGTTTGGTAAATTACCTATTATTTTTACATTTTTTTTTTATGTGAAGTTTTATTTTTACTATTATAATAAATCAAACGCTATTGTGTTTTTGTTAAATAATTATGTAACTTTGTTAACGGATAATTTTCGTAATAAATAATAAACAATTTCTTTATAATATTTACCAAGACTTACTACATTTACATACCGCTCAATATTTGTACTGGTGAAATTATAAGTACATGAGTACCTCGAGAGAACTCATGCGGAAAATCAATTTAAAAATAAAAATACGTCACTGTAATGAACTTTCTATCACAAATGTATACCTATGTATTAAAAATAAAACTAGTGACCTTGAACGTGCTTAATCCAAAAATTTCTTATTCCAGTTCATATTTGGTGGTAAATGAAATATGTCTTAACCTATGAAGTTGCCCTTTTGTATGAAATAAGTAAAATATTATTTTTTCAAACATCTTTATTTCTGTTATTCAAAGTAATCACCCGCGCAATCGATGCATCTTTGCCAACACAGTGGCAGTTTATTGATGCCCTTCTTGTAAAAATAAACTGGACCGACTGGACGGGAGGCAACAAACTCTTCAATAATGCTCATGCCATTTTGTAAAAAGCTGTGATGAATCACACCGGCACTAGACCACCAAACAGTGACCATCACCTTTTTAGGGGTTATTTTTCGTTTAATACATTGCTTTGGTGCTGAACCAGGATCTAACCAACTTGCTGAGCGCTTTCAATCGTCAAACAGAATCCATTTTTCATCACAGGTAACAATCCGGTTCACTTCATTTCTGTGCCTGTTGAGCAATGCGAGGCAGGTATATATCGACGCGTACGTTGCGCTGGCGATCGTTAAGTTCGTGGGGTACCCATCTATCAAGCTTTTTTACTTTGCCGATTTGTTGGAAATGATCCAATATTATTTTGATGCTGACATCAAAAGCTGTTGCTAGTTCAGCTATAGTTTGAGTATAATCAGCTTCCACAATCGCTTTCAAATCATCATTGTTGACCAAAGTGTCCAGACGACCACGAGATTCATTATTCAAGTCATAATTTTCAGAACGGAAACGGGCAAACCTATAACGGGTTGTGTGTTCGTTTGTTAAGTTCTCTCCGTAAACGTTGTTGATGTTGCGTGCCGTTTGTGCCGCATTAGTGCCACGACGGAACTCATATTCCATAATTACACGAATTTATAAAGTGACCATTATGACGAAAAATTTTCGAATGTAATGAAAACACAACGCTTGAAATGGCCAGTGCTGTAGAACAGCAATTTCATAGGTTAAGACCTAATATTTCGGTTGTGACGCGGTGCGAAGGGGAATAAAGTTAGCACGCAGCTCGACTGAGAGAGCTCGCTTTAAATCATCTTTAAATACAACCGAATTAAAATTAAAGGTCACTTTATTTATTCCTACGTATTAAGAAATAAAAATTTTGCAAATAGAGAAGATTGAACGTAATGCAAAAACAAATCTGGAAATAGGTAAATATAATAAAATAACATACCTAGTTACCTATACCTATTTAGAGTTTTATAAGGCCTAAAGTGTAATTTCTTATTTATCAGATTTACATTTTTTATATTACGAATACCGAAGCGCATCCTTCTATTAAACACAGGAAACTATTTTGGTAAACAAAATTATCGGAAAATCAGTTTAAAAATAAAAATACGTCACTGTAATGAACTTTCTATCACAAATGTATATGTATTTTAAAAAAAAACTAGTGACCTTGAACGTGCTTAATCCAAAAATTTCTTATTTCAGTTCATATTTGGTGATAAATTAAATAGGTATACATAACTCACAGAAGGAACTCTAAGAACGTGTACTCTTTGCGAACTACCCATGCAGCCCATTCCATCACCACCGCTGACCTCAACCACCATAACACTACTGCAATATATCCAGAGTGCACCGCTAAATACGTACTCAATATCCCATCGATTATCCCTCTAAAAGAAACTAATATTGGTCAAGGTTGATCCTAAAGGTAGAACAAAATATTAGTTTTATTTACAAAACGGCGAAGTGAACGTTAATGGCCAGACAATAAGGGTGCGCGCTGCCCGGTACCACACTAGGTACTCAAACGCTTGCCGTCGATTAATGTTGCTAAATGGATATGATGATAGTTAGGAGTAAATTATTTTTTCCACTGAAATAGATAATAAACACTCAATACGTATATGCGTGTATAGAAGAACTGCGTGAACTTGGCGAAGTTTTAACCACCAGCTTGATCTTGTACGACCGCTGCCACTAAACAAAATGGGCCAGCATTAACCATGCTTCGGCATCCTCAGCCATTCTACATCACTGTCCAATGCTTTATTATCGGACACACAACGTCTATGTCTTGGTATACGCCATTTCCCTTTGATGCATGCACTGAAACCTAAAACCCGCAATGCCAATGCCAGCTTCGGGGGGGTAGGTACTTTGTAGAGAGGCAAAAATGAGCGGCGACGACATTTATTTCATTAATTTACGATTTAATACTAAATAACATAATAAGCATGATAGCTACATATTCTACTTATTTACATTTTGGGTATGAAATCGTAAAAATAATTTAATGGCTATTTAACTAGTTGATTTCAATGCGGCTCAGTCTCACATGCTTCACTGCGCAATACGCCAATCGTGTGCCTGTGCCACCACCGTCAGCAAATCTGGGCCATGCTACCCGACTCTATATCTATACGGCACGAGTCGTGAACGCTGACTTTCACATGCGCATTGTATGTATAAACGGAAATTATTCTCTTAACGCACTGCTTTCACCGATTAAACATACATTTTGTCTGCTCGTCAGGATCGTCAGCATAACCAAAACTGCTTTATTCTTATTAAAAAAAATTACCTGAATGTGTCAGTAATTTTGAACAAATATAGTTGATATTAATTTCTACTTCGCAGTGAATATCTCAAAAGATTAAGTACCTAATGTATATTTAGTCTGTGGTGTACATTTTTTTGCTTACATTTATATGCTCTCGTCTCTGTTTCTTGTGCATATTATTATATCTAAGTACTTAATATCAATATATAACTAGAAATGCTAAAAATGGACAGACCAACCAATAACCAAAATATGTATGGTGGTGGTCTTTATTTAAATACAAATAAGTGTTACTTACCTAAAGATTTTTACAACGAATACGTTTTGGTGTTTTTGTTTGTCCCTGCCTGCTAACCTACTTTCACCAAGCCTACCTTATACCATCCAAATCATACATATATGATAGTATATCTTAATATCTGCTGAAGTAGGCATGGAACAAAAAACATTGCATGGTACATTCTGCGATGCGTTGTTCAAACCAAATTCTATAGAAAATAGCTTGTTTTTTTCATTTTGGTTAATGATTTTTTTAACCCTCGACGCAAAAAGAGGGGTGTTATAAGTTTGACGTGTGTGTGTTTCTGTGTATATGTCCGTGGCATCGTAGCTCCCAAACGGATGAACCGATTTGGATGCAGATTTTTCATATGAAATATGAATTAGTCGGGAGTGTTCTTAGCTATGTTTGATGAAAATCAGTCCAAGGTCGCCGCCGCCACAAAATGGCGGATATCATATTTTTTCACTACCCCGTCAATATGGATATCAAATGAAAGGGCTTGACTAGTAGAATACTATACACTATGACATATTTCAAATCCAAGATGGATGCCACCACAAAATGGCGAATTACATATTTTTTCACTACTCCATCAATATGGGTATCAAATGAAAGGAGTTGACTAGTAGTTGACTATACACTATGAAAAATTTGTAATCCAAGATGGCCGCCACCACAAAATGCCGAATTACATTTTTTTTCACAAATCCCTCATTATGGGTAGCAAATGAAAAGGCTGGACTAGTAGAATAATGTACCTATACATTTTGAAAGAGAATGAGGAATATTAACCAACGAAATGAAAACTAAAAACTTGAAATTTTCTTTTTGTCTGATAATGTATGAAATAGTTTAACTAAATAACTAAGTTTAAAAATTTTGTAATAAAATAAGAAGAAACCAAATTATAAATAAATTATATAAAAAGTAAAACTAAAAGTATTGACAAATTAAAAAATACTATGTAAATTATGATAAATGACAAAATTTTAAAGAGACGATGGGTTCAGGGTACCAAGGATGCTTGCCGCGTTGCCGCGCTGTATTGCTACACTGATCCTCTGAACAAAGTACTCCTTGCTCAAAGGATCCCCTGTCAACAGACACAGCGCGACACCCAAATCGTGGACAAATGATTTGGTATCCTTGGACCAGGGACCCATCGTCTCGACAGCAAAAGGGATGAAATGGTAACGATTTAAAAGTTCCATGTGCTTGGCTGTTTTCCTGCGAGCTGCTGTCTCAGCAGCTGCTCCAGTTTTTTTAGATGTATTATTTATGTAACTTTGACACAATGTATCTACGCAAGTTACATCCCAAACAAGAGCTTTACCACTTTTGTATGGAACCATCGTGACACCATCGGGTCTCTTGCCGTCACCCCGAAAGATACCTTGAGGCTCAAGACAGGAAGGTATCTGTGCAGAGGATAGAGCGTCTTTTACAATGTTGTTGAGACGATAATGCCTGGAAAAGCGACCAGCATTTTTTATGCAGGAGAGCCCATGGAGACCATAAGTATCTGCATTTTCCCCACAGGCACAACGGTGAGATCGGTAAATATTGAGACCTAATCTCAAAGAGACGGCGATGCGTAAGGAGGCCGGGTCAAGCAACGAGCCCAAATTAGGAGAGGGAATAGCTCGCAGCCAGGCACCGGACTCACTTTCACATGAAGCCAGGAGACGCGCTTCATCAGTGATTGATGATCTTGGAAGTGTGTTAAAGATATTTTTCACTATAGGGAGGTCCCAGGCCTTTTGAGTACATGGAGAAAGAGGATAATCAGCTGAAAAAGCGGATTTCCAGAGAGTTAAACCCTCTAGTTCTCTATGGAAATGAGAAATAGAGAGAGAAGTTCTTGAAAGTAAAGCGTTGCATAAAGGTTTAATGACACTCAAGGAACTAATATATGCAGGGATTGCTAAATCTAAAGTTTTTCTCACTCGCAGACCACCGAGACGAACTGGAAGGGAAGCCTGTGTGAACTTGTTAGAATCTAGTTGTATATTAATTATAGATTCAAGAGATGACTTGAGAACATTGTCGATATCGTGGAGAATATTACAGTCCCAGGTTGGAAGGCGAAGTGCGTAAACAAATCGTGGAGAAGAAATACAATTTTTTAATAAAAAAAGGGCAACATGAGGATCTATTTTCTCAAGTCTGGAACAAGCGTGCTTCAATAAAACTAGCTTTGATTCTAAGGTCGATGGTATACCTTCATCTTTAATTGGGGCGCCTAACAAGGAGAAGTTTTCATTGGAGATTAAACGAATGCCAGGAGCTAAATAATTAAAGGACTCGAAAACGCTGTTATCTGTATCTGAAAGAAAATATAGTTCACACTTGTTGGTGTTAATTTCGAGGCCTAAGTGTTTTGAAAAAGAAATTAATTTAGAAAGATCAGCTAATACAGATTCGGGTTCACCCCCAATAGTGCCATCGTCTAAGTACAAAACATTAAGCTCAGATGAAAGTTGAGTAATTAATGGATTGATAGTAAGTGAAAAGGCGGCTGGACCCATGGGATCACCTTGTTGACAACCTACGCTAGAATTAATTATTTGATCTTCAAATATCAATGATGATGAGGAGTAGTAACTTTGCCACATATATGGAAAGATACTTGGACAATTGGATTTAATTTCAGAAAGCAAAATGTCTCTTTCGATACAGTTGAAGGCGTTTTTATAATCTATTTTCAGTATTACTTTGGAGGTGGAGCTATTGGAATTAACAAAATGACGTGTAGCGTGAACGGCTGCTTCACAACCGTTACGAACTGCAAATCCAACTTGAGTTGGTTTAAAAAGGTTGCTTAGAGAGTTGGTAACACTGGAGCAAGCTATTTTGGAAGCTATACGTCGAAAAACACTGCCAACTGCAATTGGACGTAAACCGCCATCTTTCTTTTTTAAAGCACATAAACTTGCGCCAAAAAGGTATTTAGAAAAATTTTCATTTACAGAACCAGATAACATCATATTGATTAAACCACAGATCATATCTACAAGTTTGATCCCGGCGTCTCCTGCGGAAAAAGAAATTAAATCTTTCAAAACTTGAGGTCTGATACCATCAAGACCACCAGCGAAACCATTTGGAAAGCTCCTTATGGCATCAATTATATCTTTTGGGTTAGTGGATAGACACGTGTCACCCGGAACTGGTGGATCTGGGAAGCATAACAACCTAGACGGGGAAGGGTGTTTGGTACGAAGAGTTTTCAAAGTTGATTCGTCACAAAGAGCAAAGTCATTGTTGGATAACAACAAACGTATTGCACCTTTTATGTCATAGTCAGCTAATTTCATCTCAATGCGTCTAGAATATTTATTAATAATAGGTTTGGTAATTATATTACTTTGGACAGGTAGTTCCGATTTCTCTAAGTTAATTTTTATTGCTGTAGTTAATGATTTATTTGATTTATCTGGAACCTTAAGAGCTGAATAAGAAAATAAAAAAAGGTTTTCCCAAGCTTGGGTAGAGTTGTCTTCAATACACCTAGAAATTAATTGTGAAAGCTTAATTGCTGCACAACGACGTGCACCTTTTGGAACTCTTTTTAGAACTTTTATGGACCGACGACGTCCAGTGAGAAATTCTTCGAACGGAATATCATGGTTCAATGGAATGTCACAAGCACTAGTTAAAAGTCTAGGGGGTAATTGCTGACCTTTGTGTTTACGACCGAAATGAATACGTAGTCCTGTAAAACTTTTGAAACATTTTGAACAGATAGAACACTGATTGAGTTGTGTTTGAGAACATGTTTGTGACTCATCTAAATGCGAACAACCCGCACAAAACCAGTTCGTAGTGGAGGCGTCCAACGGAATTGTGGCCTGTGAACTGCAAACGCAATTTATATGAAACCATGTATTGCAACCGCAACAAATGATACAGTCATCGATCGAATTTAGGGCCAAATTACCGCACAAGCACATAGAACTTTGCATAATATTAAAATTATTATATAAATATATATAAACTAAATAATTAAAAAGTAAATAATTAAAAACTAAATAATTAAAAACTAAATAATTAAAAACTAAATAATAAATAAAAACTAAATAATTACAAATTTAATATTAAATCTAAATAAAAAAAGATTAAATTAATGGTGTGTCAAAATAGCCTGACGCTATAGTGACGATCCTGATGCCCTGTGATCACAAAACTCTTACTATAGATAAAGTCATACCAATAATGCCAAAAGTAGAAGCAACATATGCAACATGCCCTATATCACCTTCATACACTGATGTTGAAGTAGTGATCAATAACAAGCCTTTTTATCCATCGTCATTTGGTGGATTTTCAGCTGTCGAAACTACTGACAACCTTAACATGTTAAATGTTCGTATTGATTTTTTTTTAACATCAATTATTTCTGCACAATCATCCAAAAGATGTGATCGATTGTTATAGACAATGAAGGACAGGATATGCTCGAGAGTTTCCAACACAAATTATCACACAATCCAAACGATCAAACTTCTCTTTGGTTAAATCTAAAGACTTTTTGACATCTTCTTCATATTTTATAGTTCCAGGTGATCACTTTTTCTTAATAGGCGCAAAATAGGCGCTATGTCGTCGAATTAAGGAAAAAGAGCCCGACATCATTACTTTTTCTCCATAAGGAGATGTGTGGATATAATAAACCTTTCTTGAACATTTTTCAGTTTATAATTACACTTTGACATATCAGTACTATTTAAGAACTTAAACTTAAAATACCTAATAATTAGCGGTCCCAGACGCCTTTAAAAATAAAAAATCATTTGACAATGAACAAACTTGTATGATTTCACACTTTTTAAAGTTGGTTTTTTTGTGTCGGGGTTTTTTTAAAAATTTTAATTTTCTTTTCAGTTAAATTATGACAGCAATTTTTGTTACATATATAATCGATTTCTTTAATATTATGATAAAAACGCATGTTTATTGTCGTCATACAGCAAGTATCAAAACTTGTCAGTCCAATCTATTCTATAGCCTAAATCAATAACCCAATACATATATCGCCTACGGCAAAGATAACCTATACCGATTCTCATATTTTAAATTATATAAAAAGTAAAACTAAAAGTATTTACAAATTAAAAAATACTATGTAAATTATGATAAATGACAAAATTTTAAAGAGACGATGGGTTCAGGGTACCAAGGATGCTTGCCGCGTTGCCGCGCTGTATTGCGACACTGATCCTCTGAACAAAGTACTCCTTGCTCAAAGGATCCCCTGTCAACAGACACAGCGCGACACCCAAATCGTGGACAAATGATTTGGTATCTTTGGATCAGGGACCCATCGACAGCAAAAGGGATGAAATGGTAACGATTTAAAAGTTCCATGTGCTTGGCTGTTTTCCTGCGAGCTGCTGTCTCAGCAGCTGCTCCAGTTTTTTTAGATGTATTTTTTATATAACTTTGACACAAAGTATCTACGCAAGTTACATCCCAAACAAGAGCTTTACCACTTTTATATGGAACCATAGTGACACCATCGGGTCTCTTGCCGTCACCCCGAAAGATAGCTTGAGGCTCAAGACAGGAAGGTATCTGTGCAGAGGATAGAGCGTCTTTTACAATGTTGTTAAATGGTTTTCCAGACGAGGTTTGGTTTTTTTTTTAATTTAGTTCTTTTACGGCACATCCATAAATAACAGTTTAATTATATTTTACTCGTAGTTCGATGATAGCACAATAATTATATGCGATCACGACACGTTCGTGAATATATGCGGTATAGGTAGGTATACTATACTTGTGTCGTAGTATGCAATGGAATCGAGGCCAATGCCCTACATTCTACATTCAATAATGCCCTTTACCTGCTTCTACCCTTTCCTCTTCTTTGTGTGAGTAACGAGTGAATTTTTAGGAAAATCACTGATTCATACTTATGAATCAGTGATTTTCCTCATAAATACTTAAACGTACGTATAGCTGAATACACCAGGTGATTTTTGTTTCACCTACCAGTCCAATGATCTTTGATGAACATAATTAAATACTTCCTACGTGTTTTTTTTTTGTTTTAGTCACAGTACTAAAATATTGAGATAGGTAAGTTATTGAATTACTGTGAAGACGACGACGTCGACGCCTTGATGACTGACGATTGCATCGGTCAGCGGCCACCAGCAGAATATCCCTACTCGCTACATCTGCAGTCATACCTTTCTTTCTCAGGTGTGACTTAGTACCAGATTAGTACCCATACTGTATTATTAAATCTTACAGAAAAAATATTTTAATGTGAAATATTTTTCCATTTTTTTTAAGAAAGGAGTATTTAAATGATACCTAACGCCCTGACAAAATTTGACGAGTGCTGAAAAAAATCGCACTGTATAAACAAAAATACTTACGTATATGTGTATATACCTACTGTTTTTTTTAATTTGTGGAAAAAAGTAAAATTGAGGAATAGAAAACTTTAAGGAAAATAATTTCATTGCAGATAATTTTTGATTAGGATCGAGTCGTCCATAAAACACGCGTAAAAGTATCGTAAAACACACTTCAGAAGCGAAGCGTAACCGTTACCAATTTTAACACTGAAAATGCGTTATCAGATCGTTTTCATGGGGGAGTGTGAATCGGCTATATTTCCCAAATATGATAGTAGACAAATAGCAGTGGCGTGAAAAGATGCAGGGGCTTGTGGGGCATCATCTGCACTTCACTTCATCAGCCCATTTTTACCCCACTGCAGGGGCTTAGGCCTCCCCCAGAGTGAGGAGGGAGGGCTTGGAGCTTAAATCCACCACGCTGCTCTACTGCGGGTTGGGGATTGTAACGACCGCCATCTATTGACAGCGTCCGGGACCGACTGATTAACGTGCTCTCCGAGGCACGGAGTCAGTGATAGGTAATATACAGCTTTGGGCTATCACGACACATACTAAATGATACCAAATTTTCTATAAAATCAGTTCGTAATTTTTTTCGGCCATTCGAAAATGGTATGGAAAACAGACGAAATTCCCAGATTTTTGGACAAAAAGTTGATTATTTCGAAAACGAAAGCCAATATCTAAATAAACAATGAAAAAGCTTTCTAAGCAGACAGATTGCCTACCGTTTGGAAAAATAAATTTTGGAATCGGTCGAAAACTGTGGACTGGGCAGGTGCCCTTTTTAAGGTTCCGTAGCCAAATGACAAAAAACCCTTACAGTTTCGCCATGTCCATTCGTCCGTCTGTCCGTCTGTCTGTCTGTGGTGTTTCTCGAAAACTATTGGCAATATATAGCGGAAATTTGGGAGGTAGGTGTAATCTATGAACCGCTACACAATGACATAGGTAGTGAAATTAAGAAAAAAAATGCAATTAGAGTCTCTAACCACTTGGCTATTCGCTCAGTCAAATAACGTAATAATCTGTCTAATTTATGAGTCTGTCATTTGGCTCACGTTTTCAATCGTTTCGGAGTACGAGACGCGCCTACCTTGTTCATACATATATTTTGTTAAGCATTTAATGCACATTACAATTGCTCTTTACACCATACAATTTAAATTAATATCGTAGGAGTTGTATGTATATATTCTTTATTTTTTCAAATATTTACAGAATCGGAAATAAAATACATTACGATTACCCCAAGTAGGATGAACATAATTACAGTTAAATCTAGTTAAATCTAGTCCACATGCTCGACGCGTGCTCGACCGTTGCTCGACGCAATAGGTTGATACGAGACTACAACAGAAAAAAAAATGTAAGCATATAATATATAGGTATTATTATGCTCTGCTATCTGTGCGAAGCCAGGACGAATCACTTGTCCAATTATAAATTGCAATCTAGGTACAGTTCCAATCAAACTTTATGGCGGATCCGAAAAAAAGCACAAGTCGCTTCGAGTGGAGCGAGGAGTTTAAGACTGTATTTGCGCATGCACGCTTATACCGTTGTATTGTGATCCGCTATAAAGTTTGAAGCGAACTATACCTTGGTTTACTTTTTATATACCTAGGTTTACTTTTTATCTAGGTTTAGTTTTACTAGGGATGTGTCACGAAAAACTTTTGTAGATGGTGCTCTCGGCAAGAAGGTACCTAGGTTAGCCGACATGATAATCTATCATACTCTTTGCTCCATTCAGTGTCTCCAGATGCACGGTAATTAGCATAGACATGTAATTACCATGTTTACAACGTAATTTTGATTGTTTTAAAGTCTACGGTATTAAATAAAACTATTTACGTTTGTATAAACACGGTAATGTCAGAATCGAATTTATTAAATATTATATACCTGCCAGCATTCAACCATTTATTCTGACAACACTGAGTTGATCTGATCGGGTCATGGACATAATAATACCTAGGGATACATAATACACAAAAATCAAGCTTAGGAAATCACACCCAAATAATAACCGATTACTTCCTGCATTTTACCAATATATTCAGAATTTATTTCAATTTTAAGAACATTTACGGAAATATAATTATTACAAGCGAATTTAGAATTATTTACGTTTTTTTTCTAAATTGAGATACATGCCATTCTGCCCCATACACGGGGTACATAAATGAACTACGTGGGGCACTTTTATTCAGAATCGGAATTAACTTAAATTGTTAAATCAAACACGCAAAACTAGAATAAAATATTAATTTTAATCAAATATAACCAAAAAAGTGCTTAGGTAATTGTAACTTATACAAATCAATCAAAATTTTAAGTAATATAAGATCATTTTAAGTTTCACTAATTCATATTCACACGCAATAAAAAAATATAAATACAATAGCCTTTGACATTGAATAAGACTTAAAATAAAAAGAAATTAAGCAATTTTTGATAAATTTGCTGACATTTATTCCACGTTGTAACTCAATGTAATTGAATATATTTAATTGAATAAATAAATTCAATATAATTGAGAGCCTCTATGTACCTACAATAATCAATAGGAACGGAACGCAACTGGAGTAGCGAACCCGCTTCTTGTTTAGAATGTCGTGGTTCGAAACTGGCATGTCCCAATGAGTTTTTTTTTACTTGAGTACATAATTATCACTGACTCCGTGCCTCGGAGAGAACGTTCAGCTGTCGGTCCCAGTTGCCGTCACCAGATGGCATTCGTTAAGATCCACCAACCCGCACTGGAGCAATGTGATAGATTAAGCTCCAAGCACCCTTATCCCAAGGGGTGGCCTAAGTCTCTGCGGTGGGTTATAATTAGCTGATATGGTAATCATGCAGTCTTTTAAAATGTTTTCATGTTCATTTGTGAAAACTTGGAAGACCTCTTTTGTCTCTCTCTCTTTGTGAAAAGCCCATCATTTTGTGACAACTGTTCCGGAATTTCTCCATTCGGTGCTGTAGAATAGAAGCTCTAATATTGTACTTGGCAGCAGCTTTTTGCAATGACAATGTTCCCGAGGCAACTTTTGATATAGCCGTGCTCATAGATTCTTCTTTTATACTTCTTATGTTAGTTTTAGACACATCATTACGCTCCATGTTCGATGTAACAAAAAAAAATTGTAGGCATGTCTATAAGAACTCAATTGGGGCACTATTGTACACTGATAGGGCACATTTATACATATCAAAGTGCCCCAAGTCTTCGTGTATCTAAGTACCCCAACGAACTTTTTTTATATAAGGTAGCATTTATTAATAAAACCAATCAATTAATTTAAAAATGACGTGTAACATTGATTGCTAAATAGAATTACTTACCGTTGATATTTTTAAATATTTTAATAAACTACGTAAAATAGCGTTAGAAAACTTTTACGTCGCACGTATTTATTAGTCAGCGGCGTTAAAAACACGTATACTTTCATCAAACACAAATTTATTTATTTATTGTTATAAAGTAAACGTACAGTTATGGTAAAGTAAAGTAAAGTAAACATACAACTACTAATGGCGAACTGGCAATCGGAGCGGTTGCAACTGTTCTTTCAAACATATAGTTAGGAAATTTCTAATCTTTTGTGCAGCGTGTTTTGGCTTATTGGGATCGTTTTAACGATATATTGCCTGAGTGATGGGTCCTGGAGGCCCGTGCGTGCAAAAAAACGTAAGTTCTTTGTTACGTAGTCCACGGTTACGACGCTTGGTTACGTACTGCTGTGGGACTTAATTACTTTGTGAATAGAAGTGGTCAGCCATATCCAAATATAAATCACAATCTAGGTAGCTTTATTTCTGTGATTGAATCAAAAATTTGTATTCAAAGCGGTATTATATATATGGGAAGCCTGTCGCTAATTTATTAAGGCGATTAAGGTATCTATCTTTAAACCTTTGATTTTCAAGAGTTCTAACTACTTTATAATTTATTTTGGAAGTGATTATCCTCCACCAACGGATCATATTTTATGCAGATCACCGTTTTTAGTGACCAGCTCTCTTGAACTTATGTTTTGAGAAATCTAAAAAAGTTAATACTAATAGAAGATAGCGTAGATATTATGTACAATAACTTATGGTAAACCAGGATCATATGTTTGAACATAGTTATGGATTTATGAATTTTTTTTTTGATTACGCACTTGACTTGATGTACTTTGTGACGACTTTGCGATTAGTTTTTTTTTTTTTGGTATGGCTACGGCACCACGAGATTCGACACACATCTGTTGTTCTTTAGCTGTTCTTTAAAGTGTCGCCAATTTGATTTTAATTTCCATTTTTCTGAGGCGCCGCTTCCCTGATAACTTTTCCATCACACACATCCGCTCTTTAGATTTTTGCCATCTTTTCTCGTTTATTCATTTATTATTATTTAAAAATAAAAATTCGAGCAAATAATGAATTTGATCGAACAATGCCGAACAATCAAGAACAAACGAATTAGGGAAAAAAACTTAAAAATGGAACGCCAATTACCTGAGAGAGAATTTTTAAATATTATTTCTGAAAAATTGAAAAACGAAAAAACAATGAATTTGATCGAGCAATCAAGAACAAACGACAAACAAACGAATTAAATATATACGAATATATAAACGAATTATATATATATTAAAACATAATTCTTTTGAGCGCCAATTTGAGAACGAATTTTTAAATATTGTTTATAAAAAATTGATGAACGAACAAACAATGAATTTGATCAAACAATCAATAACAAACGACGAACAAACGAATAAGCAAAAATTTGACCCCCAATTTAAGGAAGCCTGTTACGTTCATAGATCGTATATGTATGTAACTTGTTTCAGTGGTTTCAGTCACCGAACTAATTGTCTGAGCACAGAACAATACCAGTTAGACCATTTAGACTGAAAACCTATTCCGAACAAAATTTTTGTCGAGTTAAGCAGTTTAAGCTCCCTACGTTAGGTGTGAAAAAGATATATGCGATATTTCGAAGCGAATTCATGCTTCAAATTCTTTCCATACTAGGTAATCACATTCCAACCCAGAAAGCGACAGAATTTTTAGTTGTGTCAATGACTTAAAGACGACTAAAAGAAATAAACTAATCCAGCAAAGAAATGTATGTTATTCAATGTGGTTAGAGAACCTAATTGTGGGTTCAATTATCGCCTGGGACAAATATTTATGCATGAACATGGTTATCCGTTCCCTAACTGGATTAAAAGTGCTATCACAGTCTATAGAATAGTACTATCTGGGTATATAGGTATATGTCATAAATAATATGAGTATGGAGTGGATGAGGATTCGGAATGAACCATGTACTTAATTAAAATAAACATTTTGTTTTATTTCATGGCCTAGTAATATCTATACCTATGTTTCAGCATTTTTTAGCACGGGCAACCTTTAGTTTTAGCCATCTATAAATGTATGTCTATGATCTTTAGCACCATCTTTAGCACATGTCTCGATTAAAAAACGGTCACACTGACTACCACATCAAGCACATTGAAGCAATTCAACCCATCAACCACACATCAACGACCAATCAACTATGTGATCAACTACAATTCACCTGTTCACTTTAATTCCGTCAATTTCCGTCACCAGATCACATTTTATTGATTATATCTGAGTTTTTCTTCAAATTCCATTTCTTTTAAAGTATATTTTTACGAGCAGAAACATTATAGTGGTGAGTAGACTACTGCTTAACTTATTATGTCCCGCGCGCTGTAACCGTTTTCTCGTACCCGGATGATAATTAAAACGAAAATATTTTGCTTATTCCAGGTTTACTCCAGGCTCAGACCACCGGTCTCAGGCTTCGGCCTGTGGTCGCTAAAATATTAATCATTTCAAAAAAACAATAGTTTGTTTATACTGAACAATTTCTTATTTAAATATTTCACAATACAAATTAATCACAACGTCATCAACAATGTCCGAGTGGAGTAATAGTTACGAATACAATTCCAGGCAGTATACTCAGCCCAGTACGTGGTCTAATGATCCCAATAGCCAGTACTCCAACCAAAGTGCCAATTTCTATAACCCCAATAGACCCCAATATGTTAATTTTGACGAGTTCCTTAGTCAAATGCAAAGCAGTGCTACTCCACAACCCAGTGGTAGCCTTTATAACAATACACATTTTCAAAACTATCCAATAAATCAATATAACTATGTGAATTTACCAGCTCCATCTCAAAATTTGAATCAGAATATGTTTGAATATGGCCCAAATCCACCCACTAATGGCTCTAGTGCCACATCTTACGCAAGAAATCAACAAGGCCAATATAATGGAACAAGTAATCCTCAGATTAGCAATACCTACACAAGCAACAGGTACCCTAATTCAACATTGACACCAACGGCAATGGAATTTGTGCCGAAGGCACCTCTTCAACCTCATAGTAGTTATAATGCTACCACTTCAATACCACTCCAACAACCTCATAGCAGTTACAGTACTACAGTCCCTAATGAAGTGTGTGCTGAGAATAGAAAATATTCAGGACAAAATGACCAAGTGCAACATCCAGAAGCAAATGATAGATACAACTGGAAGCCAAAGTCTAAGAGTAACACCAAAGAGCCTGACGCCGGGCTTGTCTTTTACAACAGTTCATTAAACAAAGGCAGTCAGGATGTAAGAAATGGTGGTAAAAGTGCACCACATTATGCAAATAAACAGAAATCTTGGATGGGCACGCCAAGGTTGCGTGCAATGGATCGTAATAGTGCTGATGATGAACAGTTTGCCAACACTTATGTGCAGTACAAAGAGGAACGACAAGAAAAGCCTGCTACCAAAACTCAAGAGATGTCAAGTCCCAATCGAACTCGCAACAAGACTATAAATGCACCAGAACAATCAGGTCAGGATAAACTCATTTTTTTTATTCTGAATTATAAAACTGTATAATTAATGTATGTCAGGACAACCAAGTGGTGGCGAGCTCGCTTCTTGCTTAGAAGCTCGTTTGAACCTCGAACAGCATGTTAAACAATGGGTCCCGGTTGCTATCAATAGATGGCAGTGTTAAGATCCACCAGCCCGCATTGGAGCAGGGTGGTGGATTAAGCTTCAAGCACCCTCATAATGAGGGGAGGCCTAAACCCCTGCAGTGGGGCATAATGGGCTGATTTGGCTTATTAGTCTAAAATGTAATATACTTTTGCACAGTGAATACTTTCTCATTTTTATGTTAAAGATTGTATGTAAAATGCAAGCGTGGCAGTAATTCAACAATTTTTTTACATCAATATTATATTTTTTTGCCATCATCAGGTTCTTTGATAAATTTTTTTTTTCTTTAAATAAGGTATCATATGTATAATGCATGGTTGATTAGGGAAATATTTTAAATCAGAAAAAGCAACTTATATATAACTAAACAATTTGTGTCAAATTTGGCTGTGTGTCATATAGATCCCAGGTATCTACATTTCTACAGGTAATTAATACCTTAAATGACATGTTACAAAATACCCCGAAAAAAATATAATTAATTATCAAAGCAAAAATTTTGTCAACCCTAGTAAGCTGTCATGTCAGTGAATCAGATTATTTAACAGTAAGGCCTACGTACCTATTTTACCTAATAATTGTCTACTTTAATAATTTTTCATTCATAAATGTTTGCTACTTCAATACAAGGATGTCATTATACTCAAGTACTGGCTTCAAAAAATGTCAAGTTGGAAAAAAAATATATTCTAACACCTTGTATTATGTACAATATCTCCTTTATTCTGTATTATACAAAATGAAGTACTACTTATGTTGATTGCTGATTAGGGTGCATTTGTCCCATTCATGTTAACTTTTGTGACTTTATGATGCTAAGAAACTTTCATTCTATGGAACAGCAGGTGGCACGGAAATGACTCAACGTGAACGACTCAGTGAGCAGTTAGATAAAGGAACATTGGAATGCCTTGTATGTTGTGAACGTGTGAAACAAACAGAGACAGTATGGTCATGTAGCAACTGCTATCACGTACTGCATCTGCGCTGTATACGGAAATGGGCGATCAGCAGCATGCACGGTCAGTGATATACCCATAGAGTTATTAGGGTAGAGTAAGAAAGCCAATCCGAAATGTGGGGCTCAACAGAAAGGAATAAAAAATAATTATACTAAATCTATCTCTTTTTATTTTGAGCATTACAATTGATAGTTGTAACCATCAAATGAATGTCCCAATGTTATGAAAGTGAAACAAAGATAGAATTAGCTACAGTGATTTTCCATTCCTTTTTCTCCATGCCCAACCACCACATACTGGGCTTTATGGGGCTTGCTCACTCTAGTTGTATTATTACTATGGAAATATTAATGAAAAATCTGCATCAGATTTTGAAGGATTCCAATTAATTTTAGTCACACATAGTAAACAAGTCAAAATTTCAAGCCTTTTATTAATCAATAAATGTTTAAAATCACAATATAGACAATGTATTGACTGGAGATTATACTCGCTTGCACTTCTACCAATCCCCATCAATGTAAAACTAAATTACCACAAAAACAACTTAATTCAATCAATCTCGATAACATCTGAGATGCTCTTATAATGTTAATATACCGAGTGCATGCAAAAAAAATATTGATTTGAGTTGTAAAACTGCTATACAATACAATACTACAACAAATGAAAAAGATTCTTAGGACACATACCATCAGTACCTATTACTTGATTTTTAAAGTTTAATATGATTTAACCTAAAATAAGTTACTAAATGTAAATAACATTTATAACATTAAGATATAACATTAGGTAATACTAACAACACAGAGACAAGCTCTGTAGCAAAATAGTCAATACACACTAATGTATTGTAATAAGTTGTCATTATTGATGTGCATAGAGATGCCATGTTGTGACAACAAAAAAGTTAGCAAAGAAATAGACACCAATTGATGTTTTGAAATATTTGCTTTGAAGTAGAATTTTGTGTGACCTACATGTAAAATTTGTACTGGAAAAAAAAATTCTCTGAAATTACATTTTATATGTAATTTTTCAAAATGTCTGTTTTTAAACCAATGATAATGACATATGGTCACTCTCACTCTAATAAAATAATGTATTTAAAAAAATCCTTATAACACTTTTCAAATTAACATCACTTTGTACATTCTTCACATATCTAAGTGATGTTATAGTGAAACGTTCCTTTTGATTAACCTTACAAAGTGATTACATTTTTCATTTATAAAGAAAATAAATAAATACAATTGATAGCAGCAACATTACAGTTCAAAATTTTGGAGTATGAGAAATGATCAAAAAGTATCTAAAATTCACACTGGCCAATGACAATGATTATCCACCAACCCGCACCCTGAGGAGAAGCCTAAGCCCCACTGCAGGGGCTGGTGGAATGGAAAAATGACAATGAACCAAATATTTTGTAAAGATTGAAACTATCAACAAAACTCTGTTTCTATATTCTATTCTAGATATTTTTTGATCACTCCCCGTGTTATCACGTTAATATCTTTAAAAGCAGAGTAGCATAGAAAATATTAATATACAGCAAAGTTACACTGAATAGATCTGCTGCACAAATTAACAGTAATGATAAAGGTGACAACCATATGGGTGAAGTAGAAACAGCAGCTGGAAATATGTTTTTTTTTTTTTTAAACCAGAGGGCAAGTGGCGATGTCCTGCGTGTCAGAACCCAAACTCAGACATTCCAACCGAGTACCGCTGTATGTGCGGAGCCGTCCGTTCGCCTGAGTGGCAACGTGGATCAGCGGGGGCTCACACTTGTGGCCGGTCATGTCGGCGCCCGAGACAGTGCCCGCATCCATGCACTTTGCTGTGCCACCCTGGGCCATGTCCACCATGCCAAGCTACTGTGCAAAAGTATGTACATTTTATAACATAGTAGGTAAATATTGAAAATATGTTTGTTAATCTATATATATATAAATCAATTGCTGTTCATTAGTCTCGCTAAAACTCGAGAATGGCTGAACGGATTTATCTTATCTTGGTCTTGAAATGTTCGTGGAGGTCTAGAGAAGGTTTAAAAGGTGAGAAAAATTCGAATAATTGCCGGGAAAACCCTAAAAACAGCCCTTTTCTTTTTCCCATGTAAACGTTTTCTAAATAAAATGTAGAGTCAATTTGAACTTTATTGCTATTCAATAAAGTTCATATTAAATTGTAATCACTCACTGTTGTCTAAGAAATGTAGGTGTGTTCCTAACTTCAAAGAGCCAATTTGCAATTTATTACCGCTGCACAAAGTTCAAATTCAATCATACCTATCAAAATAGTCTTCGCGTGCGCGTTGGAGGATCTAATGTCGCGTTCCGAATGTCAATAAAAGTCATAATATCGCGAATGCGGCCAAATTATATAGTCACAAAATGTAATACATCATTTGTAGTACTGATTTTCAATTTGGTTGGCTTCGCGAAATTTAATTTTAGCTAACTTCAGTTGTTAATCTATCAGATTATTTTGTAATAAATTGATAAATATTAAGTTTTGTCACAAATTAAATTTCTGAACGCAACCATAATATTTGATATTAGATTTGACAACCAACTTTGCTGTCACTCTTCAGAACACGGAAAAAAGTATTACTTTATACAAAAGTTTAGGTCTTTTATTTATCGATTGAGGCAGTACGAAGTCTGCCGGGTCAGCGAGCGAAACGAAAACGAAGCGACACCAGGGCCAAGAACGAAAACAATAAAATATTTTTACGATGGGAACGAAAATGGGAAAGGGAGAACGGGAATGATGATTGTGATAAAGAAAGTGATTCTCATGAGAGACAAATACTCCCGACCCGTGCGAAGCCGGGACGGGTCGCTAGTGTAATATAAAAAGAGATTGAACACTATAAAAAAATCTAAAAACAAAATAAAATAGGTTGAAAAATAAAAAATATGTGAGCTAAAGTTATTTTTTATGTCTTTCTTAGGAGACATAGTTTTACGTAATTTTAAATGGCCGTATCAAAGAGTGATGTCACACCTCAATGTTGGCCTCTCTGTCTAATTGGTTTATTAGAGTTATCACCAAAAAAATAATAATGTAATAAATTAAGAATAAATTGAAATCAAACCACCAATAGTAGTGTTTTATTTTGACATCAACAGACAGTGTGGATGTGGAGCAGAAACTCGTTCAGTACAGTGTAGCAGCAAAGTGGCACAAGTATGTGGACGCGTTTGCGGGCGCACTCTGACCTGCGGAGCACACTTCTGCACACAGACTTGTCACGAGGGCCCTTGTGAGGATTGCAAGAAGATACTCACACAAGGTACCTAATATGTGTAGTTTAGGAAAATTATGGATATAGAAATCTAGGTATCCTGTAGCGAACAGTAGCACCTAAAAAATTTAAGAAATTTTGGTTCATTGAATATACTAAATCTCTGAGACTAAATCCTTTTAAAACTGAGACATGTTCAGTGTTGCCAATTGATCATTCCCAAATTTTTGAACTAAAATTTTTTTTTTTTTCGAAAAAATAGGCAATTTTAAGAAACTAATTAGAAAATTTTGTTTAGATCAGTATTTATGTTCATATATTGAAAATTCTTATATCGTGGCGTTACCGGGTGGAATTACAAGTTTAGCCATTGCCGTTGCATATTTATGAAAGCAATGTCAGTCTTAGAACTGTCAGTAGTAATAGTGTCATTCTTTCGATAAATATACAATGGCAATGGCTACACTTATAATTACCCCAGGTGACGTCGCGCTATAAGATTTTTCAGTATAACTACGCACTTATGTCATGTGTGTCGCCCCCCCCCCCTTATTCTCTTCACAATCGATACTAAAAGTCAAAGGTTCACTGTAATAATAAGTAATAAAAATTGTCTCTAGCTATCAGTGCACTTTTCGGATTAGCCAGAGAGGATTGAGCGCCTACTAAAGAACTAACGAAATAAAAATTAAATATTTTTGTACAATAATTCTTAAATTACATATTAATAACGATTAATGGTTAAGTTCGATTAACGTCGCGCTCGTTTTTTTACGTTGTATGGCGGTACGGAACCCTTGGTGTGCGAGTCTGATTCGCACTTGGCCAGTTTTTTTATGTCATGTGTTGCTCAGTTTTAAAAGAATTTAGTATGTTTTCATCGCACACAGATAATTTGACAGATTTATTTACATTTGCCAGTATGCTACTGCCCCGCTTCGAAATCGCGAGAAGTGCTTTGCGGGCCAGATACAGCGGGATGCGATAGCTGGGCGTGCGGGGATGTTTGCGGGAGGGTGTTAGCCTGCGGCTCGCATGTTTGCCGCAACATATGCCACCCGCCGCCATGTGAACCCTGCAAATTACTGCCGGATACCGTAGAAACTTGCCCGTGTGGAAAGATGCAGTAAGTATAACTTGCGATTTGAGCATTGCCAAAGTAGGTAGACACGCTTAGTCTAAGATTCTGATCTATCTTTTGAACCCCTCATTCTTTTCTCAGGCGAAATATTGTTCGTATGCTATAAAATATATTTAGACAAATCTATATATATTATAAAATAAAGTCCTCCGCCGCGTCTGTCTGTCTGAACGCGATAAACTCAAAAACTACCGAACGGATTGACATATTATTGACACCAATGGACACAGTAATTCCAGAGGAAGGTTTACGTATATAATTTATTAATGTTTTGTGGAAATTTGTTGCAATATGACGATTATTGTTGAAGAAGTCGGAAAAAAATCAAGCCGCCTGGGAACTTTCATCGAAAACGCTGCCTAATCCTTTAGAGATATAATAAAATAATGTATGTAGGAATTGTTCCTTTTGTATAGGACTACAAAAAAGTGCGCAATGGCATATGTCTATCTAAATGGTGTCATATGATGAGATGACTGGAAAGCAATTTATACGTATACAGTATTAATCCTTATCAAATGAAATACGTTATTTACCTTTAGCATTTCATGTAGATTATGATTGTTTTGTTTTATTTATTTATTTATTCGAAATAAGCTTACAGCTACACAATCGAGACTTAAAGTCTTTCAATATACATATATAAAGCCAATTACAAGTTTACGCAAATTACATGTCATACAAGGCGATGAATGATTAGAAAATTAAAAAATAGCAATTTACAAACATAAGAAAGTACTTAAATGAGATGTGTAGAAATTTGGGAATTAATTATGAATGCTTGTGTTGTGAATATGTCGCTTGCGTGTGCGTCTATGTGCATGTGTGTGTGCACGTTTGCGTGTGAGTGCGTGTTTGTGAGTGCATTTGTGTGTATGTGTAGGGAAGTGAATGTGCGTGCATGCATGTTTGTGTACTCTGCTCACTGGCCAGTGCTCTGAGATGAGGGCAGACGATTACAGACAAGATTAATAAATTTATTGCGACTAAGGAAAAATATATCAAGATCCCTGAAAGTCCCCTCGTATGTTTGTACAAGTCTATATATCACTGAGTGTTTGGCGTAATTTGTATGCGTCGTACCGGCAATCAAGGAGCGCGCCTTTCTCATCCTTTGTCATGTACACCATACAAATTAAATTAATATCTTAGGAATTATCACGAAATAAAACTATCGCGCCATAAGAGGCCGATTGCGACGTGTAGAAACATAGAAATAATATTACCATGTAACAGACGGCGTGAAGTGCATACGTGTGCAACGGTGAGCAGTACGGGGAGTGCACGCAAGGCGGCTAAAAAAGCCGTACCAATGAGTCATAGATATACGATGTCGTCGTCACAGATGCGATATGCGAAACTTTGTTTATATTCTGCCTATTGAATTGAGTAATGTAAGGGAACTTAGTAAAATAAATTGAAAGAGGCAAAACTGATGGTTTTAATTACAACGTCTATGTTAATGTACTGTGTATACATATAATACATAACACTGTAATTGGTACCGAATATAAGTACTAGAATATGCACTTGCACTAACTATACCCGACATTTTATCTCACTTTGTCTTATCGGTAAACGGAAATGATTGAAGTGCATTGAAAATCACCGTTGCAATGTGATATAAACTTTGCTTACACTTAAACAAAATTAGCTTAGTTTCTGATTGAAAAATATGCTGTGACAGTCAGACAGACAGATGGCATAGGTTGAGTAATAAAGAAACTAAAAAATAATCAGTTACACCTAAGTCATATAGTTCCCCAACATTTTATACCTACGTATCTAAACTGTACGGTCTATGACTTTCAAATAGAAATGGCGGCAAAAGACAAAAATTTGTTTTGATTGATTTTAGTTAATGGTTTGCTTACTCTCTGATGATAAGTTACGCCACTACCTTTTTTCTTCGAAGTTGACTCATTTTTACACGTTTTAACACGCACGACGGCATTTTTGAATTGAGGTTTAAATTTTTATTTTAGTTTGTTTTTATGGAAGTATATATTCTTTACTTTTGTAAATATTTACAAAATTGGAAATAAAAGACATTAAAAATACTCCAAGTAGAATGAAATTACGTTACATATAAATCTAATTAAATCTAATCCACATGTTCGACGCAACAAGCTGATATGACACTACGACAGAAAAAACACTACGGCTTATATGCTCTGCTACCCGATCAAAGCCGGGACGGGTCGCTAGTATAAATAAAGACATCTTATTGGATTAATTAAAAAAATCGGATGAATTTGAAAAGTTCTGGTAAAAATCAAATTTGGTTTCTCATTAGAACAATAATAATAAATTGTAGTACCCTATATTTATCTAACTATTATGCGACTATGTGGTATTTAATATTATGCTCATAAATTCGGACGTGAACCATAAGGAATTCATTATTTCATAGGAATATATTAATTTTAAAAGCTAATACAGTTGCTTTTGTTATTTGTTACAATACTGACGTCATACTGGCGGTTCTTGTTTAGGTGTAAACTTTAACAGTTAAAAGAAATGCTAATTTTATATATGAAAATATACAGCGATTTCATTCAACTAAAATAAAAAAATCTAAAAATACTGTGATTATTATATTTAAACTTTATTAATTAATTTGAAAATAAGAGCCAAACAGCTACATATATATTCTATATATTAATTCGATAAATTATTATTTAAAAATAACATTAATATAATTTTTGTTACAGATTAGAAAAGGATAAACGTAAATCGTGCACGGATCCTATTCCGCTGTGTGGAAACATTTGTGCAAAACTATTATCATGTGGACCTACCGGTGACCGCCATTTCTGTACACAGGAATGCCATCAAGGTGCATACATTTCATCTTTTAGATCAAAATTATAAAGTGTTCCTGATGGTCATTAAAATTAAAAGGAATAAGGTTAGAGATTAACCTCTCAAAATATAAATTTTTACTATTCGAATTCGAACGAATTCGCCAGATATTTGTAAAAATTCATCTGACGTTGAAATTATCTCTGTGACGCCATCTGGGCGGCTGAGCTCATTGTCTGGGCGACTGCTTACCACAGTAACAAGCCAAAGCTAAAACTAACTATAAAATATTGAGGTAAGGCCACAATGTCAAATTAAATTGTAATCCTCTGATTCCATAAAAAAATATATCTTAATAACATAATTGATGTCACAGATATTTTATCAATAAATTTTTGGATAAAAATAAGCAATAAAATTTAAATTTAAATTTTTTTATTTTAAAGGTAAAGTATAAATTGGTCTATTTTTTCAGAAAAAAGCAATCGAAATTCTATAGTTCACGAAAGCGAAGCAGCGAGCAGCAACTAGTAGTAATATATTGAAAAAACAGTTGTGTGCTTATGTTTTTTATTTCTTCATAGGAAATTGCCCAGTTTGTCCCGAAAAGACACTACTGCCGTGCCGTTGCGGCCATTCAAGCAAAGAAGTGCCTTGTGCCGACCTCCCTGAAATGATTGATAACATATTCTGTAAAAAGAAATGTAATAAGGTAATACTAATATACCCACGTTTACTAGTAATGTTAGGTTAGTTTATTTGTTAGCCACTCGTTTCTTGCATTGTTCTTTCTGGAGTGGTCGCGTACGAACTTGCTTAGATTTAGCTGTATTATGTTCAAAAGGGACGGCAGAGAAACATACTTGAAAATAAATAAATTTTTGAATGTAACAAAAAATTTTGTTATGTCGGTTTTTGATTTAGTGTTTCTAAAATGAAATATGTAATTTGTATTACAGAAATTATCGTGTGGCCGCCACCGCTGTCGCGAGTTGTGCTGCGCGTTGGATACCCATCGTTGCCGACAGGTGTGCGGACGTATGTTGTCTTGTCAACTACATCGTTGTGAAGAGTTTTGTCATACGGGTCACTGTCCGGTGTGTCCGCGTGTCAGTAAGTATATCTTTTTAGCATCAATGGGCTTGGAACAAAACTTTAAAATTGAAAGGAAAAAGGGTATAGAACCACCTCTCAAAATATCAATTTTGTTGTGTTGACGAATTTAGCTGATGTTTATGAAAATTCGTCTGACGTTGTAATTGTCCCTGTGATGTCATATAAACAGTTGAGCTTATTCCGTTGCTTTCCACAAAACAAAAAGAAAAAAAAAGGTAAGTTTTAAATATTAAGATTAGTCACTATGTCAAATGAAATTGTAATCTTCAGGAATCAATCAAAAATTTTTAAACTCCATTCGGTTAAGATAATAAAAACATCTGTGAAGATGACGTCACAGGGACATTTTATTAATCAAATTTTTGAAAATAAGTAATTAAAGAAAATTGCAATCATTTTATTTTGTATATTATAAGCATGGGAAAAAAATATAAAAATGATATGTTAAAAATGTTGGTCCAAGCCCATTGTTTTTTGGTAAAGCTCTGGTTGGACATATTGATAAGCGCCTGCACTAGCCTGTTACCGTCATCCTCCACACCCTATGTCATCACAAATCTGAATATTTAATAGTAAGTATTACCATGTCATGCCATCACTCCATTAATGCCCCACTGCAGGGGTTTAGGCCTCCCCTCGGGATGAGGGGGATTGATGGCAACCAGGACCGACGGTTTAACATGCTCTCTGAGTAAATATTACAGGACTTATTTTCTAAAATACTAATTCGCCCATTTTTATATCTCACTGGAGTATCCATTCTTGTCCACTTTCTAAAACTGTATTACTTATTAACTGTATTATTTTGTGTTTGCCTGTCAATTATCCAAATAAATAAATAAATGCTAACCATTTGTATTGCTATTGCCAACTTATGGAGGGCTATTAGGATATGTCCTTTAACATTCACTATAAATTATTCAAATGTTTGTTGACGCAGGAATTCAACCGATCGTCTCCCATACCACGAGGATGGACCTCGACTTGTGTGTGTACTTTAAGTATGTTTAAAAGTTCTATGAAATTTTACATTAGGTTTCACGGAGCTGACTTGTGAATGTGGTGCTGAGGTGCTACTGCCCCCTGTGCGATGTGGCGCTCGGCCTCCACCGTGTTCGGCGCCATGTCGCCGCTCGCGCCCCTGTGGCCATCCGCCGCATCACTCGTGTCACTCTGGCGAGTGCCCGCCCTGCGTGGTCCTCACTGCGAAACGGTGTCATGGCGACCACGAAGTTAGTAATTGTTGAAATTTTACAGAAGGTAAAGTAGCGTTCAAAGGAGAATAGTCATACATAGAACTGTCTAGAGTTTGGTCGCTATAAGTATGCTATGAATGTTTATGACATTTCCCATGTTACATACTCCTTGTTATAGCTCGATATTGTAACCATAGGTAATCATATGAGCAGATAACGACTACGTAGAGGCGACCTTCTTATGTCACATATATAAATTTCCGATAATGATTTAACCATATGCTAGCTGCTAGCAGAAGCGATATCGATGAGCGTTCTTGTGGAACAGATCAAGCAAAACTTTATGTCAACTATGAACGGCGAAAGTGAACTTGCAGCTGTATAGCACCCTCGCTCACACTCGTTTACGCCTAAAACATGCTACTGCGACGCTATACGACGTTACGTTCGGATCGTCCATTAAGTTTTGTTCGATCTTTAAAATCGTAGGCTTGCATACCTAGACGAATAAAGACCTGTAAAATGTGAAACAGGAAGTGAATATTGAATTAAAATTTAATTAAAATATGTTTCTAGGGACTTTCCTATTCTGTTCTTTTTCAAACTCTAAGCGTCGTCGTCTTCAAAATTTTCGAAACCGATAACATTGATAACGAACGTGCATAATCCCCAAAAGCCATGACCAAAACGTTGCGCGGAACGGTCATTATGTAATTTGATAACTGACAGGTGAAAATAAATTATTATGCTAACCATAGATTTAAGATTGGTTTCAGTGGCGCTTCTTTTGGAGTACTACCCAGTAGTCCATTGCATGCAGCAACTTATTACAATATATTAGTGCGTATTGACCCCCCCCCCTTCCCCCTCCCTGCCCCTGGGGGAGGCCTAAGCCCCTGCAGTGGGATAAAAATGGGCTGATGAAATGAAGTGTGTATTGATTATTCTGCTATGACGCTTGTGTGTGTGTTGTAAGCATTAATGTCATTTGTACTCAATAATTTATTTTAGTTTATATTATTTTTCAATTTAGGAATCAAATGATATTTACTGATGGTGTGTGACCGCAAAGTCTTTTTTATTTCTCTACATAAACGGCCCAAGTGATGGCAATCTTACTAGCTAGTTTGATTTCAACATCATTAGCCCGTGTCTCTCCACCGCAGGGTATAGGCCTCTACAAAAGCTCGCCACCACACATAGTCCTCCACATTTCGCATCCGACTACACCCAGCTAGTTTGACTTAAATTTAAACCGTTCCGTTTTAGGAGAGGAAAACGATCCCGTGCTCTCAAGAGGAATTTTCATGTGGTCTACCTTGCGGAAAACCTTTGCCATGTGGCAAGCATAACTGTATCAAGATTTGCCACAAAGGGATTTGCGACACTGAAAGGTTAGTTCGGATTGTTTTTTTCTTATCTCTATAGTATATGACTAGTTAGTTTTCGCCAGTGGCGCCACTACCAAATTAATTATCTGTTTCTAAGTTATTTAATGGTATTTCAAACAAATTTACCGGCATTTTGTAATTAGTACGTAGTTTAGATGACAAATAACAATGCCTTAATGCTGTTTTGTTCGTTTGTGCTCGTCAGTGAAGGATAATTGAATTAAAATGGCATAATATTGCAAGAAATATTACCAAAACCAAATAACAGTCTAGTTGACAATTTTATGAATGAGTTTTCTAAATATGTCATAACAGTGCAAGAATTTTAAAAAATAAATCATTATTAACTAAGTTATGAATGGTTAACATGTTCTAATAGAAAGTGCAATGCCACACGGAGGCATGCCTATGTGTGATGTCAGGCCATTTAAAATAATGTTAAATATCGTTTGGCTAGAAAGAGACAGAGATAAATTTTTATTAGCTTATAATTTCCATATTCTTCAACCGAATATAATTATGTTTATAAAGTTTGTTATCGTATAAAGTCTATTTTTATTATTTCTTTATAAATATTTAATAGTAGTCAAATACCTTATTGTATGAATTTGAAAGATACAGATGAGATGTTTTTGGATGTGGCATAAGAAGTCTAAAAGTAGAATTAATGCAATTTATTTGCTCAGTATTTATTTAATAGAAAATTTCAATGTTGAAATCTGTTTCTTAAAATAAACCATAGTTTTTCGAAATAATATTTAAAACATACCTTGAAAATACTTCATATGCCTCATTGCTTTGAACTTGGCTCACGGGTACATTATATTACCAGTATGAATACAACAAAACAAAGATTTTAGAACCTTTAGTTCTTTCAATATCCAGATGCACCCAACCTTGCATGGAGAAGCGGCCTAGTTGCGGACACCCTTGTGGCGCGGCGTGCCACACTGGAGAGGACAGTTCAGTGTGTCCCTCAAACGTGCCCTGCCGTCGTGCCGTGCGCGTCACCTGTGCCTGCGGTCGGCGCAGCCTTGAACGTGCCTGCGCGGACAACGCCAGGGATTACGCCAAGTTAATATCCCCACTACTAGATATAAAGAGAATAAACAACGAGAGGAATGATTTGGACTAACAATTTGTGCAGCATCCTGATTGGCTTGCCTCTTGCGGGTGTGTCGCGGCGATATGCGACGTAGTGTTAGGGTATAGTCAGACGGACGTAGTTTAAGTTATTTGGTTACAATATGTCGTTTTCATAATTGCGTTTCGGCCAGATTGTGGCGAAATCTGAGTTCGAAATTCGACTTACTTCTCACATAGACTTAAACGCAATTGCTTTCAACACGGTGGTGTTTCAAATCTACCCGTTAAGCGAGATTTCACTGATAAAATTCATTGTGTTTGACATGGCCTATTGAAACCGAGTAACCGAAATTATTTTGAAGTAATTATTAGATGACTCAAATTCGTCCGTCTGGCCATAGTCTAAAAATGTAACGTATTTAAAAAAAAATCCTGTACCCGCGTTATCATAAAGGAGGTGAATTCATAGCTATGTAATAATGTCGGTACAAGTACAGCCTAGTCCTGCGAACCGGTCGGTTCCATAAAAGCCAGACTGAAGTATTACTATGTAGTTACACAAATAAAAACATTCTTTAGTTATGCACCATTACAATACTATTACTCTCTTATACTTATTGATAACCTTTTATCATTGAAAATAAATTGTTGCCCTTAATAAAGAAATATTCTATTGTTTAAAGTAAATAAAGTATGTCCATTCACTTTTCTTTCGAAAATTTTCAACTTTGAAATTTTCAAAATAATATTTCAGGTTAGTTACGGTTAGTATTTCTAAATTTCTTACCCTTATTGTTAGTTTACTTTCCTGTCTACGGTTTCTATTTTTTATTTTTATAAGTCGAGATTTTACAAAGTAATCAAACATTTAAGTTTTTCCTATGTAGTCACCTTAATTGTACGCTGCTATCCGTGAGACACGCTTGTTATTAGACACGTTCACAGCATACCTGAATCCGTTCCGTTCCACTGGTCTATGACTTTCACTGTCTTTTCTAGTTCAAATTTTGATACTAATCCATTGAAAACAAAAAATAATTAAAACGACAGAGAATCATGTACGTTAGATTAGGAATATGTACTAGACCAGAATATGAATTCAATTTCATTGAAAAAATATTTCCTGATTAATCGCAAATATTTTTCAATAGAATGCTGAGTAACCTGGTTATGAGCAAAATGCAAGAAGGCGGTTCCGTGGACGTAGGAGATGTATCCCGACCGGGCTCTCATCTTAAAACGTAAGCTAATTGTTAATGATAATAAACAGAAGTAATGAACAATAAAATAGGAAAAATGCATATTTAATTATAGCTGCAGTAGACAATAAATGACCAATAGATAGTAGAGACTCGCCCCTCCTGCACCGCACAGCTAACGCAGGGAGCGACATCGTTTTGCGGTAAAGCTTCATAAACAGTTTATTGTTCCCATATTACAGAATTAATATATTGATTATTTTGACTGACTAGTTAGTTAGTTAGACTAGTTAGCCGAGTGGTTAGAAACCCTACCTGCAGAGGCAAGGGTCGCGGCGTCGCGGGTTCGATTCCCACCGGGACAAATATTTGTGTGCATGGAATATCTGGGTGTAAAATATCTATATGTCTACATATTATAAAAAAAGGATATTTAAATATGTTTGCCAGTTGTCTAGTACTCCATAATACAAGCATACTTGTTTACTTTGAAACTAGATGGCGCTGTGTGGGATGTCTCAGGTATTATTATTATTATCTACTTTCATACAGTTTGGAGTGCGACGATGAGTGCCGTGTCGAAGCCCGTACCCGTCAGATGGCGCTCGCGCTGCAGATTCGTAACCCCGACGTGTCGTCAAAGCTTGCTCCCCGATACAGCGAGCATGTCCGTCAATGGACGGTGCGTGATCCGCCTTTCGCTCAGCACGTGCACGACAAATTAACGGACCTAGTGCAGCTGGCTAAGAAGGTAATATAGCATATTTAAGTGTAATTAATGATAGCTACTCATCATAAATAAATAATGAGGGGTCGTCCATTAATCACGTGATGCTTTTTTTAGCATTTTTAACTTCCCTCACCCCCCTGGTGATACATGGTGAGGTTTAAGACTAACCCCCCTCCATACCCAAAATCGTGTATTTTTTTAGTACAAAAAGTACCTTAAAATTTTCTGAATATTATCTTTAGATACAAGTAAGTATAATCTAATTTAATTCTGGAAAATTAATGATCGATAAAAACGTCCAAACGGTATTAAGGTTGCAGGTTGTTTTTGACTGGTAGAAAATAATAAAGGAAACATGTAATCATGTGAAAAACATATAATTGTACTGGTACATGACTTGAACTCACATGCCGCTTTTCAGTTGTTTAGAAATCACTCGTTCAATGACAAAATGAATACACGTGATTTCTCACTACACCCCCCTTCCCTCCTTTTGATATTTCGTGATTTTTGTCGTACTCTCTCTACCCCTTTCGAACCTCACGTGTTTAATGAGGGACCCCTGAAGAGTTTTAGGTTTTTTGGATTTTCACATTTAAAGAGGGAACAGGGGTAAAGCTTGTATGAAAGTGTTGGTTTTTTAAAGTTAAAAACTTGAAAATTGGGGCTTTTAGATTTAGACATTTTAAGGATGGGAAACGGGGCGGCCGCTAGTTCTAATATATGTATTTTTTAAGAATAGGAGAATACATCAGATTAAAAATGATGACTATAAACTACAATTTACACACTACGTTTTACTTAATCTCCATTGTGATATATTATGGAGGTTTAGCAAAATCACTTAACCAGACAATTTCCAATTTGACGTCGTTAATTAAGTTACTATACTATACTACCTACTACTACTACTTAATATACTACCAAAAGTTATTTCCTTTGTTCTCCAGCTAAGTACATATGGCAAAGACTAAATAGTGAGTAATTGATGATGAACGCTAAGGGTTACTAATATCTTTGGCTTCACACTATATTAGGATATAAAATCAAAACAAACCATATTAAGAAAATTAGAGTAAATCACGTACAATGATTAATCGATGACAAATTAATTTGCACTCCGCACCATCCCATATTAAGATACGAAAAGCGCATCGAACTAAATTTGGACATAGATCGGTCGTGGTCTCCTTCCTTTGTCTTAGATTAGTATATATAGGCCATCATAACGGCATGTTATTCAGAATTAAACGTACATTTGTATAGTTAAGACATAAAATTAAATTTGTTAAATAAATATTTCTCTTTTTTTTAAATTCAAGAAGTGCACATTATTTAACTTGCATGCATTTTATGTCGTCGGCACTAAATTAATATTTTAACATATTTGAACAGTCGAAACAGAAAACCCGTTCACACTCATTCCCATCGATGAACTGGCAAAAGCGACAGTTCATACACGAGATGTGCGAGCATTTCGGATGCGAGAGCGTGGCCTATGACGCAGAGCCTAACCGCAACGTAGTCGCTACTGCGGATAAGGAAAAGGTATGTAAAAGTAAGGGGGTCATGCCCATCCCCATCCACCATATCAGTCCATTATGCCCCACTGCAGAGGCTTAGTTGTCCCCTCAGAATGAGGGCGAGCTTAATCCGTAACGCTGCTTTAGTGCCGGTTGGTGGTTTTTGACGACTGCCGTCTCACGATGACAACCGGTCTGACGGCTTAACGTGCTGTCCGAGGCACGGAGTTTACGCTCGTGACCAATTGACAACGTTTCATGAATCAGACGCTGGGCCGTCACATGAAGCGGAGTTATTTTTGCAAGCGCGACTTTGATTTAAAATTAAATTATGATATTTGGGTTAAATGTAAAGACGACAAAATGACGTCTAAAGTGTTGAAATGTAATAACTGTAATATTGTCATAAGTGAAATCCTAGCGTTCATACAAAATAAATATGAAGTCATAGATGAAGAGAGTCTTACTCGTATAGTATCAAGTGCATTTTCAAGTGAAGAAATTAGTGTTGCAAAGGGTTTATTCTTTGATTCGGTGAAATCAAATAAGCGAAAGATAACACGCAAAAAAGAAGGGAAAACACGACGAGACCTGGAGGATATCTTGGGGCTGCTCAAGAGAATCAATCCCGAAGACATTCCTATGTTTGTGGCTAAGGACCTTCAAAAACTTCCTCCAGTGAGCTATGACCATGTAGATGTGACGAAACTCTTGAAGGATATTCTCGTAATACAGAAGCAGCTTCGAGATATCAAGGAAACCTGCGCTACTCAGGAAGAAATGCAAATATTGAAAAATGACGTGACATCTGAAAACAGCCACTATTGTGAATAATTTTGAGCCGCAGAAATTCGTCAACATGAAAAGAGGTGTCCCAAAATTGGCTGATAGCTAATTGGATTGTTGAATGTATCGCCAGAAAAGGAAAATCCGCATTTCGATACTTTACCGGAACATCAATCTAAAAATACGCGGGTAGATTAGACGGTTATTCCGCGGCGATCGGACCAACTAGCCGGCGACATTAAGGCGCAGGTAAGCGGCGTAGATACAACAGAACCGGTTTTGGCCACACCGACCGACCGAGCAATTTCCGTATCGCAACGCGATTTCCTAGTCACCCATCTGCTGGGAGAGAAAATTTCGTTTGCCGAAATTGCGACTGGTGGTGGTTGGAAAAAAGAAAAACCAGATAAAGAATGGATACAGGTGCAAAGAAAAAGGTTGAAAAACAGGTTCATAGAAAATACGGAATACAAGCTAGTATGGAACTGGATGCAAAGTTTCGAGCAACACAAACAAAGATACCATTGTTTATCAATAATGTCGATAAAGATACTTCGCCTATGACATTGCTGCCTATATCCTGGAAAAAACAAAGGTAGTTGATGGACCTCAGAAGCCCAACACGAAGTTTGAAAAAATTACGATGTGTATAAAATTTTTGTACCACGAAGTAAATTTCCTGTCCTTATGGATGCAGGACTATGGCCAGATAGGATTTTTTTTCGTCGTTTCGTTAGGTTTAAAAAGCAATTCCAGAGCGACGATAAGAATGATTAAACCAAATTTAAATAATCTTATATCGATAAATCGGCACAATTAGTAAGTTTAATTTCCTTTAATTGTAAATTGCTAAAACAGGAAACTTGGCTGTTGCCACATGATTTACATCCACTGGGCTGCATGAATGATGACTTGAATGCACCGGTAAATCGACCGTTGATACTTCGGAGGGGGGGGGGATTCTCCGGGGGCGGCCTTTCGGAGGAGTAGCCAATATGTAGGGTAGGGGTGTGTATTTCAATCAGTTTCCATAATAAAGTGTGAAAGTTCGCGATTGGCAGCAATCACGGCGGAAATTAATGATCAACGCAAAATAACCATGAGTGTTTACATGCCTGTCGATGATAGTGAAAATTTAACGAAGTTTACTCATTGTTTAAGAGAAATGTGTGCAATTATCGAAAACAGCGATGTACAGAGTGTATTTATACTCGGGGATTATAACGCGCATCCCGACGGACAATTCGGTAAGGAACTATTGAACTTTTGCGAGGACAATAAATTAATCTGTGCGGATATAGATTGGGTTTATAATGTTGGGTTTAACTACTGATAGTTACACCTACATTAGTGAAGCCCATGGCACTAGGAGATGGTTAGATCATATTTTGTTAACTCGGTCTGCTTGGACAACATCTGTTATGTAACAATACATAACGATGTATATTGGTCGGATCATTTCCCTATTGAAATACAATGTGATCTGAATGTGTTAAAGTCAAAAATTGAATGTACCAGTAATACTGAAACATGTAATAAAATATTGTGTGGATTGCGGAGTCAAAAGCCGGTGGATATCTATCATGATTACTGTAATAATAAACTCAAAGAGTTAGATTTCCCAGCAGAACTTGCGATTTGCTGTGACGGGTGCTGCAGTGATCCGGCACATAGATTTATCATCAACCAAATGTACACAAATGTTGTCACCATTTTGTCAAAAGCTGCTGTGCTGAGTCGTGGAAACCCGGTAGGGAGACACCGCTGTCGCTGTATAGCAGGGTGGAATAAATATGTTAGGGAGGCACATATGGAGGCCAAAGCTAAATTTAGGATGTGGAAGTTGGGTGGAAGACCAATTAGCGGCAATGTGTATCAGGAAATGCCTGAAAGTCGTAGGTTTTCAGCGAAGGAAGTAGCCAGTATTATTCGTGTTGGGACCAGGGGTAGGTCCCCTGGATACGACGGTCTCAGTATTGAGCATTTTCAGGCTGCAGGAATTCATCTGTCCAGGGTTCTCTCGATGCTGTTTACCTTTTGTCTCAGGCATGGATACTTGTCTCACGATATGATAAGGATGGTTGTCGTACTGATGTGCCTCCTATATTTCGGGTGGGTAATAAATTAAAAATTGTGAAACAGTTCAGATACTTGGGTCACATTGTTTCATCGGACTTGAAAAATGACTTAGATATAGAATGTGAAAGGAGAGCGTTGGCAGTGAGAGTAATATGTTGGCCCACAGGTTTGTTGGATGTTCAGACAGTTTGAAGATTACCCTGTTCAAGGCGTTTCGTTTTGTCAAGTATTTTATACTAGCAGCCTGTGAGTCAATTATACTCACAATTACAATGCTCTCCGAGTACAGTATAATAATGCTTTCAGGGCGCTGTCGCGGCTGTCCCGATTCTGTAGCGCCTCACTAATGTTTACGCAGGGGCACACCGACGACTACTATGCCGTTAGGCGGAAGGGGGTAGCCTACGGGCTGGGCAGAGTGTGGGCTAGCCGCTGCAGCGCCCTGTCATTGCAGACAGAATTGACAGCCCCATTTTAATGCATTGGGTGGGGCTGTTAATTAAATAATGTAAATATGTCAATTATTGATTAATTGTAAGTGAATTTGATACTAACATTAGAGTAAGTCTACTACTGACACATGATGGACTATGTTGTCTGAATAAATAAAATTTCATTTCATTTTCTAACAGAGGAATTTAAAAAACCTGTTTTTAGCATTTTCGAAGCTGGTCGGAAATATATACACCGTGTTCGGCTGAACATCGTCCAAACTAAAGACTGTACAATGTGTTATGCTAATGATGTTGGTGTTGCAATAAATATTATTTTTTTAAACTGTAGAGCATAATGTATATTTTAATACACATCAGCGAACCCGCAGCCTTGGTTGGCTGAGCTGTTGACCGAGTGGTTTGAGACGCTAACTGCACAGCCAAGGGTTGCGGTTTCGATTGCCGTCCAGGACAAATATTTGTGTGCATGAACATGTCTATTTGTTCCATGTCTGGCTGCAAAATATTTATAGATGTATATATTATAAAGAATATTTAAGTATGTACGCCAGTTGTCTATTATCCCATAATACAAGCATAATACTTGCTTACTTTGGGACTAGATGGCGCTGCGTGCGATGTCCCATGTATTGTTATGGTTTTTTTACTGGACTTCTCGAGGGTTAAGACGGTAATTCTTACAACGGTCAGGTATGGTCTGATGATTATAATCCATTTGTGTTTGTCAGTCGTGGCTGCCGGCCATGAGCGTGATGGAGGTGCTGGCACGCGAAACGGGCAAACGACGCGTACCTGGCCCCATAATGCGTGCGCCTTCGCAAGGAGCTAATGCCGCCTCAACAAACGCAATGCACGGCACCGGTGACAATAAGTATGTTTCTCTATTAATATTACGCTTACATAGAACAAAAATAGTCGAAACCCTAATTCATCTGCGCGCAATCAGAATGGTATACGACCTTTCGAAACATGTTTGTTCGAGCGTTCACAATTTTTACAAACAACTACACGAAAAGTAATTAATTTTGTGGCTTACCATATTCATTACTTATTGCGTACAAACTACATGATGACTACAAATCATACAAAAGATACATAACTTTATTACATTACATTATTTATGTTGTCAAAATTCTACATTATGTCATCTTTTGTTTGAAAACTGAAAGGATTTGAAAATATGAATTTGCTTCCAAAGTTTATTCTGACTCTAATAAAAGTAAAACGTGGAGCAGATGCGGTAGAAATAATAAATAGATATAAAAATTTATGTCAAGTCAAAGCTCTTCTAAAGATATAGGCTTCGCGCCTATGGAAATGTGTAGTAAATAAGAAAAAAAAAAAAAAAAAAAAAAAAGCCGATATTAAAAATCACACTCAAGACCATCTTGAGACTGGTATCAGCTGAGTGCAAGTTCAAACATTATAACAATCTTAAACTTAGATGACATCATTTAACACGCAAACTAAATTACTCTCAATTGTCTAGTCATGATATGTTTATCGATTAGTAGTAATTTTAGATGGTTCAAACTTGAGTATGATTTATTAATACAGGCCTCAGGATGTTGTCATTTAAAATATTTTAATAACTACTAATTAATTTTTTTAGACCTTCTGGCTGGGCGACCCTGACCTCATCAACGTGGGCAGCGCGCAGCAAACCAAAATCGCTAGAACAAAAACCTCCTGTTATAGACTACTTCGACAACCCACCAGATAACTGATACTGTCTCTCAAGGTTACATATGTACCAAAATTACCAACTAAAATAACACCATTATAAACTCAGATTACCGTTACTAGCGTATGGATACTGTAACCGTAGGGGGACGCGGACCAAATTTTAGACCGACGAAGCACGAAAAAATAACACAAAGTGTTAGTACTATTACATTTAACCTTATTGGAGAGTTTTAGAATGAGAGGAAAAATGCGGCGCCACTGAACTAGAAGTAAACTTGATCTTTTTCTTGCTAACACCAAGTTATTTTGTAACTTTTATTTTGTAATGGTATCGAGTTAATCGTGTATGAACAACCTAATATTGTAAGTAACAGGTTTAAGGTTAAACAATACCAGTAATTGCCATAAAAAAATTATTTGACCAGAATTATAAAACTGCAGGTTGTTATATTTATTTTACCATATTAAAAAGTAAAGTGTGTCATAAAATTATTCTAAAACTTATAAAATATGTCGTTTCTGACATGAAATAGATTTTAAATTTTGTTTTAAAAAAAATCGCTCACGAATACGTAACTAACTCGAAGATGATCACGTTTAAAAACCATTTCATGTTGTATAGGATGTATTTTTATAAATTTTACAACAATATGATGATGCACTAATGAAGATGCTAAAACAAATATAATATAATAATAATGTGCAGTTTTTTACTTTTGATCAGATATTATATAGAGTCTAGCGGTATCATTTAACCTTAAAGTGTTAAAATTTTATAAAATTATATATTAATTTGATGAAATTTGTGATGAAAAAACCTTATTTATTTATTTATTGTGTATCGCATTAACCTGTCAGACGCGTAATCGCAGCATTGATCATAAATAAAAATCGCCCCGTACGTTATAGCTTCCGTTTTGTCTAAAGCACGCCCAACCTAAGTTTTTAATATTATAAAAATATGGTGATATTTTCGTAGACACTTAGTTAGCTATGTACTAAATAATATTTTTCATAAAAAGATCTGAGGATGGCTCCAAAATATACCCCCACCACGTGGAAGCGCTGATACTACGTATGTACCGCACACGCCTGAGTTACCTATATTTGCGTAAAAACTCTACTGCTACAGATGCTGTACCATACGCGTCCTAAGGGTTAATTCCAATAAAAGTATAAATGTTTTTTTTAATGTATGTAGAGATAAATTTGGCACCCTGCAAAGGCACATCAACATGAGAGAACAAATTATTGCAAAACTTAAAAACAATACATAAAATTATAGAACATTACATTGATTATAGGACACTTAATAAACTATAGTATTTTTTTATTTTTTAATGTTTATCGATGCCTTATAACATCTCAATGCTCCATCGCGCCTTTTATTTGACTACGTTTAACATAACTCGCATTACAGAAGCTCTATCTAGTGAATGTGAAAATTTTACCTCTCATTATAAACAAATTTTACGGATCAAGCGCAACTACGTAGTAATATCAATACGCTAGTAATTACCAAAAGCTAAGGCTCCATTGGCTCAAATTCAACGGCTTATCATCAATCCAGCCATTCACATTACGCCACGTATATAGTCGGACATACTTGGCGTAATGTGATTGGCTGGGCTGGTTAATGTTCGCTGATTGAAACCAACTATTGAAATCCTGTGTATAGATTGATATCCTAGTCTAACACTATCCATATAGGTATACGACTAAACTTTATATCTCAATAGCAATAAATATCATAAAATCTATGTTCTGATTCAATTTTTGTGTTTTTTCATAAGTATTCTTTTCTAGCGATAAATAGAACAAAAAGATGAAGTGAAAATGAAATGATCTTATTTAATTAAATTTTTACTAATTTTTCGGTTTTTTTTTTAAATTTTCTAAGTACCGGGAATATGGATTGTGGGTTGACATATGTGATCCAAATAATATACTCCTTTTTTTCGTGGCATAGCTGGGCATAAATCAGGTGTTGATATGAAATGTTTATACAAATGATAAAATATTTGTACAGTAGCACACAGAGAACGTAACAGTTATGGATATAACTGTTGCATACAACATTAAATAGCGCCGGCGCAGTAGAAACGTTCACGACGCGAACGAAACGGTACTTTAGGTCCAAAAGCCGAGCTGTTCCGTTATAGCTGAGGGCTCTTATCTAATAACTGGAATGGAGCTAATTTTTTATCCATTAGATGTTTATTTGTATAAAATATTCAACATAATTTACAGAAAGGCCATACACCCCAACTAAATTTAAAAAATTATATAGAACAAATCAGTACAATATTACTTTTTATGAATTTTTATGAAAAATAAATAATTAAAAATTTGTTAATTTTCAAGTAAGACTGGGTGCTGTCACTTTTGAACATAAAGCTAAATCTAAGCAAGTTCATATGTAACCACTCTAAGAAAAACACTGCAAGAAACTTAGAGTGGCTTATTTTATTTTAGTCGTGCTACTACAAAACATTGTCTTAAATATTCAGTCTCGGTTATTACGTAAATTGTAAAATTAGAGCTTATAGTCAAAGGGAACAAGAATGCACCATTGATATTATGTGGATGCAGCTCACCGTAGTTGCATATGGTTTTCAAATTTTTGGAGTGAAGACTTGTCACATAAATCCATTGTTCTAGTGATCTCGTTGATAGTTTTTCTTTGTTTTTGTTTGAACGAAATTGGCCCATACCTAACTATGACAACTAATCTATGCGTAGTTATGTCAATCTATAGAATACACTCTATTGCATATTGCTTAAGGTTCATTTTCAACTGTAGCAACTTGTGTGACAATTCTTTATGTTAAACCCCTATCCGAGCAGTTCTCAATAAGTAGAATGATTTTCATTCTATACACTACGGATTTGTTGACATACCGTCATATCCGGTCAATCACTATTTTCAAAAATTATTTTATTTCTTTAATTTTTTATTACCTTGAAAATCATATTTTATTACATTTATTTACATTTTATTATGTTACAAAAACATAAAAAACGCTTTGTTAGAAATAGTGGTCCTAATTGTATTCCAAAATAAGTGCATATAGTAACGCAATGTCTTAAGTTGCGTCGTCGTCGTAGGAGTTGTTTCATTCAAACGTCATTTACATGATAAATAACAATGCCTCAATGTCGTTTTATTCATTTATTCTCGGCAAGGAATGGGTGAATAAAAAAGCGGTTTGATCTCGCTAGTGTTACACGGTTTTCAAGCTATGTATATGTTAACACGTTCACTGTCCGCGTTTCCTTTTCACTTTAAATCTCAAATTCACTCAAGTCACACGCGCATACATACCTACTGAGTCGCATGCCACATAAAAATTAAATGACGATATTCGTTTGTGACTAGGGTCATTAATTTCGGTATGGACGTGTGAATTAAGATGACAATGGATGCAATTTTAGGCATGTATATGTCGTAGGACGATTTGATAATTCGAATTATCGCGAAAATTCTAGGGATATCGCGTAAACACGGATAATTAGACAATGGTGATTATATTTTTCAATCTTACTGAAAAAAGGTAGAGTTTTCGCGAAAACGCGAGTCGCCTCAGTAAGATTGCGAAGAGAATCGTTAGTTATTATGAAAAAAGAAAACTGATTGGTCAGTTTGAGCGCTCCGCAAAAACATCTTCTCTGATTGGTTGACGAATTAAATGTCAATTAATTGTCGCACGTTGTTTTGTTTGTGGTTGTGTTTTTGTAAGCGAGCCAGTAGTTTTTTTTTATATTTAATGTCTTTAATTTATTGATATTTACTCAAAAAAAAGGTTAAATAAAAAGTAAAGTTCCTATGAATAGGCATTGTCATTTATTACCCTTTATAACTCTATCATATATTACCTCAAAGCTACATGGGAAAAGATAGGAACCAATCAGAGTAAGAGTTGGCCAGTAAGCAAAAATCAAGCCAATGAGCGTTAAGAATGTTCACTGTTACTAAGACGACTCGCGTTTTCGCAAAAAACCTAACTTTTTTTAGAAAGATTGAAAAACATAATCTCCATTGTCTGTTTATCCATGCTAAATTCTCGCGATAATTCGAATTATCAAATCATCCTACGACATATATATCAAGCCAATTTGAATATAATAGGGACCTATGACATCACCAGAAGTCGCATTTTTTTTTAACATATTTCAATAACAATTAAAATGTAATATTTTTGTAATAGTAAAGGACAAAAGTAAAACAATGTCATAAGAATTCAAGTGGTCGTGACAGGCAAAAATTGACCATTGTATGGGGGACTGTAAACGTGTTAAAAATCATCAAAATCTGTTCTGCGGTTTAATTGTAAAAAGGTGACAAACACATAAACACATTTCCGCGGTCGAAAATAGCCGATGTCCTTTTTCTAGGTTCAAACTATTTCTATACCGAATTTCACCAAAATCAACTCAGCGGTTTAGTTGGGAAATCGTAACATACAAAGACACTCGCATTTTATCATACATTTGTGTAAAAATGGGTAGGATTTTTCCTATCCGTTTTTTTAAAGACACATGAAAATATCAGCATCATCATCAACATCATCAGCAACATCAGCAAGAAAAATTACCAAAAGCAAACAATTGTGACAATTTTTTTTGTGTGAAAGAGTTTTCTAAATATACCATAGCAGTGAAACAATTGAAAAAAATAATTCATTATTAACAAAGTTATGAGCGTTTAAAATGTCCTTTTAGACAGAGAAGGTGATACCGCACGGTCTACTAGTCTGTGACAGCAGGCAATTTAAAATAATGTAAATTTTCGTTTTGCAGTAATGAGACATAGATAAAATTCTAATGGCATATAATCTCCATATTCTTCAACCAAATATAATTTTGTTATGTAAATATAATATATTTACTGTTAGTCAAACACCCTATGGTATGGCTTTAACAGATATCTATACCATAGTTACAAGTGCCGCGTCGGTAAACCTCATATTGTTAAAAGTTCAAAACCTGTCAAGTGCAAGTCGGACCACACACTGTGAAGGGTTCCATAGTCGGGATGAACATTCTTGGTTAAAAATCAAATAAGTTTAAAAATAAATATCTCGAAAACTATTTAATATATCTCTATTCAAACTAATTTTTGTCAAAAGCGTTTTATATGTTGTACTATAGGAATTTCCACAGTTTCAAACAGTTTGTGAATTTTTATAGTTCCTAAATAAATTATTTATTTATTATTACCTAATAGTTAAAAAAATATAGGGGGAGGGGGCATATTACTTAGTACTTCAGAAGCACATATATCTCAACAACACACTACAATTAACTTTAATAGTCATTTTGGTACCTCCATGTTATTTTTCTCAATATCTTTCATATTATGTCAACAACACACAACAATTAACTTAAAAAGTCATTTTGATACATCCATATTATTTTTAAAGACTTATCTATAGATATCCCACACGTTGATGTACGCTGGAATTTTTTTTCTTCCCTCAGTTAAGCGGCCCATTCACGATTGCTCCAACGTATCGCGAATGCGGAAATCCACGAATCGTTCGCACCGTGCCAGTCACGCCATCGCGCTAAATGATACTGATTGCGGGAATTGTGTTCCAAATTTTGGATTAGTCTACATCAATCTGTCGTTTGGCTTGGTGTGGCGTGGCACACTCGTGATTGTGGCCAAAATTTGGATCGCCGTGTTTTGATGTGGTCCGAACGGCGCAATCGTGAATGCTTAGGTTTACGCAACCTCCTCAAAAAAAAAATATTGTTTTCATTACACCATTGTATAGCGGTTCCTACATTACAGCTAACTTCAAATTTCGTGTAGTGCCGATTAAACTTGTGGTCTGATTGCTCCTCTAACAGATAATCTGTCTTAGATCATGATTCGCACATGGTCTTACAGGATAGTGTCCAATAGGACCATGTCCTAGGACACCTTATCGGCTCACTTAGGACATGACATCCCGTTCAAGTAAATCGATTTGATCAAACTCGGTCCGTCTGGCCGTACAACATAGTTCTGTTGCATGTAGGATTGTTGTTTACAATTGACCATAGGCCTTAATGTTTGATATCAATTTCAGCTTTATACCTTTATCCGTTCCTACGGGTCTCGACACAGGGACGGACTACAATGTGATCCTATGAGGGTTTAGTTTTTCCCTTTTGGGGTACGAAACTTTAGAAACGCGGATGTCAGTGACGTGACGTAACTTGGAGCGTTGTCTCAGTATAAAAACTTATTTTGAGCGATATCTATTTTGTTAAATAAGCAATTATACTACATATAATAAAAAAATGTGAAATAATGAAGTTGTTGAAAACTCGATGAAATAAAACCGAAATTGTGAGTCTTGTATCGATATTGTAATATTTATAAAATGTCAGGGAATATCGCAAAAACACTTTTTTGTGATATGGTGGTAATTAATTTTCATGTTACTTATAAGTTTATTTAAAAAAAAAAAAACTTTTAAATTATTGTAACATTTTATATCCGACATATTTTTTGAATTGGTTAAATCCAGAATAAAAAACATTGTTCTAGTGTAGGTAAACTGATAGGTTTATTGGTGCACAACTGGCTATTATAGTTTTGTTCAACCGAAGTAATTGTGTACGGAAGACTATCATTGGTTATTTCAGTCTTTTTATCTATTTTTTATAAATGAAGAAAAGTTTTATAAAAATAAATAAAACTGAAAAAAAACATCTAAAGTGACCCAAGTACAAAATGAAAATATTCACCAAGAAAATATAATATACATCTCTTTCGAAATATTAACAGTTGATATTTTATAAAAGTTCAAGTGATTTATATTAAATGTGTATGGTTTTTATGTGTATCATTGAACTTTTTGTAACTTTTTTTATTTGTATTACTTTGAAAATGTACTGGTATTGATAAAAGTGTCAAAATCGGAGCTACATCTGCTGAAGAATTATAAAAACTTTGTACTGATGCATTAGTTTTGATTTTTCGAAATACACTCAAAATGAAATATTCTGTTAGCAAATGTAGCTATGATTTGGCAATTAACTCCGTTGTATAGGCATTACATGAAATAAAGTGTTACATGTTGTTAAATTATACTTTTATTCTTTTGAATATTTTGTAACTGTAGGCACCTATCAACTCCTCTGGAGTAGATGGAGGCCACTGACAAAGGCATTTAATATTAGTGAACTGCATAATACGTTTGAACATGCGGAAAACTAACTTTGGATGACCGCACTTCTGCAGCTCCTCGACTTCTTATCAGCGTCGACGGGACGTACACGTGTCACGCCGTGACCACAATATATAGATAAATTGGAAGCGATTAGCGTTTAATAGATTCGAATATTGTTTTACGCCACACCGTTTTCGTGTCGAACGTAGCGATCAAGTGCGGGGAAATAATATATATTAGAACAGCGGCTAGGTAAAAAGGTTATAATACGGAATTAAAACAGAAAGGATGCATTGGCGCAAACAGGAACTATTGAGTTACAGGATAATCCCACATAACTTTGCCCTTCACTAGCTGATCCAGGGATTTGGTGCTCTCTTGACAAAACGAGCTAACGAAAATATCACACTATACTCGGAGTAGGATAGTTTAAGTATTCGCGTCTAAGAATAAACCCAAGAATAGATCGCCTCAAACTCTATGGCGGATCTGAATACAACGCTAAATCATGCTAAATGTGGGCAGGTATCGGGTGGGATAGGCCGCCGCGGGGTTTGCGGGAGTACGCCCCGCCCTTTACGCTGGCGCCGCGGGGTTTGCGGGAGAAACGCACTGCACTCTCTACTGCGTTGTGCTGACACCTATATCTGGTCACTGCAACGCGACATGTGCCTACTTTCGGATCCGCCATAAAGTTTGAGGCGACCTGCGGTACCTTACCGACTTACCATAAGTCGCAGTGATAGGTAAAAGTATTATTTGTGGACGCTTACCCGTGATCCCATTTAGCAAACCCATTAATGGGTCCAAGGGGATTTTTTCCCCGTGGTCCTATGACCTAGTGAAAAAATAAAAATCGTAGTTTTGTCGAAAGAAATTAACATCGTCGTATTATTTTCACCGTCATAAACAATTGAAATAATAGATTAAAAGGAGCTCATTCGTTTTAGCTTGAAGAACAGTTATCCCACAGGTACCGTACCTTTAAAGGGATTAAAAGTAGCCTATGTCACTCAAGCCCATAAACTATTTGCGAAAAATCACGTCAATCCGTCGCTTGTTGCGTTGCTGCGTGACTGACTGCCAAACATACAACTTTCACATTTAGGTACTTATATATTTTGATAGAATTTATTTATTCAAATTGCACAAATTGTGAGGAGTACCTATTCAATATAAAGTGAGAGTAACTAAGACGCAGTTGTCACTACATCACGACATATTATAAGACTAGCGACCGCCCGCAGCTTCGCTTGCGTAGACTACGAATTTCTGTTATAGGTACTATTAACGTTCGAGATGGTTTATACGCACTTTTTGCGGAACCAATTTTGGTTACACCCATTCAAACTTTCAATCTTCATTCCCCTTCCACCCTTTAAAAAAACCGATACAATTTTTCATCTCCCGTTTCCCACCCTTAAAATGTGGAAATCTAAAAACCCTGAAACACGTCATTATTTGAGTCCCTCCATTCCCATCCTTACGTTTGAAATTTCTAAAAAAGCCTTTCTTAACTTAATGCTCACGTTATAAAATAAACCTATGTTCCAAATTTAAGCTTCCTAGACTTAGTAGTTTTGGCTGTAGTAGTTGATAGATCAGTGTGGACAAACGACAGACAGACAGACAAACAAACACAAAAAGTTGCTTATGACACTCTTGACAATCTTCTTTCACGTCTGCAAAGTTTCATTAAAATCTGTTCAGCCGTAGTGGAAATTAGCTCGAATAGATAAAATTGAATTGAATAGACACATAGACGTACAGACAAACAGACGGACAAAAAGTAGCTAATGTCAAATCTCTTGACAACCTTCTTTCCCGTCTGCAAAGTTTCCTTAAAATCTGTTTAACCGTTTTGGAGATTAGCTCAAATAGACAGATACACGTACAGTCAGACAGACGGACAAAAAGTAACATTTGTTAGTTTTGACGACCTTACACGTACAGACAGACAGACGGACAAAAAGTAACATTTGTTAGTTTTGACGACCTTCTTTTCATACTTGTGATGTTTCATTAAAATTGGTTTAGACAGATGGACGTACAGACAGACATACAAAAAGTTCTGTATGTCACTTTTGACTACATCCTTTCCATATGTGTAAAGTTGCATCAAAATCAGTTAAGCTGTTTTGGCCGAAACCTATTTGCTCGAATAGACAGACAGTTCGTTTTCATATATATAGCCTATAACCCTCCGCTAGATTCAGGCTATCAAAGGCAAAAAAAAATTTCAAATCCGACTGGTAGTTTCAGAGATTAGCGCATTCAAACAAACAAACAAACTCTTCAGCTTTATAATAAGTATTTCTATTATATAGATTAATAGATTATAAGATAATAAGAAAATAAGATAATACTGAAAACCGTATCAAAGTCTATTGCGTGGTTTGGAAGTAAAAAGTTAACGAACAGAGGCAGACAGCGAATTTATTTTCTCCCGCTATAGTTTTCATATTTCGATAAAAACTGCTAAGATATTAATTTAAATTGTGTGGTGTAAAGGGCAATTATAATATGCATGAAATGCTTAAGACAACTAACGTATTTAATTTGATAAGGATTAATATTACGTTTAAAAAACATCTTCACAAATAGTACATAATGTTAGAACAAATTTGATTGTCATAAAAAAGGTTATAGTAAGTTAACCTTAAAAGATACACATATGCTGTCGCGGACTTTTGGTTAGAACTTTTAAAGGGGAACAATTCCGTAATACATGATTTTTGGTTAACATCAACCGTTTACGCAGCGCGCGCGACGGAAGCTCTCAAAAGGAATATTTTTTCCCGTTTTTGCAACATTTTTCATTGATGTTCCACTCCTATTGGTCGTAGCGTGATGTAGTATAGCCTATAGCCTTCCTCGATAAATGGACTATCCAACACAACTATAATTTTTTAATTTGAACCAGTAGTTCCTGAGCTTTGCGCGTTCAAACAAACAAACAAACTCTTCAGCTTTATAATATTAGTATAGATAAAGTCCCACCGCGTCTGTCTGTCTGAACGCGATAAACTCAAAAACTACCGGATTGGTATATGGTTGCCACCAGTGGACGAGGTGATTCAAGAGGAAAGTTTAGATATATAAATTATGTTTTGTGATAAATATTCAGTTAAGACTATACGGAAACCTTTCCCGAAACTACCAATATACTAATCACCCTTCACTAGGGCGCCAGTGCACGTGCACGCGCCCCGCCCACATGCCCATGCCCCGCCCTTTCGCTCTATGTAAGTAGAAGGCAGCCAAATTTTGTTAAAAAATACTTGGGATATAATTATTGATTATGAATATTTGACCCATATTTTTATTTACGTAATGAGGTCTTTTGGTGATACCTAACATCTAGAAAAATTTTGGCTGGTTACTAAAATCTCACTTGTAGGTATATTTATAATTTGATATTAATTTCAACTTGACACCTTCACGCATTCCTGAGAAAAAAGATCTTGACAGACAGACGGACAACTAAGTGACCCTATAAGGGCTCCTTTTTTCTTTTTGGGGTATGAAACCATAATAAAAAAGACTTATTTTAAACTGGGATTTTATTAGAGTCAGATAACACAAATATAAATTAGTGCTTTTTATTTATCTTTATAAATACTTTTCCCTCGCTTTGTCAAAATGAAAAATAACGCTGTCCATGTACCGAACCAACTGAGACATTGGATTTTTAAGATTTTTCCGCCTAAGTCCACACGTGTAACACTCAGCGTCACTGCATTCTTCTGGACAGCTGGAACTGCTCGAAGAAGAGGTAATGTATCTAGGCAACAAAGTGTAAGATTCTTTACACCACGGTTCGCTCGCTCTGCGATCTCGCTCGTCTGTTCTGGATATTAGACATTGGGAACTATGTGAGCACATGTTTTCGGAATGATATTTTCTTTCGAATTTTTTAATGTCGTTATGATCCTTTTTTTGGCTCTGGAATTCATAATGATAAGTACAATTAAAACCTGTTACACGTAGACAATGGGGTGGGGAAGGCAAAGCTTTTTTCAGATGGCCCTGTTATCGCTGGTAGGGACTTTGTCACTACTTCGAAAATGGTCATTTTCAACACTAACATATCGCGTATTTATTAAGATCGGACAAATTAAATAAATACTACATATTCAAAAAAAAACTTATTCTCTTTGATAAATTAAAAAGGAATCACAAAAAATAAAAGCTTAGGCATTATTATAATAATATCTCACATTGCCATCTAGTACCACACTAGGCTGGGCCTGTATTATGGTAATTTATTGACAAAGATTTTGAGCTACGAATTTGATAGATAATAAGGTACCAGTGACGATACACCACCTAGCGAGAGCACTTTGCAGTTTTCCTCCCCATTAAAATTAGGTTAAAGAAAAAAGATCAATACCTTCGAAGCACATTTTCGTCGAAATTTCTGGAATGTCAATTTTGGGTTCGAGTTTTGTTGCATTTCAAACGTTGTCCGCTTGTGGTCAGTTTCGAATTTTATTGGCGAAACGTATGACTGCAAAAATTCACCTAAAATTATACCACTTAAATTAAAAGTTTACTAATATTTGTTATGTATGTAAATAAGACCCATAAAGCAGATTAGATTAGCAGTGACAACGTGGACAATTTCATGGTGAAAATTAAATTGTTCGCGATGCCGTTCACGATCGATTGGAAAATGCATGGGGAGGGGAGATCATGCACCAACGAATAGCAAAAAATTCCGCAATTACGAGTTAAAATTTTACTATAGGTACCTACAATCATTACCACGGATCATAACATACCTGGTGTTCGACTGAAACTTATAGAGCGTGTAGAGCTTATCGAACGGAACAAAAAAGTCAAAATAAAATATGAAACTTCAAACATGTTTTCTCGGTACCCGTTGGTTTGCGCCATTCGTTCACTTGAAACTTTTTGTTTAGTTTGGTAAGCTCTACATGCCCTACAAGTTTGGACTACGTTCAACCGAACATCCGGTATATAACTTGTCCCAAATTTCAACGATGAACGGGCACCAAAGGGTGGACCTGCTGCTCATGACTACTCAAAAAAAAAGAAAAAATGTAGGTATCTCAATATTTTTTTTTTTTACATTACATTACAGATGTCCCATCAATTAATATGTCAATTATCATAACATATCTATTTATTTGGAACAAGCGTTGAAATACTTTAGTATTCATTTATAAAATTATACGTATACAACAAAGGAACAAACATTTATATAAAAGACACTCACACATTCCATAGAAACCTTTCTTGACAACGTCGCATGCCAATACGGCCGTTAATAGCTGGCAGGTCGAGTCGCTGTAGCAGTTTCCTACACAGACAAATAAAAAAAATGTTTTAGTGCGTATTTAGGGGAATGTATACTGGCAAATTTCCATACAAATAGCGCGCGGCGTTAACGGTTGCATCCACGTTACCCGAATATTTTCAACGCAAAAACTTTTCCTATAAAATCTGTTTTTAACTATTACATTTACATATTAATTTGAAATATTACGCTTACCGTGATTAAACTGTATTACTTGATAAGCAAAGCAAACTATTTTAGACCACATATTAATAATATTCTCCGACGTTTCAGGACCTATTAACTTTTCAATTGTCCCGCCTAATGCGTTTTCGCTGTCACAATTAGATGATTCTTCAGCATCACACGGATTAGTGATTCCCTTCAAACAGTCTATATTCTTAACATTTTCAAGTTGCAAATTTATATTTTCCTCTATGTTTTTCTTGACGCTTTGCAAGCGTGCCGTCAGATCACGGGCTAGATTATTGTTACATCCTGTTTGTACTACACTTTTGACACTACTGTCGACGCTGCTCCCTTCTTTCAAATTCGTATTGGATGGCTCAATGGAAGGGCTGGTGTTAGATACTTCATCTTCTGATTTTATCGTGAAATCTGGCGGTTGTATTACGTATTCTCTGTCGCGTGTGTCGCGAAAATCATCGAAGAAATCGTCCGTGCTGATGCTGTGAGGTGTATGTGATGTATCACTTCGCAATTTTTGTCTCAGTTGCCAGTTATTGGATAACCCATACTGATCGGAAAGCCGTCGCTTGGCCCGACGCTCTGAAAGCTCCCGGTGTAAAATTCGGTCTTGTAAACATCTGTTTTTCAACTTCCGAGCTGCGTCTAGTTGATTTTTCTCCAGAGATTTATACTGCTCATATAAATACCAAGAATGTATCTGATTACTCTTCTTATTTGTGTAATGCGAGTCTGAAACATTTAGGTATGTGAAAGAAATAAGATATCGTGCCACGCGCGCTTAGCATATTTTTATTGAACATAATCAATTCATTACAATTGTATGTTATTTGTCATTGTCTTCGGAAAAATCCAAGGTGTTCTGAGGTGCAGGTGGGGTTGGTTTTCCAAAACTACCACCCTAAGAGTATAATAAACCTAAGAGAATAATAACAAAAAGGGGGGCGAAGTGAACAGATTAAACCAACTTCTAGAAATGCAGAAACACGAAAAAAAAAACGAATTTAAAAATGAGTAATACATACCTGCTAGTAAAACATTTTTGATAGCCTTCAAATTCAAAACACTTGAAACTAACACTAAATGGCCAGCCACTCTTCTAATAAGTCTCAACTATTTAGGTTTGGTACATAAAAGAATGTTTAAAAGAAATTTGGTCAAAGATGGGTCAAGGTAAGTTGCTTACCCACCATTTCTCAATCAATCGGTAAGTTAGTTAGTTTTAAAAAAATACAATAAAAACCGAATATATGGGTACTCCGACTACTGTTCCAAGAATCGATGGTTCCAACCCACAAGAAATTTAAAAAACGCGCAAGGCGAGCGAGCATGCCGTAGTAAGAGAATTTTTGGTATTTTTTGACTATTCAGTATGTTTTTTTTTGGGGGGGGCATGGGAGAAATTGTAAACCAAAGGATATAAAGGAAACCTTTCTTATGAACATTTTTTTAAGAAACAGTTTTAGTATACCTACCTATTTTAATTTTTGGTTAAGAGTAATTTTCTAAAAAAATTGTAAAAATAACCATTTTCTTAAAAATCCATTCTGAATTAGATGAGAATATATTTTACATAAAAAAAATATCTATGTAAATAGTTATATTGTATAATTCATATAATATAACTTTCGTACGAATATTTAAGATATTGTTGTTACCTACCTACGTGTTCAATAAGTGTGGCTTACATTTTGCGGTAACAATCGTAATTAAACTGTAACCTAGTGGCATACTTTTTATATTAAAACATAATACATCCATAGAGTGGCAAATTTAATATAAACTATTTTACGTGGTATATTCGTTCGTTTCTTTTTACCTTTAATGTTATGGAAACGGCACATGTGTTTTAAGTAAGTAAATTGTTGTGTGTTTGTGTGCGATTGTTATTATAATTTTCCTCAAAGACCACTCAACCAATTTCGCTGCGGGTTTTTTTATCATGTAGGTGTTACTACAGAGCAGATATTTATACATAGTATTTTAAGGATGAATGGCGCTGCAGTAATTGTGTTGAACCCTCAGTCTTGATATTATACTATAGTATGTTCATGTTTCTCACCCAAGGTGGGTGAGAAACATGATTTGGCACCGTCCGACTTTCATTTGTTCCCCTAATTAAATTTTTTTTTTGGGTGGACAGAGGTTGAGGCACGGAGATGAGGTCAAAGCTTGTGTAAACGATAATTTTTCGGAACTCCATGAAAGCCATTTTAGGAGAGGTATTGAAACTTTAGAAGATCGTTGGACAAGTGCATACAGCTCAACGGGGACTACGTCTAAAAATAAAGATAGTTTATACAACGATAACAAAGGTATTTCATTGTTGGGCTAAGTAGTTATCAACCCACCCTAGTATTTCTAAACTTGTGTTTTCTAACTTAAACAATAGTGAAACTAATAACATATTTGAAGAGAGAGATGACAGTTATTACAATATTTGACTTCAAGCGTCCTTCAAATTTGTATCTACTTGTACTCAAATTAATCGTTAAAGTTACACTTAAGCATAAGCATGCCATCATAGCAGATCTATTATAATAGGTATAGGACATAGTGATTTTAATTGATTATACAAAACTGATATTTTGTGATGCCAAAATATATTTCTTTTTGCAATATTTCAAACACTATTACTTTTTATCTCTTTGTTTTTTCTATTAAGTTTAACCAGTTAAATATTTAACAGTTACCAACGTTCAAGATATATGAGTAGATATACTATAATGGTGATAAATATAATCTGGGGCATTTTCACTACCATGTTGCGTCATTTTTAACCCCCGACGCAAAAGAGGGGTGTTATAACTTTGACGTGTGTGTGTATCTGTGTATCTCTCCGTGGCATCGTAGCTCCCAAACGGATGAACCGATTTGGATGCGGATTTGTATGAAAGGTGAATTAGTCGGGAGTGTTCTTAGCTATGTTTGATGAAAATCAGTTCAAGATGGCCGCCGCCACAAAATATGGCGGATATCATATGTTTTCCCTACTCCATATCAATATGGGTATGAAATAAAAAGGCTTGACTAGTAGAATCTATAATACACTATGACAAATTTCAAATCCAAAATGGATATTTAGGTCCATATTTTTTTCACAACTCCGTCAATATGGAATATGGGTATCAAATGAAAGGGCTTGACTGAATAATGTGTACACTATATTGAAAGGGAATGAGGAATATTAACTAACTAAATGAAAAACCAAAAACTTGAATTTTTTTTGCCTTATGATGTATTAATTCATTATTAATGAATTAGTTTACTTAACTAAATGACTAAGTTTAAAAATTTTGAAATAAAAATTAAATTTAAAATTTAAAAACCCCCACCACAAAAAAAACTAACATTTAAAAAGTCTGAAATAATACAGGTTTGTTGATTTTCAAATGTCTTTTGATTCTTAAAGGCGTCTGGAACCGCTAAATATTAGGTATTTTAAGTTTATTTAGCGGGCCCCGACGCCTTTAAGGATCAAAAGTTATTTTAAAATTAACAAACCTGTATTATTTCAGACTTTATAAATGTTTTTTTTTGTCAGGGGTTTTTTCAATTTTTTGTGGAACCAAATAAATTAAAATGAAATTACATGAAAACTTTTTCTCAGATATAAACACCGACATAACTATATGTACCTACCTAGGTACATAGTATATAAGTCGGTGTATGTAAACGTTTTATAAATCGAATTACTTATATTATCAATATCCTTCATATCTTTAAATCATCATCATCACCATCATCAGCCCATTTTTACCCCACTGCAGGGGCTTAAACCTCCCCCAGGGTGAGGAGGGGGGCTTGAAGCTTAAGTCCACCACGCTGCTCCACTGCGGGTTGGGAACTGTAACGACCGCCATCTATTGACAGCGTCCGGGACCGACTGCTTAACGTGCCCTCCGAAGCACGGTGTCAGTGATATTGTGTACTTAAGTCAGAAAAACTCATTGGTACACGCCCGGATTCGAACCATGGCCCTATGGGGCCTTATAAATTTGAAACAGGTTCGTTGAGCTCTGGGCTATCACGACGATATCTTTAAATAACTAAATTGATTTCTCAGATAGTAAAGAATAAAATGCGCCACGAAAACAATGTAAATAATCCGATCGGAAGAATGACCCTTTTACTGTTTTCAATTTATTTTAGTGTTGAAGTCTTTAATTATGCCAATCAATGTAAGGAGCAAAGTCATGTCGGTGGTAACGGGTATGTAGGTATTTTTCATTTTTTATTTTGGGCTTTTTTCGCATTTCTAAAAATTCTTATAGGTAGTTGGTTTCGTGACCTCGTCCCACCATCCCCTAAACTATTATTAATACTTCTAGGGTTATAGTGTTGGAAAGCCGTACCTGCAGGTGTGTGAGGAATTGTAGTCTATGACATTTATATGTTCTTAAAATTGCAATTCATCTGTTTTAAATGTAGATTCTCCGGGACATCTGTATATGGGGTTAGGACCATGTAATTATACCTACCTACATGTACCTACTGTGTGTCTACGACAAACATCCAATAACAGTTCGTAATTTTATTACCGAACAGAACATACAGAACAACAATCGTACCTACAACTTCTCGTGTGATAGCGGAGTGCTCAAGCGCAGCGTCCTTACCCAGGGAGTCCAAGAAATCCATTACGAATATTTCAGCGATACACTACAATACACAATTTAAAATTTGTTGCCGAAACTCTTGAAACTTTACATTATATTACTTTCCGTGATGCATTTACACGAATTTTCAAATATCTGCTTTTTTGAAGTCTACATTTTTTTTTTAATAATTTTTCTGTGTGTGTTAAATGTCTATTATGCCAGATACTTTTCGCATATTGTTGATTTCCACGGTCGATTTCATCCATTGGTTATCTGAGAAATTAGTATAGATATATCATATTTTATATGATATGTGGTTTTTAAAAACCGGCGCAGTCTATAGTAACCATTTTACTCTTTCTCTACTTTTAATAGCAATAGATGTTAGAACCCTACGAACTGTAGATACCTACTTGTAGAGCCCACAAATTGATGGTGTAATTTAATATTTTGCGCTAAAAAGTACATTATCTACATGCTACGTTAAAAATGTTCAACCCTGCGTGTACTCCCTCGTTCATCATCATCATTAGCTTTCTCTGTTTCAAAAAACGGTTGGACGATGGATGGAGGTGTTATACAAAGAAAATAATATCGCCCACCGAGATCCCCTCAACAAATCCTCTCGGGGATCCACGCATAGATCCACGTAAACTCACCAGTCCCAACACAATCCGCCAAGCCTGGAATCTGTCTCAATTATACCTATTCCTACACTTAGAGCCTCAATAATATTATGGGAACTAGTGAAGGACATATTGTAATTTCTGCATTGAAAAACTTATTATATATTTAAAATAATTGAAGTTATGCTTCTTTTGGCGTATTCGGGGAGCTCACTAAATTCAATAGTTTAGGTTATGTTAATGACCGTTACCGGCCTAGGCCACATAGATGGTCACATAAAAAATACAGGAAACTGATATACCTAATCTGTCATTAATCATCGTAACTCTACGGCATGCGCCGTCTTTGGCATCAAAAGATTACCTATTTTATGACGTTCCAATATGGAACAGACGTGTGTAATGGCCGAATGGCCCTATTGATTTCAAAACGTACCTACATTACATTCACGGTCACAAAGCCACCTACCTACTTACGAAAGCTGGTGTAATGCAAATGCAACGTTATAAATTATTTTTTAATATATATAATTACATTATATTGATCAGTATGTTCTGTTCTTAATGCTAGGATTTTTATAAACATGAACTAGCCCTTTTCGCTTGCTTTTCGCAATTTTCTTAATGACACAAGCAATTTTATTATTTCACATTAGTAATTTGAATAACTCGGAGATTGCATTTCTTAGCCAGTCCATCACAGGCGAAAAGGTTATCTATCAAATATGTTTAATGCCTCAGTTTACGGGAAATAATATTTGGTTACTCGTGACACTTCTATTTTTGATATGGTGGTGAACTGGAAACCTATATATACCTATATTACTCTATGTGAACTGGTCAGTAGGAATATGGTAGGTATAGTGTCACAGTATAGTGTGCATCGGGATACCTACCACAGAGTACTGATCCTACCCTGTGGTTTTCGTTTAAAGGATCTTAGTGACAGTCATTAAAAACATGATTTCCATTTCTTATCGTCTCATTCATATGTTTCCGTCGATAAAACTGAAGTACTTACTAAAAAATAATCTTTAACATGAGCGAATAGGCAAGGGCGTTGCAATAAAGCGGGCTCCACATTCACGGCGTGAACACGTCCTGTGAAAGGTGTGAACCGCGAATGTGGAAGACTTTCGCAACAGTTCAGGCGCGCCGTCGCCGCTGTTTTTTTTTTCACGCTGCCGCCGCCGCCTCCGCCGCCGCCGCCGACCCCTGCGAGCACCTCTGACCGACGGGCGCGGCGGGCACCGGACCTTCCGGTCTTACAGAAAATTTTTGAACTCGTAATGTTGAAATCCTTGTGTGCGTCAGGATGGCGGTACAAAGTAGTACAAAGTTACCGTTTACGATTGTGATTATGCTGTAGATTTAGTACCTAATTTGTACTATTTAGTACCTTTCATCAAAAATTTGTACCTGCCTACTTTCAAAAATATTTGAGATTTAAAGTGTACCGCCATTCTGACGTCAGGATGGCGGTACATTTTCTAAATTAGGTACTTCTATTATTTAAAATTACATTTAGAGTGATCAGATATCTAGTACCTAATTTGTACCTATAAACATATTGAAGACTATATTTTCTTGGTTTTTTTTCTGTGTATTCGCATGAGTCGGTTGTGGATATTTTATGTGTAAAACATCGATGGTTTAAAATTAAAAAAGTTTAGTTTTATTATTATTAGGGTTTTTTTTGGTTAATTTATTTAATTTTATTTAAATATTATTCACGTTACAATAACTCCGAAAACAGATAACTAAAAAAATTAATAAACGAATTATTTTTTAAATAAAAATGAATTTTTCTTTCGATTGCACGGCACGATATGCATCCAACCACCCGATCAGACCCTTAAAATACCATAGGGCTTGATTAGTAAGACACTAAAAAATCAAAAAATCGCCAATTACGAATCGACCGCAAAACGGTCAATGGCCAATTGAAGGGAGTTCTTTTTTTTCCTGATACTGCCATGTATCTCCAGTATAATGTATCTACCTATATCCGTGCACACGCATTTGTGTAGGTAGATCCTTTTGTTATTAAGTGAACAAAGACATATTTAAGCCACATCACCTGTATATTAAACACCAATACCATATGCAATTTTTTATCCTATAAATATTATTATATAATTACATTATGAGTAAGTAGGTACCTACTAGTATACACAACTGGAAATAATTAATTACACATAAATTTGTAAAATAGGTACTTAATATAAACACTGTGTATTAGAAACAGTTATTAGATTTGATTTCACGCAAGAACCCACTGTCACCCGATTACACAATTAGGCGCACCATGGTGTGATTTCCTTTCGTGAAGCGGCGGCGGTGGGCGCTATTTCATGAAATTACCTGTAGGCCTGTAGGTAACCGAAACGTCACATTGAACCAAACATTAAGAGTCGTATTACAAAATCGCACTACGTCCATACTATGGCAGCGCGCGGTGGCCGGCCGGTTTCGTCACTTCATTTACAGGTTATTTAAAAAAACATTTCTGCAAATATTTAAACAATCAAAATCAGATAAAAATAAACTGGATTAAGTACCTAACTACTGAACTTTACGACTTATAATTTAGCTTGATGATAAAAATAAACAGAAATAAAATATATTTCGATGCTCTGATTTCGGCAGATTTGCAATTTTTTTTTTGCATATTTTTACTGTCGTTTTGTATGAGCATTGTATAATCCGATTAATACACTTTCAAGAACAATCTTTTTTGTATAGACAGTATTTTTTTGGTAACATTTTTACCCATTCTTCATAGGTGAAAATTAAATTTAATAACTTCTAAAACACAAAATTCCTAAAAAGCATATCAGAAAGTAAAGATTTTACCAAACTTAGTTAAAACTGCACTAATTATGAAAAAATTGTAAAACGACTCTTAATCACAAAATTGCACAAAATATTATGTACTTATAGTACCTAATCTGTGAAAGTGTTAAAGTAATAAACTCGACTTTGGCTAAAGTGTTATAGGCAAGAAAGAAACGCGATTAATTAAGAACAAGGTGACTAAATGAGACATATATATAATTATGTATGTTATGAAATGGTGGAGTACCATTTCCTGCAATACCCATTTACATCATGATCTGCCTTAATTTTATGATCGGGTGACATAAATTTCAATAAGGCTTTTGTTGTCTGGGTTAAGCCCAGAACAAATATAAAACTTCGATCTACATTAATGATTAAGTTCACTTTCCAACTTTACTGAAATCGCAAACAGATTTACTTAAATAGCTATATTAAGTAGCGTGAAGTTAGTAAAAGAATATAGCGCCGCCCGCAGGTTGTCTACTGTAGCCCGGATTCGTCTGCGAAGAATGAACACCAGAATGCATCAATTTTACACTGTACGGCGAACGACGCTCCTTGATGCCACCACGTTTCATTGGATGACCCTGATAAATTAAGATATTATCTTTAATCGAAAAGAAGGTAACTTAATATACAAGTACCTACACTGCGGTTGACCGTGAGTGGTTGTGGGTTCTTCTTGGACGTTGTTACATTATTCAGGAGAACAAGAAAGTGAAAGACTTATATCGAACCCGTTAGAAATTTAGAATTTAATACATTCCCATCACAACTAGAGATATTCTTTGCTGTCAAATTATCGTAGCAAAAAATATATTATCTGTGGTAGGTAATTTTAATATTTAGTGCTATGTAAAATAAGACTATTAATTGCGACTTTATTAATATTTTACTATCATTCAACTTGAGATTCCAATTTTAAGAAATCACTCGTTTAGAAAGAGATACATATGCTGATAACATGGCACACAATAGCAGAGGATTCACTAGTACAGTGCTACACCTAGGACTATCAGATCACTCCAACCAACTTCAAAATCTTAGTGGTATATGCCGTATATGTGTCGTAGGATGATTTGATAATTCGAATTTTTGCGAAAATCCTAAGTATATTGCGAAAACACGAATAATTAGACAGTGGCGAAAACATTTGCAATTCTTACTGCAAAAAGATAGGGTTTTTGCAAAAACGCGAATCGCCTAGATACATTGAATATTCTTAACTCTGATTGGCTAGATTTTTGCTTACTGACCAAATCTTATTCTGATTGGTTCCTAGTTTTACCGTGTGAGCTTTGAAGTATTAGATCATTGAGTTATGAAATGTTAGAAATAACAATATCGATTTATAGAAACTTTTACACACTTTAAACCACATTTAAAACAAAAAACTGCTGAGTTGCTCTCAAAAACATAAACAAAACAACGTGCGTAAATGATTGACATTTAAAACGTCAACCAATTAGAGGGATTTGGGCGCTTCGACCGGCCAATCAGCGCTCTTATTTCATAATAGCTAACGTTTCGTTTCGCAATATTACTATAGCGACTAGTGTTTTTATAAAAACCCTACCTTCTTCTAGTAAGATTGAGAAATGTTTTCACCATTGTCTAATTATACGTACTATTGCAAAACCCTAGGGTTTTCGTGAAAATTTGAATTATCAAATCATCCTGCGACATATGCACATACGTGACTATAAAAATGAATACTCATTTGCAACAATAGCTAACATACAACCACTACAACCTTGTTTTTAATTTACAAATTTATTTTCTATAGACAATCAGCTATTTATATAAGAACCCCATTAAAAAAATTACGGAATCATATTACCTACTCATAATAAAATATTATCAATTTATCCACCGTGAGGTTAAAACAATGTACAATCGATAATTTTTGTTTGCACGCCTAGCGTAAGGAAGTGAGCAGTACACCCAATGATATTCAGAATAACGGTAGTACAGTGTAATAGGGTGACCATATTTTAACGTATTTTAAAGAAATCCACGAATCAAAAACAAAGTACCTATAGCGTAAAAACAAGCTTCTATCATGAGTTACTATAAAACAAATATAGTTAAACATTTTCAACATTTGCTTATTATTTGCAGTCACTAGAAAGCTTGAATTTCCCTTTTTAGTAAACACTCTGTACGATTCCATGCCTTGAAAGACAACATTACAAAATGTACCCCTGCACTTATATGTCAAATACAAGTTTTCAGAAGAGCTTAGTAGAAATAACGACGCTTGTGTACGTTAGTAATTGTTGAATGAGCGAACGATTTACAGTACCAATGGTATGATGATAGGTGGTGGTTTGTCGTAGGTATTCCTCAACCTGCGCCAAGTGATACAATCATGTGTTTCCGGCTGAAGATATACGTCTTCTTTGTCAGCGAAGGTTTCCGTTGACTGATTGTATGTACCATTAAGTAATATATCTAAACTATCGTTGGGTACACTGAAAATAAATGGAATTACTAAAAGGATTTGCACTAGACTAACTTAATTTCAAAACATATCGTTAACTAAACCAAGTGAAATTTTAATGACCATCCATGGTTTTTTTAGATGTTAGGTGTCGTCAATATACCTCATTAAGTAAACTATTTTATTTACAATGTTATTTTATAACGTTTTGTTGCCTTCTTTGTGACGACGCACCCGAACCCTTGAGACCGAAATGACGCAGACTGCAAAACTAAGGGCCAGCACTAGTGATTTTCAGTTGACTGAATATATGATCGTTCCCCAGGGAATCAGTATGGAGTTATAATATGGCAGTGCGCGCATTTGACGATTAAAAATCGAACGATCGAACTATCGGAAATGGCTGCCTATCCCTATTCAATCAAATTGAACAACTATCAGCTGACTAAAATACACAGTGTAGGTACTATGGGCGGTGCTCGTGAAATTCATAGTGTAAACAAAACGTCTCCTTAAACGTAACGTGTTCGTGAGGATATTACTCGGAACCAATAAGATCTAAAGTTCGCTATAAAAATTAAACTTAATCAACGAAACACGTTGGAATCCGGACTCATATCAGCTCAAAATATTAAAAATTACGTTTGAACAGTGCAATGCGAACACGATGTAATTTCCAATACGTTAAAATAACGGGCCGTGGCGTGCCGGGGCGGAGCGTGCGGCGGCCATGAATGATGACTAGACATATTGGTTCTTTCGGGAAAGTTTGTGTAGCCATATCTCAATATTTTCCTATTGAACGATACTAAAAGGAAACAAGACGGCCATCGATTTTTTACCAAAGATCATTATATTAATCTTTGGATGATTGTCAAAATTTCACCTAATATATTTCAAAAATAGCTAGCCACCTATAAAAAAATACTCAGATATAAATCCTATTTCTCTCGTCTATTTCTGCCCTGCCAACGTGTAGAAAGTATACCTATTTACAAAATGGGTATGATTCAAAAAATGTAGCAGCTGATCAGGCAAACGATAAATATCAATAAGCAGTTAGCATTCGTTAACATACTACGTTAACAGACTACGAACCATTTTATACTAGGACACGCCACACACCAATGCCAAGGACTAGATTAGATTGGGGTTGTTTTGCAATCACAACGCGTGAACCAAGCGAGCGTGCAGCTTCTGTAGCCGTTTGTATTGTGTAGTATGGATCGTATCGTATCGTTATTGTAATGTACCTATCACACTGCATTATAATGTATTATATTACACACTGTATTCGACTGAACATTAGTCAAAACAAATAAAAAACGCTGAACTTACGGAACTAAACAAAAAGTTTTAACACTGCGGAGGTGGCGCATTTAAATGGGACGGCAGTAGTCGCATGGACTACTTACGAAGTCCATTTTGAAATTGAAATAATTTTAAAAAAATTTAAGCATTATTTCTTTATTTTACTTATGAAAATATAACCAGTACAGTTTTTTCAACACGATAAAATCAATCAAACTTATTCACAATCTCTGTGTCATAATTAGGTAATAAACAAAAATAAGACTTCTCTAAGCTGTGCATGCGGTGCATGAAACGAACGCTTGTCGCTTAAGGTTTCAGAATTTGAGACTTTATATTAGTGGACTACATATATAATCCCGGAGTCCATGCGACCACTGTAGGGTTAAGTAGGTAGATGCGCAATCTAAGATTTACCGCCAAAAAAAATTAAGTCATTTTTTAACACACTTTTTTTTATATGCAATCAACATAAACACTAACATATAATTATATTTTGAAAGTAACCGTGAAACATGGACTCTCACAGCGGGACTTATCCACATACAAGTCGCTCAGCGTGCTATGAAGCGGGTTATGCCCGGTGTTTCTTTGATGGATAAAATTAGAAACACTGAAATCCGTCAAAGAACCAAAGTTGTCGACATAGCCGAAGCGATCAGCAAGCTGAAGTGGCAATGGGCCGGTCACATTTGCCGTAGAACTGATAACCGATGGGGAAGACGAGTTCTAGAATGGAGGCCACGTACCAGAAAGCGAAGCGTTGGACACCCCCCGGCCAGGTGGACAGATGACCTAAAGCACCATACCGGGGGTAGTTGAATGCGAAAGACAGAGGACCGTGTGTGGTGGCGAGCCTTGGGAGACGCCTATACCCTGCAGTGGAGAGACACGGGCTGATGATGATTGTCTCCCCAATCTTAAACTTGGACAAACATTGGGTAGGTGTTCGTGAAATAGCCGATAATTGAGTAAAATAAAATGTTACATTTATGCGATATGTAAAGATGATCAAATACGTCAAACAAACACGGCTGTAGGCGCATATATCATTTCTCAACCATGTGCTTAACTTTAAATGGTACTTACATTGAGCGTGAAAATTTTAGATGTTAGGTTATGATGTTAGGTATTAAATTAATATAGATTGTTTTATAACTACGTAATCATTCAGCTATTCAATCTAATGTTATCAATAAGAAAGTGTTGTCGTGTACCCTGAGATGCGTATTAATTTAAAATGTAAAGGAAAATTACTTTCTTGTCGTTTCTGGTAAGTTTTTTAACAGAAGCGCTACGATCAAACAAAGACATGTACGAATTCTACGGAAGTTGCAGTAAGTCAAAGATGAATCGCAGTCGGTGACGGAGGAAACAGAGAAAATATTTTTTTTCCATATTTGAATTAGAAAACATTTTTATTCGTAGGCAAATATATTTATACTTAATGGATTTATATTTATTTTATTTTTGAAGTAAGTATATTTCGTTGTACGTAAGTTAATAACTATTTTAATGTGACGCTTATTTGTATTTTTTCAACTGATAACATCTTTTGCCTAATATATATGGATAATAGTATGGAACAGTCATATCTACTAAGTAAAAATAATTGTACATCATCATTTCAGCCTTTTACCTGTCCACTGCTGAACATAAGCCTCCTCCATGGCACGCTACGCGATGGGATCCTCCGCTTGCTGCTTCCAATGGCGACCTGCCGCGTTCTTCAGGTCATCGGTCCATCGAGTCGGGGGCGCCTGACGCTACGCTTTCCCATGCGTGGTCTCCACTCGAGAACCCTTTTGCCCCATCGAGTGTCGGTTCTGCGACACATGTGGCCGGCCCACTGCCACTTCAGCTTGCTGATTCTTAAAGCCATGTCGGTAACTCTGGTTTTTTTTGCGGATGTCCTCATTCCGGATCTTATCTCGCAGATGAACACCGAGCATAGCTCTTTCCATCGCTCGCTGAGCGACTTTAAATTTTTATACGAGTAAAGGACCACGTCTCTGCTCCATATGTCATTACCGGCAGAACACACTGGTTGAAGACTTTCGTCTTCAAGCATTGGGGTAAGTTGGACGAGAAAACGTAGCGCAGCTTCCCGAACGCTGCCCAACCGCCGAGCCGCTGCTGAGTTGGATTCGTCGATTTGCCTCTTTTCGAAGTTGAATCCACTCATCTGTAGGTATAGTTTGACCCAGATAGACGTAGTCTTCAACAACCTCGAGAGTGGCATGTCCAACAGTAATCGGTCAGGGTGAAACATTGTCATTGAACATTACCTTTGTTTTGTCCATGTTCATTTTTAGGCCTACCTGTTGGGAAACGTCATTGAGGCTTGTGAGCATTCCGCCGAGGTCCTCCAGATATTCGGTCATAAGTACAATATCGTCGGCGTGAAATCTAAGGCGTGAGATGTACTCGCCATTCACGTTTATACCACATCGTTACCACTTCAAGAGCTTGAAAACGTCTTCCAACGCATAGCTGAACAGTTTTGGAAGATGACGTCTCCCTGTCTCACGCCTCTTTACAGTTGGATAGGTTTCGTGTCTCTGACTACGTAGGTACGTACGTAATATGTACGTGTTTGTGCGTGATTGTGTACTCGGACGGTCATTGTGGCTGCGTTACACAGACATCTCAGTACAATAGTCGAGTTGGCATCGCTGGAGGTTCGCAGAACTGCCCACGTTTCGACAGAATCGAAGGCTTTTTCATATTCCACAAACGCTAGGCAAGAGCTGATTATAGTCTTCGGACTTTTGTATAATTTGCCGTAGTGTGTGAATATGATCTATGGTGCTGAAGCTTTTTCGGAAGCCGACTTATTCGGGTGGCTGAAATTCGTCAAATCTACGCGCGGACATAAATTGGACACACTAATTACATTTATCCCTACTAGTATAAAATTCTGGAAAAAATCCAACTGTATTTCTACCAGAAAAGAAACGCTGGTTGAACTCGAAAGAATATGTTCTATTTTCATTCATTCATTCTTTTACTAAATAAACTTTTTATTTTAGAGTAGGTACGTAATTATTAGGGACAGGAAATATCAAAACAGTAAAAGACATATTAAGAAAGGAAATTTTTGTCAACATTCACAAAAAAGGGACAAGGGGACTCGGTGGTCTTTATCTTCCTCAGCTCGTTTTTCTATGCTGAGTGCACCGTCCTTGTGATACCTAATCAATAATAATTTTAAGATTGTATGACATTTACCTAATACAATCAACCGATTCCGGTTTTCTTCTAGCAGACAAGGGAAACTGGTCGCCTTTATGTGATTACCTCGATCTCTGGATTAGGAAACACTCCCAATTTTTATTTCTCTGTCAAAACCTAGTGCTAATTTATTCTCTACGCGTTCTGTTCTGTTATAATTTGTCAATATCCGCAGAAAAATCCATCAAAGCTGTAATGAGTCCGTTCGGTATTAGATTGGCCCACAAATAGCTCAGATGTTAACCTTATGGAAGCTTGCGCTCGAAGCCAAGAGAAAAGTTTCAACGCAACATACTGGAATTATAAACCAGTTGTTTGGTACATTTCATGAAGCTTGGGACCACATTTCTATAGAAACAAGTAGTCCTATCTAGCAAAACCAATCCTAGATCCACCCTAGGTCACTGTTAGAAATAGATGCAAATGAAACTCTGTAACTTACTGGAATGGATGGTAAAAGCTCAATTTTCTCACACTTGCTAAAGTATGATGAGAGTATAATCTTGAATAAACTGAATGACAGTCATGCTTTTCTTCACAGGCCAAATTTATTTCTTGACTTAAATCACCCTCTTTTTCTAAAAACGGCAACAATTTCTTATTTCTTACTTGTTTAACTGCCATTTTTTAAATTAAACATGTAGTTTAAGTCTTGACACTTGTTAAATTCTACTAAGTAATTTTTTAACCAAAATAAACCTGACAAACGATTTAGTGTAGGTTCGTGGTATAGGTGAGGTGTATCAAGGTGTTTAAGTATTGACGGTATTGATTTTGCGTATCCAAGCAACACAATTTTCTTTTAGAGAGAACCATGAGAGAACGCATGGACGTAATACTAGGTACAGGACAGTGCACTTGGCTCTGACGAGGAGATGAGTTGGCGGGGTCAGAGTCCGTTTGTCCCTTTCTTTGTAGGGTTACAATGATTTTCTTTCATTAAAAAAAAAAAGACAAATAATCCATTTGAATCATTAATTTTACCACGCAGTACAAACAAATAAATTAAATATGTGTAACTATTTGCAAGTAGGTATATAAATAAAAAAAATTGTGAGCATCATGGGACGCGTCTTGTCTTTTATTCATGTTGCTTGTACAAACTCGATGTTTCACTACTGCCAGACGCCACAATAATGAAAAATTAAATATTACGATTTTTTTTACAGAAAATGATGACTATTTATTTAATAAACATTTATTTTATCAAATACAAAAATTAAAAATTTAAAAATTTATTTCAAGTTGCGACAACTCAATTCTGTTAATCTCCTACTTCAGAAGTAGTTATAGATAGACTATTAGATCGTCTATTTCACGACGGTGCGCCCCACCCCGCGAAATTTACGCGGAACTATAGTGAAGCGTACCGTCGTGAAATAGACGATCTATATTTCACGACGGCGCGCCTCACTATAGCTCAGCGTGAGGTGCGCGCGTAAGAGGGGCATATGCTAACATTTAGTTACTGGCCGGCAGTCGGTCAGTTGATTCGATTTAATACGAATTAAAGAAAAAAAGTAATATTTAATAATTTACTTAGTACAAAATACAAAATACTGTGCTTGTGCGGTAATTTGGCCCTAAATTCGATCGATGACTGTATCATTTGTTGCGGTTGCAATACATGGTTTCATATAAATTTCGTTTGCAGTTCACAGGCCACAACTCCGTTGGACGCCTCCACTACGAACTGGTTTTGTGCGGGTTGTTCGCATCTAGATGAGTCACAAACATGTTCTCAAACACAACTCAATCAGTGTTCTATCTGTTCAAAATGTTTCAAAAGTTTTACAGGACTACGTACTCATTTCGGTCGTAAACACAAAGGTCAGCAATTACCCCCTAGACTTTTAACTAGTGCTTGTGACATTCCATTGAACCATGATATTCCATTCGAAGAATTTCTCACTGGACGTCGTCGGTCCATAAAAGTTCTAAAAAGAGTTCCAAAAGGTGCACGTCGTTGTGCAGCAATTAAGCTTTCACAATTAATTTCTAGGTGTATTGAAGACAACTCTACCCAAGCTTGGGAAAACCTTTTTTTATTTTCTTATTCAGCTCTTAAGGTTCCAGATAAATCAAATAAATCATTAACTACAGCAATAAAAATTAACTTAGAGAAATCGGAACTACCTGTCCAAAGTAATATAATTACCAAACCTATTATTAATAAATATTCTAGACGCATTGAGATGAAATTAGCTGACTATGACATAAAAGGTGCAATACGTTTGTTGTTATCCAACGATGACTTTGCTCTTTGTGACGAATCAACTTTGAAAACTCTTCGTACCAAACACCCTTCCCCGTCTAGGTTGTTATGCTTCCCAGATCCACCAGTTCCGGGTGACACGTGTCTATCCACTAACCCAAAAGATATAATTGATGCCATAAAGAGCTTTCCAAATGGTTCCGCTGGTGGTCTTGATGGTATCAGACCTCAAGTTTTGAAAGATTTAATTTCTTTTTCCGCAGGAGACGCCGGGATCAAACTTGTAGATATGATCTGTGGTTTAATCAATATGATGTTATCTGGTTCTGTAAATGAAAATTTTTCTAAATACCTTTTTGGCGCAAGTTTATGTGCTTTAAAAAAGAAAGATGGCGGTTTACGTCCAATTGCAGTTGGCAGTGTTTTTCGACGTATAGCTTCCAAAATAGCTTGCTCCAGTGTCACCAACTCTCTAAGCAACCTTTTTAAACCAACTCAAGTTGGATTTGCAGTTCGTAACGGTTGTGAAGCAGCCGTTCACGCTACACGTCATTTTGTTAATTCCAATAGCTCTACCTCCAAAGTAATACTGAAAATAGATTATAAAAACGCCTTCAACTGTATCGAAAGAGACATTTTGCTTTCTGAAATTAAATCCATTGTCCAAATATCTTTCCATATATGTGGCAAAGTTACTACTCCTCATCGTCATTGATATTTGAAGATCAAGTAATTAATTCTAGCGTAGGTTGTCAACAAGGTGATCCCATGGGTCCAGCCGCCTTCTCACTTACTATCAATCCATTAATTACTCAACTTTCATCTGAGCTTAATGTTTGGTACTTAGACGATGGCACTATTGGGGGTGAACCCGATTCTGTATTAGCTGATCTTTCTAAATTAATTTCTTTTTCAAAACACTTAGGCCTCGAAATTAACACCAACAAGTGTGAACTATATTTTCTTTCAGATACAGATAACAGCGTTTTCGAGTCCTTTAATAATTTAGCTCCTGGCATTCGTTTAATCTCCAATGAAAACTTCTCCTTGTTAGGCGCCCCAATTAAAGATGAAGGTATACCATCGACCTTAGAATCAAAGCTAGTTTTATTGAAGCACGCTTGTTCCAGACTTGAGAAGATAGATCCTCATGTTGCCCTTTTTTTATTAAAAAATTGTATTTCTTCTCCACGATTTGTTTACGCACTTCGCACTGCTCCAACCTGGGACTGTAATATTCTCCACGATATCGACAATGTTCTCAAGTCATCTCTTGAATCTATAATTAATATACAACTTGATTCTAACAAGTTCACACAGGCTTCCCTTCCAGTTCGTCTCGGTGGTCTGGGAGTGAGAAAAACTTTAGATTTAGCAATCCCTGCATATATTAGTTCCTTGAGTGTCACTAAACCTTTATGCAACGCTTTACTTTCAAGAACTTCTCTCTCTATTTCTAATTTCCATAGAGAACTAGAGGGTTTAACTCTCTGGAAATCCGCTTCTTCAGCTGATTATCCTCTTTCTCCATGTACTCAAAAGGCCTGGGACCTCCCTATAGTGAAAAATATCTTTAACACACTTCCAAGATCATCAATCACTGATGAAGCGCGTCTCCTGGCTTCATGTGAAAGTGAGTCCGGTGCCTGGCTGCGAGCTATTCCCTCTCCTAATTTGGGCTCGTTGCTTGACCCGGCCTCCTTACGCATCGCCGTCTCTTTGAGATTAGGTCTCAATATTTACCGATCTCACCGTTGTGCTTGTGGGGAAAATGCAGATACTTATGGTCTCCATGGGCTCTCCTGCATAAAAAATGCTGGTCGCTTTTCCAGGCATTATCGTCTCAACAACATTGTAAAAGACGCTCTATCCTCTGCACAGATACCTTCCTGTCTTGAGCCTCAAGGTATCTTTCGGGGTGACGGCAAGAGACCCGATGGTGTCACGATGGTTCCATACAAAAGTGGTAAAGCTCTTGTTTGGGATGTAACTTGCGTAGATACATTGTGTCAAAGTTACATAAAAAATACATCTAAAAAAACTGGAGCAGCTGCTGAGACAGCAGCTCGCAGGAGAACAGCCAAGCACATGGAACTTTTAAATCGTTACCATTTCATCCCTTTTGCTGTCGAGACGATGGGTCCCTGGTCCAAGGATACCAAAGCATTTGTCCACGATTTGGGTGTCGCGCTGTGTCTGTTGACAGGGGATCCCTTGAGCAAGGAGTACTTTGTTCAGAGGATCAGTGTCGCAATACAGCGCGGCAACGCGGCAAGCATCCTTGGTACCCTGAACCCATCGTCTCTTTAAAATTTTGTCATTTATCATAATTTACATAGTATTTTTTAATTTTTAAATACTTTTAGTTTTACTTTTTATATAATTTAGTTATATTAAATAAATCAATTAAAATATTAAAAAAAAAAAAAATTAACAAAAGTAACTTAGGAATTGATACCCTACTCTGAAGACATTAGATTCATTTTCCTCTAAAAATATAGCATGGCGACGCGTCGCCACGGCATCCATAGTCACGACAACAATCAGTTCAGGCAATGTCATTATGTTAGTTTCTTTAAACTTGTCTCTCAAGTGATACTTTAGGCTTAAGTTTGTAAATTACTCGAACAGCATACTTCTGCTGCAGAAAGATTGTATTTACACTAGCAGCATGTCCCCACCGTAAAATACTCTAAGTCATCAAACTATGGAACCTACTAAAATAAACTAATCTCGCGGTTTCTATGTCAAAAAGGCAGCGGATCCTTTTTACAGCGTAAACTGAGCATTCTTGCATAGTTAATAATATGAGGATCCCATTGCAATTTCTCGTCTAGTGTGTTTCCCAAAAATGCAGTAGAATTCACAAACTCCAATTTCTTGCTTTCAATAACAATATTTGTAGGTACCTGTTTGACGTTTGGTAGCGAGAATATTACTCATTTGTTTTTTTTTATTTTAATAATAAATAACTGACCGTGAACTATTCAACTATTTTGGAGGTGGCATTGTTTACATCGTCGTAGGCACATTGCTTTATTTTAACTTTGAATATTATGTTATTATCAGCAGCAAACAATATTATCTCGTGATTATTTTTTATAAGGTAAGGGAAGTCGTTAACATAAACTAAAAAGGAGTTGGACCAAAAATTAAACCTTGCAGAACGCCCATTGACATCGCGGATCTAGATGACCTCTCTCTTGTCACATCAACCCGCTGAGTTCTGTTACATAGTACGATCTTAGAAGGTCACGTGCACGATCTTTGACTCCATAATGACACAGTTTCCCGACCAATGTATCATGTTGGACACAATAAAAAGCCTTCGAAAAATCAGAAAATACCTATAGCATCTCCTGAGCCCTCTCAGGCCCCAAAGATGTGATGGATCAGTTCAAAATCAGCATCGGTTTTGAACGGCCCCGGGTGAAATCGAACTGTTTGTGATGTATTAGATTATTAAAGTTAGAGTGTAAAAGTAAGTGATTGAATAATATTTTTTCGAAAATTTTGCTTTATGTCGGCAGTATTGAAACAGGTCGAAAATTAGTACGGTCAGATGTGCTACCTTTGAATAATGGATTGACTTTACTATGATGCCTCATAAGGTTAGGAAAAGCATCATGATATATGCATTTATTAAACAAATAAGCAAGATGAGGTGAAATTCAATCGATAATTGAACTTACAATTTTAACTGGAAAACCATGGAAGTCTGCAGTATTTTTCATTTCTAATGATTTGAATGTTTTAACAATGGCCATGGGATTTACATCATAAAACTGAAAATCAATCATGCACTCACTGATATTTTGCCTGAATAATGATTCAGCAAGAGCGGGAGAGGAGCTTAAGAACTTGGTAGTCGAAATATCGGAACATCTGAGAAAATTTCTCAAAAGCTTCTAAAGATAGTAAAATCAAAGAAGTTACACATGTGAATTTGCCCACGGGGAAAATATATGTAATCAACTTTGTCTTTTCTTTACAACACCGACCCATTATCGGGGTTCGATCCCATTCCAGTAATTTATTAGCCAGCAGTTCTGGTGCAAAGACGTGAAGCTCACTAATTAGCAAAATAATAATTATTAATAAAATATTATTTATCCTATATTGTAGGCGCCAAATGCACTGGCTATATATATATATGTCTACAGCTACCTGAATTTTCCCCAAATTTATACCATCGGTATCACAGTAACAGCACACCTCAAATCAGGAACGGAAAAGAAAGGACTCACCTTTGACGTCACAGCACCGTACTCCTGCGTGATCTCGTCCTTCACACTCCACTTTGGTGGCCACCGTGACACTTGACGATATATATTTAGGAAATAAGCGGATGCGTAATAATTAGTGTTAAGTGTGTATTAATTAATTTGACTTTCGAGAACAAAGCGGACGACAAAGAATGTACGTCTTCCACGAGCGGTTGTCAACGAGATGCTGATTTTATAATGTTATAGTGAGCTGAGGGTAGGTAACATACATGGAAATAAAACGAGAAGGGGAAAGGAATGCAGCGTAAAGTTACTGTGATAAGTGGCGCAAACATCCCCCCAGCTTGACAGGACTTTAGTCCTTCAATGAGAAAATAAGCAAATGACTACCTACGAGTTCAACTAATCTACCTAAGCGTAACCAAAATACCCAATATAACAAACAACTATCTATTATAAGCTAGAGCGGTTTTGCAACATAAGCAAAGTTTAATTCTAAACTATATAACTATAAATAAGTGAGTGGACTGTATCTAATAAAACGCAAAATTATTGATTAGGCAACGGACATAGCTTTACTGTGGGTCTACGATATACACCAGATTTCGTGCGTACATTTACGACCCTAACTATTCCGTCTCTTCCAGGAAAGGTATCTTCGACTATACCCAGAGGCCAGTCCAGAGGAGCGCTATTGTCGGACTTAAGCAAAACAATAGTTCCCCTCTACACAGGTTCAGTAGAATTGGCCCATTTTTGACGGGTCTGTAGAGTATGTAAGTACTCTACCTTCCAACGTTTCCAAAACGATTGTACTAAATGGTCGAGAACGCGTTTTCTATGAAGCAAGTTAACATTTTCATTTGACAAATCACGCGCGGGGAGCGAAGTAAGCGGAGTGAGAGTCAAGAAGTGAGCGGGGTTAACGCGAGAGGCTCAGAAGGATCGGAGCTCAAAATAGACAGAGGGCGCGAATTTAATATTGCCTCGATTTGTGCGAGTACTGTCGAAGTTTCTTCGAAAGTAAGTAGTAAATTGCCAACTACTTTATTTAGATGCGTTTTTACACTGCGAATATTACTTTCCCAAATTCCTCCGAAATGCGGAGCTTTTGGGGGATTAAACTTAAATTCTATTCGTTTGTTACGCAATTCGTTAGCAAATTTATCGATATACTCTTCAGAGGCGATCAAGTTATACAAATTATCTAAATACGAGTTCGCACCTATAAAATTTGTACCGCGGTCTGAGTAAATGATTCCTACCGGACCACGACGCGACAAAAATCGTTTCAAGGCATTGAGAAACGATTCAGTGCTTAGATCTGAAGCCAGTTCGATGTGCACAGCCTTCGTTACGAGGCACACAAAAAGACAAATATATGCCTTTACACTGCGCACACCACGACGTCTGTAGGGAATAATGGCTAGGGGCCCTGCGTAGTCGACACCGGTGTGAAAGAAAGCTTTGGCTTTTTGAACACGGCAGGGCGGCAAGTCAGCCATGGGCGGAAACTCAGATTTTGGATTGACGCGAAAACAAACGATGCATTTTTGCACACGTTGTCGAACTATATTTCGAGCCGACAAAATCCAATATTTTTGTCGGATAAGCGACATTAATAATTGCGGGCCAGCGTGCAAGTGTTTACAATGAAAATAATCTATAATAAGATTAACAATGTGATCGCGGCGCGGGAGAAGAATAGGATGTCGACTATCATAACACAAGTCAGCGTTTGCTAGTCGACCGCCTACACGAAAAATACCATCACGTACAAAAGCTTTCAATTTGCGAAAGGCGGGAGATAATTTTTTATTCGACGTAATATTGCGAAATTCACCAGCAAAATAATATAATTGAAGGGCCTTTATGATAGCTAATTCAGCGATGTCTATATGTAAAATTTCAAATTTACGAGGAAGCACTTTAATGAATTTTAATATATACATAACTATTCTGACTAATTTAGGCCAAGAAGAAATACGAGAAGCGAGTTCGTACAAAATTGGCAACTCAGGGCGCGCGGTGGTAATTTTCATTACTTTGATTTTATTTTCGGGAGGCTCGGACACGGAATTTGGATCAAACTGCGTGACGGGCGACTCGGCAATAGGAGAATAAGCGAAGCGAGGGCCGTTGAACCATAGCGGATGGTCAAGCAGCTGAGCTGGAGTCAATCCACGTGGTAAACAATCAGCTGGGTTCTCTTTACCACTGATATGATAAAAGTTACGAGGATCTAGTTTATTGTGAATTTCGCCAACTCTATTGGCCACGAATGTCTGCCAGCGCGACGGAGAAGAGTGTATCCACGCTAACGCCACGGTACTATCAGTAAACGCGTACACGTTATCTATCGTGCAGCGTGCTGAATAAGTGTCGATGACTGTGCGCAGTAATTTCGCGAGAATTAAGTTACCGCAAAGCTCTAAGCGCGCTAAAGAAACATTGCGTATAGGAGCTACTCTAGATTTAGCGCATACTAAATTTACTCGATAACTATTGTCATACGGACAAAAAACGTGAATATAAACGACACCACCGTATGCACGTTCGGATGCATCTGCGAAACCTAAAATACTAATAATACAATTTACCGTGATGCCCACGTGACGTGATAGCTTCACGTTTTGAAGTAGGGGCAGTTCAAATTCGAACTGTCGCCAGAGCGAGACCATACCTTGAGGAGGTACGTCGTCCCAATCTAACTTACTTTCCCAAAGCGATTTAAGTATTAATTTCGCCATTAGTATAACTGGTGCAACGAAACCCATCAAGTCCCAGAGTCGAGCGATGGTCGACAAAATATTGCGTTTCGTGCACGCGCGACATTGTGAATCAACGGTGAAAGTAAATATGTCATCGGCCGGGAGCCAATGCAATCCTAATATTTTAAATTGATCGTCCGAGCTAAACTCTACGGCCTCAGACACACGATTACTAGGCGGTATGTTGGCCATAACTTGGGGCGAGTTACTAGAAAACTTGACCAATTCGAACCCCCCAGCAAGAAACAACCCAATCAATTGATTCGAAAGTTCGATTGCATCGGCCTCGGAGAGACAGCTAGAAGCTAGATCGTCCATATAAATGTCCCTCTCAGCGACGCGTGAGGCTATGGCGAAGCGCTCGCGTTCGTCAGAAGCTAATTGACGAACGGTACGAATCGCGAGGTAGGGACTGCAACGTAGGCCAAAAGGTACGCGAGTCATTTCGAACAATTGCAGCGGTTCGTCACGATTAAAACGATACAATAGTCTTTGATAGCGGTGGTACTTGTTATCGACTAATATTTGCAAGTACATCTGACGAATATCTGCACTAAGAGCCACAGGGAACAATCTAAAATTTAATATAATTGTGAACAAATCAGTTTGCAAATTTTTACCAGTACGTAAAAGGTCGTTAAGTGACTGACCAGATGTGGTTGGCATACTGGCATCTAAAACTACACGTAGTTTAGTCGTAGTTTTGTCGGAACGTACGACAGCGTGATGCGGTATAACGTACTGAGAAGTCGAACATGTCTCAAAATTATCCCTAACCGGAACTAAATATCCTTTGCGTAAATATTCTTTGAATACACTATCGTATTCCTTTTTTATCAAAGCGTTAGCACCTAATTTACGTTCCAATGAATAATAACTACGCTCAGCGGCTCGCGTCGAGTCACCGAGAATTAAAGGATCGCCTTTGAAAGGCAACGACACGATATACCTACCACTCGAATCGCGAGTGGTCAAATTGGAATAAATAGATTCGCAGTCAGTTTCGTCCGGTGTGAGTGGCGAGGCGTCCGGTACGTCTTCTAATTCGAAAAAACGATTCATGCAATTTTCAACCGAATCGTAAGTACAAAAAATGCGGGTTAGACAAGCAGCGGGTGCGACGATTGGTGCCTCTCCTACTATCAAATAGCCTAACAGAGTTTCTATAGCAACGGGCTCACCAATACTTCGAGAAATTACATTATGGCGTAATATGCGAGCAAATAAATCCGAACCAAGGATGAGATCTATTTCAACGGGTTTGTAATAATTACAATCGGCGAGCGGAATATTATTAAAATAATTCAAGCGAGAAGTATCTATATAAGCGGTGGGTAACTCGCTTGTAATGCGATGCACTACAAGTGGTTGTATTGTAAATCTAATCGAGTCATCGTAGCGCGAGCGAATGGTCAAACAGGTAGTACCTTCAATAGGATTGGTGACGTCACCTACCCCAGCCACGCGATTCGTATGAGCTGGGTACAGCGGCAAATTTAATAATTTACAACAGGAGGTAGTAATTAAATCTTTCTGCGAAGCGCTATCTACTAATACGCGCACTGTATGTATAACGCCAGACGCATCAAGCACGTTACATTGCGCCGTACCCAGCAACACGGTACCGGAATGGTCGCCTGCACGCGTCATTGGATTGGATGCGTCATTTATATTTGTACCGAGCGCGCATGCGCACAGCGGTGCATTATCTGACGAGGCGGTGGCGGGAGACAAAGTGGCGTTGGTTATAACGGAAGCGTTTCGCGATGCTATACGAGGGGTAGCGGGTGGGAGTGAGATATCGTTATTGTTTTTGAAATGCAATAACGAGTGGTGCGAGCGGGAACAAGTGCGACATCTCGCTTCCGACTTGCAGCCAAGAAGGAGATGTTTACTACTTAAACAATTTATACATAAGCGGTTTTGTTTTACGAAATTATAACGATCATCCGGCTCGAAGGACCAAAAAATGTAGGCGCCAAATGCACTGGCTATATATATATATATGTCTACAGCTACCTGAATTTTCCCCAAATTTATACCATCGGTATCACAGTAACAGCACACCTCAAATCAGGAACGGAAAAGAAAGGACTTACCTTTGACGTCACAGCACCGTACTCCTGCGTGATCTCGTCCTTCACACTCCACTTTGGTGGCCACCGTGACACTTGACGATATATATTTAGGAAATAAGCGGATGCGTAATAATTAGTGTTAAGTGTGTATTAATTAATTTGACTTTCGAGAACAAAGCGGACGACAAAGAATGTACGTCTTCCACGAGCGGGGTCCAACAAGATGCTGATTTTATAATGTTATAGTGAGCTGAGGGTAGGTAACATACATGGAAATAAAACGAGAAGGGGAAAGGAATGCAGCGTAAAGTTACTGTGATAAGTGGCGCAAACATATATACCTACATATTCTATAGATATATTACACCCACATACAGAAGAAACAGACATGTTCATGCACACAAGTACTTACGCCAAGCGGGAATCGAACCTACCACTTTTGCAGAACCAAAAGTTCGATTCCCACGCAGGACAAATATTTGTTATTTAGGTATTCGTATGGCTATAGGTACATGACTCCAATTATTTTCGATTACCAAACCCAAGTCATATCAAAAACCAGAAGTCACAGAAAATAGATATTAGATGTGTATTTGTATTTATAAAAATCGAATATGTACCTACTAAATGAAATATTTTTTTCTAATGACAAGTGTTAGAAAGGGGCAAATACACTCTCCGGTAGCTATCTCCTACAAACTCATTTTGCCTCCTTACGGCTTACAATTCAAAGGAACCTTATGCATTACGCAAAGGTTTCATTTTTGTATTATACTATTTCCGGAGTGCACAGCGTCCTGTACCTACGTAGTAGGTACTATTACGTCCATGAACTCTGATAAGATCTCTATCTCATAACAGGCAAACCCTAATTTGATAGATAGTGATTGATAATTATGCCTTATACAGAAACGAGAAATTCCCGTGAAGCCAAGGAATTTCGGCAAGAATATACTGATAACGTCTCTGTACGACGGGTGGACGCTGGCGCTACGTTTAACGAGGTCCACAATCACATTGACCTACTTTTGTTTTATACTATTTAGAGACAAGGTACCTACGTGCAAGTTGTTCAGTACCTATATAGTATGGGCTTCTGCCTAGCATGGGACTTGGTGACCTTTTATGAGTTGCACCAGAAATTATTCCTCGCGTTTAGGCTTCTAGAACCAAAAACAAAAAAAATGGAACCGTGATATTTTTGTCATGTCCGTCTATATTATCTGTTACGCCCTGGTGGTCACTACATGCATAGACACATCATGGACAGGTGAATCAAAACCTGTTAAGCGAGAGGAAAATGGGATGTCCCCGTCCTGGGTTAGGAAGAGTACTTGAGATAAGAACCATAAATGTCGACAGTCTTTGTAAAGCAGCATTTTTTAGCTACTTCATTATTTTTCTAAAAGTACGTGAAAAATAGAAAATGACACTGTCTATACTTTAATAAAATATCTAATCAAAATAATGTTGAAGTTGTATTGTGAACGCATCTAATCTATATACCATTATAATAGTTTACAATGAACGCATCCATTTGCAATGTTTAGTACTCAAACCAGGGTTACCATTTATGAGGATTTTCCCATCGCAGGTAATTTGGACCGAATACAAAAGGAAAGAAAGGTTTAATAAAATATATTTAACTTACGTATAATAGAATTTAAAAAAAAAATAGTAATATTACACAGTCTTTTAATAATGAAACTATGGTTTTTGTTAGCAGACTTATAATTATTAACTAAAATTCATTAAAAAGTTAAACCTCGTATTTTCAACGTCTTTTTATTACTTATTGGCATTTAAAAAGTTGTGTGTATGATTTGTGTAGTTTTTATTTTTTAAATGACGCCAGAAGTCATTCTATGTGTGCTATTTTAAATGAAACCAAACTTCTTTTATCTCTTTATCATTTTACAGAGGAGTTGCATTTATTTAACTTTTCATAGCTTGATGGCGGTCAATTTCCAGCTTTAAATAAATATGTGTCGAAATCATAAGGCTTCATATGCCTATACCAGCCTATACAAATCAAACCACATGCACAAAATTCAAAGACCCATAATTTTTTTTATTTATATGGGAGATGGGTCCTTTTTTACTGAGGTTAGGGAAAATTGAATCGTAAAAGTGGAAACTCTGCTTCCGGCACGCGTGACGCGCATCGCGGCATTGGCGTCTGCGGCATCGTGCATCATTCTTTTCACCGCCATTTTGTTTCATTGAAATATCTTTAGCGGAGGAGCCGCGTTCGCAGTGTTTTTTATTTTAAACTGTTCTAATTAAATCGTCACCGTGGCCAACATGAGTTACGGAAGACCGCCGCCACGTATAGATGGCATGGTCTCATTAAAAGTTGATAATCTCACTTATCGCACCACACCGGAAGATTTACGGCGCGTTTTCGAGAGGTGTGGTGATGTGGGCGATATTTATATTCCTCGAGATCGTTACACCAGAGAGAGCCGTGGATTTGCTTTTGTTAGGTATTTATAAATAATACTATTTATTTTGGAATGTTAGTAGATTTATTTATTGAAACTTTTTACTGATTACCCCAGGTTAAGTTGATATTGCAACTGTACCCAAATTCAGGGAAATTCTTGAATATTATGTGTAATTAAGGGCCCTGTTAAGCACACCGGATCCATCGCCAAGGAAAGTCATGCGTTATATCTTTTTGCGGAACGAGGTCCAACTATGCTAAGCTAAACTATAATATTTGTGTAAATTAATGTAATGGCAATAACCTAGTGGAAAATATTTAGGTAGCGCTATCAATGTAGCCTGCTGAAAAGTTAGAAAATATTCAGGCTTGTAGGGGAGGGGCATAGGAACCTCATGCAGTACATATAATTCTAAGGAAATGCAAAAGAAATTATATGGCATAATGGTGACTTGTCGCTTCGCTCTGCTTCGTTCCTCGCATTATCACAAGAAACCCTAACCTAATCTATTTTTTTGAAATGATGGATCATCAACCTGTCTTAGGCAGATTTCAAATTAATCATTATTAAGAACACAATTTTCATCAGGCAGCATTGAAAAGCCGAACCAATATTTAAATTACTGTCATGGATGTATTATTTTTTGAAAATCCTAACCACTTACTAAAAGTGGCTCGGTTAACTTATCTTAAATTGTAGTCCAACTGTATAAACCGTTGGTATATTTTGTTTCCTATATAAAAGTATATTTTTCAAATTTGGTGTCATACATTAGAAAAACCAACTGCATGTCATAGTACGGAGACAAAGCAACATACCTACTTCTTTTTAGCAGGCTTTTATTAGTTTGACTTGTATGTATCTGTCACTAGGATGGAATCTTAGATGTAATTTCATGACGTGCCCCTGCTACTATCAGGGTTGTAGTATGAATTGGTCCACAAGAGATATTTTTGCCTGTAAATTTACTATGTCTAACTGGTTGTCCAACATCTTTTACTTGCCCGTGGTAGGGTGGACGCCCCTAATCTCAGCCTCTTAGTATCAATTTCGGCCTGTTCCATTTATCCCTACCAGATCAGCCATACCAGTATGGAAGAATGGAATATTTTTCCACTTATCCATACTAGTATGGATAGATGGAAATTGTATGTCCATTTATCCATACTAGTACGGATATATAGAAATCATACTTCTATTTATCTACTACCGAGTTAATATACACTATAGTTAAAAAAATGTCTATTATAATAAAATTCATATTTATTAAGAAAATAATATATTATGAAACTAAAAATGAGATTGACTCTACTTACCACTATTTGTTGGTTTGGGTTGGCTTTCTAAAACTACCCCTCTAAGAGTATTAATAGATAATAAAAAGGAGGAGGGCGAGGTGAAGAGATTAAACCAACTTTTAGAATTTTTAGAAATGCGGGAATTCGAAAAAAAAAAAACGAATTTAAAATGAGTAACACATAGCTGCTACTAGACATTTTAGATAGACTTCAAACTAAACTCAATGGCTAGCCAATCTTCTAATAAGTCAGAACTATTTAATTATGGTAGATACTTTTATCTATGTATTATCATGTTTAAAAGAAATACGGTCAAGATAGGTTGCTTTTCTACCATTTCCCAATCAATAGGTAGGTTAGGTTAGTTTAAAAAAAATCCAATAAAAACCTAATGAATATGGGCGCTCCGATTACTGTACCAACAATCGATGGTTCCAACCCACTAAGAACATAAAAATCGAATTTTCACTTGTTACTAATGTTAGGTTAGGAAATTCTAACGTATTTACTGTTTTCAATTTATTTTAATGTTGAAGTCTATTCCCTCTTTCAATAGTCGATCCTTTGAATCATGTCAGTCCAAGGAGCGAATTCATGTCGGTGGTAACGGGTATGTATTTTTTATTTTTGTTTTTTTTTTTGCATTTCCGCAATGAAATTCTGTAAGTTGGTTTCTTGTCTTTGTCCCACCATCCCCTAAATTATTATTGATACTTCTAGGGTAGAAGTTTTGGAATGCCGCACCTTAATATCTAGACATAATCTCTTTTAAAGATACTTACATTAATTGTTACAGTTTTTTTAGAATTATATTGATAGCCATCGTTAAGCAGTACAACTCCAAGGCCCCTCTTTATAAAAAAACTAGCTCATCACACATTTTGTATACAATTATTATTTAGTTGTTCATATTCCCTTGGTAAAATAAAATCACAGATATATTGACAAGTGTCTTTATTCTATTAAATAAATGAATAATAAATAATAGTAGGTATGTATGATTATGTACACTATCAGCCAGTAACTTACCTTTATATTACCTGTAGGTTTCCTTATTATTTTATCATAATAACAAAACACTTTAAACATTTTCAAGTTGGTTATACTTACATTTCGATAGGAGGGATATGTGGAAAAGTATCCCTACTAGTATGGATAAGTGGAAAAATATTCCATTCTTCCATACTGGTATGGCTGATCTGGTAGGGATAAATGGAACAGGCCTCAATTTCATCTTTAAAAAATTGTTGTGATTGAACTGTGGATTAAAACTAATTAGTGTTTATACAGATTGGTAGGTTATTTATTTAGATTCTATTATTAATATACTGATCAATCATAAATTTAACTTAATATTTCAAAATAGGCAACAAACAAGAAAATGACCACTTGTATCTAATCTCAGCCGCGCTGTACCTAAAGCCATCCTTTTGTGCACTGAATGACAGCCTACTCTAGGGTCATGCTTTTAGAGTTTTCGTTTTTTTTTATCTTCCATTTAAATAAAACTAGTTAGTGAAATGTAATCAGTTATTTTATTTATTTTCTTGGCATATGTACAAATTATTTAAGGTCTTATTAAAAAATTACTGCAAATATTCTACTCATGTTTACAGTATTTCTTAGGTTGTCACTTTAATATCACCTAGGTATATTTTATTTAGTATTTTATGAGGATTGGATGATGATTTTGATCTCTAAAAAAAAACTTAAAGATAAGTACTTAACTTACACTTAAATATCTTAAATAGATTTATATTCATATCCCTAACGCTCATAATGTATATGTAAATGTATGTACCTACTCATGAATAAAAAGTAGGTAATGGCTTAAAAAAGAAATAATCTACCTCCCATACAAATATGAGTTGGCGGCCCCAATATCTATGTGCTGTAGAAGATTTTTTCGTTTTTTGACATATGTTCGTTATTTACAGCCTGTATTTAACACGTTAAACGCCGTGGCACCCACCGGTGGGTGACAATAGACTACCCCATTAGGCCACGTGAAATTTAATAAAATGTCCAAAAATCATCGGTGGTTTTTTTAGTGTATGTCGAAAGAATAGATAAAAATAGTATATTTAGATTTAGAAGAAACAAAAATTACTAAATATTTCGAGCAGAAATCGCTGTCACCCACCGGTGACTGCCGTGGCCCCATAGAGCAAATCTCACGTTTATCACGCTAAGGCGCCGCGCGGGTCACACTGTCACCCACATATTGAGACCTATTCTTCGAAAATATTTCAAGGGTATGGGTATAATAAACAGCCAGAGTTCAGGGTCGTAAAGTTACTACTTATTGTGACATTTGTCCTGGTACACCATATCTTTGCCTAGACTGTTTTAATTTTTTGCAACGTTGATCTCTTGTAAAAGCCTAAGAATATGTTATAATATAATACAATAATAAACTTTGCCAAATCTTTATTAACCTATATCCGATTTTCTTTTAATATTTGTTCCTTTTCTTTCTAATTTGTTTGATTTGTTTATGTTTCTAGCAATCAATTTACGCGAAAAAGTATTTTTGCTACGATTTATTGAGAATTTCGAGCTATTGTTTTTAATGTATCTTAATTATAAATAAGTGGGTGTTGTATAAAAACTTAATTTTAGGAAGTCATAGTTTCTGAAACCAACTTTTTTCCGTTTTATTTCGTCTACGCTGTTAAAGTCTGAAAAGAATTTCTATTCCAGTTAAAAAAATGGTGATCTAAATTTTATTTTCAAATATTGCCATATGCACTTTGTTCTTTGGAGTCATGTCGATCTAGTTTGAAATTATTTTAGACAATTTACATAGGTATTTTGAAAAAACAATAGCTTAAAGTTAGCTATCGTTTGCGGTCACCGGTGGGTGACGCGGCGTGATGGAAGCATCTAGTGTCACCCACCGGTGGGTGACGTGGCCTGTACGGGGAACCCACTAATTTTCGCTCGGCGTTTAACGTGTTAATTACCATATTTATTGGTTACTCAAATATACCTTCACAGATAAAACGCTATTAGTATAAGTAGGTATATTTTCAAAACATCAAATATAATGATTCTGGATTGGATTAAAAACATGTACAACTCACAATCAAATTAAATTAATCCAAATTTGTATCTTATGACAGCCCTGATTCTTAGGACATGGCTGTGATTAGGTACCTTGTTGAACCAAATATCAGCCTACCCTGGCTGGCATTATGTCCTTCGTACATTTCTTGTATCTAATTGCAGCCACATCATTTCCTACTGATCAAAAAGTCAAAATATCTATGTTTATTCCTAAATTCATGCATTATTATATTGTTATTCATAATCAATCGAAATACAACACACGCGTCTTAAGAAATGTGAAAAATAACTTAGTTTAGCACGTCCCAAAATTGTCGCGAAAATAACAAAATGGCCAACATTCGATGTCTGCATGCTTCAATTTTAAATTGAAACTGACGTATATATGCCAATATTACCATATTTGACACGTATTTTCTGCTGGATAGGTACTAAGTTTTTTTTAGTTCACATCACTAATTGAGATTGCCAGTAGAAACGTTAATATCAAAGAAAACAGTGAAAAGGCTGGGATTAGGAGCATGGCTGCCATTAGGGGCATCCACCCTACTATGAAGGTTTGAATTAGGTAAAAATTGTAACCATCATCATCTATTTGGTGAGGTTAGTTTCAGCATCATAATATAAAATTATGTGTATAGTATGTCCCACGGCCATAGAATCAATTTCATGTTACAATTTTGCATGAGCAAAATCATGCGGTATCCATCGAGTGTAAAGCTTCCATACCATCAGATGCACATTTAAAATCTTTTGCCCTTGACTCATTTCAATGCCTAATACAATTTTTTTATCAGTCTTAACTAAGTGACGTATGATATCAATATTAAATTCGGTAACCGCAGTCGCTGGTCGACCTCCACATCCATCGTCTTGGAGATAATTATGTCTACGTCTGAAATCACTGAACTCGTATACACAGAGCTACGAGATGGAGCTTTATTACCAAAAGCCGATTGAAGTATCTGGCAACTCTCTAACTGATTTAAGCCTCAGCGAAAATAATAAAAAATCATAGTGGGAAATTTTCTCTAGTTAAGTTCATTGTAATTCTGACACATAATTTTCAAACCGACGACGCCACTATCAAGAAACAAATGACTATCTCGCAATTTAAAAAGTATCACATTCCCAGAGAGTTCCATTTTCAAATTTCATAAATGGCTTTCTAATTTTTTTCTATTGTAAGTGGCCAGTTCCAAAAACTTAAGTATCGCTTACACAATCTATAACTAAAACACACTTGATGTCACATAAGTCACTATATTCTTTCAGATTTATCTTCTGTGGGTAACTGTCTATTTGGTATCACAAACAATATGATGTAAAATTAACTTTGGTGATATTAAAATTGTATTGAATCTATACTAATATTATAAAGCTGAAGAGTTTGTTTGTTTGTTTGAACGCGCAAATCTCAGGAACTACTGGTTCAAATTGAAAAATTGTTTTTGTGTTGGATAGTCAATTTATAGATTAAGGCTATCGGCTATATGTATAAAATAATACTATCTGTCTGTCTGTCTATTCGAGCAAATCTCCAAAACGGCTAAACTGATTTTGATGAAACTTCACAGATATGGAAAAAAAGTAGTCAAAAGTGACATACACTACTTTTTGTATGTCTGTATGTACGTCCATCTGTCTATTCGAGCTAATCTCCAAAATGTCTGTTATAGTAAAGATAAATTTATCTTTACTATAACATTATAAATTAGGTGAATGTATGTTTTGTTGTTTGCTTGTTAGATTATCTTTGCAACATAATAAGGCAAGAAATTATGCTATGCGATTTTTCGCACCGAAATAGGTATTTGCAAGGGACAAAAAGTAACAAGCTACTGTTTGTTATATAAAACTAAGCAAAATTTGAAAACACACAAAGCTTCAAGTAGTGAGATTGAATAGTACCTGCAGTAGGAATCGAGAATGAGAATGCTTGGACCAGTGGACTGAACATCTGCAAAAGCTACACAATAATTTAGTGCTAATCATTAAATGCAGCTTCAATTTTCTGTAGATTCTACGACCGTCGTGATGCTGAAGAGGCTCTGGACTCTTTAGATGGACGCATGTTAGATGGTCGGGAACTGCGCGTGCAGATGGCCCGCTATGGACGCCCCTCCTCGCCATATCGCAGCCGCTATGATCGCCGTCGCAGGTATGTATATAGTTTGTTTTATTGTTATCAGTAAAGTAGGAAAATGTGGTACAGTAGAGAACGCGTTGTCTGTTTTAATTGTGGCGATTCAATACTGCGTCCACGTCCAAGGTGCGTGAGAAATTCATGTATAGTGACAAGGGACAGATCATGAGAATCAACCTTAAATGTTTTTGACTTGAGCATTAAGCATCATACTAGTCATCTTAGGAAAAATTTTATATGGGAATTGTACAGCATATTTTATCTTAAAAGAACAGATGCGCTCGTCGCCCCAACACCCTAAACAAAACTGACAATACTCTAATGACTGTTTATGACGGGTTTTAACATTCTAAAGTGTTCATCAATTTATAAATTTTGTTACAGTTACTCACGATCCCGTTCCCGCTCACGTCGCCGCTCTCGTTCCCGATCCCGCCGTCGCTCGTATTCAAAGTCGCGGTCCCGCTCTCGTTCTCGCTCGGACTCGAAGAGCTCACGCGGCCGATCCCGCTCCAGATCACGCTCTCGTTCCCGTTCGCGCCATTGAGGCATTAAATAGGTAAGCATTGTTACTCTCAATAAAAATAATATTTCACAGTACCTTATTGCTCATACCATATAAAATGAATTATTCTCATCAAACATTTACAGATCTTGCCAGCCTTTAATGGCCTATCCGAACATCCCTTGCATTTAAATCAGTAATATAATAATAATAATATAATAATAACAGTCATGAAGAATGACTCTTGCTGTAACTTGGACTTGTGACTGGGCATTAATAAACCGGTTAAAACCACTTATTTTCAAGTATCAGAAGTAAAATAAATAAGAATAAATTGAAACATAAATATATTCTGAACTAGCTGACCAGGCAAACTTTGTTGACCGCCTCAAAACTCAGAACAGTTTAAAACCTACATGTATTGTACGGTAGCTCATAGCCACAATCCTTATCTAAGAATCTGCTCTTAGATGATATCTATGTAAAACAAAAAACCGCGTCAAGATCCTCAGGAGCTGTTTTAGAAAAATATATTGCACTGCCCCCTGGTGGCCTATGACCATAAATTTTTTCTAAGAACATGCTCTTAGATGATATGTTTATAACGCAAAAAAAATTGCATAGAGATATTCCCAGCCGTTTTAGAGAAATGTATTCATTGCAGCGCCCTCTGGTGGCTCATAGCCGCAATCCTTATTTAAGGACCTGCTCTTAGGTGATATGTATGTAACACAAAAAACCTTGTCAAGATTGTCCCAACCGTTTTAAAGATACATATCTATTGCAGCGCCCCCTAGTGGCCCATACCTGCACAATTTATTTAATTATCTATTCGCAGGTGATACTCATGTAATGCAAAAATATGAATCAAAATCAGTCCAGTCATTTCAAAGATACACATTTACTGCAGCACCCTCTAGTGCTTAATAACCATAAAACCTATTTAGAAACATGTTTCAGAATGTTATCTATCTAAATACAAAATTTCATATAAATCATTAGAGCCATGTCCAAAATAGATAAAAAAGTAAAGAAATTGATTTTCGATAGCACCCTGTTTGACAGGTACAGTTTGTATGGTAGTTTTTCCTTGCAATTTCTTCATATTTTTTCACCTTTTAAACTTTCCTTGGACTTCCAGAAGTATTTCAAAAACAAAATTACCCAATTCAGTCCAGCCGTTCTCCAGTTTTAGTGAAACTAACAAGCTTCATTTCATTTTTATATATACATATTGGTTTATAGACAATCTCACAAATTAATATCTAACATTATTTGTATATATGATTTTCAGTGTGCAGACAATAGACAAATCTATGCAGTGGTTCTTACATTTTATATGGTTTATACTTTTAATTTTATTTATATATTTTTATGACTTCGTCCAAAAGCATTCAGTACATTATTCATGAATTAATTTTTTTTAGTTTGTAACTGTACTCAAAATGTACATATTTCAATGATCTTTCGAAATTTTTGTTTATGCACATTGGTAGGCCTGGAATAAGTCATAATTTTTATGTATCTATTATAATAGAGAAACTTAGTTTAATTAAAACTATACTGCAATAGGAGTCAATTCTGTAACAACACCTTTAAAACTACATTAGGATAGGATAGGTATGGATCAAAACTATATAATTTTATGTTGTTCGTTTATAACTAAAATGCAGCTTTTATCAAATATTAGCCTAGTGGGCTACTAGATAGCGCACTTCCCGATTTTAAAATATTTTCATTTTTATAAATAATATTTATATTGATGTTATTAAAGTGATTTCAAAAGAATTTAAGTATAAATTAAATTATTTATGGTCAAAAGTGAATTAAAGTTTAATTGGTTTTTAAAGTCTTACCGGTCTTTCTCCTTATGTCTACCTATTTTTTAATTAATTTAAATTTTCCATACATAATTTTGTCAACCCATAGACATGGAGAATTGACAGAGCGTTCTCTATCCAGCTCTGATTACTTCAAGGTGGAAAAGTGTGAGGGAGGCAAAGCGATAAAGCAGCCAATAGTTATATCTCTCTAAAATTCTAATTGGTCACACCACAGACTTTTAGAAGTAGATATTGTTACGTGTTAGGAATCGAAGAATTTGGAGAGAAAGACCTGCTGACTCTTTTGAAGACTTTATTCACTAACACTAGGTCCAACACAAAGCACTAAGTCCGAACACTAAGCACTATCGATGTTCCTAGCTCATAGCCAAGTCGTGGGTTTCACTGGTATCACTCTTGATCACTAGTTTTCACTTCGAAGTTGCCTCGAAAGTAGCCCAAAAACTGAACTGAGCTCGCTCGCCTTCCTGCGTCTATTTATATGGGTCGCAACGAGCCTCGAGAGCATTCTAGAAATCACTCCACTCGCGCGAACGCAAACGACCGGGTTGGACAATTCTAGAACATTCTTTCCTCTAACGCCATGTAGTATTGAGTAGGGGTTTAGTGTTGTCCTTGTCGTAAAACCCTTCTACAAAGTGGTTTTACTGGTTGACGCTAGATGGCGGTCGTTACTTTGTCTGTTTGTAACAATATGTTAGAGCTACAAAAAGAGGCAGGTAGGGCCACACAGTCAATTTGTCTCTATTTAAAGAAGGGTCAATTTTGAGAGGCTAATTGAATTGATATTCAATATATAGCCTAAATTTGAGAGGCTTATATTGTAAAATACACATCAAATCCCGTGAATGCCATATCACCCACCCAATAATTTTGTTAAATAATAATTTAGCATTACTAAAAAATTACTAGAAAAATATATTGCTTTCAATGCTACACTAAACTATTATACTTCCCATATCAGTAACAACATTTGTATTGATAGCATAAAATGAGAAATTCAGTAGACTCTCACTAGTCCAGCACTATTAAAAACTAGGGTATGTCGGATTATTGGAATGTTCGGATAACTGGATTGTATAGAAGCAGTTCACTTGACATTTTTAGCTACATTATTTTCACATGTAAACAATAGCGGAAGATAAACTGGAATGTGCACGGATCAGGAGTAGGGATGGGTGAGGTAGGCGCGGGCGGAGGGTGCCGGTTTAGCGAGAGTCTACTGTAATGAAATTCATGTGCGTTATGTTTTGATTAATATTAATTTGTTTCAGGGTGACAATGTTGATGGTGTTCCCAGCTGAAGTGCTGTAGGTGCCTCGCGCGCAAGCAGCCTTCAGTGAAGGTATACCACCACATACCACTTGTCACTACCGACTCATCCCACTGTGACTATGAACCACTAATGACATACCTACTGGCTAACTATTACAATTTATTATGCAAAATTAAATTAGTTTCCTAAGACAATTTACTTTGTGAAATTGAATAATTGTTATTTCAATTTTTTTTTCATTTTCTAAACTTGATATGTCAAGCCAGGTTAGTATTATTGGTCAAATGTGGCCACATTAGAGCCGAAAGGGGTTTACGGTCACATAAATGGGTTCAGTAATAATTTTTTTTTGTACTTTCACAAATAAAGTAATGTAATGACAGTTTAGTTGTACATTTAATTTGCTGTAATGTTTAGGATATGTTAGTCTTATTTTTGAATCATACGAAGATTGTTTGCATTAGTTATTGTTAAAATTATGGGACACAAACATGTTTATCTTGTAAAATGATAAATGGTGTGAAACGCGGCCGTCGCTCCTAAATATCATTTCAGGTGTGACCACTACACCAAGGTAACTAACATGAAAGAAGAGTCTTTTACCTCCTAATCCATTAATGAGATAAATTGGGCAATTATTGGGACACCTCAATGTATCTGTATGGTAACTGTTAAATTACTAAACAATATATCCATTAATGTTTCATGTCAATATTCATTTAAAATTGTGTGCATTACTTCTAATGTTTGTAGATTTAATCATATGAGTAGGCATAGGTTTAGTCAAATATTTCATCAGTCAGTCACTCAGCCTAACATGTGAAATAAATTACTCATAACGATGTACAACTTTGATTTGTAAGAACTAATAAATAATATGTAACATTGAACATGCATTATATGCTCAATATTTTATAATGTAACACAACACTTGTCGTGTAACAAATTTTACCAATTTGCAGTATGACGTGCCCCATTGACTGGTGTTGCCATATTAACGTAAGTGTTGGTTGCTCAGGCGGGCGTGGCGTGCGCGAGGCGCGAGGCAGTTTGTGCGAGTGGGTGAGGGGTGGGATTTGCTGTTTGCTGGCAACCCCTGAATTGCTGTTGTTGCTGTCACAAAGTTATGAGTAACATTTTATATATTACTTGACAAACCGCCAGCGGTACTCGCGTGTACCGATATTTTTAAATTTATATTTCGCGCCATTTTCTTCACAGGTGGTATTCAATTATTGTAATATTGTACACATGCGCTCAGTCATAACGTAATACTTCGACTTTTGGATTCTCTTTTCGTGCGTAAAGTTCGCACCAGTGACTTCTACACTGCGTTGGTCTATCTGCTCCGTTATGTCTGTGCGCTAGTACTTACAAAAACTTTAATAAAATAATAAAAATTATAATTAAACGTAAAAACATAGATTACAAACAGCAAAAGGTGGAATGTGTGAAAAGGAGATCTAACTGGTATATTTGTTTGGCAGGCCGGTGCAGCTCGCTGGCCTGTTTGCTGTGGCAGTTTCCTGTGCTGATTCCTGTATTTGCAGATTGTGTGAAATTTATTTTGATAATACTCCAATGAATAATGATTTATAGAGTATGAACCATTAACAAAGTACTATTTCAAGATAGAAGAAATCAGGTAGACATATTTCAAAGAGCAAGTCCATTTTAGCCAGGTCAACAAATATATAGATTGGGACTTTCTCTTTGAAATAATGGACATCAAGTTTGGAATAAAATGGACCTGAAGAAGAGGCAAACAATGTGACTGACTGTTTTTAGGTTTTAATTAAAGATATATATGAAATTTGCTGTTTTATTGTCATTAATCCAGTTTAAAAATCAAATTGATATTCTGCCGGCGCGTAGTAAGGGAAAACAATAACTGCACATTTTGAAGAAAATGATTTAAAAACCCTATCTTAAACATGGGAACTGGCCGTCCACGCCTATGACCATGTTCCATACCTACGCATTTAATGACTGCCGCCGATGCGAATGATACAAAAGTTTTGTTTCTTACGCTCCAATATGTTACGAACGATTACTTCACTATACTGGAGTCGCTGGGAGTTTGCGTTCCTGACAGTTGGTGGCCGAATGGTTGATGTGACTTCGTACTATCGGACGATTCACGTTTCAAATATCGTTTACACACACTAATGACACAAAATTATATTATTATGTTCACTCACAACAAACATGATGCTATAGTTAAAAATTTAATGTTAGTGAACGATATTTTTTTAGAACCTTAATGCGCCATTACAAAGTTATGACCATTACTTCTTTTTGTAGTGATGTGCTAAAAATATCTACACGATTCGATAATACCAGTTTTTGTTAACATACCGTTTTTATGTTTTCTATGGAAAATATAGTTTTGAGTTCTAAACCTATTTCATTTATTTAATTTGAATAAATATGGCTTTTTAATTATTAATTTTTCAAAATGATTAAATGATAAATAATTAAATATTCAAAATAAAAAAAACAAGTTCATAATTTTACTTTAAAAAAAAAAGTTGATCCCAGTTATTCGGTTTATATGTGCATCAATTTTTTCAATTACAATTGAACCGAAGCATTATTAAATTTTCGAAGTTAAAGCGAGTAGCGTCGCAGTAGGAGAAATGGGTATAAAAGGGTCGATAGCGGATCCCACACATCCACGTCTACTTCAGAATGCACTAGAAGTTTAGCGCTATCTGTATACCTATTTGAATTTCCGCGGAATGGCGAAGTGAGAGTTGTAAACGCTTTACAAAAAAGAGAGAAACAAACATTTAATAGCTTAAAGGTTGATACTCTTCAGTTAAACTCGCATAACCGCACTAAGATTCTTGTGCAGCGGGAGCCAAGCCACGCAGTCGACAGTTAGCCATGTGTGGGGGCACGTGGAGTCGCTCCGAGTTCCGTGCTCCGGGTTTTTGACGTGCATTCACTCAGTAACTCCATAGCTTCTATTCATTTACGGTCACTTAATTATGAATTAAAATTTGTTATTATAATAATTACATTTAGTCACTTCAGGCAATACTTCCCTTCTGAACCGGAATCGTCATTATGCAAAATTAAATATCCGGAACCCACATACCCCGCGCGCTAGGGCGCGCGGAAGCTGTAGACTTTAATCCGCCTTCCCATCGCAAGGGTAAAACAAAAAAAAACTTTGTATTAATTTATGCAATTTTTGTACAACCATTTAATTTCAGTTTAAGTTTAGTTGATTAGGCACCTTACTTGGTACTACGTACAGACAGCAATTACTCGTAATTATTGTTAATTAAGATTATTAAAACATAAATATAAAAAACAATTGTTAATATCAAAAAAGCATTAAAAAATAATATAAATAAGAAAAAACTGAGCATTTAATGCGAAAACACATTGTAAAATTGAAATTTGTATGTGTCGCTTAGACTTTTTTGATGTGTGTATATACACAATTTTGAACAACGAAATTTAAATAATTAACATTTCATTTAGATTATCATTTATAGAATTAGTTTCTTTTTCTTGGCTTTGGTTCGTTCGAAAACGTCGATTATATCGTCAAAATCATTTTTTTTCACTAATTGAGCTTCAATAGATAATAATGCAAGAGCGTTTATTCTATCTTGGCCCATGTGACTTGTGCCTCCTACGTTCGAATCCGCCATAAAGTTTGATTGTAGACTTGTGTAGCTCGCGAAAGAAAGATAAAAAGATATATATCCTACCAAAAGAGCTATTACATCTTCATGTCACTTGTGTTTCAACAATATCTTTAGAATAGTTTATATCCCTTGGTGATATGATTCATTTTCGGATATACAGTCAGTGCAATGCGAATGATTAGAAGACAAGTGAGCGACTTGCGAGCTAGCTGAGCCGAACCGAAAGTAAAGATAGTACAATGCCTTAATAGAACGAGAGAGAGCTACATCGTTCGACCAACTTCGACCGTTCATAACGTGCGAAGTGTGCGGCGTAAGTACAAAGAACTTTTTACCATCTTGCAATAACCATAGAGTCTAAAATGATATAATTGCAGTTATAAATTATTCACTTATTTGTTTCTGCCCTCATCTAGTGAGCTAAATGATAGACAAGATATAGATGAGAAATATAAATCGCTGATATGAAAAGATATATCCCTCTCTTTTTTTTTCAAGGATATATATTGCGCACGTGTATTTGATTGTAACTATATATAGTGTCACAAACGCTGGACGCTAATATGAAGCGAACGTGTGGAAAAATTTCATGATGAACATTAGCCAGCACCGTTTGATTAAAAATGACTAAAAATACCGACCAAATTGAACCTATCAATAAAAATCAAAAATTTTCCTACTCATTCCTAACTATTCATGCAGACCGCTGTGATGTCATGTGATATGTGACTGATTACCCTTTCTTTATTCGGTAGGTATCGAATGGAATAATACGATGCCGAAAATAGTAGTATCGATGTGAATACTCACAAGTATCGAATCAACACTATTCACAATCACAATCAATTCTTACATGGACATGACACAGGCCATCACAGACTCACATCTAATCTGTGACTCACATCCTCTGTCTGTCTGTGATCCTCACATGGCTAACTGTGGGGAATTTAATTTAGATGGAATAGTTAGTTTTTGTGGATAACGACCATCGAACTCGAACATAAAATTGCACAAATTACATATTAGTATGTAATACGATTATAAAATGTCGTCATTTTTCCTCAAAGGTAAATCTCGAAAAGTAATAAAAAGAAAAAGTGGAAATGTTAAGAAAATTAAGCAAAACAACGAACCTAACCTCATTGCTCACGATTCATCAGATAGTGATTTAGATTTGAAAAAATTCTCTGAGGCTGAAGAATCTGAAAATGATTATGAAACGCCCGAACAGAAGAAATTGAGACTGGCCAAAAAGTACTTGGAGGAGATAGAAAAAGAGGAAACTAGGCGAGCCGACCTTAAGGAGTTCGACGAAGACGCTATAGAAAAACGTTTACGAAACGATTTCTTACAGCAAAAGGGCAAGTTACGGGTGCAAATCGCCAACACTTATCAAGCTCCAACGGATAGTGATGCAAGACTCATCCGTGTTAAAGAACACAGGCTGCCTCTTACTTGTCTCTGCATCAGCAGTGACGATCAATTCATTTTCACTGGAAGTAAATGTTCTAGTATCGTTAAATGGAGTATTAAAGATAAAAGAAAACTGGGAAACATCAATCATAAAAATAACAGTCTTATCAAAGGACTAGTTATGTCAGTTGCCATTTCTACAGACAGCAAATTTCTTGCAACATCTGATAGCTCATCGGATATTAAGATTTGGGACCCTGCGACACTTAAACATTTGCATACTTTTCAAGGTCACAAAGACTCTGTTATGGGGCTGGTATTTAGGAAAAATTCTCATGACTTATATTCAGCTAGTAAAGATAGATCAGTAAAAATTTGGTCACTAGACGAGATGGCATATGTTGAAACAATGTTTGGTCATCAAACGCCTGTGACATCCATTGACGCTTTAACTAGAGAGCGAGCAGTTACCGCTGGAGGTAGAGATAGTACAGTAAGGATCTGGAAGATCATTGAAGAATCACAATTGATATTTAACGGTCCTACTGGAAGTTTGGATGAAGTTCGTTTGTTAGATGAAGAACATTTTGTTTCTGGGAGTGATAATGGTGCCATTTGTATTTGGAGTGTGTTAAAGAAGAAACCACTTTGTTCGGTTCTAGAGGCGCATGGCACAGAGAATGATGTACCTCGATGGATTACCAGTTTGGCAACAATTCTAAACTCGGATGTCTTCGCTTCTGGTTCTTATGATAACAACATTAGACTCTGGAAAGTATGTGAATCATATAGAAAAATTGAACCTATGTTCAGCATTGTAGTACAAGGCTTTGTAAATGCTATGCAATTCACTAGTGATGGGAAACAATTATATGCAGCAGTAGGTCAAGAACACAAATCGGGACGATGGTGGAGGCACACTGATGCTAAAAACGGACTATTAATTGTAAATTTAAGAATAAATTAAATCCTCTACATATTTATTTCATATTTAGTTTCCTTATCCAACGTGTGAATATTATTATAGTAAGTCTTCAGTTCATACTAATTTCCACTGCTACTCCTATTAATATTTATCATACTACATTGGGAGATTAAAATGGGAGTTCCTCAGGGATCTATATTGGGTCCCTTTCTGTTTTTAGTGTATATTAATGATTTACCTTACTTGGTAGAAAAATCTGCCGAGATAGTGTTGTTTGCTGATGACACTTCTCTCGTATTTAAAATTAATAGAAATGAAGAGGAATTCTCAACAGTAAACTCTTTACTTTTGCAGGTCTTAAATTGGTTCAACGCTAATAACCTATTATTAAACGCAAATAAAACAAAATGTTTAAAATTTACATTGCCCAATGTTAGACAAGTTGATGTCAATTTGAGACTTGGAGGAGATTCATTAAGTTTGTTAATGAAACTGTGTTCTTGGGCATTACTATCGACGCAAATTTACAATGGGGTCCTCATATTATGAGGGTGGCTGGTAAACTGAGCTCTGCTGTTTTTGCAATTAGGCAAATAAGAAAACTAACCGATGTGCCTACAGCGAGGCTGGTTTATTTTAGCTACTTTCATAGCATAATGTCATATGGCATTCTGCTATGGGGAAAAGCCGCTGACATTCAAACAATATTTGTTCTGCAGAAAAGGGCTATTCGAGCTATATATAAATTAAAATCTAGAGATAGTGTAAAGGCTCATTTTAGACAAGGTAATATTTTGACAGTCCCTTGTCAGTATATTTATGAAAATATAATTTATGTACATAAAAACATAAATGCTTTCTCTAGGGTGGGTGATAGCCACAACTTAAATACAAGACATAAGCATATGTTATCAATTCCCAGGTTCAGGCTCTCAAAGGTTAATAATTCTTTCATGGGAAATTGTATCCGTTTTTATAATAAAATTCCAAAAGAAATGTTAGACTTGAATTCTAATCAATTTATAAAGCGAGTTAAAGTCCAACTCATGAAAAAAGCTTACTATTGTATTACCGAGTATTTAAATGATAAGTGCGTATGGACATCATTGTAATAGTTGTCAGACTTTAAATTAAAAAGAAAAAAACAATTAAGAAAAACATATATTTAAATAAAATAAACAGAGAGGAGTTTCTTGCCGGTTCTTCTCCTCCTAGTTTTTGAACCGGTACCTAATCAATTTTTACGACTTTCAATAAGTGTGTGCAAACATCTTATATTGAATAAAAACTTTTTGAATTTGAATTGAACCACAATTTCATTTTTTTAAAGTGAAGGTTCCATCAAAATAGCTTTAGGGGGGATTTGGAGCAGCATATAGACATTGCTGTGGTATGAACAGTTTAAAATAATATACATGTATTTTAACAACAAAATTTTATCTTATCTGTATATATTATCTCAACAGTATAAAAATATGTGAAGGAAATCAATCCCTTTTTAAGCATACTATGTGCATAGAGAAGTGTGATATTTGGCATAGTTGCAGTTTGTGTGGAGTAGAAGCACAGAAAAGTATAATCTGCATAGCTAAATCCTGGTGAGTATGGCGGATGAGGGAGAACTTCTAACCCCAACTCTAGCAGCTTGGAGACTGTTTGTTGTGAAGTATGGGGTCGCGCGTTGTCGTGAAGGAGCAGCGGGGACGACCGATTGACCAAAGCTGGTCGCAGACGAGCGAGCTTCTCCATCATTGTCTTCAGTTCTTCACAGTACACATCTGCAGTAATGCTCATGCCATTTTGTAAAAAACTGTGATGAATCACACCGGCACTAGACCACCAAATAGTGACCATCACCTTTTTAGGGGTTATTTTTCTTTTAACACATTGCTTTGGTGCTGAACCAGGATCTAACCAACTTGCTGAGCGCTTTCAATTGTCGAACAGAATCCATTTTTCATTACAGATAACTATCCGGTTCAAAATTCCTTAATTGCTGCGCATGTTGAGCAACGCGAGGCAAATCTCGACGCGCACGTTGCGCTGACGATCGTTAAATTCCTGGGGTACCCATCTATCAAGCTTTTTTACTTTGCCAATTTGTCGCAAATTGTCCAATACTGGTTTGATGCCAACATCAAAAGCTGCTGCTAGTTCAGCTGTAGTTTGAGTATCATCAGCTTCCACAATCGCCTTCAATTCATCATTGTTGACCGAAAGTCTGGACGACCACGAGGTTCATTATTCAAGTAATGATTTCCCGAACGGAAGCGGACAAACCAATAACGGGTTGTGCGTTTGTTTTTTAAGTTCTCTGCGTAAACGTTGTTGATGTTACGTACCGTTTGTGCCGCATTAGCGCCACGACGGAACTCATATTCCATAATTACATGAATTTTTAAAGTGTCACATTATGACGAAAAATGGTCAAATGTAATGAAAACACAACGCTAATTAATAAACAAAAGATTTTTTTAAAAAGAATGTCATGTTTTTAAAACAAAATTAATTTCAATTTAGAATTCACAGTCAATCAAATTTTTTTTTGTCTGAAATGGCCAGTACTGAAGAACGGAAATTCATAGGTTAAGACCTAATATTATTCACATTTTTGTAAAATCTGTTATTTTAACAGGGAATCAAACCACTTAATTTAATAATCTATATGTGAAAACTTTGTACCCCTTTTAAGCGTATATTGCACGCACAGAGGGGTGTAAGATTTGGTATACTAGTTACTAAAGTTTATATGGAGGAGTGCAGAAAGTTAAAATATATGTACCTAATATGTGTTGTAAACACTGTCTAGCATATGAGTTTACCTAATAGTCTGTCATTTGATACAGTTTGAATTGACTCACTCTCGCCTATTTATAATTGGTGATTTCAAAAAATTAGTACCTACGGTCAAACTTCGACCGCTGGACGACCACTAGTTTAGATAAATTTGTAACCCTTCTGCTTACATTCACATAGGCTAACCTAATAGAGAAGTGTGAAATATGCTCTACTATATGCATAGCATTTATGTCAATGATGCATAGTCACTGTATTTCAGTGTACCTAACTTGCTAATAATATACAAGAAATATATTGTTATATCAAGCTTGAACTGATGTAATTTTAAAATATATACAATTTATAATGCAATGATTTTCATGAGCAGTATTATTTTTACAGAAATTTGTGGCATGACACGTAACGAAGCATTGTATGACATCATATGGAGGTACATAGACTCTAGGTACTGACAAATCTAACATACATTTTGTGATAATCAATTTCTAATTGTGTGAAATTCTTTTTTTTTATAAATGAATGAAAGATGGGTATGAAATGTATTTTTTTAATTTTATATTTTTATTGGTATCTACACTAGAGTGTATCCTTTATAGGATTGGAAAGGGCTTTTGTTACATGATATAAAAAACATGTAATCAACTATGCATAAACTACATGAGGTTTATAAATATGATCTAAGTAAATGAAATATATAAATCCATAGAGAAATAAAATTGACAACAGCATCCATTACAGAAGTAGCATTTTGACCATTTTATCCCACCACCAAAACACTAGTTTTCTGGTGTATAAGTTACTGGTTTGTAGAAACAGTCTGGTTTAGGCCCTGCTAAGTTTGCATCCAATTTATAGTTCAAACTCTATTGCACACTTAGCACATGCTGCTGTTAATTTTTTTAATCTTAGTCTAAACTTATATCTATGTTTTCCATGATATCAAATATGACATAAAAAAAAACATTTTTAAATATTATTTAATTTAAAAACCCTCCGATAGAGTGGGGAAGCATTGCAAAGTCAAAATGCTTTGCGCCTACTGCTACCTCCCTTCTCACCGCACCAAGTCAGCATCCCTATGAGACACAGTGCAATCTATGTTGGTCTATGTACCTATTTCAAGCTTCACCATTGAAAGACACTACAGTCTTACTATTAACCAACAATTGTACTGGCTCCTCTTAGTTGAAGATAACCTGCAGTAATGTCCATAGGTAAACTACGAACAGTGGAAAATTCTTCTGCATTTGCATAGTATAGTTTTGAATGGCGGTCAATGTAAGGCGCTGGCAGTCCTGAGATGTCAGAGTATTTTTTTGTTGGCTTGAATGTTGGTGGGGCATTTATTAAGTAGTCTGGAAATAAAAATATTTTTTATTATTGCATATATAAAACATATACAATTGAACATCAAATTAAAACTATCACATAAAAGAAAATATTCATACACATGTTAAATGCAAACATTCATATATCTACCAAATTAAACTTTAGATAGATTATCATATAGATTTGTAATTAACAGGCAGCAGTAACAACACAAAGAGGTAAGTGACTACTTTGAAGCGTAGCTTCATTCTGACTGGTATTCTCATATATACATACAGGGTAGTACACTTTATAATGGCGCGCAGGTTCAGCATTTACAATATAAACTAATCTAGAAGGAGCCCTACAGTAGATGAATAAAATCCATAAAGTACTTAAGTGTCCTCTTTGAACATGAGGTGAATGCAAGTTGGTGGTCATTTAGGACCCTTAATATTTGTTTCTGTGACAACAAACAACGCTGTTTATGTTCAGATCAGGCATTAACTTTGACTCTATCTGTACAACTGTCATATAAACATCAGCAAATTTTAAATCATGGCTAAACCATTGCCAAATGCCTTTAACCTTCTTAAGGTAACTTAGTTCCAGGGCTCTTTCACTGCCTCAATAAACATTTTTGCTAACTGCATTAGGTATGGTTTGACAAAATAGCATGCTAGATGTAATGATACTATACTAGGAACTATAGATACACTTACACAATATACAAAACGGGCCACACAATAGTGTTTATACTTATTATATTATTTGTTTAGTGGAAATACTGTTTGAGTGGCGCATAAATGTATATAATGTCTCATAATCATTGACTTCTAATAAATAGATAACTAATGAGTTTGACCTACGTGTGAGCATTTTTTCCTATAGTGAAGTACGAAGGTAAAGTCTACTTAAAAACATCATTAGATGTACCTACCTACCTACTATAACTCGTTAAATCTCTAAACATATTAAGAATAAACATACACAATATAGCCTCATTTGGCCATGGTAATGTTCTCTCGGCAGTTAGAATTTGTTTCAAAGAACGCCACATTCGCTTCTTGCAACCAGATTTGGCTATAAATTTATTTTCAACTTTAAAACATTTTTTATCACTGTCTGCAGTCATTGCTTTTCAACGTACTAGTACGATGGATTTTAAAGAAAATTAATTACTAACACAGGAAAATAACCAGTTATTTACTAATTAAAATTACTAATATTCAATGCACTGGTTCAATAAGTAAACAAGCACAGGTCAGGTAAATACCATAAAATGAGAGGAACACAGTATGCGAATGACATCCAGCTCTTTGCGGAAATCCTACATGCGAGAAAGAAACGCAACAAAATCTGTCATAAAACCTTGATTTAAACACATTTAGTTTCCGTAAGCGACTTGTCAAAATAAAGTCCAGCTTTGTTTTCTATTTTGTGCTTTAATCATTTTGAACTACATAAATTGAATCTTGTGAATTACAATGGTGTCGTGTTCTGTTTTAGATTGCACTGTAACATATAATATTCCAAATAAAGAGAGATTTCACATGTAAGTACTGCCAATAACATACTGTTATCTTAATGCTTATTTTTATAAAAAGCAATCCTAAATTTACTTGGTTATAAATCAATAGTATACGGTAAATACTCTATTTTGTAAATAATTTGTTATATTAAACAATTATGTGTAAGATACAAAAATATTGTGTAAAATTACAATCAAACAATTTAGCATAGGGATTTCACAAAATCTATCGATAGGTCGATATTATCAAATATAAATATTTTGTATATTTAATATTACCTAATTGCACCTGTTCCACTGGAAAGATGTCGTTAACTGTTTTTAAACATATTGGGAGGTTTATTTAGCCTGGCAGCACGTTGTAAGAGAAAGTATGACATCTATACATATATAAGTTTAGTTTTTATTTATAAAATAAATACTACTATTTATTTATAAAATAAATACTACTATTTATTTATTAAATAAATACTACTCATAGTATATAAATACAAGAATTGCTCATATGAAAATATGAGATATACCTATACACGAACCATAAAAACGATAACCAAAGTGGCTGAATTTGATACAGAATTAAGAACTAGTTGCACGTTAATGAATAACATAAAAACTGACCGAAAATTCGGTTGCGTTGTTCAGTAATCGTCGTTCAAGGATGCTTAGTTGTAACCCAAAAAATAATAATATGATAAGCTAGGTGGCTGAATTAGATACAGAATCAGTACTAGTTACATGTTAATGGATGACATATAAACTGACCAAACGTTCAGTTGTATTATCCAGTAATCGTCGTTCAAGGTTATAAAAAGTATCTTTAAGCGAGGATTATTTCCATATTGGATTATTACCATATAAAAAATTACCATTTTGGAGCCCAAGACGCATCTTTTCAAACCTAGACCATTCACGTAGCCCCAAAACTCACGAGACCAGGGCGATGTCTCACTCAGGCTGAAATTGGAAGTCTACTAAAGCGATCAAAATGTACCACATTTAATCGCGGGATAATATTCCACCTGATTCTTACGGAAAAACGTGTCCATGCAAACAAAGTCGTGGGCAGCAGTTTATATTTAACATAACAATTTTATATATGATAACAAAATCCAAAGTTACAGTTTTGTTGGAGAGTCAAAATCAAACGACCCACTGTGCATGCCTACATACGTGCGTGTGCGGTGCGTGAGCCTCGATCGTTGTGAGAGTAGCGCTAAAACCCTAAACTTCGCTCGGCGCGCCTTCGATGCCGACCCTTAACATGCGACTTGTACTTTATTCTATATAAATTCAGCCACTCAGCTTATCGAAATTTTTTTTACGTTATAAAAAGTATGTTTGAACGAGGAATACTGAATAACGCAAACGAATATTTGGTCAGTTTTTATGTTCATTATTGTGCAACTAGTACTTAATTTTGTATCAAATTCAGTCACTTTGGTTATCGTTTTTTTTTTTTTTTGGTCACGATAAAGCATCTTTGAACGACGATTGCTGAATAACGCAACCGAATATTTGGTTAGTTCTTATGTCATTCATTAACGTGCTACTAGTAGGTACTTAAATCTATATCAAATTCAGCAACGTAGCTGATCGAAATTTTTTTGATGTTATTAAAAGTATGTTTGAACGAAGAATACTGAATAACGCAACCAAATATTTGGTCAGTTTTTATGTCATTCGAACAAATTCGCGTGAATACGCGCAACTAGTACTCGATTCTGTATCAAATTCAGCCACTTAGCTTATCGTATTATTATTTTATAGGTTACAACTAAGCATTTTTGAACGAAGATTACTGGATAATGCAACCGATAATTTGGTCAGTTTTTATGTCATTCATTAAGGTGCAACTAGTACTTGATTTTGTATCTAATTCAGCCACTTAGCTTATCGTATTATTATTTTTTAGGTTACAACTAATCATCCTTGAACGACAATTACTGAATAATGCAACCGAATATTTGGTCAGTTTATATGTCATCCATTAACATGCAACTAGTACTAATTCTGTATCTAATTCAGCCACTTAGCTTATCGTATTATTATTTTTTAGGTTACAACTAAGCATCCTTGAACGACGATTACCGAATAATGCAACCAAATATTGGGTCAGTTTTTATGTTATTCATTAACGTGCAACTAGTTCTTAATTCTGTATCAAATTCAGCCACTCTGGCTATCGTTTTTATGGGATTGCGAAAATTTTGAAATTTTTAAATATTGTCAAAAAATTTTAAGTAGGTACCTATTATATAAAAAATAAAAAAAACCAGCAAATAATGAATTTCATCGAACAATCAAGAACAAACGAATTCAAAAAAGAAAAAAAAAGAAAAAAATGGAACGTCAATTAGGTAAGATAGAATTTTTAAATATTGTTTATGAAAAATTGAAAAACGAAAAACCATAAATTTGATCGAACAATCAAGAACAAACGAAGGACAAACGAATTAGAAAAAAAAATATTAAAAGAAAAATACTTTTGGGTGCCAACTTAAGGAAGAATTTTTAAATATTATTTATAAAAAATTGAAGAACGAACAAACAGTGAATTTAATCGAACAAACGAATAAGTAAAAAAAATTTAATAAAAACATTTTTTGACCGCCAACTTAAGAGAGCCTCAATGGTCACGTCCAGTCACGTCACTCGTCATCAGTGCTTCCAGGTTCAACGTAATAACGGTAGATCCACTGTAATTTTGACTGATCTACCGTTTGAGGTAATGGTAAAAATACCTTGTATGGATCTACCGTATTTTTTTACTTGAAGGGAATTCCCTATTTCCCAAATAATCTTGGCACGCATATTATGCGCTACTTACAAAACGAGTTGTCTCGGTCTGACAAAGGGACAATGTGATATATCTTTCTTTTCTTCATTTAGATCAACCAATTATTCAAGCCAGGCATGTCATATTCCGAATAAATTTTTTGTTGAAATAGGGCTGCCTACGTTTTGTGAAATAGGTATGATTCATATGTCTTATGTGTGGAAAAAATGGAAGATACTATGAAAACTTAGTATCTTTTATCTCTTTTACACATTCGACACAAGAAAAATACCTGTTTCTTTAACAAAATGTAGGCAAGGTTATTTTGACAATTTATGCAGTGTGGGTCTTCTAACAAATTCTAGTCCAACAACTAACATATATTACCACAGAAATTCGGAAAATTGTTTTACATTTAAGCTTACAAAAAAGGAGATTTCTACAATGAATGATAAAAATGAAAACCATGAAATTATTTTGCAATAGACATTGATAAACAATTTAATAAAACAGCACTGAAGTTTTTTTTGTATTTTTACTGATATTAAAATTTAAAACTACTGTATTTTTTTTGGAAAATACCGTATTTTTTAGATGGAAACACCATTATTTTACTTTTGAAGCCAGGCGCTACCAGGTGCCATAGACAGTTATAGATTACAGCTGTGGGCAGGCGTCACCAGCTGTGGTCACCAAGCGTCACTGCCACAGAACAACCCTATATAGTTTGTGCACAGAACCACAGCACAGAATGTGCACAGAACATTAAATACTTTCGTCATGGCCGCGTGCAAAAATTTGTCTGGATCTGTTTTAGAGCTACAAATTGATTTAGGATCTCTCCTTGCCAGCGATATCAACGATTTGGACAATAAATTAATTAAGTTAGTAAGAACAGTAGCATAATAGTAATAAATTAAAAATATTTAACTTGTTTTCTGCAGTGTAGTTATTATTTGACTAGCGTTTAAGAAATTATCTTATTACAGATCGGATAGCGAAAGAGATAGTTACCTACAAGCACTAACCCGAGATAACACTCAGTTACTATTGAACAAAGTGTGGGAACTTCCAACTGAGAGAATAGATGAAGCAATCGTGGTTCGGCTCCCTAAGCCTCATACAGTACTACCTCGTGCTAAACCTGTTCCAAAACCAAAGCCACTCACCAAGTGGCAAGAATTCGCAAAATCTAAAGGTATTACTAAGAAGAAGAAGAGTAAATTGGAATGGGATGAACAATTACAGAAATGGGTGCCACTTTATGGGTATAATGCTATTTTCACATAAAATACAATAACTATTAATTGTAATTTAATTTGTCAAATTGCCCAATTTTTACAAGTTTTTCAAGATTACAATTTTTTTTTTTAATTCCATCAAGGTATAAAAAATCTGCAGCTGAGAAAGATAAAAGTTGGTTAATCGAAGTCCCACAAAATGCCAACCCTATGGAAGACATGTTTGCAAAGAAAGTCAATGAAAAATCAGAGAGGGTTGCTAAGAATGAACTACAAAGGTTGAAAAATATTGCTAGAGCAAAAAAAGTCAAAATCCCACGTGTAGGGTTACCTGTCACATCAGACAAAGCTAGTGCATCACAGGTCAGCTTTGCTGAATTTTTACCGAAATTATTTTAGTACTTAACTGTAATGGAGTAATGCCTGTCTGTAATAAATTATTAGGTTGCGCTTTCCAATGTAGCCGGCTGAAAAGTAACAAAATATTTAATCAGGCTTCTGAGGAAGGGGTGTAGGAACCTCACACAGTAAATATTTTTTTAAGGAAATGAAAAAAAAATTATAAGGCTTATTTAGTGGCTCGTCGCTCTGCTCCGCTTCACTTCTCGCATTATCACAAGCAAACCATAACCTAACCTATTTTTTTGTAATGGTGGCCCATCGACCTATCTTAGCCAAATTTCAAATTGATCATTTTTATGAACATAATTTTCATCAGGCAACAATGGAAAGCCGACCCAACTATTATAAGAGACCTTTGAACCCAATACTAACATTTTTAAATTTCTTGTCTATTTGTATGAATTCACATTTTGTACTAAATGTGATACAATTGTGGTTATCAGAGATATATTAATATAATGTTCCCAAGGTAATATCAGTGCATTAACTACATCATCACTACATATTATAAAATAAAGTCCCCCGCCACGTCTGTCTCTCTAAACACAATAAACTCAAAAACTACCAAATATATTGGCATATTATTAACACCAATAGACAGAGTGATTCAAGAGGAAGGTTTATGTGTATAATTTATTAATGTTTGGTGGATTTTTTTGAAATTTGACGTTTATTGTTGAAGAAGTCGGAAAAATATCAAACCGGGTGGGCGCTTTTATCGAAAACGCTGCATAAACAGTAGCATGTGATGGGTTCAGAGCATGCTTACGCCAACACGACATGTGAAGTTTCAGTTTTCAAATGATTGTGATGGAATCTCGTTCTCATAGCGCCGCCGGCGGCGCTGGCCGCCCGCACCGTGATACCTACCACAAAATCTATAAAAAATATATAGATTTTGTGGTAGTAAAAAATATACCTATTTATAAAAACATTAAGAAACAGTTTATTAAATCAATGCGTCTTTTCGTTTTAAAAACTCGTCAATGATTTCATTATAAAATAAACCTGACCCAGACCTGAAATATTGCATAAATATGTGTGGATTCGTTTGTAAAAATCATTGTTTATAAAAGCTAATTGGTTTATAGAGCAAGAGATACCTAAGTTCTGTATGATTTTAATTACCTACTTACTTTGTCACTGTGCAATGACTGTGAAATACATTTCTTTCAGTCTATTGAAATCCTCCAAAATTTCCATTTCGGTATTTTACACTTTAACTTCACCTAATTCAAGTTACTTTAATACAACTTTAAAACATAAAACACAACAAATCGCAATGAATGCATTTGAAAACAATAATGAAGTTAGTTTACATCAAACTGTCTCAGTTAATAATACGTTGCGAACTTCACTTTGCAAGCCTGGCTTATGAGACATATGAAATTTTGATACATATCAATGTAATACGACAGAAACGTGAGTGGGATGGATGGCAATCATCACTACGTGTAAGAAAAAGACAAACATAAAAGACATCTAATTCTGGCTTACGCATGAACTTCGTCGAGTCGGTCGGACGAACTCAGTCGAGGTCACTCGGTCACGTGTCGATTCGTGTCGTGATAGGCGCATATAATAGCGCGGCGTTTGAAACTACAAGCTCGCGGGAAATTCAAATACTCTCACTTCTCACTCTAATTTCTGTTTTTTACTTTATTGTTGTTCGAAAATTTTAGACATGCATGGCTTTTTGGCTTTCAAGAAAAACACGCGCCTGTGCATAAATCTTTTGAAATATAACAAAATAATGTATGGAGGAATTGTGTCTTTTATAAGACTAAAGAAAAGTCCGTGATGGCATATGTCTATCTTTTATGGATGGCTTACTATACCTATTTTTATGTTTAAGAAAATGGTGTCAGATGATGTGGTAATAAGAAAGCAATTTATACGGGTACAATATTATTCCTTATCAAATTACATATGTTATTTACCTTCAGCATTTCATGCCCATTATGATTGCCCTTTACACCATACAATTTAAATTAATATTTTACGAATTATCACGAAATAAAAACTATCGCCCGACAATAAGCGGCCGACCGGGCGCGCCCCATATCGACGCGACACGCGAGACATAAAGTTAGGCAGAAGTTATCAATATTGTATAGAAATATTTTAGTTTGTTTATATTTATATATTCATTACTTTTTCAAATATTTACAGAGTAGGAATTAAAATACATTAAAAATACTCCAAATAGGATGAACTTATGTTACATTTAAATCTAATCCACATGTGCGACGCAACAAGCAGATACGACACTACGACAGAAAAAACACATCGGCATATAAGCTCTGCTACCCGTGCGAAGCCGGGGCGGTTTGCTAGTATAATATTAATATCGAAACCAGACAATAGTATCAATGTTCGATATATCGACCATTCTAAGCCGATAATATCAATATTTCACTATCACTACATATTATACAATAAAGTCCCCCGCCACGTCTATCTGTCTGTCTGAACGCGCTAAACTCAAAAACTACCAAACGATTTGTCAAATGGTTGACACCAATGGACGGAGTGATTTTAGAGGAAGGTATATGGGTATAATTTATTAATGATTTGTGGAAGTTAGTTTAAATGTGACAATTATTGTTGAAGAAGTCTGAAACAATCAAGCCGGCTGGGGGCTTTCATTGTAAACTCTGCCTAATCCCTTTGAGATATAACATAATAATGTACAGAAGAATTTTGTCTCTTTTATAGGACTAAAGAAAAGTCCGCGATGGCATGTCTTTTTTTTATAGATAGCTTACTATACCTACTTTTATGTTTAAAAAAATGGTATCATATGATGAGGTAAATGGAAAGCAATTTACACGGATACAGTATTAATCCTTATCAAATTAAATAAGTTATTTACCTTCAGCATTTCATGCAGATTATGATTGCCTTTTGCACTATACAATTTAAATTAATATCTTAGGAGCTATCGTAAAATGAAAATATCGCGTGACAAGAAACCGGGCGCCATACTGGACGAGCGACGCAACATTTGTGGTTAGGCTGAAGTTATCAATGTTGTATTCAAAGAAACATAATATTGTAGTTTGTTTTTATGTATGTATTTATCCTTTACTTTTTCAAATATTTATAGATTTGGAAATAAAATAGGTACATTAAAAACCCTCCAAGTAGGATGAACTTTGTTCTAATTAAATCCAATGCACATATGTAATGCAACAAGCTGATAGGACACTAGGACAGAAAAAACACTGCGGCATTAGAGGTTCGAGCAGTTCTGAGACTGACATTGTTTTCATAAATATGCAACGGCAGTGGCTAAACTTATAATTCCACCCGGTAACATTACGCTATAAGAATTTTCAATTTATATCTATGTAAATATCTATTTAAAAAAAAAATTCAAATTACTTTCTTAAAATTGCCTATTCGTTCAAAAAAAATATATCAGACTTTAGTAAAAAATTTGGGAATGGTCAATTGGCTAAAATTAAATAAAACAATAAATTAAATTATTTTTAATCTATTTACATAAACCATATTTAAATTTTTCTAGTTTTGAATAAAATTTCAAAAAAGAAATGGAAAGGCAATAGGGCTTTTTATTGGCTGTTTTGTTACATTCAAAAATCTAAGTCCTCAAAAATCTTCTTAAGTATTATAATTAAGTTCTCAAAAACCAATCTGGGTTTTTCAGCTGGCAACAGCTACTGTAGTTGCCAAAGCATCCACAGCATCACTGGGCAAGTTTCAAGATAAATTGCCTAAAGAAAAAGAGATTCGGGCCAAAGGACTTAATGAACTGATACCAGGAAAAGATAGGAAAAGGAAAGCACCAATTCCCACACCTCAAGCAGAAAAACAGAATAATCTTAATGTCTTGGAGAACATTTTGAGTAAACGACCTAAAATTGACATGGAGAAAGCAGTGTCTCAGCAAATCCATGAAGAACAAGTACAGTATGTGATTTTTTTTTCCAATTTTTTATTTACAATTTGGAGCCATCCACTGGAGGATTATTGGAACTTTATCCTAATTTTATTTTTATTGCTTTATAAGAGTACACAGGAAAATATGTAAACCAAATTTTATTTAAGTATAAACCAAATGTCTGAAAAAACCGGTAATGAAAAAAAGATGTTTCTTGTATGGAGACCTTTCATTTTTAACTTTATTTTATTTTTGTTATTAAGCAATGATCTCACAACCACCAATTACCAAAAACATTGAAAAAAACATGTTTCTTGTATGGGAAGCCGCTTTAATTTTTATTGTCATAGCAGCTATAGTAATACACTGAAAATTTCAAATGTCTATTATGATTCAGACGATACAGCCCTGTGACAAACGGACGGCCAGACAGCAGTCTTAGTAATAGGGTTCCCGTTGGTACCCTTTGGGTACGGAACTCTAATAAAGAAGTCTGATAAGTATATAAATCTCATATTTATTAAATAAAAATTACTTTCAGGAGGTCAGAGGAAAAGAAAAATAGCAAACCTGGAAAAGGAAAACGCATCAACAAAGGGGGCAAGCCTAGTAAATTTAACGCAAAGAAGCCTAAAGCTGGTAAAGGGCAAAGGAACCCCAATAAAAAGGGGCAAGGAAGAAAAAGAAGATAAAGTAGTGCTTAATGTTAATTTATTACTTGAATTGGAATTGTTTTTTACAGTGAATATTACGCAATTTTGAAATAAAACATTGAATAAGCATTGAAAATTTGTATTTCATTTGAATATGACACATTATATATAAAGTATCTATTTTGAGTACACGCTACAATGAATTATTTCAAAATATACTTTTTGTATAATTTCTACATTTCACATTAGTATATATTATTTTATTAAATACTGATATATTGTAAATATAAGCTTCAACAAGTGATTTATTTAATTTTAAGGAAAAGGTATCTAATACTGTATAGTCATGACACTTATCATCTCCACCATATTTTATACTAGCTCAGCATATTTAAAAAAAAAAAAAAACAAAATTTAAATATCTAAAACTACACATTTCTATTACAATAATCCATTTTGTCAATAATTTAAAATAATCAAGTTCAAATGTCCCATGATTTAAAAATAGCTTTCACAGTCTGAGATTTTACAAAATATTATAAAAAGAAACAACAATGTGTATAGATTATTTTTGTTTTGAAAACACAATATAAATGATTAATTTAATATTCCACATGGCATCAATTCTTACCCACAAAATTCTAAGTTCACCGAGGCATGCTCAGTAAAAACTACCAAACAGTAAAACCTCAACATACAACTAGTATAAGCTTAGTGTATGCTTCTACTCAACATTATATTTGCACTACTTACTACAAATATATTTCATAAAATAAAATATTTTTTTTGGTACAATTCACTATGACAACATTAATGCATCTATAAACAACAGATTATATATGTCTGTCTATTCTATGATATATAATCCTATGATTACATTTCATTAATAATTATTTAATTTCTAAAATCGAAATACATTTTCTATAATAATCTTACAATAAATTCAGATCGGAATATTAGAACAGTGGATGTCATATGATTTTAAATAGCAAAATATTACCATCAACTGATCTAGTATTATGAAAATCACAGTAATTATTACTTAGATTATAAAATGAAAATATAATTCTATAATCAACGAGTGTCAGCAAAGGCCTTCAAAAATTCGTTCGTTCTCGTATAGATCTATCCACTTTCTGTTTCAATTTGTAGTCTGTCTGTCTTCATAACTACACACTGAAATATGTATAGTTTGACAACTCTAAGATGGTAGCTGTTATAGTGTTGCGGAGAGAAGGGGATTTCGCTGAATTATAAAAATCTATCGATTACCTAGTGACATGGAGATCCCAACTAGGGATGCAAGACATATTTAATATCGATATATATATCGAAAGCAGACAAATATCGATGTTCGATATATCGGCCGTTCTAAGCCGATAACATCGATATAAAAAAAAACACAGACAAGTCAACCTTATAGACCACGCTTTGACAGGGAGTAGCATTCGCCAAAGCTATGTAGTGACACTACATAACTACGTCACTAGTGAGCCGTCAGTTGTAAGCACGTCGGAAGCCATTAAATTGTCAATTTTGAACGAGCCAATGAAAACTAGCCGACCTCTCCCCGCACCCACTTTTTGGCGATTTCGTTTTCGTACTGACGTTTATTAAAGCGTGGTCTATAGGTTGACTGGTCTGTAAAAAAAATAATCCTAGAATACCTCCTGTACATGAAGTGAGGGCGAAATAGAATTTTGCATGTCTTTTGGAGTAGCCTCCTTCAATAATAAAAGAATGACCGCCAAAGCTGCTTAGAAAATCAAGTGTGAACGGGGTAGTCACGACGAAAATTACCGTTTTGATTTCTACAATGGCGTTTCTTTTATATTTTCGTAAAATATATAATAGTTATGTAAATCATCATCAACCATGAATGTCATACAATGTCATAGGATAACAATGAACAACAGTTAGCGAAAAAGTAGTGAAAGCAAATATTTTTTTATAAAAAATACAACAAAACGAGAAACACTAATATGACGCAGTAGGGCTAAGGTAGTAATCAGTATAATTTAACGTAACTGACACTTTGGTAATCAATAGACATTCAGTGTTTATAGGCAGACGAAGATTATATTTTAATTTGTTTTTTTTCGAATATCTATAAAACCCCACAATATATATTTTCATACGCATTAGGTGGTCCACCTCCCTCACAAATCATTAGACCATTTTGTCAAGGCAAAAGTAGTATGGAAGGTGGCTCTCATGTTTTTTAATGGAATAGACTTTCTTTAATGGTTTCTCAACATCAGATACCATTTGATGATACAAGACGTATTTGATATTGATATATAAATATCGAAACGAGGGAAATATCAATGTTCGATATATCGACCATTAAAATATCAATATTTTTAAACGTATAATATCGATATTTCGATATATCCCTAATCCCAACTCAGAGCTGTTAAACTATAAATAAAGCCTAACCAATCATTCATTAATATATACTAAATTAAATACCCTTACTTAAAAATAAATAGCTTTCTAACTACCAGTATACAAAACCCATCAAAAACAATACTTGTCAAAAAAACCAAGTCTCGCAACTCAGTTGTTCTGCGGTAAAAAGTTGTGAGATCCATGTAATACCAAGTCGGTTATTAATTTATTCGGTTATAAATATATTGAGACTTGGCCATCGCACTAAATAATTGAATTTACATGTGTTTTCAGGCGATTGAATTTACACGTGTTTTCAGGCGATTGAATTTACACGTGTTTTCAGGCGATGGCCAAGTCTCAATATATTTATAACCGAATAAATTAATAACCGACTTGGTATTACATGGATCTCACAACTTTTTACCGCAGAACAACTGAGTTGCGAGACTTGGTTTTTTTGACAAGTATTGTTTTTGATGGGATCTCATTTCTTTTTGTACTTTGTAGACAGTTCTATTTTTTTCCTTTTCGGTACCTTCTACTTATTGTATATATGTATATCTATATGTATATAGTTTTTCTAAGATATATTATACAACCTTACGCACTCGTAATAAGTACGAATACGCACGTAGATACGTTTTTTGCATTAATAAATAATTTAATACACGTGTTTTCATGACGGGAATACCCATTTTTAGCTCGATTTGGGGCACTACCATGCGCCTATATTTATATGGGACTAGCTTAAACCCGCGGCTTCGCACGCAATATAATAATAACTGCCGTAATAAAACATCGTTACGAATAAAGCCAATATTGAAAAATTTAACTGAAGACTTGTCTGTATGGGCTTAATTTTTTTTTTTGCGGTTTTTTCTAGATTTTTTAGTTTTTCCTTGATTCATACACCAAACACTACTTATATTCCAAATTTGAAGCTTCTAGGTCTGCTAGAAGTGCCTTAGAATTTTGATGATCGGTGAGTCAGTGAGTGACAAAATGAAGAAATTTGACCCGTTATAATTTCTTAAAAATACTGGTTCCAATTGAATGAAATTTGAAAATATGCTTATATAATATGCCTGCATGGTTACTGAAAATTTCAGTCTTCTAGTTTTATCCACAACGAAGTTACAGGGGGTCGAAAATGGTCTGAATTGCTTCGAGAAAAGGATGGTACGGCCGTGACGCTTTTTCGCTCGACTTGGTGGGGGCACGGCCGTGCCCCCAGATTAACCCTGTAGTCATGAGGTCTCTTGATATAACTTTTTTATGGAGGACAAATACCAAAACCAATACATATTTATAAATTGAAGTTTGAAATATTTTTTTTTGTAACATTTTTCAAATACGTAATTCAAAACATCTCTAATTTTTCTTATTGTAACATTAGGAACTAATAAATATATTTCACCTAATCTACAGGGAGTGGATATTAAAGAGGGAATCCAAAAGTTTTTATCTCTACAGATCAACACTTAAAATGGCATATTATGCCTTTATTCTTTAATTCCTATGATACTATTGGCATAGGTACCTAATATTTCTTGACCTTATTGAGATTCATTATATTAAAATTTTCTGCTGTAACCTCACACTCGATCATAAATCATCAAAGCGGGACAGCGATATAACACTCCCTCTCCCACTTAACAAGTGTTGGGCGTATGTGGCACCGGCGCAGGCTCTTTGCCCTTACTTTATTGGTAAGTGTGAGAGAGCGCAATATTGCTGCCCTGCTCTTATAATTTATGAACCAGTTTGCAGTGAGTGAAAAATGTTAGTATAAGGTCTTAAATAAAGAAGAAAATACCATTCAATTGAGTACGCCATGTGCGACATAGCATTTTTTACACAAAGTGTATATATCTGACTGGACATCATGTTTGCCCTTATAGTGACATACAATATGCACAAGCTTCAAATTCTCTTTTGTAAATATTTGAAGATAATATCGATCCGTTTCAATACATCCCTCGCTGACGTTTTTCTCACATGATAAACATTTCATATTTTTCTTACACACAACTTGTACTGCTTCCAATATCTTCGGTATGATGGATCTAGATAATTCAATTTTATGATCCAAATTCCAAGTCTGGAAAATTATTCTTTCTTCACGACTCCTATATGGGTTGATGAGATGCTCACCGTCATATTCACATTTATTCGAACTCCATAAGCCCCCACATACAAATGTACCAGTTTCAGAGCACATACGCAAAGATTTATCCGATTTCCTATTGAAATAGGTCCCATGGTATTTATTGTTCTCCAAATTGTACCTCAAGTCGAGAAGGAATTGATCAATACGCATCTTACCCAAACCATTCTTAGAGTGCACATATATGTCTGAATTTCTTAGAGCAGTTTTAGTTTTGTAATAATAGCCCCTCATCCTCTCCTTTGCTCGTTTTGTCATTGACTGCTCTTTTGTTTTCTCTGAAGGTTCTAAACCTAAAATGAACAGTTTTTATTAGATTAAATGTTTGGATTATTATCACATTTCAACAAAATAGGATGCTATTACCATCAAACCATGAGGGATCTTGAGATCTTTCACTTAGTACAGTATTTGCATCATCAGCTGTAGTTATGTACTTTTGAAACATTTTAAATTTTTCCTTAATATTTGTAGATAGGAACTCTTTTGCTGCACAACCAGTTTCAAGATATTCCTTCTTAGTTGATCTTATCATATTGTAGTAGAAGTCAAAATCTGTAATTTGTAATTTTTTTTTAATTATATTATAAAGCTGAAGAATTTGTTTGTTTGTTTGTTTGTTTGTTTGAACGCGTCAATCTTAGGAACTACTGGTTCGAATTGAAAAATTCCTTTTGTGTTGGATATTCAATTTATCGAGGAAGGCTATAGGCTATTATTACATCACGCTACGACCAATGCGACAACGCGATGGGGAATTTTTCTGTAGTCCAACCAGGCGGAGCCGGGAACAACCGCTAATAATAAATAAGTAAAGACGTGTTTCAGAGTTTTTTTTTTCAAATTTTAAGGGGGAGATAGGGATCAAAAGTATGACAGTAACCAAAATTTATTTCAGCAAAAAGTACGCAGAAACCATTTCAAATGTTAATAGTAGATAACTTAACAGTTATTTGTAGTTTACACAGACGAAGCTGTGGGCGGTCGCTAGTATTTAATAAATTCAAATATTGTCACCAATAGTCAAGAGCATACAGGGGAATTGTAAAACAGGGGAGGCGAATTCTTAATGACCACATTTAAAATTGTATGTGACTTTAGCTTTCTCTTAGGGGACTGGAGATTGAGGAATTCAGAAATCATCACAGCCAGTTTCAAATAATCTAGATGACAGTTTTGGAAAATTTCAGTATACTTTTTAATTCTTAAAATGAATGACAAATATAATTTTTACTTATTCGTAGGTATTATAAATTATACCTTCATATATTTATAACATAAGTACTGACCAGTGACCATTTTTTCATTTTTACTCAGTAGAACCAATAAGGTCTGGGAAGGGAGGGTGGCGAGGTAGTCGTCGTCATCTAAGATCGTCCCGTCCTCGGCTACGCACATCCGATATTCCGCATCTGCGCCGACATTGACCTAGTAACCGAATTCAACAATTAGGTCAGGGTCTTAACCCACAATATCGTTCAAGGTTAAATTGTTACATATATCGTATTAAAAAACTTCTAATTAATGCAAAATACATTTACAATACACAATATATTAGACAATATCGTAGTATGTACACACGTAGTAAACACATAAAACTTTACTCACTTCCAACTTTTTGCGCGACTTTCCGATTAGCTCTTGTAGGTTTTGCGCGGCGACTCCGATCTTTTTTGTCCTTTTCACATCAGTCACTTTAAACCCTTTTTTCATTATTTATAATTTACTGTTAAGGCATAAATAAAATAATAACACATTTGGCGGAAACAAGAATAAAAATACGATCAAAAATAATTACAACACGACTCTGCTCAACTCTGCTCCCTCTGCTATGCCTGGCCTGGCTATGCCTCTGCGTGGCCTCTGCTCTGTCCACAAACTATAGAGGGTTCTGTTTGACACCAGTGTTACCAACTCTCAAAAATATTTATCCTAAAGTTTGTGTCAAAAACCCCTAAAATCGCCTTAATTATTGAGTTGACCCCCTAAAAAATACATAAATATAAATTCATAATGATTTAGAAATAATATGCTGTAATATGTTTCAAAAGTCTTTTTATTATAACTTATTTACACAGACCACCATATGCACAGACAATAAAATGGCCGCCAATGGCGCCAGTATTGCCGCCAGTCACCACAGAGTGGTTGTAGAATTACGTACTAGATGTCGTTATAAGTCGCTAGGTCAAGAAAAAAACATTAATATTATCAATTTAAAAATATTAAAGAGTAAAAAAATCCCTGAAAATACCCCTAAAAATTTTAGACCCCTAAAAAAACCCCATCTCACTTATTTACCCGCTAAATCTGGGGGAAAAAACCCCTAAGTTGGAAACACTGTCTGACACAGTCTGTGGACACAGTCTGAAAACTCTCACGACAAAGACTACTAATACTATTATTGTAAGTATATACTTGTTTTAGACGGGCAACTTCAATTTTAGTAAGCATGGAAATGATTGCTACTTTTAATTCATTTTTATTTGATGAAATGACTTATTTTATTCACAGTGATTTCACCTGTTAAATGTCACAGACAGTGATTTTTAAACTTTACGAGCTTTTAACACTCGTAATATACTATCAATCACTCAATCAATATCAACCAAAAGCAATCAATGAATATCAATTAGTCAATCAATGTCGATCAATCAAAATCATTTTTACAAAATATACCATTTGCTACTAAAAATTAAATTTCAAATATGAGTTATATGATTACGACCAAATAACAGCCAATTTTTTTGATTTCAACAACAGATTCGCGATCAAAATCCATGCACACCCATAGATATCAATTTTGAAAGAAATCGATCCAGTAACTAAAAAGTTGAAAATAGCGAATATTTAAAAAAAAAAATAATATGAAACCTACCTATATTTAGATATACTAATAAGCACTTATCTAATCTATATTTATTTACACTAAAGCTAAATCCAACTTTTATTTTACCTAAATCGCAACACACATACAATACGTAAATTACATAATTGCGACACAATCGCCCTTCACGGCTCCCGAACTACAAGTGAAATCACATTGAATTGAAAGCATTGAAACTGTGAAAGAGTGAAATCACAATGCATCTGTGAAAAAGTGTTTCTGGGACCTCGAAATTTCTTCGTACAGCTCATTCCAGTTGTACGAAGTACTTACTAGTTCCATGATCTAACCATCTTCTAACTTTATCTATGGTTCTAACTCATATCTCATATCCGGTTGTGTTCGCTGTTGTCAAAGTTGTCAATCGCAATATATGTTTCAAAATATTAACCAAGAATTGAGTTTCTATTTTGGACCATCTTGCATCATATTTTCGGTAGAAAGTAGACATAAAAAAAACATGTTAGAAAAAGTGGTCCTACCGATTCAGACATTTAATTGAATTCATATAAATTTGTACAATAGTATTAACATCTGTGGTAGGTATGTGTAACAATATACTACGTATTATAATACAAAGACCCTGCCGCGTCTGTTGTCTGTCTGAACGCGATAAACTGAAAAACTACTTAACGGATTGTCATATAGTTGACACCAATGGACGGAGTGATATTAGAGGAAAGTATGTGTATAATTTATTAATGTTTTGTGGAAGTTAGTTTAAATGTGACGATTATTGTTGAAGAAGTCGGAAACAATCAAGCCGGCTGGGAGCTTTCATCGAAAACGCTGCTTAATCCCTTTGAGATATAACATAATAATGTATGGAAGAATTGTGTCTCTTTTATAGGTTTAAAGAAAAGTCCGTGATGGCATATGTCTTTTTTTTATTTATAGCTTACTATAGGTACCTACTTTTATGTTTAAAAAAATGGTGTCATATGATGAGGTATATGGAATTTATTTAAAAAAAAAATTAAAAGCAATTTATACCGATACAGGATTAATCCTTATCAAATTAAATACATTATTTACCTTCAGCATTTCATGCACATTATGATTGCCTTTTACACTATACAATGGAAATTAATATCTTAGGAGCTATCGCAAAATAAAAATATCGCGCGACAAGTAACCGGGTGCCGCGCCGGGTGCCATACTGGACGAGCGAAGCAACACGCGTGGTTAGGCTGAAGTTATCAATGTTTTTATCAAAGAAATATTGTAGTTTGTTTTTATGTATTTATCCTTTACTTTTTCAAATATTTATAGAATTGGAAATAAAATACTTTAAGAATATTCCAAGTAGGATGAACTTATGTTACATTTAAATCTAATTAAATCAATGCACATATTCGACGCAACAAGCCGATAGGACACTACAACAGAAAAAATACATTATGGCTTATATGCTCTGCTACCCGTGCGAAGCCAGGGCGGGTCGCTAGTGTGTAATAAGAACTTAGGTACTGTAATGCAATGTCCATATTGTTTAATGGCCAGAGATCAGGCTAGATGCCTATTATAATATAATATTATAAAATATTATAATTTGATTTTATAAATTGCATCATTTCAATTTCAGATATTAACAAAACAGTTTGATGTAATAAACAATTTTATAATTCACAATCATAGAATGTCAATAAAAAGAGGTGCACTGATTGTCGTTGAAGGTGTCGATAGAACTGGTAAATCAACACAAGCTAAAGCATTAGGTAAATATCTACATTTGTTTCGTTCTATGTTCAATAAACAGTGATTAATATACCTACTACCTGGTAATACATAAAAAAAAAACTTGTCAAGTGCTAGTCGTACTTCAGTGAAGAGTGTTTTGTACTATAAACTATTATGTTACTAGTATGTTCTTTTTTAATTTGAATCTTAAGGTTGTTATTATCTTATAGTTGATCCTGACTCCTTTGTATAAGTCTGTGGTATAAATAGGCTACTATAATCACTAAACAAATTCAACTTTAGTTCTTAGGGAAATTAAGCAACACATTTTATACATATGCAGTTTTATATTCAAATACCTGTGAGAATTTAAAAACTTAAAATTTTAGTTTGGGTTTTTCTGTAAACTATGAGTGACGAAACAGGTAGGAGCCGGTGGGACCGGCAAAGCCATGCACAGTGGGGCTTGGACCATAAAAACTTGGCATAAAGTATTTTAAGTCACTATAACACCAACTGATACCTGAAAATGCTTTGGGGGATGAAAAACAACATGTTTGTCGATTGGACAGAATAATATGAATTAAAAAAAAGCATTAATAAAAAAAATCTATTTTATCTTATTCTTTAGTTTTAGTGTGAAACCTTTCCATTGTTGGATACATGCAAGCCATTTCTTTTTAAAATCAGATATAAAATATGAAAGTTTATGCTTGAGAACAGTAGAAGACTCTTTTCTGTGATTAGTTAGTTTCTCCAAAAAATTTTCCAAATACAGAGCTTGACTGTAAATTGTTTTAATGCCACACTATCTCATTATGTTAAACAATTCCCTTCTAGATATAAACATATCATTATATCCAGACCCTCTAGATATAAACATATCATTATATCCAGACCCTTAAAAAACATTTTGAATACATAGTGATTTTCACTTAAATTAGTATTTAATCAATATATTCAGAGTAAATTTATTTGACAGCAGCGTTTGCTTTTGATAGTCATAAATGTCACTTCACAGTATCAAAGTGCCATTACGAAATTTCGCAGGGTAGAAGACCGGCACGCGGGAATTTAGCGGGGGTGAAGACCGGTGCACAGAGACCTCGCGCACTAAAGCCCCGACTGGAAGTTGCCATCTTACACAAGCTAGCTAGAGTATGAGTAGTTAGACGGTAAACGCAGAAGAGGGCTTCTAGTCAATTCGTACTTTTATGGATATATTGCATTTTTAAAGGGCAAAAACGGAACCCTTATAATTTCTTCAAATCCGTCAGTCCATCTGTTTAAACCAGACACGTTAACAAGTTTATATTTAACAAACACTAACTACTAAAACTAGGCCAAGTGCGTGCTAAACATGCATTAAGCGCATGCACTTGGCCTATTTTTTTGAAATGTGTATGCTTGGGCAAGATTTTATCATGTTTCTTAGAAGGCAGATAGTTAATGTTTAAGTTACTGAAAATTTCGTGACGCGGAAGAAACCGGAAGGATACTATAAGTCTAATTGAAATGTCGAAAAATAAACTCCATTAACGGTTTTTGCCTAGTACTAAGTAACTTGTCAAATCTCTTTATAATAACAATGTGACAAACATACGAATATTAAAATAAGAAATACATAGCTTCAGGTAAGTTCATAAATTATTTCCTTTTTACAAATTAAATAGCAAGTTTTGAGTTTCTTCATGGGCGACAAACAATGTAACGTAAGAGCATCAGAACGATCGAGTTTCGATTGGCACTAGCCGAACGTGTTGTGTATGTAATGAGGAAGCGTGTATGGCAAATAATTAAGCAATTTACTAGTTTTATTAAAGACATAAGCAAACCGTAAAAAGGTTGAATTTTCAAAATGACTTCATGCCATGTTTTGGTGATTCAGACCCCACTTTACTGACTTGATACTCTACATCTGCTTATGAAGGTGGATATGAAACTTCTCCCTTCACCTGTTGTATAAATTCTGAATTCAGTAAGTAATTGTTCCAATTTGGATTTAGGCGATAACGATAATAAACCGAGAACAATGAAATATATAATTTAATTTTTACAAAGCTATGCAACTTGTTTTTCAATTTTTAGACTTCTTAATTTAGGTTCCTTGAAAATTTCATTTAGCTTTTTGTCATTGGAACAGATGTGCAGCACCCTTAAAAATATAACCTTAAAGATAAACTGGAATATATTTGTTAAAGTGTTTTCTTTGTTTATCAATAAAATCTGCCTCTAATTAATAACAAGCCTCTGAGAAGCAAATGTTTTTAATATTTCAGTGGATAGTCTGATGGAGAAACAAGTGAAAGCTCAATACACAAATTTTCCTGAAAGGAGTACAGAAATAGGAAAATTGATTAGTGCCTACTTGACATCAAAGGTATAGATGATCTTTAATGTTCTTTATTTTATGTATACTTGATGACTTCACACCTTTTTCGTAATATAAAAAATCCTTGAAAACAATAATTATTCTCTGACTCTGTGAATTTAAACTAACTCGGAATGAAAAACCATCTGAAAATTGTTCCATATTTTTAATGAGTCAATTTAATGTTTGATTTCGAAACCGTTTTAAACACATATGCTAAGTGGTCTCGTAGCATAGCAACCACTGAGGCCAGCCACAAGTAGTAACTTGATGTGATAATTTTTAACTTCCCGCTGTCCAAGGGAAGTTATTGATTTGGGTCCGATTTTCGAAAATCGAGTTTTCATCAGATATCCACGTTTTGAGGTCCTGGGGAGCCATTTTCGGCTGGACGTCTGTATGTGTGTTTATGTATGTAACTTTTTTTTGTCGTACGATATCTTGAGAACGGATTGAGCGGTTAGGACCCGCGATACGGTGTTTGAAAGGGTTCATCGAGACTTAGCTCTGATTAGATTTTGAAACCAATCGGTCGACCTGTTTCAAAAATATTCAAAAAAAAAAATTTAACATTTTTTAAAATAATATTAAGATTTTCCAAGCGATGTACTTGAAAACTTAAATACGTTTTTTGTACATAAAAACTTCGTGGAGTACCGCCAAAAATTTCAAAATCGAATCACAGTTCACAAATTTCCGAAAACGTGTTTTTTTAACATAACTTTGAGATTTTACTACCAATAGATTTTTGACTTTACACAAAAGTTTTGTGCTTACAAAATTGCATAGAATACCGTAAACTGCTTTAAAATTAAACAAAGCATTCAAAAGATATCGCAGTTCAAATATTTAATAATAATAAATAAAAAAATAATAAATAAAATTTAATAATAACATTTTCTTTGAAATGTCCCAAGTTTCTGAACTTGAAGTACTCTAGTTGTATAGAAATTCTGTTTTTGGGCTTGAAGAGCTCGGAAAATGAATATTATGAGCTCTAAGAGCTCAAAAACCACGAAAAATCAATATTTTGAGTTTGAAGAGCTAATTGGCTTTCAAATTTTCGAGCGCTTTGAACTCGAAAATAGCGTGAAGTTTCAGGGATGGCCTGTACGGTCAACCGATTTTTTTTACTACAGACAGCATTTTAAAAATGGACAACTTCCTAAATCTTCCTTGCCAGATAGAAAAACGGGCACATTTGATGATAGGAGGGCTTATCAAACCTGGTGTATTATGTACCATACGATATACAAGCTGAAATTTTAACAACCATCCAAATGTTTATCTAATAATCTTTGGTATAAATCCGATGGCCGTCTTGTACCCTTTTAGTATCGTAATAGAAAAATATTGAGATATGACTACATAAATCTTTCCCAAAAAAACCAATAACTCTAGTTACCATTCACGGCCGCTGCACGCTCCGCCCTGTTTCGATCTCAAAGTCTCGGGCGCGTCGTCACAAAGAAGGCAACCAAACGTTATAATATAACACTAGATAAAATAATTTACTATGAAAATGTAACCCATATTTTTTATTTACGTAATGATGTCTATTGGTGGTATGATACCTAATATCTGGAATTTGTTTTGGATTGTTGAAATTTCTTCCTGTATATCATACGCAATAAATAATTTTAATAATTTAAAAAAGAATCTCAGCCAGTCTACGTGCAATGCAGTGTTGTACAGCATAGAAAAGTTGTGCAACTAATTTTTATATGTAATATGTAGTCAATTTTATTACAGTACAGAATATTCAAGTAAGAGATAAAACTATTACATACCAGGAAGTCCAGGTTGATTTTAATTTATACTTTAACTATCTCAATTTGTGTCTAGCTTCCACCCATGGCTTCGCTCGCATAGACCTCACCTTTGTACATACCGCGACATTCCGGTTTAGCCATAATAATACTTGCGCCATCCCAGTGTCATTAAGTCTTAAAGTAAGCAAATATGCTTGTATTATGGGGTACTAGACAACTGATATACATACTAAAATTTTATTTATTATACACATATATAGATACTTTCACACCCACACGCAGAACAAATAGACATGTTCATCTACACAAATATTTGTCCCTGGCGGGAATCAAACCCGCAACCCTTGGCTCCACAGTTAGGGCCACTGACCACTCAGCTCAACTCAGCCAATCAGCCATAACTAAACACAGACATGTTTTCCACTTAAAAGTAGTTTAATGTCATTTAGGGTTCAAGCTATCTGTGTATCAAATATCATCAAAAGCGGTTTAGCTGTGAAAAAGTAACAAATGTACATACACCTTTCCGCGGTATAAAGTAGCTGTGTCCATCTTTAGGGTGCAAGTTACCTTCCTACTAATTATTAAAATCAGTTTATGGTTTAGCCATGAAAGGGGAAACATACAGATATATTTCCACAGTGAAAAGTAGCTTATTCTTTTCTTGGGGTTTAAGCTATTTCTATAAATAACAATGACTTAGGTGGAAAAACTTAATAGATTAAAAGATTAGATTAGACAATAGGTGGAAAAACTTATTATTATAGACACTCAATAATAATAATATTAGGTATTAACCTATGAAGTTGCCGTTTTGTATGAAATAAGTTAAAGTATTTTTCTTTCAAACATCTTTATTTCTGTTATTCAAAGTAATCACCCGTGCAATCGACGCATCTTTGCCAACGCAGTGACAGTTTATTGAAGCCCTTCTTATAAAAATCAACTGGACGGGAGGCAACAAACTCTTCAAAGGAATTTTGTACTGTCTCTCGGGAATTGATTTTTTCCCCGTTAAAAAGTTGTCCAAGTATTGAAAAAAGTAATAGTTGGTAGGTGGAAGGTCTGGTGAGTATGGCGGATGAGGGAGAACTTCCAACCCCAACTCTAGTAGCTTGGAGACATTGTTGTGTAGTATGGGGTCGCGCATTGTCGTGAAGGAGCAGCGGGGACGACCGATTGACCAAAGCTGGTCGCAGGCGTGCGATCTTCTCCATCATTGTCTTCAGTTCTTCACAGTACACATCTGCAGTAATGCTCATGCCATTTTGTAAAAAGCTTTGATGAATCACACCGGCACTATACCACCAAACAGTGACCATCACTTTTTTAGGGGTTATTTTTCGTTTAACATATTGCTTTGGTGCTGAACCAGTATCTAACCAACTTGCTGAGCACTTTCGATTGTCGAACAGAATCTATTTTTCATCACAGGTAACAATGCGGTGCAAAATTCCTTAATTTCTGTGCCTGTTGAGCAACGCGAGGCAGGTCTCAACGCGTACGTTGCGCTGGCGATCGTTAAGTTCGTCTATCAAGCTTTTTTACTTTGCCAATTTGTCGCAAATGGTCCAATATTGTTTTGATGCTAACATCAAAAGCTGCTGCTAGTTCAACTAGTTTGAGTATCATCAGCTTCCACAATCGACTTCGATTCATCATTGTCGACCAAAGTGTCCGGACGACCACGAGATTCATTATTGAAGTCATAATTTCCAGAACGGAAGCGGGCAAACCAATAACGGGTTGTGCGTTCGTTTGTTAAGTTCTCTTCGTAAACGTTGTTGATGTTTTTGTTTTGTTGTTGCCGTTTGTGCAGCATTAGTGCCACGACGTATAGTTCCAATCAATCTTTATGGCGGATCGAAATACAACGCTTTATGCATGCTTGCGCAGGTTCAGTCATATGCCCCTTACTCCACTGTGTCCCGCTACACCTGAAATTGGTTACTGCGACGCGACTTGTGCCTATGTTCACATCCGCCATAAAGGTTGATTGGAACTGTAACTCATATTTCATTAATCCATATTTACAGGAATTTTTAAAGTGTCCATTATGACGAAAAATGTTCAATTGTAATGAAAACACAAGGCTAAACAATAAACAAAAGACTAACTTTGTAAAAAGTGTATCATGTTTTTAAAACAAAATTAATTTGTATTTAGAATTCACAGTTAATCAAAATTTTTTTTTTTGTTTGAAGTGGCCAGTACTGAAGAACGATAACTTCATAGGTTAAGACATAATGGTATAGATTTAAAGCTTATCTCATTTTTTAATTTTTAGAATTCTGTACCCAAAACATAGACATAAACCCAAAGGGTATCAATGAAAACTCTATTACTAAGGCTCCGCTGTCCCGTCTGTCAAAGGGCTGTATCGTCTGAACCGTAATAGGTAGACACTTCAAGTTTTCATAGAGTATGTATTGCTATGGCCGCTATCACAACAAATAATAAAAATAATATAAAGTTGGAACCTAAAGGGGGTCCCCATATAAGAAACATGTTTTTGAGTGCTAACCCTTGAAATTTTCATGAAGTATGTACCTACTATTATAGCCGCTATAAGAACAAATAATAAAAATAAACTAAAGGTAGAAATTAATGGGAGTCGCCATACAAGAATTTTTTTAATATATTGTACGTAAGTACGGAACCCTTTATGTGCGAGTCGACTCGCATTTGACCGGTTTTTATAACTATTTGCTTGTGCTAACTGTAGGTTTTAAGAATCATTTAGGAGGTACCTCAAAATTAACATATAAGCATTCACAGAGGCAAAATAATTTCAAGCAATCAGTTGTTTCCATTTCAGTCAAAACTAATATCATGCATTATTTACAGAAAGAGCTATCAGATGAAACAATACATCTACTATTTTCAGCAAATCGCTGGGAGAAGGCCAATAACATAATCAAAACTTTAGAATCAGGAATAACACTTGTGATCGATAGATATTGTTACTCTGGAGTAGCATTTTCAACAGCCAAAGGTTTGATTCATTACATTATTGTCATTTAATAATTGATCCCAATTGTCGTGATAGGCGAGCCCATTTCTTACTTAAAAGGGCGTGGTTCGAATCCCAGAAACAGGCATATACCAATGAGTTTTTTTCTAACTTAAGTACATAACTATCACTGACTCCGTGCCTTGGAGAGCACATTAAGTCGTTGGTCCTGGTAGCCATCAACAGATGGCAGTCGTAATTTATACAAATAAATTATATATAAATCCATCAGCCTGCACTGGAGCAGCGTGGCGAATCAAACTCTAAAGCACCCTCGTACTGAGGGGAGGCCTATGCCCCTGCAGTTGAACATGATGGCCTGATATGGGTGGATTTTATCCCAATGTATTCAAGATAGTACAAAATTGTCGTTTGATATAAGCAAAATGAAACTAGAAATTACTAACAAAAGAAATATTTTTTTTTTTCAAAAACACATACTCCATTTGTACCATCTAAAAGGAATACCTTTGCATCAGAACTCTGGGGAGCAGGAATCAAAATTCATAAAAAAAACAATTTTTACTACTTTTCGAGAACTTAATTTTTTTCATAATATGGTGACGTTTGGTTGACCAGTTGTTGGCATTGTTTTTTATTTGGCTAATTTGGCACAAACGGTTCAATACTATGAGTATGCTAATCTCAAACCATACTTCTACATTATTCATTATAGTGGCTGGTCTCTTGGTTTATTTTATAAGTAAAAATTTCCACTGTGGGAGCAATTAAACCAAAGATGTATGGTGCATTAATTTGTGATGTTTCCTCCAAACATAGCATTAATTACCTAGCACGAGCTGAATGTGCTGCGTTAGTGATACGACAGAACATGTATTAAGAAATTCTTATTTACTGTGTATCTAAGCTCGAGTGCAGACGTGATTGCGAAAAGAATCACACTTTTATTTGAAAAGGTCCTAAATTTAAAAAAAATCTGAATCCCAATTTCATTTTGATTCTTAACGGCTAGTAATTATAATGGCAATTTCATATTTCACTAAACGCCTATTGTAATTAATCCACAATGTGTCCTCAAAAAGTTAAAAAACTTTTTTTTTAGGCAATACATTATCGTGTCATTTATTATTTCCGTAACACAGACGGAGCTGCGATTGAGTTGATTGTTCATTCAAGAATAATTCACTCATTACCCATACTGAAGCTCTTTTAGCCATGTTCGAGGTTGCTGCGGCAAGAATTGTTTAGGTTCGCTCGGGAGTCATAAATCGGCCAGCACTCTTGAGTCAGTGCTGGCCGATTTATGACATCCACCATCTAGTTTTGAATATTGTCATTACCGCCTCTCTCCGACAGCTATATTTCAATATTGCAATAATTGAATTACAGTGAAAATTTTCTAGGCCTTGACATGAAATGGTGCAAAGCCCCAGATGCAGGTTTGCCGCTTCCTGACAAGGTGTTCTTCCTCACTATGCCCATGGAACACATACAGCAGAGAAAAGGCTTTGGTGAAGAAAGGTTTGGAACTTATTAATCAATTACATTCAATCAAATTGGGTGAGATGGCAGTTGGGCGGTTGGGGAAGGTGAGCAACCGTGTGGAAATTTCTCCACCGCGTCAAATCAGTAATAAGGGCACTGCTCTTATGTCTATCAAAATTATATAAATAGATTTTCTAAGTTAATTATTTGATTTTAAGCAAATAGTAGTAGTAGTAGGATAATTTACGGCTTCCATTTGCATTTATGCAAGCCATAAATTGTATGTTCTATTTATTGCATTACTTATATTAAAATATATAATATAAATAAGATAAACCAAAAACGTTTATGAAGTATTTAAGTATACTGAATAGAAAAAATACAAAACCAATATAAATTCAATGATTCAAAAACGCGTTAAGCGCAAGTTATTAAGGGAGTCTAAAAGTAAAATATTACATCAGAAGGGTCAACAATAAAATCTCGTATAATTATTTTATATTGGTTATTACTACAACAATTTTGTGTTCGCTATATTTGTTGATCGAATTTCTTAAAACGACTGTGCTCTGAAAAGGATAAAAATAAAAGTACTAATAATAATTCATAGAAAATTTAAGAGAGAATGGAAATGTATTGTTAGTAATTTAAACGTATAATAAAAATATTTGCGGTGATAAATTGCTTACTTAATTAAATTAGAGTTGATGACAAAATATAAACCTAGTTACTTTCCGAAAAGTCCTGTATTTGCCAGTGAAAATCCCATCAAAATTGGTTCATCTGTTTCGGAGATTAACCCAGACAAATAGACAGTCAAAAAAATTAATAATGCGTGTTTGGGTTTTAATAAGGTGCAAATAAACATATGAGCATAAGAAAAGTCTGTACTTCGAAACCACTTTAAGAAAGAACAGTCTTTACTTCGTAGACAATTCAATTTGATTTATATTTTATGTGTCACCAAACAATAATTGATAAAACCTTATAATCAATCGTGAGATTGTAAACTGTCTTAATGGCTGATTTAAAAAAAATCATAATATGGTACTTGGCAATTTATTTTTAAGTGATGAATGTTTTAAACTGTTTATAATGTTCTGTTAGACAGAGACGCCAATATCGCACGGTGTGTCGTCATGCCATTTAAAATAATGTTAACATTCTTTTTTTCAAAAAAAAGGGACAGAGAGAAGAGAAACTTTAATAGTTTATAAGTTCCTCTTCAACTGAATATAATTTTGTTTATTGATTTTATCAGCTACCATATTTCCTGATTGTTCAAGAGCCTTCTAATAAGCAATAAATACCTAACCTATTAAGCCTTTCACAATCTATCAAAAGTTTACTATTTTTTCATATACATTAATTTATTAATGTTAAATAATAGTACAAATTAAATACAATATATTTTGTGTTTTAGATATGAAATTCCAGAGTTCCAGAAGAAGGTTTCAGATGCCTTTTTATTACTAAAAGAAGATAATTGGGATGTTATAGATGCAAGCAGGTAAGAAATTTAATTTGTTTTATTTTATGCTTATCATTATAAATTTTAAGGGGAGCCCATTGCATATTTATCCTAATTTTAGTATTATTAATGCAAAAGTGAAAAACCGTCATAAAGAAGACTTTTCTTTGTAATAAATGTACCTACAATAGAAGATAATTATTATAATTTTCCCTGCAGATTTTAGAAAATAATCTCCTGTTTGGGTTTGATAGTCAATTTCAATTAGCAAATGTCAACAGTATTAAAAACATTTTTATTTTTGGAATTTAAAATGATTTTGCTCACATACTCCTAATTCTATGGATAAAATCCATACTTTTATAAATTATTCTTATTTTCAATATACTTAAAAAAAAATTTCTTTAGCTCAATCCTACATATCTGTTAATAGGTCTTTTTTAATATCATTTAATAAGTTTAATAAGCTTTTTAAGCTATGAATAATTGTAAGATTTATTGTAATTACTTTCCTTAAAGTATACTAATTAAATAAAAGTAGCTCATAAAATTATAGACAAAATAAATATTATTTTGAAATAATAGATTTTTTTAATTTTGTCATTTCAGGTCAAAAGAAGAAATACATAGAGAACTCTTAGATAAAACGTTTGACGTCATAAATTGTAATGAACATAAACCAGTTAGCAAAATATGGAAATGAATTAATCAATAATTATTGTATATTATATTCCATATGTAAATATAGTAATACAGAATTGTATTTACAATGTATTTTTGAATTGTATTTACATATAAAAAAACTTTTTCAAAAACAAGCTTTTAAAATATATAAAAGTTTTATTTTTTCGTAGCCATATTTTGAAACTTAAACACTGATTATTTTTTTAAGTTCAGTGTTTTTAAAAAGGTTTTTTATATATACTACCCTGTTAAGTTGCTAAGATTCGACATTTGGTAGTTGAACTGCATCGTGCGTCACAGTGTGACCATTTTTAGTAGATTTTCCTATTTAGTAATTTCAAGACTTCAAATAAAAATTATAGGTAGCATAATAGTTTTTAAAAATGAAATAGTAATGTCTTATTTCAATTATTATAATTTTGTGAAATGCATCCCAACATCATTTTTAATACAATTTATCTTTTTTAATTTTATCTTCCGCTTTTCCGATTTATAGCAATATGTATTCATATTTTTCTGCAATGGTAACTCTCTATTCGCTCTACTGTCGTCGTCATCCACAAAATAATAAATATAAATATGCAAGTTCAAGTTTATATTTATTTATATATATATATATAGACAAAGTCATTTTAATTCTATAAAGCTAACACTGCCAGCTCTGTAATTAGTGCTCAGATCCAAAATGTTCAATCTTAACAGCAACATCATTGAGTAGTACATTTTATTTTAGACTTTTTGACATGGAGAATGCCAAAACTTATCTATACCTATGTGTTTAGAGCTCAGAGGTTGGTGCATTAGTGGCATACAATGTTTGCTACCCCTGTCAACATTACCCCATCTTGAGCTTGAGTAGTTGATATTACTTAGCCCGGCCAAAGGCACAAGTGAGTTTATGAGAAACCACTGAAGGGTTCTGTCATCTACTTTTCAGCTCCATCATCAGACCATTGTCACCATGTGTTATAAAAAGGGTTCGGAAATACAAATCTAATGAGCCCAAACTCGGTTTACTAGTAGCCATTTATGGGTTCTGTTATCTACCTTCCAACTCCATCATCAGACCTTCGGAACCGTATGCTATGGAAAGTGTTCACGAAAGAAAATCTAATGAGCCCAAACTCTGGGTTTAGCAGAACATTGATGGGTTCTGTTGTACACCTTCCAGTTCCATCATCAGACCCTCGCCACCATATGCTATAGAAAGTGCTTGTGAAATATCTAATGACTTCAAACTCAGGGGCTCACTTCAGCTCCATCATCAGATCAGCTTGATGGTACCATAATCATTATTGATTGTCATCCAAATCATACATATTATTCGTCCCCTTGGAGGTAAAACTGATTATCTCGACATTTTTGCAAAAATGAGTTAGTTACACCATTCGATTCAACTTTTTAAGCTGCTTCTACTAGTAAAACGCGTTTTCTCATAGCTAGCTTAGTTTAGAAGATAGCCAGAGCTAAAACTAGGTATTTTATGAATTTTCATAGAATTATAATCTAAGAACTGATTAAAATGTGAAAACACCTTAGTTTTTATAAATAAATACTAATAATCATACGTAAAACCAATTATTCATTTTTAACTCCAGAAACGTAAACTAAACGACAGAGATAACAATAATAAAAATACATTTGTCTTCATAATTAGTTTTACCTGCACGATTTAGACAAAATTACAGTGATTTTTTTCAGGTAAATTTGTATACATGGTTTTTATTATTTTTTGCTGAAAACAACCTTTAAATTTGTTATTTTTCTAAGTTGATAAAATTATTTATGTCAATGAACCGTATTTTAATTGAATTGCATTTGATACCTTAGATTGAAACTAATTCAAATATAACCGAGATCCGTGTATCTCTCACTCGCACACGGCGCACGCGGTGTTCTCCTCGCGACACCCCGCTACCATTTGCCACAGTTTCTTTGTCTCGGTGGCACTGCGCGTTAGCAATTCATTAGCGAAATTAAAATTGCAGTTGTTTTTATTGTATTTGACGGTTTCCGTTAGTGTCTACATTAAAATGAGTACTTTTCAAGATCAAAAGGCTATTGATCCGGGAGACAACGTATCGCTAAAAGGTAAATACTTATAAGAATCATTTTTGAAGTTATTTTACCAGCTATTTGTGGCAGTGAATTTATTTAGTAATACTTTGTTATACAAACTTACAGATTCTCAAAATCCTTGGCAAAATGACATAGCAGGCTGTGATGAATTCATATTCCAGGCCTACGATTTATATCTTTCACAAGTTGAGGACAAAAAACATGAATGCAAATCTGACGAGAAATATTTGGATTTGCCTACTCAGACTCACATGAAGATGTACGGCGATAAGTTGTCTAACTCGTCTAAGCCTGGGAAAGTAAACCCTGGTAAGTAATTTTAATTCTTCTTCTTTTCAGCAGGTTCTAAGGTCGGTGACCGATTTCAGACCTTTGTTTACGTTATTTTATTCCTCGCAGTCAACATCGCGCGCAAATGCTGAATTTGGCATACAAGTACATTATGACCTAAACACATAGGATACTTTGTATCCGTTCGGTATTCCCTCATCATTACTGCCACTAGTATCAGCTAAATTAACTATTTAAATTTTATTTTTATTAGTTAGTTAGTTTATTTTTATTAGTACTGGTTCATACATAATTCGAAGTTAATACTTTTTCGCAAGGCTCTTCAAAGACATTAAATAGTTTTATTTTTTGCAGTTGAGACTATTGCAAACAGTGGTTTTTCCTTGGAGACTGTTGAGCTAGCACTAGTTAAAAATCTGAAATAAAAAAAAGAACCACTACTGGAAATATTGAGGATGTATCTCAATTATCCCGAAAGTTAATTATATTTTTTACTAGCTTTCCGCCCGCGGCGCCGCTCTCGTGGACTACACAGTAGTCCACGACACGAGTCCTAGGACGGCTATAATTTTTTACATAGATATAGTTTGCAGAAGCTAAAGAGTGACATAAGGTACTTTTATCCCGGAAAAAGGGTTCTCGGTACAACTATGTAGTCCATGCGAGCGGAGCTGAAGGCGGAAAGTTAGTCTTAATAATAATAAAATATCAGGACATAGTTTCACTTTTCTCCACTGATAATCGATCAATAAATATCCGTAAAATAATATTATCCAAAGTAAACATCTACTCGGCAAAATGTAAGTTAATAAAATATAATAATGTTGTCTATACTTAATATATTTTTTTACAGAATGCAACGCTTCAAAGATACGCTATGACGAGAAAGACAGAAGCATAGAATCTGATTTAGAATCACTTTTTGAGGGAGATTTTTCAGACGATGACCCGTCATACCAACCTTCTGTTGCCAAGGCCCTACTTGGATCTGGTTCAGAGTCCGAGGATTCTACACTTATTACTTTAGATGACCTGCAAAATCCTAATGCATGTTTTGCTACTGAACAAAAGTTAAGCCGTGAACGTAATAAAGTCATTGATTTACTTTTCAACAGAGTTCATGATGAATCTTTAGAAATATCAAACGCGATCATATTTCAGATTTTAGAGCGTTGTTGGAAGATTATAAAACCTCGCACTAGATGGCGTCAACCAAATCCTGGTTCTTGGAAAGCTAATGTGGCAAAAAAGCGTCGAGCTGAGGGTCTACCGTACGTTACAAAAAAAAAAGAGTATGGCCCCAAAAGTTCCAAAGCCTGTAGATTGCTCGCAATGCAAGTTTGGATGTAATAGCCAAATAACAGATATCCAACGCGAAAGATTGTGCAGAACCTACTGGAAGCTTGACTTTGCAGCAAAGAAAAATTTTGTTATAGGGCATTGTAGAGTAACTCCAATTAAAACAGTCCTCCTAGACAGAAAAAGACCGACAAGACGCAGTTTTTCCAAGCAGTGTTTCTTTAGGATTGCAGAGAAAGAAATCAATGTGTGCCAAAGATTCTTTTGCAAAACGTTATGCATCTGCCCTGGTGTTGTATCAAACGCCATCAAGCAAAGAAATGACTTAGGGCGCTTTTCAAAAGACCTAGATCCTCGCGGTCGGAAAGAGCCACCTAACAAGATCTCTGCTGAAAGAGTTGATGAGGTCAAAGCACACATATCTTCATTTCCTGCCATGGAAAGTCACTATGTCAGAAAAACTCGAAAACGTCAGTATTTGGATAAAGGGTTGTCACTTACAAAAATGTACAAACTTTATGTAGATAACTGCAAAGCCAAAGGCTCAATACCTGTATCTGAGATATCATACCGGAGAATTTTTGCCACGGAATTTAATCTGGGATTTTATGTACCCAAAAAAGACCAATGTCTTTTATGCACTAAATATGAAAGGGCTGATGACGAGGGAAAACTTAGGCTGAAAGATGAGTACAAAGAGCATATTGAAAGAAAAAATGCTTGCAATAGCGAAAAGGACAAGGACAAACGAAGATCGGAAAAAGAACTGGACTTTTTGTCAATTTCATCTGATTTGCAAGCTATATTGCAAATACCTAGCACAGACGTTGGACTCCTCTATTATGTAAGGAAATTGACAGTCTACAATCTAACAGTCTATGAAAATTCGCCACCTAATGAAGCCTATTGTTTTCCCTGGTCAGAAATCCACGGCAAAAAAGGAAGCGCTGAAATAGGCACAATATTACATCACTACCTAACCAAGTGCGTGCCTGATACGGTTAAAGAAATAAGTTTGTTCTCTGACACCTGCGGCGGTCAAAATCGAAATCAGTATGTGGCTGCCGTATTGCTTTGGATTGTTAATAACAGCAAACATCTGAATATGATAGAACATAAATTTTTAGAGTCTGGTCACAGTTATATGGAGGCCGACTCGATGCACAGTGCGATAGAAACAGCAAAGAAAAATTGTGATGTTTTCGCAATGAATGACTGGATAAATATTTTCAAGCGGGCACGATCAAAAACAATTTACAAGAAAGGCCTCAATAAGATAGTGAAAAATTGTTACCACATCAAAGAGTTCAAGTATCACGAATTTAAGAACTTGAAAAAATTGGCCAAAAATTTGATTTTTAACAGGAATAAAAACACCAAAGGAGAAAAAGTTATTTGGCTTAAGATTAAAAGGATGAGGTATGTGAAAGGAGAAAGGAATATTTACTACAATTACGACATGTCAAATAACTTTATGACATTAGATGTCACAGGAACGACGACACAATCCTCAATCGCAACAGCATCAACACAACCTACGCCAAGCCATGGCTACTCCACCCGAAAGAAATCGAGAATGCAAGACGTAGTCGAGCCTTTAATAGCTGCTTGCTCTTCAGAGTACATTTTCCCTCCCTTTAAACAACTCTATGATAGATCTTTGCCCATATCAGAAGCAAAAAAAAAGGATCTAGTGGGTCTTTGCGACAAAGGAGTGATACCGGAAGAGTATCACGGCTGGTTCAAATCACTAGACACTGAAAAAAGCTGTATTGATCGAGCACCCACTGTGACCGCGTCAGACTCAGACTTTTCAGACTCAGCTGGGTCTGAAAGTGTTTAAATTATAACTATTTGCTAACAACTGCTATCCTAATAAATCCGAGATGACATTAGTATCAGGTGCGTTAATTGTGATTCAAAGGCGCTGTATTAAGCGAGCTCTAGGCGGTTTTTTTTAAAGTGATAAATAAATAATGTACTATTGTCTAATTTCATTTCAATAAATAAACATAAAAGTTGATACTTACTGTTTATTCACTAAATTAAATTCAAATTCATTTCAATTTTTTATGTAGTTAGATAACAGTACTCATTTTAACTGAATCTCTTCAGGTAAAACTGAGTAAAGTCAATGCGGGTAACTTAAGCTTTCAATATAACATTGGCCCACTCTTCACTATTGCATTATTTTATTTTATTTTACGATTTATTTAAAAATAAGCAAAATGTTTCTTAAGTTATTTTGTACCTTAGTATATCCTTAACGCATCCATAACTCAGTGACATTGATACTGGCAATAGATTTAAAATCACAGACTATTTTGTCCGCAGCGTGATTGTGTCGTCGAAAAGATTAAGCAACAAAGTTATTTTTTACGCAGTGTCTGGATAATTTTAACAGGTATATGGCGCTTAAATTGTATTTGTTGTTTATTAGTGTTGACACATATGCAAGTATAATTTAAAATATCTACAAAGTTACAGCGAAATTGTATGATTTGTTCAAAACCGTTTTGCCGCCGGTGAAATACGGCTAACATTGGCCCGGGCGAAAATTACCAGTATCGTTTATGAATTGCTGCCAATTGCTAAAGACAAACTAGGAGAGGAAAAATTGCCGGTTGCTTACCAAAGCACTTGCGAGGGAAGCTTGTTTCCTGGGCAAGTCAGATGTATTCAAGCTCCAAACTACGAAATATTACATAAGCAAAAGGCTGAATAAGCATGGGTATGGCCAAAACAGGTTGATGTGTGGAAATGTACAAAGAAGAACACCATGAAAGTGCGTGAAAAGAACGCTATAGATTTATATCTATAGCGTTCTTTTCACGCACTTTTCACGCACAAAGCTACTCTGATAAAAGACGACTTTCTGTCTATGGAATGGGGCGATTAAAGAGCTTATATATTGCTATCATATGATCTGGATCTTGGAACAGTGTATTAAATTTGCATGTTATAATACTTTCTAAGACTCATTTTTAATTGTATTTTGTGTCAAGGATTGTAATATTACAAGTGTAATTTTAAAAATCTTGATCGAGAACAAATGTAGTACCTGCGTCAAGGCAACATTTTTATTCTGGCTATAATTTCCACAAAAAAAAATATTTTGACGGTTATAGGTTGTCTATGGGCACTGAGTACGTTTATAAGCATAAACAAGAGGCCAAAGTTATAATGAGAAGCTCAGAATTCAAAATAATACGTAATATTTGAACATGGGTAAAGGTGGGCCAATTATACCTCAAGTCTCCATATAACTTTGGCCCACAAGTTTTAATCGTTTTTTTAAATTTTTTTATAAGGGTGATGCTATATACGAATGATGCAATACAATCTAGATGTTTAGATGCCACCAAAAACATAGGCAACGTGTATTACAAGTTTTAACTCTCTCTTTTCCTTAACGATATTCAACAAAAGTGGGGCAAAGTTACCCACATTGACTGTACATTTCCATTTTTTGTTAATTTTTCCGTAATATCATGCATTATTTTGTTATAACTACATAAGCATAGTCAGATTTTGAAATGAGAACACTTTGGAATAATGTCCAAATATAAATACTGCTTGGATTAGACACAAGAGCAAGTTTTAGTTAGTCAGGTAAAACTAAGTACAAATCTTTTTTGTCTCGGTTTTTTCTAATTTTTAATGAATCTGCAGATATTTTGTAAGGTCTTTTCATATAAAATACTGCTTACATAACAATAAATTTGGTTTGCGGCCTCTTATACCTTCAAATCGTTAGTTTTTTAAGATTTTTACGTTGTCAAAGTTTTAAATTGCTCTCCTCTAAAGTTGCAATCTGGCCAGATAATCAGTTTTACCTCCAAGGAGACGTTATGTATTTGCAAATCAATTTGATTATAGTTCCAATCAAACTTTATGGTGGATCGGAATACAACGCTTTATGCATGCTTGCGCAGGTTCAGTTATATGCCCCTCGCTCCTCTGCGTTCCGCTACACCTAAAACTGGTTACTGCGACGCGACTTGTGCCTATGTTCACATCCGCCATAAAGGTTGATTGGAACTGTACCTGTTGAGAAGTTCCTTCTTCTGGAGATGATCGTGGCTGCATCATAAAAACCTGGTCACCAGATTATTATATGGTCATCCGAATTACATATGTGTGCGGAATTTCAACTTCATATGTCAAAAGAGTTGTGATAGCCCAAAGCGAAACGAACCTGTCTCAAATTTATAAGGCCATAGGGCCATGGTTCGAATCCGGGCGTGTACCAATGAATTTATCTGACTTAAGTGCATAACTATCACTGACTGTGCCTCGGAGAGCACGTTAAGCAGTCGGTCCCGGGTGCTGTCAATAGCTGACGGTCGTTACAATCCCCAACCCATTGTGAAGGGATTTAAGCTCCAAGCCCCCCTCACCCTGGGGGAGGCCTAATCCCATGCAGTGGGGTAAAAATGGACTAAAGAAGTGAAGTGAAGAAGTGATGTCAAAAGGGACTGACTATAAATTATCTTGCAAGATTTGATCCAAACATTCAAGCAAACACAGTTTTAACCAAAACACTCTATTATTTGATGTTTATGAAATGAATGAAAATGTGTCAGTAGCTGTTTTAAAAAAATATATAAAAACAGGAAATATTTTAGCCACTTATATATTATTCATCCAAATGCTTTAACAACAGTTTTGCTCCCTGAGTAGTTTGCTTTTGTAACAAAGATTTATGCGATGATATTTTTTTATTAATTTTGTTTGCAATTTCTTTAGAATTGTTTTCTATCAATTTCAATAGGAGGAAACAACCACGATTTTTAGGCAGCCATGCTGTTAGCTGGAATAAATTTTAAAAATTAGTATTGATTTAATCTTTCACAATAATGAAATTTTTTTGTTGGGAGGGAATGAACACAAGTCAATAATCTCAAATAACAGTCATTTTGTGTGCTTGAGATTGGAATTTATTTTTGTGTTTTATTAAATATTGGCTGGCTCTTTCTTCAATATAAAAAAAAACATACTAAAGTCACTTAAAACGGCATAAATGATCATTCCTTCCCACTACTTTTTAATCATACTTACTGTTTCATCAGTCAAATGCTCAATTATGGCCTTTCCGAATGTGTGTTCTAATTTATCTTTATCCACCATTGTTAGTTTCTTTAAACACATGTGCATTCCTGCGTCTTCTATTGCCAACATCTTTTGATTGCTCTCTAAAATCCAGTTTGGGCGACAGATCGCCTTTGAGATGGAGTTCAGAACTTCTTTAGAGGATTCTGTCAGGGAATTAAAAATTCCAAAGTAATAAGCTATTTTATATACTTATTTAATTGCATCGAACTAACTTACCTATAGACAGCACCGCTGTGGTTAAAAGTGTGATAGTTGGATCCTTGAGCCAAAACTCTGGGTTCATTTCTATGTCTTTAAAGATAGGAGCGATTATTGCTTCACGGAGTTCTAACACCCTGATATCTGAATCTTTCTTGGAAGTGCCACTTTTGGCACCATCTTTTAAAAAATTGATGAAATTTGGATGGAATGCAGCTGTATCATTGGGTTTTACCAACCAGTGTAATGTCTGAAAGATAATGGATTTAAAATTATTCACTTAATAACATGAAATAACTTTAGTGTTTAACTAATGTGTTTGGCAATTTTTATATGAAGCTTTTCATTGTTTTTTGCATTCAATTGATTTTGGATTGATTCACAACTCAGATTAATAATTATAATTAATAACAATAACCATAACTAGAAACCAACAGAATACGAAACAATAACACAGAAAAAGTTGCGAGTACAAAAGTTAATATGGAACCAAAAATTTACATCACACTCACCATTTTACCCCAATGGTCTTTAGCCACATCTTTAAGGTTATTGACTAAGGCAGATATTATAGTCTTTTTCACGAGAACCGTATCATCCACTGAGTCAAATATTGCTAATAGTAATCTGTAGCCTGTCTTGTGGGTGCTTAGTGGAACGACATGCTCTTTCACGACTTTCAAAATTGTCTAGAAGAAATATAACATTTTACAATAAATCTTAACTAAAGTTACAAACGCGAAAGTGTGTTTTGCCTTTATGTTGCAATGGGGTAATGAAACAATATGATTATTTTCATGAAGGTCATTAAAGAGATGGAAAGTTATATAGGCTGCTTATCCTGGTTGAAGGTTCCTATGCGATACAACAATAATTAAGATTAGAAATTAATTACTAGCAAAGTTATTTGTAAGATGAAAAAGTAATGGCAGTAGAACTGAAGTAGAAGAAAAACGGCTGCGGAAATGAAAATAATAGCAAATTGAACTAAATATCAGAAAATAATCTTTAGTATAAAGATAAAGTGATTAGTGTCTCGTGAAGAGACAATCTCGGCTTCAGCATCAATTTGTGGTAAAAATCATGGTTAACTATCAAAATGCAACACATATACAAAGTTTCTTGTTCGTGCTATTAACTGTTGAGGAGTATCCCCATGAGGAGACAATTTTGGCTTCAACATCAATTCGTAGTAAAAATCATGGTTAACTATCAAAATGCAACATATATACAAAATTTCCTGTTCGTGCAATTAACTGTTGGCGATTATCCTCATGAGACAATCTCGGCTTCAGCATCAATTCGTGGAAAAAATCATGGTTACCTATCAAAATGCAACGTATGTACAAAATTTCGTGTTCGTGCTATTAACTGTTGAGGAGTATTTTCATGAGGAGATAATCTTGGCTTCAGCATCAATTTGTGGTAAAAATCATGGGTAACTATCACAATGCAACATATACACAAAATTTCGCGTTCATGCTATTAACTGTTGAGGAGTACCCTCAAGAGTTGACTACCCTGGCTGCAGCATCAGGTCATGTTTATAATTTTAGAGTATTGTCATCGAAGTTACATATGTCTTCCAAATTTTAGCCCGATAGCTTCAGTGGAAGTAGGTGAAAATCGCGTTCTAAGATTCCATTACATACAAACAAAAAAAACATATAGATGGAACTAATATAAGCGTATTAATAACTATAAGGATGTCATATGCATATATCAGACAGCGGCAGGCATAAGTTTGTAATGTAATAATTCAAGTGAGCTCAGAATTCTGCATATAACTGACAATATATTTGGAGTCAGAGGAAATTTATGTGCAGGCAGAATCACTGGAAGGCTTCGACGCCATACTCGGATAGTAATTTTCCAACGAGTGGGTTCAAACAAGGGCAAGCCGAAAATCATGTGAAATGTCCAGGTTGCACCTGTTTCAGTGGTTATTGGGGGGTTACGATCGAATTGTGGCCGAATAGGTACACTCACCTGGTGCAAATTGCTGATTTAGTAAGTTCAATTTCGACATAGAGTAAATTAAGTTGACAGCAGCTTTTGGTTTTAATAAATAAATAATAAAAATAAAAAAATAAAAATCTTTATTATTCAGACAAAGTATGTCCATAAACAGGTTAGTAGCTAACATTTCTTAAAACTATGCTAGTATTAATGAAAAAATTTTAGTTCGATATTCTTATAAACTATGTTAAATATTTAAACAATAATAAGTTAATGGGTCTTTAAATAAAATTTTTAACATGTAATAATTTAATAAATAACAAAAATCAAGTCTATTACGGATATACACGGTTAATAAAGTCATAAATGTCAGTTCACAGTATCAAAGTGACATTACGCCAATTTTGGGGGGGGTTGAAACCGGGGCGCGGGGATTTCTTGGGGGTGAAGAGCGGCGCGCGGGGACCTTGCGCATTGAAACTCCTCATCTTACACCAGCTAGCTATAGTATGAGTGGTTAGACGGTAAACGCAGAAGAGGGCTTCTAGTCAATTCGTACTTTTATGAACTTCGAAAGAGAGGTCAAGTTAAGAATCCCAACTAGTTTCAACAATGTAAGCTATCTAGCTGTTTTTTCTCTGCAACATACAACCAGGTAATAAAATTATTAAAATATTAATATAAACAAACCTTCTTGTCCTTGTTGGTGCCTTGCCATACACAGATACTTGCCACGTTCACACCAGACAATGAATTGCTAAGTGGAACTATCAGCGGGCTTAAAGTTGTTATTAATTCTGCTCGATCTTCAGGATTGCATTCTTGAATATAGTCATATAAAACTGTGTGCATTAATCTATAAAATTAAAAATTTATTTCAAATTATGAATCAATATACTTTATTGATATAAAATTTATTCAAAAACATATGAATCCCTTAACTTTTAAACTAAAACCTATTTCTCAGAAGCGATTGTCTTCTCCCGTTAAAGATGTATTATTATATGGATGTGGTGTCACCATGGTGCCACTTGATCATGGGTAGGATTGCCGCCGTGGGCATATTGACAAATGAATTTGTAATTTATAAATTTTTTGTCAAATTAAAAGGTTAAGAGCCCCCAATTCGCACAGGCGTGGTGGGATTAATTTTATTAAGGATTAACTTAACATGGTCCAAACACAATGCTCCAGCACTGAAGGCTTGAAAGTGTGTTATATAAGTAGATACATTAAGCTCAATAGTCCTTATATTCACTTAAATGGAACTAGCTAAGATTTCTTGGAATGTTAAGAATATAAGGTATATTTTATTATACTAGACACTAGGGAGCAATGTTGCAGGGCAAAGGTAAAGCATAACAAAATGTTTGCATAACTATAAAAAAACTATGTAATAATGAAATGTAGTAGGTACTTATTATTTTCAATCATTTTATAGAAATATCTGTATATATAACTAATCAGCACTTGACAAAACAACTGAAGATCGAATTGTCGCTTTCTTGCCTTTTTTTCTGTGGCATTCTACCAGCCATTATTTTTAAACATTGATGATGGTAAATATTTATGTCAAATCTATGCAAATTAAATAATAAATTAGTTAAAAGTAACTTTTAATAATATTTTGAATTATTAATTAATAGTACGACAAAAAGCGCGGCATGGCGGGCGTCGTCACCGACTTGCTCGTGCAGCGAGCTTGTTGCGACATGTTAAAATTTATTTCGGTTTGAACCGAAAATTACCTTTTCTTTCAGCCGAAACTGAAATTATGCCGAAAGACAAATTTTTCTTTTAAGTTTAAAAAACGGCCAAAAATTGTGGGAACCGAAACCGTATATTCGGTCCGGTCCGGTCAGACACTAAAAAATGTAGTCCACGCGGGCGAAGCCGGGGGCGGTCGCTAGTGTATTACAAAAAAAGTTTAAATATGTAAGTTTGGGACTAGATGGCCATGTGTGAGATGATCCAGGTATCATTAAAATCTTACTCGCTGTCATGTAGATTTTTATCCAGAATACGTTGAAAATTTGCTTTACAAGCAGAGAGGATGGCAGCTTTCATTTCAGGACTACCTTTGTACGCATCACTCAATGTTTTCACATTGTCGTCTTTAGTCTGGAAGAAATTATTCTTTATAATTAATTATGCACTAAAACTTTATCTTGATGAAACAATGTGTTCAGAATTCACATTATTTCGAGTTCTTGGAGACCCTAACTGCAGGACTAAAAGTAAGGGGTTTAATTTTTGTGACGCGCGACAAATGTTTGTGTGTATGAACATGTATATTTGTTCCATATCTGGGTGTACAATATCTATACTGGATGTTCGAGTGGATGGGTCCAAACTTATAGAGCATGTAGAGCTTACCGAACTAAACAAAAAGTTTCAAGTGAGCAGATGGCGCAAACTAACTGTTACTGAGATAAACATTTTTAAAATTGAAATATGTTCAGTTGAACAACTATAATAAACCTCATGTTCGGCTGAACATAGTCCAAACTTATAAAGCGTGTAGAGCTTACCGAACTAAACAAAAAGTTTCAAGTGAGCAGATGGCGAAAATTAACAGCTACCGAGAAAAACATGTTTAAATTTTAATCTTTTTATTATTTTCTATTCAACTTTTAGTTTAGTTCAGTAAGCTCTACACACTATAAGGGTGGACTATGTTCAGCCAAACACCAGGTAGATGTTGCCTAGTACCCATAATACAAGCTCTGCTTAGTTTGGGACTAGTAGATGGCGCTGTGTGGGATGCCCCAGGTATTATTATTATTTTGTTGAAGATGGACTTTAAGATCCCACAAAAAATTTACAGGAATGACTTAAATGTAATAGCAGAAACGTCAATAAATAAAAAAATGTGCGAAATATATTTTTTTTAGAATATTAAAAGTTAAATTGTTTAATGTTTGCCAAGTATATGCGAATGCGCAAACCAAACACTGTTTTCTATAGAAAGTTACTTACATTTTTATATATTTCTCCATAGAACTCTTGCTGCATATGCAATTTTTCTTTTGGTGTTGCGAATTCTCCATAAGCATAATCAAGGACCGGTGCACTAATTGAATGGGTTGCTAGTGTAATTATATTTCCAAAAAAATGTTTAATTACTTTATGTCTTATGGAGTCCGTACCATACTTTAAGATCCTCTTTACTGCATGATGGGCATATTTTGATCGAACCATCTGCACCATGATATCTAGAAGTTCTTCAGAAATCTCATTTCTTATGTCAAGATCACTATGTTTAAGTACTACTTGGATTACTCTGCTCAAATCATGACTGAGAGCAATATGTTTATATTGACCTTTCAACATACCATGCAATTCTTTACAGGCCTTTTCTCTAAAATCTGCTTTCACCACTTTCCTGTTAATTAAATGTAAGTTATAAATTAGTGCAGATGGTGATTAATATATGGCTATGCATATGAAATTATTATGTAGGTATTATATATGTTAGTATACAAAGTGCTTGGAAGATTGATGCAAATCTTTTAGGATGTGACAAAAGAAGTCATTTAAAATCTATTTAACAACATTTGTCTTAGTAAAAAGTTGTACAAGGTTCAAGATGATTACAGTTTATTATTTTTTTAAGAAAATCTTCTGTTTGTGTTTTTTAATGCTAATAAAATAGCAATTTAAGGTACTTTTGTTGTATTTTTATTTCCTTTTTTACACCAATGGACAGTTAATCCATGCATTTTAAAAACGATTTAATTAAGTCATAAGTGTTAGTGCCAAAGATAGTTACAATAATTTTTTTACGGGAATATGAGTACATATATATTTTCGTTTGTGATAGGAGTCATTACGTGAACAGGAGCATATGCGCAACCGCCATCTGTGGCTGATTGTCACGGTCCCTCATACTATGGCGCATGTTGACCTACGATAATATGACTTGAATGGTATACAGGATGAGATTTTAGTAATCAGCCAAAATGTTCCTAGATGTTAGGTATCACCAATACACCTCATTACGTAAATAAAAATATAGGTCAAATATTTATAATCAATAAAAATATCCTAAATATTTTTTAACAAAATTTGGCTACCTTCTGCTTACAATCTACCCACACGTGCCGCGCGCCAGCTGATTCCCACCCTTTTCGTAGCGTGCCCCCATTCAATGACCTCAGCTCAGTCAGCCACGCAATTCTGTGTCGAACCGCTGCTCGAGCGCAAGTCGTCCGCGCTTCAATAATGTATACAAATCGCGAATATTATGAAATGTTACATTTCAAGTGGACAAACTTTACGCGGAGCCCAAAGACTGTATGAAGAAATAAGCCTGCCTCAGCTTCGCAATCAAGGTTTACACAATGCCACGGTACCGAACTGTCAAACTATTTGGAAGTGCGATTCAGTGCAAATGTTTGGGCCGGGGTTATCGGTGATAAAATATTAGGGCCCTATTTCATAGAGGGCAGACTGACCAGAATCACGTATCTTCAAATGTTACGTACAGTAATATCTGATTTTATGGACCACGTTGCGCTCGCACTAATAGCTCATCGCGAGTTTTATTTTCAACACGATGGTGCACCATTTGTTAAAGTAGGTAAATTTTTTTATATGGTAAGTGGATTTTAACTCGATTTTTTAATAATGGTACATAAGTTGATTCAAATTTTTTAAATACGCCTGATTGCGAAAGGAAAAAGGACAATTGTTAATCAATTATCGAATGTACGAGTACATTGATCAAAATAGATTAGGTATGTACCTATTTATTTTTTCAATTTCATTTATTTCGATTCGATTTTAATCACAGATAATAACTAAAACAAGCCTTTTGCAATTTGACGGTCCTAAGCCCGATAAGTATGATGAAGGGAAAATTTGCAACTTAAGGAGCCGTATTTCTGAAACTCATTGATGATGTCATCAATTTGAATCGTTCCCTAGGCCTTGTCAAACCAAAATTTTCAAGAGAGTTTTTTACGACTGAGTAGGAGCCTTCATAAATGAGATCATTCGATAATCATGAATTTTCAAAAATACGACGTGCTAATATTATCTATGGTGCTATACTGCGAGTGCAGAGCGAAAGCGCGGAGCCTGGGGAATGTGGGCGGGGCGCGTGCACGTGCACTGGCGTCCTCGTGATATGACTAGTAATATTGGTAGTTTTGGGAAAGGTTTATGTAGGCTTAACTGAATATTTTCCCATTGAACGATACTAAAAGGGAACAAGATGGCCAACGGATTTTTATCAAAGGTCATCATATTGAAGTTTGGCTGGTCATAAAAACCTCATCCTGTATATAGTATTGAAGGCGGAGACAAACCAATCAATCACCAAAATATATTTGGTGGTGATCTTTATGTGAAAATAAGGATTTTTACATCAAATAAATTTTGCACTTTCAATCGGTGTGGTTTTATTTGTAAATACAAAATTTACTAGATGACTCTTGTTCAAATGTATATTTAACACTATACATTGCTTCAATAGAGTTTTCCAAGTGATTAAGTATATATATTAATTTTATAAATGAATAAGTGTACTTTCTTTAGCAGTACAGATACTAAAATTGGAGGAGCGATACAGAGAAGTTAGTATGGCCCCGCGCAAGGACGACATGCAAAACGCACCTACTCCATTTATGAACTATCGCCATATGTCAATAAAGTTGGCATGAGATCTACTGGCCGACTTCTTCACTTATGCACCTGCAGATGGCGGTTGCGTGATATGTTATTAACTTTAAAGGATGTTATTGTTTGAAGAAGGGATGTTCCTTAAAAAATAAAAAATAAATCGTAATTATCTCAGTACAACTCTCTGTACAACTTCTTACAAAGGCAAATTAATTCTAAATGACCTCTTGTTACATCCTAAAAAGTTTGCATTGATCCTTCAAGCATATTGTATTATTGTTAAATAGCTACAGACTACAATTTTATAATTTACTACTTTCAATCTCTTGATGCAAGAAGAAGTTACAAACGAATCGAGACATACAATTTAATTTATAATATTAAAACAGGTAAATACTTAATAGGAAAATTCTAAGTAAGTCTGCTTTAACAGCATTTTGCTTAGATACATTTTTTGTGTAACTGGGATACAAACCTTTGTATTTGGGCAGCTAAAAGTTTTGCCTTGTGAGACATTTCAAATATGGGTGCAGTAGCTTTGGCTTTACGCCTTACCAACCTCAACTCCTTTTTCTCTTTTTTCATTTCTGACCACTTAGGTTTTTCAGTTGGATCATTATCTTTTGGCATCTTTGCATTTTTATCTCTGTTAATGGTTGCTACTTTGTTGCCCTTAAATGGACTTTTTCCTTTAAAATCCTTTTTATTATGAAAATTTTTATTCATCAACTTTTTACTTATAATTCCTTTCTTATGAGCTTTGTGATCAGTCTTGCTATTTGATTTCTTGTCACTCTCATTAGGGTTGGTAGTATTCGTTTTTGAGAACTGAATTTTATTCTTTTTAGGAATCGGTGATTCAATACTAGATTTTCTTTTAGTTTTTTGCATTGTGAATAATTACAACTTATTGTTTTCGAATAAATTTTTCTATTATTTTGTATATTATTACAAGGTCACTGTCCCTACAAAACATAGAAAATAGATACTTAAACTCTGTGATAAATTATAGAAAGCATTGTTTTAAAGTGCGTTGTATAATGTAAAATTAGTAAGTTTAAAATTGCAAAATACATGTTTAATAACATGTTCAGCAGTAAAAACTGAGTAGTAAACTAAATAGAAATGATTAGTAAAAAATATGGAATTGGGCAGTTAAATAAATATTGAGCAGGAATATGACTGAATGGGCAGTTATTAGTGGTCAGTTAACAAATCGGAATTAGTCGATAAGATATCTCATTCTAAACAGTTCTTTAAAAAATGAGGTGGTAAAATGTACACCTTGTTTATTTCAGTGTGTATACATTAAGAATTTCCTAAACTTTAGTAACGAGTGAAAATTTGATTTGCGTGGCGCTTGGCTGTCGCTACCGCGGCACGTTCGCTTTGCACACTTGCCTCGCACGTTTTTTATATTCCTAGTGGGTTGTAACCATCAATTGTTGGAACAGTAGTCAGAGTGCCCTTAAATTCGGATTTTATCGTATTTTTTTAAAACTAACCTAACCTAAGTCCAGCCCCTGTTAACAGAAGATTGCCTCTTTTTTCAATCAAAGTGTGGTTCGGGTGTTACCGTGAACTGCCAAACTATGTATCTAACTGCCCATTCCATGATTTTACTGGCCATTCATTTATTACACTTTTTGAATATTTTTTGAGACTTCATTGTAGGATGAAATAACCGCTAAATTTTCTTTTTATTACTATTTATGTTTTTCTGCTGTAGTAACTTACCAACCACTCGAAAATAAAATAACTGCTCAAATAATTTTTCAACTGATCATAATAACATATCTAATGTTTAAATAACAGTTGGAAAAATTATTTCCTATTATAAAATAAGAAAACATAATGAACTTTTGAAACAGATGGAAAAGTAATGAAATAGATTTGATCAAGGACGAAGTGGTAAGTCTGACAAAATTCTATTTTGAGGTGAGATATTATAAAGGGAATGGAACCTCTATCGTCATGCACCTTCCTTTAGGCTACAAATAACTTTTGTAGTTCATTCTTAACAGCTAGAAAAAAAAACAGTCACAACATTTTCGAAATGGAGAAATGCAAATTCAGGGTACTAATCAAACATTTTTTCCATAAAAATCCAGTACAGTAACCAAAAAAGCTTCAAATATTATGGGGACTGTGCTATCTATTAAATTGCTTCATAAATGGTATACTGATTTTTGCTGTGGTTTTGTACTGGAGTGATCACTTTAAAAGCAGGTTTGGTAGTTTCAAGGACATAAAAATTTAAAAAAAATTGCATTATTTCTTAGACTTATAATTTCAAGTTGGCCAACTATCAAACAACTAAATTGCATACTGTCATAACTTAATTGACCAACTTTTTAATTGTGCCTTATCGGAAGGGAATCTCGGTTCTGATATGATTGGCGTTCAATTAATTAGTTGGACGATTCAGTTGGATAAAATGTACGAGTATGGGTAATTGTGCATATTCGGAAGGGAATCTCGGTTCTGAGATGATTGGTGTCCAATTAATTAGTTGGACGATTCAGTTGGATAAAATGTATGGGTTATCATTAACTTACTAAACTAATAGTATACTCTGCGATTTAGTTGGCCAATTTGAAATTGTAAGTCTGCAGGTGCCCTAAGAGTAGAGGACATGTGGATACATCACCACACTTCAGAGATAAAAGAACAGTCAAAACAATAAGGAGAACCCATACCTACCGAAGAAGGCCAATGCAGTTTTATTGGCCAACAAGTTGGAGGTAGTTTTTTTCAGATGTTAGTGGTGTAATTCACATTGATTATCTTCAGAAAGGAAAAACCAGTGGTGAATATTATGCCAAAGTATAGGACAGTTTTCATAGAATTTTAATGGAAAAACAACTGCATTTGACAAAGAAAATTCTCTTCTACCAGAACAAAGCATGGGTACACCATGGGTACACACATGTACCGTTGCCATAGCCAAGTTCTATGAATTGTTTCCTCATCCACCATATTACCCAAATTTAGCCCCTTTATATTCACCCTTAGCATTCTTTTCCCTAACTTAAAAAAATAATTGGGAGAGATTTAGTAGCAATGATGTGAGATCATTAGCGAAACAAAAGCATATTTTTAAAGGTTACCGTAATCATATTTTTATAGAAGGATCGAAAGTTGAAAAACATTGGACGCTGGACGAAGTGTGTCGAACTAGAAATAGAGTTGAATCATGGATGTAGGTACATAGTCGCAATTTATATGGGTCGGCTTTTCAAAGCCGCGTGATGCAAATAGTATTCATAATCATAACAATGATCAGCGTACAGTTACTATTAATTTAAAAAAAGTAGAAATATAGTTCTTACCTAAAGACGTACTCTTCTACTTTAGTAAAGCGACCCAAAACCACAGAGCATGTAATAGTTTAAAACGACATCCTACCTAACCCGCTGTAAACTAAACACGTTTATTGACGTTTGTTTACTTCAGTCACTCACTGCCTTTTTAAAGTTACAAGCAAAGGTTACAAGCATTTATGTCCATGGTTACAAGCTAAGCCATGCTATTAGATTTATCACAGGTTACCTATATCTTACAAGTTAGTTTTATTTTATAACTAGCTTTCCGTCCGCGGGCTTCGCTCGCGCGGACCACAGTTGTACTGAGACAGTTAAAGGAACGTGACTCTCCAGAACATTGTAACACTTTCTAGAACATTCTGAAACTTAATTGCTTAAAAAATCTCTATACCTACCTAATTTCATAAAAATCAATTTAGCCATTTTAGCATGAAAAACAGCTATCCCACAAGTCGGTCCCAAAATCAGTCAGATATTTTGGAGATTAACTGGAGCAGCCAGACAGACGAACACACACTACGATTTTCTATATGTATATAAAAAAAATACTTTTCACTCTTGACAACGCTTTCTATAAATTTGCAAAATTTCAGAATAATTAACGGATCTCCTGCTTTCGCGCGAACTTCTTACGACATTGGAAATGAACTTAACGGAATAAAGTAAACACACATATTTTGGATAATATTTTTCGAAATAAATTTTTTTCGCAAAAAAATAACACAACTGTATCTGAATAGGCTTAAAACTTCGAAATATAACATTCTATACGACATTTCGATCAAACAAACCGAATTAGTACGAAATGTAACACCGACGCATATCTGACTTCCAACTAAGGGCACCCTTAACCACTACTATCGGTGGTCCGATTCTAACAATTTTAGTCTCAATCGATCCCCCGTCTAATTACCCCTAGCCGTTTTTTTATTTCTTTCTTATTCAGACCTAGTTCTCGAGATATCGGGCTCCCAAAATGTAAATCGGGGAAAAAAATTAGGATTTTTTTCGTTTTTTGCCGATATTTTTTTTTTGTTTTTGAACTTTTTCCAAATCAGCTTTTGCCATCTTGTAGAGCTTGCCAAGCTGCGTCTTTTGACATTATGTTCATCCCGATATCTCGAAAACTCTTCGTGCAATCTGCCTGTCTCACAAAACTCCCAAATGACCCCCTATATACTCCAACGAAATGAAAGTCATTTCCAATGACAAAATCGGATCAGCCGTTTCGATGATTAGTCCTAACAAACAGACAGACAAACACACAGACAAAAACCAACTTGTGTCACTTCTGATAACCTCCTTTTTATTTTTGCGAAGATTCATAGAAATGGTTTAGTCGTTTTAGAGATAAGCCGAAACAAAAAGACAGACAGACAACCACACGAACAAATAGTTACCTATATCACTCTTGACAACCTATTTATAATCTCTGCATAGTTTCATTAAAATCTCCAGTAGTTTAGCTTAAACTATATAAAGAGACAGACAAACAAACGAACAGACGAACGAACGAACAAACAAACAAACAAACAAACAAACAAACAAACAAACAAACAAACAAACAAACAAACAAACAAACAAACAAACAAACAAAAAGTAGCGTATGTCACTCTTCACACCTATCTTTTCACATATGCGAAGTTTCATTAAAAATGGTTTAAAAGTTTTAGAGTTTAGCTCAAACAGACACAGAGACGGCCAGACAGACAAACGAAAAGTATTGTATGTCACTCCTGACAATCTTTTTATCAAATCTTTGAAAGTTTCATTGAAATAAGTCAGCCCTTTCGGATATCAGTTCGAGCAAACAGACGGACAAACAGATAAACAAAAAGTGTTATATGTCATTTTTGATAATCTTTTCATCATATCTGTGCAGTTTCATTAAAATCAGTTCAGCTGTTTTGGAGATTAGCTCGAATAGACGGACATACAGTCAGATAAAAAAATTTGGTCATGTAGTCACATAGATCTCGTCAAAACATCAAGTTTGAGTACCACACGATAGGTCTGCGATTGATAGTTTCGTAAATATAAGCATTTAAAAATTTAGTCACGTGGTCACATAGATCTCGTCAAAACATCAAGTTTGAGAACAAACACGATACGTCTGCGATTAATGGTTTCGAAAATATAAGCTTTTGAAAATTTGGTCATATGGTCACATAGATCTCGTCAAAACATCAAGTTTGAGTACCAAACACGACAGATCTACGATTGATGGTTTCGAAAGTATATGCATTTAAAAATCTGGACACGTCGTCACATAGATACGTCTGCAAAGTTCCATTGAAATCGGTTTATTCGTTTCGGAGATTAGCCGGAACAGACAGACAAACAGACAAAAAGTAGCCTATGTCACCTCCGATAATGCCCTCTGCACGTTTGCAAAGTTTCATTAAAATCGGTTTGGCCGTTTCGGAGATCAGCTCGAACAGACAGACAGATGGACAGACAGACAAACAAAAAGTAGCCTATGTCACCTACGGTAATGCCCTCTGCACTTCTGCAAAGTTTCATTGAAATCGGTTCAGCCGTTTCGGAGATTAGCCGGAACAGACAGACAGACAGACGTTCCAATTTCATTAATATAAATGTTCTACGGGGATGTATATTCCCTTGCAGTTTCTTCCTCTCCCTGGGTTCTACGTAATCAAACTCGCCGGACCTGCTGGTGGCTAGCATGCAGTTAAAAGGACCATGACAGGTAAGAGTATAGTTCTCCGGGATCCTCCAGACTCCTTATCCTAAAACCTACTCGAAAATGATCAAAATTTACTGCAATTTCCACCCAAACGTGTCAATATGGTGACGTGAAACGATTATATGGTGAAAATATCAACTTACTTATTTTGCTAATTACGAATAAACACGATGCAACAAATAGTTTTCAACACTGACTTATTATTTTCAATGAATATCTCTGTTTGCATAACGTTTAAATGGAAGAAAACGCCAACTAATAACCTGACTGGTACTGAGGCTGGACGTACTACACGCAACGTTGCCAAATTTCAACAGCATGGCTTGTAACTACATATCAATGCTATATCATCTTTTTACTGCTCTCTCTCTACGATCATCACCAATCATCACATCTATACTAATATTATAAAGTTGAAGAGATTGTTTGTTTGTTTGTTTAAACGCGCAAATCTCAGGAACCACTGATTCAAATTGAAAAATTATTTTTGTATTGGATAGTCCATTTATCGAGGAAGGCTATAAGCTATACTACATGATGTTACGACCAATAGGAGTGAAGCATCAATGAAAAATGTAGCAAAAACGGGAAAAAATATTCATAGCTCATAAAAATAGCATAGCTTGTAAACTATAGATGGCAGTGGTCTGTCCATAGAGTAATATAGGTTGGCTCTGTCTGTGGTGTGGTGAACCCGTGAACAGTGGTGAATTGATTGAAGTGAATGCAAGCGCGAAAGAGTGTTTACTGGTGTTTACTCTTAATCTCATAATCACTAACCTAATGATTATTTTAGATAGTTTTCCGTCTACAATTATAGAAAATAGTATATGAGCATTTAAGAAATTCAATATTTGCGTGTACACATTTGCAAACAACATGGTTGACATAAACAAATACTTGGAGACCCAACTAGCTCTAGCTAAACAGAAACAAATTTCGAAATTCAATAGTACTAAAGATTCAGTATCACAAAAGAGTAGATCAGCTGCAGAATTGATATCTACAAAACAAAGTAAAAATCTGATTATACAGTTTAACACAAAACCTCAAGAAACTTGTAGGAAGTCAAATTTATCACGTTCAGATAATGAAAGTGAATACATTCCATCTTGTGATGAAGATGATGAACTTGGACATTTGTCATTGATAAATGTTCCACAGGATAAAACCAAACGCAATTTAAAAATCATTGATGATGGTGACAGAAAAATATATAATCAAAGAGTTTCTAATTGGAAAAAAAAATTAAAAAAGGCCTGTTCTGGCGATACAAATGTAGTCATAGATTCAGCAGATATACAGTATGTATTATTGGGACACAAAGATTATGAAGAAAATCATGAACTGCAAAATGGATTATGCATTCCAAATTACATCTGGTACCAAATGTACAAATATCAGAGAACTGGTGTTAAATGGTTATGGGAGTTGCATCAAGTCAATTCAGGTGGACTTCTTGGAGATGAAATGGGTTTAGGAAAAACTGTTCAGATAATAGCATTTCTTGCTGGACATGCTAAGACTCGTTTGGGTTCTTGGGGAGGATTGGGTCCTACCATTATAATAGCACCAGCAACAGTTATTTACCAATGGGTGGAACATTTTCATTACTGGTGTCCATATCTTCGTGTGGCAGTTCTCCATCACACTGGTTCATATGCTGGAAGCCATCACAAACTTATTAAAGACTTATATGCTGCACATGGCATCTTGCTTATCACTTACGCAGGTATAGTTAAATACATTAAAGATATTTTAGGTCGAACATGGCATTACCTAATACTAGATGAAGGACATAAAATCAGGAATCCAGAGACGCAAGTTAGTAAACTTGTCAGAAAAATTTCAACACCACATCGTCTTCTTATAACTGGATCACCCATGCAAAATAGCTTACAAGAATTGTGGTCCTTGTTTGATTTTATGAGTCCAGGGTTATTAGGAACACACACTGTGTTTATGGAATATTTTGCTTTACCAATAACCCAAGGCGGTTATGCGAATGCAACAGAATTACAGGAGACAACTGCTATGGAAATCGCAAAAGCATTGAAAAATATTATCATGCCTTATATGTTAAGAAGGACTAAACAAGAAGTACAAGAACATATAAAATTGCCTGAAAAAAATGAGCAAGTATTATTTTGTTCATTGACTCAAGAACAGCAGGATTTGTATGCAGGCTATTTAATGAGTATGACAGTCAGAAGTATTTTAGATAAAGAAAACAAATACAATGATCCACTAAGAGCTAAAATATTAATTGCTTTAACTACTCTAAGGAAAATATGTAATCACCCCGATATTTATCTTTATGAAGTTTATGATGAATTAAGTGGAGTGGAAACTCATTTTGGACACTGGAAAAGATCCGGTAAAATGTCTGTTGTGCATTCTTTGTTAAAAATATGGCAGAAACAAGGTCATAGGGCTTTAATATTCACACAATCAAGAGCCATGCTATGTATCTTGGAACAGTATTTACAAAATCAAGAATACAAATATATCAGAATGGATGGTACTGTTAGTGTAGCACAGAGACAAAATTTAATAAAAACATTTAATAATAGCAAAGAATATTTAGTTTTTTTAGCAACAACAAAAGTTGGAGGTCTAGGAATAAACTTAACAGGTGCCGATAGAGTGATTATTTATGATCCTGATTGGAATCCTGCTATTGATACACAAGCCAAAGAACGAGCTTGGAGAATAGGACAGCAAAAAAATGTCACTGTTTATAGATTACTATCAGCAGGGACTATTGAGGAAAAAATCTATCAACGCCAGGTTTTTAAACAACTTCTAAGTAATAAAGTTCTAGTAGATCCAAATCAAAAAAATATTCTTACTACCAGTACACTTCAAGGACTTTTTACATTAGAAGATGTGAATGAAGAAGGTGATACTGAAACTGCATCCTTATTTAAACATACAAAAGTAATTTTAAATAACCCTAAATCAAGTAACACAGATATTAGTAAACAGGCCAAATTACATTCAACAAAAAAATTAGCAGAGATGCGAAAGAGGGCAAAAGAGATAAGTAAAAAAATGTCGTTGAAAGATGAAAGTTCAAAGCTGCAAGAAGATCCACGCGAGAGATATAAAAAACAACGTGAATTGTTACTAAATCCACCAAAAATTGAGGAGCCACAAATAAATTTACTCGACGATAAAACAACTAACATACCTTTTGAAAGTGTATTATCAGAAATAGATATAATAAACCAACACACAAAAAAAAATTATGAAGAGGAATTAATAAATGAAATCATTAAAAAACAGACAGAAATTGATAATGAAAAAATGCTCGCTAATGATGAATCAGAAGTTGAATTGATTGCTCATCGCGAGAATCAAAACATTCAAAATGAAAAATCGGAAATGCATATCGAGCAGAAAATTGATAAATTAACTGAACACCACAAAGAACGTCGAAAAAGAAAACATTCATCACTAGCAGACCACAACATTGAAAATTTATTGGCAGTGAAAAAAGTTAAGAACAAAAATAAAAAAGATGTTACTGGTGATAATGATGATGATTATGTGTTGAATAAATTATTTGCAAAATCGGGTGTGAAAAATGCTCTGCATCATGATGAAGTAGTAGGTTTAGCAGAAAAAGAAAAAAAACATAAATTGAAAGAAGAAGCTTCTAAGAAAGCAAGACAGGCTATTAGAGCAATAAAAACTTCTTCAAGATAAGCATTCTATGACTTGAATTTTTATTCATAAAATCAATGTCTAGTTTAGTGATGTGGTTAGAATCGATTTACCATATTTTTATAGAAACTTTTTTGTAAGACGTGAATATTAGGTCAGGCAAAAAGTCTATTCGCATACAGTTTGTATATACTTTTAAGAAAATCTCTTTGGCTGCACTAGTTGTATCTGGCTGGTTTCGATACCATTAAAAATGTTACATTTCAAAAAAACAATTTAATAAAATATTTTCCCGATTTCAATTGTTTTTTTTTCTGTCAAAATGAGTGAATCTAATGAAGAACTTCAATACATTTTAAAATTTTATTATAAAAAAGCCAAAATGCAATGGAAGTTGCGAAAATTTTTTGTTGGTTTAAACGTTTTCAATCTGGGAATTTTGATGTCAAAGATGCACCTCGCTATGGTCGCCCTGTCACGGCTAAAATGGGCGCCAATTTTTTAAAAGTGGAGCAAGATCGTCATATCAGTAGTTATAACATAGCTAAAGATCTGGGTATTGACCACAAAACACCTATTTGAAAAAAGCTGGGTATACAAAAAAGCTCGATATTTGGGTGCCACATAAGCTCACTGAAAGAAACCAAATGAATTGTGAACTCATTTGCGATTCTTTATTAAGACGTAATGAAACCGAACTGTTTTTGAAGATATTGATAACTGGTGATGAAAAGTGGATCAAGCACGATAAGAACGTGCGAAAAGGGTCGTTTCGCAATAAGGTGATGCTGTGTGTATGGTGGGATTGGAAGGGTGTTGTTCATTATGAGCTTTTGCCGCCGGGTAGAACCATCGATTTGGATCTCTACTGCGAACAACTGAGGAAACTAAAGCAAGAAATTGAGAGAAAGCGACTGGAATTAGTCAATACAAAGGGTGTGGTCTTTAATATAGAAAGGGAGCCTACTTTTTGTCTGGCTGTCTGTCCGTCTGTCTGTGTGCTCTGGCTAATCTCCGAAACGGCTGAACCGATTTCAATGAAACTTTGCAGATTTGCAGACGTACAAAGGGCATTACCGGGGGTGACATAGGCTACTTTTGTCTATCTGTCTGTTCGAGCTTATCTCCAAAACGGCTGAACCGATTTCAATGAAACTTTGCAGACGTGCAGAAGGCATTATCGGTGGTGACATAGGCTACTTTTTGTCTGTCTGTCCGTCCGTCTGTATGTTCGAGTTGATCTCCGAAACAGCTGAACCGATTTCAATGAAACTTAACAGATATGATACAAAGATTATTAAGAGCGATATTTTTTGTTTATCTATCTGTCCGTCCGTCTGTTTGTTCGAACTGATCTCCGAAAGGGCTGAACTTATTTCAATGAAACTTTCAAAGATGTGATTAAAAGATTGTAAGGAGTGACATACAATACTTTTTGTTTGTCTGTCTGTCCGTTCGTCTGTTTGTTCAAACTGATCTCCGAACGGGATGAATTGATTTCAATGAAACTTCACAGATGTGATTAGAAGATTGTCAGGAGTGACATACAATACTTTTGTATATCTGTCTGGCCGTCTCTCTATCTGTTCGAGCTAAACTCTAAAACATTTTGACCAATTTTAATGAAACTTCGCAGACGTAAAAAGACGGGCGTGAGGAGTGACATACGCTACTTTATGGTTGTCTGTCTGTCTATATGTATGTTCGAGCTAAACTTTTAAAGATTTTAATGAAACTTCACAGATGTGATTATAAGATTGTCAGGAGTGACATACAATACTTTTTGTTTGTCTGTCTGGCCGTCTCTCTGTCTGTTCGAGCTAAACTCTAAAACATTTAAAGCAATTTTAATGAAACTTCGCAGACGTGAAAAAACGAGTATGAAGAGTGACATACGCTACTTTTTGTTAGTCTGTCTATATGTAGGTATATTCGAGGTAAACTTTTAAATATTTTAATGAAACTATGCAGACATTAAAAATCATTTATAGGTTTTCAGGAGTGATATAGGTAACTTTCTGTCCGTGTGGTTGTCTGTATGTCTTTTTGTTCCGGCTAATCTCCAATATGGCTAAACCATTTCTATGAATCTTCACAGCCTAGACATAAAAAGGAGGTTGCCAGGAGTGACATATGTTGGTTTTTGTCTGTGTGTTTGTCTGTCTCTTTGTTAGGGCTAATCGTCGAAACGGATTATATTATTTTAATAAAATTCTGCAAACATAAAGAGGGCGTTGTTAAGAGTTAAAAGCATTTTTTATATACATACTAGCGACCGCCCGCAGCTTCGCTTGCGTAGACTACACATTCCTGTTTTAGGTAGTATTAACTTTCGAAATGGTTTATACATACTTTTTGCTGAAACTAATATTGGGTACACCCATTCAAACTTTCAATCTTCATTCTCCCCACTCCTTTAGGAAAACCGGTACTCCCATACTTTTCACCTCCCGTTTCCCACCCTTAAAATGTGGAAATCCAAAAACCCTGAAAGATCATTATTTATTTATGTCAAAATTTTTATGTTTCTAACTTTAAAGAACAAAGACTCATACAAAGCCCTTCCGTCCCTCCCTCCTTAAATTTTAAATTTCCAAATATTCCTTTCATAAAAAATTTATACGTTATAAAATAAACCACTGTTCCAAATTTCGGCTTCCTAGACTTAGTAGTTTCGGCTTTATCTACGTTGATAGATCAGTGAAGACAAACGACAGACAGACACAAAAAGTGGCTGATGTCACTCTTGACAACCTTCTTTCACGTCTGCAAAGTTTCATTAAAATCTGTTGAGCGGTTTTGAAGATTACCTTGAATAAACACATAAACGTACAGACAAACAAAAAGTAGCGTATGTCACTTTTGACCACCTCCTTTTCATACCCGTGAAATTTCACTAAAGTCGGTTTAACCGTTTTGGAGATTAGCTCGAATAGACAGATGGACGTACATACAGACATACAAAAAGTAGTGTATGTCACTTTTGACCACTTTCTTTCCATATCTGTGAAGTTTCATCAAAATCAGTTTAGCCGTTTTGGAGATTTGCTCAAATGGACAGTCAGACAGATAGTATTATTTTATATATATAGCCTACAGCCTTCCTCAATAAATATACTATCCAACACAAAAAGAATTTTTTCAATTCGAACCAGTAGTTCCTGAGATTTGCGCGTTCAAACAAACAAACTCTTCAGCTTTATAATATTAAGTATAGATAAAAAATCGTAGTGTCTGGTCAGTTAGTCTGTCAGTCTGTTCCGGTTCCAAAACGGCTGACTGATTTTGGAACCAACTTGTGAGATACGTAGCTATTCTTCATGCTAAAATGGCTACACGGGATTTTATGAAAAAGTTTCCGAATGTTCTAGAAAGTGTTACAATGTTCTAGAACGTCGCGTTCCTTTAACTGTCCCGGTATAACTGTGTAGTCCACGCGAGCGAAGCCGCGGGCGGAAAGCTAGTCCCCCGCCGCATCTGTCTGTCTTACTGTCTATCTGTCTGAACGCGATAAACTCGAAAACTACCGAACGGATTAGCATATGGTTGACATCGGTGGACGAAGTGATTCAAGAGGAAGGTTTACGTGTATAATTTATCCATGTTTTGTACAAATTAATTGAAACATGATGATTATTGTCAAAGAAGTCGGAAAAAAATCAAGCCGGTGGGAAGCTTTCGTCGATAATGCCTTTGAGATATAACAAAATAATCTATGAAGGAACTGCGTCTTTTTTATAAGACTAAAGAAAAGTCCGCGATGCCATATGTCTATCTTTTATGGATAGCTTACTATATCTATTTTTATGTTTAAAAAATGGTGTCATATGGTGAAGTAATTGGAAAGCAATTTATACGGGTACAATATTACTCCTTATTAAATTAAATACGTCATTTACGTTCAGTATTTCATGCAGATTGTGATTGCCCTTTACACCATATAATTTAAATTAATCTCTTAGGAATTATCGCGAAATAAAAACTATCGCGCGGCAGCGACCGGGCGCCGCGCCGAGCGTCGCCCCGATATTGGTGCGACACTAGCGACACGTGGTTAGTCAGGAGTTATCAATGTTGTATGTACTCAAAGAAATATTTTAGTTTGTTTTTATGTATATATTCTTAACTTTGTCAAATATTTACTGAATTGGAAATAAAATACATAAAAATACTCCAAGAAGGATTAACTTATGTTACATTTAAATCTAATCCACATGTTCGACGCAACAAGCTGATATGACACTACGACAGAAAAAAACACTACGGCATATATATAAGCATATGCTTGGCACCCGTGGAAAGCCGGGGCGGGTCGCTAGTAAAAATAAACGTATGGCCAATTAGTAGAGTCGTTTAGTCCAAGGATTGTTCACTTCTTCAAACAAACATTTTTTTTACCACATTTAGTCGTCATCATGTAGTAGGTTAGATTTTATTAAGATGTGGAGGGAAAATTTCTTTTGCCCCGGGAGGGCAAAAAATAAACGTATAGCTAATTAGTAGAGTTGTTTAGTCCAACGATTGTTCACTTCTTCAAACAAACATCCTTTTTACCACAGTTAGTCGTCACCGTATAGTATACTAGCGACCCGCCCCGGCTTCGCACGGGTAGCAGAGCATATAGGCCGTAATGTTTTTTTCTGTCGTATATATCATGTTGCGTCAAACATGTGGATTGGATGTAATTACCTTTAAATGTGACGTAAGTTCATCCTAATTGACGTATTTTTAAAGTATTTCATTTCCAATTCTATAAATATTTGAAAAAGTAAAGAATAACACATAACCTAACCTAACTACGCGTGTCGCGTCGTCCCGTTTGGCCGCCCGACCGGTCGCGCGATATTTATATTTTGTGATAGCGCCTAAGATATTAATTTAAATTGTATAGTGTAAAGGGCAACCATAATATGCATAAAATGCTGAAGGTAAATAACGCATTTAATTTGATAAGGATTAATACTGTATCCGTATAAATTGCTTTCCAATCACCTCATCATATGACACCATTTTTTTAAACATAAAAATAGGTATAGTAAGCTATTCATAAAAGATAGACTTATACCATCGCGGACTTTTCTTTAGTCCTATATAAGATACACAATTCCTCCATACATTATTTTGTTACCTATATCTCAAATGGATTAGGAAGCGTTTTCGATGAAGATCCCAGTCGACTTGATTTTTTTCGGACTTCTTCAACATTAATCGCCATATTTCAACAAATTTGCACAAAACGTTAATAAATTGTAGACGTAATCCTTACTGTTGAATCACTGTGTTAACAATATGCCAATCCGATCGGTAGTTTTTGAGTTTATCGCGTTCAGACAGACAGACAGACGCGGCGGGAGACTTTATTTTATAATATGTAGTGATTTTAAGATGTGGAGGGAAAATTTCTTTTGCCACAGGGGGCTGGGGGGAGGGGGTGAAGTATCGCCGCGGCCCAAACAGAAAAATACGGTTTCTACGTAAACGTTGAAAACGTATCGTTTTCGTATAAAGCAAAGACAGACGATTCATTTTTGTGATATTTGATAAACTTTTTCATACAAAAAATTGTCAATTTTAACGAAAAAATGAAAACTCGTCTGTTTATTTTTCTATTTTTCTGTCAATTATTTGTAGAATTCTAAGTTTATATGAAAGAAAAAAATACTATTAGAAGTTACAGTTTACCTGTTTCAAGAATATATACAGTATGGATATCATCATTTGTTTGTCTCAAATTTAGCGTCTTGTACTGATTGTTTTCTTGAACTTTAGACAACAAATGCAAGAAAAAATGTCATACATGAAAAACATGAAAAAAGTAATGAATTCCCAGTCTCGTCAACCCTGTACAGCGCACGCGTAACATAACGTAAAACTATACCTACTAGGTAGGTACCGTGGAAGCGTATTACTTGATACAGTATGTTAACATGAGACATAATCAACCGTTTGTAAAAATATTTTTCCTAAAATTTGCAATGGCACCACTGTAGTAGTTTGTGTCCCATGTGTTAGTGGTTAGAGCTGTGTTCTAGATTTTAACTGGAGAAATTTGATAAACGTAAGCATTTTCTTATAATTATGACTAAATGTTATGGTACTAAATAGATAACAATAAAAGGTGGTTGAAACTTAGATCGGGAATTCAAAATTTACGAAAAAATTTTTCCCTATCTGCAATTAACGTATCTTCAAGTTAATCAAGATTAGTTTAAAGTGTTTTTCATAAATATTAGTGCTTTCGTGATGTTATTATTTTTGTTTTTTGTAAATAATTGTATTTTGTTGGTAACTAGAGACATGTGTCTCAAGTTACAATCAGTGTCTCAAGTTTTATGATGTCTCATCTTACAATCGCTGTCTCATTTTTGATTCATATTATGAAAGATAATAATAAGAAATAATATTAAAAGCAAAAACGTATATGTTTTTCCTGGTGTAGATGACATTATGGTCCTTAAGAGACATAACGTAATAAAATGTGTTCGACCCATACAGGAAAAAAGGGGCCGTTACATGTTCTAACTCTTTTTTTATACTTAAATTTAATTTGTAATAACTAAATTAACCCAATTTGATATAAGTGTTTGAATAAACGCTTTAAATTCTAACGGACCGACTTAAAAGACTGTACTGATACTGTGAAATTAGGTAAAAATGTGTAGCATACTCGAGACTGAATGATAACATGAGAATCGTCTCAAGTTTGCCCCGTATTGATAAACTTTATTATTATTATTTTTTTTAAAATAGAGTTTTGGATTTGTAATCACTTTGATATGCTGTTTTTAATTACAATAAAACTTGAAATTTATATGAATATATTAGTTACGTTTTTACGACAATTTCAGATATTTTTTTTTGTTAACGAAAAATTATTCGTTTTTATCTTTATAATTCACTATCAGATTACAAATGCTTGTGATCCCTACTGTGACAACCTTTGATTATGCCAATAAAAGTTTTTTTTTTTTTTTTTAATGGCAATTGTACTAAGTTTAGTACATTTGTGCCAGCGTCACGTCAAGAAAAAGGAAACTACTTTAATAACGAGCCAACGTAACAGTAAAGTGTTCTTACTTTATAAGGAAAAAATTAATATAAGACAAAAAGGTAAATAAACATAATATGAACATATAAAGTGCATTTATTAGTGATAGTTAAAGTAAGATATTATTAATATTTACAGTTTTAAATTGTTATGAAAAATGAATGATGAAATAATAGAGAGGACATTTTTGGAAGAATAAGAAAGAAGTGTAGGAATATTGGTAGGGAAAGGAATATCTATAGCTAATAGTGAATTTAAAAAAGAGGTACGGTCATTTAAAGGACAAGAGAAAAAAATATGGTTTAAATCTCCATCGTCTAAGCCACATTCGCAAAGAGATGAATCTCTAATGTGCAATCTTGCTAAATGTACCGGAGTGCAACAGTGACCAATAAAAGTTACTTATTCGCCCTACAGACTTTTTTTAAGGGTTTCTTATTATTTAATTTTATTACGAAAATTACCTTGAATATGAATTTTTTTTAAAATTTAATTAAAAGTATATTTAATTTGATTTTGTCTCAAGTAGAACCAGTAATGGCTAACTTGGTATAGTACGTGTTTTGAACCATTTCTCAAGTATACCACTGTATATTGGTAACATGAGACAAAAATATTTTGAAAAAAATTTCATGACAAACTTTTATTAACAATAGTTACGTTCAAATATATCCTTAAAGAATATCAAGACCTGTTTATTGTCAAAGTTTTACGTAAATTATATGTGTTTATGTGGAGATTTTTATTCTTAAACTTTAAAACTGTCTCAAGTAATACGCTTCCACGGTACCTATGCCGCGTCCACACGCGCGCGCACAGGCAGCGAATGCTTACATGCTTATTTGGGACTTACCAAAAGTCCTTAGTTTTGTAAATCACACCAGGAACGATGGATGATTCATTTATAATGGTGTACCACGAAGTCACAATAATCCACGGAACACGCTATTAACACAGGTTTAATTCACAGTTACCATACCAACGCCGTCGTTCGTACCTATTAACTTACTATTTTTTAATTTGTTTGATGTGATGAACATTTCCAATTAAAAAAAATATTTAATGGCACAAATCTTTATATTTTAATTACACAATAATACAAATCATTTTTTTAATATGCCACGTGAAGTAGATAGGTAATTAATGGCTCTTGAATTTTCTGCGTAAGGTCCATTTTGCTCTAGACATTTAGCTACTCACCTAATTAGTCTCGTGCACTCCTCCCAATAATTCACCTTTGCTATTTTATTCACGAAATTTTTAAACTACATTAAGAAAGAATACGAAAAACTGCAAACAGCTGATGTTTGCGGGTGACCACGATCCGGACACGAGTCAGTAGCACTAAAATAGCACTACATTTTGAAAAATATCAGCGCTAACGAAATAATCAGTCTTTACGAAAAAAAAAAAACACTCGGTTCGTAGATAGCTAAGGTAGATACAACCTTTACAATATCCGGTCACTGTGCGACTAATTACTAATTATGCAACAACATGCAGCAAGCAAGCTGCGCCGCGGCCCGCCCACCCCGCATCGCCCGCTTTACCCACACCGCTGTGCGGTCGCTGGACTGTCGGTCACACTGTGACCCGGCGGTTATAGTGGAATTAGGCTTGGGTGTTTATTTGTAGACCAAGTAGTATTAAAAATGGATTATCTTGAAAACGGCTATAAATAAAAATATAGTTTGTCCAACGAAATTGTTATTGAATACCAGCAGATTTTAAATACAACGGGACTCTGGACGGTTGGTATCCAAACTGTATAAATATATTATGGGTACTTATCATACAATTACTATAAACGAAAAAATCGGAAACGTTACCGTTCGAAACTAATCACGGCTGGCGTTGCTACAAAAACAAAAACACTGGACCACTGATCAGTTCCAATATCGACCCTACATGCAACATGGAGCATTTAGCTGTACGCCATATGTGATAAACTATTGCTATATACAAATGAGTTTATTGAGTTATGGCTGGTATTGGCGACTTAAAAGCTCCCTTTTTCTCGTGGAAATGAAATAATTTGAGGGATAAATTAGTTTTTACAAGATGTACGTAAGAAATTAAACACATACCATACCATCAGCCCCACAGAGAATCAGTTCATTAAAGCCCCACAGTAGGAGCTTAGGCCTTCCTCCTGGATGAGGGGGCTTGAAGCTTAATCCACCACGCTGCTCCAGTGCGGGTTGGTGGATTTCGACGACTGCCAGTTATTGACGGAAACCGGGAGCGAGAGCTTAATGTGCTCTCTAAGACACAGAGTCAGTGATAGTTATGAATATAAGTTAGAAAAAACTTATTGGTACATGCCCTGGGATTCGAACCACAGTCTTCTAAACAAAAAGCGGGCTCGTTACCACTCGCCTATCACGACGTTAAACACAAACACGTGATAAAAATGTAATCATCATGTTAAGGCATTGCAGCAGTCTCGTGCACAAAATCACAGCGCTGTACATTGCAGTGCAGCTTTTGTGCACTTGCACCGCCCAGTACATCCTTTTTTACAATTACATATTATCTAATCAGTTCGTTGCACGAAGAGGAACCTCAGAGAGCGTAGTCCATAGAGGCTGCCACGATCCGTGTTTTTTGATCCAGCCCGGCCCCAATCGGAGGGCTCAGACATGGTAGGTTTTTTATCAAGAGCCTGGCTCTAGCAATGTGCCTAGTAGCAAGCACGTTGGCGGAATGTTCTCTATCGTCCTTGACTTTTTAGTGAACAGGTCTTTTCTAGTTTTATTGCTTCATTCACAGTCGCCATTTCACTAGTCCTGTCGTACAAAGTCAGACAGATATAACGAAACTAAAGGGTTTCTACTATAAGGGGAACCCTAAAAAAGCGGCTCTAGCTCTGCATTCCAGTTGTGAGCGTACTGTAGGTAGTTAAGCATACCTACTAGATTTTGTTAGTAATGTAAGTTATATTTTTATCAAACACAGTAGATATTTAATAAAAATTAGGTTAGGTTAGACTGCGCATTCTTTTGGGAGATTTCTCTTAGAATTTGAAATTTGTTGTGTACCCATAACACTGATTCTAAACTATACAGTAGGTAAGAAGCATTCAATTTGTGTTATTCACTAATTCAATGACGATTTAGGTCGGCAACAGAAAGTAAAATCTAATCTATGCATTGAAAAGTTAATGTTGCTCTCACTATTAGACGAGCGGGTAATGAACGCCGCGCGACACGTATGAGTTTATTTCAAATATACATATTTTGCATGAAACGGCCATCAATGAACAACATGCAGTTATGTAAGTATAATAAATTTATTTTACTGCTTAAAGCCTGCTGTCGTGTTTCTACACGTGTGGTCTTTGGGTACGGTACGGTCAGGGCGTTCAAGGTGCTGCTAGGGCTGCCGTTGAGGTCGAGTGCGTCAGGAATGTTTGCGAAAGACCATGCTGACGGGCTCCTTACTCCGTGGTAGCACCAGCACAATCCTGGGTGTGTTTGCTGCACGGTGGGACTCTCCGATATTAAGGCTGATCCGCATGCGATGACCGGCACGGCAGACGGCATTAAAAATGTTCACGACATTTTCAAATACACCATCCACACGCTACGTAACGGCAATGAATGATTGTTATCGGATTTTAATACACAATAGTATACACAATAACGTAACACGTGCTCCCGAGGCAAGCGCGCCGTCGATGTGCCGGACGTGCCGTTTATCTCAATCCTCACACAACGGAACGTAACGTTACCGGCATCGGCAACGCAACAACGGTACGGCGAAAATTGATTACCAACGATACTTTTGCCGGTGTCGTTGACGTTGCCGTTCCGTCGCGTACGGACGCTTGCATACAAAATGAACGTAAGCGATTGGAAACGAATGCTGTTGCCGTTTGCCGTGCCGGTCATCGCGTGCGGATCAGCCTTTGATGAGGTGGATGCAGCTTCACGCTGATAAGTCGTGAAGCTATTTCGATTTTATATTTATTTTATTTTTATTATAACGTCATTTTTATTTTATTTTGTTTGTTTTGTTGTCTTAGTGTTTTTTGCTGTGTTTAATTTTATTTCATTTGTATGTAATAACATTCGTTTTAAGAATATTGTTACTTACCAACTATGGACCCTAGAATCTGAAATAAATGCTTATTATTATAATATTATTGAAATAGTTTTTTTTTCAATCACATAATACTTTTTGCGTAATGGTAAGAAAAGGTTTAAATTTGTTTGTAAATTGATATGTCGTCAATTTGAAACGAATAATAGACAAGGACATAAGTACCTACTTAAGTAGGTAGGTAGGTAGGTACCTATCTGGATGGTTTGTTATTTAAATAATGGGTATATTTCCCGAAATCCATCATTGAGGTTCATTCATGATTGGTCGTCCAATATAGCGAGCACCAGCAACGAGTGCGTACCTACCTACTTTTATAGTAGGTAATTGTACGATAAGTCTCTATATATATATATATATATATATACACTAGGTATATATATATATAAGTATTCTTAAAGCAGGTGAGCTATACCTTTTAATAGTTTTTTTTTTCATTCATATAAACTTAAAATTCTAGAAATAATCGACCTTGAAATAGAAAAATAAACAGATGAGTTTTTGTTTTTTCATTGAATTTGACAATTTTTATGAAAATATTTGTCAAATGTTACAAAAATGAATTGTCCGTCTTTGCTTTAGGTACACGAAAACGATACCACTTGCCCTAGCCTAGTAGCAGAACTGAAACCGTAATATTTTTCTGTTTGAGGCGCGGCGGTATCTAAATTCACCCCAGCCCCCTGGGGCAAAAGAAAACTTCCCTCTACCTCTTAATATACACTACATGATGAAGAGTTACTGTGGTAGAAAGGATTTGTTTGTTTGAAGAAATGAACAATTCGCCTCAAATTACTTGCTTACTAACCGTACACTAAATGCAATTAGAGACGTGACGCGAGATAATATAGGTGCACGGACGGAGCGCAGTTGTGTATTCAGGGCGGGGGGCGTGAGGTCTCCCCCCCCCCCCCCCCCCAAACACAATGACATGAATTAAGTTAAAAACATTCTCCAAAAAGATCTACCCTGTAATTGGAAAATTATACATTTCTATTTAATACTCAGTAAAATTGTAAATTATTTACATCACCAAAGTACCTAATATAATTAAATTCAATTCTCATATTTCACGATCATTTGGCGCGATGGAGTGATTGGTGCGGTGCGAGGGACTCGTGGATTTCCGCATTCATGATGCGTTGGAGCGATGGTGCGATGCTATGCATCGGCGTGGCGTGAGTAGATTTTGGAACGATTGGACATCCGCGCATGGCGCGACGTCACGCAAAAATTGAACCGTTTCAACATTCACGGCAAGATTTTGGACTGATATGAACGTTTTTGGAGTGATGGAGTGATCATGAATGGGCGGCCTAATTTTTATCTCTTGGTGGCGTTGCCTCTATGTTCATCTATGGTTCATCTGTGTTAATCTCTGGTGTTCATCTATGTTTTTCATAGACAACTAATTCTAGAAATCAAGAAACTAGAGATGCTTCGATCCATCGTTCGTACTAGGTGCACGTAGTTCTAGTTCGCAAAAATATTCGATTTATATACCTGTTCCACCTAGTCTAAAAAGTATATATACCGTTTTGGCTACATTTTAAGCTTTGGAAAAAGGCTTTGAAGAGGAAAAATTGGAAATCAACAGCTTCGTCGAGGTTACGTTTTAAATAAATACCTATATTTTATGAACAGACGGAATAGATTTGTCATCATCTAAAGCAGCGATCTTCAACCTTTTATTTATGTGCCAAATAAAAAATATTTAATTTTTCAGAGAGCGGTAAATGCGGAGACCGGAGTAAAAAATTTACTTTAGTACAAAAAAGATGTATTCAATCAAAGTCAAACAAAGATATGGGTTTTAGCCATGACTTGCCCGTGCTCCAACCAGCGTCGCCCAACCAGTTGGTCCACGGGGGATTTTTGCCCGTGGACCAACTGGTTGGACAACGCTGATTGGATCACGGGCAAGTCATGGTTTTAGCAATAGATAATAATTAGTGTGAGTATTGATGTTGCCGGGTTTTCACCAATTCATTGATATTCGCTTCTCTTCGTGAAAAAGCGATTTTTAATATATTTTCCAGGTGGAAGTCACAGAGACGGTTCCGATACCAATTTATTTTTTGCGTATTTAGTTTGTGAATATGAAGGCTCGCAGTTAAATGTTGATTCATAAAGGCACAAAATAAAAAAGCACAGTTTATAACGACATAAACGAGTCATTACCTAACTTTTTAATAATAACAATAACGACACATCACAACAATGTCTAGGCGTCAACCTCAAACTAAGCATTAGCTTGAGTTTTGGGTACCAAGCGAAGACACCACATACATATAACATTCAAGGCCCGGTACCAGTGTCAATATTCATCATATAAATACTGACCCGACCTGGGATTCGAACCCGGGAACTCCAGCTCCAGCATTATAATAATCTAAAAATGGAATTAGTTTAGGGCCGCAGTATTACACGAGAAAGACCGCGGTTTACATATCAATAATATAAACAGTTTTCTTTTATAATACCGAATTTATAATTGCGGTCATTTTATTCCAATCTACAACAAACAAACACAAAACAATGCAAATCACGATATACTATGTAAAATTGATGAAATACTTAAAACCGACGAGACATTATTTATTACTTATCGCTCTCTATCAAATATGCCTTTTCCCCCTTTCAGTGATGCTTTCCGCTTACATAACACGTCTTATAATTAAGTCACTGACACCATTGAATACATTATTACCCCCAAAATAAAATATATTTACGAAATATGAATGTCACACTTTGTAAAGAAGATATAGTTCGCCTTAAACTTTATGGCGGACACTCATATACCCCTCGCTCCACTGCGTTCCGCTATACCTAAAACTGGTTACTACGACGCGACTTGTGCCTATGTTCACATCCGCTATAAAGTTTGATTTAAACTGTACCTTTGTCGAGAGCGCCATCTAGAAATGTTTTGCTTAACACATCCCATTCCCAATTACGACGCTGTAGAATGAAGGACTCGTATGTCCAAAGTGTCCAAACAACAAAACTCCATCACAAAAACGAGGTTACCTCACAGGCTGCGCAGGATTCACTTAAACGTGGTTTTCATGAGCACTGCTGTATGGCAAAAATTAATAAATTTAAAACCGATTCATTACAAACATGTTTTACGAGTTCTTCTTCTTTTTATTCTTCTTAATTATGGGGTTTTCTGTTTATACTAATTTCGCCAGTGTCAAGTTATTATTTTTATTACTTTGCTTCGGCTATTACTTTGATTTTTGATTCTATGAGAGCAGAATGCACATTTGTGATTGGTGCCAGCGTCGCCTTAAATTTATAAAATACCCGATCAGCGTAACAAAAAAATTTAAGCAACGAAACAGTAGGTGTTATTCTGAGCAGTAGGTGAAGGTTGAACAAACAAAAAGAAAAGTAAATGAATAAATATAATTAATTTGTAATATTTAAAAATAATGATACTTTATACAAAACTATTTACAATTTTATTGTGGAATATAAATAAGGAAAGTATATTTAGAACGGACTTAGAAGAGTAGGAAAGAAGGGTAGGAATACTGGTAGGAAAAGGAATACCAATCTCTAAGAGATTTTTTAGGGAAGACAAGACAGAAATATGTGGTTTAAATCTCCATCATCCAGTCCGCATATGCAAACCGAAGAGTCCTTAATTCGGAGCCTTGCCAGATGCACGGGTGAGCAACAGTGGCCCAGTCGCATTCTATAAATGTTAGAGGTGGAGGATTTGCTAAACCTTAGTTTGAAGAACCAAGGCTCAACAGGAATATTTGGCTGGATTTGGGAGTAGTAATAACCTTTATGCCTTCTGAATTCCAACCAGTGGTGCAATCAAGTGTCAATCAAATAAGTTTTAAGCAAAGCTACTAGGTCACGGGAGTATTTTATATATGGGATTTTATCCCCACAGTTTACTGCGTCCTTTGCTATCTGATCAGCACGCTCGTTTCCGGGGATACCAGAATGACTAGGTATCCAGGCCACAATTACATCGAAGCCCTGAGATATGCACTGGTATAGACTTTGTTTCATTTCCATTATTAAAGGGTATTGGATTTTGAAGTGAAAAGGTTTGCCTGGAGGAATTCAAGGGAACTGCGACTGTCAGATAGAATGAAGGTACGATTTAATTTAAACAGACGGACATAGTTTATAGCTTCCAAAATGGCACGGTATTCGCCTGTAAATACTGAACTTTCAGGTGGGCACCTTACTTTTTGAACAATATTGAATTGAGAATGGAATACACCCACACCAACACAACCTGACTCGGAGAGTTTGGAAGCATCGGTGAAGATTGTATGCCATATATCATTCTTTGAAATGCCAAAATATAAAATAACTTGGGGTTTCAAAATGTTGACATTATATGGGTAACTGTAAAGGGGTAGTGTGAGAGTACAGTAAGCGTACGCTTTGATGGCTTGAAATCTTTGAAAGCTATTAACTAGACATGGAGAGTTTTTATTTTCTCAAAACTGCTTGACTCAACAAATCTAGTCAGTATTGGGAGTTGAGAAATAAGGGGTTGAGAAGATTCTCGAAATAAGAAACGGTCAGGTAAAAACTACCGACGAAGAGAGACGAGACAGTCAACGCATTCTACCTGAAGTGCATTAATTGGAGAGGATTTCATACAACCTATGACTATTCACAGTGCCTTAGCCTGGACACTATCAAGTTTGCGAAGCGCTGTTATGTTAGCTGGGTCCAGCAAAAAAGTTGCATAGTCCAAATCACAAACAGTTGCGAGCTTTAGACAGGAAGGATAGGCATCCCACCAGCGTGTTCCTGTCAAATACCTCAAAATATTTATGTTTCTTTCAGTTTTCGTGACTATGTAGTTACAGTGATCTGCTCCTGATAATTTAGAATCCAACATCATTCGCAGAAAAGTTATAGAAAATTTGCAAGGGATATCATCAGTGCCACATCTAATGTCAATTCTTGGGGTCATTCTTTTTTTAGAAAAGACAACTATACTGCTCTTAGATGCAGAAAGCTCTAATCCATGAGCAGTTATTAATTCCTGTAAGGATCGCATGGAATTGGTCAGCCTAGTGGCTGTATGTAGTATGTATGTAGTAGTAACCGAGATATCCGAATGGTATAATAGTAGGTCATCAGCATATTGAAGAATTTTACAGGGACGAATAGACAGCTCTAGGTCAGAAGTATACAGGTTATACAAAAGAGAACTAAGTACAGAGTCTTGAGGGAGACTTTTCCACACCAACCGTGAGGCTTGTATCTCCCCATTAATGCGGACCATGATTCTCATCTCAGAAAACAAATTAAAAATAAAATTTATCAGCCTCTCGGGTATTCTCAGCTTGTAAAGTTTTTTCCTGAGAACTGGATGCTGAACATTGTCATAAGCAGAGGAAACATCAAACATCTGAGAACTGGATGCTGAACATTGTCATAAGCAGAGGAAACATCAAGAAAAGCTGCAGTTACAGACTCTCCTTGAGAATATGACAAACATATATCAGAAGTAAATATGCTGAGACTGCCCATTGTGCTTTTACCCCTTCTGAATCCGAACTGAGAATCAGCCAATAGGCCATGATTTTCCGCAAACCATTTCAGTCGATGTTTTACAAGATGCTCAGCAATCATCGCCGGAACAGATGATAGAGCAATAGGACGATAAAACATGGGGTACTCAGCTCAGAATCCTTGCCTTTTTTTAGGAGTGGATTTACTATTTGAGGTTTCCAGGTGGTAGGGATATTCCCGGATCCTATGACTGAATTGATCAAATCAAGGTAGTGAAAATGAACAGAACTGGAAGCCTGTACTAAAAAAAAGTATGGGATGCCATCAATGCCAGGGGCTGAATCTTTAAGAGATAAGAGAACAAGTTTCAGTTCATGAAGTGAAAAAGGCGCGTCTAAACTTTCATTTAAAAGAGGATTTGTCTGAATTCGGGGGTATCATTCAAATTGGGCACAAATGCAGGTGCCAGTCTATCCATAATGCGGTCGACCCACCCCGGGGATTCCGGGGACCAGCACCGTGGAACGCACCATGAATCTTGCGAATTTGTCTCCATCCTAAGCTAGAAGGAATATCGGGTGAGATAAATTACAGAACTTGCGCCATCCTTCCACCTTCTTTTTACGAAGAAGCCGCCTGGACATGGCTCAAACCCTAGAAAAATTTATAAAATTTTGTTCAGTCATGTTCCGACAGTATGTCTTTTCCGCTTCTCTTCTTTCCTCAATACTTAGTGTGCACTCGTGATCCCACCAAGGCGGAGATGACGGATTTTCTAATGATGAGTTCTTCAAAGGGAAGACTCTGACCGCAACAAGTGTTAATGATTGATTCAAGGCATTAGAGCATGAAGAAGGGTCTATTTCCAATCATTAGGAAGTCTGGTAACCTGGTAACGTAACGAGCTGATCTATATAACTACGCCAATTTGCTTCACTTAGATTATATTTAAGTAAAGGGTGCCTTTGTTGGGGGGAAGAACGAGAGAAGGGAAATTCAATAATGATGGGAAGATGGTCGCTACCATATGAATCCTGTAGGTTTGCTCATGCGCCATGCGCCATGAAAGGCTAGGTTTGCCCGAGGCCTAATGCGACGCGTGGAGGCGCCATTGTTTAGTATGCAAAGATCAAACTTGTCTATAATTTTGATTAATGTCCTGCCCGCAATGTCAACATACCCACAACCCCAGAGAGTGTGGTGGCAGATGAAGTCACCCAAGACGACATAAGGTTTCACCAAGGGAGTCAATATGGAGTCTAACTCATTTAAAATAGGAGGGGAAGGAGAGGCGATATATACTGATACTAATATAATACCCCTAACCATCACAGCAACAACCTGAAGGCCATCACTGTGAGGTGGGATACTAATTTGGGAAAAGGAAATACTATTTTCGATGAATACAGCGGAACCACCGTATCCATCCGGTCTGTCATCCCTGAGACATGTGAAACCTGTGACTCTGAAACGAGTGCCCGGCCTCAACCATGTCTCAGAGATGGCAGCGATGAAAGGGGAATATTTATTTAGGAGGTGAATAAGGTCAGACTTATCCCTCCTGATACTTGGCTATTCGACTGAACAGCTACTGCCGGGGGCGACATTTATGAGGCTCATTATGGGTTGTGAAAAATTGGCTACTATGGACGGTGCAAAGTTTGAGGAAGAAAGAAGTTTCAATAATGAAGATAAAAGGTCCATCAAAACTGTTTTTTGATAAGCTGTCTCAACTGGGCATGGCCCATTCAAAGCACAGCCATTAAGTTGTCGAGAAAAGACAGGGAAAATGATTTCCTCATGGGCAGTTTTATCATAACCTTTAGGTCTAAGGGCTAACAGGCGGGGCTCCAATTGGATTGTCTTCACGTGAGAATGAGAAAAGTTAGGAGACCGAATGCTCTGGTTACTACTTACTGAGAAAACGTAGCACCAGTAACATCAGCATAGGAACTTTTAACTGGTGAATGGATTTGGGAAGCCTCAGCATAAGAAATAGAATCTTCAGCCATAGAAATTTTAATTCACTTCTGTCTATCCAACTCAAGACAGAATTTACTAGAAGCAAAATGGGAACCCGTGCAGTGGAGGCAGAATGCATTGTTCTCATGTAAGGTACAGGATTCGCCCGAGTGAGCATCACCACATTTAAAACACCTTGGCTGGCATCTATTATCTATATTGAGTATATTAGTATGTATTAGTATGTCCATATTGACAGCAGTTGTTGCATTGAATGGTCGGATATGTGTACCTTTCAACGGGAAGGCCATTGTAACAAAGATATGCCATTTGCGATCATGTCTGCCCGTAAAAATTACAAACTACAGTTTGGGACTGTTTCTAGGTAGCTGAACCATCAACCATCACCTTAAAATTCAAACGTCTCACTTTCAACACAGGACCACAACGATCCGGTACCAAAACATTATTAAGAATCTCCTCTGGGGACCAATCAGAGGGAACGCCTCGTACTAAACCAAGACGTGTAACATTAAAGGAAGGAATAAATGGCCTTAGACCTTTATGTGTTAATAACGAGTTCTTGGTAAAGGAGTTTGCTGCTGATGAGTTGTGAAATGAAAGAGCAATGCGATTCCTCCCAATGCTTTTCATACTACCATTTACGATATTTTTAATATCTGCTGTTTTCAGTACTTTTCCGAAAGTAACAGGGTGGACTACACTACCAGAAGAGGGAAATGACTCTATTTTTGGACATGGTTAAAGAAGGGCTCTTTGTTATTGTTGCCATAGGTGGGACAGCCTACACCAGTGGGTGCAGATGATGTTTGTGATGTGCTTTAAGGCAATGTATTGGTTTGTGTAAAGGGTAAAGTCGAGTTAAAATCGTTAGGAGGTGTGATAACAGAATGAGACTGAGTCTGCTCACTTACAATGAGAGATATTTTTGGTTTGAAGAATATACTATTGTTTTTCTTTTCGGGCTGGTATCTTTGAAAGGCGCGGTTTATTGACATCGTTGTCAGAATTGTAGTTACTTACCGCTGAGGTGTCCGAAATCACGGTTTGATACGCGGCAGGGGATGGTGGAATAGGTGGAGGCTCACCAGTGTCCGGGAGGCGGACCCTGCCCATTTTGGATTATACGGAAAAGGATAGGTAATGGATATAAGTAATTGTGAGGTGAAAATAAAGGAAATAGACTAATTATGATAAATAATAATATGCTAAACGTTAATAATACACAAAACGCAACACTGAACTGCACAATTCATACAAAAACACACCAATAAATCTAAACACGTGTTTTCGGTTTTGACGTTCAACTGGCATCCATCTTTTACGAGGTAATTCTCCTCAGAATAATGACTGAATAAGTACTGGATGGAATGTAAATACATATGTTTAACTTGTTCTAACATGTAGGATGAAGCATTTGCGGTAACTCGTCACTTCATCTCGAAAAGGTAATCATACCAGGTACCGACATCAAAATCACTTGTGACACCTCGACCGGTAAACCTCGCCCTTATTTGCCTTCATCATTTCGTCGCGCTCAATTCGACAAAATACATAACTTGTCGCACCCCGGCGCGCGTGCTAGCGCACGCCTCTTGGGCAAACGTTTTGTGTGGCCGTCGATTCGCAAAGATTGCCATGACTGGGCAAAGTCGTGTTTAGCCTGTCAAGCTAATAAAATAACTCGACATGTTAAATCACCACTCGGGAATATTAGTTTACCTTCCGGTCGCTTTCGTCACGTTCACATCGACATCATCGGTCCACTGCCTCCTTCGAAAGGTTTTACATATTGCCTGACAGCTGTTGACAGATTCACTCGCTGGCCAGAGGCGTGGCCCATGTCAAGCATCACAGCCGAGGAGGTGGTACATTACATTCATCAACGCCTGGGTGTCCCGCTTTGGCGTGCCTTCAACCATCACTACAGACCAGGGCCGCCAGTTCGAGTCTGCACTCTTCAACCGGTTCCTGGAGCTCGGAACCACGAAGCGGATTCGAACATCAAGCTATAATCCGAAAGCTAATGGTTTGGTAGAAACTTTACACAGACCTCTCAAGGCCGCTCTAAAATGCCATAATGAAACATGGACTAGAGCGCTTCCCCTTGTCCTTCTCGGATTACGTAGCTCCCTCAAACTCGACCTACAGACGACACCCGCTGAACTGGTATATGGAGAGCAACTACGTCTGCCCGGCGAATCCATATCACCTGGCACCCCAGACAACAAATACGAGGACCCGACTTACTTCGTAGTCAAACTACGACGACAGATGTCTCAGCTACGTCCAACACCGGCGTCACGACACTCTCAGCCTTCTATCCTCGTATTTAAGGATTTGTCTACGTGTACACACGCTTTTCTTCGCGACGATTCTGTCCGCCGCTCATTATAAGCTCCATATACCGGCCCCTACCCGATTCACGCACGGCAGGACAAGACTCGACCTGCACCGAGCCCGTCTTCATCACCGGCGCAACCTACACCTACGAAGACGACTTCACCAAACCCATCTGTTCGAACATCGAACACATCACCGTCTACCTCGAGTTCTCCACCAACAAACAACTGCCAGCCCTCGATCCTCAAGAGCCGTACCACGTCAACGCAACCTCACCACTCTAAGCGTACACCCTACGCGCAGTGGCCGACGTGTTCGCTTCTCAACCAAGTACAACTAAGCCTCTACGTGGGGGGGTACTGTGGGCTTGACTTGCACTGCTCGAATGCTTGTTCGAGGGCGGGTGTCCAAGTCATAGGTGTAGATCCCGATGATTTTGTTGAAGCAAGGGCATCGATCAACGGAGCTTGTACTTCTGCTGCATGTGGCAGAAAGCGGCGGTAGAAGTTGATCATCCCAAGAAATCTGCGGAGGCCTTGTACTGTCTTCGGTAAAGGATATTCCTGCAGAGCTGTAATTCTTTCTTGAGGTGGACATGTTCCGTCTTTGGTTATGCAACAACCGAGAAAAGTGACTTCGTTAGTCCCGAACACACATTTTGATGAATTGATTACAACACCGTACTCGGATAGTCGTTCGAATAGGGTGCGTAAGTGGCGGGTGTGCTCTTCAGCGTCGCGAGAAAAAACAAGTATGTCGTCCACGTAGGCGAAACAAAAATCCAGACCTCTTGTGACTTCATCGATGAAGCGTTGGAAGGTCTGGCCAGCGTTCCTCAGGCCGAAGCTCATAAACGGGAACTCGTAGAGGCCGAATGGAACGATGATTGCTGTCTTCGGAATGTCTTTTTCATACACGGGTATCTGTTGATAAGCTTTGACTAGATCTGGTCTGTAGTGATCACGTCGGGGTCACCAAATTTAGGATTCGTGGCCAAGAATAATAACACTCGGGAACACGATCACTAATTTATTATAGAATTACAGCGTGAAAATACGAAACAAAATGGCTACAGGGAATCGCGTTTGTATGAGCGCACCGAGAGCTTGGAGTCTTCGTATCGTTCTCTTTTGTCTCCTCGAGGCAGGGCTTCATCGAAGGAATCATTTGAATTTGAGACTAGGTTCGATGATATCTTCTTCTGGTCCACAGTTTGTTGTTAGCCAGCCTCTGACAGTGTTTGTGTTGAGTCGTGTTGACTGCCAGTACAGCTTCTGGTGTTGCCAGTGTGAGTAGAGAGTGCGGCCATGTCGCCACACATTAGAAAGAAAAAGATAGCTGATACAAAATCAGTGCTGCTTATGATCAGCACGTAGGCCCCAAACAATGAAGGTAAATTTTGCGTAGCCAACAACGTTATCGATATATTCAAAGTTGAATATTGCTATTATAGTAATAAAATATAAAGGTACGTTTATTTCTTTAAACTTGTACATTATTTTCGTTTCCAATGAGGATCATGGTACGGTATATTAGTATTAAGTACTATGGGTACAAACAACGACAACACAAACACTGATTATGACCCGGCACAAATATTCAAAAAATAAACGATAGACTGAGATTCGAAACCAGATCCTAAGTTAGAGTTACTAATAACTGAGCAGTAACATTTACGAAACAAACAAACTAATGAACGAATTATAAAAGAACAAGTTAGCCAAAAATTTGAGGCAATGTAAATTACAATTTTTAGGATTCCGGGCATACGATTTGAAAAAACGGAACCCATAAAAGATCACTCTTTTGGTGTCTATACTTATCTGTTGATCACGGCCTGTTTTCTGTGAATCTATTAGACAAGAAGAACTTATTTTTGGTACAAATAAAATGTTTTGTGGCTCAATTGGAAACGTATAAAATTAATAAACTATATTATTACATACGTTTTTTTTTTAATTTGCCATCTAAAATTGATATTGGCGATCAATTTTAAATGGCAAATTAAAAAAAAAACGTATGTAAGTGCATTCATCGTGTGACATAATGATTGAAAAAAACTTATTATGAAAAATGCATAGTTTTAAAATCAATTCTCATTTTGGAACTCAAATTAGAAAAAAATCAAATTCATTTTGTGATACATCAAATGAAAGGATACGTTATGGGAAATATGAATATATACAATTTTTAAACTATACAATATAAAGTGTAAAAAAAAATACCATAGTTAAAAATTTTACTAGTTTCGTAACAGCCAATACAACAAATTATTTTATAAATCATGTGTTATAGGTAAATCTCAATTTATTTCTTGAGCGTTCTGGGTGGCTTGTTTCTTCAGCCTACTTCGCTCCTCTCATTGGCACAAGCAAAACCTATATGTCCATTTAAAATCAAACGACCGTTTACTTGGCGTCTAGTTTACTTTTTTAAAGGCTTTGTCCATTCACTTCATATCTCTAGATCCAAAGAAAAACTACAACAAAAATTTACTTAGCATTAATTGTGGTACCTGGAGTAGCTGAGAAGATACAACTTTGGCACAAACTTTTCACCGCCGTTGTCGGAAACTGAAGTCATTGAAATAAATTGCATTTAATATAAAGTGAGGAATACCCACTATATTTTTCAAGCGTGCAGGAAAATAATCCGGGAGATAAATGTTAAAGATTGTGAGCACATTACTGTGGAATGATGCGGTATATTTGGAAAAAAAATTTGTACATAATTATTTTATAGTTTCTGATGCGGAACCGTGTTTATACGAGTCGGACTTGCCTTTTACCGGTTTTTTATAATGAGAAGATTATTACGCCGAATTAATACATTAATAAGATTTCGATGTAAAATATCGATAAAAACAAACAAATGGTGTCAATCTCTATAACAAACGAAATTATGAAATTAAATAATTTATTAATTCTTTTAAGCTGTTTTATCACAGTTTAGTAATTTTAATAACTTTAGTGTAATGTAGGCTACTGTTTAAAAATACGTAATAATAAAATTGTTCATTTCTTAGTGTTTAAAAGCATAATAAAGCCATTTGGTACTTACCGATGGACCGAAATTCTTTTGATTTTGAGGAACTGTGATTGTGGCATTTTACTGCAACACAGGCCATTTTTGTGGCGAATTTATTTCGCATCAATTTATTTAATAATTTACTCCTAAATTATCAAAAATTTTAATAAATTGATGTAAACGTCAGTCTGACGTCCGTCTGACTAGTCAGACTTATGTCACTGAGAAAGGGGTACAAGCATATATACTTACATCTTTTTCACTCACACTGAAATTTACCATGTCGAAAACATGTGAAAAATGCACAGGAAAAATGAAACAAATATATGTAAATACAAGACTGCCTTCTATACCTCAGTCATTATTTTGAGAGATAATCTTTGTAACAAAAAAAAAATTAAAAAAGTGATTAAGAGATCTTCCATAGACATATATATACTAGCGTAGGAGACCAACTGACATCTAAACATCGCATGACCGAAACGGAAATGAGTATGTGTGCAAAATTCACATGTGGTTGAGCCAGTTTTAGTGATGTGCATGGGTGTTTTTTATATTATCGATAGCACGTAGTACTTACATGATAATGTGTCGTTGAAATTACCGCGATATCATAAGTCGAAATCGGCAATCCTATTTATTATTTTGAATCTGCTATACTACATAATTTTTGTTTTGAGTTACTTTTCCTAACTTTTAGTTTTTTAAAATGACAAATCATCAATCAGTCAATTCAAATGCCATTTCCTTTACTCCAATAAATATTTTTTTTTGTTAACAGTTGATAATAAAAAATTTGCAGAAGTAAAGAAAGCATTAACATCATTATGGAAATGTTAATATTTAGTTGAATACAAGCCAAGTAATAAATAAAACAATATAAATAAACGATTTTTATTTTTAATTACAATACGTCACGTTGCAACGCATAACAACAAAATTTTAACTCTTTGTAAACAAAAAAATGAGAATGTACAAAACAAAAACATTTACAATAGAGAAGTTCATGATGTTCAAAATATACAATTTAACTCGATAGAATTGAAAGATAAACCAAAACTAATAAAACAGTGAAAGTTTTTTTTAAATTCGTCAATAAATGACTGAGAAATAAATTATTGATATTTATTAATTTGACGACCGCTTAGCCTAGTGGGTAGCGACCCTGCCTACGAAGCTGGAGGTCCCGGGTTCGAATCCCAGGTCGGGTCAGTATTTATATGATGAATATCGATACTGGTACCGGGTCTTGGTTGTTATATGTATGTGATGTCTTCGCTTGGTACGCAAAACAGAAGCTAATGCTTAGTTTGGGGCCACGACGTTGTAATGTGCACGTTATTATTATTATTATGTATTTTCGTGTGGTTTGACTGGTGGATTCTTACTGCCCATGACGTCACATTGTCTACTCGATTGAGTGTCGCGTCATCTCACTGCACCACAAATTATGCCTTGGATGCCTTGGACTAGTCTATAATATCTTTTGTTTCTTTGTGTAATAGGTAATTAAGTTTTATTTGAATATAAAGGAACAAGTTTTTGTAAAAGACAAAGTGATAATTTACCTAAAATTGATATTTTCACTGTGATGGACTTTTCTTCAAATCCATTTTATATTAGTGCTGAAATAAAAGTTTAGGCTCTAAAGTTGAAGGTCCTGGTGATATATCCCGGTAAACGTACGCTGACACCGATCGCTTGGTCTTCAGATTGACCTGTACAGAAATTACAGTTGGCATAAATGCTCTGACTTTAGATATTAAGTATTATTAGTATATTACTTAATATACTTAGTAAGCACATATGAAAAAAAAAAAGAAACCCCTAACGGCACAAATTCAGTAGGTATAGATCCTTTCTTCAAAAGTCGTCGGTGATTTAGTTAGACAAAACAGTTATCCGTAAAATGTCTACTGCAAACCAAAGAATGTTTTCGAGGAGTCCCACCTGTTCTATTTAACATTTTTTTCCATTGTTCTATGCTAACCGTGTTTACAGGAAACCTGGATATTATGAAATAGTCATCATTATCAGGAAGCATTTTTTAACACCGCAGTTTCTTGGAGGAAAATGAGGTTAAACTATTGTATACAGTAGTTTTGTCATTCAAAGTTAAATTATTTACGACGTTCATAATCAGAGAACAGATAGAACGTCAGACTTTAAATCATAAATAAATAACGATTAAAATTAAATAGAGCATCAGATTTTAAATCTTAAATAAATAACGATTAAAATTAATTGTGTATATATCTTATATTTTCATTTGAAAAAGTCTTGTATTTACATATATACCCTATGTGTAGTATATATGTATAGATGTCATACTTTCCCTTACAATGTGCTGCCAGGCTAAATAAACCTCACAATATGTTTAAAAACAGTTAACGACATCATTCCAGTGGAACAGGTGCAATTAGGTAATATCAAATTTACAAAATATTTATATTTGAAAATATCGACATATCGATACATTTTGTGCAATCCCTATGCTTCATTGTTTGATTGTAATTTTACACAATATTTTTGTATCGTACACATGTTTAAAATAACAAATTATTTACAAAATAAAGTATTTACCGTATACTACTGATGTACAACCAAGTAAATTTAGGATTGCTTTTTATAAAAATAAGCATTAAGATAACAGTATGTTATTGGCAGTACTTACCGGTGAAATGTCTCTTTATTTGGATTATTAACATATGTTACAGTGCAATTTAAAACTGAACACTACACCATTTTTATCACAAGAATTAATTTTTGTAGAATTCAAAACGATTAAAACACAAAATAGAAAACAAAGCTGGACCTTATTTTGACAAGTGAGTAAAGAAGACTAAATGTGTTCAAAGAGGTTTTATGTCAGATTTTCTTGCATTTCTTTCTCGCATGTAGGATTTCCGCAAAGAGCTGGATGTCATTCGCACACTGTGTTCCTCTCTTACGCTAGTATATATACCTTTATGAGATCTTCGCTCTACAACGTCGATTACGAGTATTGTAATCTGACTTGTCTATGAATCTGACAGTATCTGTGGACAGCATTGTGCGAGAAATCGTGTCGTGAAATATCTATTACTTACTTGATCCCTGGAACTGTTCTAGTATATCATAGTATATCGCTACACCTCTACACTACAAGAACCCAATAAAAAAATGCACTTATCAAAATTAGTTGGGAAAAGTATTATATTTCCTATATTAAGTATTCATTTTTCCTTGTTTCTCTCATGATTTTATTCATTTTATGCTATTTCAACTTTTCCTATTTACTATTCAGTACAACTTAATGAGGCCTTAAAGAAAATTTGTGATTATGTAAATATTCAATAAGTCCTTCAACATTTTTTGCTCGAGAAGCGGTGTTAAGAGGCCGTTTTGTTAGCATTATACCTAGCCGGTAACTATTGTAAATTTTGCTATAACCGTTCGGTTGCAAATGCATTAACATGTCTGGACGAAGAAAACCGAACTTACCTACCATTATCTTCCAACCACAGGTGGAGCCAGAGGTGTAAGTTGAGTTGAATTCAGTTTTGTTGATTAATATTACACTGAGACTGTAAACTATGTTAGATTTTATATTTTCTACAGTATTTAAACAATTGTTACTGATATGCCTAACAATAAAATATATATATATACAAAATGGTGTCGAAGCATTTGAATCATGTTTCCTAGGTGAATTTTAAGTAATTTAAAAGCATAGATCACAAATACAAAAAATGTATCTCAATATTTTTGTAAATATGTTTGAATATTGACGTTTCTAATAGAACACCACCGAGGAACCTGGATAAACAAACAACAATAACAGTCGATGATAAAACCTTTACTGTTCATGCTGATGATTTAGTGAAGATCTGTGACTTAGGCCGAGGTGCCTATGGTATAGTGGAGAAAATGCATCACAAACCAAGTGATACAATCATGGCTGTTAAGGTATATTTTTCCTATAATTACTAATGTTAAACTTGGAACTTGATTTATGATTTGGCTTTATCAACTATCTAGTTTTGGCATACAATCTAATATAGGCCTGTCTACTTTTGTAGGGATATTTTACATAAGAATATCAATTATTTTCTGAAGGAATACAATATTTATTTCTGGTGCTCAGGTATACAAGGGTGATCCGATAAGTACTTAGCATCCCCGCCCGATGGCGCCACTATCGCATGAGAAATTTACTATCATGTACATTCTCGTAGACAGCTACTGTCCAAATTTCAGCTGAATCGGACTCGTAGTTTTGTTTTCATGTCGTGTGGAAGGGGGCATGTGTGCGGATTTTAGAAAAATGGAAAAAGAGCAATATCAGTCAATGATTCGATTCTTGTATTTGGAAGGGAAATCGCGCAGCGAAATCAAAGAACGCTTGGATGCTGTGTACTGTGACTTCTCTTTTGATGGCGACCGTCAAAAATTGATTTAACGAATTTCCGCATGGTTGCACGTGAGTTTTTGATGAGCCACGCCACGGTGCCCCGAAAATGGCTACTACGAAGGATAACGTGACAAAAATCCATGACCTCGTATTGGCAAACCGCCGATTGAAGGTACGCGAGATAGCTGAGACAGTAGGCATTTCAAAAGACTGTGTGGGTCGAATCGGGCTACGAATTGCTGCCCCATCCATTGTATTCTCCAGATTTGGCCCCTCTTCTATTTATTTCTAAACTTGAAAAAGTCACTCGCTGGGCAGAAATTTGAGTTGAATGAGGTCATCGCCGCCACGGAGGCCTACTTTGCAGACCTCGAGAAAACATATTCTTTAACCTGTCTGAAAAATATGTTTTCTTGAGGTCTGCAAAGTTGGAGAATTGCTGGTCAAATGGAACTAGGTGACGCAAAGATAAAACTCAACTCCATCTTAGATATTGAATTTGAGACAAGTAGGATAACAGATACAATCCTAACATCTTGGGAAAGCAGCTGTCCTGAAAAGAAGATATCTACTAAGAAAACTTCATGGTGGTCTGAGGGATTAACCACATTAAGAACCTCTACTAGGAAAGCTTTTAACAAAGCAAAACAGACAAATAACTGGTCTGAATATAGGCAATCCCTAACTACTTATAATAAAGAAATTAGGAAAGCAAAACGCAAAGCATGGTAAGGAAACTCTGACAGAGATGCTAAGAGTACATTTTCCAGGCTCAAAGCCTATTGATACACCATTCCTATCACATGACCTGACGGGGAAGAAAACAGGTTTAAAAACCAACAGAGATGGGATAGTGCAAAAAAGGTTGTGAATCGGGCCAAGATAGAATGGGCAATCAGTTCCCTTCAACCATACAAATCGCCTGGAACCGATACCATATATCCAATTATGCTACAGCAAGGCCTTAATCAGTTGGCATCTGAACTATGCTGTTTATACCGAGCCTGTATAGCTTTCACTTATGTCCCAAAAGCCTGGAGAAGGGTCAAAGTAGTGTTTATACCCAAGGCGGGAAAAGAAAGCTATGAGGAGGCAAAGTCATATAGACCCATAAGCCTAACATCGTTCCTCCTCAAAACGCTGGAGAAACTGATAGATAGGCATATCAGGGACTATGCATTGACACAAAATCCACTGCACGCAATGCAATTTGCCTATCAAGCAAGTAAGTCCACTGAAACCGCTCTGCATCATATGGTGAGTAAGGTAGAGCAGGCACTTCAATCTAAGGAAATATGCCTAAGCAGCATTCCTGGATATAGAAGGAGCTTTTGACAGAACAACATTCTCTGCTATCGAAAAGGCTCTAATAGCACATGAAATAGACCCCGTTTTATGTCAATGGATACTACTAATGCTTAAAAGCAGAATAGTCTCTATGTCATTGCTCGGTGATGAAATAAGCGCTAATACTACTCAAGGATGTCCTCAGGGAGGAGTACTTTCTCCACTACTCTGGAGCCTGGTAGTAAACTCGCTTATCAAGGATTTAAATGACAATGTACATCCTACGGTGGGTTATGCTAAAGACATTGTTATACTGATCAACGGAAAATTCTGCAGTACGGTTGCGGAAAGACTCCAGAACGCTTTACAAAGAGTTGAAAGATGGTGTGTGAGCAATAGTCTTTCTATCAACCCAAGAAAAACGGTGGTTGTGCCCTTTACAAGAAGGCGAAATCTGATAAGCTTGACAAGGCCGACCCTGTATGGGGCATATTTACAATTTTCAGACTCGGTGAAATATCTAGGTATTACACTAGACAAACACCTCACCTGGAAAGATCAAGTAGACAGCATCGTTAGAAAGGCTCAGAAAATATTTCTGAGCCTAAGATCTGCCTATGGTAAAACCTAGGGATTAAAACCCAAAGTCCTGTTCTGGATATATACCATGATCATCAGACCTATGCTTACATATGCAAGCATCGTCTGGTGGCCAAGAACAAAGCTAGTTACATGTAAAAACAATTACAAAAATTGTAAAGACTAGCATGGTTATCAATAACGGGGGCTTTTCGTACCACCCCCACAAAAGCAATGGAAATACTTCTGAACCTGCCGGCTTTACACATTGTAATAGAGGCTAATGCAAGGATGGCCATAATAAGACTAAAGATGGTCATCTAAAATCAGATCGGTCTGAGCTGCCGCATATAAAGTATAACACAACTTCAGAAATGGAGGTAGTAATACATGCAGTCTCAGACAAAATACTACCGAAATATGTATTCCACAGAGGGTTCGGTGTTATGCTTCCCGATTGTGATGGTTGGAGGAGTGGCACTCCGAAAGCTCTTAAGGGTGGAATGCTCTGGTTCACGGATGGATCAAAAATGAACAAAGGCTCAGGTGCTGGTGTATACTGCCCAAACTTGGATTTGGCAGTGTCGGAAAGCATGGGGCAATACCCAACTGTATACCAGATGGAGATACAAGCGATTATTATATGCGCAAGGGAATGCTTGGATAGAAATATTAAAAATCGTTCCATTTAGGTACATTCTAAGTGACAGCCAAGCAGCAATCAAGGCTTTAAGCAGTACAAAAATTAACTCATCATTAACTCTCAATTGCCTGGAGAAACTGGCATCAAATAGCAAGGTAACATTGGTCTGGGTGCCAGGACACAAAGGAATCTAAGGGAACGAGAGGGCTGATGAATTAGCAAGGAAAGGATCTTCTAACCATGTATGTGGTCCAGAACCATACATTGGGCTTTCAACAAACACCATCAAAACAAATAGATGAGTGGATGAAGGAAGTCCAAAGTCAATTATGGAGTGAAGCTCAAGGGCAATACATGCCAAAATGTTTCTAAAGGAACACAAACCTGCTAAGGCTAGGCACTTCTAGAACTAGACAGGAAGCGACTAAGATTGGTCACAGGAGCGCTGTCTGGGCACTTCACCACCAACAGGCTCTTGCAACACATGAGACTCACAGAAACAGCACTGTGTAGGGCATGTGGCATTACGGAGGAAACAATGCTACACATTCTCTGTGAATGTGATGCACTAGGGACATCACATATGAAGCATCTAGGGGTATGCTATCCCAAACCGGATGAGTTCTGCGACCTGCAAATTGGTCAAATCATACAATACATGAAATGCGTATTTGAGAATGACAATTAATAAGGTCGAAGGATGGGGATACAATAGATCTAAATAGGTCGCAGTGTAGGGTAAGCCCACCCCAATCAAATAAGATAAGATAAGATTGCTGGGTCAAGTGTATCAAGCTAAAAGGAGACTACATTGAGAAATAAATCGCCAATTTTTCAAAATTTTCGTTTTTCTTTTGTAGGCTAAGTACTTATAGGATCACCTTCGTAAAGCTCCATGACCAAGAATGAAGTATTACAGGAAGTCCCACCATTAGCAATTAGCTTAATTAACATTGCACTCCTTTAAATCAGTGAGTGCATCTCGTGTTTTTATAGAAATATTTTTAAAGAGATGTACTTTATTCATCTTAAACTTCCTGTCGCAACCAGGTACCGCAATAAAAATTTGGAGTGGGTTTTCTGTCTAACCTGGTTATTGATTTGTGCTCGCATGTTTGACGATTGATGAAACACAGTACCATGATTCCTAAATATGACAAGTCAGAATTTTTTTATTATAAAACACATTATTTTGTGGTATTTCAATGTGAATAAAGTTCAAAAAATTATTAAAACATTTAATACAAAGTAACTCATTTAGGAACCAAATTAAAAAATTAAGTTGATTATTTGTATCCCTAAAATCTGATTGACAAAGACATTTTCATCAACCAAATTTCGACTTGAAGCAATTAACTCACAAAAAGTATATATGATCATGCAATGATTGAAATTGATAGGTTAAAGTAAATCGTGCAATGACATCATTCGATTACATTACTATGGGCTAACATGGATCATTTCTACGTAGGTAATAATTGGTATTTTTCAAAATTCAAAAAGTGTAGTATTCAGTTTGTTATACTTTAACATGTGAAATAGCATTTGATACATAATTTTGTTGAAGCTGAGGCGTTCATTATGCTGTAGACCAAATATGCACCAATTGATTTTTTGAAGTATTTGCTGCGAAGTAGAATTTTGTGTGACCCACATATAAAATTTGTACTTTAAAAGAAAGTAGCTAAAGATTTTGAAATTTAATTTCATGTGTAATTTAACCACATATTTGTTTAAAACAATGACACTGACCATTACTGAGTCTAATATTTTGTTCATGTTTTTGATTATTTTGAAATATGAGATGCTCCATCCTGATTATTATGTTATCTAAGTTCTATACATAGATTAAACAAAAGTGCTAGACTCCTTACTCTGCTTAAGATCCAAAACTAAAAGCAGTGGACCGTCAATTTCACAGGTGGAAGGACAAATCAAAATCGCTCATTGGCACTCATCCCAGTTAAATCTAAAATCAGTTATTTTCAAATGTGTAACACCAAAAATTTGTACTGATGAGCACAGTAAAATTTTAACATAAACTGGAAAGACTAGAACAAAATTGTGACAATTGGTACAAGTATCAGTATGTCGTGTTGGAATTGCTAGTAACACATCTACTCAAATGTATAGTCCATGCTTTTATATATATTTTTTTCTGTATATGAATGAGCTTTAAATATTAATTTGCAGAGAATCACCGCAAGTTTAAATAGCCAGTCACTGGAACAGAAACGATTACTTATGGATTTGGATATATCTATGCGAGCCAGTGCTTGCCCATATACGGTGCACTTTTATGGCGCCTTGTTTCGAGAGGGTGATGTCTGGATCTGTATGGAGGTCATGGACATGAGTTTGGACAAATTCTATACAAAAGTATACAAAAATAACAGAACGATACCTGAGAACATTCTGGGTAACATTGCGTTTTCCGTTGTGAGCGCTCTCCATTACTTATACTCCAAGTTAAGAGTGATTCATCGTGATGTGAAACCATCAAACATACTAATAAATAGGAAGGGAGAAGTTAAAATGTGTGATTTTGGGATTTCTGGCTACTTAGTGGATTCTGTCGCTAAGACAATAGATGCAGGCTGCAAACCGTACATGGCACCTGAGAGGATTGACCCCACGGGCAATCCTGGCCAGTATGATATTCGAAGTGATGTATGGTCGCTTGGTATATCAATGATTGAGCTAGCAACTGGCAAATTCCCTTATAATACTTGGTGCACACCATTTGAACAATTGAAACAAGTTGTTAAAGACGATCCACCGAAACTACCAAAAGGTCAATTTTCACCAGAATTTGAAGACATGATTACACAGTGTTTATATAAAGATTACAAACAGCGGCCGAACTACGACACTCTTCTTGAACATAAATTCTGTCAAGAACATAGCCAGATGCAAACAGATGTGGCTTCATTTGTTCAAGAGATTCTTGATTTACCTGATGAATCGTAATAGTAAGATTATTTAATTTACTTTAAGTACAAGTGTTTAATGACTAACACAATAATCTAGCTGTTGGTTGGAGAGTATGCAATGATAAATCTTTAACAAATATTATTTTAGTGTTACCTTAGTATTTCAAATTGACTTTAACGTTGGCCAGGTGCCATTGTATGAAATAAGAACCATGAAATTAGTTTAATAAACTATTGTTTAAAATATATAATTTGTTTCACTATACGATTGACCGATTGGCCGAGTGGTTTTAGAATATTTAAGTATGTATGTATACCCATTGTGTGCATTTAGCATCAATTTTTTTAAATATTCCTATTTACATATAAATATAAAACAGCTAAAATAACTCATAAACATCATCCTCTTTATTACACTTTTATGTTACCATAGAATATTTGGGAATATTGTTAAAGGTAATGAGAAATCAACGAAAAAGTACGCGTTACATAATTTTGCCTATCTCTTTTGACTAGCAAGACAAAAACATAAAAACTCTGCAAATTTTGATAAATAACTGTATGTTTGCTAATATTTTACTAAAAGTGTGACATATTTACTACTCGCTTTATACATTTACGTGTATCCTCTCACTATATAAATATATATTTTTAAATGAACATGATGTTACGCGCGTCACGCTTATGAATTGAAAGAAGCTTGCATTACTATTAAGTATTTTATTCAAAGCTTAGTAACCACGAAATTGACAAAAAACAAATTACATGTAATTTTTCAAAAACGTCGACTTCTTGCTTAATTTCTTACCTGGGTGGGTTGATAAGTACTTAGCCTAACCTATTTTTAAGTATGGTAAATTAATGTAAATTCATTAAAATAATGTTATACTGTAAATTCGTTTTGTAACTGGCCACATATAAAATTACAAGCCAGATAAGCTAGTAGCTTTTTTTTTTAATGTCATTTAGAAAAGCGTTGTCACGAATTATTTTGCAATGAATAACATCGAGGAGCGTGCTGTCATTAAGTTTTTGTATATGAAGATTGAACGCCTGTGCAATTTTCAAAGAAATGAAAATTGCTTTAGGTCCACAGACAAGTCAACCTTTAGACCACGCTTTAACAGACAGACAAGTCAACCTTTAGACCACGCTTTAACAGGGAGTAGCATTCGCCAAGGCTATGTAGTGACACTACATAACTACGTCACTAGTGAGCCGTCAGTTGGAAGCACGTCGGAAGCCATTAAATTGTCAATTTTGAACGAGCCAATGAAAACTAGCCGACCTCTCCCTGCAACCCGCCACTTTTTGGCGATTTTGTTTTCGTACTGACGTTTATTAAGCGTGGTCTAAAGGTTGACTTGTCTGTGTTTAGGTCATAGTGCACCATCATATGCAACAGTAAAAAACTGGATTGCTGAATTTAAACGAAGCCGTATAAGCGTTCAAAATAAACACCGATCTGAGCGTCCAAGAAGTGTTACAAGTTCCGAAATGGTATTTAAAGTACATGACATGGTTTTAGCAGACCGACGTTTGAAATTATCAGAGATAGCTGACGCAGTAGGTATTTGTAAGGAACGGGTATACATTTTAATTGAAGAATTGGGTATGACTGCGAGATGGGTGCCGCGTTTGCTCAGTATTGACCAGAAACGTTTACGAATGAAAATATCACAGGAAAATTTGGCTCGTTTTATGAAACATACAACTGATTATATAGGGTAATCCGCTACAATATGCCCCACTTTTAAAAAATATCAAAAGACGCATTTTTGTCATTAACTATATTTTAAATCTTAGTCACAAAGCTATATGTCTTTGGTTAAAAAAATATCAAGTATTCATTCGAATAAAGTAACTGTAAAAACAATTGTTTTTAAAGTATTCGGTGGGGTGTATTGTCACCAGGGTGTTAAGTAAGATGCCTCACGTTTGAATCGTTTCCTCGAATCGAACCTCATGTTTGAATACGCCCCACAACAAAACCTAACGCAATTAGTATACTTTTCTCCCAATTAAAAATGTTATAAAATCACAATAAAATGCAAAATTAAATGATTAATAAAATTGTAGGAATTAATTATTTTTATTCATTGCCAACCTTTTTTCCTTACGCCCAAAACGATTGCAAAAAGGAGTGTACATTGTACAAGATTCATGGAGCCAAGATGGACATTTTTTGCATTGGATCCAGTCATCCTTGGATTTGATAGTGTAATAATTCTCGGTACATTCCACACATCGGTCTATATCTTCATCTGAAACTTCAGATGACGAGCATAGATCAACATCTGCCTCATAAGACGATAAACTAATTGTTTTGTGCATTTTTTTCTTCTTTGGTACAGATTTTTTACTTTTGCGTTTTGGTTTTGGCTCTTTCTTCTTCCTCTCAGCAATCGCTTATTTTTCTATGTTTTCGTTTACCTTACTAATATGTTCTGGAGACGTAAGAATTATGGTCTTCTTTTTATTTTTGAAGTCAGCGGTGGCAGTTTTGGTATTGGATGGCTATCTGATAGCAACTTTGATGGAGTTTCTTGTGTTTTGAAGGGTTCTACATTCTGATATGGCTTGTTCTGGTGGTGTCTTTTCCTGTAATACTGATCTTTGTATTCCAGATGTTGATGGGGTACATAAAACACAAGTATTTCCTGAGATATTTTCTTTAGCTATCACATCCTGTTGTAGTAATGAATCTGAGAGAGCAAAAAAATGATCAGATACAGCGCTTCTGTGAAACGGAAATACCCCAGTACATTTCATTGCTTAAACTCCGTTTGAGACACTTGCCGCTTTTCTCCATGCTTTTCCAATCAACTTGGATATGTCGTAGCGTGTTAATTTTTTATTTTTGTTGATTGCCATCCAAGTTTGGGCTTCTTGAGCGAAATAAGTCTTAAGCTGCTTAAAAAAGGCTCGGTGAAGTGGTTATAACGCGTGGGTGGTATGGCTTGGGTAACAGAGTAATATTACATCATTTTCTTCAGCTAGTTGCAAAAGATCAATGTTGTTGCAGTGTGATTTATGACCATCAAGGATTAAAAGAGCTTTCCCAACTCCTTTTTTAGTTATGAATACTTCAGAAGACCATTTCATAAAAATATCGCCGTCCACATATGCTGATTTTTGTCTTATGTAAACCTTAGAGCCGGGTGGCAGACCTTCGGTAAACTGTCGTTTTTCATACTTGCCTTTAAGTACCATCACAGGTGGCAGGAAACTACCCTCTGCATTACAACAACAGATAAGAGAAACACGCCTTTTTCTTGACTCGTCAATGTGTAAACGTCTTTGGCACCTTTAGAAGCTAAAACTTAAGCTGCCTTGTTGTTTATCGATATTCCAGTCTCGTCCATATTGAACATCTGTCCCGGTTTCTCAGTAAGATTAGTTTCTTTTTTATTTATTTAATAAATTCACAAAATTCTGTGTAGATTTGCAATAATGTGCTAAAGAACTCATCAACATCTGCTCTATTCATTCCATGAGCTCTTGTCAACGACAGTCCTTCAGATTTTCCGGTAGTGATTTTCGGATTTCTCTTTAAAAATCCGTGTATAGTCAAACATTTCCTGCTAATTTCGTTTCTTTAGAAAACGGATGTGTAATACCAAGTTTCTCAACAAATTGGTAAGCCATGTCTCTAACATCTCGACGAATGGGCGCAAATCCTACTTTTTCCAACTTTTTAATGTGTGTGACAATCCTGTTTTCGTATTCTTGGCCGAGGACAGGACTGCGTCCTAACGGAACCTTCAATTTTCTACTTAAAAGATGGCGTCGTAATGTACGCAATGGAATATTATATATTCGGCTCGCTTCATTAACGCCTAATGTTTTGTTTCTGACTTTTTCCATAGCCTCCTGAAGACTATGTTCACTTCAGATAACTCTGAGTGTTGTACGCTTATAATTTCGCCCCATGTTATCTAAAAAAGGAAGATAAAAAATCATTACCATGGGGTATTTTAGTTACTTTTGTTTTGGGCGTTTTGTAATACTAATAGTACAAAACGCCCCACTCACAAAGTAGACGAAAAAATAACGGAAAAATTGAAAGGACGCATGCAAAAGAATCTCGGTAAACATGTTTTATTAAATAACTAATTACATTTTTATATTTATCTAAAGTGGTAAAACAAAAAAAAATGTGCGAGACTTACCTAAAAATGTATGACGGACTTAAAACAAACGAACGTAATTTATTTCTTGACGGAACGTATGACTGACGTGAGTTGTAACGCCCCTCCCCCTATGGATTTGCGTGCAACAAATTATGAGAAAATAGATGATAAATGGATCTACTATTATACACCGGATACAAAAATATAATCAAAGCAGTGGACAGAACCAGGAATTTCAGCCCCAAAAAAGCGAAGGTGAAGAAATCTGCAGGCAAAGTCACGGCATCAGTGTTTTGGGATGCTAAAGCAATTAGGTATATTGATAGATTATCTTCTAAAAGGCCAAACCATAAACAGTACATATTACGCTAACCTACTCAATAAATTAGAAGATTGCACTCGTCTGAAAAGACCGGGATTTAATAAAAAAAAATGTTTCATTAAGACAATGCACGCGTACACACAGGTGCTGTCAAATCAACGAACGAAAATCAACGAACTGCGCTAAGATTTGCTTTCTCACCCACCTTATTCACCTGATTTGGCACCGTCCAATTTTCATTTGTTCCCCTACTTAAAATTTTTTTTGGGTGGGCAGAGGTTTTAGGGACGGAAATTAGGTCAAAGCTGCTGTAGACGACTATTTTTCGGGACTCCATGAAAACCATTTTAGGAGAGATATTGAAACTTTAGAAGATCGTTGGACTAAGTGCATACAGCTCAACGGGGACTACGTCTAAAAATAAAGATAGTTTTAAAATGATAACATAGGTATTTCTTTGTCAGGCTAAGTAGTTATCAACCCACCCTCGTAATATGCGCGATTGCCTTTAAATGTTAAATATGGGCAAGGCAATTTGCCAATAATTTCCTCAAAAAACACATTTGAGATATCATTTTCATTGGGGATGTCTCTCCCTTTCTTGACGCATAAATTCTTCATATTTTTTTTGTCTTCTTTTAACTTTCCTCTGAATTTCCCACTTCTTTCCTTACTAGAAGCGGGCATCGTAATACTAGTAAATGATCTTTTAAAAACATCATGCTCAATGACCACCATAACAAAACCTAGCAAACTTAGTAAATACTAAAAAAATAATCATGGCAAAAAACAATTATATAAAAATGCATAATAAAACAGTTACAATTCCATGAACATAAAAGTGTAATGTCCGTAACGTTACGGGCATTACAAAAGAACATTTAAGTAAAAAACTCATTAAATACTTATTTTAAACCAAACATGCTTGATAATTTAGGCGGCAAACCATATTTCAGTTTTACCATAACAATAAGCTTACAAACAAGTTGAAAGGTTGTAAAAATTGGTCACATGAGAGCGATTTTTATTATTAATCTGGAAACCAAAAAACAAGTCCAAATTTTAGATTCTAATGAAAATAGTAAAAAATGATTCATACTATTTATTATATTACACCTAATGACTATCATAAGGTATCCATAATGACAATTCATAGACTAAAGACCTTAATACTGGCAAGTTTTTAGTCACCACCCACTCTACAAATCACTGCTTGCTTTGAGAATAAGAACACCTAAATTCGCGACAATATTATTGTTATAATCAACACAATGACAATATTATAATCTCCACTTTAAAATTATGGAATATAAATTATATGTGAAGTCTTAAAATCTTCCATATAACACAAAATGTGCATGTAAACGATATTAGTAAACGTGAATTGTCCAACAGTACAAAGCCACATCAATCATCCGGTCAGGAACGCATTCTCTCAACTGCCATAGTATAGACAACTGACACACGTAATATTCTTTATAATAGATACATATACAGATATTTTACACCTAGGCATGGAACAAATACACATGTTCATGTACACAAATATTTGTCCTGAACGGGAATCGAACCCGCGACATTCGGTTCTGCAGTTAGGGTCTCTAATTCGGTTCTGCAGTTAGGATCTTCTTATGTCGTACTTAAGTAACAGAGTTCAGAGGGTTGATGTAAGCGGAGAGAGGTCATCAGGATCCCCAATGTCGATGGGCGTCCCACAGGGTTCAATTCTTGGTCCATTTCTATTTTTAGTTTATGTTAACGACTTGCCTTACCTTGTAAAAAATAATCACGAGATAGTAATGTTTGCTGATGATACTTCTTTAGTATTCAAAGTTAATAGAAAGAAATTTACCTACGACGATGTAAACAATGCTATCTCCCAAATAGTAGAATGGTTCACGGCTAATAATTTATTACTAAATGGAAAAAAAAACAAATGCATAAGATTCTCGCTACCGAACGTCAAACAAGCACCTACCAATATTGTTATTAAAAGCGAGAAATTGGACATTGTGGATTCTACTGTATTCTTAGGAATCACATTGGACGCGAAATTGCAATGGGATCCTCATATCACTAACTTGGCAAGAAGGCTCGGTTCTGCAGCTTACGCTGTAAACAGGATTCGTTTCCTTTCGGACATAGAAACCGCGAGGTTGGTGTATTTCAGTGGTTCCAATAGTTTAATGACTTATAGCATTCTGATGTGGGGACACACTGCTAATGTTAATACAATCTTCGTGTTGGAGAAGCGAGCTGTTCGAGCAATTTATAAACTGGGACCTATAGTATCACTTAGAGAAAAGTTTAAGGAAATTAATATGATGACATTGCCATCTCAATACATATTTGAAAACATTATGTACGTAAAAAAAATATTACATTATTTAAAAAAAAATAGTGATCGGCATAATGTTAATACAAGAAACAAAGATAAACTTGCTAATCATGTCAGCCGCCTCAATAAAATCACGAAATCTTTTAAAGGGCAATGTATACGCTTTTACAATCAGATCCCAGCTGACATTCAAGATCTACCCCTTAATAAGTTTAAAACTACAATAAACGAAAGCTTTATGCAAAAGCTTATTATAAAGTATCAGACTACTTAGATGATAAAAATCCATGGGTGCAAGCCGCTCGTCTATCAGTTTGTTTCAATAATATTATTCTTTAAGCACTTGTTAAATTTTTTTTTATAATTTTGTTAAAAAGAGCGTCCCTCAGTTTCTTGCGTATTCTTCTGAGAGGAACCAGCATTTTTGAATGCGCCTTTGTGGTGACGTTTTTCCACAAAGTAATAAAATTCACTCTTATGACGTATTTCAAGATTATGTTACATAACTACGAAATAAAGATATTTTGATTTGATTTAATTTGATTAATGATTCGGTCAGTCGATTGTGTTGAAAGTAATTAACTTTCATTAATTTATTTATAATTTGTTTAGTACTATTAAAGATAATGAAATAAAACTTTGAACCATGTATAATTTTATTTAAATTTCATAATATAAGAATTGTCAAAAAGATCATAAACAGTCACATTACAAAATAGATCTTTAGTTTGACACAGTAAGTACATCAAGTTACCCTTAAAGTAAAAAAAAATGGCTTAATCATTATTCCAGTCGACAAATACAATAGAAACTAATTGTCACACATTTTGATGATAATATAGTCTAAGTCTTTAACACAATTGACTAGAATTTCTGAAAATCCTTAGAATGGTGAGTTCATGCCTAACTTTGTACCAAAATCTAATCTAGCTCTTCGTTGGTTACGTATATCCACTCTGAAACAACATTTTAGTAAAATGTTAACACTTGTAAAATTTTTGAACTAAACTTTAAAAAATCATTATAAAAATAGTTTTCACTCCACGTACTAGGAAAAGTGTTATAGTTGATCTGCGGAGTGAAAACATTAATTAATTTTGAATGATCTATTCATAAATATGTGAATGAACAGCTTTAGACTCCTTTTTAAGCATACTACGCACACGGAGGAGTGTGATATTCAGCATAGTTAAAGTTTATGTGAAGTAGGAGTGCGGAAAGCTAGAATCTATATACAGGGATGAGTTTTTGAGATGGGACTTTATGGCCAAATCCTAAACTATAAGAAATAGCGAAAAGTTTTCAACAGGGTCATGAGCTCAATTTATGAGGACAAAACTGCATATTTAGGTTTTTGAAAAAAATCTGTTACTTTAACAAAGAATCGAACCACTTGATTTGATAATGTATATATTAATACATGAAGAAAAAACTTTGTACCTGTTTTAAAGCATATTATGGGTATAGAGCAAAGTTAAAGTTTACATGGAAAAGGAGTGCCAAAAGCTAAAATCTATACATACGAGTTTAATAATCTGTTGTTTGATGCAGTTTGAGTTGATATACTCTCGCTTATTTATTATTGGTGGTTTCAAAAAGTAAGTACAGTCGACCTTCGACTGCTGGGCGACCACTAGTCTGCATAAATGTATGAACCACGTGATAAAGAGACTACTAGGTGATATACAAAACTGGAACTGACTACAATAACAAGTTGTCAAAAATAAATTATTCGTTTATTAATTTGATTAACAATTATAATATAATTTTATAAGTAATAAATAAATAATGTTATAAATAAAAAGTTTAAATTAATATCAAGAGACTTAATATGACTATGAAATGTAGAAAAGGCATGCAACCAAATATATGCACCCCTAGCATACTTATTTTTTACTTACTATAAGGCCGCCGAGTGAACCGACTTATGACACTTCCCTTTGAGTTGTTACCAATATCTATTTATGATCGAAAATGCCCAAAATTTACATTAAATAGTTCATGAGAGAGATATATACTTATATATATATATATATATATATATATATATATATATATATAGAATAAAATACCCTTATTTTTATTACATTATTACATATATAGATGGTTAGTAATAAAATAGTAGTAATATTTCACTTAAAAAAAAAGAAGAAAAAAGAAAAATTAAAATTAATAATTTAAACCAAAAATCCAACTGCATAAAAATACCAAATTATGGGCACAAATTAAAGGATATGCAGCACGTAAAAACACTACGCGCCCTTTCACGGCAAACAAAATTATGGGTTTATTAAAAGAAGCGTGCAATAATGTTACAGAACAGGACTGGGCAAAAGTCGTAGATAAAACTAGAATAATAATTTCAGAAGATTGGGAAAGAGATATTAGAATAGATAGGTTGAATGAAACCCAAATTATAATATCAGAAAACTCTGATAGCAGTGAGAGTGAATCAGATAGTGTGAATTCTGATGAATAATCAATACATTTTTTATTTCATCCTATCTCATTTCACTGATTTAATGAGACAATTTCATATAGGGAATATACCCTAGTTTAGTGGTGATGTCTAAAAATGATAACACTTTTGAAGCCAATGAGGTGACATTACATCGTTGCTAGCTGTCCACAAATCAAGAGTAATCGATCATTATATAGCAATTGTTCTCTTAACGATCACATAACTTTCTTGAATATAATAAAATACTTTAGCTTTTTATCTTAAAAACGTACAAATGGTATGAAATAATTTAATTAGTAAAAAGATTTGTTTTTTTCGTAATTACACATTTTATTTGATATAAAATAGTATAATAAATAATCGATTTCAGTTGGTTCTGTCGCATCACTTCAGACAAGTGTCAAAAGTCGGTTCACTCGGCGGCCATACAGTAGTGAGAAATGAAATCCAGGTCATAGTGAGAGAACTATAAATAATATGACGACTATAGCTGAAAAAACTAAGTAATTTTAACTAATATTTTTATATATGATTTAGTAGAAGAGAAAAAAAATATGTTACCAATACATTGCATAGGATTTTTAATTCAACTGAATGAATTTCAATTCAGTATTATAATATTTTAGTAACAGGAGTTTTTTTTTTTTAATTACAAATAACATTGTCTTTCATTTCATATAAAGTAGTTGGTAAAAGAGGTTTGATTTAACATAAAATAACACTGACTGGCCAACTTTTAATGTGCACAATTGAGCTTATGGCATTATAAGATTTTTTTTGTCTATTTATTTTTCTGAAAGGTATAGTGAAAAGCAGAGTGTTTACCCCGGTTGCAACATTGCGTCCTTCGTGGGTTGCATTGAATCCCTCAATCCCTGGATTCAATATTCCACCCTCAACGGAAATACACAATTTGGCACACTTGGTTAACCATCTACTATGATATTATAATATAAAGATTTGATTTTTTGTTTGTAACGGATATACTCAAAAACTACTTAACTGATTTGAAAAATTCTTTCACCTATAGAAAGCTACATTATCAGCGAATAACATGCGTTATATTTAATTTTCAAACTAGCTTTCCGACCGCAACTCCGCTCGCGTGGACTACACAGTTGTACCGGGACCGCTATAATATTTTTTATTGATATAGTTTATAAGCTGAAGAGTGACAGGCTAATTTTTATCTGGGAAAAAAAGAGTCTCGGTACAACTGTAGTTTACGCGAGCGGAGACGCGGGCGGAAAGCTAGTATATCATAAAGGCTTTTTTTTGTTTATACATAAAACAAAATATTAGAAATGGGAAAAGAAGCGAAACTGAGAAAGTGACTAGGAACGACGGCAGGCAAAGGAAAAGACCGTGTGAAATAGACAGTGAAAGTGTGATTGAATCAAAGGATTGACTTTTACTTACTTTATTTCTTGCCATTTGATAAACTCGTTGAGCGCAAATATGGCTACTGGTGACATTATGTATCCTAAAATAAGTCGCCATGGTACATAGTATTTGTAAGAACACATTTCCCATTTATCACAGTATCCATATGAGGTATTTAGCATTGATGCACTAAAGATGCATTGACATATCATTCTGAAATAATAATAAATAATTATTTCTAATCAGCATTAAAAAAACATGCTTTAATAGCATATCTTCTTTAATGAAGGAGGAAGGGTGGTGAAGGGGAAGGGGTAGTGATGGGGAAGGACGAAAGGCGAAGGGGCGGGGAAGGTGGGAGGGTGAGGGTGGTGGAGGGGACGGAAAGGGCCCGTGCGAAATTAGTGCGGGACGCTATAGGATATGTGTGAAATGATAGTGTGAGTGGGATTGAGAGCAGGAAAGAATCAGTACATACGTAGGGCATACTTAGTTTTGGAACTGCCTACTTACAATAAAAAAAAATAGAAAGCGATTTACGAAATTTGAAAATGGAACTCTCTTGGAACATTTCCTTTAAATTGCAAAATAGTCATTTGTTTCTTGATTGTGGCGTCAGTTTGAAAATTGTGTGTAAGAATTACAATGAACTAGAGAAAATTTATCGACAGCGTTTTCGAATATTTTTCCTTATTAAAATTTATATTGTATCGAACCCCTAAAAAGCGCTGCTGTCAACTACACTCCACTTAAGTGTAGGTCCGGTAAGGCAGCATAAGCGTAGTGTGTTCTAGTGTGTATCTTATATTATTTCTACTTCTATGGTTCATACTGTATTCCAAGTAAACATAAATAGTCACTTACAAAATCACAACACTGGCTGACCAGACTTTGTTAGTCCAAAAGCTCCTCTGCCATATAGAGGAATGTCTATGTATAAAAGATAGAGATATTACAACTGCAACAAATATTTAAGAAGGTATTAGTATGACATAGTTTTAGATTAATCAGATATTTATCAAGTCTGAAATTGTCAGTTCGGTCACAAGAAGAAAAAAATTTAACATAAACAAACCTAAATGCACAGTTATCAATGCAAGAGTTATGTGCTGTGCGAGATAGAATCCATTATAGAAATCATCTCCCCATCCGTGCCAGCTTTTCAGACTTAAATTGTGCTCTGTAGAATAATTTCCCTTATTTACGGGATAAACGATCCAACAATCTGTAGCATTTGTCACCGCTGATATTTGTTCGCAAAAACTTCTTAATGTGTATCCATACAGAATAACGATTGACATAATCGAAGGCAGGACCTTACAAGCGTAACACCAAAAGATGAATAGAGCCATCTGTAAATGTAAAAGAAAAACATTTAAATTACTAGTACCTAATAATAGGCAGTATCTACTGAGATAAGAAAAATTAAATGTATTATAGTATTTAAGGCAAAACTAAAGAAATTCGTCTATGATACAATATGTCGGAGCATTGCCAGCACGCTCAAATAACGCCCGCGGCTTAAGGGTCTTGTTGAGGCGTGAGTGTGAGTGCGTCGTTTCCAACGTTTGTACGCAGATACTTTACTGCTTTTGCAATAGCGCAAGATATATGCAGGAGTGGTTCTAGATGATTTTCTAGGGGATGCTAGATCTGGTAGTGCCCCCTTTGTTATAAATTAAACCTCTTTCTATGCCTTCCATGATGAAGCAAAAATCAGAACAACAGACAACAACAAAGACATAATGTACATTTTTACAGATTATAGTAGAAGGAAAGATAATTTTTGTGCAATGAAGATCTATTAATTTGCTGACAATCATCGTATTCAATAGGTTCATATTTCTCTGCTTTGATTTATTTTTGTTAGGAAATTCAGCGCTCCCCTTAAGGCAACATAAGGTGCGGTCACATCGCACCCTAGGGCCTCGACTCCACTGGTCTGTCTGCTTCGTGTCGATTTACCAATCTATGGTGTTAAATGTTAAGTGCTCGCTATTAAATAAAATTACCTTTGTACACTTGTGTGAATTTTTCATAATGTGTATTGGATGTAATGTTGGCGTATCGCCCAGTTGAAGGAGGAGTTAAAGAGATAAGGTTTTTCGATGTAAGGAAAGAGGATAGTAGTCTTCTACAATCTTTCGGAACAACAGTACCCTTCTACATTTTTCCTGTCAAGTTTATTGGAGAAGGAAAACTATGAAAACAAATTTTAAACATAACCGCAGGGACGTAGGAGCCATAGACTACTCGATTGTGAGGATAAGGCTGGATACCCGTCACGTATAGTCCCCCGGAATGTGGGGGCAAAACGTGGACTACAGAGGTCACACTTGGTAAGTACTAACAGATCCAATGTTTGACCACTACATATGACAGACACAGACGAGAAATTATACATACGTACCTTAAAATTGAGTGTGAGTTGTGGCCGAGTAGCCGCTCTTTGCATGACCGTGGCATCTACGGGCGCAAACACGAGCGAGGCGGACAAAACCGCTGTCGTTATTGCTGCCCATAGAGCTCCGCCCACGCTAAGCGCGAGTGGTTGGAAAGCACACAACGAACACACCTGCTTAACAAGAAATACATGATTCATAGCCATACACACGGTATTTGCCTGAACATAGTCTAAAAAAATAGCGCGAGCAGAGCTTATAGATGAAAATGAAAAGTTTCAAGTAAGCAGGTAGCGCAAACTAAGGGTGCAGCAAAGTTGCGCGTAAATATATATTTTCGGAAAATACGACAGTACTACTTTTTGACCATAACTTACCGTTAAAAAACTATTTTTAAGTAACTATACTACATCATAAATGGAATTTTAAATATTTTGTTTATTGGAATGTATCCACATTGAAAAAAAAGAAAAAATAACATTGTATTTGTTACAATAGTGTTATGGAATATAAACATTTATCATTTTATTAATTTTTTTTACAATTTTTTGGAAATCTAACATAACACAAATAAAGATATATATTACTAAGGCTAATTGTAAGTTTCCCCTAATAATCAATTGTGTGTATTATAATTAACATAATCGTCTTGTGATGTTAAATAAACGACATAATATAATAAAAGTTATGATAATCAACAAAGGTTACTTATTTAAGTTATCACTGAAGTATAAATCACTCATTAAAGGTTTAAGACGCTTGGTAGGTGTATTAAATAAATTGTTTACTAGTCCTCAAGATATGTTGAAGTCAATTCAGTCAAGAGAATAGGTTTACCATTCAGTCAAAATATATGTAGACCCACATGGGATGCGGCGTCTTCAAGGTCACGGCGTATATTAAAAGTGGTAAAGGCTTCTGATACAACCTAACATATTCAAACCTGTGTGAGTGATATGAAGCAGACACTTGACATCCAGAATTGGGTGCAGTTCCATAGGCACATCATGTAGTGTCTCGACATCGTGATTAAAGCAAACAAAGACACGTCAGCATCTCGAGTTACCTGATGCGTATGCAACAAAGAAAATGATATTAATAACCTCTCAGTTATTATAGAAATTTTCAAGCATGTTCCAATCGTAGAACCAAGCCACGCAATGGTCAATTTGCCCCCGTGATAAATACTATCCTATAGACTGATGAAGAAATACACAATTGTACCGATGACAAAAATTAGTAGTGCGAGTAGGTAGCAACAACGTGGAGGCGACACTGACTTCACAAAATCATAATATATTTATTTATGCAGACTTGCGCAACTACTTTTAAATAATCAAGATTAAGTTACAGTTGATGTTTCAGCTTCAATGTAACTTCTGCTGAGAAGAACCGACAAGAAACTTAGCAGTTACTCCTTTCAAATTCTTATAAGTGTCAACAATAAGCATATACAAATAATAAAAACTTTAACACTGACTGATTAAGAAGAAATACATTGAAAAATGATTTCGTGATAGTCGAGTGGCGCCGAGCCCGCTTCTTGTTTAGAAGGTCGTGGTTCGAATCCCAGAAACCGAATTGTACCAATGATTTATTTCCGAAAAACCGAAAATCGACCAGCTAAGCTAATTTATGGTTGTCGGAAAACAAATTCGAAAACTGATTTCCAATTCGGTTTTTGGGCCATGTGACGTCAGTGTTGCCTTTAAGTGATTACTAACTACTGTTAGGCTATGGCCACATTAGCTCACAGTCAGCCATTGAAATGCCAGTTTACATATATTTTCTTAAATTAATTTAGACTGTCTTTGAATTAGCCATTATAACAATAATACCTGGGATATCCCACACAGCGCTATTTAGTCCTAAAGTAAGCAGAGCTTGTTTTATAGGTACTAGACAAGTGATATACATATTCAAATTACATGGGTAAGTACTCTTTATAATACATACACTTTTGAACGTCATAAAGCTATATTTCACACCCAAACACAGAACAAATAAACATGTTCATGCACACAAATATTTGTCCCGGGTAGGAATCAAACCCGCGACCTTTGGTTTATAGTTAGCGTCTCTAACCACTCTGCCAATTGGTCAGTCAATAGATTTAGTAATAGCTGACTGTCAGCTAATGTGGCTGTAACCTTAAGGTAGAACCTATGATAGAACTACGTATGTATGTGTGACTGAGCTGGGCGCAGAGTAAAACTATTATATTACTATACACTAGTCTAATGAAACTCAAAATTAAAAAAAACAAAACTAAATTCAAAATAAAGAGTATAAATATGTTTTTTTTTTATATTGAAGACGATTTCTATATACATATAATAACCCGAAATCTGAGCTTTGCCTTTATGTGAGCGCACACCTATAATGTAGAAACCCTAATCGGCTTGAGCCGCCATCACATATTTTTACCACTATCGGCTTGAACCGGGTTGCGGCCTCGTCTGTCCGTCTGTCGTCTCTACTTTCGACGCCCACTCACGCAAACGCAAACCTCAGGTCTCGCCTTTCTTTATTGTAACTTCATACAAAATAGACATTAAAATAACCATAAATATAGTGTTAAATCAGAACTATAATTTAGTAGACATCGTCTAAACTAAAATTGCGCGCCCTTCCCCTAACGTGACTCATTCAAAATGTTTAATTTGTCAGGTCAGATAATATTGAATTTTATACAATTCGGTAGGACCACTTTTTCTAATCATCATCATCAGCCTGTGTCTCTACACTGCAGGATATAGGCCTCTCCTAAGGCTCGCCACCACAACGGTCCTCCGCCTTTCGCATCCAACTACCCCCGGTATGGTCCTTCGAGTCATCTCTCCACCTGGCCGAAGGGCGTCCAACGCTTCGCTTTCCGGTACGTGGCCTCCACTCGAGAACTCGTCTACCCCATCGGTTATCAGTTCTACGGCAAATGTGACCGGCCCATTGCCACTTCAGCTTGCTGATCGCTTCGGCTATGTCGACAACTTTTTCTAATATACCTTTTTTATGTTCAAAATAAAAAAACTTTTCATTCCATTAATTTTCTTAAATATGGTTTATAAATTATTAATTTTTTTGAACGGTGATTAACGAGACTGGTCTTGTTTTGATAATTGTTCAATATTTTGAAAAGTTTATGACTACAGAATCATAGTTTTTTAATTAAAAGAACGAAAATGGTTTTTATTTTGAACTATGTTTTCAGTGAAAACGATATTTTAGGAAAAGTGTTACTACCGAATCATAGGCTAGACACGAGCGTCAAAACGTAATAAGTAAACTTTTATAAATTATAGAAAAAATCACATTTAGCAATTTCAATTTAGACAAGCTCTATTAAAAAAGAAAATAAAACGTGTTGCTGTCTAGCTGTTCCCAGTATTGGAACCAAAAATTACTCATACTGATAATTTTCTAAAAATTAAAAAACAAAAATAAAAATGTAAACACCTCTTTTTTAAAATTTCTTGAGTAACAGAAAAATGTGTACAAGACAACACCATCGTGAATTTAGAAAGAAAATTAATGATAGTAGTACCTTGTCATTGCAGTAATTAGTATTAGTTTCAGTTTGCCACTTATTGGGGAGCTTCATTGGCAGCATGCAATAAGTAAAATTAATTGTTATTCAAATATCAATTCTAATTCGAACAAGGCAAAGATTAAGTACATCATATAAGGTTTTCTAACTATAATTTCAAAGATTAACTTGGTTAAAGAAAAGCCAACCAGTTGAGATAAATTTATCAAACCTTGAACACTGGCGTAATAAAAACTCTAGACTCCGTCACTTAACAACAACTGAAGCGCTGCAACGGCGGTCGTGTATGTATGTGTGGAACTACGCAGTGTACTGGTGGTATGAGTGTGTTCAAATTGACGCGTGCGTACATATCCAGCGGATTTACTAGAGGTGCGTTGTCGGTAGACAGTTCGCGAATGCTACGTCCGGGTATTCCTAGGTCATGACCTTGAAAGTCTGTTAGAATTATTTATCTCGACTGGTTGGCTACCTTTGATTAACTTTCTTGTTAAACATTTTGAATTTTGATATTAATTGTAAATGAGACAAAAGTAACATTAATTTGGATTGGCGATTTAACGTATCAGTGTACGAGGGCCAATCAAAAAGTAACCGATAATCAATATTTTAATTTATAATTTAAACATAATGTTTTTTTCTGATATTTGTTTTATTGGTTGTTTATGCTTCCAGCATTCAAGTTGTTTTATAAGTTTCACAATCTTTTTTTGATGAATCAATGTACTGTGCTTAACATGGATAAAAATTTTATACTTTGTACTTAAAAAAATGTCTGTGTAAGACATATTGCATCCTATTCCACGGTTCGTCTTTGGTGTTCTTAATTTAAACGTGAAAGGAAATGCTGAAAAAACGAAAATCTATTTGAGAGACCTCCTATGGTAGTCACCAAAGAATGTGTACTTGTGAAATAAAATTTTTAAAAATTAGCACTTTGTTAATAGTAATTAGTAACTTCTTATTACGCAATATCAATATATAAATTACTAATTAATTTAAATTACTGTTTCATTAGGAGTACATAAGTCTAATGTTCCGCTCGCTGCTACCGAAAATGCATGATTTCAATTAATGGAATGCCCACCATATTCTCCAGACTTCGCTTTAAGTGAATTCCATCTGTTTCTCATATTAAAAGAACATATTCGAGGGATTCGTTATAAACATAACAAGTCATGGCTGCAGTAGTGGAGTTTTTCAAAATCAATATAAAAGACTTTTTTGGGATACAAAACTTGAAAAGCAATAAGCATAACAAATGTATTTAAATAGAAGAATATTGTGTTCAAAAATAAACTATCACTTATTGTAATGTCGGATTTTTTTATTGTTACTAGGAACTATTTGATTCACTCTCGTATAATGCCATCCTTTAAATCGAACAATTTCTAAATCTGTCATTTACCATCTTCCAATCAGATCACAAATTTGAAAAATTCTTTAAAATTATGACACCAAAAATAACTTACAGAGAGTGAGCAAGGTACAGAATTCAACTGTCTGGCTAAATCTATAGGCCCGATGCAATTCTCGGGCAGTTCGTAAGGCGGCATTTTTTGACACAGCACCGGGTACAACGGCTCTACTGCGATACTAGAAATAAATTAATACTAATCACAATATCTGTTCAAAGTTTGGTAGATTATTCTAGATCGATAAAATTGTTACCTTGCATCGGCCTGCATGAAAATTTCCATATTCAAGCAGTTAGCCGCTGAACCCATAACACACACGACTTCGCCATAATCTTGCATGATGCACATCATTTCGTGTACGGAACGCGCCGTGCAGTCAGTGAACAGAGAAACAAGAAGTGGCACGTTGTCAACTTGTTCGATGTGGGGTCGAATGTTCTCGATGCCGCGCGGGAGCTTCGCCTATTTTAACATTAAAATCGTTCAAAACCGATCGAATAGATTTAAAAAAAAACTGACTGTATAAATTGAAGAAATTCATCAGGTGTTGAAAGCGTTTTGAAAAGTAGTTTCAAAATCTAATTCCGATATCTCATTGATTGGATCTACTCCAATCAATCCCCTAAAATAAAAAAAATATTTTTATTTCTTTTTAAGTAGGACACTCTGCTGTCACTTTTGAACGTCATAAAGCTAACTCTAAACAGATTCGTATGCGACCACTTTAAGAAGAACACTACAAGAAACTTAGAGTAGCTTGTTTTTTTAAAGTGTCGGCGTTACAATACAAACAATTATCTCAATAACGAAGTGGATTAGAACTACTTAATTCCAATTTTTCTTAATCATTTATATAATCTTTTAAATTGTAATATGCTTTAGACATAAGTTGTCGTATCACATAATTCTTGAATTTATGTATTGAGAATATTGCGAAATATCGTTTTCATTTCTCATACTCGGAAAGTAGTGTTGTTTTGATCTGATTATTGGGTAGAAAATGCTGCTTCCTTCCCTTGAGTGGGAAAAACTCATATAAATTACTTTCCACCTAAGGGCCGGAATGAACTTTAAAAATAGAACTGTTGTCAGCTGTGAAGAGTTTTATGTAAAAAAAAACTAATTAAAAAAAATGCTGCGGCCATCTGAGTTTCTAAACAGCCAGTGTGAACTTAGCGCAAACTTCTTTGAGCGGAATAAGCCGCAACAATTTACGCGATGCGTTCCATATTTAAAATTTAAAAAGTCGACATAAATTGGCGGGATATTAATCTGTTGTGTATCTGTGACGGAATTCAAAAAAATAGGTAATAATCTTTTAACTAAATTTACATTTAATTTATATAGATTTGACGTAAATATTTACCATCATCAATGATAAAAAATACTGGCTGTGTAGAATGCCACAAAAAAAAACATAGATATTTCTATAAAATGAGTTCATCAGATTCATATATGGATTTAACGCTTTTTTTACTTTCCTCATATTCGTAATGAAAAGCAGAGTGCTTACCTCGGGTGAAAGACTTATTTAGGCACTCGAACTATTAGCGCCCTCGCTGCGCTTGTGCGCCAAACCATTTCGTGCCTAAATAGATCACTTTCACCCCTTGTGTAACAATCTACTATTCCCTGTCAGTCGACCATCATAGAAGCAATTTTTAATACACTTTCCATTACACTGACATAATGTAAGTTATAATTATGAAAATAAATGACTATGAAATATTTGTGAACATTTGATATGTTAAGGAAATCAAATCCAATTAAAATATTTTTATTCAAAGAATCGTCAAGCTGTACAGTTACACTTTATTATTATTTTTTTTTTTTTGAGGAACCGACAAGAAACTCAGTAGTCACTCTTTTTAAAATATTATACATATAAACAATAAGTATATACAAATAGCAAAACTTAATCAGATGAATATTGAGATGTTCTGAATTATACCTGGTTTTCGGATGAACGTAGTACAAACTTATTTAAAAAAAAAATAAAAAAGAAGTGGAAAAATAATTTAACATTAAACATGTTTTTTTTTAGTGACCCTTAGTTTGTGGCATCTGCTCATTTAAACCTTTTTTTTAGTTCAGTAAGCTCTACACGCTCTAAAAGTTTGGACTACTTTCGGCCGAACATCCGACATTATCCTTTGTAATTATTTTTACCTTCGCGGGTTAACTCAAAAAATGTCTGCACATCACCCAAAACACATTAGCGTACAAAGAGATCGTGCAAGCATTAACGAAATAGCACTCCTTAACATACTCACCCTATTACTAGTATCAAAGTTGACTGGTGCCGACCTGTCCGTGGAGTCAGTGAGGCAGGAGAGTGATCGACACGCGTCCGCCGGACTGTCGTCATCCTCTCCACCCAGTAATGAATCCGCCGACGGTTGTGTCTCTGTAATGCTTGTCCTTGGCAACTGCACAAACCAAGTTATCTTGAACTATCATAAAACCAAATGTCATGTATGTAGACGAACGATACTGTTGGGGAATACATTGTAGTCGATTCGTGAGCCACCCCTGAACAAAAAAGGTCAAAGGCTACTCAATCGATTTTGATGAAAATTTCACACTGAGATATCATGGTTACCAACGACATTACATATAGTTTTCACGTTAACATTTTATACGCTCTTTTGGCGTGGCAAGCTCAAAGTGAAATTTAAAACGGGTTTAAGCCTTACTTGCTCTTAGTCTATGCTCAGTCCTATGCAGCCAAAGTCGATCTGTCACCTGTTGCGTAACTTCTGTATTTTTCTTGCAAGTGTGAAAATAATATTACTAATAGAAAAAAGACCAAAAAATAACGTTTCATTCGTTAGTGTACATAAATATCTAATATATGCTTTCAAAATATATCTTTTTAAAACAAAATTTATTTTTATCTCTACACATTAAACCCAATATGCCTATAAGTACAATGATACAAAATTTCGTGAGAGTCATGTTCTAGGCTTCATCATCTATATTAAAGTAACCAGTCTATCTCAAACTATATGTAACATCACTGACGGTCACAAGAAAAGTACCACTGGTTTTTTATTGCACAAACATATTCAATCAGGTTAAAAATGGTGATTGCATACATAACTAGACGCCAAACGGAACCTCTGTGCCAAATTTTAAAACGACGACCCGTTGGAAAATAACGATGTTAGAACGCGAACAGACGGGCGGACAAATTACCACACCATAATCATGTACCAGCGGTACTTCATCATAATACCGCAATCCTAAAACACACATTTTTTTTCGGCTAGGAAAAAAATCGCCGAAAATTTAACCTATGTACACGTTCGTATTACATACGTATTATCACGTTTTTATACCTCGCCGAAAAAACGAACGTAGTGTGTTGTAGGCCGAAGGGAATATTAGTACTACAGCGAATTCGTAGGTACGTCACTACACTGTACACACGATAGCTGTGTGCATATAATTCGAGTACGCGTTCACAAACGCACGGCGCGACAACGCCACAGACCACTGCAGTGGTCATGACCGTTTATAGCGACGACAAATGCCTAGCATGTCACTTTCAGGCGGTAATAACGTTCACTCGCAAAAATATTGTTTTCACAAGGAACAAACCTGCCTGTTTAGGTAATATTTAGAAAAGATTTCCATCTGGTCGGTATTATTTATTCATGTGACACGGTACACCGAAGTGCATTTATTATAATGCTGTTATTTTTATGAGCAAAGTAGAAAAAAGAAAAATAATGGGGGGAGGGGGGTTAAGAACAGTCGCCCACTGCTTCACCTGCGTTGACTACACGTTTGTCTTATTTGGCATGTACATTAATAATATTAGCACATACTTATAAAGAGTTTAATCGGACATTATCATAGAGTAATATAACTATACTAGACATATTGAATCCCAAGAAGCATATTATGTAAAGGAGGTTTAGAATCATTTTGATATTTTTTTATATATATGTCAGTTAAAGCTAGTATTTTTATAAATAAAATTTATTACTTCTATATTCTTCTCTGCTTTTTAACACTCTTTCCCGCCCCTGTCTTCCTGTAAGCAGGAAAACCTAAAATATCTTCAAATTTTAACATTTAGCAGTTATAGCTACTATTCAAAGCTTTAGTGGTTAGTGTTTGGCAATTTTGTTTCCACAAATATGATCCGAGCCCTTTCCAATGGTATTAACTAATTACTAATACAAACATTTCAAACCTTCAATCCAGTATGTGTGGTGATCGAATGACGAGCCTTTTTAATTTCATTGTCAAATTTAACTGTACTATGGTCGAGATTGATAGCACCCGGTGCAGACATAGACAGAGCTTTAGACGATGAAATATTGCCACTGAAAATAATATTACGTATACATTAACACAACTAACTATATCGAAATTAGTATTATGATTAGTAGCATATTTCAATATAAGAAGCTTGTCAGCATGTCAAATTCTGAATTCCATGCATAAGCCAATATGCACCTTTTAGCCCAGACGTGTTCATGTTATGTTAGTTGTCTTGAAAGTTAGATTAAACTATTTCAACTACTCACTAATACAGAAAGGATTGTAAAAACAGCGGTAAAATAATAATAGGCTTGGTCTATAACTAGAAATAAAATTTAAATAAAAAAAAACTATAGACAGACAAACCTATATTGAAAACCGAGATCAGCGTCGTAATTTTCTATCGTGTTGGAAGCAAAGTTAGATTGAAATTGTGTGCCTGTCCTCTCCTTGTTAGGCTGCAAATTTTGCGAAGAAAGCGGCGAACCGGGTTTGCTGTCAAACACATAAAGCTGCTATGCTCAAACGTTGTTAGGCTGTGGCATTTACGCCATTCAAGCGGTTCCATTTTATTAACACCAATGAATGTTAACTATGCCACAAAATTTCCCCACTGTTATTCATAAACATGAACAAAATTATGAAAACTTTAATTAATGTTTTTTATAGCATTTTAAAAACAATTAATTATATTCAAGGGAAGATTATCGCGTCGCGAAATAGAGCACCTTATATTTCGAATTTCAGATACATATTTCTTCTCAAGTATAGGTTATATACGAGGGGAGACTTGTGTACTGACTTGCTTTTGGACAACTTTGTAGCTAATATATTGTGTGAATATTGGACAATAACTATTTAAAAATTAAATTAAAAAAATAACAAGACAAACGGGAAAAAAAGTGCTCCTTTACAAATGTCGTTAATATGCGTTTCGTTAACATATTTACTTCCTTCATATTACAATAATTTTGGATACTTTTTGATCATCCCTAGTATTCTAAGCTACAAACTTATTAAAGTCAAATATCTTTATTTCATAGTTATGTCAACATTTATCACTTTGTGGGCACAAAAATCCCAACAGACATTCAAAGTCCTGGTTGGTCAGAAAAAAACGCAAAACACCAAGAGACGATTTTTTTTAAATAAACAAGTTTTTAACAAAAAGTGCATAATTATGTTTTATATTGAAACAAATTTATAGGAGAGCGGCCTACACCCATGGATTTTATCATCTAAGTTTGATACTTTATAATAAGCTTTTATAATTGTCTTAAACTTGATAAGGCATAATCCTGAATGTCAAACAGAATCTTATTGTAAAAACATAATGCATTACTGTTTAAAAAATTAAGTGCTTTTATTGAGTTGGCTAAAATTGTAAGCAAGATTATTTTTGTTCTTGTATTAACATAATGCATATCATATTTCTTTTTAAATAATGCAATATATTTTTTACAAACATTAGATTTATAACAACGTATTGAGACAACAGTGTCATTATATTAATTTCTTTAATCTCATCTCTTCTTTTTACAGTGTAAGCTGCAGGATTAGAGCGTTTTCGCCCAGTTTTAACATGAGGGAGGATTCAATGGGTTTGGGTCAAAATGTTTGACATATGTTAAGTTTTTTTTTTCTCAAAATATAAACCTTACTCTTGAAATATAAAAAAATTAGGTCTGCAATAATTTTTAAAGTCTATTTTCTACTATTTATCTATAAAGTATCCCTGTGACGTCATATGGACAGTTCTTCATTATTTGCTTTATCTAAGACTAAATAAAGTTATAATATGTTGATAGATTCATAAGGATTATAATTTCATGCGATTTAGTGACTAACCTAAATATTCATATTTACTATTTGCTTTAGTTTTTTTATTGTGGAAAGCAGCGGAATAAGCTCAACTATGATGATGTCATAGGCACAATTTTAACATCAGATGAATTTTCATAAATATGTGACAAATTTCTATGACAAAAAAAAAAAATTGAATATTTTAAGAGGTTATTCTAGAACTTTATTGTTTCCAAATTTTAAAAACCATCAGCGTAACTTTATGAATTTGGTCCAAGGCCATTGCAATTTTGCGTCTAGGGTAAATCTCAAGATCATAGCGAAATTTGAAAGGTCTAATTTACAGATTTTATAACAACATTGGTGGATATCTGTTTGACATTGGCCAGCAAGAATTTTATGCATTTGGCTTTTTTTTTTTATTAAATTAAAAAATATCAATTGTGAACCATTCACTATTTCGGAGATTGTCTTGTTTGCAGCGTTGTAGGCAAATTGCCTTCAGTTAACTTTGAATACTAAGGAAGTATCATCAGCAAACAACATTATTTCGTGATTATTAGCTTCTCCTTGCACCTACATTACTATGAAGAATAATGAAAATAAATAAAAATCACAACAATAAATTACATGTAAAAATTATTATACACAAATATCTAAAAACACCAAATAAGCAGGAGTTAGTTTTATGATTGTCTATGTCTATGAAAGTTGTGTTTTGTTTATGACTGTTACAGTTCCAATCAAACTTTATAGCGGATCCGAAAGTAGGCATAAATCGCAGTAACCAGCTTTAGGTGTAGCGGGACGCAGTGGAGCAAGGGGCATATGATTGTACTTGCGCAACCACGCTTATAGCGTTGTAATCAGATCCGCCATAAAGTTTGACGCGATCTGTAGTATTCTTTATGGAGGTCGCATAACTTTGCATACTTCGGATCCCTATTTTTTATGTTTGTATGTTTAATAAATTAGGTTTATGATATACCTGGAATATTCTTCGCTCATTAGTGAAATGTGACAGTTCCAACCACTCTCCAGTCCCATTTTTTCACTAAACACTCGCGAGCGTAATTCATTTTCCTTGCTAAAATGGACAAATCTTATGCAAGCCATTTCCAATCGTTCAATGAGTTCAACCATGTCGCTTTGTGCTTGGTACTGCATTGTTACCATTCCTATGAAAACCTGTAAAGTTTTAAATACTAGAAAACGTATAATACAAATAAAACCTCGTACATCCCACACAGCACCATCTAGTTGCAGAGCAAGCAAATTACATGCTTGTATTATAGGTACTAGACAACTGATATAAATAATTAAATATTCATCATAATATACATACATACATACATAGATATTTTACACCCAGACACATAACAGACATGTTCATGCACACAAATATTCGTTCTGGGTGGGAATCGATCACGCGTCCTTTGGCTCCTTAGGGTGTCTAACCACTCCGCCAATCGTGCAGTCAAGTAAATACATATTTACTTATACTAGTGGTGGCCCAGTGGTCAGAATTCGACAATATATCACTATTTTTTTAAATTTGAATGTGGCTCTCTCATTAAGAGTATTTCTATCATCACAGCATGTACCTAATTTTTTGGGTGTAGTATGAAACTATGACAAATAGAAACTTCTAAATAAAGGCTACGACTCTACGTCAAAGGTGGGAGAAAAAGAACTATTTTCAATTTTTTTTTATTGATAACACTAAAGTTCGACAATAGCTAAAAAAAAGATAATTGGTTGACAAACAGAGGACAAAAGATAGCAAACCGTTTTGTCTTTACCTATTTACATATAGAAGATATAAAAATTAAATCTTCCTTGAATGAATGTAGCTCAATTTTCACAAAGAGATTCTAAAGTTGCAGCCATATCAGCTTACATTTGCGGTTTACTAGCAGTTATAGCCAATCACATCATGCCACAAAGAAGTTGGTCTTGATTGATTGTCTATGTGCCAAATGTGATTGGCTATGGCTGCTGGTAAAACGTTAATTGTAAACTAATGTGACTGCAGCTTTAGAATCTCTTTCAAATAAAGAATATTAGAGACTAGAAGAGTAGGGAAATGAAAAAAAATGTGCAAAAGCGAACAAATGATAGGTGCATGATAAAGGATTTGGACAACCGAAAAAATGTAGCTGCAGCCTAAGGCCCTTTACGCACTAGCGATTGGCCGCCTAGGCGCGAAGCTGGCCGCAGCTACCCATTCAACAGCCACGGTTAAAATTTTGTGACGGTTAAGTGCATACAATCATAGGCGGTTGCATATTAAAAAATGTAAAAGCAGCTGGCTGCGCGGCTAGTCGCCCCCACGGGTAACCGCTAGTGCGTAACGACCTTAAAAAGTCTTGAACATTGTATCCATAATACATACTAATTTTATTCAATACATTTGCTATTAATACGGTCTTCATGACATTGAAACTTGTACCGTAATGTTATATTTTATAGTACTAGGCCTTTTTACTTTACACCAATCACAAACGCGTATTCTGTTTGTGTCGCATGCGTAAACCGCGAAAAGCTACCCGCTCGCGCCCTTAGCTCCTGCCATTATTACATTTCAAATATCTACCAAATTTTAATCGCAAATGTATTGAAAAACGTAGTATGATGCTCATACTCAGTAAGCTGGCTATTATATTCATAGTCGACTATAATAGCAGCTTACCGTAGTTGCATCATAATGTACTATTATAACATAAAATTTGTTTGACTGATGACCAAGATTCAGTATATTTTAAAAACTTATTTATAAATATATTGTTCACAAATTAAAATTATTATGAACAAAGAAAACTGTTAAAGTTTTTCTAAATGGTGAATGATAAGATGGGATTTAACGACTTAGTAACAAGCCCACAGACAGTATACAGTTGAAATAGTGTGTATGCCATTGACACCTGTATGGTTAAGTGATTTTTCAAATTGGCGCAAATTCAAGTTTTTGTCATTTTGAAGAAAACTCCATATAACTACATTATATAGAATATATGAGTTTAAATAAAATATATTTAGTTAGTTTAATTATTATTAGTTAGTATTTCCTCACATTTTGCTTTGAGCAAAAAATACAACATTGCCATGTTGTATATAATACAAAGTTTTTCTTAAAATCACCCAAAAGTACATGCAGCAGTCATGTCAAATTATCAGAGGCTGAGCCTTTGTGAACACGCTGCAATACTAAATGCATGTAAACGCCTCAACTGTCTTGTAAGTTATAACTGTGGTTCAACAAGCAACACACAAGTAGTGTGAATATGATGGTTTTAGAACTAAGAATCTCGTAATTGGAAACGAGAGAAACACTCACTTGATTGCATTCCAAATCAAAATAACCTTCAGCGTCTTCCACATCACTCTCGATCACTTCATTGAACAGTAGGGAATCTAGAAAATAAAAAATTAATCACTTGATAAAATTCTAGAAGCCATATAAATAATAATAATATTTATTTATTGACAAAAGCAATGCACAAAATTTTAAGCATCTTGATTTCTAAATTAGGCAAACCCTGTATTTTAGAAACCAGTGTCTTCCCAAGTATGCAATTTCAGCAATCATGCAGTTCATCAATAAAGATACATTTTTTTATTACAATATACAAAGAAAGAAGGCATGCTTGATAGTGAGATAAAATTAAAATCAAAAGATAAATGTAGGTAGGTAGGCAAAAAAATTTAAATTGGCAATCATTTATGCACTGACTGATGAATGAAAATATTGTGTGCGTAGGTTTGAAATGTTGTGCACGTGTGAGTAATGTACGTGAAGTGTAGATGACGGTATACAAGAGTGAGGTTTGGAAATATTTTATTTAAAATTCAGTTGCACAGATTGATTCAATGCGGAGATATAATATAGAAATCTTTAATTATATTGTATTATAGATGTTCAATTCCAATGTGTTCCGGTGTGCGCATAGGAGCAAATTACGTAACAATCGTTTTTTCACAATATTAATAACCTGAAGAGTGAAAGTGGAGTGCCGGTGCGTCTGCCCAACGATGTGCGTGCGCAGGATAAAGTCGGCGCGAGTCCGGCGGCAGCTCGAGGTACATCCGCGCCACCGTTGACGATATACCGCGTGTCAGGGGTCTGATAGGGGAGAAAAATATTACTTATTTTAGATATTATATCTCTATAGTGGAAATGTTAAGATAAATATATTTATTTTAAGGTGGGGCTGCACTAACTTGAACTTAAATGCCGACATTTAAGTTATTGCGATAATTACCGGCATCACATGTTAGTGTGACATCGCCTTCAGGGGAATCAATGAAAATGTTGAAAGGAATTAGAAAATTAAAAAGAATTTCTTGACAATAAGATCATTAAAGGATTCGAAATACACTCGCCTGCTCTGTACTTGTTAGCATAATAAAGTAATTATATTTTGGTTGTTCTTGTTTTTAAAAAACTAAAAACAGAACGCCTGTAATGAATAAGTTATCTCAATAGCCCTCTGCTTATCCATCCGTCGGCCTATATATCCATCATTTTACCTGACTGCATCCATTCATCTGTCCTTCCATTCATGTGCTTGTTTAGCGCTCTATCTCTACATGCGTTTGTTTGCATGTCCATCAATCTGTAGAATTGTATTTTCATCCTGTCGATTCATCTGATTGTTTCTACATATGCAATGTTTGAATAAAACATTCGACCAATCCATCCATCCGTCCGCCTATTTAACCTTCCATTCGTCTATTCGTTATACGGAACTGACTTGTAAGCGAAAGCGGTGCAATAAGCCGTGAGAGAGTTCCGTTGGTAAAAGTCAATGATTTTCTTCCGATCGGCTGGCGTGATCGTCGTTAAATCACTCCCATTCCAGTAGTCCACGCAGGAGTCCAAGATTATATCCGCTGTGCCCTAAAAAGCATAAATTATTAAAAGCAATGAATATGAAAATATATATATATAATCACAAGAAAGAATAAAAATGTCCCTCTGGTTAGCCATGTAAGTTTCAGTTGCCTTACTTAGATAATATTATTTACTGGAAGGTAGTTACAAGACTAAACTTTCTTGATTGGCTAAAGGGAAAGCCTATAACCAAATAAGTTAAATAATGCAAGCATATTATAATCCACTGACCTAGGCTAGTGGTCGGAGACACAGACTGCAGAACCAAAGGTCGCGGGTTTAATCTCCTCCCAGGAGAAACATTTGTGTGTATAAACATGTCTATTTGTTCCATGTCTGGGTGTAAAATATCTAAATACTAGCGATCCGGCCCGGCTTCGCACGGGTAGCAGAGCATATATGCCTACATTTTTTTTCTGTCGTAGTTTCGTATCAGCTTGTTGCGTTGAGCATGTGGATTTTTAATTACATTTAAATGTAACATAATGTTCATCCTACTTGAATATTTTTAATGTATTTTATTTTTATTTCTGCAAATATTTGAAAAAGTACTGAATTTAAACATAAAAACAAACTAAAATATTTCTTTGTATATAACATTAATAACTTCTGCCTAATTATCACGCTTCACGCTTAATTACAACATTAGTCATAAGATGGTATGAAGACATGTATATGCATGACAAATGCCAAGTGCAATGGTTTTCACAAAAATGGTGGAAAACTTGAAAAGTGAAGGGATTTACAAGAAACGTAATCCAGGACGGTTGCAGCAGAGCAATTTGGACTTTAAAATAAGTATTTTGATTTATTTTGAGGCTTTTCCTGACACATCAAGTAGAAAAAATGCTAGTGAAGAAGGCGCTTCACATACTGGAAGTGATACATAAATACGGGTATAAATGTTACCATTGTGAACAATTATTACAGACATTGCATCTACTTGGTCCTGGGCGATGGCTACAAGTCTGTCAAATTAGGCAGATACAGATAGTCCAAATTCCGATTTTTTGTTTTTAATATATGGGACATCCCACCATCTAGTTCCAAAGTAAGCAAGTATTATGCTTGTATTATGGAGTAGTAGACGACTGACATACATACTTAAATATTTTTTTTTTAAATAATAAGGATCAAAAATCACTAGGCAATGAACAAACTTGTATTATTTCACACTTTTTAAAGGTTAGTTTTTTTTGTGTTGGGGGTTTTTTAAATTTTAAATTTAATTTTTATTTCAGAATTTTTAAACTTTTATTTAGTTAAACTAATTCATACATGATCAGAATTTTTTTTTTCAAGTTTTTAGTTTTCATTTCGTTAGTTAATATTCCTCATTCCTTTTCAATATAGTGAACATTATCTTACTAGTCAAGCCCTTTCATTTGCTACCCATATTGATGGAGTAGTGAAAAAAAAATGTAATTCGCCAATTCGTGGTGGCGGCCATCTTGGATTTGAAATTTGTCATAGTGTATAGTATTCTACTAGTCAAGCCCTTTCATTTGATACCCATATTGATGGAGTAGTGAAAAAGAAATGATGTCCGCTATTTTGTGGCGGCGGCCATCTTGGACTGATTTTCATCAAATATAGCTAAGAACACTCCCGACTAATTCACCTTTCATATAAAAAAATCCGCAACCAAATCGGTTCATCCGTTTGGGAGCTACGATGCTACGGACAGATACACAGATACACACACTCGTCAAACTTATAACACCCCTCTTTTTTCGTGGGGGGTCAAAAAATGTACTCCATGCTGAAAAAACGTAAAAAGTCATGCGCAAAATTGTCGTCGACGCGTTACAATTTAATGAAAATAACAAGAAAACCTATAAAAATAAAAATTTGAGGTGTTATCGGCCAAATACAATTTTTATATTTTATTTTTGTTTGCCAATTTGTTTGTAATAAAACTTCGAAAATTACTTTATAAACTTATGCAAACGCTCACTGCACTTACTTAGTCGGGCTCGAGGGCTCCTCGAGGATGAACCAGCGCGAGAAAATTTACAAGGGCTCTCAAAGGAAAGATTGATCAAGAGTTCATTGACTAAATCATTGATAGATACGTTTTGTAGTTGTTGTAAAGTGAAACTCGATTTATGGTTTCGCTCATTAAAGCCATCAAATAAACATCAGTATATAGCTCTTCTTAATATAGTGACAGTAAAGTGCTGGTTATGAATACCTGTGTCAACATCTGTAGTTGTTGAACGTGATCTTTGATAAGTACCGACAACATGTGTGGCAAAGGGACCTTCACTCGTGTGCTGAGTTGTAACGAACGTACGAAACGGGTTTCTCGGCGTATGGTGTCTGGTTGCTGAAAAAAAAACATGATGTTTGACTGTTTAATACTATTTATTATACTGTTCAAGACGAACTGCCGGTCGTCCGTCCGCGAGTCCGTGACTATAATTTTTTTTTAATCTCTGTTTAAAAGCTTATAGCATTTATTACATTCCACTCCATTTCATCAGCCCTTTTTATACTCCACTGCAGGGGCTTAGGCCTCCCCTCAAGATCCGGGGGCTTGGAGCTTAAATTCACCACGCTGCCCCTATGCGGGCTGGCGGATTGTAACAACCGCCATCTATTGACAGCAACCGGGACAGACTGCTTAACGTGCTCTCCGAGGCACGGAGTCAGTGATAGTTAATGTACTTAAGTCAGAAAAAACTCATTGGTACATGCCCGGATTCGAACCACGACCACATGTCCTTACAGATTTGAAACAGGTTCGCTGCGTTCGAGTTATCATGACATTAAAATTGAGTAATTAAGGTTAATAATGTATAATATATATAATAATAACTAATTTAGTTTAGTACGGCTAATTGTGGAGACTAAATGCAACAAATTTGGTTCGTCTCTCTATACAAATTGAAACAATTTATCATTATTTTATATGGAAAGTCGATTTTTTTTGCTAATTTCCAAAAGTTTGCCTTACACAAATTCTATAAAATTTTGTACAATGCATCTTTGTTAATTGTTTTATTTGAATCATTTAGTTTTTAACATGTCAATATAATGTGGAGTATATGGTTATACTGGGTGTCTCAAAAGAAAGATCACTTTTGATTTGCTTATTACCTGAACGCAACTATTCCGAGGGGCGCGAGGAGTTTGTCAATCGGTAGCCTAGCTTTTGGGAATTTAGTCGCTACGGAGCGTTTCTCGGGAGCGGACCGTGCGTTGTGCGTACGTAAGTTTTACAAAAGCGATAATTCAGCGAATGTCGCGCGCAGAAAATTCTGCAGTATTCGACATATTCGTCATTTAAATGATGCGCCAAGCACTCGACTCATTGGAAAATGGGTCGAGAAGTTTGAAGAGACCCGTTCAACGCTGGAAAAATTAAAATCCGGGCGTCCAAGGTTTTCGAGAACGTTCGAAAACGTAGACACGTTCGTGACAACCCAGACCTTTCGATTCGGAAGCGTGCTGTTGCTTTAAACGTGCATAGATCATAATTGTTTCGCATTTTATACAAAGCTTTAAAGCTGCACCCCTACAAAATTCAGTTAGTGCAAGAATTAAAGCCTCACGATGCTGGGCAGAGGTTTGAATTCATTAACCAGATGATTGAGCGCTTTCCGACGTTTACTAACATCTTGTTTTAGGATGAAGCTCATTTCCATCTTAATGGACATGTAAATAAGCAAAATTGCCGGTACAGGAGTGCAACCAATCCAAAACACAAACATTAGTAACCCCTACATACGCCTAAAGTGATCGTATGGGCGCGATGTCGGCGCGAGGAATTATCGGCCTTTATTTTTTTGAAGATGAAAGGGGACGCACAGTTACAGTGAATTCAGAGCGTTATGTGGAGATGTTAGACGACTTCTTCGTGCCTGAACTGCATAACTTTTTTGGTTATAATCAAAGAACATGGTTCCAGCAGGAAGGAGCAACTTCACACACGTCCAACAAGTCTCTACCACGAGTTCCTGAAATTCTTCCCGGCAAATTGATCTCCAGGAGAGGTGACATAAATTGGCCTCCACGAAATCTTTATTTATCCCTATAGACTTTTTCCTGTGGGGTTACGTCAAATCTAAAGTTTACGCCAACAAACCGACTTCCCTGGCACAATTAAAAGAAAACATCCGTCACGAAATGGCAGCCATCATGGAGAATACCTGCCGAGCCGTCACAGGAAATTTTAGAGCAAGATTAAATGAATGCCATGATCGCAACGGTTTACATGTCGACAATATCATTTTTAAAAAATAAATTCTCAAAGTGTGTATTTTTATATGTAATAAACATTTGTTCAATAAACTACTTACTTTTTTTATCGATTTTTTAAATGTGAAATTTCTTTTGAGACACCTTGTATTACGTAGTTCTGTCAAATCCGATAACTCCACGTAGCAGACCGTAAACAAAATAACCGCTACACTAGACTAGTTGTGTTCTAACCGTGCGAAGCCGAGGTGGATCGCTAATAATGAAAATATATATACATCACATTTGAAATTTTTCTATTTCTAACGCCATAAATGCCCGAAAGGTACTCATTCTGTAGTTTTTTGATCATAAATGGCAATACTGGTCATTTATTAATTCATGCATTCCTCAGTTCTAAAAGAATTTAGTTTGATCTCCGCGCACATGGATAATGTTTTATTTTTATATCTCACCAAATGTCGAAATACAGCAAGGCATTCTCGTACAGTGTAGGATTCGGCGACCGCATCAGTAAACCCTATCTGTTTTGCCAGTTCACATAAACATCTTCTGTTTGTTACTGGAACTAAGTCTTCACTGTAAACAAATTAATTAAAATTATGTAATAATAATAATAATAATAAATCAAAATTAACTTCACTATATTATTATACTACAATAAAATAAATGATAGTGAAATATTGTATTTTCATGACGTAGCGATAATTATCGGAAAAACGATAAAGCTCGAACAAATTTTTGAGTGGATCTTCATTCCCTGGGCTACCTCATAGGCCGTTATGCAGCTATACCTACAGATTTAGATTTAAGAAACAAAATTAAAGCCCATTTTTCAAGTGTTTTTTTTTGTCTACTTACAAAATAATAATTCTTAGTTCATAATCTAACGATGGAACAGGTAGACCAACAATAATTAAACAAATTAATGGCTAAAATTAAATTTCAAATGAATCTAGAATTACTTAAGAATCATTGAAAGTTGAAGAGAACTGAAGGTGGGTGGTTGTGTTTTTCCATGAGGTATGGCTCTTAACAAGTTTTAAACAACAACAAAATGGCAGCTTTATACGAAAGATTAATATAAAGTATCAAACTACAGAGATGATGAAAATCTATGGACTATTCCCATTCGGGATAAATATTTGTGTGTATGAACATGTCTATTTGTTCCATGTCTGGGTGTAAAATATTGTTATCTAGTACCCATGATTCAGGCTCTCACTAGTTTGGGACTAGATGGCTGTGTGTTGTCCCTGGTGTTCTTATTATTGACGGACAGCTTTTCTTTGTTGAATGTTAACATTTGAGTATGCGTCAATAAAAATGCGCGTGCGCAAGTCGCTGTCTCAACGCAATTTTAATTCTTAATTCAAAATGACAATGACCATTGCGCCATATGCAATTGACCCAAGTTATTATTACGTGACTATAAGTTGCCCCAAATTAAAACACATATTGAAAAGCTTATTTTTTTTTTGTAAATTATTTGAGATGTTAAGTATATTCAAGAAAGCAGCGTTTTTGACATATACAGGGTGAGATTTTAGTCACCAGCCAAATTTTGTCTAGATGTTAGGTATCACCAATAGACCTCATTACGTTAAAAAAACATAGGTTACATTTTATTGATAAACTATTTTATCTATAGTTTTATTTTAGAACGTTTGGTTGCTTTCTTAACGGTATAGTAAACGTACGCGGTCGAGACCTTGAACCGAAACGGGACGGCGCGCTGCCCCGGTGACTAGAGTTATTGGTTTTTTCGGGAAATGTTTCTGTAGTCATATGTCAATATTTTTGTATTAAACGATACTAAAAGAAAACAAGTCGGCCATCGGTATTTTGCCAAAGATCAATACATTACAATTTGGCTGGTGACTAAAATCTCATCCTGTATATTAAAACTTATATATGTGGCGTCATCTATATATGTTACACAGATGCATTCAAATGTTTTTATTTCAAGCAATACATACTTTTCCGAATAATTTTTGTTCAAAATTGAATAATTAAGGTTTATTCTCGACAATACTAATAAGGCTATCGGTTATAAAGGATAATAACCAGTCAGATAGGCCATCTATGTTGCAGCATAGCAACTAATTCATTTTAAGGTTATTTCGATATGTACATAGGATGGTTCATCTACTCCATTGGAGATGGAGTAGATGGAATTAACCAATAGTGTGGGTCAGTAGTGAACTTTATTCTTTACAATCTCGGTTTCATATGTTATGTGTATGTGTATGTCATATGAATATGTTACCTGAGTTGTGCTTCGCACGTGAGATGCGCACAGAAGTGCGAATATGTATGTCTCGGCTCTAATGCGCACGTGTTGAGCAACGCCGCCAGCCCCAAAGGCTTGAGCTGTGAAATGTGCTCCCGCCATCGTTGGTCATCGAATTCCACACTAAACGGCGCATTCTGATCGTGAGTTAAATCTAATACCTGTAATTGACATATGGGCTAGCAACATCACTACCAAATTTTGGGGAGAACTATCAACATTATTAGGATACAGCAGAATAGTAAAGAACAGAAATAAAAAATAGGCAGTCATTGAGAACTGCTGACGGAAAAGAAAATTTAAGACTATAAATTAAGTAGTATTTTTTTAATACTGAACTGAATGTAGTATCAAAAATTTAAAATAAATAATTTGTAAAAGTCTGGTTTTCTTTATCGGCATTTCAAGCCACAATTATGTACATTGTCATATGGTTTATTTATTAATTAAAACATATGATGAGGTGCACAAGCCCACAAAGTGTAAATATAACTTAATTGCATAATGATTAATATACATTTATATTATTTATACATAGAATTTGCGTTTACATGAATTTCAATGTAATTAAATTTCAACATTATTTTCATTAATTGCATAATTATTATTTTCATGGCAATAATTATTCATATTACCACTTATTTCATATTTTAAATAGAATGCAATAGGCTTGTGTAAACTGAAATAAAAAAACAAAAATGTTTGATTGGAATTTATGGCAATATCTTTTAGAGACAATATCAACTGTCATTTTATACTTTGTATTGATGAGTTTTCGATTGGACACAGTCAAAGCTAATGTTTCATTCAAAATTTTTATTGTTGGTAGAGTTTATCCTCAGCAAAGTGAATATTGAAGTCATCACTTAATATCATAGGTATTTAAAATTTGACGATATCAAATTTTTGCTAAATACCCTTTTTATAATATAAACTAAAAATATGTAGCATATTTAGCTACAATTCAGAAATAATAATTAAAGCACATAAAACCCATAATATGCGCCGCCATCTGCAGAACAGCTAATGTTCGATCGACCAATACCCATACATTGCGATAGCAGAGAATACGTAATCAAACCGTCATTAGATAGCTGTCGCGATTCAGAAAAAGAATTAGCATGTCGGTGACGCGAACTTGTAAAATCTTACCCATTCAAAAATCGTCTAACGTGCCTATAGAAGTTTTAACTTCAAAAATATTACCCGGCCTTCTATTCATCAAAAATTTATTAATTAAAAAGTTCTATTTAATGATGTACTGTTTGATAGAAGTCTAAGGAATGCGGTGTCTACCATTAGCCACGCCCCAAGTTCAGTCAATACAATGTGTATATTTGTTCACTGATTCTATTCTATGTTAAAAACAAATCTTACTTCAGCAATTGTGCAGGGTTCAGCTGTTGATCTGAAATCTCCAGGTTGATCAGGAGTGTGACATGGGCTGTGACGCCCCATCGATCCCACTAAGCTCGTTTTGCTAGAACTCTGTGATAATGGGTTTGAATTGCGTAAGAAAAAGACTTTCTCAGCAGTCGGATTGGGCCATGATAGAATACCTTTTTTATCAATACATGATAATGCCTAGAAAAAAAAAAAACAAAGGCATAGGATTAAATATTGTTCCTAAAAATTGTAACTTCAATAAGGGTTGTAGTAGCAAAGCAGAAGTATATTACCCGTAGATATGCAATACATTGTGAATATTTATTATAATTTAGCTACCACAAGGCCATTACGACACTGTAATTTACTCACTTTGGTTAAAATATGTCGTGTTTCTTTCTTTCTACTTAAGTGCCACAATTAAAAGATAAAAACAAAATATATTGTACCTAAACTGGGTCTATACAAAGGTTTCTGAATTGGTCAGTTGTTACATTGGACATTATTACAACAATGATAATGGTAATATTAAATTGTGATGTTGCATTACACTTACAGACAGTGATCCTAGAACGTGAACAATGTTTGCTGTACGTGACACCATGTCTTCTCTTCCAAATGCTATATCAAAAAATGTTTTTGCTAACGATTTTAGACTAATTGGCTTAAGATTAGCTTCACTAAGAGCTTGTATCAAGGGATCACTCGCATCTTCTGATATGGAACACTTTTTTGGACAGTAATATTTCTGTCTAGACTCTGACATCAGTTTGAATCTGAAATATATGAACAGAAGTATAAAATTTCAATTGTTAATTTGTAAAATCAAAACAAGTTACTATAGACTTGATTTTTTAGTGTACCCTTCCATTCAAACATACAAGTTGTCCCAGATATCAACATCAAGCCGGAAACATGTGATGAGGCAAGTGCTGACAATCAATAAAAAAATTTTTTTTTTATCTTAGTAATGCCCTTTATAATTATAGGCACTAAAATGTTGCCATTTTTTCCATTTATTCCCTAAGTCTACATAAACATTATAATCAATGGGGACACTGGCAATTATTTCCCAATGTCTCTGCTGGATGTCACTAGTAAGGACAATGGGAGGTCTTTCTTTCAGTGTCAACGTTAAAAATATTTGTATGACAGTAGATACAGACAGGAAAAAAAATTTACATATTACATAGATCGGGTATGTTTTGAGGGTAAAGGGCCCGTGGTCCCACCAATTTGACCTACTGGTAGGACCATGGTATACCACTATGAACCCGTAGTCCTACTGGAGACAAACCTGAGCATAAAATGATTTTGAATGTGTTAGGCTTCAAAGTGAATGTTAATTTAAATGAAAAAAAAATGGTAGTTTTAATTATTTACTTAATAAAGATACAAATAAATATTGACACTCTCTAACCTTTCCAGTGGGACCATGGGTACATAGCGGTATACCGTGGTTCTACCAGTAGGTCAAATTGGTGGGACCACGGGCCCTTCACCGTTTTGAGATGAGATATTTATTGAAAATATATGACAGGGATCCACGTCTGGTTAAGAATACATAAAATTTAAACAGAATTTAAAAAAAAAATTTAAACATGGTGTAGCTTTAGCAAAATAGCACAAAAATATAAATACAACTAGTTAAATGCATTACAAAGTGAAAACACAGTAAAGTACGTCAAAGAAAGCATAGTTCCTGGCCCGAAATTAAGAAGCAATACCTGTTTATTTTAGTTATCAAAATGCTTTAATTTCTAAAAAGAAAACATTAATATCTAAATAATGTACAAGCTTTACTTAGTTTGGGATTAGATGGTGTTGTGTAGGATCACCGAGGTATTATTATTATTATTCAATGACTGTAGGAGATTTTCGCCATTATTTATATTATACATCTCTGAACTAGTATTTCAAATAAATGCTCAATACAAAGATATAATACATGGTAGGATTTATAATTAATTAATATTATTTACTAAAACAATTAAAATTTTCATATGATATTAAATAATTTGTATTTACTTGAAATCGCTGAAGCAATAAAAATTATATTTTATTTCACCAAATAAGATGAGTATGATATATTTATGTTTTCATCTTACTTATTTTTTGAAGAAAAAAAAAACCAGGATCAAAATAAAACAATATGACAAGTATTAAAATTGTTAACATGTGCTGATTTAGTAATCAATGTCATGCATTTCAGTCAGACACTTCCTTTTTGGTGTTTGTGACTTTTGTAATTGCTACGTTAGACACACTTAGGTAGGTGGGTCATTCATGTTCATTTTGAGTTTGGACATTTCATAAAGTAGTTTTTATATTTGACATTTAATACCATTCCATAATACACTTTACGCTTCAGTGGGTTTGTTAGTGAATTAATCATTCGTAATATGATAGATTAGAGCGTAAGAAACAAACTTTTGAAGCATTCGCGGCGGTGGCGTTTTGGTATTGGAATGCGTGTGGAACATAACCATTGTTATTTAGGGTCAGATATGAATGTCGACCTCTTTTTCATAATTTTGAAATATTTGTTGATTACTGTGATCCATAAATAGAAAACGGATTTTTTTTGTTTGTCCCTACTGTTACAAATAATTTTAATGAGAATGCTGAGAAAAAATATTCCCTTTTATTTATTTGTTAAAAACATTTTTATAATATATATAAAATATATATTATAAAAATATTTTTGTTACTGGTCTCATCCAGTCAAGATGTCGAGGATAAATGAAAAATTTTAAAATTATGCCCACAAGCATGTTATAATAAAGTTAATTATTATTAGATCCCATTACCATGCCAATTAAAATAACCTTTAATGTTAATAATCACCTTGCTAAGCCATAACAGTTTAAAGTAACCCAAGCTATAGGAAAAATGATTTGAAGCAATGGCAATGAAGCCGCTATGGTCTGTAGGAAATATATTTCAGTCCAATGAGTGACTCCTGGTAAATGATATATGTGACGAAAGAAACTTGTGACCACAACCAGAGCTATCACCAATGGTAAAGCAATGCCTTCCATGATTTTCACCGTACACTGAAAATAAAAGTTTGTGTTTTTTTCAATTTTTTTAGGGAAATAACAAGAGTAAAAAAGAGAAAGACAGGATGCCACAAGAAATGTATTAGAACCGTACACTTAAATTTGTGAGTGATATTGAGTACTTTCAAAAATAAGTTCCGTACTTATGAAATGTAACAGCTTGCTAATATTTCTAATTTGGAATTGCTTTTAATTTTGCCAACACACAATGCAATTAACATTTTTTCTAAATGCAAGCAATCTTGCTAGTGTAGAATTTATATCTACTCGAATATTAATAAAATTGTAGTGTCTGTCTGTTCCGGCTAATCTCCCAAACGGCTGAACCGATTTCAATGAAACTATGCAGACGTACAGAGGGCATTACCGGACGTAACATAGGCTACTTTTTGTCTGTCTGTCCGTCCGTCCGTCTGTCTGTTCGAGCTAATCTTCAAAACGGCTGAAACAAATTTCAATGAAACTTTGCAGATGTGCAGAGGGCATTATCGGGGGTGATATATGCTACTTTTTGTCTGTTTATCTGTTTGAGTTAATCTCCAAAACTGCTGAACCGATTTTAATGAAACTTTGCAGACGTGCAGAGGGCATTATCGGGGGTAACATAGGCTAATTTTGGTCTGTCTGTTCAAGCTAATCTCCGAAACGGCTGAATTGATTTCAATGAAACTTCACAGATGTGATTAAAAGATTGTCAGGAGTGACATACTATACTTTTTGTTTGTGTGTCTGTCTGTTCGTCTGTTTATTCGAACTGATCCCCGAAAGGGATAAATTAATTTCAATGAAACTTCACAGATGTGATTAGAAGATTGTCAGGAGTGACAATACTTTTTGTTTGTCTGTCTGTCTGTCCGTCTGTTTGTTCGAACTGATCCTCGAAAGGGATGAACTGATTTCAATGAAACTTCACAGATGTGATTAAAAGATTGTAAAGGAGTGACATACAATACTTCTTGTTTGTCTGTCTGTCCGTCTCTCTGTTTGTTTGAGCTAAACTCTAAATCAGTTAAATCGATTTTAATAAAACTTCCCAGATGTTAAAAAAAGAGTGTGAAGAGTAACATATGCTACTTTTTTGTTTGTCTATCTGTCTATCTGTATGTTCGAGCTAAACTTTTAAAGATTTCAACGAAACTATGCAGACATTAAAAATAGGTTGTCAGGAGTGATATAGGGAACTTTTTCTCCATGTGGTTGTCTGTCTGTCTTTTTATTCCGCCTAATCTCCAAAACGACTACACCATTTAAATTAATCTTCGCAGACATAAAAAGGAGGTTATAAAGAGTGACATAAGTTGGTTTTTGTCTGTCTGTTCGGGTTAATCGCCGAAACGGCTGATCCGATTTTACTTAAATTTCGCAAACATAATGAGGGCCAGGAGGGTCAGGAGCGAAAAGTATTTTTAAAATTATCTATAATAATAAATTTGTAGTGTCTGTCTGTTCTGGTTTATCTCGAAAATGGCTGACCGATTTTGGGACTGACTCGTGGGATAGCTAGTCTACATGCTAAAATGACTAAATGGATTTTGATGAAATTAGGTATAGAGATTTCTAGAAAGGGTCACAATATTCTGGAACATTGCATCGATTTAGCTGTGCCGGTACAACTGTAGTTCACATGGGCGAAACCGGGGGCGGTATGCTCTGCAGTACATATATGAAAAAATATTTTTAAACATTGTCATTGGTGATCAGTTGATTTAGGGGAGGCTCTTTACCTACAAAGCCACCACTGAAGTAAATTATTATAATAGATAAATTCCAATAAAAGTTCTTACCAAGTATCTTTGTTTTTCAAATATGGTTACAGGTCTATTAGTGGCCTGATCCAAAGCCAATTTGAGATTTTTCAGATATGGTGTTTCGCACATTTTATAAGCTTTGTTTTGTTGAGGGGATCTAATCCTTGGTGTTGTAAAGGTTTCTTTGTGCTGAATAAAAAAAGAATACTAAATATTATAAACCAAAATAAAAGTCATGTAATAATAGGAATTCTGTTTTTAAACAATAATTGTTTTAATACATATAGGATCTAAAAAAAAAGCACTATGAATTTTTTTGTAATGTTAAGATTTTTTTAGCTTTGACTACCTTCAAAAATATTAATGTTATACCTGTGACAATGGTTGATATATCTGACCAAAGAAATATTCCGGGTCATCATTCTGCAGACCTTGACAATGTCCTGGAACTTCCTGACCGGGTCTGAGTACTATCACATCTCCTTCCACAAGCAGAGCCCATGGAAGATTTACTATGGTGCCTAGAGAAATAGAGATTATTATACAATGAAAATGTAAGATCTCATGATTAATCAGAAAACTTTAAGTAAATTTCAGAAATTTGGTATAGTCATCAAACTATAAAAATCTAAGTGCTATTCTAGAAAGTAACAAATCTAATTAAGTATAAATTTTTTTATTAAATATATTCTGATAATGACATAATATATGAAACAAGTATAAACTAGGTAGGTATAGGTTTCCAAAACTACGACCCTAATATTATTAATGATAATTTAGGGAGGGGTGGGATGAGGGTACAGAACCAACCCTCAGAATTTTTAGCAAAGGGGAAATGCAAAAATAAACAAAAATAAAAAAAAATGTACCTGTTAGAAAGGTATTACTGTCATCAGAACACTTGGAAATTACAGTACTTTTACAATGTTCATCTCCTGGGTGGGTCATCGCTTCGCTCCTTACAGTGATGTACTTGAACAATCTTAACCTATCATTTTAGAAATGGTGGCCCAACAATTTTTTTTGGTCGAATTTCAAATGGATTAAAAAGCTCTAAAAGCTTGTCACATTTTTTTAATTACCAATTTTCTAAAACCCTAAACCTTAAACAGCATAACATTTGAGATGGAGCGTCTCATAATTCGAAATATGAGCAAAATGACAAACTTATGATTAGACAGACCATATATGATTATCATTGTTACCGAACATGTGGTCAAATTACACATGAAATGGAATTTCAGAATCTTCATTTTCTTTGTCAAATTTTACATGTGGGTTACACAAATTTCAACTTTACACCAAATATTTCGAGAACATCAACTGGTGTAGGTATAATTGGTCTAAGGCATATATTTTATTGTTCACATTTTTATTGTCACAACACAATGTCTCTATGAATGCATGCCCTAAACAAGAGATATTTAAACAGATATTAATACAATACAAAGGGTGGTAATTTTGGAAACCGAACCCATAAATTATTTCTTGATTTACAGTTATCCAATGAAAGTGTAATACATGTGTTTTTTTAAAATGTTTTATTTTGGAGGGTGGAATAAGATCATTAAATATATTTTAAAATAATAAGCAACAGGTTATTTAAAATGAATACTAACTAAAAAAAGAAATTCAAACAATCACAAACCATCTCTGTAAGTCCACTGTAATGTAACGCACGGAGAGAATGGAGCACATAGATGTGGGTAGTGATTTTCTTTCCATGTTGAATTTTTAATTGCTGCTTCCAATGTTTCTGAGTAAAAATAAGAGTTTCGCTCACATAACTAAGTACTTACAATACACAAATATGACAGTTTAGAGCATGTAACAAAATAATACTTACCAGTCACTTTCTTTGCTCTATGTGATATTTCATTTCTATGTAAGTATTCTTCATTAAAAGCTACTAAAAAATTTAATACTAATATAGTAAATAGTAAAAATGCTTCCCAAAGAATACTGGAATCTGCTTGAATTGATTTTCCTATGAAATACGTTAGTAGTAAACATATTATGTAAATTAATGTTATCGTATATGCTACACCTGAGAGAAGGACTTTTTCTGATGAAAAAGATATTATGTTACGGACTACTCCAAATCTGTAACGACAGGTAAAATACAAATCATTGAGAAAACGATTTAAAATATATTTATGAAAAACAAGTACACACCCGGTACGATTCTTTTGTTTGTATTGTCCTAAAACGGTTTTAATATCTTGCTGAATTTTAACTAACGCTTCTTGTGTAGAATATCCTAAAGTTTGTTCAACATATTCCATTTTAAATTGGACCAAGGGAACAAAACAGCATTGCATGCACAGGCATCAAATCTGTGCATCAAATCAACGGACATCATGGACCACAGACAATTGACAAACTGGTGATTATAAAAAAAAGTGCGAAAGGGAAGTAAACGGGTGCCTAACTATCTCTTTTTACACCACTTCTGTGTGGCTAGCATAAAATATTGTACCACTACACTGGGAAAAGTACTATGGTGAATTTAGATTTTATTATGAGGGAACCGAGGAATAAAAAACTATGCGTCATGATAATTACGATACAGGACCCATAATTTCCGCTGACGCATTATTTTTTCCTCTTCATATTTCTCGTTTTTTATTATGGGGTTCATCCATTGCTCGACTGTTGAACATTTTTCTTAGGGTAGGTAATTAGTAGCCTACAAAAGTTAGGTAATGGCATCCCTTTGCAATGCAATGATCTCACGTCGCGTTCTAATATCACTTCTTCTGAAAGTTCTGAATCCATTTTGATGATTTTTGTGTTTGGTCTCTATTTTTCAACTTAAGGTAGATACAGTGAAAGAATTATCGAAATCAGCTGGTCTAATACGCCACTATGGCCGTTCCATATCCGAGCTGCTATTTCACGTCGCTGGTTGTACACAGTCGCCGAGCGGAGGTGAAGTCAGAGACGCATATTTTTTCCTTTTCACATTTCTCGTTTTTTTTATTATGGAGGTCATCCATTGCTCGATTATTGATGAACACTTTTTTTAGGGTAGGTAATTAGTGGTCTATAAAGGGTAAATAATAGCATTGCGAAGCAATGCCATTATTGCTCACGTCGCGTTCTAATATTACTTTTTAAAATATTTGGACTTAATTCAATAGGACTTCATACACGTTTGGCCGTTAATATTTCTGAAAGTTCTGAATCGATTTTGATAATTTTTGTGTTTAGTCACTATTTTATAACTTAGGGTAGATACTGTGAAAGAATTATCGAAATCAGTTCACTTAATTTAAAGCTGTAGCAAATCAAAAAAGTAGATTCTTTGTTTTTCTTCTTTTCTTTTTAAACATTATTTAGGTACCGTAATTTAATTTTATTTGGGTATCCGTTAACGCAAAGTTATTGTAGCCCTTGACTAAGCAAGAATTAATAATAAATGAAAAAGAAACGTACCTAAAAAGCATCAACGCAGGATGACAAGCTATTAGCAAAATATTAATATAACACAGGTCTACAAAACTTTTTTTTTCGAATTTTGATTTGATAATATCATCTACTGTTAATGTTTTTTAGTGTGTTAAAACCGAAAATGAGGTCAATTTTTTTCCATAACGTATGTACAGATTTCGTTCAATCTCGAGTAAGTACAGTAATTATAACAAAAAAGATAACAGAGACGGCTGGTAATTTCAATTTATTTTCATCTTGTTCACAATAACAAATACATAAATATATATTACATAAATATATAGTACATATTTCCGCTTGTCAGAATAAACGATGACGCATACTTAATCATTATTTTTATAAAAACTTTTTGTAACAATGAATATGTTTATTAGATCGTTTTCGTGTAGGAGTGTAATAAATTTGCCTATATTTCGAATATTTATGATGATAGACAAAAGACAGTGATGGCAAAAAAATCAAGAGCTTTCGGAGCATTGTAAGATACTAAATTTTCTAAAATCGGTTCGTAACTTTATCGGAAAATCGAAAACGGTGAAAAAGTCGAAATTTCCCTATTTTTCGGACAAAAAGTTGATTGTTTCAAAAACGGAAGAATTAATATCGAAAAAATAAAAAACCTTCCGAGACTGGTAAATTGTCTACAAGTTTGAAAATTTTAGAAAAATTTTAGAAACGGTCGAAAACCCTGACTTAAGCATGTGCCCTTTTCATTTAATGATTCTCAGATTAGCTACCCTAGAAAGTAAGATTCGGCCTTATTTCAAAAAGTTATAAAGGTAGACGAAAACACTAGCGTCAAAAAATGTAAGAGCTTGTGTGGCAAAGTATGGTAGCACATCGAAAATTTTTTGTCTTCCAATTTTGTTCAATGTCGTCCGATAATTGCGAGAAGAGCGAAATCTGTAGATTTTTTTCTAGGAACTAATTTTTTTTAGACCTAAATTATAAATATATATATCTATAGAAATAGATAGTAATACACTATTTTACACTCTATTTTTTGTGACTTCTGGTTTTTAATATATCTTGGTATGCGGATATGATAATAGTATTTTTAAAACTTATTATGTTATATTTTATATTTGTTAAAATTTTTATTAATATTTAAAACGAAAGTATTAATATATGGTTTTATGCTGGCAACTGAAACGAGAATTTGGGGAATTCTGACATTTGTCAAAGTTGAAGTTTTGACGTCATAATACTAAGGTGTCCCTAATGTTTAGATTAGTTAATAATAATACTTTGGTAGTTGCCTTTTGCCCTCTTTTGCCTATGATGTGGCCGTAATAATAGGTTGCCAGATATTTCAATGAATATAAAAAATGGAAACCTATGTATTGTTTTAAAGAGAAACGTTTTTCGTTAAAGTAGGAAAATAATTTAGTTACAGATCGTACGTCATTCTAGTTACAGATCCGACACCAAGGGTAATGAATTTGACGTCATATATGCATTTGAGAGACTTGTGTGTGTGATTTTGATGGGGTATTGAATCTGTCCGTATCTCTGGTGGCAATCGAAAGGAAGGAGGCCAGCATATTAATATTTGAGATCCTTAGGTCTCGCACCAGCGTTGAATTTTGAGATATTTCGGCTCTAGAAATAATGTTTTGGTACCTAGAGTCTTTTAAATCCATTTAAATCCATGATTGGGAATTTTTGAGATTGTTGGGTTTTTTTCGGGAAAGAAAGGAGCTTGGTTGCCTGTATGAACTTATGTTTTCAAGTTCCCACGTACGCTCAAGGCGGTAAAGTGTGACAATATATATGAGAAATATATTTCAAACATATATATCTATAGAATCTTTGACCTTTTTAATAACGTGTTTAGGCTCATTGGGATCGTTTCAACGGATATTTTCTGAGTGATAGTTCTGAGGGCTTCGGCGTGCAAAAGTACCTACGCAACTTGTCGCGCTTGGATCTTTACTTCTGTGGGATTTAACTATTTTGTAAATAAAGGCGGTCAGCCATCCAATTATGAATCACATTCTAGGAAGCTTTATTTCTGTAATCAATAGGAGATTGTATTCAAAAAGGTATTATACATAAAGGGAGCATGCAGCTAATTTACTAAGGTGATTGAGATATCGATACTTGAAGCTTTGATTTTTGGAGTTACTTACTGCTTCACAATTTATTTTGGAAGTGAGAAGCCTGCGTCGATTCAAAAATCAAAATCAAAATATCTTTATTTCGTAGTTATGTAACATAATCTTGAAATACGTCATAAGAGTGAATTTTATTACTTTGTGGAAGAACGTGACCACAAAGGCGCATTCAAAAATGCTGGTTCCTCTCAGAAGAATACGCAAGAAACTGAGGGACGCTCTTTTTAACAAAATTATTAAAAATAAATTTTTACAATAAGTGCTTAAACAATAATATTATTGAAACAAACTGATAGGTGAGCGGCTTACACCCATGGATTTTTATCATCTAAGTAGTCTGATACTTTATAATAAGCTTTTGCATGAAGCTTTCGTTTTAGTGTAGTTTTAAACTTATTAAGGGGTAGATCTTGAATGTCAGCTGGGATCTTATTGTAAAAGCGTATACATTGCCCTTTAAAAGATTTCGTGATTTTATTGAGGCGGCTGACATGATTAGCAAGTTTATCTTTGTTTCTTGTATTAACATTATGCCGATCACTATTTTTTTAAAATAATGTAATATTTTTTTTTACGTACATAATGTTTTCAAATATATATTGAGATGGCAATGTCATCATATTAATTTCCTTAAACTTTTCTCTAAGTGATACTTTAGGTCCCAGTTTATAAATTGCTCGAACAGCTCGCTTCTGCAACACGAAGATTGTATTAACATTAGCAGCGTGTCCCCACAGCAGAATGCCATAAGTCATTAAACTATGGAAACTACTGAGATTGATCATATTTTCTGCGGGTTGTTCGCTTTTAGTGATTAGCTCTCTTGAACTTCTGTTTGCTTGCTTCTACTTTTCTATCGAGGTGGATAGGAGTCGGGCTACTGCCGTTTATTTATGTTTTTTTTTTTTTGTAAATTTGATGATTTAACAGTATTTCGTACAAATCCAACCAGTATTTTTGATGCTATCGCGAGTTGTACTACGCGGTGGACACGCGAGACCTCATTTTCAGTGCTTACGTTCTTGGTTTATGATCCTTTATAAATATTAAAATTACTTGTTAATAATGAATGTAAATTGATTCCCATCATTCATGTATGTTTTTTTACTCCATAATTATACTGATGTATGTTTGTAGCATTTTAATTTGAAATCTGATAAACCAATTTTGACAAATGTTCGAATTAAAGGTTCTAATTTACTAAATTACGAATAGGTTATTGACACGGACATACAGAAATCTTTATACTCATGTGAAAAAAGTTTACTTCAGTGTCACGGGTTAAGATAGCCTTAGAGAGTTTTGTTCGATGTTAGTCGAAAATTGAAAAGTCTTATTTATCCTACGTAACTTTGTCACCCTAATCAGAATGAGACAATGTGGCACCCACTAACGTCCTTGTTACTTTTATCTTTTTAATTCGTTTTCAAGGTCAAATTTCTAGGACCTCGAAATTTCTTCGTAGAGCTCATTCCAGTTGTACGTAGTACATATTAGTTCCATGCATTTCCGTAACGCTTACAGGTTGATGACAGGTCCTGAAAGAAGGCTGGCATCTTCATTCATAGAGAAAATAATTTATATTTTGGGTAGATTTTTTTTTTAATAACACACAATTTTGTTAATAATATACGTATCTGTACCATGATCTGTACATACTTTGTATATATATATGTCTATATACTTTACGTGTTTCCGTAAACTTTAGTACCTATAATACATACTACAATATAATAATAATAATATAAACCTTTATTGCTGAATTTACAGTAATTGTACTTTTTGATTTATTTATTTATTATAAGTACATTTATAAAAGAAACAAAAACAGTATAACATAAACTTTATATAGTTTTTCGGTATACCGTTCTTCATACGATGGTTATTTTTGTAGGTAATTTTTTTCACCTGTTGTCGCGGCGTGTATACCAACGTCTTGTGTGAGTGAGCGGTCTGACTTGTTTACAAGTTAATGAAATTTGATACTTAAACTACCTACCTAAACTTAAATACAGTTTAAGTTCTAGTATTTCAGTAAACGAATTCAACTTGTTCCCTGTACATAGGCCTCCTCTAAGCATTTCCATTTTTCTCTTTCTCTTGCTTTACATAATTGGAATAATATTAAAAAACGAAAACTAAGAGATATAGAAACCACCATTAAACAGCTCAAATGGCACTGGTTAGGTCACATGCTAAGATGTGAAAAAGACAAATGGACCAGAAGTATAATAGAAGGGTACCCTCAGAAGGGTACCTAAGGGACGCTGTAGAATAAGAGGCAGACAAAACAAAAGATGTTAAGATGATATTAAAACAATAGGAGGACCTACTACAATATACTATCTATTTATGTATATATCGATATACCATAAATATACGTAATATCACATCAGGCTGCCGAGTTTACATTTCCATTGTATTACACATTTTTTTCCTACACTTTGACACTTATAATATAATTATTTATTTCGATTTCTTCCCCTTTTTTTTCCCTTTCTTAATTTCTCTCTCGTCCGTATCCATTCTACGGCGTCTCGCTCCCCATTTCCCTTTAGTAGTTCTCCTATTTCCCCTTTTCCTTAATTTACATGCTCCATCATGTGTTCTAGATCTCCCCCACCCCTGTATATTTTGCATTTTCTATCTTCATCTGCCATCCAATAATTGTTTTCCTTTTCCAGATTCCCATATCTTAATCTTGCCATCATCCTTTGACTTCCTTGTTCCCTCGTTTTTTCAGGTACGTTGGCCTCTTGTTAACCCTTAGTTTCTTACATCTTTTATATATCTCATCTCCATTATCATATTACATTCCCATTGACCTTGCCTCTCTATTTCTCGCTTCTCTATCAATTTTTTCCATCTTTCCTTCATCTTGTCTTTTTCCTCTTACTATTTTCTGTACTATATTAGTGTATTTGAGGCTCTGCATAGTCACATTAGTATAATTTTAATGCGTTTCCAAAATTTAGTGCGATATTGGTGCAATTTTAATAATTTTTTATGTCTTTAGTATTTTCACCTGATAACAATGTGAAGGCATTGATGTGTGAATGGTTAACTAGTAGTGAACACTGGTGAACACAAAGAGATAACCAGAATGAACTTCTTTGAAAGAAGTGCAATCCAATCCAAAGCAAAGCAAAATCAAAATACACAGATCAGTCTTGAGTACCGTCGTTCATGCGCCACCTGGCGAAAAAAAAGATAGTGAAACGGTCCATTGGGTAGGGCCATTTTTCCTAACATAGGTGTATTACTTTTATATTTTCTATCGAAATTATGGTATGGTTCAAAATTATGTTCTAATTTCGTTCTTTTGGTTTATAAAATATGCTTATTGATTAATAATTTTTCAAACAGACTTGTATCCAAGTAATTTTAAAAAGTCAAGTTATTTTCAGCTCTAGTTATCTATTAACAGCTGGATACTCGGATATTCTTTGAACTAAAGCAAGCGAAGTGAAGTTGGCGATACTGAGAATAAATAAAATTTTTAATCAGCGATTTGTGTAAGTACTCATGAAGACATTAGTTTTTTTTAATTACATAGTAGCCTCGTCACAAGAAAGTCATGAGTAACCATTAACGGTTTAATATGTTTCGTGATGTTAATGAGTTCGTACAATTATTTCACACAATGATTTTGTCAAATTCTTAATTTGCTTACTACACGCGTTTTGTTTATGAATTTATTGTTCCATGTACATAGCTCATATTCGAATTAAATATTGTTTTTATAGTCGTACACATATAGCTGCGGCTGCGGCTATTTTGGGAAGAAATCTTGAAAACATAGGATAGTTAATAGTTTGTTGTGTTGTGTATCATCTAGTATCATTCATTGGCAAATAATGTTGCTATAATAAAAAAGAAAAGTTGGCACACAGCAACTGGTATCATTACCTCTAGCCCCCGTCCCCGTACAACCCTCGTAGCCTGTCCTCGTAACTTCGCCGCGCCGTGGTGAGGTAGCGCCCGAAGCCCCGCCCCGTACCGTAATATGTCATGACCACAGATTGTCAATTGTCATGACTGGTCATGGCCGCCATATAATGGCTGCTTCGAACAAGTTGTCCGGGCCTGATTTTCATTTTAGAAGATGGACATGTAGTATACTTTTTGTGTTTTGTGTTTACATACAATGTGTTTCTGCGGATTGCAACGGTCTCAATATCACGGTCCGTACATACCCTATTGGTGATATAAAGATTCGCTATCCTGGAAATCCTCTAGAAATATTTTGTACTGCTGAGGGTAATTATACTTCTCAAGATCTTATATTCACAAAAGGTGAAGAAATTTTAACAAATCATACCACAATAATTAATAGCACAACTATAAAACTCTACATTGAACAACCTGAGAAACAATTAGTTAAGTACTACTGCTCGAATAATGTCACCCAAAAAAATTGTGTAAACAGTGTACTAGTCGATGAATTACCGCCTAATGTGACTGATTTTAAATGTCGATCTAAGAATCTGGATGCTCTCAGATGTTCTTGGTCTTATCCAAAAACTCACACTTCTATTTCTTACAATATAACTTTCTATGTCAATAAGAGATCTGTAAAAGTACGCACTGCTAATAGAACTGGTAGCACAGTGTCTTGCGAATGGACTCTATCCACTGAACCTCAATACAGGCAACAAGTGGAAGAATACAATATCAGTCTTATTGCAAAGAACAGTTTTGGTGTAAACGAGCAAAGTTTTAAATTTAACCATTATGCCATAGTTATACCGGATAAACCCCAAGGTCTCATTGTCAGCAGTATCAAACCTCACAGTGTTGTACTACAGTGGACAATTTCAAGGAACATATTGGATTTGCTGCGCCCAGGTGTAGAACATAAGATAGAATATCAGACAGCAAAATCTAAAGATTTTTACAGAGTGAATACATCTAGTTTGCCTCCAAAAGCAGATATTTACACATTTACATTGCATGGTCTACCCTATGCTTACATGCAATATGAAGTCAGAGTTTATATAAAATCTCGCAGTGCAATAGATAAAGATGAGTTTTGGTCTGAATTCAGTTATCAGATCTTTGAAACTGACAGTGAAAAACCGAGTAGACCTCCAGAAACGGCTGCAGGGGCTTTTATGAAAACCAAGTTGAATTCTAAACGAGACATATTTATTTACTGGAAACAATTAGGTGAATATGAACGCAATGGTCCTAATTTCACTTATCAAGCCATTATTATTCAAGATTCAAAAACACAAATCCGCATAGCAGAGAAAGATAAAAGTCTTGGCTACATAGACATTAAAGATGCTTCTATGAGTGCTCTGCATATTGAGTTGAAATCTCGGAATGACATGGGCTTATCAGAAAATAGTAGTTTTCTATATATTCCATCTGAGAGTAATATTCTAGAAGGGCCGGCTTCGTTTACTACTCTTTCTTATCAAAACGGTACACGTGCATTATATTGGAAACTAAATAATATCGAAAGTATTGACAATTACACATTGTTTTGGTGTCAATATAACGTGTCACGCTCGTGTGTCGGCCGAATGAACTTCACGTATTTAGACCCATGGAAGACTTCCCATATTGTTGACAACTTGCCAAAAAATATCCATTACCAGTTTGCAATATCAGTTAACCGTGGCATAAAATCTAGTGGAATGTTATGGGCTAAATGTGAAATAGCTAGTGACTTTATAAATGTCTATGATTTTCCTGTGACTCTAAGTCACGATGCAACGGGCAAGAATTATGTGACTCTAAGCTGGAAAATGGCTTGTTCTGTTCAAGATGATATCATCATTGCATACAATATCTCCTATTGTCCTGTTGTTAACAATTCAGAAATATGTGATAACAGTGTGAAAAATGCATCCATGTTTATTAGGCCAGACATTAGCAGAATTAACATTACAAATTTACTACCATATAGAACATATCGTTTCGATTTTGCCTTGGTAATTGATCAAGGTCTCCGAGAAATTCAAAATGCTACAGATTATGTAACAACATTACCAGATTCACCACAAAACCCTGTTAATGTCTCTATAACTAATGTTACTAGTAATTCCCTGATAATATCCTGGGATCCTCCAAAAGTACGAAATGGTATTATACAAACATATGTCATTTATAATTACAATACAAAGATCTACAATATGAACATAGACAGTCTTACAAAGATAGAGAGAATGAATGTAAAATTAGAAAATTTAAATGCATTTACAAATTATTCACTGAGAGTTCAAGCCTGCAACTCTGACACATTATGTTCTAATTTGAATGAATCAGAAGCAATATTCGTGAGAACATGCATTGGACCACCAAGTAGATTAGAACACCCTTCGACTAGTTCCACTCCAGAAGGTGTAAGCTGGAATCCACCAAAACACCCTGCTGGCACAGTAGACATGTATCAAGTAAGAAGGAAAAAAGACAATATTACTGAAGAAATTTATAATACAAATCAACTTTGGTACCCATTCAAATTTTGTGAAGGTGTGGACGACCATGAAACATTTGAAGTACGAGCTGTTAACTTTGACAAAGATTTATATCATGGAGCACTTACTGATAGTTCATCTGTTAGTCTTACAATGAGATCAAAAAATGATCCTACCATTTATAATGGCCAGTGGAGTGAACCTATTTCCTCACGTTGCAGAGTGAGAAACACATTTGAGATGACTTTTATGTTTATGGGATTGCTATTGGTCATGATTGGCATGGGGTACGGTTCGTTGAAATACTACCGGAAATATAGGAAAATGAAAGACATAGACCCTAAATTACCCCCAGGACTGATTGTGTCAGAAAAAGAAACTGGTAAATGTACATTCGCAAATTGGAACCCTTCAAACAAAGAGGACAAATCTGCTTCATCAGATGAAGTATTATTACTTCCAAATAAAACAGTTATACCCTCAGCAGAGATAAAACAGAGTTCGATTTGTACATCGGCTAATACTGATAGTACTGCAGTATCGGAAACCTCTAAGGAGCCCGCCGAACGCCAGGCTTCCACTTCCGATGAGGGCTCAAACTCATCGTTACGATCTGACATAGTAGCGGTCAGGGGTCACCAGGATAACAATATTAACGAGGAGGAACTATCGTCTTCCGACACAGACAATAACGAAGAGGGTTCCCCATACTCAACCCCTACTGTGTTTAAGAAGCTACCGAATAGCGGCTACGTGCAGCATACCATCCCCGATACGAAGAACGAGTACGTGAGGTCAGCGCCAGCAGCACATGAGATAAACAAAAATTTACCACTCCCGACTTCAACTCTACCGACCACCTCCAGTTATGTAATGGCAGGATTATCTCCTCCGCCGATATTCACGACTGGAGGGGCCGCTACCGTCGGGAATGATCATCGGCTGCCGACTGGTTACGTGTTGCCTGAAGACACGCGTTCGCATTCATTCATGAACTTCCCGCGGCTGGGCCCATCGCCGACGAAGACCGCCAGCCCCGAGAGTCTGCCGACGCTGCCTGTGTCACAGCCGATATTAAAACCCGCCGTTGACAACATTCAGCTTCAGTCGCTGGGAGTGGGTGCGCCGACAAAACCTTCGGCGGGCTACGTAAGCCCTGGTGACGCACTGCTTCACAAGCACCTGAGTATAGTGGCCGGCGCGGGACGTACGAATGTCGGGGCGCAGCCCGAGACAGCGTTGTCGCCAGACGCGTACTGCCGCTTCTCATGGAGCAAAGATCCCACCACTGACAATCTCCACTCTTGGCTGGCAGATGTCCCAACTCTTGAATCGCCTGATCTCACCGAGATGCATTCATAAATTGTTGCACGTCCTGTAAATATTATTATAACAGACTGTATCTCAAAACATTTGCTATTCAGTTAAATCAACATGTGTTTTCTAGTGATAATTTTTGTGCCTTATTAAATTATTTTAGGTGGAATTGAGGAAAGTCAGTAGGTAAGAAAAATATGTAAATATATATCTTAATGTTTATTACTCCAGTAAAAATTTAGATGTTATAGTAATAAAAAGTGCTATAGTTAAATTGTTATAGTACATATTTTTGTCTCTACTATGTATTAAATATGTATTCTTATCGGTACAAACAGTCATTTAATATGTTCATATCTTTGTTTCAGGTATAATTGGAGTGTGTGAAAATGGATGGTATCTACAAAGTGAAGTTGATACCTGGTGATCTAAGCACTGAAGAGACTATTCTGCAAATAGGTGATACCTTGGACAATCTCAATGGCATAGTGGACAGCATTTTTACACAGCTGCTGAATAGAATTAACAAAAATATAGACAAGACAAAAAAACTCCAAAACCGAATTGATGTTTCACAACAGAAAGTAAAAAGACTGACTGGCATGGACAAGGCAATCAAAGTGTTTTCTAGTGCTAAATACCCCTCATGTATAAAACATGAACATTATCAATCTGTTTTGGAATTGGACTCATATACTCATCAATCTCAACCAGTCATTTTAAACACTAAAACTAGGCCATCAGATAATAAAGAAGTTCAGGTAAGTCCATGATATTTTACAGAATTCTGTTTTGATGAGATACTAACAAAGCTTTACTAGTCTCGGCACGCAATGTTTGTCCAGATATTGTACCTAAATAAAATGATAACCTGTTTTCAAATCTAAATATGAACTTCATCATCATTATTTGTTCAACCTTCAGCCATTGGCAATACCTGAAACGGACAAGTCCCGATACACAGAAAGGAACATAAATATAGAAGGAAGTGTAGCTTGCAGTCTAGATTAGGAACGATGAGCGTATTTGAGATGAGCGAGCAAGCCAGTATTTGTGTAATCTTTAGTCAGATTCAAATTTGAATGACAGTTCAATTATATGTTCAACCTTCAGCCAGTCGCAGTGACTGAAAGGGACAAGTCTTGGTACACCAAAGGGAACATATATATACAGTAGAGTGTTAGGTTGAAGCCTGGATTATTAGTGACGAGGGCAGAGTCAGCCGATATTCATACAACCTTTGGCCAAAATCTGAACAGTAATTTAATTGAACAGTTTAGGTAAATTCAAATAATTATCAATTGTTAGTTTAAAATGTGTGGCTTCTAGATTTTTCCAATGTTTATAGCGATTTCTCCGCTTGATGTGTTATATGAATATATGATACTAGCGACTTGCCCCGGCTTCGCACGGGTAGCAAAACATATTTATGCCATGGTGTTTTTTCTGTCGTCGTGTCGTATCAGCTTATTGGGACGAACATGTGGATTAGATTTAAATGTAACGTAAGTTCATCCTACTTGGAGTATTTTAATGTATTTTATTTCCAGTTCTGTAAATATTCGAAAAAGTAAAGAATACATACTTAAAAACAAACTAAAATATTTCTTTGTATACAAAATTGATAACTTCTGCCTAACTTTACCATCACGCGTGTTGCGTCGGTGTGGGGCCGCCGGCCGCCTGGCCGTTTGTCACGCAATATTTTTTGTTTCGCGATAACTTCTAAGATAATAATTTAAATTGTATGGTGTAAAGGGCAATCACAATGTTCATGAAATGCTGAAGGTAAATAACGTATTTATTTTGATAAGGATTAATATTGTATTCGTATAAATTACTTTCCAATTACCACATCATATGACACTATTTTTTTAAACATAAAAATAGGTATAACAAGCTATCCATAAAAGATAGACATATGTCATCGCGGACTTTTCTTTACTTCTTTAAGAAAAAACTATTTTTCTATACATTGTTATATCGCAAAGGGATTAGGCAGCGTTTTCGATAGAAGCTCCCAGTCAGCTTAATTTTTTCTGATGTCGTCAACAATAATCGTCATATTTCAACTAATTTGCATAAAACATTAACTAATTATACACATGAATCTTCCTCTTGAATCACTCAGTCCATTGGTGTCAACAATATGAAAATTCGTTTGGTAGTTTTCGAATTTATCGCGTTCAGACAGACAGACGCGGCAGGGGACTTTATAATATGTAGTGATGTTACCTAATTCATTTTTTCTCTTTGTTTACCATAAACATTTTACTTTTTAGGACAAATTGCATTTTTACCATGTGAAAGTGGAATTTCCAACACCCGACTACAGGAACAAAGAGAGTAATGAGTTGAAAGAAAAATTAAAAAGAGTATCTAATATTGGTGAATTACTCGTTTTCAATACTGATGAGTGTCCATACTATGGTGTTGCTAATAAAAGTACATCTAGTAAAATACAAAGTGTAACCTTTAATCAAGATGAATCAAAAGAAATTTTGGAAGCTGCTCCATCATCTATCACTAATCGAGATCAAATTCTCAAGAAAGATGCTGATGAGTATATGTACACTCCTGGTATGGGAATGGTTAGTTATCTTCATAATCTATATATTTTCATAAAATTTTGTAATGAGCAGGACAGTTTATTGAATTATGTTGTCACACAGGTGCCAGAGTTGGAAATGCCTTTAGATCTACCACATCTGCCGGGCATAGCAGGTGATGTGCAGTTCTCTATGATGAGTGAAATAGCCATTGCTCCTTCTGCTGTGACCTCTCCGACCACAACTGTTGACATTTTACCTGAGATTGAAGCAGCATTACCGGATCTTAAATTGGATGATGTAGGGGCAACTGTATCAGATGGTTTATCGGATTTGCCTGAAAGGAAAGATGCGGGGGATCCACCGATCGCACCAATTTTACCACCGCCGCCACCGCCTCCTCCTCCACCACCACCGCCTGCTCTTGCTTCAGTAGACAGCTCACTTATGTCTACCAGCAGGTCAGTGTTTTTTTTAATGTTTTTAAAATGTTTTTGTAAACATGTTTAACAATGTAGTCTGGGAACGCACCGCATAAATTCTTACGTAAGCTACCAACATCAAACAATTTTTGTGAGTTAGTATGTCATACCATTAAAATACCAGATTGTAACTTTTATTTGTAAACATAGCTCTGTCACGGTTATTAAAAAAACTTGTCTGCTGATCATCACCCTGGAGAATTCTGAGATCTTATATGTATAGTAGATAGTAATCTCTCCTACCTAAGCTAATTTGGCCCGAATTTGTCACTCTTCGGATTGCTAGTAAACAAACAATTTTTTTTCATAATATAATTGGCGGTTCTTGGTTTCTCATAAAAAGTTGGTGCTTGTAGGTTATGATTTAAAATTTCATGCGATGGGATTCCCGATTGAATACATTGTCACGAAAGATATATTAACATTATAAACTACATGTAGCCAGGGCCGGCGATAGGGGGGTGTAAGGGTAGTAGTACCACCAGGGCCCAGACTAAGAAACGGGGGCCCGGTTAATTGATTTTTTTTTTTTTTTTTTCAAAATATGGTGGGGTGGGCCTGCAATGTTTTACACTCGGGGCCCGATCTGGCTCTCGCCGGGCCTGCATGTAGCAGTGGACAAATACATGTTTCTCTGGTTTCATACTCAAAATTGTTGCCAAGGAACCATATGCCTTAGTATTCAATATTAATTTCAACTTCATACCTCTACCCGTTCCTGAGAAAAAGGGTCATGACAGACATACGGACAATAGAGTAATAATAAAGGTTTTGTTTTTTTTTTCGTTTAATTGAAGCAACACTAAAACGGAAATTATAAGTACCTATTAGTAGGATCCTGTAATTTTATGTCTAATAAGTGCATGTAGGGACGTACACGCAACTAACGACGTATCGATCAGGGGGGTGATTCTCGTACCACTTGAATTTAAGTCTCATGAGACAATTTCCGTTTACAATGAAAAATGTCACATGATAACGATTTTCCTTATTCTCAGTGTCAACCACTTGACAATTGTCAAACGAACGTCGTGTGACATGCATCACATGGTCCGCACCATCCGATTTCAAATGTCACACGTAAAATAATAGTGAATTGTGTCTTGAAATAGCAGTCAGTTGGCTTTTAAACAATTTTCCTATGATCTGAAAAATATAATAGCAAAGGCTAATTTGAAATATCTTGCATTTTCAAATTTCATCCTTGTTCTATGAGTAAAAAATGATACAATATTGAGCAGGCGAAGAAATCCATCGATTAACGATTCGTTTTATAAATTATTTAAATTTAGAATAATTTCATTTTGCACGAAAGGTTATTACAACTATCGATTGGCAAATATTCTGTGGCAGTGGCCCGAAATTACACCAGTGTTTCGCAGTGGTTCCGCATTTGAGTTATTTCAATAGGTAACCAACATCCATCCATTTATCGATAAGCCCTTTTTTATACCCTACTGCAGGGGCATAAGCCTCCACTCATGATGAGGGGGCTTGGCGGTTAAATCCACGACGCTGCTCCAATGTGGGTTGGTGGATTGTAACGACCGCCGTCTATTGACAGCAACCGGGACCGTTTGCTTAACGTGCTGTCCGAGTTACGGGGTCAGTAATAGTTATGTACTTAAGTCAGAAGCCAACATACCTACATACAACCAACATACAAATTAATAAAACTTTTTAGAAAAATTTACTTATAATTGATTAAATTATTTATCTAATTTGTTTTCTAATAGGCCAAAAAAATTATATTAAATCGTTAATAATTCCTCGTAACCGAAAGACAAACGTTTGTTATCTAATTGCTATGTCGTTTATTCCTAAACGGAATATTAGGGAAACCCTGCCATCGCTGCCTGCCATTGGCTACCATCTACTAAACCATAAACAAAACATATGATTCAATCTATGTCAATCGTTTTTCATACGACATTTAATTTTTATGTGACAATATTTCCGTAGGGTCTTGAGAATACAGAATTTGCAGCTCACACGACAATTGTCACCAAATATCGTTTGACAAATTGTTGTTTGATAATTCTCTCATACTGAAATTGTCACATGAAACGAGAATCGGCCTCCAGGTCGATCCACGTTGATCTATTCCTGGGGTAGCTTTGGCTGATCGACGGATTCGGCTGTATCGACAATCGTTTGACGATTGATCAATCGTTAATCGATTTATAAGTTTAATATTGAATCTATAGATTCACGATCAATTGATACTCGATGTCGAATTGAATGAATATCGAGCAATAGAGCCGATCGATTAAATGCGTAAGAACTGTTGATCGACGTCGACGGATTTAGTTTTCCTATTAATCGACATCGATTGATGGCATCAATAATCGTCGATCGCATGTAGACAAATTTGGCGGGTGCTGTGTATCGCCGCAAACTCGCAATCGCGTTGTGTTTAGATCGAACACAAAGTTTGTTTCGACCTGTAGCCTATATTTTTCTACGGTCACGTATTGGAGTTGTTGTTTATTATAATTATAATGTGGTGCATAGAAAACGGAATGAAGACAGTTTAGCCGCTATTAACTTCTTTTATTATTGTTTACATAAAACCTGTTTATACAGAAAACTATTTTTAATAACACTGAATAGTGCAATAACTACTACTTGGCTACAGTTCCGAGTACGAACTACAATGGCATTCTGCTGTGACCGACCTTCCGAGAACAGATGCAATTAATACCTATCAGTAGTTAACCAATAAGGAGTTTGTTGAAATCTGTGCTTGAAATCATGCCTATGTTTTGCGATGTCGCTATATTTAGCTACATTCGGGCCAGTTATGAAAACTTAAGCAAAAGCATACTAAAAAATATTACGCAAAACATTCTTAAATGTAATTAAAGTGCACAATCAGTATACGTAGTAATGTATACGTGTGATTAAATGTAGCTACTTACATCAATTTCAACTAGAACTTAAAATTAATTAATTATTCTTAAACCATAATGCAGTTTTAGTACACTAATATAACAAAAATACAAACATAAACGTTTCGATGCACTTTATAGCGTATTCAAATAAAGTAAACCAGTTTATGAAATCACGTCATGGAGTCAATTAAGGCTCGATTCTCGCTAAAATTAGACGGATAGAAGTATCGCAGCGTAAGAGACCAATAACATTGTAAAATATTTGTCGCTTGCTCTTAACCTTTAAATAGGGTTTTTCTAATAAATATTAAGTTTGTGTTAAAATTATAAAACGATTGCTAAATAATTTTGTAACGATTCTTATAGTGTTATTTATTTTTACACGGAATAAATACAACGTAGAAATATTAATAATAAAAGTCATTTTTATATAAAATGTTTATTGATTTTTAAATTACATTTTCTTATTTTTAGTGTTTCGTGTCTTCTCCGCGATCTAAACATTATTTTTTTTTCGTAAGTGTAGACAATATCGAGAATAAACGCTTCAACCTTTGTATTGCAGGCGTAAACTGACACGAAATTGAGAACTGGATCTTAATGCTATTTAAAACCATCTTATTAAATTTTTGCAACATAAAAATAATGTCTCGTTAAATCAGTAACAAAATAAGGTGAGATTTTCGTTATTTTCGTTTTATTTTACTGTAATACCATCTCGTTTTCGATCTCAAACTACATCCTGTATGAATTTAATTTTGTTACATTTAAATTATGGATGTCATAGAGATACCGCGTTGTGACACAAAAATATGAGCAGAAAATTATATCACGTAGAGCAAATGTAATGTACAAAACAGTGGTTTTGGAATATTCGCTGTGCGGTAGAATTTTGTATGACCCACGTATAACAATCGTATTATTCGTATTGGAAAAGAAAATAGACATTCTAAAATTTAATTTAATGTGTAATTTAAAATGTTTGTTTAAAACATCGATGATGACGTATGGTCTGTCTATTTATGTCATTTCGCTCGTGTTTTCGACCCTTTCAAATATGATACGCTTCATCTTAATTATTATACTATCTAAGATTTAAATATATAAATGTAATTTATTAATAACTTTGTAATCTGTTCCGCATATGCTAACAAATAATTAGAGATGAGATACAAATAGAATATTTATTTGAAAAGCCTAATAACTTAAGCGTTTGACCAAAATTAGGAGCAATTAGGTAATACGCAATTAATTAACGAGCAGTGAACAACAGTTATCCAGTATATAGGTATAATTACAGAATTATGTACACAAATTTTCTGTCTGTCTGAACTCCGCACAGGTTAGTCCGCACTGAAATGTTATCTAGCTTTTTGAGCAATACTTAGTTACCTGCAACACTGATAGGTGATTTACAAATCATCTATCATCGCATATTTTTAATAGGTTTTGGGTATATCTGCGAATAGGTAATTAATTTCACTATCACTTTGAGTAATAGTTATTTACACGCAACATTGATAGATGAGTTGCAAATATATTTAATGGAAGTCTACGACATTAAGCTCCATACAATTGTGTCAAGATGCCACTTCAAGCAATTCGACATAAGTAATAATATTAATATTTGAGATAGGCATGCTAACTTCAAACAAATTGCGTCCCCAGCACAATCCGTTTAGATATTTATAGATGTTAGATGAGATCCAAAACGAGCGCGAATGCGGTGCGAGTTCCCTCGAGTGTGGAGATTCCTCACAGTTTGTAGGAGGCGTTTGCGGCACATACGTAGTACAGCGGCCGTACTCTGGTAATTTAACACAGCGCCAAAGTAGCGCCGAATACGCGCTATTTCAAAAATCCGTATTCTAATCCATAGTCCTAACGACCGGATATTTGAAACGGAGCATATAAACAATTATTACAGAACAGCATAATCGCGGGTTCGATTCTCGCTTGAGACACATATAACACATGAACATTTCTACTTGTTCCGTGTATGCGTGTAAAATATCTATATATTATGTATATATTATAAAAAATATTTATGTATGTATATCAGTTGTCCAGTACCCATAATACAAGATTTGCTTAGTTTGGGACGAAACGGCACTGTGTGGGATATCCCAGGTATTATTATTATTATCTGAATCGCAACCGTAGCGCAACGTTTTAAGTATTCCGTATCGCGTTATTAATTTGTCAGAAAGTTGAGACGCTATTTGATCGCAATTGGAATGCAACCCTGTGGTTGATGTTAGAACTTTAACGCGATATCGATTCTCGCACATCTCAATTGAAACTGGATCACAATCGGAACTGAATTCGAAACTAATTGCGACCGAAACGTAAATGTTTTAATTTAACGTAATCGGGCTGCTGCGCTCAAATCAACGTAACGCAACAAATTGAAAAATCGCACGTAACAATTAAATCGATTAAAATTGTTTGATAGTCGCATTACTATCACTGATCCCCTCGACTTACGCAGCTACTACTTGTATCGATTCAGGTTAGCGATAGAGGTATAATTATTAACAATTAAAAAAACATTAGTGCATGTAGGCTGAATGCTAAAGACCTCGGTTTTTAAAGCACTAAGAAAGCGGCGTTCTACATCTGCCGTTTCTATGTAACTAATAAACGACGATAAAAACACAATTGGGCAAGTTATCGCCGGGCGTAAAGTATTATTTAAGTATGGACCGCTCGGTTATAGATTTATTCAGAAGGCCCCGCTAAGTGGTTCCAGCTACCACACCATACTGTGTATTTATACCAATTTCTACGTAAACCTCGCTTCCATTGAAACATGCGAGTTTTTAAAACACAACGTGCGTTTGCATTGAATAAGCTTTCGAGAAACGACGACTGTTTTTTTAGGTCGTTCTTGGATAGTTTGGAAATTGCTGATTTGCATATTTAAAGTAATTACCGGACTCAATTAACTCATAATGAATACTTTCTCTGTTTTGCCATATCGATGGTTCATCCCGTAGTTTGTTTTTGGATACGTACCATTGAAAAAAAATTTTTTTTATAACATCACTCATGTGTCCGTTTGCACAAACATTTTATATTGACATCTGTGACAGAAGGTGAATGGAAACTATAGGGGTTAAAAATATACCCTATACAATTTACGCAGAATATCTCAAATCAAATAAACTGCGTATTAGGTATACTAATATTAAATTGTAACTGTTTGTTTGTTCGAGCAGCAGGCAAAAAGTACTGGACCGATTTTGATGAACTTATTCTTTTTAAAAAGCTTGTGATTGGACTTAAAAACTGGAAAATTTATTATAAAAGTATACGTTCCAGTTTTTCAGTTTATAAGCTTTTAAACCCAAGAGGCGGCGCTGTAGCTGATGTTTATTTAAAACAGCTAATTCGATTTTGATCCCGGTTTCTTACGATACATAGGTATCACGCACGTATCACGCACGTATCACGTAAGTGCTGATTCTTAGATAAATTTTGCGGTTACGAACCACCAGGGGGCTGCAGTAGATTTGTTGTTTTAAAACTGTTAAGCTGATATCAAATCAATGCATTTTTTTAAATTACGTAGGTATCACGACAGAGCAAGTTATTAGTTTATTCAACGGTTACAGGTCACCAGAGGGGGCGTTTCAGTTATGTTTTTTTAAACGGCTTCACTGATTTTGATGTGGGTCTTGGTATTACACAGGTATCATCTCAGAATAGGATCTTAGATTAGTTTTGAGTAGATGTTTCTTTTAATAAACATCCTAATTATAGAAATTCCGATTATTTCTATAACTAGGATATTAGTTGTGTGTAAAATTCTATTTAGTGTAGTGACGAACATAGTGTAAAATATAATACAAATTCAACAAAAAACACAAATATTCTTTTTTTTTAAATACAATGTATCAAAATAATAAAAAAAAGGGTGAAACAAAGTTTTTGCTCATCAGAATACCATATATTTTTTTGTTTAACTCATTTAAGGTTTAATGGGATGCAGTGCAACCGCTAACGCTGTGTCTGAATCTGAATTTAATATTGATACCGTACGTCAATTAGTTGAGACTGTTAAAAAAATTACATGTCAGCAAATTCGTACTGTATTAGGCATTGGAATGAGTCAAGTGCAAAAGATTTTACATTTGCATCTGAAGGTACGGAAGCTTTACACTTGATGGATATCGCATGATTTGACGGAAGGCCAGAAACGACTGCGTGTAGAGTGGTGTCGCAAAATGATAGCAAAGTTTAACGAAGGGCAATCATTGGCTGTCTATGATATCGTGACAGGTGACGAAACCTGGGTATACTGCTTTGAATCGGATAGAAAAAATCAATCGGCAGAATGGGTCTTTCCTGTTGAATATTTGCCTATGAAAGTTAAGAAATGTCGAACCGTTGGCTTGGCAAGAAAATGGTTGCTTCTTTTTTCGGCAAATCAGGACATTACACAACAGTGTTACTTGAAGACCAAAGAACAGTAACTGCAGATTAGTATGTATGTGGTATTTTCTAAGACTCTTGGCAAGCAAAGTCGTCTTTCACCACGATAATGCGTCCTCACATACCGCTAAGGTAACACAAGCGTATTTGAAGGGTTCAAATATAAAACTGAACACATCCGCCATACAGTTCAGACTTCGCACCATGCGATTTCTTTTTGTTCCCGAAAATTAAAGACTTAAAACTTAGAGGCATACATTTCACGAGCCCTTAATCGGCGGCGAGTGCATTCCATAAAGCATTGAAGAGGTCCCTAAAAAAGATTGGTCCAACAGTTTTTTACAATGGTTCCGCCGAATGCAAAAATGTGTCAATTATGGCGGCATATACTTTGAAAAACAATAAATGTATCATAAGTAAAATATCAGGTCTTATAGGAATTCAGGAAGTTTCGCAGTATGGCCCACGTACAATACCTACATAAGACATGTTACACCCAAACACGGAAGAAATAGACATGTTCATGCACACAACTATTTATCCCGGGCGGAAATCGAACCCGCAACCTTTAGCTCGGCAATTAGCGTCTAACCACTCGGCCAATAGATCAATCAAACAGTAAAGTAGTTCACGCAAAAGCTAAACGATCGAAATCAGCAAAATCGGTGTATAATATCGACTTCTATCTGCGCAATGATCCGCGCATAGGCATTTTAATCTGAGAGGTTTGCATAGGTTGAAACGTCTGAGCTATTTTTGCTAAGGTCCCTCACTGCATGACGTAAACTCGGTCGTAACCACCGAGCTTTGAATTATTTCAATAGAGAAGTAGTGCTGGCCGTTTAGTTCTAGAACCAAAGTTATCACATTTGAGTCGTAGGATGAGGAAGAGTGACGGGCGGGACGCGCGTATGGCCCACGCGATTGGTTACCTAGATGTTTGTGTTGTGTCTAAGTGTTTGTGTATTACCCGTTACAACTAGTATATATGTAAATACATACTATTAGACAAAAAGACAGATACAATACGCGCCACCGATGTAAAAGGCCGCCGGCTGCACACGCTCGCTGATTAGAGACGAGGATTTTTTTTTAAGTTACGGTTTTGATACCTTTTTGGTGGTAAAAACGATTTTTCAAATACCCTTCTAAAAAGAACATTCACATAACTATGTCAGCTTACGAACGTTAGGTACTGCCAATGTCACTGCAGTCGTCAAAGGTGACCTTGAATACAATTAGCATAATCAGGGTTTGAACGATCGATAACGGAAACCGTATTTGGGTCGATGGGAACGCATGCCGAATATGCATGTCTACCGATGGTCCTTGGCTCTATGAGTGTGGTGTGTGTTTAAGGCGAGGTCCCTCCAAAATGTTACTTTTTGAAAATCAGGTTTTCAGCTATTAAATTGGATCCGGAAATTCTGAAAAATAAAAGTTTTTTTTTCTACTACTAAATCCTTTAGTCGTTTAATCATATTAAATTATTTTTCAACCATGTGACTGATTGAAAATCAAAGATTAGTTTTATACCAAACGTTGCTGTCAAATTTATTTACTCTATGTTTTTATGCCAACCATAAATTGTTATGTAATAAAAAATATACACAGTATTTTGAAATAAAACGACGAATCATCGATACCGTGCGTCTATAGGAGTCATCGTATCGTGCATCCCACTCTCCCTTTACTAGATCAGTCAAGGTTGTAATCGGTCGAAGAACCTGGCCTTAATTCGTCCCGGTTTTAAAATACATTGTCCAAAGTAACGCACTTTAGAACGCAGTCATTATTATTAGGCGCCTAAACCACAGCCTAAACAAATGAAACGCACAATGACCGTACGTGTATTTACGGCTCAACGTATCTGGTTGAACATATTAATAGCAATCGTCTGCTTCCGAGAAGAGAAAGGAATGAAATACGGCCCTGACCCGAGACGGAATTTCGATGAATTTTTTACTAACAGTTCTACGTATTTGGCAACGAATAGCGCCATGCATGTGGACCATATGGTTGGATACAACTGACTTTTTTTTAATTTTGGAACGTTCCGCACAATTCATTCGTTAACATCACATCACGATTAACATATTCTAATTTCTGCTACCCGTCCCATTCAGTTGTAATTCCGCTCCCACGCGTATATTTAATTCCTTTGTCTCTATTTGTATACTATTCTTTAGGTTAACCCGGGATAATTTTCGATTGTTTAAGCATTGGAAGCACTTTCAACAGCCCTCAATTGTTCCGTCTCAGCCTTAGATTTTCATGACACGTGGTCTTTAACCACCTATATAACCAACGGCGGCGCCGATACCTTTACGGCGTCGTCAGTTCACCTAATATGGGGCTGTCCCACGCTGTGACGTCTGGTTCGTTGTGGTCACTCAAAAACCTTTTTTTTACCCTGAGTTTGTTGATTCTGCGATGTTGAATTTGCCAACCCCAACTCACTTCACTTGCTAACTCTGAGCTATGCCTCCAGTGTAATCACATTTTTGTATAAACATTTGCTCTATTTTGGAAATAGAATAACACAACAGACTGATTGGTCGAGTGGTGAAAGACCCTAATTGCAGAACCAAAGGTCGCCTGTTCGATTCCCCAAATATTTGTGTGCATGAACATGTCTATTTGTTCAGTGTCTTGGTGTAAAATATCTATATGTATATGTGTACGGCCTGTTCGACTGACACCAGTACAGACTTATAGAGCGTATACCAAATGAAACAAAAAGTTTTGAGTGAGCATATGGCGCAAACTAACGGTTACCGAGAAAACATGCTTAAAGTTTCATTTTTTTTATCACTTAAGTACCTTATATATAATATTTTAATTCGGTAAGCTCTACACGCTCTATAACTTTGGACTACGTTCATCCGAACACCTTGTATTTTAAAGATTATTTAAGTATGTATATCTGTTGTCAAATATCCATAATACAAGCATAATATTTACTTTGGGACTAGATGGCGCTGTGTGGTCCCAGGTATTATAATTATTAACTGATATAATGTCGTTTTCGTGGGGATCCCTTTACTGTCATAGCTGATTGCAGTTGTATATTTGCTCTCGGCTCCTTCTACGAATCACACTACGTACGATGTCGGTTAACGTTGTGTTTACAAAATCTTATCCTATGTTTGCGCGGTATTGCGTACATACGCCTTTTAGGCATATTGATGTTTTTAGCTTCATTCCGTTAATTAGTTAACACATCTCGGAATCAGAAATAAGTAAAAAAAAGCTATGAGATCATAGTGTTCGTAACTGATACCCGATGTAGGTACGGGTGGTACGTGTAGTATGAGAGCTGATCGCTTTAATCCGTGTGTCATCAATCATCCATATTATTCATGGTGAGGATCAAAGATGGCAGACCAGGACAATGTATAAACCATCACTTAATATTTCTTTAATGTTCTTTCTTACAAAAATATTTTAATAATACCTGGGCTATCCCACACAGCGCCATCTATTTCCAAACTAAGCAAAGCTAGTACTATGGACACCAGACAATTGATATACTTAAATATTCTTTATAAAATATACATATATGTTTATGTTTGTATGATATATATAGGTAAGTGTTTTAAAAAAATATATGTGTTTATATGTAAGTATAGATATTTTTTTCACACCCAAACACGGAACAAATAGACATGTTCATGCACACAAATATTTGTCCCGGTCGGGAATCGAACATGCAAGGTATCGTAGTGTAATGAATCGTATACTTACGCAATCGGTAATATTGTAATTTATTTATTTATTGTTTTAAAGTAAACTTACAGCTAAATATATACCTGGGACATACCTTATTCCATGTTGGTCTTAATGTTAAAATTAAGGCGTTGTTATGTCGACTCCTATGCCGGCTGACTGCGGTGGGGAAATTACTTTTATACAGAAATTAAAAATCAAGCATTTTTTCGGTCCGCCCTGTCAGCATATTTTTGTTTTTGATGTACTGACAGCAAAAATCTTAAATAGTGGTCTTCATTCATTAGGACATAAAGCAAATCTTACGAGTGGAGATACATAAAAATTATTAATACACCTAAAGGTGATTTTAAATGCTTAAAGTTTAACGCTTCAGATAAACCAAATTTAAAGTCACAATAGCACACGAATGTTCTCGATAAACCAAATTTAAAGTCACAATAGCACACGAATGTTCTCGCTTGAGTTCCATCGTAACAGACTTAAAGGCAGGAAATGATGACAGAAGTTTTTTTTTTTGTTATAAATGGCCTTTCGCGTTCGATATTTAAATAAATTTGCTATTTAAAAACATAAGATATGATATGATAGATGCGTTCCATTTTAAATTTTGAATATCTCAAACTTGTACCAACATTCGACTCGTTAGGCAGATGAAAGTCGTAGAAGATTTAACTGCATGAATACAAAGCAGCGGTGACGAGACCCTCCTCGGCTCGTGAACTGGTTATAGTATCTACGCAACAACTAAATCTTTTAACGCAGCATAGCAAGGCAATAACTGGCTTTTTTGCACTTTTGCTCTCATTATATTATTATCGCATTTTATTGTTTTGTCATTGTGTCCGTATTGTATTATAATTAGGTAATAATTTATATTTTTTTATATAGAATCCCGACATCATCAGCACCGAAAAAGAGCGAACCTGCGACTACTGGAACGGGTGACGCACGTTCGAATTTGATGGCGGCGATAAGGCAAGCTGGAGGTGCCGGCAGAGCCAAACTGAGACCAGCCACTTATACACCAGAAGAGGTAACATTACCCCTAATTTCATCTAGAAACATTATAAAAATCAATTAATATACATCACTACGTGTAGATCGGCTGTCACTATAGCTAGGTATGAGCCTTTGATTCCAACAAAAACAAAGAAAGGCTATATGACCTATGGATTTAAGGGGATAGTCTTTTCATACAAAAAAAAGGGTTCGGCCCGTGTCTTATCCTCGCTGTATTATTATATTACTTACTGTATTATATTAGTATGTATCAATATGTACAGAAAAAATATATGTACCTACCTAATAGAAAAATACTGTCACAGGGCGGTATGTTTTTGTTTTTTTGATATCTTGTTTAGTTGCTTTAGAATAAATTCCTGAAAAACATGATTTCCGTTGATTATTTGTTTTTGAAAATAATAAGCTGTAAAATCGATAGTAATGCGAATTTCAAAAAAACAGCGTACCGCCCTAGGGACATCCTTTCTTAATGACCCTGCAAGTTTTGGTTCCAATTCATACACATTTAAGGGGTGGAAACAGTCACTGCCCGCAAGCTGTTTCGACACCCATCGAGAGTAAAGCTAGTGACATATGGCAATAACATTTTATAGCATTATTTTGATTACCGATAAATCATAAAATCCACTTCGAAAAAGATTGTCCACGCGCCTAGTTCTGAAAATGAGAAAAGTCTAGAAAAATTATAAGTAGAATATGGTATGACTTATAAGGAAAAATGATGAAGTAAATGAAATAAAATACGAGAATTATAGGTACCTAGTTCTAAAAGTGAGAAAATAGGTAGGTAGTATATTATGAAAAGGTTGAAATTATCGATCAATTGTTAATCAATAATTATATGTAATGGAACCTTTCGTACCGGACATTTCTCGCGCTTGGCCGAGTTTTGAAAGCAATAGCACATATTACCCTAGTGTAGTCTACTTTGTCTTTCTGAACATTATTAGTTTTTTAAAAGCGAAGATACTTGCATTTATAAAATTGACAAATACTATGTTTTTATGCGTTTATGAAGTTGTAATGAATCATGGGCTAATTACCTTCTTTCATATGATTGAAGGAGTGACGTATCTGATTCCCATACAATCGTTTCGTGGTATAAATAAACACGCCACAAAGAAACATTGTTATCGCAAAAAAAAAAACAGAAAAATATAACGGAAAACGCAACGTTTGTGTATTTTTCTCTGCTATAAACATACAATTGAGGATTATGTTTAGTTTTTAAGGTTCTGTAGTACCACTACTCTGTGGATTTTCACCACTAAGGAAAATAAAATATATTTGAAATAGTTTTTTTTTTCATTTTCATTTATTGTGAAATTTCACAGAGGAAAACAATTTTGCCAAAACCATAAAAGTGCTGCGTTTACCGTCTAACCACTCATACTCTAGCTAGCTCGTGTAAGATGGCGAGTTACAGTCCGAGTATAACTGCGCGAGGTCCCCGCGCGCCGGTATTCACCCCCGCGAATTTGCGGTTGACATTTTAGATACTGTGAAGTGACATGACTATTGAAACCAAACGCCACTGTCAAATGTTTTTTACTCTATGGCCAAAACAATGAATAAGAGAATAAGAAAAAAAAAACTTTTCAGGGGAATCTGCTTACATAGGTATGTTGGAAACAAGATCACTTTAAAATAGCAATTTTTGAAAATATAAAATCAACCATATAGCTTATACACTGAAACTAAATAATTATTTTTTATAAGTTTATTATCAAACCATTAATCAGTTTGTGTTATTTCACAAATTGTATAATACGAGCTTGTAGTCTGTAGTGTTTTTATTTTTTTAATTTGTTTTTTAGAGTACGAAGTAGGCAAACATCGGACGCACGCGTCTTACCTGTAGATAAGACGAGAAAGGAGCATTAACTCAAATTATTAATTTTAGACGTATATTATATTATTTTTTTTCGTATTTTCAATCAGAAATCTGAATTTTACAAATTCAGTTGGTATCATTAATATTTATTTAATGTAAAAAAAAACTAGCCAAGTGCGAGTCGGACTCGCGCTCTGAGGGTGTCATACAGTTAGTTATAAACGTATATTGACGCATAATATTTCAACTAAAAAAATCTAATGTGATTTAACCATACCAATTAACGATTTTTAGATCTTTCCCTTTACTTATGCTGTAAGACGTTGCTTCTTGCCAAATTTCATGATTCTAGATCAACGAGAAGTGTCCTAAAGGTTTCGATTTATTTGCGAGTGGTAAAATATGTGGCATAAATGGCCGTATTTTTTATCGGTTTGACTTAGAAACTTGATTTTTTTTACAGCTCTAAGGGACCGTAGCCTATAAGTACTTGAATTCATTTCAACTTGATACCTAGAAAAAGCGTCTTGATAGACATACAGATAGACGGACAAGGAAATGATCCTATAAGGGTTCCTTTTTTTCTTTTGAGGTACGGACTTCTAAAAACGGATATGATCACTTGACAAGAGGTTACAAACAAAATGATTTAAATCTCACATGTAAAAATAATAATTAAATTTTTTGTTAAGCAAACTAATGGTAGTAATATGTCATTAGAAATTTTGCCATTTTGTCTTAGCGAATTTACCGAGCTTACCGTACTCAACAAGATTTTAAAAATTTAAACTTTAAACATGTTTTTTTAGATAACCGTTAGTTTGTACCGTTTGATCTCTTGAAACCTTTCGTTTAGTTCGGTAAGCTCTACACGCTCTATGTTTGGATTACGTTCAGCACAACACGCGGTACATCGCTTAGGTATTTAAAGTAGTTGAAGCGCATTCAGCTAAGAATTCTGAACAAAGTAATTACTTTAATCTAGTATTAAAATTATAGTCGAGTGTCGATACAGTATAAAAAGTAAACAATATAGCATGCCATTGAAACGACGGCCGGATGTCAATATTTTAATTATACCGTAAGATATTCTAATCATAAAATACTTTTCTGGGCTCTGTTTCAGTTCTAAGAAAACGCTGAGTTTATCGTTTTAGATAAGGCATAGTTTAACGGTCGGAGTCTTTAATGGTACACGACTCGAAATGGGTTCGATAGGTCATGATATTTACGATTTTCCTTCATTTACACTGCTCATCCCACACGGCGTCATCTAGTCCCAAAGTAAGCAAGTATTATGCTTATATTATAGGTACTAGACAACTGATAAACATATTTAAATATTCTTTATAATTATATGCATATGTTTTACACCCAGACACGGAACAAATAGACATGTTCATGCAGATAAATATTTGTCCCGGGCGAGAATCGAACCCGCAACCTTTGGGGCTGCTTTGGGCGTCTCCGACCACTAGACGAATCGGTCAGTCATTGGTCATGCGGAACCCCTCATGCAAGTACGACTCGCACTCGTCCGTTTTTTAGCATAAAGCTGAAAACTTTTTAACTTCCCGCTATCCAAGGGAAGTTATTGATTCAGGTCCGATTTTCGAAAATCGTGTTTTCATCAGATCTCCACGTTTCGAGGTCCAGAAAAGTCATTCTGACCAGTTTCGGCTGGACGGCCGTATGTGTGTGTGTGTATGTAACTTTTTTTTGTCGTACGAAATCTTGAGAACGGATTGACTGATTAAGACCCGCGATACGGCGTTTGAAAGGGTTCATAGAGACTTAAATCTGATTAGATTTTGAAGTCAATCGGTCGAGCTGTTTGAAAAATATATTAAAAAAAAATTTTAACTTCTTTTAAAAATAAATTTGAGATTTTTCGACCAATCTACTTGAAACCTTATATACGTTTTTTGTACATAAAAAACTGCGTCTCAAAGGATGTCGCAGTTCACAAATTTGCGAAAACGTGTTTTTTTAACATAACTTTGAGATTTTAAGATCAATCGATTTTTTGTTTTACACAAAATTCGGTGCTTACAAAATTACATATAATGCCGTAAATTCCATTAAAATCGAACGACGTGTTCAAAAGATATCGCAGTTCACAAATTTGCAAAAACGTGTTTTTTTAACATAACTTTGAGATTTTAAGATCAATCTATTTTTTGTTTTACACAAAATTCGGTGCTTACAAAATTACATATAATGCCGTAAATTTCATTAAAATCGAACGACGCGTTCATAAGATATCGCAGTTCACAAATTTGCGAAAACGTGTTTTTTTAACATAACTTTGAGATTTTAAGATCAATCGATTTTTTGTTTTACACAAAATTCGGTGCTTACAAAATTACATATAATGCCGTAAATTCCATTAAAATGGAACGACGCGTTCAAAAGATATCGCAGTCTACAAATTTCCAAAAAAGTATTTTTTTTAAATAACTTTGAGTTTCTACGACCAATAGGTTTTTCGCTTTACATAAAAGTTTTGTGCTTACAAAATTACATATAATGCCATAAATTGCAATAAAATCAAATGAAGCATTCAAAAGATATCGCAGTTCAAATATTTCCAAAATAACATTTTCTTTGATATGTCCCAGGTTTCTGAGCTTGAAGAACTCTAAATGTATCGAAATTCTGTCTTTGGGCTTGGAGAGCTCGGAAAATGAATATTATGAGCTCTTCGAGTTCAAAAACCGCGAAAATCGATGTTTTGAGTTCGAAGAGCTAAATAGCTTTCTAATTTTCGAGCGCTTTGAACTCGAAAATAGCGGAAAGTTTCAGGGATGGCCTGCAAGGTCAACCGATTTTTTTTTTATTTATTGTTTAAGGTTGTTTTTAAAATTTGAAAGCTTAGGAAATATCTTCGAAATAAAAGCGAAAAGGCATATTTTTTCCCTTTTCAATCTGTAGAATACTTGTACAGGGCAATTTTTCAAAAATGTTTAACATCATATTCACTAATGAATGTATGTTATTGGTTAATTTGCACTAGTTGGTTTGGTTTTGTTACTTTGAGATCGTAATTCGCAACTTATAGGTTTTTGCATTCAAAGGTTACCAATGGGGACCCTGTTACTAAGGCGCCGTTGTCCGTCCGTCCGTCCATCGGTCCTTGTGGAACCCTTCGTGTGTGAATTTAACTCGAACTTGGCAATTTGTTTTTTAAATCTTCACTTCACAATTTGTAAAATTTAATACCGAACGATTTATCTAGTAAATTCTTAATCTTAAACGCGTGCGTAGGTGATGTTCTAACCGACTTTGTGTGCGGAAATTATAACCGAACTGTAGACTCGGGTCAATAAACATCGATAATATAGAGTAAATCATTTTGACTGCAGCATTTGGTTTTAATAGTTAGAAATGTGACTTCAAATGTCAAACGCAAATTTCGCGGGGGTGAAGACCGGCGCACGGGGACCTCGTGAACTGAAGCTTGCCGTCTTGCATCAGCTAGCTAGAGTATGAGTGGTTAGACGGTAAGTACAGAAGAGGGCAGGACAGAATAAAATGTTTTTATTGACATTTATTGACGCCGAGTCTACAGTTGTTGTAAAGTGTACGTACCATCGTCTAATAAAATTTGGAAGTTTCATCAAAAGAGATTTAGAAGTTTCTAGTTATATTTGCCAAAAATTACAGGCGAAGACATTAAAAATAAATAGACCCAGTGTTCATTATTAATATGCTGGACCAACATTTTTAACAGTTTTTATATTTTTTATTGAAAATATAGACCAAACTATACCTTCCTCTTAAAATTAAAAAAAAAAATAAGTTTGTTATTTTTTCCAAAACCTAAATAATAAAATATCCCTGTGAAGTCATCTGAATAGACGTTTACTAATTACATTATCTTAGACTAAGTGAAACCTTTACATTTTTTACTGATTCGTGAGGATTACAATTTCATTTGAATGCCTCTATGTTTTTTATGTAGCTTTAGCTTTGGTTATTTTTACTGTGGAAAGTAGCACAATAAGTTCAACCGCTCAGGTGACGTCACAGGGACAATATCAACGTCAGACGAATTTTCAGAAATTCGTAAAAAAAATCGGTATTTTCAGAGGTTATTATAGAACCTTATTTCTTTCAATTTTAATTACCATCAGCCCAACAGTATAATATTAATCTAAGTTCATTGATTAGGTACTACGAATTTCCTTATGATATCTTTCACAATAGTAGTTTAATGTATAGAATTGTTCCTAGAAAATTAGTCATCGATTTAGGACAGATAAACTATTGATAACGATATAAACGCCGTTTTTATACTACGCAAAGGTCATATAGTAGCTTCTTATCTATAACGTAGATAACGTGTTTACGCTCCGCGTCATCGGACGCCAGCGCGTATTCTACGAAACGATGTTCATATCGTCTGATGGATTTCCTTTGACCCTTGCCACTTTTACAGCGATAACCTCACCATTCATACATAAAGCGCACGTCTGTTTGTCGGAGGGTTTACGCAGTGGCTAAATGGATCTCCATTTGACATTGATCGTGCCAAACATCTTGTTCTCTCTGAAGTTGACACGGGTGCGGCTTTTACGCAAATGCAGGGTCCGCTCTTGCCCACGTGCAGATGCGTGATCTAACGTAGCCGAAAAATTATCATTTACGCAATGCAAACAATTTTATTGGTTTGTAATTAATAGATGTAATGATATGTCATTAATAAATTGTAATTTGTGTCGGTTAAGTTCGGCCACGCGGTTAATCTACGAAGAAACCCGATAAGACATTTTCGTAGTGCCCATATGTACCGTCCTTACATATGTCTTTACAGTTTTTTTTGTTATGACAACAACTAGTAATATAAAAATGACAAGGTATATGAACTGCTCGTATCATCTGATGTATATCTTTGACCCCTCGCCATCATTTTGACGGCTGAAAAACGTAGAATTCAATAACCTAACCATGTAAAAAGTTTCGCGCGTAAAAACGTTATGTTTAAAAATAAAAAGTAAATCGGGAATCTACCTGTTTTTAACAATGTCACTGTGTGTCCTGACTGTCCTGTGAGATATAAAGTACTGCATAAAACTGGGTTTTTCTTATACTTCTTGGAAAACAAATTTTGAGTATCTCATTTCATGTAGACTAAAGTAGGATAAATCATACTCAAGTTTGAGATCGATTTAAAAACCATCTCAAGTCAGTACTAATAAATTATTACACGCATCTCGAGTAGAGAATTTGAGAGCCACTCAGTGGCCTTAGCCGACGTCATCCTTGTTTAAAATATCTTAGAAATGTTTGAATTCGCACTCAGCTGATACCATTCTCAAGATGAACTTGAGTGTGATTTATTAATACCGACCGGTCTACGTCTTTGATAACAATATAAAATCTTATCTCCTAAACGGCTGAACCGATTTAAAAAAAATTTCGCTGGCATGAAGAGAACGTTGTTTTCAAGAGTGACTGTCATCTCCTAAACAGTTGAACCGATTTTAATGTAACTTCCCAGACATGAAAAACAGGTTGTCAGCAGCGACATAGGCTACTTTTTGTATGTTTGTTTATCTGGAAAATTTCCGAAACGGTCGAACCACTTATTCTTTTCATTCTTGAAATATCCTAGGTTGCTGCGTGAACTTTGGAAATTGTATAAACTGTACAAATCATGAAAACTACGGGAACGAAGCCGTGGGCGGTCGCTAGTGTGTATATAAATATTTAGCTAAGCGAATCGGTTAACTCTGAGGAATTATTACTCGCCTGTCGACAACTTGCGTGGGTTCAACATCCGTTCGAAATAAATTACTTAAATCAGGTTAGATATGTTGATATCTTGTTTCCAAAATATTGCTGACTGTTAGGTAAAAACTGATTTTTTTTATTCGTAGTTCATGTTTATAAATGAAACAAATATTATTTACATCTTCGAAAAGAAGGATAGCTGTACCCTAAATATCATATCTACTTATTATTCTTGAATTACAATTTAAAATAACTTTTTTAGAAACAGTTTTTAGAGTTTTGTCAAACGGTTTTTAGAAAAGCGCTTGAGGATCGTAGATACCTTACCTACAGTTAATTATAATCCATTTGATTTTTTTTTAAATTACAGTTTTGTTGTTATTGTGGATGTAATATAACACTTAATCATGCTAGGTTAAACATAGACGGGAAAAAGGAAAACTGGATACTGATAAAATTCTTGCTACAATAGGGAAATCATATATTTTATTGAAATTGTTTTTAGGTGATATTTATTTGGATGTATTAATTTGTTTTTATAATGTGAATATTATGTGATAAATAACAAATATTTTATTGTTTCGTAGACCAAGAATACATCATCGTCTGTAAGTGGCGGCGATCTAATGGCGGATCTACACGCCAAGTTATCGATGCGTCGCAGAGGTATCTCTGGTGCAGAAAGTGCGGCAAGGAAATCTTCTGGTGGTACATTACTGCATACATTGGTCAGTGTCATACCCGAGCCGGGAGATACGTCCCCACAGCAGTCATCCACTGATGAAGATTGGGAATGAAGGCCGGGCCACCCTTACACATGACGCAGGAAATCAATAACACTGAAATACACCTGAAAAATGCGAATGTAGCCACACTTTTAATACGACAGTTTAGGGCATGACTTTTTAGAGTGGCTTTGCCGTAATTGTATCCTCTAATTAATGACTCAGTAGATAGAATGGGGTTTGAGATGTGTGAGAAAATTTCTCCAATATATCACATTTTCTCGCCATTTGTCTACTAATGAAATATGTTATGTGTTTGTCGCAATTTGGTTATGTGTTTGTCGCAATTTGAACGTTTTTTAAAGTCAATTTATGCATTATAATTATGAGATCTGATGTAGAATATAAATTGTGTACTAGTTTTAAAGCTGAAAAAAAAATGATGAATTTCCTTAAAAAATCCTTTCTGTTACCTACTTTAAACAAAGTGCCATTGATTCGGAAACTCCGTCACGAATATAGCATCATGCACGATTGCGTCCTTGTCTCTTTTCCAGGCGGAGTAGCATACGTAATTTTTTACTGTGAAGTAACCCAATGGTGTTTTATCGCATTGCGCGGACCAATCGGTAATTAAATGCTTAACGCGTACTCGTGTGTCGCATCAAATGATCATATATCTAGTCAGTTCAGAACCCGTTTGGAATTAATAAGCAAGATTTTATTCACAAAATATACACTTGATATGATATTTATCCAGCATGCACTTTCATTGTCTATGGATTTTTTGTTAATTTTCATTTCTAGTAAATGTAATAATTTTGACTGTCAGTCAAAGCTCATATAAATGACTCTAAAGTAATTGAACGTAATCGCAATTCAGTCTGTAAATAGAATGGAAAAATATTTAAAACACAATTTGCTTTCTCAGATTAATTAATGATTAACTAATGTGTAACACCGTTAATTATCACATTTACTGTAAAATAGTGTACCTACACAAATAATGTGGCGATTAACGACTGTAGCCCCATCATAGTAATGACCATTAAAAAAATATTGCTGTATTAAATCAGAAATTTAACATACTTGGTCTGTTGACATCGCTTAGCGTTGAATTTATTGAGTTGATTTGAGAGGGCCTTCCATTCTCAGAGGTTGTTATGGTAATCGTGTTTCCCACTAGAGTATAATTTATCTCCTTTCGTTTCTGGGAAGGCAGAGCGCGGCCCGCGCCGAGCGAAGGGTCATTCCCTCTAACTATTAAATGCCTGCTGATTAGTGTTGCCGGATATTGTTACAAAAGAAATAGTTTTTAACACCATAGGGTACTTTACGAGCTGGATGGGATAAATTTTGTTTTTACATTCAAAATTTTGACTAAACATTTGAAATTTTTAGTCAAATAAAATTAAAACATATTTTTGGAATTTGGATACAAATTACGTAATTTTTTTTCAATTCATTACTCATTAAAATTCTTTCTAGTATTTAATGAGACAGAAAAAAAATATTAAAATGTACAAAGTGAATCGAAAAAAAAATATTGAGAATTTTCGTACAAATGCCGTAATTTTTTATTCAATTTATTGCGCATTTATGATCTATATGACAGAGTTCAGATAAGCCCCGGTTTAAAAAAAATTACATTAATCATAGATCTGTATCCATAATATTCTAAGCTTATTGCATATTTTGTATTATAACAGGAAATAAACTAAAAAAAGGCAATGAAATGTTCAAATAACGCTACAACGGCTAACACAGTAAAATACTATTAACTGTGCCTACAGAAAGGTGCTAATTGGCATGTTTTTTATTATGCAAAATCTATTTTATATTTTTATAAGTAAATAAACTATATTATAAGATATTGCCCATGAATTGTTCTCGGGGACAATTCTTAGAATTAGTCCTATAAACTCTAAAGCCTAGATGCAAAATAAATATAGTTGTCTTGTTAAATTAAGATATGCTTTGTATATTGCTTGATAACATTCATCAGTTTATTATTTTCATTGTATTTCGATTTTTTTTTTTGTTATTTTACTGTTTTGTGTCAAAATATCAGAAATATAGACACATTTGCATAAAGTAATCACAAAGCTAAAGTACAACTTAATAATAAAAAAAAAATGTTTCAATATATTTATATTGAAGTATTTAATGTCCAAAAGGAAAAGTTAAATCTAATCAGTTACTAATATGTTTGAATATAAATTTTGTCAGCAATAAAGCTATTGCCAAAACTAAGCCAGATCTTGCCCATTTCCATAAATTCTCTTTTTTCTTTTAATTGTACCTACGTAATATAAACGAGAGGGAGACAGCTGTGCTGAAATTCTATTCACAAGCATAGACGATTTGTAAATACGTATAAAAAAGTTGGAGGTTCCATTATCAAAAAAAAAAAAAGAAATGTAAATGAATTGCAGTTGGTGTGTCCATGTGCTTTGCCTAATGCCATTATAATATAAGTTAAATAATAAGATTTAATTTTTTTTTTACTTTTAATTCAAAATTCTTTATTTTCTAAAAATTCAATTAGAATAAGATTTTATTGTATAAAAATATTATTGCAAGATATACATCTGTTTACATCAAAGTAAACGTCCATTTTGTAACTTAGTATTAAAATTAATAGCATGTAATAGATATAAATAAATTTTATACATTTATTTTACATAGACTTGCCTTCATAGTCCACATTAAACATTTGACTGATTGTGTAAATATTGTATTGAATTAATAATTTCGAATGTGCATTTTTTATGATTGTCCTGTTACGTTTTTAATGCAATATTATAGTCACATTTAGAATAGATGATACTTATGCCATTTTAATATTAGATGAACTTTTTGCGTGCACGCACGTTTTAAATCGTGATTGTTCTAAATGTAATGACAACCGAATTTAAGGTGTACGATTACATTGTCTATAATAAAAAAAATCTTTTTAATATTATATGGTCGAATGAATTTTTCGTAAATGGTTGACATGATGCAAAAAAGCATTAATTAAATTGGGTATATTGAAAAAGAATTTTAATTTCGTTTCTAGACATTTTCCTGTAACGAAACTTGACAGCTAAACAAATAAATTAAAAAAAGCTATTGCGCATTTTTATAATAATATTATAAGTAATAATGTGTTCTATTCATGTTTTAATAAGAATTTTCTTTTTTGCATTACGTCAGTCAAATATGTTTTAATAAGATTACATAATCATGGAAATATGTATTAACTATATTCTTAAATCCTTTTATTGTACAATTATTAATTATCTATAGAATATAAATTTATAACGGCCTACATCCCGTAGTATATGAAATTGACCATTTGGTGTAGTTTATATTTATGAATAAAGTGGATTTAGAGATGTGACTGGTTTTATTTATAACTTGAAAAAAATACTGTGAAATGGGGTAATCGAAGTTCATCGACTCGGAATAATTCTGTTTATTCGTAACGGAACGTGCGTCTTACTAGAACCCATACGTGTTTTGGGTTTAATTCAGCCTTGCTCCGGAATAAAGTGCGCTGAGCGAGCCTTCTCGGTAACCGCGTGCCTCGTATTTAGGAATCGGAAATAACAGTTCCACGAAAACTTCTTGCCGCGTCGATGAGCCATTTGCTGCGAGTGGTGTATGTGACGTCATCACATATTCCATACGTAATGTAATTACACGTGCGCGTTTGCATAGATGTGTTTATAAATATACGCCGCGTTTTACCCGTGTATTTGTGATTCTGCAGGCATATAAAGCTGTCTTATTTGGGGTACCATACAACAGAATGGACAAAATAGTCCCGTTACTAGCTGTACGATAGAACGTAACTTTAACAGAAAAAAAACAAAATAAGCATACTTCTACTGCTTGGTATCTCAAATGCATTATAAGGCTGCGACTGGTGTATTGGGTGTGGTCTGGTCAGATTCGATCGATGAAGCGCTACATATCTTCCGTCTCCACACTTGAACCAATAATTTGAGCGGTTAACTTGCTTGAACCGCCAAAATGTGGACATTTGAGCGTGCTCGCAATGTACGAACTTGGAGATCGAATTACTTTTCATTCGTATGTTGGCGAGCGCGACCGATGACGAATGCGAGAAGAAGGGAAGTAAGTTTACTTGACTCACTTTTTCTCCCACTTGTGATTTGTCGCGTTCGATCGCTATTAGGCATTTATTTATTTCATTAAAAATAAATTGTGAATGATAAATTAAAACCTACAACTAAGATACCTAACACTTGTCTATAATAAAATAACAAATGTACACTCTATTTAAGGTTGCCACAGCACGCATACTCTTAAATGTTGCTCACTTGAAACTTGTTTTGTTCGATCAGTAAGCTCTACACACGCTCTATAAGTTCGGTTCGGACTACGTTCAGCCGAACACGCGACACTAAATACGGGGTGTTTGGTTGAACGTAATTCAACTTTAAACATTTTTTTCTGGTTAACCGTTAGTTTTCGCCTTGTGCTCACTTAAAACTTTTTGTTTAATTGGTAGGTATGCTCAACACGCTCTTAAAGTTTGGACTACGTTCAGCCGAACACGCGGTAACTATGGCGTGTTCGACTGAAAGTAATCCAAACTTATAGAGCGTTTTTGCGCTTATACCTAAGTACACAAAAAGTTTTATAAAAATAAAGTAATATTAGTGATAAAAAAAGAAACTTGAAACATGTCTTTCTCGGTAATCGTTAAGTTTGCGCCATCTTCTCACTTGACCCTTTTCGTGTAGTTTTACATACTTAAAAGTATGTAAAAGCTCTACATACTTTTAAGTAGAGTTGCACCGAAATTCGGCAGGTTTTACCGAACTTCATCTCCGGCCGAATTTCGGTTAGATATGCAATGATATATCGAATGTCGGCCAAACTTAGCTAACTCCAATTATCAGCATAACTACATTTAAATACTCAGTTCTACTTGTTTCGTTACCATTTTACTAATGTAGTATTTGTATTTTGAAGGTAAAAAGAATAAAAACAATTTCTACGCTTTATTTAAAAATTTAGATCGACAAAAAATATTTTCATTTAAAAATTGTGATAACAAAACATCAAATGAGAAGCGGCAGGGTGATCGCAGGTGACCGGCGGGACGCGCGCGGGTGGCATGGCAAGCGACGGAACGAACACGAACCGACAAGTTCATCGGATAGAAGCTTCGGAAATTCGGCTTCGGTACATGTATAAACCGAATATTCGACCGAATCCGAACTTCGGCAGAACCCACATTAGGTGCATCTCTACTTTTAAGTTTGGACTACGTGCAGCCAAACACGGTGTATACCTATACCTAGCAGATATAGAAATGAAATATTATAGTTACTGCCTAAAAGCTCCATTCGGCGGCAACACGAATATATGACATGTGTTTTAATTATTAAAATTATAATATTAAATCTTAACCTATGAAGTTGCCGTTTTGTATGAAATAAGTTAAAGTTTTTTTTTTTCAAACATTTTTATTTCTGTTATTCGAAGTAATCACCCGTGCAATTAACGCATCTTCGCCAACGCAGAGGCAGTTTATTGATGCCCTTCTTGTAAAAATCAACTGGACGGGAGGCAACAAACTCTTCGAAGGTATTTTGTATTTTGTTCGGGAATGGAATTTAGTGCGTTAAAAAGTTGTCAAATTTTGAAAAAAGTAATAGTCGGTAGGTGCAAGGTCTGGTGAGTATGGCGGATGAGGGGGAACTTCCAACCCCAACTCTAGCAGCTTGGAGACTGTTTGTTGTGCAGTATGGGGTCGCGCATTGTCGTGAAGGAGCAGCGGGGACGACCGATTGACCAAAGCTGGTCGTAGACGTACGAGCTTCTCCACCATTGTATTCAGATCTTCACAGTACACATCTGCAGTAATGCTCATGCCATTTTGTAAAAAGCTGTGATGAATCACACCGGCACTAGAGCACTAAACAGTGACCATCACCTTTTTAGGGGTTATTTTTCGTTTAACACATTGCTTTGGTGCTGAACCAGGATCTAACCAACTTCCTAAGCACTTTCGATTGTAAAACAGAATCCATTTTACATCACAGGTAACAATCCAGTTCAAAATTCCTTCATTTCTGTGCCTGTTGAGCAACGCGACACCGGTCTCGACGCGTAAGTTGCGCTGGCGATCGTTAAGTTTGTGATGTACCCATCTATCAAGCTTTTTTACTTTGCCAATTTGTCGCAAATGGTCCAATATAGTTTTGATGCTAACATCAAAAGCTGCTGCTAGTTCAGCTGTAGTTTGAGTATCAGCAGCTTCCACAATTGCCTTCAATTCATCATTGTTGACCAAAGTGTCCGGACGACCACGAGGTTCATTATTCAAGTCATAATTTCCAGAACGGAAGCGGGCGGGAAGTGTCCATTATGACGAAAAATGTTCAAATGTAATGAAAACACAACGCTAATCAAAAATAAAGAAACGGACTTTGTAAAAAGAATTTCATGTTCTTAAAACAATATTTATTTGTACCTATTTAGAATTCATAGCCAATCAAAAATGATTTATCGAGGCACAGTCGTCTGTGTTCTAAAATGTTGAGTTCTTATACTGGGACAACTCAGTTACTGACCGGGACACCGGTAGGTACATGGTAATATAAACCGGGGCGTATGACAACCCTAACTTAAGTAGGTATAGGATATGTATAGGACAAAAAACATTGCATTGTGCATTTTACCATTTTACCATGATTTTATCTTGTTCAAACCAAATTTTATAGAATAACTAGCGACCGCCCGCAGCTTCGCCTGCTACACATTTCTGTTAAAGTGATCTATTATTGACATTCGAGGTGGTTTCTGTGTACTTTTTGTTTATATAAATTTTGGTTACTGTCATACAAACTTTTGACTCCCACCTGCCCCTTAAAATTTTAAAATAAAAAACTCTGAAACACGTCGTTACTTATTTATGATCAGGGGTCTAGCTCGGCTCCGCCCGGGTGTACTACAGAAACGTTCCCCATCGCGTTCTCCCTCCCCTTCTCTTTCCTAATACTCCATTCCTCGGCAACCAACGTATTTAATTTGATAAGGATTTATATGTTTAAAAAACATCTTCGCAAATAGTGCATTATGTTCAATTAAATTTGATTGCCATAAAAAAAGTTATAGTAAACCAATCTTAAAAGATACACATATGCTGTCGCGGACTTTTGGTTAGAACTTTCAAAGGGAACAATCCCGTCATACATGATTTTTGCTTAACATCAACCGTTTACGCAGCGCACGCAATGAAAGCTCTCAAAAAGAATATTTTTTCCCGTTTTTGCAACATTTTTCGTGAGTGCTCCGCTACTATTGGTCGCAGCTGATATAATAATAGCCTATAGCCTTCTTCGATAAATGGACTATCCAACACAAAAACTATTTTTTAATTCGAACAGGAACCTTATTACTCCTTTGCCCGTCTGTATGTATCTTCAAGACGTAGACTCGAATTCTATTATATTGCTATGACCCACAAATAATAGAAATTTTATTTTATAACTTAAAGAGGGTCACCATACGAAAAACGTGTTCTTGTCGACGTTTTTGGTGATTGATGGTTGTGAGATTATTGCTTGTACCTACTTGAAATATAGTATGTACTTCTATATTTCCGATATAACAATTACAAATATAAAATAAAATTAAAATTTAAGAAGGTCCCCACTCAAGACATGTGTTTTTTTTTTAAATATTGTATGGTGGTACAGAACCCTTCGTTAGCGCGTCCGACACGCACTTAGTCGTTTTTTTTATTCGCAGACATATTGAAATATAAAGTGTGTACTGCGCACAGGTACTGCGTGCTAATACTGCTAATGAAATATCTAGGATTACATAAACTCTCGAGAAAAACATTACTCTTCGCCACAGCTTTTCGTTCGCAGTCCGATGGGGAAACATCAGGTAAAAATAAAAAAACACTAGAAAAATTGCTGCTGCTGCGTGCAGACGTTCTGTATCTCACACGGACCTTTGGCTGCGTAGTTTGGCTGGTTTTGTTACTATTCTGTGGCAATTGTTTTGTTTTGATTTGCTTGCTGTCAAAATAGTGTCAATTTCGTCAATTTATTGTGAATTTATTTATAAGTGAGGATTACAAGGATTTGTGATTTGTAAGGATTTGATGGGAATTTAATTGATGAAATATAAAGAATGGACAGAAATATACAAAAACTTTGAGAGAATAACCTTTTCAATTTCACTGATTTTCACTGGTGTTTTGGTTGCCTTTTTTAAACTAAAATTTCAGGTCCGCAGATTTCAGCAATTTCAGGTCGGTCATGTTGATTCATGACCATTATCAAAGACTAACCAATATATACCTCATTAATGTGTAATGATGGTAGCGTAGCTTACATTTTCATGTAAGAAATAGTTGGGGATGTAAAGTTATCTAACTAAACCAACCTGAACACTTATGCTGAACACACTATGGCTGCTGCTTTTCAACAACAAATTTTCGCTCTTGACGCCCGGTTCAATGCATACCGCGCACCCAATCACCCGAATTTCAGTAAGAACAACTAATAACTTACGGTTTTACTAAAGTTAAGTTTAAACTGGTGGATTGATTTCTACTAGGTATAATATTGTTATATTTTCCAGAAACATTGTATATTCGACGACGAAGTCAGTTACTTAGGGAAAATGCAAAATTTAAGGTGAGTAAAAATATGTTCAATTATTATTCTTATTAAAGCATGTAGTACCGCATTGAATTCTCCATGCCGTGACATTAAGGCTTGGAAAGCATACCCCAAAATTTGGAATATTGCTAAATTCACTTGTATATCAGTTGCCTACCAATGCTTTATTGATTATGTTTTAGTCTACATTGATATGTTTAAATGTAATTATATTTAACATTGTTAGACCAATAATATATCTACAGTTATTGTAAATTATTTTTAATAGCAATTTTTATTTCTTATGTGTCCCTTATTTGAAGATAAGAAAAACATTACAATAACATGTTGTACGACAAGTTGTCAATTGCCAACGAAAGTGGATTTAGGTACACAAGCCAAACTAGCACTGGTGAAGGGTAACCTTTTACAGGAAACCGGCTGTGATCGTGTAGGCAATAGACACTGTCATTGATATTGTGATGGATGAACTATTTTTGTGTTTATAATATAAACATTACAATAGACTATCACAGTCTATTCCGTAAATTATCATGGTCGGCTTCTCTTTTCACATCACCAGTTTAGCACACTTGTCCCGGTCGTCTCGGTCGACCTACCAAATGCCCCAGCAAATAAATAATCAGGTCAAGTGTTTAGAAATGCAAACTAATATTTAAAGTTCATATTCAATAAAATTATTTGAAATTCAATAGATGATCATCGCAAAACATAGACTTAACACATATGTATTCGTATTAAGTCTATGTGTTGTATTCAATGTATTCTATACATTTATCAAATCAATTTAAAACTTTCTAGACTAATTGTATAAAAATGTTTTAATGATATCCTCAGAGCAATATTGATGATTTTGATACAAATTACATTGACATATTATCAATAACAAAAAAAAGTCAAAAGATGAAGATGTTAGTCAATACACTATATATTGATTCAATTTATGTATCTAAATCGTCTGCATTAGGACTTCTGGTATATTTATGACGGTGAATGAACCAACCAAAGTGATTTCAGAGTGAGGTGGAAATTTTTTCAAAAGTGATACAGATGAAAATATTTCTGAAAATTAGGGATTGCCTTTTAAGAATGATTTCCTGTAGTTACTATGGTTTACTTTTCTTCAAAATGGGAATATTATGTGCAAATTCATTATTTTATGTAGATGCTGTAACTAATATAATTACTGTAAATAAATACAGCATTCCATGAACATCACTATTATATGATATAAAAATTAGGCCGTCAATGATGCCACTCATTTTTCTGTGGCTTCAATGGTTTAAGTATTTAACAGCCCTTGCTGGCCCAAAGCATATTACCACCCCATATAAAATCCACCCATTATGAACACATATTTCCTGTTTTAATCACCAAATTAAATTTATGATGAATTATAATGAGTATACAGTTTAAAATTAATACTTTTACAGGATATTGAAACAATAAAGAAATATATAAATATAAGAAGTCAGCTTCTTCAGAGAAGATACGGAGTGCAAGATAATATATCCTTGAGTTCTACAAGTTCAAGACCACGCTCTAGTAGCAGGGTAAACAGTTTTAATATGCTTAAATATTGTGTATTGTTATGTATGTACAGACAGTAGAGAAGGAATACAAATATCCACCGCTTATAGGGAAACATGTCGTAAAAGATGTAGATGTAAATGAAAATGTGTTAGTAAATCAGTTCTGCTAGCTTTCTTTGGAATGCCTGTACATCCAGCAGGAGCGTTTATCTGAGTAAAAATAGGTCGGTGCCACTGCTGATCACCAACCCTCACTAGCCAATTATTGGCAAATGTTTGGTGCATGATTCCTACTGCCGGTGGCCTCACCCTTCGTGAGTACAGTGGCAACCATGGCAAGGGTTATGCATGGGGTTTTATTTATGATAAAGGTCACAGGCCATTGCTGGTTACAGCTTGCACAAGAATCTCTGTGGTAAAGATCTAGGAATGACAAATATGTCCTACAGCAGGCGTCTTATGACTGATAGTAAATATGGTTGCTGTACTGTGTTAGTTTGGAGTTTAAAACTTAAGTTATTTGTTCCTTTCATGTAAAATATTCCACTCAAAACAATATGCATTTTAACCAAATTTGATTCCTGAAGTTTGGAGTGTAACAAACATACATAGTTTCATTTTCTATATTTCACTGTCAATATGTTTTGATTTCAGGTAAATCTTACGACAGATGAGGGATTTTTAAACCATAAGAAAAAGAATGATTTGACAATATCAGAAAATTATGCGTTCTCGGGGGTACATCACATATTTGATCAGGTGAACGTATGATTTTAATTTTTTTTATTTATTTTCACAGACAAACAGCCACTAATACACAGTATTCCTTAAAACTGAGAAACATTTTAATTGTATGCCTATAGTCTCCTTAATTTAACGAAATGGCATAAGTATTTCTAATGAAAATAGAATAGCGGAAATAGAGAAAGTAAACTTGGGATCAAAAAGCAATAAGTAACAAGCATAAAACAGTAACCAGTCATGAGTTAGATTCAACAATTCTTTGCATAATAAATTTCTTAAAAGTGGAAAAAGTTGCACTGAATATGTCACTATCACTTTAACAAACATTATTTACCTAATAGCCGGCAGGTACGGCTAACGAAACTGTTCTTTGCATAGCACGTCCTACAGGAAGCGATTGTGAATTAATTTTTGGTAATGCATGCATGTTCACATCTGCGACGAACTCTAAAATTGATTCTTTGTAGTAAATCTGGGGTGTCCGTACTGTAATATTATCAATTATTTTGTAAAGCATACACACTTCAATGCAGTCATGCCTATGAGACAGAAACTGAAGGCCGTGTTTATCAGCTGGTACGCCATAGTCACCGTAAATTTGACCCGTTCTGTAGTCAAGAACTTTAACAAACTTGTTTTGTAATTTCTAGAGCCTATCAATATGAATCCTATAGATGATGATGTTCCTTAAAGGAGCTCTTTCTATTACAATTTTGTAATATTGATCCATTGATCTGATAAAGCTTTGTAGCCAAACCCTATAGTTCTTCTGTAAGAGAAGAACATAGCGCCTTCACCATTTAGTGACAATATTTTTAGAAAAAAATGAGGCTCATAAAAGATCTCTATGTACTTTAGTACTGCAAGCTGTCAATAGTTATCATGTGACGCAAATCACAACAATAAAAAATAGAACAAGTAATCGAAAATTCACCTATAAATTGGCAACATTCCAAATATGAGTATGCCCTAGACGCGGACATCGATACACCTTCTGAATTCTTTGTATAATCAGCAATTTGTAACAAATATATTTTAATTTACAGCACCATGAACAAGTTAGTGTAGTGAAGTTTGCCAACAACGACCGATCGAAGCTGTGCTGCGCGTCACACGACGGTAGCGTGTCCATATGTGACGTAACGGCTACCCCGCCCCAAGTCACCTGCATCCTGAAAGGGCACACCAAGCCTGTCACAGGTAAAGCCAGATCAGATTCACATTCAAAATGTTGGGACGTTTTTACAAGGAAGATTTTATGGAAATGACGTCTCAATCCGTTCAAGCCCTTCACGGTTTATTGCGTTCTTATTATCTATCACGCACAAAGTTCACTATATCAGCACATCTATATTCCGTTAGGTGTTTGCAAATAACACAAATTATGCGACAATCTGAAATTGATCGTCGCTGCCGACGCGTTGTGAAGTGAATCGCAACGAATCAAGAGACGCTTGCGAGGGGTCACGTAAGGTGTAACGCCTCGCGCACGCGTAGAAAGTGGTAGAAACATACCACACCGACCGCGGTTTGGTGTAGTGCGTGGGGTGTGCGTGTGCAGGTAAGCGCCAATGTCTAATTTGGTGACAAAGAGTTTGAAGCTGGAGGTCCCGGGTTCGAATCCTAGGTCGGGTCAGTATTTATATGATGAATATTGATACTGGTACCTGGTCTTGGTTGTTATATGTATGTGGTGTCTTCGCTTGGTACCCAAAACACAAGCTAATGCTTAGTTTGGGACCTAGACGTTGTTGTTATGTATACGTGATCTACTTACTATTTTCTGTACTGTAGTAATAAATAAACTTGGGACATCCCACACAGCGCCATCTAGTCCCAAAGTAAGCAAGTATTGTGCTTGTATTATGGGTTACTAGATAACTGCTGTAAATACTTAAATATTCTTTTTTTATATGATTTGTATCTTATAAAAAATATTTTACACATAAATATTTGTTTCGAGCGGGAATCGAACCCACGACCCTTGGCTCCGCAGTTAGGGTTTCTAACCACTTGGCCAATCGGTCGGCCAATATATTGTGATATTAATAATACTTTAAGAATTGTGTTATTACAATCTGTTCACTATGGTATAATAGTCATAGAGATGATAGAATGAAGTAAGCCAGCCAGTCCGAAATACAGGCTTCAACAGAAAGAGACAGAGGTTCAAATTATAGTTACTATACCTCGAATCAAACAGAATTATACTAAGTCTATCTTTTTTATTTTGAGTGTGTGCAGTTGATAGTTGTGACGCTGTAACTGTCAAATGAGTATCCTAATGCACATACGGCATAAAAGTAAAGTAAGGATAGAACTAGGTACTGTAACTAGGTTGTAACTGTAATAGTATTGCATATGTTACTAAAGGTAGTCATTACTAACACTTACTGTATTTTGACTGTATTGGGTATGGGACGCTTAATAATAATGTATTAAATGCTTCGTAGCTACTATGGAAACTCTGTAATAATTATTAACTATTCCAGTTATAGTGGTGGATGGTAAATAAGACCTCTAAGATTTTTTCAATGTTCATTGAGGACAGTCGTTACTATTGTTTGCAATGTGTTATGGTGTGAACTGAATGACTGATGAATCTGATGACCATCCATGGTGTATAATTTCCATTAGGTTGTGACTGGTCGGCATCCAACGAGCTATTAGTTACATGCGGGGAAGACGGCGCGCTGTGCCTTTGGGACGTAGCTCGCGGCGTGTGCTTACGGCGGGCCACGGACCAGCTCAATGCTTCTCTGCTGTGCTGCACCTTCCAGCCTGCCAATAACAACATGGTTATTGTATCCTTTATTTGTGTGATAATAAGTTTTTGGTAGAGCGAATTTTTCGAATTCGCTAAGTTGAAGTCCACCACCAGGAGTGGGGGTAGGGGAAGTATGTGTCCAGTGGAGAGGAATGTGACCAACTGGTGATGATGATGAAGAGAGTGAAATGATTTTTTTATTAGGTGCATAGATGCAAAAACAGCATTCATACGCGTCAACATCTGCCCATACTTAGAAAAATGAATTCTTAAAAGCAATACCAAGCTATTCAACATGGCGACATGTTATACGGACGCTCTTTATTAAAGTGTCCTTTTCCGTAATATAGACCAATCTACACCTTTATAACGAAATTTAAAAAAAAATAGTTACCAATTTCTATAGTAATTTTTTTTCTATAATTTGATTCATAAAATGTCCTTGTGAAGTCATCTAAGACTAAAGAAGATCATAATATTTAATTGATTAATAAGGATTACGATTTCATTTGATATGGTGACTTACCTAAATATTTTATAAGTACTTTTTGTTTTTTAAACCAGCGGTATAATCTCAACGGTCTAGATGACGTCACAGAGACAATTTCAATTTCAGATGACTTTTCTTAAATATCTGGCCAAAAAGAAAAAATTGATTTTTAAGAGATTGTTATAGAACCTTATTCCTTTCAATTTTAATAACTGTCAGTTTATAATAACTTTAAAATTTTTACCCAAGCCCAATGAGCGTGTCCAACAAAATATTGTATCATACGCTATTTCACACGCTAGAGTATAACAAACTGATGACTATACTTTTTGAATATCGAGTGAATACCGATTATTCCCGGAAATACAACAAAGCAAAGTTTGTGTTTTTACGACCCGCTCGTGACGTCACACGGTGCCGCTACGTACAAATTATCCACGTTAGGCCATAGTAGTGTAGCCGAGTGACATTGTGGCACAATTTACTTTAAAAATTCGTATCTTCGGAATTTTCGTAGATATCAATAAAATTCTATCACTGATTAGTTTTCCTTAATAAATATAACATATTTCTATAAAATGCAAAAATGACAAGACTCGCTCATTGTGAATGTTTCGAAATATTTTCTTAAGTTAATATATCAGGCTGGTAATGCAAGAGGCATGGTGGCCGTTCTTAATGTATCTACTGGTATTTATCCAAGGGGTGAGTACCACACAAATGGTAAGTACAGTTCCAATCAAACTTTATGGCGGATCCGAACATAGGCACAAGTCGCATCGCAGTAACCAGTTTTAGGTGTAGCGGGACGCAGTGGAGCGAGGGGTATGTGATAGTACTTGCGCACGCACGCTTAAAGCGTTATATTCCGATCCGCCATAAAGTTAAAGTTTTATTCATTATATAAAATGAATAAAAACGGGACCCTTATAGGATCACTTGGTTTGGTCTGTCTGTTTGTCGAGAATCGTTTTTTCAGGAACGTGTAGAGATATCAAGTTTGAATTCATATCTAGTATTTTATGTCTTATGGTCTCTTGGAGTTATAATAAAATCAAGATTCTAAGTCAACCCAATAAAACACAACTATTTATGCCACATATTTTAACACTTGCAAGTAAATCAAAACCTATAGGGTACTTCCGGTTGACCCGGAATCATATATTCTAGCAGGAAGGAAGATCTACAGCACAAGTAAAGGAATAAATTCGAAAATCGTTATTTTGTAGTTACTTCACATTAAAAAAATATTTGATATTTTTAAATTGAAATATGCGTGACATGACATTCCGGCGGCGATGCCACGATTATACGTGTAGAACTGTGTGGAATCCTAGTGTGAGTCCAACTTACACTTAGTCAGTTTTTTTTAAATTGCTTTAGAACATCAATAGAGCTAAGTTATTAAGATCAAAAGACATATTTACAAATTATTGATTTTAAATGTTGGTTATTGCTGTTCTTTGCTGATGCCCACAGGCCAGCAATGAAAAATAGTTAGTATATGACAAGAGTTAGGTATTTGATATTACTTAACACATTATAATATTTAATGCGGTTTTTTACCGGTTCTTACGTAATTTACAGGAGGCAGTAGTATTCTCGGTGGACGAGTGCTGTCCATCGCATGCGAGTCGAGCGGTCGCATGTTTTGGGCTGGAAATGATAAGGTGACATTACATGATGATATAGATATTTTTTTATGGAGAGCCGCCCTTTGTTTTTACTAGAAGTTTCTGTAAAAGAAAGTTATGCGAAGGGAATTTGTTTATGTGGGCTTTTGTCTGTCACCAGGACGGTATCACATTGGGCTGAGGTAACTGATTTCACAATATCACTGACACCGTGCTTCGGAGGGCACGTTAAGCATTCGGTCCCGGACGCTGTCAATAGATGGCGGTCGTTACAGTTCCCAACCCGCAGTGGAGCAGCGTGGTGGACTTAAGCTCCAAGCCCCCCTCCTCACCCTGGGGGAGGCCTAAGCCCCTGCAGTGGGGTAAAAATGGGCTGATGATGATGATGATGATGAACTGATTTCATAGCTGGTGATAAGTCGGAAAAGTGAATAAATGTTAAGTAAAAAAATATTGTCCTGGCATTTGTTCCGGGCGGAAATCGAACCCGCGACCGTTGCTTCTGCAGTTAGGGTCTAACGGCCAATCGGTCAGCCAATAAATATGATCACAACAATTTAATTCAGAGATTTTATCTAGAGACATTGTAGGTATTCCTCCAATGTACTTCATTTGTTCATGTTCTTACATTAAATTACCATCATGAGGTAATTATTTAAAAGTTTTTAGTAGAGTTTATAAACATATAGTAAATAATTAGTAATCAACGATAAGCTTTTGAATAAATTTATAAAAAACAAGGTTTAGGATCAGATTATGTGTGATCAGTTGATTTAGACAAGGCTTAGCCTCATTTGCTTCACCCCCTTCACTGGTTCTTACATAGTATCTAATATCCTCGTTTAGAACTCTTATTTGGCTTATCGTAAGTTGTTACGGGGACCAAGGAGGATTATCAGCCAATCATTGCATTTAAAATTGTCAGATCACTAAAATTAAAGTCCACGATTGGCTGCTATTGTACGCTGTTAAGGATTGTTAACTAGCACCTCACTATAGATAGTTTAAACAACACATATGTGTTTGCAATCACATGTTTATTGTCATTGCAGGGTGTAATAGTGAGTTATCGTGTGGAGGCGACCGGTGGAACGTTGAGTAAACTACGGCGGTGTATTTCTGGAGGCGCAGTCACTTGCCTAAGCTGGAGCCCTTGGTTGGCTCGCCATCCTGCATTGCTCGTGAATTCGGCTGATAACTCGCTATATTTATACAGGTTTGCACTACTATGAGTCGCGGGTTTTAATTTTTAGCTTTATTTTATTTTTATTATTTGTTATAGCGGCCATATCTTTCAAGCGTAAACCTGCGTGAAAGCGTGATGGACAGCGGAGGCATGGTAATAGGGTCCTCGTTGGTACCCTTTGTTTGCTGGTCTCACCGTCAGAAATTCTATAATTTAAATTTAATTTCGAAAATATAGTTCTGCGTGGCCGCCATAGCCAGAGCGCACTAACTGTGGAAAGAATAAAAGACATAAAATAGTTTTTTTTTCATTTGTCATACTCGGAAAGTACGCTTGAGGTTACCTTATCAGAGGGATGAAAACAGTACGTTTAGTCCCTGTGAAACAATTTTCTCTGTTGTCAAAAAAATTAAAAACTATGCAAGCCATGTCCGAACTTTTTGTACAGCCACTCTATTCAATCGCGGCGTAAAATTTTAATTAAAATATCAACAATTTTGTAACATGACTCTTAATTAACTAACTTTAACTAAATTAGTAAATTAACTAAAAATAAAAAATAATAAAAAACTAAATTAGGCTTGGAGCTTAAATCCACTACCCTGCTCTAATGCGGGTTGGCGGATTGTAACCACAGCGATCTATTGATAGCGACCGGGACCAACTGCTTAACGTGCTCTCCGAGGCACGGAGTAAGTGATATTTAATGTACTTAAGTCAGAGAAAACTCATTGGTATACGCCCGGATTCGAACCAAGGCCATATTGTCTTATAAATTTGAAACAGGTTCGCTGCATTCGGGCTATCACACGTTCTTATTTAATTTCCTCATATTCAAAATGAAAGTGTTTACCTCGGGTGAAAGACCTATTTAGTCACTCGAACTATTGGCGCCCTCGCTCACTCGTACGCCACCTATCTTACGCCTACATAGGTCCCTTTCATCCCTTGTGTAACAATCTACTATTTATAGCATTAAATAAGTCTCAGTACCCGTCACGTTTTGTTTCCCGAATTGGAGGGGCGAAACGTGGACTGGAGAGGCCCCCTTGGTACCAAGTGGAATTCAGTATATTCAGCCTATCCCTCATAAAAAAAGACGTGACTTCATGTATATAGGAAGATGGAATCCTAAACGTTTCCTAATGCTTTCAAAGTCAACTATTATTACCGAAACTTAAATATTTCGAACTCTTCCAGGATCGCGGACCGTGAAGGAAGTTTAGCTTTGAAGAAGCGTTTTGACAACGCACATCTGTCCCACGGAGTTAAATCTACCTTTTGTCCTATCATGTCGTTCCGGCGCGGTGTTTGTATCGTCACTGGAAGTGAGGATTCGTGCGTCTACTTCTTGGACATCGAAGGTGCTTCTGACCATCCTGTTGTAAATAAACTGCAAGGTACTGGTTTGATTAATCTAACTATCTTCTATATATGTCGTAGGATGATTTGATAATTTGAGCTTTTGTAAAAACCCTAGGTATATTGCGAAAACACGGATAATTAGACTGTGGCGAAAGCATTTGCAAATCTTACTGGGAAAAGATAGGGTTTTTGGAAAAATGCGAGTCGCCCTAGTAACATTGAATATCCTTAACTCTGATTGGCTAGATTTTTGCTTACTGACCAAATCATATTCTGATTGGTTCCTAATTTGACCCTGTGAGCTTTGAAGTATTAGATCATTGAGTTGTGAAGGATTAGAAACAACAATATCGATTTACAGAAACTTTTGCACACTTTTAACGACATTTAAAACAAAAGACTGCTAAGTTGCTCTCAAAAACATAAACAAAACAATGTATGATTGACATTTAAAACGTCAACCAATCAGAGGAGGTCTCGATTTGGGCGCTCCGACCGGCCAATCAGCGTTCTTTTTCTTAATAGCTAACATTTCGTTTCAAAGTATTACTATAGCGACTAGTGTTTTTGTAAAAACCCTAACTTTTTCCATTAAGATTGAGAAATGTTTTCACCATTGTCTAATTATCCCTAAATCCCTAGGGTTTTCGCGAAAATTCAAATTATCAAATCATACTGTGACATATATATAAAATCGTAGTGGTTGTCTGTCTGTCTGTTCGGGCTAATCTCCAAAATGGCTGAACCGATTTTAATGAAACTTTGCAGACATGAGAAGGATGTGCAGAAATGACAGGCAAATGTTTGTCTGTTTGTCGGGATTGATCTCCGAAACGGCGAAATCATTTATTCTTTTGCAGCCCTGAAATATTAATAGTGTCTAATTATTTTTATAAACAAATACTTGATCTGTGTAGTGAATAAATAATTGAATTTCATATATGCTTCCTAGATCAGTAATAGTTCAACCGAAAGTTGCTTGTTGGCCAAACACATTCTTCTTAGCATACATAGCGTCTTCAACATTTTGACAACAACATTTTCAACCTGTAATGCACGCGAGCTGTGTTGTACACAGTTGTATCGAAACCCCTTTTTCCGAGATGAAAAGTAGCCTACTTCGCTTTTCAGTTTATAATCCATGCAAAAAATAATAACGGTCCCGATACAACAGCGTAGTCGACGCGAGCGGAGCCGTGGACAGAAAGCTAATTTAAAAGTAAAATATGGCCCATGTCATTCGCTGATAATGTAGCTTTCTATAGGAAATATTTGAGTTTCTCCATAACAAACAAAAAATCAAATCTTCCCTTTATATATTTTTTTTTATATTTGACGACTGCTTAACCTAGTGGATAGCGACCCTGCCTACGAAGCTAGAGGTCCCGGGTTCGAATCCCAGGTTGGGTCAGTGTTTATATGATGAATATGGATAGGTACTGGTACTGGGTCTTGGTTGTTATATGTATGTGGTGTCTTTGCTTGGCACCCAAAACACAAGCTAATGCTTAGTTTAGAGCCTAGACGTTGTGATGTATACGTAATTATTATTATTTATTATATAATAGTATAGAAGTATAGATTACCTACAATTAAAATAAAAAATATTTAAAAAAATATTTCCTAATCTTAAATAACAGTACTTTCCTTGATGGCCTACATTATAAAAGGCTTTAATATTTAATTTATAAAGGCGTGATATTTATTCAATTTGGAAATGTTTATTAGACACTTTGATATATGAAATATATTTCTTGTAACTCCAGGTCACGCATCGCCTGTGCTAGGTGTCAGTTTCAGCTACGATGAGAGTCTTCTTGCCACAAGCGACTTCTCGGGCCTCGTTATCATCTGGAGACGCAGTTAGCTCCGCGGCATCGTATTAAGTACTGTTATGTTAGTTGGCGTACATTGCTTGAAATTAAGACACCTGAGACACTTTAGTTTGAGCCAAATGGAGCCATCTGAAGCTAAAATATGTATCAAGTTAAATAATAGCTCTGTAAAAGTACATACAGTATTAGCCGCGCAGTTATAGAAACAAATGGGCATAGATCAAAAATTTTAACACATACTTTGTATTTTATTTTTTCCGAAAAAATAGACCGATCTCTACTTTCTTACTAAAAAAAAATAAGTCCGTAATTTTCTTAGTTATTTTTTCCAACAATTTATTAATAAAATATCATTGTGACATTATGTGGACAAAGGTTTACTATTTATATTTTTTTAGACTTAAGTCATAATATTTTTATTGATTCATGAGGATTACAATTTCATTTGACATAGTGACCTTACCTTAATATTTTTATTTAGTTTTAGCTTTACTTTTTTACATTGGAAAGCAGTAGTGTAATAAGGACAATCATCCAGATTGTTGAAGTTTTATTTTAATTTATTTTAACGTTAAGAACTCTGTATTAAATACATGGTTATTATATTAGAAGACTTTATTTTAAACGTTAAAAAATACAAGACGCGAAGTTAAAACTAGAGAACAAGACAGGAAGTGCAGTACATAGACTAAATATCATATTAATTTTTTAAAAAGCCACAAATTGGCAGTATAATTATCATTTCAACACCTTCTCCTAATTATACAATCCAATGTTTTATAAAAAAATTATGTTATAATATTTCAACTGAGAACTGTAAACACACACCTTGGCAATCAAGATCAATCAGACTTAATGTCAATTACAATCCATTCCAATTACAAGCACACCTGTCAAAAACATAAAATTATCATTGTTTTTATGGAAAAAACACTAAATTGCACGAAATCAATACAAGTTCAAATCAAGATTATTACAGTTATGAATTGAGGTTTGAGAACTTTATTACACTCATAAAGAACAATGTTCACTTAAAATGAGTTATTATGCTAATTACAATTTTAAACTTAATTATTTCAGCGTGCTGACAGTGCCCTAGTATATTGTATCATTGACATTTTTTTTCAGTTTAGACTTAAATACTGTAATACATTCAATTTCCCTTATTTCAGGGGGTAAATTATTATACATTTGCGCCCCCCTATACATTAGACTATTCATGCCGTAATTGGTTCTAGGTTTAAATAGCTCAAGTTTATTTATGTCTTGCAGTTCGTGTTTGAATATCTTTTTTAAAAATCTTTTTTATCAGGATACAAGTCGTGTATGTATGTAATTGTTTTAAATTGAATAATTTAGTTTCTTCATATAATAACTTTGTATTCGTTAAGTAATCGTATTTGAATAAAGTTTTGATAATTTACAATTACAAAATACAACCATATGACAATTATAAAAAATAAACTAACCTAAGGTTATATTATATTAAACCACTGTATTAAACACATCAAGTTAATGTAACAAAAAATACTGTTCAGAAAACGTTTATAATAAAAGTTTATTCACTTTAGCTTTTTTTAATTTTGTTATTTCACTATAAGGTTTTTAAGAGTTTTAAATTTCACTGCACTCAATCGTTTTGTTAATATATCTGCAATTTGCAGTTCAGTTGGACAATAGTTTATATCGATAGTTTTGTCACAAAACTTTTCATGTATATAGTGATAACGCACATCAATATGTTTGCTTTGTTTGTTCACAGTATCATTTTTAATTAATTGTATAAAGCTTTCATTGTCCACATTTGAAAAGGAGGTGGTCAAAAATTACATACACTACTTTGTTACTTTCAAAATCGATATCCAAGAGTCCTGTAGACTTCGATCACGAATTTGCGATCGAAATTTAAAAAAGTTACCGCAATTTTGAACTTTTTAGTAACTGAACCGATTACTTCCAAAATCGAGACCTAAGAGCCCGTGTAGACTCCGAACACGAATCTGTGATCAAAATTGAAAAAAGGCCCCCATTTTGAAATTTTTAGTTACTGTACCGGTTGCTTTTAAAATCAATATCAAACGGTCCGCGTGGACTCCGAACACGAATCTGTGATCAAAATTGAAAGAAAGTGGTCGCCATTTTGAACTTTGCACATCAATATACGCATCTTTGACTAACTTTAGGGGTCTGAATTCATTTAACAGCAATTTAGAAATCCAGCGGTATCGATCATAATGGCAAAGTCGTCATTATGCTTTGATTTGATTGCGAAATTTAAGATGGCGCCATCGATTTGATAGATCACACGTTTGATCGCTCGCTAAAACACGAAGTTTGAGTACGAACACGATAGCTCTGTCACAAGTAGTTTCAAAAATATAAACTTTTGTAAAATTTGGTCATGAAGTCACAAGATTTCGCTAAAACATGAAGTTTGACTACTAATTTCATATGTGCTTTTAAAAATTGGGTCACGGGGTCACATCGATCTAGGTAAAACATGAAGTTTGAGTACAAAGATGATATGTCTGTGACTTGAAATTACAAAAATATGTGCTTTTCGTAATTTGGTGACGTGCTTACATGGATCACGTGAGGATAATTTTGTACTCAAATAAAATTTTGTTTCCTAGTTTCGGAAATACGAATATAAATGTTGTACATTTGTTTTCATTTTTTTTTTAAATAATAATTATGGACAAATATTTTGTGATATTGGCCCTGACGACGTCGGTATTTTCAGGGATATGAAAGGCATCATCCTACTATTTATGGTATTTCTTCTATGGTAGAAGTGAGTGACTTAAAAGTTCGATTATGCTATCGATTTCTCGTCAAGTTCCATTAGATGATTCCAAGGTTAAGGGTCAGAAGTACCTAGCAATACAACCTCTACTTACTAAGTAGTATAAAATATAATTAAAAAATATTTTTACATTTGCTTTACCTTCAAGGAAATTTTGGATTGGAATACTAGCAATACTTAGTGTAGGTCTATGGACTCAGGGCGGAATAGTGCTGGAACCCCGGACCAAAAACTTATTACAAACATGGTGTAGGTGTTAAATTAAAGCTAAATTATTTTAAAAAGAAAACATCGCTTGACATTAAAATGTATTGAATTATGAAAACTTTTAACTCAATTCCAATTTCAATTCCAGTCGCAAAAATTGAGTTGAAGATATTAAGTAACAACAACTTACCATTTAATCGAAGATTAAACAACATCGAGTATGTTATACCATCAGTGCCTGGCGCCGTATCTTTTGGTATTAGTAAATTTTGAAGAACACTCAAGGGCCCGTTTCGAAGGCGCGCCGCGCGAAGTTTAGGTTTTTAGCGCTACTCTCACAACGATCGAGGCTCGCGCACCGCACACGCACATATGTAGGCATGCACAGTGGGTCGTCTGACTTTGACTCTCCATCCAACAAAACTGTAACTTTGGATTTTGTTATCATATATAAAAATTGTTACGTTAAATGTAAACTGCTGCCCACGACTTTGTTTGCGTGGACACGTTTTTCCGTAAGAATCAGGTGGGAATATTATCCCGCGGTTAAAAGTGGTACATTTCGATCGCTTCAATAGACTCGCAATTTCAGCTAGGGTGAGACATCGCCCTGGTCTCGTGAGTTTTGGGGCTACGTGAATGGTCTAGGTTTGAGAAGATGCGTCTTGGGCTACAATATGGTAATTTTTTTTTTGACAAAGTCAAAAACTTTTCTCAGAAACTGTAAAAATGTAGAAAAATGTCGCATTTTTTCGGTATCTTTGCGCACTAAATCGACAATTTATCAAAAACGAAAAGCGATATCGAAAAAATGAAAAAAGCCCTCGAGGTATTGATTTGGGCTACATTTAAAAAAGAACTGGACGTCTCTACCTCTTAATACGCTTTACATAAATAAGAATAATTTGTTTTCTATAGTTTACGTGTCGTGATAGCTCAAACGCAGCGAACCAGTTTCAAATCTATAAGGCCATGTGGCCATGGTCCGAATCTGAGCGTGTACCAATGAGTTTTTTCTGACTTAAGGACATTAACTATCACTGACTTCGTGCCTCGGAGAGCAGGTTAAGCAGTCGGTCACGGCTGCTGTCTATAGATGGCGGTCGTTACAATTCACCAACCCGCATTGGAGTAGCGTGGTGGATTAAAGCCCCAACCATCTCATCTTGAGTGGAGGCCTAAGCTCTTGCAGTGGGATACAAAAAAGGTTGATGGAATGGAATGGTTTCCTTTAGGCAACCAGATATGTAAGGATTTTTTTTCAAGAAATACAGAGATGTATTAGGTAAATAGGATGATTCGTTACAGAGTTCTTGAGACCACCTTCATTCTCCATCATTACAACATCTCCAAGTTACCATAATATTACATTGTCATCGAAGTTACATTTGTATTCTAAATTTCAGCTCAATCGGATGTTTCGGTTCATAGTTCCGGTGACCACCTTCCGACTCAATCATCAGAACATCTCCAAGTTACCATAATATTACATTGTCATCGAAGTTACATTTGTATTCTAAATTTCAGCTCAATCGGATGTTTCGGTTCATAGTTCCGGTGACCACCTTCCGACTCAATCATCAGAACATCTCCAAGTTACCATAATATTACATTGTCATCGAAGTTACATTTGTATTCTAAATTTCAGCTCAATCGGATGTTTCGTTACATAGTTCCGGTGACTACCTTCTGACTTAATCATCAGAACATCTCCATGTTACCATAATATTACATTGTCATCGAAGTTACATATGTATTCTAAATTTCAACTCATTCGGACGTTTCGTAACAGAGGCGAATTTACCTTCGTACTTCTTAGTACTCATTTTATTTCTACTAAGCTCAGGTGTGGTCCCAATGTACTGATTTTGTGTAAGTACACGGTACGATAGCGTTCTGTCCACCGACTTAAAAGGGTACATATAAGTCGATGGTTCTGTCAATGTGGCGCAAAGTGACGTGCTCTCACTATGAAGGCGCGTGGCCGATTGGATTGCGCCGAGCCGAAGCGAAGCAACCGCTCGCTCGTACTATTTTGTATTCGATCCGCTCATACTAATTTGTATGAAGATTTGGAGCGTCAAAATTGGGCAGGTTTGTGATATTTTTACACAAAATACCAATATTTATTATTAAGAAATGAAGATTCCAAGGACTTCCTTATAGTTTTAACTTTATCTATATATCTATCTCTATCTTTCCAAAGTATTCACCCTGAGCATGTATACACTTTTTCATGTGTTGAAACTACTTGGAAAATATCTCTGACATCTCTTTAGATACCTTAGGAATTTCGAAATTATAAGTAGCCAATGCATCTTCCGCGCTGCCAAATCTCTTGCCTTTCAATTTTTCTTTGATTTTAACAAACAAGTAAGAATCATAATATGGCGGTGGAGGTAGTATAGACACATTTTTTGAATTGAAAAAATCGAATGATCTGGTGGCTATATGCGGCTTCGTCTCCGATCTGCGGCGCGATGAACTGATGAACTGGGCTTAGGCTAGTAATGACTTGCATTCACTAGCGTTGTATACATAGAATAGTTTCAACGAAGAGAGCCATATATTTATTAACTCATGCAGCAATCGACTAAGTTTTCATTTGTTAATGCTAAGTTAAGGGACTCTGCTTTCGCGAGCCGTGCGTTCGCTTCGTTTTACTCCCTCGCATGCAACTCGTGTCGTGTGTTTCCAAAATACATCTGGTTTGTTTCGTTATATTTTTATTCAAATTACCTATCTAATCTAATAATAATAATACAATAATATATGGGACTTCCCACACAGCGCCATCTAGTCCCAAAGTAAGCAAGTATTATGCTTGCTATTATGGGTTACTAGACAACTAATATACTTAAATATTCTTTATAATAAATACATATATAAATATTACATACCCAGACACGGAACGACATAAACATGTTCAAGCACACAAATATTTATCCCGGGCGGGAATCGAACCCGCGACTTTCGACTCCGCATTTAGGGTCTCTAACCACTCGGCCATGCGAATAAATATTTATTAGGTAGTTATATAGTTATAAAATAATTTTTACAGTTACATATATATGTATGCTCATTACCGTTGTTGCCTCACTACAAAATACCTCCCAAAGCCGCCACTGTGATACACCATATAAATACAAGTTAACAGTTCCGAATATCGTCAAGTCTAAACCATGTATTCACGAAATGGTCTTCGAGTACTTAGAATAAGATTTAATTAAAAGTATATATTTTGTAGGTTAATATAAGTTAAATACTGAGACGCCATGGCGGCGGCGTGGCGGCCATGATCGACTGGATGTCATCGTCCGTGGCCGGACGTCTGGCGATCGAGAAGAAGAAATGTACCTAATGTAAAAACTAAATTAAGAATTTTGAGAAATAAATATTTAATTTATGTAGTCTTCTCATTCTGATAAAATATCCTAAATGTAATAAAAACCAGGCAATCTTTGGTGTTCGCTAAAAAAATTAATAAAAAAAAAAACAGTTTTAACGCTACACGTCGCCTTTGCGTAAAAATGTTTCCACAAAGTGTAGAAACAGTTTACATTGCAATATTTGACTGCATGTAAAATAATAAACTTTGGAAACGAACGCGAATAGAAATTTTTGAGAATAGATAAAAGATGTATAATAAAATAAGCTTTCATGAGTAACTGAAATAAATAATACAATTTTGCGACCGAAAAAGAAACGATCGGGAAAAAAATTGAATGGAAAAATCGCTATAAGAAAAAAACAATTAGTACATAAAAATGGCCTAACAAATCCCGAGCTTATGTTGTTGAAGTATTATTTACGTAATCACATTTCGCGTATATACTAAATATATATATATATATATATACTAAAGTTGGTAATAATTTATAAAATAAAACTACGTTTTCCATATTTTTATGTTAATCCTTTATTTTTATCATTTTTTCATAGAAATACTTTTAAAAGACAAGACAAAGGTCACAATATGAAAGACTCCAACGTTCACATTCACTAAACACTGTCCGCGGCGTACACAAACCGATAACAACTTAATAAATACACCATAATAAACGGACAATTCATTGAAATCATTTTTTCCTTAACAATTATTTTCGAGATTACCTCTTAAGCGTGTAACAAAAAGAACATCTGCATTATATACAACTGTACATTAACAAAAACTATTACGTACATATTAAAATAAAGGACTTAAAAAATAATACACAGAACAATAAACGCGTATTAAGAATAGATATTTATTTCCGAATTTCAATAACATTAAATTATATTTACATATTTAATTAAAAAAAAAAATTTTACAAATTAACTGGCCACGACGCCGGTCGGAAACGAGAATAATTGCACATAAGGTTTGTATGGACGTATCACTTGATGGCGTTGACTCGAGATCGCACCACCCGGCGATGATCTTGAAAAGCTAGTTCAAACATACATATTGCGCTCTGGACGCATACTGTGCCCACTTTAGATCGATCGATATGCCAAATGAGTACCACAGTGGCCACTTGGAGGCGCTTTTTAAGACGTTTTTTACATTATGTCCCCATCTGGCTGGATTCAGTTACTACTTGTATTCACTTCTATTAAAAAGCTATTGTTTTGTTCATGTCACTATACCCATCCCGGTACGGTCATGCCCACGTACTATGACTAAGTTCAGTTTCTGAACTGCCGCCGCTTTGAAACCGGGACACGTGCAATTGCCACAATAGCTTCAACTACGGTTCCAGTAGCCATCGAGCCGCGTATTTCGTCAGTGGTGGATTGTATAAGGGGTGCATATTTATAATAGAATCGGCCTTAAGACAGCAAGATTACGTATCGTACTATCGCCTAGTCGAGGCAATCGTTCGCATTATAAACACTCAAATGACAGCTACGTCAATTCGGTAAAGGATCAGAGTTCTAGGCGCAATTTGGTGGTATAAATTTTCAATCGCCTAGCGTAAATATAACCGACTAAATTGTATTACGGCTATGTTACTTGACAGCATTTTAATTCGAACGATTACCTCGACTAGGCGATGACAATGCGTAACCCAGCTGCTTTTAGGTCGCTTCTATATCGCGTTTCGAGCGGCGATACATATTACGTCGTTTTATATTGAGAGCGACCGTTATATGCGGCCCTGGTACAGATTCGAATCGCGGTTAAGTTTCGACGTCAACATATGTTAAATTAATTTGGCGCAATAAGCCCACTGACATAACATGTACTTCCTAAAAAACACATGGCCGATCATGGCACGAGCCTCGAGTCAAGTTATGTTACATTAGTGGCACAATTCATTAGAGTAGCTTCAGCTTTACTATCACCATAACTACAATAAACTATACTTACAATAGCTTATAAATACCGGCGCCACATCTAAACTATCTTCTGAATATTCTAAAATTATTTTAGTCTGTGTAATAAAAAAATACATATCGTAGTTTTAAAAAGAATCGATTTGCAGTTGCGGTGTCGTAATTTTTATAAAATTGCCAAAACACGTGTTATTATAAAAACTAGAATTTTATTTGAATTATTATCAAGAAATATTAGTTTTATATTTTGTATTGAATAAGAAAATGTTCTAAAGATGCGACGCAGGTATAAAGTTTTAATTCTTAGCTAACAATTGGCATTTTCACATTACGAATATGATAAACGAAAAATTCATCAGTATCAACGACAATGGACAATGACATGGCGCGCCAATGTAAAGTTATTTTATACATGTCAAGTATTGTGCAATAGACGAATCTTTAAACTGACACATTCACACGATACATAATTATGGAATATCAAACTGTTAGGCCCATAGAGATAATAGAATAAAAGTAGGCCCGAAATGCGGGCCTCAACAGAAAGAGACAGAGGATTTTATACTACGGTAGTTATTTTCCATCCTTGTTTCTTCAATGCCCAACAATTACATTATCTCTATGTTTAGGCCAAGTTATTTATTAGTAGAATCGTTGATGATAATACTTACTCAGGTTATCTGAATATATTTTTAATATAACAAGCACAATTAATTTGCAAATTATTAGAATTAATTAAATTTATTGATTGGCTAATGCATAATATCAAATAAGGACCGTGTAATTGCCAAGATGTTAAATGCACCTTACATCTTCTATGAATGTTTATATTTATACATATGATAGAGTACTCATTAATAAGTGTAAAAATTTATTCAAATTTAAAAAAATATTAAATTGTAATGAAAAAATTGATTTTGATTTGAAAATATTTTTCTTCATATTTACAATTATTTAAGGTAATATTGTTTCTGTATTGGCGCTCATCGACGTGTAATGGTAATTAATACAATAATCTACGTCAACCAGTTCAACGACCGCATTGACATTATTTATTACGATGGTTACCCGTTAGTGTCAGAGCATACTCGCCGTACAGAGAAAATATCATCCTCAAATAGTTGTTATTTCGAAGAAAACTAATGTGGATCTTTTTTAAATTTTATTATCAAATTTTTATATATAAATTATTTTTTATTACTATTTTTTTAAACTTAATGGTAGATACTTTACAATGTGCATCAATATAATCACACATAAAAGATAAAGCATGAGTATCAAGATCGAAATTGATGTGAAAGTTTAATAAGCAAAAGTCCTAAATATCTAACACGTTACCTCATATTTGTACCTTGTACCATTACTTTATTGACATTGTAAAATTATCACTGGTTTATCTCCGGTCATGTTGCTGTTACTTTACAAAAACGTTATTACAGAACATTACATTTGACAGATTCATACAACTCAATACAACTATCCATACTAATCCACTAAACTATAATAATATCTGATAATGAGAAACAACAAATAATAACTGAATCTGTTAACATTCGGTGGCCGACTGACCCATATTATAAACTAAAGACTACACAAAGTTCATTAATATATATAAATAACAGATCTATTTTTCATAATAAGTGCTCGAATACACTGAATGCCGTCTAAGACACGTCTCTTGCGGCGCGATCGTCTTTGAGGGCGGCCTTTGCGCTACTCTCGATACCCGAGTCTTCGTCGCCACTGTCCACGGCGGTGCCGGTGGCGGTCGTCGGAACTCCCGCCTCCTCCTCAACGCTTCGTCTTGGCGCGCCCTCCTCGTCTGTCAGTATGAGGGCCTTCTCGCCATGTCTTTCTGGCGGTTTCGCCGCTCTTTTACCGAAGGTTGAAAAAGTCGGCGGCGGCGGTGGGATCGCGTAATCGTCCTCAGGTGGCGTCTCTGCTGACGGAGTACGGCGTGGCTTCTCCAGCGATCCGAAATGAAAAACGCGACCGTGGCGCGGGGACGGTGACGGTAGCAACGGGCTAGGCGGTAAATCGAGCTTGAGGCGGTCGCGCGTGTGTCTCAATCCGCCGAGCGCCTCACCACTGCCAGGGGAACTGGGGCTTACTGACTCACTGGAGCTGGCGCTGTCGGGACCTCGCCACGGAGCAGCTGCTGGCCAGGGGGGAGCGCTGCCATCATCATCGACGGAGGGTAAGGAGCCAGGCGTGACGTCTTCGACACCAGAGTCGGGCGTCGTGAAGTCTAGAGATGGGGCGCGCATGCGCGGAACAGTCGTGACAGAGAGAGGTAGCGGTGAAGGCGGCGCTGGGTACTCTTCGAGCGGCGTGTCTGCTTCGAATGCGACGCCCGCCTTCAGCGCGGCGTGCATACCAGGGAAGAATTGACTGCTCGATGACAGCACGCACAAGCTCTCGAACGGCCGCGCCGACGACGATATGAAGAAATCATCGTCATAATCTAGAAAAATAAATCGACGTTTAAATTTCATTAACTTTATAGTATTGGTATAATTTGTCTGTCCATTCGTTCACGCTCTAACGTTGTTGATTTCCAATGGATTTTTTTTAAACTAGGTGCAGAGGTTCCCTTTGATCCCTAGATTTGCAAGTACCATTTTGGAGCCCATTTTTTCCGTTGTACTCGAATTTGTAATTTATTTTATGTTTAATACGCCATAACAAAGAAAGTTCGAAAATGATCGGGTTTAGGTTCAAAAAGTGCTCATAAGTATAGTCTCATGCTCCTGAACAAGCTTTCGAAAGGTTCATAATGTCATGAGCATGTTTAGTTTAAAATAACCGGGTTCATTTACATATACTTATAAGCACGTTTTTTGCTCCTGAGTACATAACAAACTGAAGCTACTTGAATTTACTTACATGAAAATTATTGATTCCTTCCATCCGAAACATATCAATTACTCTCAAAGACACGCGTTAAGTTATATTTCAATAATTAGATTAAAATAATAATATGATACTGGAAAATGTTACAAACATGTTGTGATGACGATTTTCCATATAATAGAGAACGACATTAAGACTTGAATGAAAAGCCGTAAAAAAATTTAAATTTCTGACCATATACCAAACTTATATCAGGCCATTGCTCGAATACAATTTTCAGGTATGGAGTCCCTACTTTGCCAAAGATATCGACCTGTTGGAGAGAGTCCAAAGAAGAGCGATCGAACTACCGCGAGCTCTAAAAAATGTCAGCTACAAAAAACGTCTAGAAATCCTTGAACACATGTGGTTACACATTACACCATAGACGTAAACGGGGTGATCTCATTGAGACTTACAAAATACTGGGAAATCATTACAATGTGTTGCTGCTGGAGTCAGAATTTATTAAACAAAAATACGCAAACTTGCGCGGGCATGATACAAAGCTGCGACGAGAGCTCGCTACGTCTAGCCCCTTTCAGCACTATTCCACAAATTGGGTGGTTGGAGACTGGAACGAGTTGCCTACAGAAGTCGTGAAAGCTAGCAATTTGAATCAACTCAAGAGCGACCTGGATAATTACTTGAGCAGCAAATAAGAAGGGAATGATTTAAGCGTGTCAGCAGAAGCTGTTAGCTTATTATTATTAATAATAATACATATACACTTTTTTTTTGGGATATTTTTATATATAGTTTTTTAATGTTTTGAATCCTTACGTACCAACCAGCGGTACTTACCAAATTTTTACAATTCACATTATTTAATAGACCATTGAATATTAAAAAGAAAATTAATTTTGTACTGCATTTAATAGTAAACTAGAGAAGCCATGTCTAAAGAATAAGCATTAGTTAAATAATTAGCTTTTGCCCACAGATCCGCCCGTGTGAATATATTTATCTACGTTGTTCATTATCCTTTTCGCAGCCTCACCACTTATTCATTAATATTCGATAATGACAAACAGTAGCGCATGTTACTCTCTGTTGCATCGATTTCCATGCGAAAATAACTTCATTTCGTTGTACTATAACGACGTGAAGAAAGAACAATAATAAACGATCAACACACTTTCGCATTAATATAATAATAATAATAACCTGATCCATAAGTAGATGCAGCTTGCAGAGGACGCCCGTACAGCTGCCCGTATCCCAGCTCTGCTTCCTCGGCGCTAGCCGCGTCCCAATCTGTCAAATTGTAAATTGCAAATATTTTATTAGAATCACTGACGACATAAAAACTGTAGACGCCCTGTCACTATACAACCAATGAAGAACTGTAATGGAGGCAGCGTAAGTATGTGTGAGTAGCACTTCATAGGGTACTGTCGGTTAGTAGACTTAATACCGTATGTCTTCAAGGTAACGCGTGCGTATACAGCTAACTTAATGGGGTGCATCGGTAGTTCGGAATGCTATGTTCAGACGTTCCTAGATTCGTAATCAAAATAATTTTCTTTTCTTCATTAAACATTTTCACCAAGACGATGGCGTTTGAACAAATAATTTAACATAGAAGGTACACATAAGTACTTCACGCGTTTTAATTCCTACAATGTGGCTCCTTCCGGAGTAGGTTATATGACCAGGGTCGCGCCGGGCGTCGATTCTGAATAAAAATGTCCTGTGAGAAACCGCAGCCTATCGGCGTACCTGAGTAGGTGGAGTAGTCAGGTAGGAGGTAAGGCGGATGCGGGTGTGGCGATGCCACGGTGTCCACGTCGTTCGCCTCGCGCGGGTATTCGTACACGCAATGGTACTTCTGACGCTTGAACACCACGCGCTTCTTGTTGTCCTGCGGTATTTACATAATTATATTAAAAAACCATACAATACGGGAAACCTGTGTGTTCGTTCATTTGTAACTCGATAAGTGATTCTAGGGGCATGTGTAAGGACAACAGCGATCACACGACACCCGTGTCGGTATAAAAATAAAATAAAATCTGACCGGCTGCGCTTGCTCGAGGCTCCTGAGCGAGGATTTAGCAGGGGCAGCGAGGCAATCCCACGAGGACGGCACGAACTCGACTTCGTCGCCTTCTGACCCGGACGCAGATCCGGATCCGGAGCCGGAATCGCACGAGTGAGTCGGGTCTACGGCTCCACTCTCAGAGGTATGCTGCCCGCCAGGCTGATCTGAACCTCCGTCGTCTTCGCCGTTGCTACGCTGCTTCATTGATAAAAATATTGTATTTTTTTAAATAATAACTCATTAATATATTATGTTACGAAAGTAACTAGATGATTGGTTACGTGCAAGCGAAAAGCCGACTTTCAAGTCTGAAAGAGGAAATTTAGAAATAGATATTTGACTCGTTTTAATGCACTAAAACATGCCAGACTGACTATTAATACTAAGATAAGAGACGAAAGGTGCTATTTGTAATGAAAAAGGACTTGGATTTATAATAAAATCAAATTTATAATAAATTCATAATTTATTAAGAATTAAATAAATTGAATAATATAATATAATCAAGCAAGACACATACTAAAATAAGATATTATGATCAGCAAAGAGTTCTACTAGTCATAATTAAATTACTTAAAAAATAAAAATTTATAAATTATTTAAAACATAGATACAAATGAATGCATTTCACAAACAGAGCTAGTAGGCAAGCAGCAAATACTGAATTTAATGTTAGTGCAAGTTGCTATTAATATGGGACTAAGGACAAAGTTTGATTCTCACCACACACTGTATCATAACACGTGTTTAAAATAATTGGTAGAGGGCATATTCATTTAGCATCAAGCACACATAATCACACTTTCTTTGAATATTTTTGTTTAATTTTTTTTTCTGTGATAATGACACGGCTAATACGGCTCTATGATTTTGTGATTTTTCATGCTAAAGTAATGCACCTATATATTGTAGATAATACCTATCTGATGGTTTACGACGAGCGCAAGCTGAGCCGATTAATTCCAATGTATTTTGTTTAAAATAATCAAAGGCCATAGACAGGATATGTTTTTTTTTAAATTTGAGTAGGTTTGAGGCCCTCTGGGGAATCGGGCGGCTCGAGTATTCTACATATTTGAAATATTTTTACTTGTCTCAAGGTAAGGCACCTTCAAAATGCATGTTTTGAAGTCAACTTTTTAGCAAAAAATGGATGCATAAATTCCGAAAAAAAAAATACACATTATTCTTTGGAATTTCAACTAAATTTTTTTGGGTCATTGGAAACATGGTTAATTAACTATTTTTCAAACACATGGCTTTGGCGACCGTCGTAGTGAGCGCGACTGATGACTAGTGCGGAATGAAGGAAGTGGGTACTCACTTCTTTCTCCCATTCGTGATCTGTAGTTCGTTGAACGTGATATGTCAATAACTAACACAAGCTAATGCTTAGTTTGAGGTCAAGACGTTGTTGTGACGTAGACGTTATTATTATTATTAACTATAACGTCAACGTTTAGATCGCTTAAATAGACTTACATAGTCCCAGAAGGCGGTTGTGGTGAGACGACTCTCGCGGCCAGCACCATCCTACCAACAAATACCACCAACGTGCATCGGCACATACACACACATGCATAAGTCCATTAAATATCTACATATTTTTTTGCAAAAAAGGCAATCACTGTATAGCTTTGAATTATCCGCGCTGATAAAGAAGCGATTTGAAAATGGTGATTGTTGTGATATGAGACTTTGTTCCATCCCACTCGCTTGTATGATTGCCATAAAAGTACGAATTAACTAGAAGCCCTCTTCTACGTTTACCGTCTAACCCCTCATACTCCAGCTAGCTGGTGCAAGATGGCAAGTTTCAATCCGAATTTCAGTGCGCGAGGTCTTCGCACGCCGTTCTTTAACCCCGCAAAATCTCCGCGCGCCGGTGTTCAACCCCTCAAAATTACCTAAGATCACTTCGATACTGTGAAGTGACATGACTTAATCAAAACCAAACGCTGCTGTCAAATTAATTTACTCTATGATGATTGTCAATGGCGAGGCAATAAAACGCCCATTATTTTCAAATCGTTTGTTTATTTGCAGGGGTTTCATATGTAGATATTTATGTGCGTGATAGTCACTTTGACTGCTAACTAAAATGGAGTATAAGATGACAATGTCTGTTAGATTATTTAGGTATATTTCGAACAATATTATTTAACAATAATATAATATAGTAATACATGGGACATCCCACACAGCCTAGTCTCAAATTAAGCAATTATTATGCTTGTATTATGGGTACGAGTCAACTGATATAAATTCTTAAGTATTCTTCATAATATATACATACACAGATTTTATACACCCATACATGGAACAAAAATAGAGATGTAAACGCACACTAATATTTGTCCCGTTCGAGAATCAAACCTAAGAACAGACTTATTTATTCATTTAAACAAATATTTACCAACCAGAATATGTCATCTTATTTTTTATTATTCAGGGATAGATTAACACATACCATAGACCATATAAAAGCCAGATTAGCTACACCATACAAAAAGGTCATATAATGTGATTTTAATTATTAGTTTGTTATGCTATCTCAAGGGAATAATCAAGGTTCAAACAAACCACCGCACTAAAAGGAAAGCTTCCTTCATGCACATTATAAATATAGACTTATGTATGACAAATTGTTTATTATATGTTAATTTATGTCAAAGATTTTATAACCAAGACTTCAGAAATATTATAGTCAAAATATAAATTAATATTTATAATATACAGAAGCTAAAAGCATCACAGAGGACAGATTATCCACACCACAGTAATGCAACATTTGTAACTTGTAATAAAAAACAAATTATGCCAAAATTATAAACATCGAAAAATCTTTGTTCTCTTATATCTACCGTAACAACCATAAACGCCCATAAAATACCGAATACTTAACTTTTAAGAAAACCAGTAACACTTTGTACAAATAAAACCCGGTTCCGTTGAATAATTATAATTATTATCTAACTAAATAATACCATTTTTATACTTAAAAAAAAATTAGTCAATTGGTATAAATTCATAATTCAATAATTGATACTAAATGGAATAGAATACTAACCGAAATATCAATTTATGAAAATGACTACTGTTGGCAAAATCCACATTATTACAGAATACTAGCTTTCCGCCCGCGGATCCGCTTACGTGGACTGTTGTTTTTCCAGGATAAAATGTATGTCACATTTCAGCTTATAAACTATATCTATGCAAAAGAATTATAGCAGTCCCGGCACAATTATGTAGTCCACGCGTGCGAGACCGCGGGCGTACAGCTAATTTGAAAATAAAATATAGCCTACGTTATTTGCTGATAACGTAGCTTTCAATGGGTGAAAGTATTTTAAAATCAGTTAAGTAGTTTTTGAGTTTATCCATAATATACAAAAAAAAAATCAAATCTTTCCCTTTATAATATTAATTCAGGAAAACAAATATACATATAAAGCTTGTAATTTGAGTTGAAAAGTTTAATTGAGATATTAATGTAATAAAGTAAAATAAAAAATGGGGAAATTAAAAAAAGGAAATCCCATGTTATATGGTTACTGGATTATCAAAATTGACCAAATAATGAAATGAAAGATCAATCCAGTGATAGTAATTACGTGAATTAGTTTTGCTGTTAACCGTAATTTTGCGAAAAATGTATTGAACTAATTAAGTATATATTTCTTTTTGTCTTATTGCACTAAAGCCAACGCCTAGTACTTAGAATCATAAATGATCAATCAAAGGATGAAATTTTTCTTCATTTTTAAAATCAAATAGGCGATCACATCGAAAATTTAAATAAAACTAACAAAACATCAAATCATATTACTAAGTACAATTTAGTGAGGATTAGATTTCTACTTTGTAAATTAAGAGTAGGTGGCCTAAAATTAGAACTTTTTATCGCTGCGACGATGTCTCGTTTTACTCACTACTCAATGCACCTTTAGATGTTTCACATTATAAAATGTATTTATTACTTCTGATTAAAATTTATATATTCTTAATCAGATATATATCTTGGTTAGATATATACTAATAACGTATTACAGATCTAAATTACTGGTTAGCGTTCGGATCTACCAAGAAACCTATGGAATATCTGGTTTACGTTTTACTACAACTCCTCAAATATTCACAAAATTATCAGCGACGCGGTGGGGCTTATAAGGGAAGGGAACGAAAAGAGAAGCAGCTTGGCCAGCAACTTCATGACTCCAGACATGAAGTTTTAGAGATTTTAGTTTAGTGTGTATTGGTATGTGTACAACCGCACCCAATCATCCTCGATATCACGTTCTATAAGTCATACACAAACTTTATTTGTGTCGTTACATTTTAAGGACACCATCTTGGTCTTATATTGAATTTAGTCGGATTGTTTCAAACATTATTATTATCTTCACAAAAAAAAATAATCTAAAAATAAAATATTGGATGCAGAAGACCCTATTTTTAATCAAAGTAATTCACACACGAAAATACTTAATTCATTCACAACAAAACATTCATTCAAAGATACTATGTTAGTGATAGGATGGAACACAATTTCTATTTTTATCTCTGTCTAACACTGACCTTCCAAATGAATTCGCCACTTGAAGAGTTCGTTGACTGCGAATCGTCACTATCGCTGTCCCATTCTTTCAGTATGTCCGCGGTCACGTCGTCCTTTTCTAGTTCTTCAGTTTTTACTATTGATGGTTCTTCTGTGGGCGATTCTTGGTTGAAAGACGTGCTCATAATATCACTGCCTGGACCTACATAAAAAAAGGATATGTGAAAATAATAACTTTTGATCATAGCTTGGTCAAAATTCTTTAATCGCTGTTTTTAAACAAAAGGTTATTCCAATAGCAGGCGATACATGGAGCGCATGGGAATATTAATAGTTCTGTTGGAAAACATACACCGACATGAGCAATTTCGTTTAGACCATAAATAAAAATCATATCATAAAATTAAAACTGGAAGTAAATATTTTTGATTGTTTCCGAAATTTAATCAAGGATGTAGTAATATAATTAAAAAAAATAATAAGTAAAATGAGTAATACAGCAAGTGATATTAAGTAAATTCCATTAAATTGATTTTGATACTGTACATTTTTGAATACTAACCAGTAAATTTTATATCACCAAGTAGAGGCAGGTAAGTACTGAATTGACAGAATATCTTTTCATTTTCCAAAAAGTTCCCTGTGACTGCTGTAACCTTGGGTAAATGTTTAGAATGTAGAGGTATATCATTACTTCCAATATCACAAATTTGCACTTGTGGTGTGTTCATTTGATCTACAAATTCAAAAGTTACATCTTCTAGAGAAACAGTGTTTTTAGGAACAGAATCATTTATACTAGGACTTTCTATAAGTCTATCTGGTGCCTTCAGCACAGGTGAATTTGCTTCAAAAGCACAATCAGTTCTGCTGTTTGACTCTTCTTTTATAATTGGTAATTCTTCAAAAGGTTCCTTTAAAACATTTACTGTGGCATAATTTTCACTAGTAGCTAAGTTAATTTTACTATTATTAGTTTCAGAATGGCAGTGATTCACTTCGTTTTTTGGGCTTACATCGAATACATCATTTGTAATTCCATTTTCTGTAAGCAACGAAGTTGCATCTACTTCATTTTCTTCATTCAAACATTGAAATGACTGCACATTGAGATTATTTTCGTGAGATTTTTGTTTTAAGCTCGACGTGTCCATTTCTATTTTATTATCGCCATTTATTACGTTCGTTGATTTAGCATCAGCATTGTTTGGTAACTCTTTGATTCTACTTGAATGTGAATCATATGTTAAGTTCAGATCTTGATTTTTATTTGTGTGAGATTCGTATGTATTATTTAAAAATTCATCTTTATCCAAAGTAATATTACACGCATTAGTGACTATAATTGAATGTGGTTGCTCGTGTTCACTTTCTTCTATTTGGGTCAAAACTATATGTAAATTTGACGAAGTATTGTCTGAATTGTGAATATTTTCTTGCAATTCTCCTTTTGTATCATCTAACGTAACAGGTAAGCTATTTAATTCTTTATTTTCTAAATCATTTAAGTGTAATAGATTAGTTGTTGCAACATCATTTTGAAATGCTAAAATGTTGTCATTAGTTCTAGATTTACTTTTATCTAGCTTTTCTTTTGAACATTCTTTGGATTTGTTACAAACTTCAATATCTACAGTTTCATTTATTTCAGATGTAGCATTACCGGCTTTATTTCTTTCTATTTTTGAACAATTTGGGCTTTCTATAAGTACTGACAAATCTTGTGGTCTACGTCTTACTGAATTCTCGAATTGATGAAATTCATCAGATGTACTAGTGATTCCTTCTACACTTTGTGAAGATAAAATATTAATTCCTAGCGAACTTTCTTCTTGAGGTTTACATATGCTAGATAGTTCAAAATTAGATGAGTCAGTCTGCATTCGATCTAATATAGTGTTCCGTGATGAATCGTTGATGCCGCTGTTTTGGCTTACTATTTTACTTTCGGCCTCTAGAAGGCCTTCAGTATTATCGGCTACTGAGGTTGAAATGTCTTGAGGTCTAAGCTCGGCAGAGTACAAAAACGATTGGAAGTTTGGCAAAATGGTTGTATTATCACTGGCAAAATTATCAAAAAATGCATTTTCCTTAGGAAGTATCATAGACACAGGCAAAATATTTTCTAAGTCTGTTAAAGTCTCGACCACTATAGGCGTGCTCGTTATCGAATTGCCTAAATTCATGAAGTGATAATCTATAGTTTGAGCTTGAGATTGCTCATCATCAACATTATCATTTAAATATGTAATTTCTACACTGTCCATTTTTCTTACAAGTGGTTCTAAGTTGAGTTTCGGACTATCACTGACACTCTCATTGTTTATACTAGCTACGAAAGGCGGGGTTACATCTACAAACTCTTCAACGTTTGTAGAATGTCTAACCAGTTCAACTTGGGGACATGTTTTCCACGGCTCTTCTTTACCCGAAAATATTTCAGTTGTACAATTGGAATGTGATGGTACATTTGAATTGCATCCAGAAATTAGAGTACCATAAGCTAAATCTTTAGTTGGAGTATTCTTAGTGGAACTGTCGTTCACGTCAGAGGTTAAGAGTGTGGGTGAAACTTTATCTTCGTTTTTAGGTTTGGTATAAGTGTGGTTGTTGCCTGTTAGGGAATCTGGTGTGAAACTTTCACGTGGATCGGATTTACTGTCGTGGACGATGTATGTGGAACAATGACTAATATCTTTTTCACCGTCATGATCTGTTAATGTCCCGGTGCTGTTACTGCGCTTGACCTCTTTCTCACCGTCACTTTCGAAAGGCACATCGGAGTCCATGGCCAAATCATCAAAATTGTCTTCTACATTGAATAATGTATCATTTGAACACCAAGAGTCGATACCGGTAGCCTTAGATAAGCATTGTGTTTCAGATGGTTTTGAAGATTTCATATCTGAGGGTATAGTTGTTTTCGATATTGTTGAAACTCCTGGGTCGTTTTCAGATGGCTCTGGGATGGAGGACTCTGTTGTAGGACTTAACATGTAAGGTGATACTTGTGATAATTTTTCACAATCATCTTTATCCACATCATCTGCTATTTTATCATGTATTGGTTTAATATTTGTTAGTGTTTGTTTTGCTCCACTGACATTCAAACTGTCAGCGCTCATGCTTAATCTGTAAACAAGAATTATAGACTGATTAATTTCTTAATTCCAACGCAAGCGAATTGAAACATTCCATCTAATTTGATTTCATTTTGTACTGTTTTGAAGAATAATGTGGCATTGCTGAAAAAGCGACAACATGAAAAAAAATTTCTATATACTTATTATTGTGAGTTGTAAATGAAATAAATCTGTTTTAATCATAGAAGTAGGAATAATATAAGACTAGAACGAGAGCTATTCAACTGAACTATTACAACTTGTAAGCCGCAATCGTGGAGGAAGGTATGCGGTGACGTGTGGGAGGAATCAACACAACGACAGTAAGTCACGAGAAGGGGAGGTTTACGATCATTTTTCCATATTGAAATTGTACCGGACCTCAAACAAGCACTGGTGCCGAACGCGGCGCATCAACTACACTTAATTTAAGTGTAATCCGGTAAAACAGTGTAAGCGCAGTGTGTGATCTAGTGTCTATCTTATATTATACCTACTTTTATGGTTTAGATGCTTGAAACTAAATGGTTTTTAATTCAGTATAGATAGTAACTCTGGACAATTGTTCATGAGACGAAAATCATATTCAGATAACAGTAGATTACATTGAAGCAGTGGTACTTTGATAAAGTAATGTATACAAATACCACAGAGTAAATAAATTTGACAGCTGAGTTTGATTTTAATACAGTTTGAAATGTCACTTCACAGTATCGAAAATGTCAAACGCAATTTCGCATGGATGAATACCGGCGCGCGAGGAATCCGTAGACTGAAACTCGCCATCTTGCACCAGCTAGCTAGAGTATGGGTGGTAAGACGGTAACCGCAGAAGTCTTCTAGTCAATTCATACTTTTATGACAAATACACTAAATTAACGCTATACAAAAATAGTAGATTGTTGCATCGAGCGCAAAGTGAGTTATTAATGCACGAGTGCTATGTTGGCGCCCGAGCGCAAGCGAAGGCACTAAATTAAAACGAGTGCATTAATAATTCACTTTAGCGAGGTGCATAATCTACTTTTCTTTCAACTACCAACGTACCTACCGTAATAAAATATACCTACTCAAAATAAAAACTCAAGTTAATGAAAACAAAGTTTAATAGAAGCAATTTTAATTTAGAGTACCTATTCTTTTATATTCACGTTGTGCTTGGTATTAATTGTACTTTTTAACATGGAATATGTAGACTACAATGAAGATGGTCACACTATCGAACAGTGATTTTACACGACTTTCGTTTCTCTACATAATAAAATTTTCATTAGCTTTTATATATTTATCCCGCGACTTTTGCGGCAAAAGGTCATTAACAATTTCATTTGCAGCCGTTTTTATACTTTGTGGGATTGAATTCATATCGCTATTTCCATTTTATTACATTTTTCTTAGTAAATATAGAGTTAAATATGAAGTATCAATGTTTTACAATGGTACAAAATACGCGCCATTTGTTTATTTTTTTCACCAAGGCGGTTTTATTCAGCCGATTTTTATTTTCAGCTAGTATCTTTTTGATCTAATGCATGCATTTTATATTAAACTTAGAGACAGTAAACCTCTTTGGTAAATTAATATCTAAATAAAAAATGAAAAACAGTGAATTAATAAAAAACTGTGCACAATGAGATTTCATATAACATTTCTGCACTGTTTTGTTGTAAGCAAAAAATACGTCCTTTGTGATCGGTTTTGTAGTGATTAATGATACCATTACTACGTAGTTGAAAGAAAATATATTTAGACAGTCTCAGTCGTTTTTCAGGATGCCAAGTTAAATTCTTGAATTATACTTTAATTAGTAATTGAAGAAGTGTAATAAAATTTGCAATTATTATGAGTCAAGCACAGAAATTAAATAAACAATTTTACAATTTGGACGAACACAATGAAAAACTTGACTTTTAGGGTAGAAAGAAGAAAAAAGGGTTACTTTTAGTTTTATTGATTTTTGTTATTATTTAATATGAGGAATTCCTAAATATAATAGCTTAGCTAGAGCTCTGTTAAAATATGGCAGTTTCAATTAGTACACTTTAAGGGGGCAATTACAAAAAACGGCATGTTTAGGTACATTTTTAGGAAGTTTGGAAAGGTATATGGTCATAAACCTAATTCTAAAATAAAGATCAGTTCTTAATTTACAATTGTGTTAGAAAACATTTGCATATTTTACACTCTTTCACACTGAAAAAATATTATTTTGTAACCCACTTTTGCCGAAATCGCGGAAAATTAACATTTTTCGGTACATATTACACCATCATCACAAGGTTTTTTGAGATTAAAAAATCATTTAAGTATTGTTAATACTTCATCCTTTCTTTCTGTTAGAGGAAATTTTGATAATAAACGGGAAAGTGGCAGAAAAAAATTATCAATAATATGCAATTTCACCGAAATTTCGCCATACTATTTTGTATGAAGTGACAGCACACTGACAGCATAAAACCAAGCGCACACGGAATCGTGCTTCAGACCGCTCCGAGGAGCGCTATTGAAAGGTTGGGTGTACGTCTTTGTTTTTCTCCGATCAAATGCTGTACGTATGGTAAAGTTGAACTCAATCAATCTTGAGACGTGGGTGAAAGTAAATTTATAATATTTTATGAATTGAATTAGTTTGAATTATTTTTTTTACCAAGGCGGAAAGCTATTAAACTTAAAATAAAAATCTTACACTATATATACAATGTACATAATATATACATTACCGAGTTGACCAACTAATAAATTTTTTATGATAAAAAAATTAAATTAAAACATATGTAAAAAGTGGTGTCCTCTTGGAATGGAGTAATTATTTTAATTTTAATACGCTTTTATAAGTTCCACCTGTATGTTTTTTTTGTATCTAATGGAATCTTTAAACGCGATTGTCACCTACTTCCACTGAAGATATTGGGCTGAAATTCAGAATACATATGTAACTTCGATGACAATACACTAAAATGATAAACATAACTTGATGTTGCAGCCAGGATTGTTTCCTCATAAGGATACTCTTCACCGATTAATAGCACCAACACGAAACTTTGTATGTAGGTTGGATTTCGATAGTTATCCATGATTTTCACTATAAACTGATGATGCACCACGATAATTTGTTAACGAGGGAACTCCTCAGTGGTTAGATTAGCACCGACATGAAGCTTTGTGTCGGTTTGTATCATTTCATCGTTTTATAGGTAATTGTGAGTTCCACCTTTATGTTTGTAAATTTTAGGTTTAAAGAAATTTATTTCTCAAAGAATTCATTTTACAATTCACTTAAAGAGAAATACAAATAGTCATTTAATTATATAACTCTAACTGTAAAAGAGTGACATCAACAACACACCATTAACACTATTTGCCCAAAATGTAGGCTTTTAACTTATTTTTAAATACATTGAAAGTCTTTGAGTCCTTTACATCATCAGGTAAGTCATTGTACAGCTGTACACCCTCAAATCTTATATTTTTTTTGCCAAATAATGTCCTAGGTGTGATTTGTTCCAAATTATTTTTGCTTCTTGTTGTGTACTTATGTTTCTTTTTTGTGAATTTAATTTCAGTGTGAACGTTTTTATTCAGGATCTTTCTAACTAATACGCAGGTGTGATAGATATACAGTTGACCTAAATTGAATTGTTTGGTTTTATCATATAATTTAAGTGTTGGTGTTAGATAGTTAAATTGGTACAAATTTTTTACAATTTTGTTTTGGGTTCTTTGTAAGGAAGATATGTTAGATTTAGCAGCACAGCCCCATATTTGTATCAAATATTCTAAATGTGGCTTCACTAGGGTGTTATAGATTGTGTGTCTAATTTTGAGTGGAACACATTTAACTGTATTCCGTAATGCTCCAGTTAATGGAATAATTTTTGATTGCACATATTCAATATGTGGCTTCCATGATAGCCTGTCATCCAAAATCAGACCCAGGTATTTTTCACTTTTTGAATTTTGTATAATTTCTCTATTTATAGTAAGTGGGGGGTGTTGAGAAATGACTTTATTTTTAGCAGAGAAGATAATATAAGATGATTTCGAAGCATTAATAGTAAGAAGATTCTGTTCAAGCCACTTACTGAGTACGTTTAGATCTTCTTGTGCTTCGTCTATTATGCTACTAATTGTATGTCCAAAGTAAAAGAGGCATGTATCGTCTGCATAGAGCGATATATGACCTTTAATTTTAATATTACTTATACTATTAATATAGATTAAAAATAGCAAAAGCCCCAAAACCGACCCTTGTGGTACTCCACATTCAATACTAGTAGGTTGACTTTCATAATTTTCTATTCTAACGATTTGGTATCTATTTAAAAGGTATGATTCAAACATTTTATATGCAATTTTAGTTATTCCAATGTGTTTTAGTTTTTCTAAAAGTAACTTATGAGAAACAGTATCAAAAGCTTTTTTGAAATCCAGAAATATTCCTACTACTATTTGTTTATTATCGATACTATCTCTTATTTTAGTGACAAGATCAATAGTTGCTGAGAGCGTATTAGATTTGGGTCTAAAGCCATACTGACGTTCAAATAGAAAATTTATATCTGTGAGGTAGTCAAATAGGCGGCAATAAAGTACTTTTTCGAAAATTTTAGATAATACAGATAAAACTGAAATAGGGCGATAGTTGTTGGGGTCCGATCTAGATCCATTTTTATGAATGGGTGTGATCTTAGCTATTTTAAGGCTATCCGGGAATACTCCTTTCTCTAAGCAGCCATTCACACTATGTGTTAAATTTTCTATTATTAGACTTTTTATACATTTTATAGATTTAGCTGATACTCCATCAATTCCCGTACTAGTATTACAATCTAAGTTATCTATGATTTTCATTATTTCACCTTGTGTGCATGGTTTCAATTCTTCGAGTGTTTTGTTGTATATGATATGGTCGTGGATCAGAGTATGTGTGTCACTAGGATCTCTTGTTTGTATTATATTTTTGGCTAGCATAGATCCAATTGAAGCAAAAAACTTATTAAAATATTCACAAATTTCGGTACTATCACTAATAGTCTTTTCATTAGATATAAGTTTCGAAGGTACACAACTACTACAATTTTTATTTTTTGCAAGTGAATTAATCAGTTTCCACAATTTCTTGGGATTATTGTTACACTTTTCAAAGGCATCAAAGTAATAGTTCTTCTTTTCAGTATATATAGCCTTTTCAATTAGTTTTCTTTTTTCTTTAAATTCTATTTCAAATTTCTTATTTTGTGGTTCTAATTTATATCTCCGCCATAGTTCGTTTCGTTTATTGATACCTTCAATGATATATTTTTTGATCCAGTCTTGTCGTGGCGGATTCTGCATTTTATATTTAGTTACTTTACTTTTGTTTACTTGATCAATAATAAAATTATTAAGGATATTGTAGTTGTTAAGTTCATTATTTAAGTTCATTTCTATGTTGTTGTAAAGTTTAGTGTAGTTAATAGCTTGGTATTCTTTTTTTTGTATTTTTTGTTGTTTATATTTTTTTAATTCTACATAAATTTGTTTATGATCTGACAAGGACGATTCTATTATCGCTAGATCAAAATTATCATTTGTGATGTCAGTACATACGTGATCAAGTATAGTCTTTGTTTGGGATGTTTCTCGTGTACAATATTTACTTTCTATTTTATTTAATATATGAATACCTGCCTCCCGCAGCAATTTGATATATTCAGTAGTTTTGTTTTCATCACTCAGAAGGTCGATGTTAAAGTCTCCAAAGATAATAGATCTTCTTTTACGGTCTAAGAACGATGCATATGTTTGAAAAAAATCGGCTACATTTGTACTTGGTGGCCTGTATATCAGTCCTACGTTTATAGCTAACTTTTCTATATATATCCACAGATAGTTATTTCCTTGTATGTATTGTTGGTCAGTTGTGCTGAGTTTCAGGCTATTGTGTATATACATAGAGACTCCTCCACCTCTGCTTTCTGTTCTTAAGTTGTAAGTATGTATATAGTCTGGGATGTTCAATATTTGTGCTTCACAATCAGATTGTATCCAGGTCTCAGTAAGTAATATTAAGTGTACAGTATGCCCAATACCTCTTAATATGGACTTTAGTTCATCTAGTTTACCTGGCTTATGTAGACTGCGAATGTTCGCATAAAATATTTTTATGGTTGATGTACATGTAGGTAGGCGTGAGTAGGTGTCAATTAATCTATAATTTACATTATCTTCTAGTTGTTCATGTTGTGTATTGGTGCTGTCTGGATGGAGTTTTTTGGACTAGATTTTACAATCCGAGGATCGCCCTTAATAAATTTTATAGCTAAATTAGATTCACCTTTCTCTGTGCGTCGTTTTAATTCTTCACGTAGCTCGCGAATTTGTTTACTTTGCATAGGTGTTTGGTCCGAGAACAAACGAATCGTATTATGAGATACTATAGATTTGTTACGCAAAATATATTTAACAGTATCTTGATGTTAAAAGCAAACCTTTAAATGTCGGTTTTTATTCGGAGTGTATCGGCCGACTCTAAAAAGTTTTGTTGGTTCGGGACAGTTTTTGTAGATAGTTTTTAAAAAGTTGTATGCCTCATTTTTGTCATAGTCGCGTCGCGTAGTGGAGTTTTTATCATTAATTTCAGGTATACCCACTATTATAATATTATTTTGTCTTTGTATACGATCTTGACATTCCGAGACCATGGTCCCATAAGTAAGACTTAGCGGGTCTGCAAATGAACCACGATTATTGGATGGTTGAGATTTCAATTGAGATAGGTCGTTTTCCAATGAATTAATTTTATCCTGCAGCGATGAATTTTGAGCTTTCAATTTTTTAAGTTCTGTTTTCATTTTATTCTGTTCCTGAGTAAGATTTTCATTAGACTGTTTGATACATTTAATTTCATTTTTTATTTCCATCATCTCATGACATAGTTTATCAGAATTCTCTATTTGGGTTTTACTAAAATTTTCAAGAAAATCCATCATTTCTTTCCGGAAATTCGATAATTCTTCCTTGATTTCGGAATCGTAATCTGGTAGTTTCCTTTTCCTTAGAGTAATATTCATTTCATCTTGGTTTAAAGTGCGTAAGTCTGGATACGACCCGCTACCGCTTACTCTTCCGCTGTTCGGCGATCTTAATATACTCATCCTTATTGTTTTGTGACTCGAGCGTGGACTCGTGTTGCGAAGAGAAGCGCGCGAATAGGACCAAAAATAAGAGGTCGTCTCTTTTACCCAAGGGGGTGAGGAGCGGTCACCGCTCGCTACGAGCTGTAGTCGCCTGTTGTCGACAGTTTATTCACGTAATGTAAAGGCAGATATTATTGTACTCACGTTATGGCACTTGTTGTCATCTGCTACTTGTAATTAGGTTTACTTTCGAATGAACTTATTTGTTAATTCTATTTCAATTCAAAGCAAATACGCAATCAATCTGCAACACGTCTTATCACTGCAACAGCTAGTTAGCGAGTTTTTTGTTTTTTTTTGTTTTGATGGAATGTAGTTTAAAAAATATTAAGACTAAAAAAAAAATAATTTGTTAAAAAAAAAAAATTACACTTTGATAGACAATCGAACTTTAAAAAAGAAAATAAGTAGAAAAAAAATTGAAAATTAATGTTAGTGTGGAAAATCGTGGAGTGCAATGAAATATTTAAAACAACTGATATCGGGCACCCCACGTTTTGTCACAATAACATTATTTTTCCTCATTAAACACTTTATTCTTATTCCAAAAGTTATTTTCTTCTTTATAGATCGATTTGGTATTAAAGTGCAAGTGTCTTATTTTTTTTAAACTATAATGTTTTTAGAAGGCGGTCTGAATGATCGTGAAATTTGAAGGGCAAGTTAGTCAAAACAGGGGTGTTCGCGCGGTTTCTCTATTTATAGAAATAAATAATGGTGGGAGCTAAAAGCGCGAGCGGGTTGCTTTTCGCGGTTTACGCATGCGGTGCAAACAGAATGCTCGCTTGTGATTGGTGTAAAGTAAAAAGATTTAGTACTGTAAAATACAACATTACGGTACAAGTTTCGATTTCATAAAGAACGTGTTAATAGTAACTGTATTGACAAAAGTATTAATCGTTGTTGTAATAACGCATACAGACTTGTTTTTTTTTTTTTGTAATGTGGACCAAATAATAATAAAATTTTAATCTATACGAAACAGACTTTATTTTAGTAGTGTTAGGCCCAGAAAGAAAGAAGTTCAAAATTGCAGACACTATTTTCAGTTTTGACCGCAGATTTGTGAAGGGAGACCACATGGACCCATAGATATCGATTTTGAAAGCAATCAGGTCAAAAACTAAAACAGATTCAAAGGCAGTAATTTTTTTTAGTTCTGAGCACAGATTCGTAATCGAAGACCATACAGACTCTAAGACATTGATTTTGAAAACAATCGGTTCAGAATCAAAAATAGTAAAATTTGACGAAATGGGAAATGAAAAGGTCACCTCATTCAATGGGACCTCGGTTTCGCCATCGCCACGTATCACAAACAAAATGCACTCGTATTGCAAAACTCCTTATACGATAACTGTGGCACAGTATAGTATTGTCTAATAATTTTTTTATGGAACTTTAAAAGACATTTTAACCCACACCCATAACACAAGCTTTGCTTAGTTTGGGACTAGATAGCGCTGTGTGGGATGTCCCAGGTATTATTGTTATGACTACATATTATAAAATAAAGTCCCCCGCCGCGTCTGTCTGTCTGTCTGAACGCGACAAACTCAAAAAGTACCGAACGGATTGGCATATGACGGCATATGGCAGACGACCGCTTAGCCTAGTGGGCAGCAACCCTGCCTGCGAAGCTGGAGGTCCCGGGTTCGAATCCCAGGTCGGGTCAGTATTTATATGATGAATATTAATATTGGCACCGGGTCTTGGTTGTTATATGAATGTGTTGTCTTCGCTTGGTACCCAAAATACAAGCTAATGCTTAGTTTGGGACCTAGGCGTTGTTATGATTGTGTGTGTTATTATTATTATTATATTATTGACATCAATGGACAGAGTGATTCAAGAGAAAATTTGTTAAAATATGACGATTATTGTTGAAGAAGTCGGAAAAAATCAAGCCGGTTGGGAACTTTCATCGAAAATGCGGCCTAATCCTTTTGAGATATAACAAAATAATGTATGGAGGAATTGTGTCTCTTTTATAGGACCAAAGAAAAGTCCACGATGGCATATATCTATCTTTTATGGATAGCTTACTATACTATTTTTATGATGTAATACGATGAGGTGATTGGAAAACAATTTATACGGATATGGTATTAATCTTTATCAAATTAAATACGACATTTACTTTCAGCATTTCATGAACATTATGATTGCCGTTTGTATTCTACAATTTAAATCAATATCTTAGGAGCCCTATCGTACGACGCGACACGCGTGGTTAGGCTGAAGTTATCAATGTTGTATACAAAGAAATATTTTAGTTTGTTTTTAGGTATTTATTCTTTACTTTTTCATTTATTTATAAAATTCAAAATAAAATACATTAAAAATAATCCAAGTTGGACGAACTTGCGTTACATTTAAATCTAATGAAATCCAGTCCACATGTTCGACACAACAAGCTGATACGACACTACGACCGTAAAAACATTATGGCTCTGCTACCCGTGCGAAACCGGGGCGAATCGCTAGTTATTATATAAAATAAAGCAACATGAAAAACCTGACACAAAAGAAAACTAATTCTTAAATAAATAAAAATAATAATGATCAAGACTAATTAGTTCTGGTATAGAGCCAAGTATGTGTTGCCTCTGGTGCAGATGCGCGTGTAGTAGTAAGCTAGCTGTCAAGTAAAACCTATTTTCGAGCTGTCACTTTTTGTGTTTGCGTCCTTAAGTACTGAGCCTTTTGCTAACATAGAGCAGTCAGAAAATTAAAACAATAACTTTTATGTGGAAAAATATATTTAAGTTGATTAGGTAATTAATCTGATAAAATATTCTTTTCATAAATCATACTTAAAATGTTTTGGCAATTGACTTAAATCATGGAACTTAAACCAAAAGTAAATATTTAAAATAAAGCAAATGCCATAATATCTAGAAAACTTTAAACTTTCTCGACATGGAACACAACATAGAGTTATGTAATTCTTGCTTAAAAAGGCTCAAAAAATAAAGAAATTAATCAACTTACTCCTTGCTGGTGGTAGTAACGTCTTTCTGTATAGTATATGTGTTGTTGTTTGATTGCTGGGTGCCATCTGATGCAATCGTGTAAGTATGGTCATCTGGTTGACCACTGATGATCGCAGTCATCATATCTGTAACTTCCGCTGTCGAATCATTGCAAGGTTCTGGATAGCTTTCAGACGAATCTGTCCTATTATGATCTGATACATCCCCTGTAACGAGATTTTAATAATACCATAGGTGACTATAATGTCTCGTTATATAAAACAATGCTATAAAAATAATACGATATATTTTTTTTAAATTTTTATTGTGATTGAGTAAATTAATGCGTAAAGAGTGAACTAAATAATCTATACTTACAGTGTAGCTGGTTCTCATATGCGTTGAGCTGCTGTCGCGTCTCCTCAGCAATAGGGCTGAGTGCACCAGGGTAGTTAACTACCAGCTCTGGCGGTGGGGGTAGTTCCCCCGACCATGTGTCCGTCTCATCGTAAGGTTCGCAAGCACCCTGTGCATGGTTTAACTTAGACAGGTTAGACAAAGATATTCTATACTAGATACGTTACTCGCGTTCTAAAGTAGCAATAACAAAGATATTTATTTTTTTTACTTTTTTATTCATATATTAGTGCAGAAAGAAATCGTACGTAATAAATTGTCAGTTACAAATAGTTGTATACTATTGAAATTTGTAATTTTAAAGTGTTCTTGTGTTGTGAGTAGTTTTGGTGTAAAAAATTTATATCAAAATATTTGCGAAAGTCCACAATTATTTACCTGAGCTAATGGAAGTTTCAATTCTAACTCATTACGCAACGCCTGTACACATTCATCATCTATGGTCAATCTATCTGTTGCGTCGGCCTCGTGAACTGCTATGTTCCCAGCCAAGTATGATTCTGGTTCTTGTTCAAAACTAGTTAGTACCAATGATTCTTCTTCAGGCTCTTGTACAATGATAAGTTCACTTTGGGAGTCTATTGCTTCTTGTGTGACATCTCCTATTACACCATTCCCGACTATATGCGGATCAGATACAATGTAAATATGATTTTCAAGACTTGTTGGCCTCGCGGTTTCACAATCATCGGGTTTAGAATCCGTTTCTGGAGATTGTATGAGGAGATTGGCGCCAGCCACTACGACTGAAGGTAATTCTGTTAATGTGTCGTCTGTTTTTAAATTGACACATGAATCACTATATTCGTTTTGAATTATAGGGTCATTTCGAAATTCAATTTCAGGTGATGTTAATTCTTTGCCAGTAATTTCAGTTTCAACATGATTTGCTATTTTAGAATCTTCTGGAGTGATATGAAATTCTATAGAGTTTGTAGTATCCTCAGCAACATATTCTTCAATATTGATTGGTCCTGATTGTTCTATATTTAGATTGTTTTCGTTCTCTGCCATAGCTAATCTAGTTGTTAAATTAAGCTTGATCAATTCCATTTGATGTGACCCTAGCCCTAGATTAAAATTAGAAGTTGGTTCATAAACTTGGCAAATATAATCTGCAAGATGTGGATATGATTGTGGATTGTAGCAACACATTTTAACTTGTGGCGACTCAACATTATTATCTTCTATTCCTAAGTTTTTCCAATGTTGTGCATTTGAAATATATTCGCTGTCGTTGTCGTCATTCAAAGCAATGTCCGGTACTTCATTTAAAAAGTTACTATCTCTTAATGGAGATGGAGTTTCAAGATCTATTTCAGCAAAGTTTGATGAAAAGGCTAGCTGTTCTTCTTTAGGTATATCTATACAATCGAGATCCGGAGGTTTCGTCCCTTTGAAAAATTCTAGAGAAGAATAATCAAACGGTCCTAGGGCAAGAGAACTATTTTCATCATATGTTTCAGTACGTTGACTTTTTGTAGGTGATTCAAATGGGCTTACGTTGTCAGGTACGAGTTTCTGCGCTAATTTGGTTAAAGTTACATCAGGGCCATGATCAGGAGGTTCTACCTTCGGAATGTCATCACACGCTTTTGATTCTTTTGAAATACATGTTTTCTCAGGTGTAATATTTTTTGTTTCGCTTATCGATTTAGGAGTGCTCGAAGAAATTTGATCTTGAGAACTGAAGTCATTTTTAATAACTTGTATGTCTTCACCACTTGAAATTCTCTCACAATTTAAAAGATTGTCAGTTTCCCGTACAATATCAGGTAGATCTAAATAAATTGTAGAATTATTTTGCAATACTATCGTGCAATCATTTTCATCTCCTGGTGTATTTTTATATTTTTCAATAAGATCTTTAATATTACTATCTAAGGTATTTTCATTACTTAAAATTTTACTATCTGTTCTATTAATGAGATCCATATAAACAGTACTATCATCAGAATTAATAAGTTCATCTTCTGTTCTTTTCTTATTTGATTCAGAATTAATTAAATCACTTGTAGTACCGGCGATTGTTAAATGTGCTACACCAAGGTTGAAATTCTCAGAACTAGTATCAGATTCGTTCACTTTACTTAATTCTGTTATTGTTTTTTCTCTTTCGACAAGATCTTTATTTTTTCTCATATCAAGTATATTTTTACTAATGACTTGCTGGCTTATTGCATTCGAAGTATTTTTATGTTCATTAGGCATATTATCTACTGACTTAGACAAACTAAAATTATTGGTACATGTAACTAAGGGCTTCGTAAATATTTTTCTATCACATGACACTTGACAGTCTTCATTTTGGCCTTTTACACGTTCATTCTCTACACTACTTAAACTACATTTGACAGAAGCTAAACATAAAGCCCTGAGATTCGGTACCAAAACAAACATTCCGTTTTGTTCCGTTCGGATTGCACTATCTGCATTTAACATTATAAATTGCGTTGGCGATGTTTTCTTGTCTCTTTCAATGTTTTGAACTATTTTCTCTTCAGTGTAAGGTTTAAGCATTGCGTCTAGTGGTGTGCTAGGAGATAATGTGTCATCAGTATATTGACTGTTGGTTTCACTGTGACGTTCAAATGAGTGACTAAGTGTTCCTATAGTTTCACGGTCCATATCTTCCTCTATTGAAGCATTCGGTTCGAAGTCTTTATCGAATTTGTGTTCTGGTGTAGTTACCAGAATATTCTGGAAATTAGTGATTCCAGGTGACTTTACTAAACTAGACTGGATTGGATAATCTTTTTTACAATCCAACGTCAATGCATCTCTTGACGGACTAGCCTGATGACTCGACTCAGAACTTGAAGTTTTCTCAGAATTCAGTATATTGTCGAGATTCTTGATAACATCACTAACGTCACGGTAGTAACCAACATCATCTTGACTGTTGTTTATTATATCCTTTAACCAAGGATCGACTCTGTGAATGTCTGAACAATCAGAGACATCTTGCTGATCATGGGCCCCGACTGCGGGATTTTGTTCTTGGTCTTCAGGAATGGCATTTTCGCTGTGAATGAGGTAGATATTTCTGACGTCTTCTAATGAGCCATGAAGATTGGTGAGACTCTCTGACTTTATGTGGACCGACAACGGGTCTCTGTCAGACATGATACTGCTCGATCTAGAGACAGCGGTGTCGATGTCTAAACTCAATGTATCCTGGGTATGGAGATTATCAGCAAAATCTTGATCAGAACCAGTGAAATGGGATGCTATGGATGTGCTCGGGACGTGAACTATTGCAACGTGTTCGTCTAATTTAGGTATAGTATTTGGTTTAAGCCTCTGCCATCTTTCTTCGAAATAATTGCTGCTGTAGCCGTCGTCTACTCCAAGATCGTTGGAGCGCTGGTGACTAGTGTACAAGTGGTTTAGCAAAACATATACTTGTTCGGATGTTGGACGACCTTCGGCGTTTAAATTCCAACAAAGTTGCATTACTTGATACCTGTAAAAAATAATCAGTTTCAAATATGTCAATAATGAATTACGTAATCTACACAAAAAAATAATATCCTTACAGATGCGCTCGGTATGGACAGGGCAACGCAGGTTCGGGCAGTGGTGGATTGGTAGTAGGTGCTGCTCCCCACGAGCAGATTTCCCACAGTAGCGCGCCTAGTGACCACACATCACTGCTAGTCTGTAATTCACACAAAAAGTATAGTTATATATGTCTATATGTTTAATTACATCTTTTTTGTTCTTATATCGAAACTGATCGTAAGTGTGAAGATATTTAATTAATATAAAATGTAAAAATGCATCATATCAATTTGAGGGGAGCATGGAGGTTCACAAGTGTTGAAATTCACGCGAAACAGGCACGAGGTTTACTAGATTTGTTATAACAGAAATGAGAATAGTGAGTGAGAAATATTGATAAAAAGAGAAGTACGCATGACCCAGAACATACGTTTTTAATGAAACAAAGCACATGAATATAATGTAGAACATCACATAATTAAAAAGAAATTATTAGAAAATGCAGTTATGAATACTCAGTTCGTAAAATATTTACGAGGATACATGTTTAACCATAGAATAATAATTGATCTCACTCATGCTTCCAGTAGAGAGAACCCTTATTGACAGGTCCCTTACATGTAGCAACATAAGGGTAGCTATATTTTGATTATAATATGTGCTACGATGATCATTTCTTCTAATAATGGTTTTAAATTTTTGTTACACAAAGAACTGCATTTTTTTCGAAACTCGTGGCAAGTCAACATGACACAGACAACCAAAGCGGTGGAAACGAATTATTCGAGTCGATGAAGCCATATTCGGTGTAGTTTTAGTTGCCGTATTACTTGTACGCCCGCGCAGTGATGTAACGAGACCGAGGGACGCAGTAATGACCAGGACAAAGTTTTGGGTTACGCATGGTAGTAGCATACTTACAATTGTTTTTATCACTTGAACGGGTGTAAATGCGCCCAACTGTACTATACTAGATGAGTCGGTAGGGTGAGGGTAAATAAGGGGAAAGGGATATGCAAGGGAACTTTTTAAAATTATTTGCGATCAGGATGGCGGTCTTGGACATGAATAAAATTGGGGTTGAGAACGGGAACGTATTCAGTATCACGAATAGCATCAGAAACAAGAATAATAATAATACCTGGGACATCCCACACTGCGCCATCTAGTCCCGAAGTAAGCAAGTATTATTATTGGGTACTAGACAACTGATATACATACCTAAATATTTTATTTTTTTGTAACATATACATATATAGATACTTTTACATCCAGACACGGAACAAATAGACATGTTCATGCACACAAATATTTGTCACGGGCGGAAATCGAACCCGCGACCCTCGGTTCCGCAGTTAGGGTCCCTAACCACTCGGCCAACCGGTTAGTCAAATGGATGAAACTAGACCGAGACCAAAACTGAGATCAGGATTGGGGCCATAAATTGAGTTCCTGCTTCAATTTTGAGAGGACAAAGAAGGAGCTGGCACGAATGTGAAAGAAAGACATTGAGATAGAGAGGCAAGTGCGAGTAGAATAAGATAAATTTTTTTCTGTAAAAACTTAGCCTAAATACATAAAATTTGTTTTGATTAATGTGTTAGTGCTTGTATTTATTATTTAATACCTAAACTAAGCAAATTTATTTCCCTGTGTCTTAGGTATATATTCATACAAAGTAGTTAGCCCTTATTCAACAGATATTTACACAATGACAATGACCAACATAATTAATGAGTACAATTCTGAATTAGAAACTATGATTACATTTATCAGCATTATTTCTACTTTGGCCTTAATTATGAGATTACTAATAATAGGTTTTCTGTGTCATCATATGTTTTTCCTTTAAGCCATTCTTGTGCGGTTCTTTTACATTCGACATTATTCATAGGGTAAATATGTAGATAAGAGTTTCGTGTGTTATATTATCAATTCTTGTGCATTCTTGGGCGCTCTAGAGGCCCTCATAGTCAATCGAACTTATATATCGAGCCTCAGCAATTTTTCTAGCAGGGCATTGTTTATCTCCCGTTTCATGGTGGCTGGCTTTGTTGAAGTGCTGGCACGCAGCACAATTTGCTGGTTCTTATTGTTTTGTGCATTCCTTAATTGAGTGTCCATATTGTTGGCACTTGAAACACTTTGTTATTAGTGTGTAGTCCCTCACTGTGCATGAAGTCCAGTTTATAAATAATCTTTCTTTTCTATTAGTATTTTTCTAAGGTGAGCCGGTAGTTCTAATATAAAATTGCAATAAGGCGCGTTTCTTTTACCGGATTGTGGCTCAGTTTGATTGACTTTAGAAACTTTTCGCGTTCCATGTGCTGATATTTGCCTGAAATGTTTTGTTCATACAAGCATTCGAATACTTCCTTCTCAGAAGTATTTGTAGGCACACCCAACAATAACTTTAGCTCTACGTTTTGTTGTCTCTTGAACTGTTAGTCCTGATGTTTTAAGCTGCTCTGACTGCTTTAGTTTTGCAAGGTCATCTTTTCCTTCAGCGCTAATTATAATGCCGTCACTTTTGGTCTTCCTCATTCCATGGATATGAAGCTTGAGTTCTTCAGGCTTGATGATGGTCTGAATAAGCTTCATAGTTTATTCACTTGATTTATCTTGGTCTGCTGGGTAAATAGCAATACTATTGGTGCTCAATGGTCGAATAACAGGGCTATTACTTTTACTCACTACTTCTGCAACAGATATGCTTGGTGATTGTATCTTCGGAGCCGAGCAGATGCATTCTTTTAAATCTTTGATCTGATCTTCAAACTGGATATAGATCTCCTTTTGATCAGTCAAGGTCTTAATATTTGTTTGGGCTGAAATATATTTTTGTTTTAGTGACTGATATTTTACAGTCGTTTGAGACGCACCTCCTAATACATTTCTGCTAATATTGCTTATTTTCAGCTTCTGTTCTGTATTTAGTTTTCCTTCATTAGATATATTACATATATCGCTCAGGCATTGTTGGATGGAGGAAAGCTATTTTTGAATTTTCTGGGTTGATAATACTGCTTCTTTTTCCGATGCTGTGGGTGCTTCTTCAGTCGATCTATTTGGCTGGTTGGCCACTTTGGTGGTGGTGGTGGGCTTCGACTAGTTATGGCACTTCGGTTGAAAGGACTATCCATTGTTGTATTATTATTCAATAAACAACACCAATCTAAGTGTGTCGATGGCTACATGACTAACATGCGCTGACACTGTTACGCAGATGTTACTTTGACACTGATTTTATAAATTGTGTAAATTAATTAATAACTGCAGATGACACGTCCATCTGCAAGCGATAGCCGAGAACGAATCCTCCTCCGAATTATGAATAAAAAGTAATAAACTTTAATTTTGTTAATGTTGGTTTTGGAGGTAATATATTATTTTTGGAAAAACTGAAATGATATTGAGTGGTCAATGCGGGAAAAGCCTTGGAAATGCGCTAGTATACTATAATACATCCTTACAGTGTGTATGAGTGTATGTCTTAATTCCGGCGCAGCGTTGTCGGACGGGAGTGCGTCACCATAGCGGCCGAGGACCGCGCGTACAGCCTCGCCTTCCCCACGGACTAACACGCTGCTAGTTGATAGATCGCTAAAATTTGAAAATATATATTGGGTTAGAAGTCATACTAAGTATCTCACATAGTATAAGGTCAGAGTAAACGAGAGTTTACTTTGATTAATATTATTGAAGTTAATTTTCACTGCATGTGTAATCAGACGGCGTGGTGCTATATAAACGAAGAGAGTGCTCCAAGAGGTGTTTGTAGTGTTCGGCGTTTCAATCAAATCAAATCGGCGTCTGCAGTTGCAGCTAGCTGTCAACCTGTGTACAGTACATATGTAGCGTGCATTTTGCCCGTGAACCTCGTCTCCGATTGCCACGTTGTCCAACGAGTAACCAAGCTTGACCGAAATCGAATAACGCGCTCTCACTCCAGTATCATATATGTTAAGTATATTTCTCTGTGGGTATTATTGTTTCGAATTTCGTTAGTTTTGAATTCGGTCCTTCTCCACTTATGGTGACAACGTTAGTAATCAATAATCTACAATATAAAGCTGTTGACAGACTGCGGATAGTTTTATAGGAAACTAAAAATATCAAAAGTGATAATTTGGTAAAAACAAGTTATCTAAATCGAAATTTTTCTCAGCTCGCGTACATTAAACCTCTAAGACAGAGAGAGTTATCATGTGTGCAATTGTTATACATGTTAACCCTCACTAAAACTAAAAAAAATTGACAAGCCACACATTTTTAAGCCCTTACTTGTTTAAATTCAAACTCACCCATATACGAAACCCTGTGCATGCATATATGATAGGCCAGATCCAATATCACACTTGAGTCTTAAAGGCACCCCGCTTTCGTTTAGTATCGCCATTTTGGGACGGTTCGTTATCAGGTATTGCCGTAGGTCCTGTAGAAAGAAACATGATTTGGAAAACAAAAGGGTATACTACTAATATTGAAAATATTTTATTTATCTAGAGGATTTTAAAATAAAATTTATAAACAAAATTATATTTGATTGAAGAATATGGAACTCATAAGCTATTAAACTTTTATCTCTGCCCCTTTCTTGCTAAACAATATTTAACATTATTTTAAATGGCCTCTTGTCCCAGGTCAGCACACCCTGCAGTACTGTCCTCTCTGTCTAATAAAATAATTTAAACATTTATAAATTTGTTAGTAGAGTTTAATTTTTTTAAATTATTATGCAATAAGTTTTTTAAATATGATATATTCAAAAAACTTTTTCATGTAAATAATTTAAAAAAAATAGTCATCTACCCTATTGACACGGGGCGACCCGGCTGTCGACCTTTGACATCAGGCCTTTGGCATTAGACATTTGCATATTAATATAATTATTATTGATACATGTCAAGATAATTTTGTTCGAGGCAATTATAGACTGACCGAAAAATCTTAAATTACATCTGCTTTCGACACCAAACGGCATTTTGTGGAACTTTTTGGCACTGGGCCTTATCAGACCAATTCGTACCGCTGAAAACGTCTTTCTTTTCACGTAAAACGTGTCCCTAACCGCGGTTGTTTTTAATGTCCTACAAAAACTATCAAGAACTAAAAGAATACTGTCTATGACAAAAATAATAATCATTAAATTATCTACAAGAATAAATATTTTAAAGCACCGAATGACACAATAATTATGATTTTTTAAATGTGTTTTTTAAATTAAATGTTAATGATTTTATTAACCTAGGTACTACATATTAATCCATTTGGGTTAGATCCAAGGTCACAAGCAATTTGATCGACAGAGACAATTGATTGATAATGACAAGTTAATAGGTTAAATTATATTAGTCATCATTATTAATTCAATCTTACCACTGGACACAACTCAAATATTAACAACCACGGTTCCTCGTTCAAGCAGTAAGTTAACAACTGTAGCACGTTCTCATGTCTCAACTCTCTGTATATTCTGCCTTCTTCTAGAAACTGCGCTTTTTCTGCTGAAGAAGCGTTCTGGCCTAAAATTCTGACTGCAACAGTGGAGTTATGAGTATTTCCACCATTAGACTCTATTTCGCCTTCAACGATCTGTAAAAAGAAATTTACAATTTAATAAGATCATTTTTTTATAACATACAGTTCTTGTGTTTTCTATCGAAAATATTGTTTGAAATTAAAAACTAATTTGGTCTTTTCAATTAAAAAAAAACATGTTTTTTTTAAATTCAAGTTCATTTTTCAAAATGGTGATTAACAATAGAGTTGAAAAGGTTGTATGTTATTGATGATAATTGCTCGGCTAGGAGTTTTTTTTTTCGAAATGGCACATGTAAAATGACGTACTTTTATATACCTCATCTTACGCGGAATAAAAAATGTTAATTGAATAAGTAGTAAAACATAAATTTTATTTTTAAAATTCCACATGACCTCACTCAGTTTTATTAAGATGATATCATTTACGTAATTTTTGTATTGATAATATGCACTATATTGAGAACAAATCGAAAACGATGAGAAATTAAACTTAACTTTAATATTTTTTTATCTAGGTTTGTATCTATCATGTTTTTGGCTTAAATTAAGTCTTAACCTGTGAAGTTGCCGTTCTTCATTACTGGCCATTTCAAACAAAAAAAATTTTTTTGATTGGTTGTGAATTCTAAATTCAAATTAATTTTGTTTTAAAAACATGACATTCTTACATTCTTTTTACAAAGTCACTCTTTTGTTTATTGATTAGCATTGTGCTTTCATTACATGTGAACATTTTTCGTCATAATGGACACTTTAAAAATTCGTGTAATTATGGAATATGAGTTCCGTCGTGACACTAATGCGGCACAAACGGCAAGTAATATTAACAACGTTTATGGAGAGAACTTAAAGAACGGACAACACGTTATTGGTTTGCGCGCTTCCGTTCTGGAAATTATGACTTGAATAATGAACCTTGTGGTCGTCCGGACACTTTGGTCAACAATGATGAAATGGTGATGGTCATCGTTTGGTGGTCTAGTGCCGGTGTCATTCATCACAGCTTTTTACAAAATGGCATGAGCATCACTGCAGATGTGTACTGCAAAGAACTGAAGACAATGATGGAGAAGCTCGCACGTTTGCGACCAGCTTTAACCAATTGGTTGTCCCCGCTGCTCTTTCCCGACAACACGCGACCCCACACTGCGCAACAAACAGTCTCCAAGCTGCTGGAGTAGGGATTGGAAGTTCTCCCTCATCCGCCATACTCACCAGATCTGCACCCCCCGACTATTACTTTTTTCAAAATTTGGAGAACTTTTTAACAGGAAAAAAATTTAATTCCCGAGAGACAGTACAAAATGCATATGAAGAGTTTGTGGCCTCCCATCCACTTGATTTTTACAAGAAGGGTATCAATAAACTGGCACTGCATTGGCAAAGATGCATCGATTGCATAGGTGATTATTTTGAATAACAGAAATAAAGATGTTTAAAAAAAAAAACTTTAACTTATTTCATACAAAACGGCAACTTCATAGGTTAAGACCTAATATCAGCATTAGTATAACTAAGTTTCCATATATTTTTTTGGAGAAGTACGGTTTCAGACTTACTTAAAAAATCTAATGTGGAACTTGCATTTTTGATATTCATTTTGACATTTTTGATACATTTATAATAATAAACCTGGGACATCCTACACAGCGCCATCTAGTCTCAAAGTAGGCAAGGATTATGCTTATATTATGGGGTATTGGACAACTGGTATACATACTTGAATATCTTTTTAATATACACATAATGATAGATATTTTTACACCCAGAGACGGAACATATAGACATGTACATGCACTTTGTCCCAGGTGGAAATTGAACCTGCAACACTTGGTTCCGCAGTTAGGGTCTCTAACAACTCGGCCAATCGGTCAGTCAATAATTTGCTATATCTTTGCAAGGAAATTGGTCAAACATACTTGACAGTCATCATCACACTTAATAATTTACAGACATAAATATGCACTGACCCTGCCAAACCATCCACGACCGATTTCACGTAGATATTGCAACTTGTTTCTAGAAAAGTTTTCATCTGCTGTTCCTGAAAACGAACAAAATATATATATTATATATTATGTCGCCGTCATGTGGTTAAATCAGCCACTCATTGGTACATTTAGCCAATTCATTAAATGCCGGCATTCAGTTAAACGCCTAGGCCATTCGTTGAATGAATTAAGATAGCTCAACGTTAAACATGTTGGCTCATTGAAAGCTAGGTCCTTTGGCTAAATCAAAGGCCACATTTAAATTTAGTTTTTTTTGCTTGATCGTTTGATCTATAATTTTTATCGTGTGCCGCCATAAAATTAAAATGGCGACCGGGAATGTGCCAAGCTCGAACAAAAATCTTCGAACTTCTTTATTTTATTTTGGAATATAATAATTTTCAAATATTTTATTTGGGCTTGAACTCTATATCGATATCGATACTAGTAACCCACACTAGCTGGCAGTAGATTTGAGGCACACCAGGCATATAAGAACCTATTATTGCACTACAATAAAAAAAAAAATTATCAGAATATAACAATATATGTAGACCTTCTGGGCTTAGAATAATGTAAAATTTGGAATCGGCATAGAGCGCCGAAAACTGTTCCGCGAAGTAAGCTAATTAGCTTAGTTCGTGCTTTGAGATTCGCAGATAGGAAAAACAATCACACCGTCACATTTGCAATATTAGTTATGATTTATTCTTTGATTATTTATATTTTATATATTCTTATATAGAGACACACAATGACATCAAAATAATGGGCCAACTTTTACATGCTTGAGGGTGTGACTAAAACAGACCAGATACTTCTGCTACGCCATACTAAGCACGTACTAAGGCATCTGTGTGCGTTATTTATAACCGAAAAGTTAGGTGTTATTTTAATAGATGTTTTTGGCCGACTCTCTATATCGACATACAAATAATCAAAGGGTTTAGTATGCTTAGATACTACGATTCGACAAACTTTCATAATCTATTCTACGATGCTAAAGCTTATTTTTTTAATATTTAAAATTTAATACTTTTATCGTGCAGGCGCCAATAAGGCACACAAACTCATCAAAAATTTACCTAAAAGTTACCAAAGTAACAGATAAAAGAAGTAATAACTCACTAAACCATAAAGAATATTGCGCTAAGGAATCCTCAGCGGTGATTATGACTGGCGGCAAAGGCAGCGGTTCGAATTCAACTCTAGACTCCCCGCTTTCAGCTCTCTCTCTATCTCTGCTCTCCTCTTCCGTCGCGATATAGCCGAGTGCATTGTTGTTGGCAATATTCTGCATTTCCCTGAGCGATATCGGCCCGTTGTTGTTGTCTTCGGAGGCGGGCGCGACGACGACCGCTTCAGAGAAACCCGAATCGGGGGGTCGGGAACGACGAGAGGAGCCATCGTGCAGGTGAGACGCGCTTGCAGTGAACAACTGTGGGGAATGAGGAAGTATTTGATTAAAATTACGTATAATCAATTTGTATTTACAGTAATAAAAAGGTATTATTTATCAAACATGTTAGCTCTCACAACTTGGCATGAAAACATATTTCGAACTATATAGTCACCGCCGAGTTCGAAGCTTCTAGTCAAAGAGAGTAGGCCCCAAAAAATAATCCGAAAAATAAAATAAAATATAATGCGAAATATATATATATAAAATTAAAAAAAATGCGAAACGAATAATCCAATAAGAATATCAGTTTCCATGTGAATGTCGAACACACTAAAAGTATTTATCTCCATTTTAAATAAATTAACCTGTGTGCATATTGAGAGTGTACAGATGTGTTGTGTGACCCGTCTTTACAATGAAAACAATAATTATTGGGTTCGAGTATAGTGACCAATTTAATATTTTTAGCAGGTGTTTTAATTACATGTATTATATAATTTAAATTCTAAACATATTTAAACCCAATTAGACCTTAAGTTATATAACTTTTTTACTTTCATAATTATGATTAGTAACTTTCATTGGATTCTAAATAATTTTGGGTGCATGCGATATAATGTAACTAATAAATTATTATTTGTTTTTTTTATTATTTGTTATTTTTTATTATTTTTTTGTTATTTCTTATTAGTTTTATTTTTTATTATTATTATTATTATTATTGTGTATTATTAACTATATTGCACCTATATATGCATAATTTACTAATAAATAATGATAAAAGAAAATTACTATGTTAGTTTTGTTTAAATATTAATATATGTAAAAACCTAGTATTTATTATGCAATGCACTATGTCCCATTACGATTGTATATCAATAAATGTTAGCCATTAAATAAAATTGAACTTTCTACATTCGTAAGACGGTTAATAATTAAATTACCGCTTTTGTTCTTTCGTCTTTTTAATGTGTAATGATAACGAATGTAGCCGATGTTTGACGATTATAACTGATGGCAGTATTTTTTCTAGGACTATTGTAGTGTACTGATGATTAACCTAAATAGACCTCTGAAGGCTATTTAGAACTGCCTATCTATATCAGTGTTCAAATGTAAAAGTACTCTATGTCCTTTTTCGTACTCCAAGTTAGCTCTATGTCTGTATACATGCAAAAATTTAACAAGCTCGGTCCAGTGGGCCCTGAGATTATACATGACAAACAAACTATATCAACCTTCTCCTTTTTATAATGTTAGCGTTGATTGAATATTCCAGTATCGAAACAAATTTCGTAAAATTGATTCCAATATTTCGAATAACTGGTATGAGCGTATGGAATTTGTTTGTATCCCTTCGTGAATATTATTCACTGTGTAGATTCACGATTCACTAATGTTTAAGTAGGTAAGGTAAGTTAAGTAAACGCTCATGGAGTTAATGCTTAAGTTCGCTCAATTTAAGCATTAACTGCATGGGCGTGATTGTGGCGTGGACTATATGTTTAGAATCCGCATTTAGGCATCTCAGCATGAAGAATAGCTATCCTACAGGAATCGTGTACTTTTTCGGGATGCAAATTATTTTGATACTCGTATTATTCCAAGCCTTAAAATACGATCTTACAAATAAATAATATCAAAATCCGTTCGGTCGTTTTATGAAAAAAGAAGTTATCTTACCAGATATTTTGCTTTTGTCTAAGACAAAAAGTAGCCTTGTCTACGCTACAAGAAGCTGGCAACACAATCAGCAAAGAGTAAGGCCTCGTATCTCAGCGCGCGCGCGTCTTCTTACTCTATGACTCTTTATTACTCATGTGAATCAAGCGCAAACATTTATTGTAATACAATTATTCTCAAATTAAGATAAATTTTATGAAGACTATTGATTGTTTATTATATTAATTGAGCCATTCCTTCACCACAGTGTTTCTTTACAAGCATTAAATTCAGTCGTCTATATTGAGACAAGCCTATATGTTATTTTAATGTATAAGCTATATTATTGTAAAGTTTCATCCATATCTGTTCAGCCGTTTTCATGTGATCGAGTAACATACATCCAAACATACAAAAACTTTCACATTTATAATATTAGTAGGATAAGTACGCTGCAACTCATCGCACCATCATCCAGTTGCCTGAACGTAAGTACACGAATGAGTTTTATAAGTTTAGGAATTCGTGACCATCAAAACTCAGAGTTTAGGAATTCGTGACCATTTTTCGTTACGGGCTCCTCGCCTATTACGGAAGTGTCTGATAGCGTGCCTACAGTAGCGTGTTAGAAAACAAAATGATTCGCCGATATGTGGCTGAAACGCTAAATGATTGAGAAATCCCATTAAAAAAATTAAAAAGTTTCAATTTTGCATGGTTTCAATATCGCATCGGTATATTGAAGACTTTCACGATATTTTTTGATGGTACCAGTTTAGTAGTAAAAATTTGTTGACTAATATTCCAATACAACTACTTCCAATATTCAGAATAGAATGACTTTGTTTGCCACCGAACATAAAAAAATATATTATTGAGAAATTGAATTCGACACGAATTCTCGGTATCGCGGGAAGTGTATTAAAAGTGAAATTACTCCAAACAAAAACAATAGGTACCACAATCAAAATGACAGTAAATATTAAATCTAAGGCCATAGAATTTTTGACCGGCTTCAAAAAGGAGGAGTTCGCCTGTTTGGTTTTTTTTAAATACATACCTATATCTTCGTCAATTGTGGACCAATTTAGAAAATTTTTATTTTGTTTGAAAGGGTTTACTATACTTCCGAGGTGATCCCATTGTCACCAAGTCAGGATTTGATGATGGAATCCCAGAGAAATCGAGAAATACCCCCTCAAATCTTATATGCGTCTGGGAATCATCATCTCATGCTACTGAGCTGTTGATGGAAGCTACAACACTTCTTAGCGGTCAAGTGTTAGAGGATAATACTGCGATTTGGCGACAGTTTTCTCCAAACGGCGCTGTCTTATTTGAGCAGTGTTTAAAAGCCCTATTTGTACTAAGTAAAAATGAATTATAATTACTTATAACTAAAAATTAAAAGATAAAACATGTTTTTACAAAAAAAAAACGCCTTAAAAAGTTTAGAGTAAAATGTTTGAAAATTATATTTTTACTTTAAAGAAAAGAGTATTAATGGGCAGCATATAGTTTATGAAATCGGTGCCAACTCCGACATTTTACGAGTAAATGGGTACTTACCAGGTAAAAACAATTACAACAATGATATATTCACATCTATAACAAAAATAAAATACAATATAAAGTCAATGACATGGCACCAACTATATGCCGCCTATTGATGATTTTTTCTTTAAATCTATATATATATATAAATGAAATGAAGCTTGTTAGTCTCACTAAAACTCGAAAACGGCTGGACCGATTTGGCTAATTTTGGTTTTGAAATATTCACCTAAGAGCGTGTTCTTGGATAAAGTTTGCAGTCATGGGCCACCAGGAGCACTGCGATATATATGTTTCTCTAAAACAGTTCTAAGGATCTTGCCGCGGTTTTTTGTGTTACATAGATATATCACCTAAGACCAGGTTCTTAAATAAGGATTGCGGTCATGAGCTACCAGGGGGGCTACAATATATACATACGTTTTAAACTGTTCTGAGTTCTGAGGCGGCACGAAGTTCGCCGAGTCAGCTAGTAAAAATATAATTTTTAACTTTTTAGTTCAAGTTTTGATGGCCGTTTTTTTTTGTAATTATTTATTTTTTATATAGCAAACCACTCTAGACAACACAACATAAATATAAAAGTATAAATATATCTATACCTGACTCTCAGTTCCTTGGCTTTGCTGTAGAAGAAAAAATAATTTGTTAATCATCGGTAACTTCAGGTTAAATTAAGTACATAATCCGACATGTTTTAGGTTGCATTCGCATTTGCGGCTTACTAGAAGCCACAGCCAATGACATCACGCCACGTGGGCAGTAAGTTTAATGAGAGTGACATTGCATAATGTGATTGGTTGAAGCCGTTTACAGTGAGCTAATGTGGCCGTGACTGTCGGTCCTTAACACAGACTAGAAAAAAAGATCCACTCCGCATCACATAGCTCACTTAGTACTAGTGAAGTAGCTTAAGTGAGCCAGTCCGCTTATAAATATAAGTAAATAAATATAAGAGGGCTCCGTGTAAACTGTCATCTGCGGTAAATTTCAAATGAGTTTCGTATGCGATACATGTAATTAATAATACTGAGACAACCCACACAGCGCTATCTGATTTTAAAGTAAGCAAATTTATGCTTGTATTACGGGTACGTATTAGACAACTGATAATACACTTGAATATCTTTTATAAAACATACATAGGTATTTTGCACCCAGACACAGAACAAATAGACAACAATGCTAATAATGCACACAAATATTAGTCCCGGACGGTAATCGAATCGATCTTTGGTTTTGCAGTTGGGATCTCTAACCACTCGCCCAATCGGTCAGCTAACTGCAGGTTTATACTGAACAAAGAAAATTTTCCCTGACGATTATGGTAGGTATACCATTTAGTTCAACTATTTCATTATTATTGGTATTCAAGTTATTATCATACTTTGTTTAGATTTATTAAAAGTTTTATATGTACCTATTTTTTTTTTTGTTATTTTACTAGATCTTTGTCGTGAGTCTTCAAACAAGGATGTTTATACGGATTTTAAATAGAGATAATTTTAAAGTCATAACGAGTTCTTTCAATAAGAATATATTATAATGGTTCCTATATCATGTAAAGGTTATATAAAAGGAAAACACATCAATAAATAAAATATTTTCCTCTATTGCAATATTGTAATGCTCAAATTCAAAGTTACTGTACTGAGTGACACTAAAGCAGTATGTAGTTACTCAATGGTGTGTACACTTTCAAACATTAGAATATCTCTTGAATTTATTAGAAAAAATGTTTAGATGGTTTCATAGTGATAATTCACAATTTTATTAATCGATTTTAATAACATTATATTGAATATTAATATAAGAATATTAAAATCGATTATTAAGCGTATTATAAATACGCGAAGGAAACATTTTCAATCCCTTTTTAAGCATATACAGGCTAAGTTTTTGAGATGAGTCTGTATAGCTAAATCCTAAACTATGAAAAAAAGAGAAAAGTGTTCAAAGGATTTGAGAGGTCGATTTTTGAGTAACAAAAAATGCATATTCATATTTAAAAAAAATCTATTACTATTACAGTAAACCAAATCACTTGATTTGGTAATCTATATATTAATACGTGAAGAGAAGTATTTGTAAACGTTTTTAAGCATAGGTATCGCGCGCACGGAGTAGTGTGAGATTTGGTATACTTAAAATTTTAATGGAGGAGTGCAGAAAGCTAAAATTTATATGTTACAAATACTGTAAATGTCAAATATATAAGGCTTTGTGACAGCGCCAAAAGCGCAATTCTGAAAGTCACTTAATTAGTCTGTTGTTTACGTTCATACTGTCACTACCAAACATATATTAGTCTGTCGTTTGTTGCAGTTTGAATTGACTTACTATCGCCTAATTATTATTGGTGGTTTCAAAAAAATTAGTAAGGTCGAATTTCGACCACTGGGCGACCACTAATATTATAAATTTACTAAACTTTGGCTAAATAACATCAGAAAAATTAAAGCTTTTGTGAATTGTTCGTGGTTATTTTTAAAAATCTAATCAAGTCCTATTTGCATTTGTCTAAAGTCTGACTACATATCTACCAGGTACAATATTTTCTATGACAATCTAGCATAATTACATTACAAATTTTGAAATAAATATTAATTCCAATAAAAAGAGCTATTAAAATAAAATATTTCTAGTACGATCATAGTAATATTGATATTACAATTTCACTGCAACAGATGACGCAGCCGTGTAATTTGAGGAAACGTTTCAAGGGCTCTTCATTCAGCATTGCTTTTATTCTTACTTTAGTCAATTTCTAAACGAATTGACATTGCACGGTCTACATATATTATGCATCATTATCAATCGACCTATTGAGTATTCGTGTATCGCGGGCGTAGACTCAGGCCGTGGGAACGGTGCCGTGTCCCATCCAATCGATGAACCACACGAACCTCGCAGTTTTGTGTCAACACTATTGAATGGCATAATTGAAGGTGAGGCCCATCGGCTGAAACCGCGTAATGTAACTCTGTCCCTCGCTACACACCGCCCCGCAACACCGGGCACGCGTGACGTGGCGTATTTCTATGAGGTTTCTAACTAAACCAAAAAATTGATCTCTTGATCCTGAAGGCTGATTTTGATGAAATAAACACTAAATGTTACTCAGAATAAAGCTTCATATTTTACAGTAATTAGATTCTGAATCCAATGAGCGGTTTGTACGTGATACACGTACAAACAAAAAAGAAGAAAAAATAATTTTTCTTTTAAAGTTCTATTACTCTTTATTGTGTCTCCTAGTATTTTTTTCGTGGCGACTGAAGACTCATTATATTACCTTTGAGACAGGATCTTGTTGAAGTTGCATCGGATTCAGTATGGTGGCTGCTTAGTGAAAGACACTGATACTTTACAGCAAAAATTCCGACAACTCGTTTATCTCCTCTACAATAAACTTGACCTTCGCTTCGTTTTTCACTCTAACACGAATCACACGTCAGCTGTCATGCGCACCTTGTACATGTATCGAAGGGTTCAAACGTTCTAGAGCTCTTCATAAAATCTCTAAGTTTAATTAATACCAAAAGTGTCTTGTCCGTTTTTCGGATAAGTTAGATTTTTACTTCCATTGGTGTTGTACTGAGGATGCGTTATGTTTGAGACAACACCCGCAACACTTAAATGGTCTATGCTGACTTTGTTTTAACATAAGGGATGAGAACATATGGCCTTTTGAATCAAAAGCGTTAGTCGAGGTCACTTAAATTGTCAGCATACAATTACTGTCATCGATCGATCAATTAAGCTGTAGGTATGTAACTGTGAACGAGGTTCATCACACATCATATCGTTGGCCCAATGCTACAAGGTTCTATGTTTTAAGTTACTATGTAATGACATAAAACCTTGTAATATTATGCCTGTCCAATTGCCAATTATTTGGGGTAAGTATGTACATTTCTTCTATTTATCCCTTCCACATAGGGCACTATGTAAGTTTTGAGATCCTTGAAATTTAAAAATTAAACGCATTTATACTTATACCTATCGAACGTGAATAGCTATTTATAACAATTAAAAGGAACAATATTTCTTTGCTATTTATTCTGTCATCACTTCCTGCTTTTTCGTCTGCAACGAAGAAGCTTAAGCGAGAAAATTTGCGTGCTATCTTCTAATGATTTGAAAGGTTTATCAGAAGTTAAACTTTGAAAGTTTAAAATAATCTTTAGGCGAATCTGCTCGTTCTCAGGAAGGGTTTGATACGAAATCCCGAATTCACACTACCGAATGTTCACAAACTCGAAAATTCAAAATTCCGAAAACTCTCTACGCTGGTAATACAGATATCACGTACCGCTGGTGCTTTATAATTTTAATATGGTGGTTAGAAACAATTATAAGTGGTTGAAATTAAATTCCTTAGAATCCATTACAATTATACATGTACACACATCACCGACATACATCCAGGTGAAACCACAGTGAAGCTTATAAAAGGGCGTTAAAATATTTCAATTTCAATAATGCTTGTTCAATTAGTAATTTTTAAAGTTACGGGAATATGAACTTTCAGGATTTCGAATCAAACCCCACAGGAAACGATTTTTAGATGGTTTGACGAATTCAAAATGGGCAGAACTACCCTTGAAAATGATGACAGAGGTGAACAGTGTGGACACCCACCAACGGCAGTCACTGCAGAAAATGTGTGAACTACTGAAATGCTGGTGCGAGAAGACCCACGAATCACATATTATAAGGACATAGATATAATCTTACACATTAGTTCGGTAATTGTTTTTATTATATACTAACATGGAACTATTTTTTTTAAACCACAAAATTAAAACACAACATCATCTTTAAGGTGGTATGAAAAAAGATATCCAAAGCGATAAACTATATAGTTTGTTACTATTAATGACAAAAAAATGATTTCTAAAAAAAAAGTACCGAGTGCGAAGGTTTTCACAAGAATGGTGGAAAACTTGAAAAGTGGAGGGACTTACGAGTAACGTATACCTACCAAGACGGTCGCAGCAGAACGATTTGGACTTTGAAATATGTATTTTTATTTATTTTTAGGCTTAATTTCAAATATCGAATACCGTACAGTTTAAGATTGGTTTTCACTGCGGAGGTTGCAGAACACAGCGCGTGGTTCGACGCGCACTTGGCCGGTTTTATTTCTTTCACGTCACAGCGGTGACCTTGGCACTAAAGCGAGATCAAAACAATAATGACTCACGGGTCGCGCAGTAATCAAATTCATCTTATTAATTATTAGTTCTTCATGTCAGGCAAATGCCAGCTATCACAATCTAAATTATGTACGACTTTATGTGAGAGGCGACAAATGTCAAGTTATTTTTACACTTATTTATAATTATAATCATACTTAAAACACCTAACACACGGCCAAACTAGACAGCCTGTGTTGTGGGTATTAGACAAGTGATATACACACTTAGACATTTTCAATACAAAAAGGTTAAAGGATTCGTCAATAACATATGTGTACCACTCACCACCAACGTTATTTGATAACCTAGTGAGTATTGAACCAATTATCACAGCAATTATTATGATTACCGCTGTGCTGTAAATACTGATGTAAGTATAATAACAATGGAATTTCTATTGACTTCGGTAATGTTTTGAGGGTGAAATAATAATAATGATCTCAGTGCGGTGGTACTTCACGTCACAATATTTCGAATATAATAATAATGGTACTTGAGACATCCCACGCGACGCCATCTAGTCCCAAAGTAAGCAAGTATTATGCTGGTATTATGGGTACTAGACAACTAACATACGTACTCAAATATTCTTCATAATACATACATATTTAGACATTTTATACCCAGAAACTTAACAAATAGACATGTTCATGGACACAAATATTTGTACCGGGCGGAATTCGAATTCGCTACCTTTGGGTTCTGTAGTTAGGGTCTCTAACCACTCGGCCAATCAGTCAGACAAGTCAATACAGAGGTCATATAAGTCAAACGTACGAATTTTTGAAATACTACCGGTTGATAGTATCCTCAGCTGGATGGGATCCAGTCAGATCCAAAATGGCAGGTACTTGCAAAACCTCTGTGCCAAGTTTCGAAAAAATCCGTTGGAAAATAACGACTTTAGTGCAAGGTCGGACAAACAAATAGATTACCATACCAAAATTATCTCCCAACGCCAGCGGTACATAACACTGAGCTTTGAATTAGTTCAATAGAAGAGTAACGTTGGCCGAGTTAGTTCGAGAACTAAAGTCATCACATTTAAGCCTTATGATGAGAAAGAGAGACGAGCGGGACGCACGTCTGGCCCACGCGATTGGTTACCTAGATGTTTATGTTGTGTCTAGGTGTCTTTGTATTCCCCGTCACAACTAGTTATATAGTATTGAATGAAAGGTAGATCCAAAAAAAAGTAAATAGAGATGATAAAATTTGAGGGCTTTGAACTCTAGCAAGAGGACGCCTTCTAGTCTACCACATTCAAAGTGCGGTGACTATATATTATTTAAACTTAAAAACTGGCAAGTGCGGGATCCATTAGGTCCATAGTCGGTGCGCATTTGTATTATATGGTCGCTTAAAGCGATTTTTTTTTTGTTTTAGTGGTTTCTCTCAATTAATACGAAAATAATGTATTGAAGTAAATGGAAACAATTTTGATTGAACGTTCTAATTAATCTGCAAGATTTATTTTCAGAGTTTGAAATGCTTTTATAAAAATAGAAAGTTTATAAGGGCACCTCCAGTTTTTTTTTTATTTAGTATTTATTAACAACAACAACAACATAACAATTTATAAATATGTTTTACAAGAGTGAAAAGAAAAATGGAGGACCTCTGTGTCTGAACTAGGAGAACCTGTGCTTCAGACAACAGAGCTCTCCGTGACAATTGTTTCAAATTAACTTTTAAACTTAACTTAAATTAACATTTAAGTTGTTTTTAAAAAAGTGATCCCGGTGGCAGCCGTTTGTTCAACTTGGTAGAGCCACTTGATACTGTGACCACACAAGCATGAACATTGCAGCAGGACGGCAAGAGTCCGCACAGGGCGTCCGCATAGCGTTGTGCGCACGCGTAATGATTTCATAGATTAAATATTACGGTCCGTTCCTTGCATCATCTGACGTCTACAGAGCATTGTCCTCGCTATTAGTAATTTATATTATTTTCAACTTGATACCTACATGGAGCCGTTCCCAAGGACAAACGTTTTGACGTTTAAACAGACGAGACGACAAACTCGTCATATAAATGTTCCGTTTTAACTAGTTTTGATACCATTATAAGGAACACTAGAAAAACATAGGCTTGGATCAAAATATTTAACATATCATTTATATATTTTATTTTATCGGAAATATAGATAGAAGATAGAACCTATACCTTTCTCTGGAAATAAAAAAAATCGACAACTTCTTTAGTATATTTTTTTTTCTAAAGTTTGATTCATAAAATGCCCTTGTGATGTCACCTGGACAGATGTTTATTGTTTGCTTTATCTAATACTAAATTAGATCATTATATTTTGATTGATTCATAAGGATTAGAGTTTCCTTTGATATAGTACCTAACCTAAATATATTATAACAACACATACAATCACAACAGCGTCTAGGTCCCAAACTAAGCATTAGCTTGTATTTTGGGTACCAAGCGAGAACACCACATACATATAACAACCAAAACCTGGTGCCAGTATTAATATTCATCATATAAATACTGACCCGACCTGGGATTCGAACCCGGGACCTCCAGCTTCGTAGGTAGGGTCGGTGCCCACTATGCTAAGCGGTCGTCGTAATTATACTTACTTTTTTATTCTTATTTTTTACTGTCCAGATGACGTCATAGGTACAATTTATTCTTTTCAATTATAACAACCATCAGCGCAACTTTAAAACTTTTTTCCAAGCCCATTATAAATCATCTCTTTCTAAAAAAATAAATATCGTAACAAAATCATGTGTTACTTTGTCATGTAAACTCATCAAAAGATAATTTATATCCATCCGGATCGGTCAGTGTGTTTTTAATTATCGTATACACATGAAGCGTCAATTATTCGCATGAATCATGTTATGAGGGGGGCGCGGGCGCTTCCGAGAATGGCATTTTATGAATGGCCTGTTATGTCCTTATCGTGATTAAACATCTTTATCGTTCTACGACGTGTTATTGCGACGTTTTTTTTTGTTTACAAAAAACTCATTAAGAAGAGTCAACTCGATGTTGGTGTGTCCGTCTGTAAATGTCTATTTTTTCAGACATCGATTGAGATGGAATCCCACATAAGTATAATAAATCTAAAAATTGTATTTGTATTTAATACGTGGGTCATTTGAAAAGTTCTTAGCCTAACGTACTTAATGAAACCACACGATTTTGAGTTTATTTTTATTTTTCAACATACTCTCCTCCGAGCTCAAAACACTTTTTCCATCGACCCGGTAAGGCTTCGATACCCGTTTTAAAAAAATCTTCGTCTAACTCCTCAAAATAAGCATCCACGGCGGCTATGACCTCTTCATTTGTAAAAAAATGTTTACCACCTAAAAATTTTTTCAGCTTTGGGAACAGATTAAAGTCGGACGGTGTTACACCCGGTGAATATGGGGGATGAGGTAACAATTCGAAGCCACATTAATGGATTTCTGCCATGGATTGCACAGAGGTGTGAATGCGCGCATTGTCCTGATGAAACAAGACTTTTCTTCTCAATAAACCTGGACGTTTTTCTTTGATTTCTTCTCTCAAACGACGCAACAAGTTGCAATAGTAATCGGAGTTTATTGTTTCACCCTTTTTTAAATAATCCACGAGAATTATACCCTTTGCATCCCAAAAAACGGATGCCATGACTTTGCCCGTTGATAAAACCACCTTTGCCTTCTTTGGGGTGGGCGATCCTGCTCTTTTCCATTGTTTCGACTGTTCTTTTGTCTCGGGTGTATTGTGGTGAACCCAGGTTTCATCCATGGTTATAAATCTTTCAACAAATTCTATTGGGTCAGCTTCATATAACTCTAAACAGTCGCGAGAAGTTGTGAGTCGGTTGCGTTTTTGTTTCACTGAAAGCAGTCGCGGTACCCACCGCGCAGACACCTTAGAGAATCCAAGTTCAGTAGTCATTATATGATGTGTTCGCTCAGATGAGATGCCTACAGTCTTAGCTATCTCCTCGACAGTCAATCTTCGATCAGATAAAATTAAATCCCAGATTTTATCTTCGTTTTGATCAGTGGAAGCAGTCGAAGGCCGGCCACTACGGGGCTCATCTTGAATGGTCTCACGACCACGTTTAAACTCTGCCACCCAGTTTTTAACAGTCGCATACGAAGGAGCGGACTCACCCAAAGTAGCAGACATGTCTTCATGTATAGATTTTGGAGTTAAACCTTTCAAATTCAGATATTTTATCACTGCTTCAATTTTATCCATTTTCAAAAATAACTCTGACTTGACTTACGGTATCACGTGTAAACGAACAATGAGTTACTGTGAATAAACTAAACTGTGCATACTTGTTGCTAAATAATGTAACTACAAAATGAGGGTAGTTATAAAAAAAACCAATCACTTTAACCATGTTAGGCTAAGAACTTTTCAAATGAGCTACGTATTAATTAACTAGTTTATAAAAATAAATTTCTGCGATTATCTTGTGGGGAAACGAAAGGAAATATTATATAAATTCGTTACATTGTAGTCAACATATTGATCATTTTTGTTAAAGTGTAGTTTAAAAAGTTGTTAAAAAGTACAAGTAAATACAGGATAAAATATCGTATAAAAATGTTATAATGATGTATTTAATGTCGACTGACCGATTGGCCGAGTGGTTACAGACACTAACTGCGGAGGCAAAGGTCGCAGGTTCGATTCTCGCTCGGAACACATTTATGTGCATGAACATGTCTATTTGTTTCGTGTCTGGGTATAAAATATCTATACATGTTTATACTATAAAAAATATTTAAGTATGTATACCAGTTATCTAGTACCCCATAATACAAGTATAATACTTGCTTACTTTGGGACTACACGACACAAAACTAGTTTCGAAGTAAATAAGATTAAGTGCATTCCAAGCTATTGATAGGGTTATATCAGCATCTCGTATAGTTACAATCAAACTTTATGACGGATCCGAAAGTAGGCACAAGTCGGATCGCCAGATAGCCAGTTTCAGGTGAAGCGGGACGCAGTGGAGCGAGAGGTGTATGACTGTACCTGCGCAAGCCCACATATAGCGTTGTATTCAGATCCGCCATTAAGTTTGACGCGATCTGTACATCTAATTACAAACTTAAATTGCTATGCACATACTGCAATGGGTATTCACCAAAAGTTTTGACTTATTTAGTATTTTCAAGGAATAATGAATTGCTAAAAATTTACAGCTACGATGTTCTACATATTGCACTTGTTTGTATAGCCGACGACAGCTGCAAGTAGAAGCGACGTCACGTCACATTATTGTTTCACGTTTTCATTTTATATCTCTGTTATTACGCCTCCAATTTTTTAAATATTTTATTCTTTTGACGGACGCCTATGCCTATAAATACACTACAAACTTTTTTTAGACCATGCTGCTTTTTAAGCAATCCTCATTGGGTCATAAAGGTATTTTTTGTATTTAATTTAAACGTCCCGATCGAAAAATCGCATGTAATCGCACCATCGGGAAATCGATCGCCGATAGGTACAGCATAATTTTTGGGCGAAGTCATTCTCTCCGTGCTGTCATTCCTGACAATGGCGTGATAATGCGCAAAAAAAGTACTCAAACGTGACCTAAACAAAATATTTACTGCTTGTCGGTTGAAACGAAGGAAACGGAGATTAAAAATGACACAGCGCCATCTAGTCCCGAACTAAGCAAAGTTTGTATTATGGGTAGCAGAGAACTGATATCCATACTTAAATATTATTTATGATATATACGCATATATATTATGTATATGTAAAACATATTACACCCAGACAGAACAAATAAACGTGTTCATGAACACAAATATTTGTCCCGGGCGGGAATCGAACCCCGACCCTTGGCTCGCGCCAAGCGCGAGCTTGGGCGCGTACCAATGAGTTTTTCTGACTTTAGTACATAACTATCACTGACTCCGTGCCTCGGAGAGCACGTTAAGCAGTCGGTCCCGGACGCTGTTAATAGATGGTGGTCGTTACAATCCTCAACCCGCAGTGGAGCAGCGTGGTGGATTTAAGCTCCAAGCCCCCTCACCCCGGGAGAGGCCTAAACCCCTGCAGTGGGGTAAAAATGGGCTGATGAAGTGAAGTGAAAAAAACGTTATTTTGGCCCTCCGCTGCGCTGTGGAGCAAATATATAAGTTCGGTGAGGTCGAACGAGTCAAAATTGACTCCTAACGTGACATTTTATAACTGTTGTCCGTTTTAGCCACAAGATGGTATCTCGTTTTGTTGCACTCTAACGCATACTTCACCTGTCGCGAATATTGGAACCCGTGTTTTCATGCCAAATTCATTTCATGCTGGCATAGCTATATGATTCAGACTGTTTTAATCATTCATTATGTGATCGCACAAATTTATGAATAGATTAGTCGACTATTTTTTAAATAATTACTTTATATGTAACAGTTTTTTAAATATACTGGCGGGTGTTAGGCTGACCGCAGTCCAAACTTATAAGAGTCCGAACTAAACGAAAAGTTTCATTTGAGCAGATGACACAAACTAACGGTTACCAAGAATACATGTTTAAAGATTGTTTCTTTTTTCAATCGTTTATCTTTTTTTTTAATTTTTTGTTTAGTTCGGTAAGGTCTACCCGCTCTATAAGTTTGGACTACGTTCATGCGAACGCTCCGTATATAATAACAGAGAAATGATTAAAAAATAACAAAATTATGAATTTTTAAAATGTCTTGTCAGAGACGGCAATACCGCACAGTGTGACGTCTGGCCGTTTTAAATATTGTTTAATTTCTTTTTTCAATAATAAAGAGACAGAGATAAACTTTTAATGGCTTATAATTTATACTTATTCAACCAAATATAATTTTGTTTGTAAATTTTGTTATTGTATAAAATTGCTATCGTGTTTTAATATTTTCTTGATTAATATAATATTTTCAATATTTAAATACCCTATTGTCAAAAAACTGAGTTTTGCTTAATCCGTAACTAAAATGAAAAATTAACTTTCTCCGCATACACGAAAAAAATTGGAAATATAGTATTTTCATATTTTTATTAACTTAGTTCCATATTTCGGGACTTTTACTAACGCTTCCGCCGTTTAACGTGACGCGCTTCCATGTTTTTGTTGAAAAAAAAAAAAAACAAAGCAATATTCTAAAGTTTGTGTAGGAGAATACACGACGGACATATTAAAGCCGTTCGATAATATTCAAGGCGAGCACGTGTTCTGTACTCACGTATGGCTGTATAGGTACAAATGTAATTAGCGGAGTTACGTTTATAAGTCGAAGATGAGTCACCTGCGATATTCATATCTGCATTGCAATGCAGGCGCTTATGTTCCTAATGCACACCATACAATATCAGCACATTATAACCCATTTCAGGGGCTTAGGTCTTCCTTAGGGATGAGGGTGCAGTGCGGGTTGGTAGATTTTAACGACTGCCATTTGATGACAGTAACCGGGACCGACGGGTCAACGTGCTATCCGAGGCGAGAAATCAGTGATAATTAAGTAGTTAAGTCAGAAAAAAACTTATTGATACACGCCTGTTTCTGGCATTCGAACCACGACCTTCAAAACAAGAACCCGGTTCGCCACCACTCGGCATCAAACTAACGCAAACGTTAGCATAAAAAAAAATAGAATACGACCCTCTCGTGATCTGATGTAGGGGTCGATTCGAACTTTACGTAGAAACTGCAGTGTATAGTGGGGTAGAAAGGATATCGATCAAAATATCGTTGGCCGTACCTACATAGTTCTATACACACCACGTATCAGCTGTACATGAATATTTATGCTTTCTAATATATTATAATTTATTTACACATTAAAAATTAAAATTTACAGTGAAATTTCGCCATCACTGATTTATCGCACATGTGAATTAAAACCGACTACTACTATTTGTTAGAAACCAATATTGAAATACGAAATCTCAGAGATAAAATGTCAAGGTGAACCGACAAATCTTTTGTGTGGCGAGGAGACACAGCCTAGGCTTAAACATTCTGTTCTTTTTGACATGAAACAAATCGTTTAGAATAAGTCGATTCCGCATTTCAACATCTCTTTAGCGCATAGAATCACAAATCGCCGCCCGCCCGCATCCCTACGACATATAACTAGCACAATCGAGCGCCAGACGAACCGCACATACGGCAGAATACTAGTATAAACTTTTGTTTTCACTTGCAAAAAAAACTTTTTTATATTTAGGAATACTTTTATAGTAAGAAGATTGGCGGCACTTTATTTATGGTCGTAAAAACTATCGAAATTGTGCACAGCAAAGTCGGTATTTACGTGAACCGATTCATGTATGAAAGGTGTATAAGTGAATTTTTCTGGTACAACGATGGTTTTATTAGAAAAATGATAATACTAATTTCATAAATATGTTAGAAAGATCTTATTATACAATGATTTTCTAAAAAGTACTTAGAAATTTGGGTAAATTATAATCGGAACCGCTTAGAAGATTGTGGCCATGTTGTGGCTATTTGTGGCAGTCGTTCGGATCATAGCGAACCGACCGCCAAAGCTTTCGTGGTTAATAACACGCTTTCGTTAGCTTGACCTGTAGGCATATTGATATGAATGTAATGGAATCTAAGAAATTGAATTTCATCCACTTAGTTCTGATGACAATATAATAGGTAATGTGGTACTACCATCAGACTGATCTGATAATGGGACCAGACCAGACGGTAGGCACTGGAACTCATCAATGGAATAACGAATCCTAACCGTGTTCGGGCTCGTTGTAGTTGTCTTGAGAAGCACTTTGGCTATGAACGGTTTTCAAGGTCTAGTGATGGAGCTGGATGGTAGACACTAGAACATGTATTCGAACGACGTATTTTACCCGAGTTTTGGCTTGTTGTGATAGTCTTAAGACGCGCTTCGGCCATAATTAGTTCTCAAGATCTAATGATGGAACCGGGATGTAGACACTGGAACGCCATAACAAAACAACGTATCCTTACGGTTATATAAGCTAACGTCCTTATGGAATAGACAGAAAGAACAGGTTCGATAATTATTTTACTTTTTGAAGCAGTACCTACTCATAAAAACTTTTTTTTTTATAACAATACAGAAAAGCTTTTAATTTTAGTGATCTCACAATACTCAATTGAACTGCGACTAAAGATTAGTAAAATTAGTGATTAGTGATATTAATGAAATAGATCAATAGAATTGTAAATGACAGCTATAGATTAGTAATAGTAGTAAGTAATATTACTCAAATTGATAAATAGCTACAGTAAAATTGTAAATGGGGACTAAACATTGGTAATAATAGTAATATCACTGAGATTGATCAATATAATTGTAAATGGCGGCTAAAAATGAGTAATAATAGTTATAATAATTGAAATTAATTGATCAATACAATTGTAAATTGCGACTAAAGATTATCAATAATATTACTGAAAATCAACGAAATTGTGAAACATCACAATAAATCTAAAAAAAAAATTTTAAGTTTAGTAAAATTATATTCATTGAATACATCTTCCAATCGTACTACAACATATACAATGCACCGCTAAAGATCACTACCGGCGACAGCCTAGCGTGAACGAATATTTGGGCGCGCGGCCAATTCGAAGCGCCACGACAGCGGAGACGTCTCTAGTAAACGGTCTGCGCAAACAAGCAAAGGTCAACTGCGCTGTGACAGTTACAATACGGAACCTTGTTGGGTTCATGGGCGCATATATGCAACATACGTATACCGTACGTGCAAATAACTACGTAGAGGCGACATTGATGTCGCATTAGCCGAACGCCCGATGTATTTTCTCTTTGCCTAATAAAACAAAGGGTTTATACTACCGAACTTTGAAAGTAGCAGCTTAGAAGGCGCACGCGTGCTAAACTCAGCGATCACATTCGACCCATAGGATGAGGAGGGCCTCATCCTATGGCTCAAATATGATAACTTTGATTCTACAACTAAACGGCTAGCATTACTCCTCTATTGAACTCATTCGAAGCTCAATGGTTCATACTTATGTGTGGTTGCGTATGCCATAATGAAAATAAAATCGGGCGTTCGGCTATGTAAAGTCACTCTACGTAGTCATTACCCACTTTTACGGATATACCATATTCGTAGGTGTGCTTGTGTGTAGGTGTAATTTGTTAAATAATTCGTCGTAAACTATAGCGCTTGAATATATAAAATAATTTTATTTTGCACGATAAATTGAACTATGAATGTTCTAAATTAATTTAGTCCATTATTATTATTATATAAAACTGATTTGATGTGATAAAAGTCACATAGGGAAGATGTGCGAAATATAGGCTATGTGACTAATGGTACTTCCAATAGATGTTACCGCGTAAAAAGCGGTGCTTAACATGTTTAATTGACAAAGTGACTGCATTTTGAACCAAAGGACTTGTCAAGGTCATCTGCGCAGATATCTGTTCGTAGGACTATTTGGCGGTATGAAACAGAGCAGGACGAGCTGCCAACTTTTGTCTTTTCCCAATTACCCTTTAGATGTGCTTGCGTTGATACATGGGATGTTCGTCTGAACGTAGTCCAAACTTATAGAGCGTGTAAAGTTTACTAAACTAAACAAAAACTTTTAAGTAAGCAGATGGCGCTAACTAACAGTTACCGAGAAAAATATGTTTATAGATTCATTTTTTTAATGACTTTCATTTTTTTCTAGTTCGGTGAGCTCTACACGCCTTATAAGTTTGGTCTACGTTCAGCCAACAACCTGTATATGCGTGTCACCAATCTACATTGGCCGAAAATCTGTACATGTGCGTTTCATCTCTGCCACTGTCGCTCTACTTCAGGTTTCCCGTGAACGCCGTGAAGTTAACGGCGCTTAATACGTGTATAAGTGTTCGTTTTGAGCATGGCAAGGCGACAAGGACTACGCCCACATAATAACCGCCTCGAATGTCTACCACTTCCTCGAGCAAAAATCGGACATGCAAATTCGACTTAAATACATGCAAATTGTCGATACAATCGAACCTAAGTACACAATGAAAATGCTAATGATGTAAAATACTGGCCATTATTTATCTGTAAACGTGGGCATAAGAATTACAAACTTAAAGCCCGCCAAGAGCGTGTCGGAACAAGCTCAGTGAAGGGTTCCGTAGACGGGACGATTAAAATTATAATAATACTCGTAAACATTTTTATCATATTCATATATGCAGACTGTCACACATCTTGCCAGCTTTAGCTGAATATTTGTGATTTCTATTTTTTCTTAATTATGTTTAGTTTGAGTGTTTTTTTTATTTATTTGTTCATTACAATTGTATAGTTGCGTAAATTGGTAGCTCTCATTGAGTTTTTATGTAAACTACTTCGTGGACGGCGTGGTTGACTGTACATTTATAATAGACTGTATACTAATAGTTAAATGTTTATTTAATTGTAAAGGTTGTTTGTTGAAGTTGAAGAAGAGAATATATCAAAATAATTATGAGTGGAAATATGGAGACTTCAGGGTGGACACCTGGAGAAAGCGATAGAAGCCGTATAAACGAAACTCGGACAAATCCAGGGCGAGCCCCTAGTTATGAAAAATTTAATGCAAGTTAAATAGACATTTGACATTTGACGAATATTAAATAGGTATTATTATATGTCGCGATAGCCCAAAGCGCAACGAACCTGTCTCAAATTTATAAGGCCATAGGGCCATGGTTCGAATCCGGGCGTATACCAATGAGTTTTTCTCTGACTTAAGTAAATAACTATCACTGACTCCGTGCCTCAGAGAGCACGTTAAGCAGTCGGTCCCGGGCGCTGTCAATAGATGGCGGTCGTTACAATCCCTAACCCGCAGTGGATCAGCGAGGTGGATTTAAGCTCAAGCCCCCCTCCCTCTCAACCTGGGGGAGGCGTAAGCCCCTGCAGTGGGCTAAAAATGGGCTGATGAAGTGAAGAAATAGGTATATTATATTTATCAAGAAAATATAAAAATTACCTTTCTACAATAACAAAATTAATAAACTAAATTACATTTTGGGATGTTTAAAATAAATGCACATAAAAAAATTTGATTGATGGACACACTATCAATAACTCGCAAGAAGGCTACTTATAACGTAATAGTGCCGGTAAACGTGCGCCTTTGTGTAGCATTATGAAAACGTATGATAAACATTTTTATATTGATATGTTCAAACTGTAAAAAAATTACATTTTGTTTATTAATTTTGTTAAAGAATATGGAAATTATAAGCTATTAGTTTTTTTCCGTTTCTTTCTTGCAAAGCGAAAATTAACATTATTTTAAATGGCCTGACGTCATAGGCTAGGACACCGCACGGTATTTCCATGTGGTATTGTGGTATATGATACATTTAGAAAATCGTTAATGTAAAATAATTTTTAAGAAAATAGTCAACTAGCCTATTGCAATGAACTGTCGCGTGCAACAATAAATTAATCCTTTAGTGAGCTGTCAAATTGGTAACTATGTCTGTCACTTGCGTCGCGTATCTAATCGGTGAGGACGACGAGCGCCGGTCAACGACCGATGACCATACAAGCCCTTATGCATGCAAATTTCCTGATGATTATTCAAGTCATAGTAAATACTATTATAGATGATTCATCATCAAACAACAGTTAGTTGAAAATTTAGCGAGATTCCTTAAAAATATTATTATTATTATTACCTACATAACAATAACTAATTAGCACTTTCGTCGCTTTTAAAGATTTCTCTATCGCCTATGTGTATAGCACAATGTTATAACAAATTCAATGTCAACGCCCAGCCTTACACTTAAGTACATTATTCAAAACGGAACACGGCGATAATTGCAATTACTATGGCTACGTCCCGTTAAAGATCGAGAGCGCGTCAACCCTTCGACTCAATAATAAACACAAGATGCTGCCAATCAGTCATACTGGATTAGACGTTTGATAAATTATTACGTATGTATGGTCTGTGATGTTGTAAATGATAGTTTCATATGGCGAGTTGCAAGTACGCTACTAAAGGTCAACTGTCTAAGAAAACCATTGACCAATCACATAACAGTATTCTTTTTGACATGTTTAGTAGCCACTTATTTAAGAAGAAGAAGAAGTAGCCACTAAGTTTAAGTAGCCTTCTTGCAAGTTATTGATAGTGTGATTATCAAACAATTTTTTTTATGTGTGTTTATCACGTACTAATATTAGTTTTATTAGATATTTGTTAGCTATACACGTTGTATTTATATTGTGGTAATATTCATACAGAGTATTGTATGATTGGTACAATAATTTAATTCAACAGGATCTTAACCTTGTTTCGATATCGCGTCGCTGACCGATAAGGCGCGTGTTAGAGATACCCGTGTTTCGTTAGCTGTATCTTTAAATAACAATATTTTAGGTACCCACCTTGCAGTCTTTATGGCGGTAACACCAAGTGCATCCAAAGAGTAACCCTATAGCGGTGACAACCAACGCCAGCGCCGGCAAAGCGTATACCGTTCCGCCACGCCATAAACTGGAGTCTTCGATACCGGATTCAATGCCATCTGGAAATATGGACATTTTTAACATAGCACCTAATTATACACTTGGTTGAGAGTAAATTTTTATCTAAATTTAATAAAATTTAGATAAAAATTTACTCTCAACCATTAACATGTCTAGTCAATAAATACTAATGCAAAAACATTTTTTTTTTAAATATGTACTTACATATTTAAAACAAACATTTCAGGAATGCTACCGAAAACATAGGAAATTTTGGTGTAAATCTGAAATTATAGGCAAACAAAAATGTGTATTTTGTTAGAATTAGTTTATCTAAGCGTTTATATAAAATAGTGTGTGATCACCCTTCGCCGTTTGTATGGGAAAGTGATGGACAAATTCAAACTTTAAAATAATAATAAAATACCTAATAATAACAATAATAATAATAGATACCCTTATATGAAAGATTTTGTTGAACAACTATTTTAATTCGTTTTGTTTAATTCGTTTAGGAAACATTAGGGTCTAAAATGGTGTTTCTGCATATGAGTTGCTTCTCCCTCTAACTATTGAACGGCTGCCACAGAATGAAATTATACTTCCAAAATGGTAATGATGTTTTTATTCTTTTATTTAATAGTAAGCATCGTATAAAACACAAGAGTAAAACTCTTATGTGCTAAATATACTTAAAACAGAAGAAATATTTTTTAAAGATAAATAGGTAGGTATTACATGAAAATTTCGTTTATTATAATGTGTGTACAAAATATGGTATATTTCTATCTGAAATTATTGTTTGCAAAAAATTCCAAATCTAATGGGATTTTGAAGATATAGACATTTTTGTTAATTAAAATAATAAATGCAATTTTTATGTAATAGCTTTTTATGTTTAAAAATTTTTTTCTTCTGTTTTAAGTATAATTAGCACACAGGAGTTTTACTTTTGCATTTTATATAATGATTACTATTAAATAAAGGAATAAAAACATGACCGTTTTTGAGGTAGGTATAATTTCATACTGTGTGCTGTTCTAAAAAAAAATAATAATAATACGACATAGTACAAATTTACTATGAAAATTATCTGATTAATCTTTATTAACTACTTTCTAGAATCAAATATTTCATGAATTACAGTTGACCAAATGAATGATTACTTTGATTCTGAAAAACTAATGGTTTTATTTATGAGCTGTTCTTGTTGAAATGGCTATGAAAGCCTATATTATGCATGACTTGACATATACTTGACCAATCGTTTTAAAAGTGTTATAATAATCTTGTGCTTCCATTAATGTAATTATTTATACCATAAAATGCATTGTATTGATTTTAATGACTTATATACATATATAGACGGGCTTGTCATATTAGCACATAACACTATTCAGTTATGAGAAAATTCTTAAATATTTCTCATCTTACACTGCAAACAAATCTCTATTATCAGTACATGTATTCAATTAATTATGAGAAAAACATTACTTTTTGCATACATTCCCTTAATAAAAATCAAATAATTTAATCAAATTATTAGATCCACAATTAGTGTATGATTTTTCAGATACCATTCACTCTGGATTTGTGCATTCAAAAGATATTTTATTGCTTCAATATGAAGTTTAATCGACGTAAGCTGATTAGATATTTGTTTGTAACTTTTTATATTTCAAGAAGAGTTACTTAATATGAAGTGGCATTTGTGTTTACATTATATGTTTGACTACATAACAGACACCCAGGTTCCAAATCACAAATAAGTTACAATATTTTTTGGAAAAACACTACTTAACCTAAGTTTATGTCAATATAGACATATTACAGTCATAATATAAAAGCTGTCCCTACATAATATAATACTTAGATGTTGGATATTTTTTGCAAAATATAAATATGAGAAAAGAATAGAGATTGAACCAAAAGTGGCTACAAGAATATCATGACATTTATAGTCAGCCAAATAAATAAAATTGACAAAAATGTAAAGCCAGCATGAATATGGCCACAAAGAATTTCTAGTGATATTATTTTTATTTTTTGTACTACTAACTAGTAACTTGCTCACTGATATTTTTTTTGTGATGCCATGATTTTGACAAATCTAAAATTATGTACAATCAGCCCTTTAGAGCTACACGAGGCCTGAACTTCAATGCCTGGTGGGGCTCCAGCTGAATTCCTGTCAGAGCCATACTTATTTGATAATTAAAATTTCATCCTGTATATGAAAATAGCTTTTTAATGAAACCAAGTACCGATCCAGCAGGAATCAACCTGGAGCAGAACCAGGGTCGTGTATTCCATAATTTCGGGATAAGTTCAGTTAGAGCTCTGTATATCTATAGATACTTAACCCATTTACGTTACGGGTTTTGTCACAGAATTTGTTCTAGATGCAGTACTGTTTTAGATTGAACTGTAAATTGATAGGCCTGGAATAAGCCACCATTTTCATGCCAAATGTTATTATTTATCTTGTATAGTTTTGCATAGGTACTTCATTTTTTATAAGAAATCGCAAGATAGAAGTGAAATTATGAAGATTGAGTAATGTACAGAGGAATAATTTCTAACCAAAGAGAAAACTACACCATCGCAGATCAGACAACGTATGCTACATGTGTTTAACGATTTGTGCCCCTCGGATTTTGTAATAAAGTTTTGCCCAAAGCAGTTTAAACATGGCCGTGAGAGTCTTGACAAATTATCATAGTGGACAACCCGTCTTGATGAAACCTGATGAAAATATGACTACAGTGAAGTTATTAATGTTAGAAAACTGGGGAAGTAAGCAGTGGGAGATTGCAAGAGATAGTGAAATTAATAAGGAACGTGTGAACGAAACAATTTATGAACATTTGGGCATGTCAAAGGTTACTGCTCACTGGGTCTTTAAAATCTTGGCTTCATTCAACAGGCCAAGACGTGTGGAATGTTTAAGTAATTTTTAAAATGCGTCAAGGTAAAGAGGACAATTTTATCTATAGAATAGTTACCTGCGATGAGACCCAGATTCAAATCATTACAGTGGATATTTAAGGGCAAAAAGCCTCCTTGGAAATTTAAGGTCTGTCTGTCGGCAAGCAAACAGATGACAACCATTTTTTGGGATGTCGAGGGCATATTTCTAATAGATTACCTGCCTATAAAAACTATAATGACAACCGAATATTATGCTAATTTGTTGGATCAACTATGCTAATCTATGAAAGAAAGATCAAGAGACAAATTTAGAAAAGGGATTCTAATTTTGCATGATAATGTATCTGTGCACACCACTCGGAAAACGAAGCTGAATATGACCAAAAACGGCCTCAAGAAAATCTACTACCCACTGTATAGCTCAGATTTAGCACCCTGTGATCATTTTCTGTTCAGACTATTAAGGAAAAATTTATAGGATGAAGATTTTCGACTGATGAGATGAAGACAAGAAGATAATTTTTATTCATGAAAAATGATTGTTAAATACTTTTTGACACGGTTTCCAAAAATACATTATGAAAACAAGATATTCTGTCATAAAAATTATTAAACAAAATCAAAAGCATAAACTTTCATAAAGATGCAAGAACCGGAACTACGGCATATCATTGCTGAAGTTCAAACATGGCATAATTCAAAGAATGGTTATATTGAGTTATGGAGATCAATCAAAAAACATGTTTGACCAATCATAAACGAAACATAGAGCCAAAGCCAAAGAGCAATTTTTTTAAAATAATAACTATATTGCGTAGCTAGATAGATAACATAAGGTTCTCTTTTGAGCATGCCGATTTGCTGAAAAAAAAAAAGTGAGCAAAAAATGTATGCCATACAAGTCACGTACATGTCAAATTCTTACTAGAAAAATAAATAAAGATTCTGAAATTACATTTAATTGCTATTTTAATAAAATATTTAACACAAACACCTCCCAAACCTGACACAGCAGAATAATAATAAGTACATACAAGCCAACATTATGTACATACAAAACGAGAGTCAAATGAAACAACATTCTTTTTGGTCACCAAACAGCTGATTCAAAACATACCAACTCTCATACACTGAACATTGGCAGAATCAACATATCGTCGGTGATAGTGCAAGACCGCGTACGAGCAGTTTGTAAATACCGCGTATCTACAAAAGTCGCAAAATTGACATATCGCGCCAACGGATTCTTGACGCTGATTCGCTTAAATTAGACGTAACGCCATTTAAAATAGCCAATAGAGAACCTCGTTTTTTGTATCGAAACAAAACCGCGTATCAGTTACAGACCTCATGTTGGCAGTAAATCCGCGTATTTACATTAATAAAGAACAAATCTTTACACGATTAGTGCATGCTTTCAAAACATAATATTTTTTTCGTGAATAACTATCATGTAAGTATGTTCATTTCGCATATATCGTATCTTTACTGTTATATCTTTGCCTGAGTGATAGCGTTGCGTTATTTTTTAAATAATTAATGATTCTAGACCATAATAATTATTGTAAAAAGCAGTTACGCAGTTTTGATGTCACAAAGTTTTCGTTTTGTTATAATGTACGCGGTACTGCAATAAACTAAGCTTTACCTACTAACGGTATTTCGAAAATATTAAGTGTTTACTTCATTATTTTTAGATGCATACATAGAAGTATCCAGTACCTACCCGTGCAGTACCTACATAAATAATACTGGAGAACGGTGAGAGTGTTCAGTCTTCTTTAGAAAATGCAAATATTAGCTATGAGGCTTTAACTCTGCAAGACCTATGTAAAAGACAAAAAAATATTGCTGCATAAAAAAATCAAATATTAAATAAAAATTCTAATCAGAATAAAGTTATATGGCCAACAGCCGCGTTTGTTAGAGGAATTAGAGCAAGAACGTCAATTCGAAAATTTAACATCTCAGTCTGCTATACAGTCTACGATTTCATACCAACCATACCATCAGATGAAGATATTAATGATAAATTGGAGTATAATAATAATAACCTAGACGTAGACGAGTTCTCGCATGGCCACGTACCGGAAAGCGAAGCGTTGGACGCCCCCCGGCCAGGTGGACAGATGACCTGAAGCACCATACCGGGGGTTGTTGGATGCGAAAGGCGGAGGACCGTGTGTGGTGGCAAGCCTTGGGAGAGGCCTATATCATGCAGTGGAGAGACACGGGCTGATGATGATGATGAATAATAAACTAGATTTCTCATGAGACGATTCAGTTGCTAATCCATCTTTTGTCGCCATTTCAGTAATAACAGAGGTAGTTGTCATAGCCAGACAATATCGATTGGTTTCCCGAAAGTGCTTATAACATAAATCTAAAAAAATCTAAAAAGAGAAAACGGAGAGGAGAGCCGAACAATTGGCAAAGAATAAGAAATAAGCAACAAAGGATGATGGGCAAAGAGTACATAGGACTTAAAAGGAAAGAACGAAACATGTCCAAAAGGAATTAAAACCAGCAAAAGCAATGGGTCCATTATATATCGCAAATCGATGTTTAAGTGGCAGACCTATGAATTTGAAATGGCCACGTACCGAAAAGGGAAGCATTGGACGCCCCCCGGTCAGGTGGACAGATGACCTGAAGCACCATACCGAGGGTAGTTAAATGCGAAATGCGGAAGGCCATGTGTGGTGGTGAGCCTTGGGAGAGGCCTATATCCTGCAGTGGAGAGACACGGGCTGATGATGAATATAATGCTTTAGGCACGGATTTAGGTGTATTTTTGTAATAAAACTGAATATTTTACTAAGAATATATGTTATGAGTAAAGTTTTGTTAATGATCATAATATAATATTCAAGTACTTTGATACAATGTTTCATTGCAAATCCGCGTACCTGCTATAAATATACAAATTTTTCTGTTATTACTCATTCCAAAACCGCGTAAATGACTTTACACGGAATCTAAATGAGCTAATGGTAAATTTATGTTACTTACTTATGAAAGAAGCCATAAAGAAGTACCAAACAAGTTCAGTCGAAAAAATACATTCAAATTTTCGAGATAATCACTTTTTTCTTCCTCCTGTAAAATTGTGAAAACGCTGTTACGCGGTATTTACAAACTGCTCTTACGCGGTTTTGCACTATCACCGACGATATGTTAAAAAGCCATCAAACAAATGAAGAAGAAAAACATACTATCCTCTGAGTTTGATATTTTGCTCGGGTTTTCAGTTGTTTTGATGTATGAAAAGCTCCATCTTGATAATTCTATCAATTTTTTTTTATATTTTAGATTGTAATCATATTAAAATAACATGTCAAACATTACCTACATATATAAAAATTACAGGAGGTAGAAATCATTGTCAACCAGTTTAAAACTTAATGTTTTGTAAATATGTTAAAGTGGTTGGAGTAGGTAAACTCAACTTTCAAATACACATGTGTAAACATATATACATAGTGTGCATTACATATTAAACATAACTTTCAGATAAAATAATAATTATATGTTGTCGTGTTTTACTCTGGTGTTTTCTAAGAATCTTTATTCATTAGCCATTTAGGAAAACCTATCGTTCTGCAGAAAAAATGGGCTAAAAGGGGGAATAGAAGTGTATTAAATAGTTACTTTCTCTGGTATATAGCAATAGAAATGCAAAAATATACAATAACATGTACCACTTTCAACTAATATGAAAAAAACTTAACCTAGTTATCAAATATGGTGATATAAATATATTGGGAATTGGGATTGCATGCATTGGAACTGGGTTCATTTTATATATCTAGTTGGGGTGCCCTAAAGTTTAACAAAAGTTTTACTGCTATAGTTTAGACAAAAACACTAAGTAACTTTTATAATTCAATATTATTTTTGCCTGTTAAAAGCAACATTAAAATTTATGTCTTATTTATTTGTACGAGGCATGTTTTTTAAGTAAGTACCGTTTTGGAATTAAAAAAAGACGTGCAAAGATATGGCAATAATTTAATTTTTACATGGAAGCCTGTACCTTAATCTACTTTTCTACATAATTTCCGTGAATATTGAGGCACTTGTCATTACGTGGCACCAGTTTTTGAATACCCTCCTCATGAAATTCTGCCGCCTGACTTGTTAACCACTGTATCACAACTGTTTTGATTTCGTTATCGTCTTGAAGACGCTGACCGCCTAGGTGTTTCTTCAAGTGCAGGAACAAATGGTAGTTGCTGGGCGCTAGATCAGGGCTGTATGGAGGATGATCTAGAGTTTCCCATTGAAAATCTTCATTAAGGACTGAAGGACGCCCACTCCGTTTTTCATCATGCACATTTGTGCGGCCATGTTTAAATGCTCTCACCCATTTCCTTACCATTCCATCACTCATAATGTTTTGTCCGTAAACTTCACGGATCTCACGATGAATCGATCGATTTTACGCCTTTAGCACTAAGAAATCTTATAACAGCCCGTACTTCACAATCGGCGGGACTCACGATTGTCGAAGGCATCTTAAACACTCAGTAAACAACGCATAACAATGAAGAATCAGACTGTAATGGCGTCAGTGCGTAGACAAGAGATGTAGGTAACCAGGGCGTATGCGCGGAACGCCGACCGTAGCGCTGCGGCGGCGAAATCGCAAAACGGTACTTACTTAAAAAACATGCCTCGTAATATTTAAATTCTTTGGATAGTAGAAAACAAGGAAGGGGTTTCCAAAAAGACATCACTGCTACAAAAACTATAAATGTATTGTAATTATTGTATATTATAAACATTCTTTAATAGAACATAAACATTAAGTTGAAAAAAAAACCAGCCAAGTGCAGATCGAACTTGCACATGAAGGGTTCCATACCACCATACAATATAAAAAAACGAGCGCGACGTTAATCAAACTTAACCATTAATCTTTATTAGTATGTAATTTAAGAATTATTGTATAAATATATTTCATTTTTGTTGTGTGTGTGGCGGTTCATATATTACACCTACCTTCCAAATTTCATCTATATATTGCCAATAGTTTCCGAGAAAAACCACAGACAGACAGATGGACGGACGGACATGTAAAACTATAAGGGTTCCTTTTCTGCCATTTGGCTACGGAACCCTAAAAAAGATTCATTAAATAGTAATGTTTGAGTTATAGAAATGAATTAAGGGCGTTTTATCCCATCATGTTATTTCCATTTGGTCTGAATTGCACTTTACCTAGAGCATTTTTTTTACAAGTGGAGCCAGAAACTCGGGAAAGCGGTTCACTGAAGTAGCGCCAAATTGATAGGCTGACAAAGCGAGTCTTCTGGCGGAAGCCACTTATCTTCTCTTTGAATGATAGAAACCATAAAATAATAGTCAATACATAGCTATAGGTAGATAGCTTCATCCTTTTCTACGAATCATGGTATAGCAAAAGAGAAAATTCAATCAAAATATATGCAGTAGATATTACGACAAAATAAGATGTAAATTATTTATCATTTGATATTTTGCATAATATCACCGAACAGATACGTGGTACATAGTTTTTATATAAGAACACTACAATGCCTAGAATAGTACCCATATATATATTAAAAGTAATATCGATCGATAACTTGGTAATAACCTATTTCTATTTTATTCATGATAAATTGCAACTACGGAATTTATGTGATTTTCGATGTTGTATGTTACATATAATCAGTCTACATGAACGTAACTGTAAAATTATACTTATCAACAAATGAATAGTAACATTGGGTATGATAAATACGAACTTGCACACAAGGTCTATCAATATCTATTTATTTCAGTAGATTATCATCACTTAATGACATACCATGTGGGTAGGTGTACGGCGTTGTTCTCACGGGCAAGGCGCATCCAATTTGCGATTCGGCCAAAGCCACAAATAACACCACCCATAACATACTCATTATTAAAACATTATATATACAATCACATGATTTTTCTTTTCATAATCGGTAGTTTTCATACATCACTAAACACAAAATACGCGGTTCACGATAACTTCACACTTTTAGCGTCACACACGGTAAATATGCATATGAAAAAAACTATAAAATATGTACAAAGGGCATATCTTTAGTTTAGTATATTCACTGAATTAGAAACATAATTTTTTCTACATTTTAATACACATTTACATAAAAATTGCGCAACCCACAGCTGTACAAAACGCCATCTTCCAACAAAAACAATGTTGCTGCGCTCAACTATTCTGTAATTTGTGATTAAAATTCATAAACATGGCAATATTCTGGGGGCTCACTCTCAGAACAATTACTAAAGCTTAGAAAGAATCTAAATTTTGCATATGTTTAACTTGTTCTATGTTGTGTAATGAAGCATTAGAAAGAAAAAGATAGCTGATACAAAATCATTGGTGGTTATGATCAGAATGTAGCCGCCAAATTCATTTCAGCGATGAAGGTAAATAGTGCGTAGCCAACAACGTTATCGATATATTTAAAGTTAAATATCTCTATTGATTATAGTAATAAAATATATAGGTACGTTTATTTCTTCAAACTTGTTCATTATTTTCGTTTCCATTAAGGATCTTGGTACGGTATATTAATAATAAGTATTATGGGTACAAACAACGAGAACACAAACACTGATTGATTATGACCCAGCACAAATATTCAAAAAATATATGATAGACTGAGGTTCGAAACCAGAACTTAAGTTAGAGTTACTAATAACTGAGCGCTCAACATTTACGAAACAAAAAAACGAGTGATGAATAAATTATAAAGGAACAATTTAGTAACCCAAAAAATTGAGGTAATGCAAATTTTTAGGATTCCGTGAATCCGATTAGAAAAAACGGAACCCTTAAAGGATCACCCTTCTGGTGTCTATACTTATCCGTTGATCACAGCCTATTTTCTCTGAATCTATTAGACAAAAAGAACTTGAGTTTTGGTACAAGTAGAAAGTTTTGTGAGCCAATTAGGAACGTATAAAATTAATAATAAATAATAAACTATTTTGATATTGGGTATCATTTTTAGATGGCAAATTAAAAAACGTATGTAAGTGTGCATTCCTCATGTGACATAATAAATTAAAAAAAAACTTGTTATGAAAAAGGCATAGTTTTAATGATAACAGGAAAATCTAAACGATAAATCAATTCTCATTTTGGAACGCAAATTAAAAAAAAAAGTCAAATTTATTATGTGATATATCAAATTAAAGGATGCGTTATAGGAAATATGAATATATACGACTTTTTAAATTATAGAATGTAATGTATCGAAAAAAAAATTACCAAAGTTAGTTCAAAAACTTTATTAGTTTCGTAACAGCCATATAAGTACTAAACCTTTCAACTAATTCATTGTTGAAAGGTTTAGTATATGGCTGTTTACAACAAATTATTTTATAAATCTTGTGTTATAGGTAAATCACAATTTCTTGAGCTTTCTGGGTCTTCGGTCTACTTCGCTCCTCACATTGGCACAAGCAAAACCTAAATCATCCCTTAAATTGTAAATTTTAATGTCAATTTAAAATCAAACGACCGTTTGTTTGGCGTCTAGTTTACTCTTTTAACGGCTTTTGTCCATTTACCTGGTATCTCTGCATCCAAAGAAAAACTACAACAAAAATTTGGTAAGCATTAATTGTGATGTATGGAATAGCTTAGAAGATACACCTTTAGCACAGGTTTTAATCGCCGTAGTCGGAAACTGAAAGCATTGAAATAAATTGCATTTAATATAAAGTGAGGACTACGTACTCTATTTTTCAAGCATGCATGAACATAAACTAAAATAATCCGGGAGATAAATGTTAAAGATTGTGGGCACATTACAGAAGAATAAAGCGGTATATTTCGAAAAAAATTCTATACATAATTATATTATAGTTTCTAATGCGGAACCGTGTTTATATGAGTCGGACTTGCCTTTGACCGGTTTTTTATTATGAGAAGATTATTACGCCAAATTGGTACATTAAAAAGATGTCGATATAAAATATCGATAAAAACAAACATATGGTGTCAATCTCTATAACAAACGTAAATATGACACTAACTTTTTTACTTCTTTTAAACTGTTTTATCACAGTTTCGTAATTTTAATATTTCAGTGTAATGTAGATTATTGTTTAAAAATACGTAATAATTAATAAATTGTTCAATTTTTAGTGTTTAAAAGCAAAATAAAGGCATTTGGTATTTACCGATGGAACGAAATTCTTTTATTTTATTTTGAACTTGAGAAACTGTGAATGTGGCAATTTACTGCAACACAAGCCATTTTTGTGGCGAATTTATTTCGCACCAATTTATTTAATAATTTACTCGTAAATTATCAAAATATTTAATAATTTGATGCAAACGTCATTCTGACGTCGGTCTGACTAGTCAGACTAATGTCTGTGGGCTAATGTCATTGAGAAAGGGGTACAAGCAGGTTGAAACAAACTGTATATATATATATATATGCTTACATCTATTTCATTCACACTGAAATTCACCATTTGGAAAATATGTGAAAAATAAAACAAATATATGTATGTAAACACAAGATGCTTTCTATAACTTCAGTATTTGTTCTGACCCTATTAATGCCTATGATTGACAAAGTCAAAAATCATGCTTAAAGTCAAATAAAAAATAAAACTTTGACAGTTGTTTGGGTTTGTTGATTTGTTCTAAATCTGAAATTTATATAAAAAAATATTTAACTCCATAAATTATCAGTGATTTAAAATAATATGGTGTATATTTGAAGCAGATAACGTTCTTAAAAAATAATTGTAGTATATATATCGAACCAGATGTAGTAAACTAAGACTCAATAAATATAACCTATAAACACATGTATGGTAAAAAAGTTATGATATTTCGTAACAATTTCGTTCGAGCTTGTAATCTTCGATTTTATTCTAGTGACAGTTCTAAGAGATTATTGGAATTTCTAGCCACCATGCCAAAAGCGAATTCGTTTAGAATCGCTGAAGCTCAACGTCAGCGAGTGAACATACAAAAGCGATCCGAAAAGTATTCACCAAGTACGGTATATCTTCAAGTTCTAGGTTCAGGAGCTCGTGGTACTTCTAGCACTTTGTATATGTTTACGGATCACAAAAGGTAATGAGTCATTTATTTAATACTATCATTGTATGACTATCATCGTTGTGCTTACAACGATGATACTCGTTTCATCTCATTTCAATCTATTACATTGCTGCACACCTACCCTTTTCGCTATTTCGTTCAGCGCAGAGGTTCAGATACAAGAAGGGTGATTCTCGGACCACTTGACTTTATGTCTCATGAGACTAAAAAACAAGCGGTATGAGAATTATCCCCATAAAATTGCAATCGACTATTTTCGTATGCGTTCGGCCATTCTTGTTTGCTTTCCGTGCACTGTACAATATATAGGGATCTTACACCCAGACAAGGAACAAATAGACATGTTCATGCACACAAATATCTGTCCCAGGCTGAAAGCGATCCTGCGACCCTTGGCTCCATAGTTAGGGTCTCTAACCACTTGACCAATCAGTCAGTTCTCATAGGTTTGGAATATTGGAATGTATCATAAAATTTTAATAAATTAGATCGTATATGCATTGCATTAAATTGATTTTCAAGTACTGTAATAAAACTTTACCTTAATTACTCCACCCCAAAATTATAATGCTTCTGATTCAAGTGATTAATTATTATTTGTGAATATGTGAATTTTTTTGCTTAGTAATATATTTACAAACAATCAATATTTCTAGATATCTCTTCAACTGTGGTGAAGGTACACAACGATTGGCTTATGAGCATAAGGTGAAATTGTCTCGTCTCGATCATGTCTTCATTACAAGCAAAAGTTGGAAAAACCTGGGTGGCTTGCCTGGTCTGTCTCTAACGTTGCAAGATGTCGGAGTACCAAAAATAACTTTACACGGACCAGAAGGCTTGGTTAGTCTAGATTTAAATTACACAACCCAAGATACTTTGTATTACAACTGCCACAGTGTAGTAAAATTATCATGACAGTAAGATATACATACCAATGTTCTGAAAAGAAATACAAACATAGGCTGCAATGAGCATTACCCATTTTTGAAATTTATTTACTAACGAAAAACCATTTTGAGGAATAGCCTCACTGAATTATAATTTGTTATCAAATTTTTTTAAAATTATATAATTACAAAGATATTGGGAAATATAATAACTTTCAAATGACCTTTGTGACAAGCTTCGGCTGATACTACACCCAACACCGATGAGATTTATGAAATTTAAAAATAAAATATTTATTGGCTGTCAATTAGAGAGGTCTATTCCAAATAAATTCTTTGTTATGATAGGGCGGCCTATGTCAGACGTCCACCTCTTTTACACAAGAAATATATTACATATACTTATCTCTTTCTTTCATAAAACGTAGGCATAGGAAATATAACTTGACAAAAAAATTTGTTTGGAGTGTCACTGCCCGAGTACTATTGTGACAAAGTGTGACACTAACAGTGATTGATATTTGTATTGAATTTATTTTTAAAGCGAGTCTATAGAAGACACTATAAATCCTCCTGTGACGTCGATTCCTGTAATTTAAAAAAAAATAGGAAAATAATAGAAAAAATCGGACAATGCCCATTATTGCTGTATAAGCCCTGCCAATAAAGTATGAAACTGAAATATAAAAAAAAAATTATATGCTGAATATAATATCATTTGATATTATTAATTTCCATATGTAGCAGATTCAGATATTTTTACGTTTGTAAATATTAGGACTAGAAGAAAATTATACTTGACTTAATCGTGTAGCTACATTACAGTAGTAGTACAAAAGAAAATTGAATATTTGCAGGATGAATTATACAATGCTACAAAAAGGTTTGTTATAATGAAGGATATGCAAATCGCAACAGCAAAGTGTAGTCCTGCAGAAGATTTTGAAGATAACGTTATGACAGTTAAATATGTTCTATTGTAAGTATTAAATTGTTCAATTTTGATTGTATAATATTCAGAAAACTGTCAAAATATTGTTCCATATAATTTTTTCAATACAATACAAACAACATAAATTATTTTTGAATATTAAAAGATATCTAACTATTCTTCTCATATGGTGTGTACAGACACTACAATTTAACCATGCCTCATATAATTTTTTTTTGTCACAGAGGTCAGCAAGATGATATATTTTCAAAAGATCTTGATCCTTTACCCAAGAAATTGAAATTAAACGAGGACCAGGAATATAACGAGTTCATGAATGATGACACAGACTATTATAAAAGAGAACAGGCTAAAGGAATAGATGTACAAACTAGACAAGTTCCACAGACCATGTCGAAAATCACTAAAACGAAAAGTAATGGCACGGAAAATAAAACAGGTATTTATTATATTTATTTTATGAACTGTCTACAGAAATGGACTGTTATTGGCAACAAACTTACTATGCATGAGCATCTAGTAGCTGGGCACACTTTCATATCATTTTCATTGAACTAAATAAGTTGTTGGAACTAAATAAGTGCTAGATATCACTAGTGCTAACAAATTGATTGAACAATCTTATTTATTATAGAGTTTTTTTCAAAATGCCGCCAACAACTACACCACTCCACGTACGCCATTTCGGAAAAAAAAAACTTTCATTAGGTACTTAATACAGTATTAGTTCTTGACAAAAAATGTTCATTTATATTCACCAATTTGTATATTTTTTTATTCCTTACGGGTACGCTACATAACTGAATATGAAGAACGGAGCAAATTGCGAGCGGCGAGCGAAAATAACAAACACATAATTACCTGTCTCGCCACTAGCCTAGAGCGTAGCGGCAAGCGTACATTGCGTAACCAGCGATAGCAACGAGCGGCAACGGAAATAGAAATTCCGCTCGGGTGTGTGGCGCCGCTCTTTGTATTTGGCGTCGTATGTCGCCCCGGTCACCATTTTACGCGGTCTACATGTTACTGTTATGATTATCTTTTCATACACGGAAAAAATAAACATATGTAGGATCACAGGTTCTTCCAAGTCAGAATATTATGTAGATTTTTGATATGAATATTCAATTTAATTTCAGATACATTATTGAAAAAGACTCAAAAAGTATTGGAAGAGCTACAAAAGATGAGCAACTATTCGGTTGCTTATATTTGTTCTCTCAAGGTAATTTTTATACACCATATTCTGTAATTTGATAACGCATAGCCCCTTGATTTAAATTGTTATTTTCTGCTTTTATGTAATTCGAGTGTAAATGGAATTAAAATTATGCTGTTTTAAAATAAATGATTCTATTGTTTTAAAACTTATACTTTACTAGTGTCCGCCCGCGTGTTTTGATCTTAATGTTTCTAAAAATATAAGCGTGATGATGGATACCTACCCTATATATTGAACTACGCATTGATATAAATGCATCAAAATTGGTATTGCTCAAACTTCGTTTAATTTTTGTAATAGAACATCTATTGCCCGAGAGTCCACCATCGTGGGCATTAAATAAATTCTCAATTGCAATTCTGGTCTCGGCTCCTGATTTCAGTCTGAAGTGTTAACTCCGATTTGATTTTGGTCTTGGTTGCAATCATTCTGGTCCCAATTTTGGTGTCAACCCTAGTCGCAATTACGATATCTATCCTGTTCCTGTGCATATCTGTCTGGACTCTGACTTTTAACTATTGTGAACACTAGTAGAATAGAACAAAATAAAATTATAAATGTATGGAATTTACTTTAGCAGATGATATGTCACATGATCTTTAGTATAGAAATGAAAACACTTTAAAGTGTTTGCCATTTGCATAGGGCCCCTGGTCCCAACTCTAGCGTCTAACCTGGTCCCAATTCTGATATCTATCCTGATCCCATTGAGCGCGTTCTGTGATTTATATTTTTTTTTTATATAGAAATATGTTAAATTTATTAAGAAAAACTAGTGAGTGAATTTTATTGATATCTACAAAAAATGTCGAAAGTACAAATTTCTAAAGTTAATCATGCACTGATGTCATTTGGTTACATTGCAATGGGCTAACGTCGGTAGAACATAAATTAGCATAGATTAGTGATATAGTGTATCTGTGGTTTATTTATTACAGCATAATATTAAAATGTCATTATGGGAATAGACATTCTTACAGTTTACGAATAAGTATTCATTGTTTTTACAGAAACGTCTAGGTACTCTAGACCTCACAAAATGTGTGGAGATGGGGGTGAAGCCAGGACCTTTACTTGGGAAATTGAAAAATGGTGAAGATGTGGTGCTTTCAGATGGCACACTAGTGTTATCTAAAGATGTAAAAACTCCGGATGACCCAGGACCCGTTTTTATAGGTAATATCTTATTATTGCATAACAGATTAAATTATATTTCTCATGGTAAATTCGTGTCAAATATAGAACAGTATCATACAAATCAGCTGCTAACGTTCATAGTAATCTTTTCTATTAAGTTTATTTATTCAAAGCAAACTTACAGCTACATAGCTAAGACTAAAGTCTTTCAAATATACATCTATGAAGCCAATTACAAGTTTACGCAAATTACATTTCATACAAGGCGACGAATGTGTAGAAAATGAAAAAATTGCAATTTACAAACATATAAGAAAGTACTTAAATAAGATGTGTAAAGATTTAGTAATTAATTATGAATGTGTGTGTATATGTCGTGTCGCTTGCGTGCGTATGCGTGTGTGAGTGTTTGTGAGTGCATGTGTGTATGTGTAAGGAGGTGAATGTGCGTGCATGCATGAGTGCGTTTGTGTACTCTGCTCACTGGCAAGTACTCTGAGAGGAGGGCAGACAATTACAGACAAGATTAATTTTATTGCAACTAAGGAAAAATATAACAAGATCCTTGAAAGTTTTTTCGTATGTATGTACAAGTCTATATATAACTGAGTGTTTTGCGTAATTTCTATGCGTCGTGCCGGCAATCAAGGAGAGCGCGTTCCTCGTACGCACTGCGAGCCTATAAAACTATCCGCGCTGTCAATCTAGGACAGTCCACCGTTGATCTTACCACATCATATAGAAGCTTCATATCGGCGACAATACGCCTGTCCTCCAGAGACAGCAGGTGAAAGAATTTAAATCCGCTAGCGTAGTCTCCTTCTCGTCTAAGGCGATAATTTAAACGGTGTGTAAAATCGCGTTGCACAGACTACAATCGGACAACATTAGTCACAAAAGTAGGAGATCAGACAGGCGAGGTGTATTCCATTATACTTCTCACATAAGCAAATATAAAAATTTTATCGATTAAATTTTTTGAAATATTTAGTGCTTCTGTGAAGAAATCCCAACATTTTGTAAGCTCTTTGCACTATGTACTCGAAATGAGAGGTATACAATTTGCTATCAAGCATAATACCGAGGTCACGGATGAGTTCAACCCTAGAAATCACAGCACCCTAAGATTATAATTATGGGTTATGAAATTATATTTTCTGGTGAAGGTGATCTTTTGACATTTTCTCACGTTCAAATCTAGATAATTATGTTGACAGTACTTGGTGAGCCTATCAAGGTCCAATTGAAGCCTGTCACAATCAACAGCAGAACATATTGGCATGAAAATTTTCTTATCATCCACTTACATTAATATATTAGGTTGTCTAACCTATGAAGTTGCCGTTTTGTATGAAATAAGTTAAAATTTTTTTTTTTTTCAGACATCTTTATTTTTGTCATTCAAAGTAATCACCCGTGCAATTGATGCATCTTTGTCAACGCAGTGGCAGTTTATTGATGCCCTTCTTGTAAAAATCAAATGGACGGGAGGCAACAAACTCTTCAAAGACATTTTGTACTGTCTCTCGGGAATTGAATTTTTTTCCCGTTAAAAAGTTGTCCAAATTTTGTGTTTGATATAAAAATTCATGTGATTAATACGGCGCGTAGTCTATAGTAAAGTAACGCTATTCTGTGGGTTGACAGATCGCCTCTTGTTGAATCGTTTGACCGGCGACCAAGTTGAATGGCCTCGGAACGAGAAAATCTCTCGCGGTTAGTCTCGATCTATAATGTTGTAAGATCATTATATGTCTATTTGTTTGTTTGGTGCCTAAAAACTGACTCCGCGGAAGTGTAAAAGGTTTTGTGTGTCTGGTTTGAAAAGGACATTTCTCGCATACCATTCTGTGGTGAAATCTTGGTGAGACTGGGTGAAAGGGAAACCGGTGCACTAGGATTCTGGCTTAGCCTTGAGCTGGCCTACGCGGACGCGAGAAGTCTACGTGAAAGTAGAAAATAAGGTAAGCCTGACACATGCTCATGTGACTCGACAATACAAAATTGTAATTCAAGACGCTTCCACTGTCGCAGCTCTGAACACAACACCTTTGGTAGCAGATCGTAATTCTGTGGCCAAGGATTGTTGTCAACATTTTGAAAAAAGTAATAGTTGGTAGGTGCAAGGTCTGGTGAGTCTGGTAGATGAGGGAGAACTTCCAGCCCCAATTCTAGCAGCTTGGAGACCTGTTTGTTGTGCAGTATGGGGTAGCGCGTTGTCGTGAAGGAGCAGCGGGGACAACCGATTGACCAAAGCTGGTCGCAGACGTGCGAGCTTCTCCATCATTGTCTTCAGTTTTTCACAGTACACATCTGCAGTAATGCTCATGCCATTTTGTAAAAAGCTGTGATGAATCACACCAGCACTAGACCACCAAACAGTGACCATCACCTTTTTGGGGTTATTTTTCGTTTAACATATTGCTTTGGTTCTGAACCAGGAACCAACTTGCTGACCGCTTTCGATTGTCGAACAGAATCCATTTTTCATCACAGGTAACAATCCGGTTCAAAATTCCTTAATTTCTGTGCCTGTTGAGCAACGCGAAGTAGGTCTCGACGCGTACGTTGCGCTGGCGATCGTTATGTTTATCAAGCTTTTTTAATTTACCAATTTGTCGCAAATGGTCGAATTTTATTTTGATGCTAACATCAAAAGCTGCTGCTAGTTCAGCTAAAGTTGGAGTATCATCAGCTTCCAATATCACCTTGAATTCATCATTGTTAACCAAAGTGTCCGGACGACCACAAAGTTCATTATTCATGTCATAATTTTCAGAACGGTAGCGGGCAAACCAATAACGGGTTGTGCGTTCGTTTGTTAAGTTCTCTCCGTAAACGTTGTTGATGTTACGTGCCGTTTGCGCCGCATTAGTGCCACGACGGAACTCATATTCCATAATTGTTCGAATTTTTAAAGTTCCCATTATGACGAAAAATATTCAAATGTAATGAAAACACAACGCTAATCAATTAACAAAAGACTGAATTTGTAAAAAGAATGTCATGTTTTTAAAACAAAATTAATTTGAATTTAGAATTCACAGCCAACCAAAATTTTTGTTTGAAATGTCCAGTACTGAAGAACGGCAACTTCATAGATTAAGACATAATATTTGAAAACATAAAGCCAGACTCTATATCATGTAATTAAATATTGAATAATAGCAGACCTAGGTGTGATCTCTGTGTCATCCCTACTTGTATGTTTAGTTGGTAGGACAGCAAGTATGGAAAAATGCTACATTTTGTTAGTGCCAATGAATTAATTGTATAAGATTATTGCATTCTGATTTTTTTATATTTTTTAATACCTTGAATCTTTCTTTTGGGAATACTTAAGTCTTATAAAATATTAGTGAATAAGAATTTCAACATACAATATTAAGAACTTTTACAATGTTACCACTTCATACCTTTTGCCGTCGAGACGATGGGTACATGGTCCAAGGACGCCAAATTACTAGCCAATGATTTGGGTGTCGCGGTGCGTTTGTTGATTGGAGATCCTTTGAGCAAGGAATTCCTTGTTCAGAGGATAAGTGTCATAATCCAGCGCGATACGCGGTACGCGGCAAGTATCCTTGGCATTGTGGACCCGTTGTCGCCTTCTTAAAATTTTCCTGCGTATTTCCAATTTGTAAATATTTTTAATTATTATAAACTTAATTTTTAGAATTGTAGTTGACAAAATATGTCTTACTTCTTATCTCTGTAAATTGTGATTTTATTTTCAATTTCAGTTCTTGATGTCCTGGATGCGTCGTATTTGAGACCTGAAGAATTTAGTAAACATTTTGATGATGGCTACAATCCTGCAGAAAATATACCTGCACTGATAATTCATTTTACTCCACCGCATGTCTTCCATAATCCAGTGTAAGTTTTCACATGTGCTAGTAAACAAACCTCAAGCTAAGCGCACATGTTCAGGACTATTAAACAAGTTAGCCTATTTCACAGCAAAGCGCAGACTGAGTAGTGTAAACTTAAATAATTTTTTTAAGGTTATACCAGGTGTTATGGCTGGACGTAGCCCAAACTTATTTATTCATATACATACGCGGACAGAGTACATGTTCACAAGTTTATATATTATTATTTATTATATATTACTATACACAACTTATAGAGCATGTAGAGCTTACTGAACTAAACAAAAAGTTCCAAGTGAGCGGATGACGCAAACTGACAGTGATCTAGAAAAACATGTTTAAAGTTGAACTACGTTCAGCCTAACACCCCTGTATAATATACCACGTGATCAGTGGAACGTAGTCCAAATTTATAGAGCGTGTAGTGCTTACCGAACTAAACAAAAAGTTTCAAATGAGCAGATGACGCAAACTAACGGGTACCAAGAAAAATATGTTTAAAGTTTGTTTCTTTAAATATCTTTTTAACACTTATTAATTTTGTAAAATTTTTGTTCAGTTAGGTAAGCTCTACACGCTCACATATGTTTGGACTACGTTCAGCCGAATACCATGTATAGCGACTAGAAAATTTGTTGGCAGAGGCTGCCGGTTACATCTATTTTATGATTCACTAGCTGACATTCCTTTTCCTTTCCATTTTTATTAGCTCCAAAAAATGTCTATAGATTAGGCTTACTGTTCGTTACGAGCTATGCAGTTGGAGGCACTTTCGATAAATTGTCTTACATACATTGTCATTACTTCATTGACCGCTTCTACTGGCGTGCCATTTGGTGGCTGATAGATGGTCGCTTACATGTTACATAGAGAGCAAAACAACTAAAAGCTGATCCGCACGCGACGACCGGCACGGCAGACGGCAACGGCAACGGCATTGGAAACGTTCACGGCATTGTAAAATGCACCATTCACACGTTATGTAACGGCAACGAACATTTGTTATCGAATTTTAATACACAATAGCGCAACACGTGCTCCAGGAGCGAGCGCGCCGTCAATGTCCCGGACGTACCGTTTGTCTCGATCCGTGCGCAACGGAACGTAACGTCACCGGTACCATCAACGGCGATGGCACGGTAAAAATTCCTTGCCGACGATACTTTTGCTGGTGCCGTTGACGTTGTCGTTGCCGTTCCGTCGCGTACGGATGCTTGCATACAAAATTAACGTAAAAAATTGGAAAGAAATGCCGTTACCGTTGCAGTCTGCCGTGCCGGTCATCGCGTGCGGATCAGCGTTAACACTAAAAAACTAAAATGAAATAAAAATTTATTTATTTTCGCAACTAGCATCATTTTATATCGTGTCTATGTAATCGTGGTATGGAATATACAAAAATAAATCGTTTCTGATAATCTAATTAGTCCAGAACGCATAAAACATAATTATGTTTCGGTCAATTAATAATGAAAGAATCTCTTTGCGCAGATACCAGTCATTCATGGATATGTTTGGTCCAACGACTCGACATCTATTATTGAATGAACAGAACACCTGCCAAGGATCGGAAGCAGTGCATCGCACTCAACATAAGCTTCACCTGTTAGACCCTGACATCTTCCCCATGTTAAGAGACACCAGTATACCTGCTGTATGGAATTCTTCAACTCCAAAACTGGAATCTGATGATCCTAACAAGTTGAAAAAGTTGACTGAGCTCAAGAACAAGGTTTTCTTATTTTTGCTTACAACTGTATCTATTTATGTATGTTTTTTTTAAATGATTTAATTTAGATGTTGATAGTAATAATCACTATAGATCGTCTCATAATTCGAAACGATCGAAAACGTGAGTAGTAACAGTAATTGACCATTCCCAAATTTTTGAACTAAAGTCTGTTAAATTTTATTTCGAAAGAATAGGCAATTTTAAGAAACCAATTTGATTTTTTTTCATTTCGGATGCGTATTTACGAAGATATATTATATTGAAAATTCTTATAACGTGAAGTCACAGGGTGGAATTATAAGTTTAGCCATTGCCGTTGCATATTTATAAAAACAATGACGCTATTACTATGGACAGTTTTGAGTATTGATAATGTAATATATCTTCGTAAATACCGATCCAAAATGAAAAAATTCAAAATAGTTTCTTAAAATTGCCTATTCTTTCGAAATAAAATATAACAGACTGTAGTTCAAAAATTTGAGAATGGTCAATTGGACAGACCATATGACATTATCATTGTTTTGAACAAACATTTTTTTAAATTACACATGAAACATAATTAGAGAATCTTTATTTTCTTTCTTAATACAAATTTCACTTATGGGTCACACAAAATCCTACTTCACATCGAATATTTCAAAACATCAATGGGTGTATATTTGGTCTACAGAGTATATTTTTTGCTCACATTTTTGTTGTCATCACACGGTATCTCTGGGTATTTCTACGACCTAAACAAAACAGGGTTGCATTGATCTTACTAGAAAAATATGCACTGGAAATTTTATTCTTTATTACAAGATGTGTATATACCTGTTTTTTAAATAATTCTAAGATATAAAAAAAAATATTTTAACATACGTATTTTATAAATTATATATACCATTAAATCATACGTTTCCGTGGTATCCGGTGGGTGCAACCACGTTATTTTATTTCGAACATCAGACAATATAAACACATCAAAATCTCTGTCAAATTAACATTTCCTCATACCTGATAATCTGTACTAATAATTGAAGGGGTGAGTGGACAAAGGACCTTTTTGCATAATAATAATAATACACACAATCACAACAACGTCTAGGCATGGAAGTAGATTTTAAATGATCACAAATCAACTGCGCAAATTTTGATTTGTGTCAAAAATAAAGACCTAACAAAGGTGTTAACGGACAAACATGCATACATTTCAGGCTTGCAAATCTGGTGTGAGCAACATAAAAACACCCATAACTCATTTTGAACTTTTTATTAGTTAACACCTTTGTTCACTTTCCCCTTCAATTAACATCAAACAACAAAAGCGCACGTAATTTGAGGAGGTACATTTTTGAGGATCGAAAGTTGTCTTTACCGTCTTTTGAAAGAAATTGGTCTATGTATAGATTTCTCATTCACTCTAATGAGTCCCCCCGCCCGCGAAAGACGCACAAGTCTTCCATTGTGCTTGGAGTGATGCCCGTCAATGGAGGTTTGTTGTTTTATCGACGCAGCAAATGTTATACAAACTTAGTTAAAAAATAGCTGTCCTGTTTGGTTTTTTGTCCTTTTCTTGTCTTTGCCAGTTTTAATGTGTCTTTACCATTTATACTATTTAACCTTCTATATTTATTTCCTTCCTTCAAATCCTTAGGCTCATATAAAAATTATGTTTTCTTTGATAGCCTTGGGGGTTTCTACCACCTAGTATTTAACTTAAGAATGTTTTATAGGTACATTTGAGTCTTTAGCCGTTTCTGACGTGTTTTCACCCGTTATTGACGTGTTTTTACCAGTAAATCGTTGCTATTTCTCGAATACATGAACATAATGAGTGCACCATGGCTTAATAGTTTTGCAAAATAGAAAGAAGAAGAAGAAAAAAATACTATTTATTCACGGCTACGGAACATACATGTCAAACAGAAAAATAAAATAAAGTAAAAAACAAAAATAGAATGAGAATTAAAAAAAAATTATAAATAAATACTTGAACAAAAAGGTCTCCGCAGCCATGAAAGGAGCTGACTCAGCACCCGCTGCAGATGTGTATGTCCACACCCACAACACAAATTTTTGGCCATCCCCTCCACAGAGCCCGCCGCACACACCACAGGTACAGCAATCCGTCCGCACAATATACTACACACACTACACAATAATATAACAATATATACTTTATATAAGGTGAGATAAACTTTAACAAACTATGTAAGTACACACAAAATAAATAAATAAATAAAAGGCTATTAAAACTTACAATATAGTCTTTAAACATTACACACAGAATAATGCAAACAAAGTAAATAAAAAGAAAAATATTTGTATAATATAATAAGAAAATTATCATGTACTTACACATATCAAATACATCTATTATCCATAATGTATACAAATAGCCTGTTATCTGAAAGTTTTTATGAAATTGTTAAGTATCCGTATTTCGGAGAAATACTCCTCTATGAAAATCCATGGATTTAACTGAAATTTTCGAATATTGTGTTTAATTTAATGTATTACTTAATCTCGTGTAACTCACTAGATAAAAATTATATATTCTACTGCATAAACTTTCTACAAAGCATAAGTACTTACACCAATTTCCATTCATTTTGTGAATTTTAAAATTATGAACATTTTACTTAATTTAATTTTTGTTATTTCTAGATTGCACTGGCACAATTCCAGAAAATAATAAACTTACAGAGCATGTCTAAGGACGATTCTGCACATCAGAAACCAGATAGTTTGGAAAATATAAACAAATTAGAGTCAATCTCTGGTAGAAGTCTTACAATTTTCCATTTGCGTCCGAAAAAAATTCTCGATAGGTCAGAGTTTTTTTAGTATTTATTTTCCTGATAATTTAGTGTTCATGGTTGGAATCAATTAATGGATTAGAAATGAGATAATGACATTACGGGTCCTGCTTACACCCCTCTTTACCTACCATCACAATATGTGGTCCCATAGAGATAGCGAAGCTCCCCACTAGAGACACGGTAAGACGTTTACTGCACGAGGCAAAGTGTGCCATTCAGCAGGGGGAGGGGAGGCGCGTTTGCAGGGGACGCGTCCACACAATTTCATATTTACACATGAAAAGTTACCCACTTAATGTCTTTTAGTTTTTGGACGTGTTTTTTTATAACATTTCACTGGATGATTCAGCGTTTTCGCAATGAAATATTTACTAACGGGCATTCACCGACTTACGACCGGTGGTGGCATACACTAAAGGGGTCGCCCTTTCGATGGCGCACTATAGTTCTAGTGGTGAAGGGAGCGGGCGCGTTTCGCTACTTCTATGTGTGGCCTCCTTGGTAATGCCCAAAAATATAGACTTATTAACAGTTCATAATTGTACTAAAACAGTACCAAGTTGAGTTTTAATAAATGGGTGTTCGACATAGTCCGCTTTTTAGTTTACTCACATTGTAAGGCAACAGATTCAATACAAAAAGTTACATTTTGAAATATCACCTCATTAGGATTTTTTGAATCATAGGAAAAAAATTAGAATCTTACATTACATTACATTACAATTTTCCCGTAGTTTTGGTCCCCAACGCGGAGCACCTGTGTAGCATTTAACTTTCCATTTCTTTTATTTTTAAAACAAATTTTTTGTTTGAAATATAACTTATACATTTGTTTTTAAATCAGATCATCCGAACTAAAACTTTACATCCAAGAATACATACAAGAACCTATGAGTGTAGAAGGCTTTGCAGAGAGTTTGGAAGAGTTAAAAAAAGTGGTCGATAACACTGAACGTTCTCGGGAATCACTCCAGGAATACCCGAAGGTCGTGTTCCTGGGTACAGGTTCATGTATACCAAGTAAAACTAGAAACACTAGCGCCATCGTTATACATGTAAGGTGAGTCACCTTTGCTTAGTTTTAAATCAGATTAAAAGTTTATACTGAACTGATTCCGAGAATCAACCGCCGATCACGTCGGAGTCACCACTGTTATTTTTGCGTGCGTCTTCTGTGGTGATGAGTGATGAGTCGGAGCCCAAGGGCTCGCTCGTGGTACAATGATCGGATGCTACGGCAGTGCCACCGATTGACGCCATACGTGTCCGAGCGTTAATATGCCGCTCACGTAGTATCGAGCAAAATTTTGTGTCCTTTTTGAACACGTTTGCGATAGTACAGCACAAATCCCCGCTTACACCTGCTGACACCTAAAATTTGTCACTGCGATGCTACACAACACTATGTGAATTGGCTATAAACTTTTACGCGATCTTTATGCGTGGGTGTGAGGAATGCATCATAGTCGTGCAAGGAGACGGCCGCCTCATAAAAGGATCGTCTGACTTAGTTTAACCAGTATATTGACTGATCTATTGGTTGAGTAGCTATTGGTTCCATTCCCGCCCGGAACAAATATTTGTATTCATGAACATGTTCATTTGTTCTGGCTGGGTGTAAAATATATATGTATGTATAAATTTTACACAAATATTTGTATGTATTGGAAAAAAAAACGGCCAAATGCGAGTCGGACTCAAGTCCTGAAGGTTCTGTAGGTACTATTATATAACTTACTTATATCTACTCACCGTTAAATGGCACGAAAACGCATGTCAATTTAAATATATTAAAAAATATTTTTCTATGTGATATGACTACAAATCATCAATTTTTGGATTTTTCCTGTATTTGTGCTGTGAGATCTACCTTGTTGCTTCATGCCTAATTTCATGATTCTACCACGTTGACTGTCCATGCATTATATGTAGTGCATTTTTGAATCAGCCAGGACGTTCATGCATAATACGTATTGCATTGGGCAATACAAACTTTATTGGTTTTTGTGAGCTGGACATATGGACTAGAAAAAATACTTTTGGTGGACGTATTGACAAGGATGCTAGGAAATTAAATCACCAATGTCTCGCGTTTTTTTAAATTAATTTTTATAAAGAGAGACAATCAAAATATGAAATAGAATATCTAGTGGTAGGTAGTGCAATTTGCTTGGACAGTCAACAAGAAGTTTCTGCAAGTTTCCGAAGTACCGCAAATAAACAAGAAGTTTTGATTTATTTGCGAATGTCAAAATATGTGGCATACAAGACTTTATTTTTGGTTCTTTTCACTTAGAAGCTTGACTAGAGGTGTTCCTGAGAAAAAAACTTTTGACAGACAGACAGACTTATTAAGAATTAATTATTAAAAGTGATCCTTTGAAGGTTTCTTTTTTTAAACATATGTTACCTTAAAAATATTTAAGTATGTATGTCAATTGTTTAGTACCTACAATACAGGCTCTGCCTAGTTTGGGACTGTGTGGTTGTGTGAGATGTCCCAATAAGCTATTTGACTTTATAAAAATATTTTTTATATGTAGTTTCTCAATATATTGCAACAGTGAAAGAATTTAAAAAAAAATCGTTATTAACAAAGTGATGAATGTTTGAAATGTTCTGTTGAACAGAGAGGGTAATATCGTACTGCGTATCTATGTGTGACGTCAGGCCATTTAAAATAATGTTAAACACTGTTTCGCAAGAAAGATATAGTGATAAAATTTTAATAGCTTATAATTTCCATATTCTTCAACCGAATATAATTTTGTTTATAAATTTTGTAATCCTATAAAGTCTGTTTTTATATTTTCTTGATAAATATAGTATATTTAATAGTATTATTATTATTAGTATTGTAGAGTTTTTTTTCGATATAAAAGCGTTTTAAAACATTCTACTCAACGTTGGTGTAGGGTACCAAGGTCTGATCCTAAACATTAGAATAGACCATCTCAACATCAGTGACAGTGTTCATTCCCTACTAGACAGAGGACTGTATTATGGGTACTAAACAAAATATATTTTTATAATACATGTATAGATATTTTACATTTATATGTTTTATAGTAGTATATGTTTTTTGTAATGGTACACTTAATACTATTTACAGTTTTTGGTTTGAATCATACTTTCGGGACACCGCATATTTGTGTTATTTCTTTCAGTTCACCTATGATTTTTTCAGTGAAAACAAGTCAATAATGTTAGACTGTGGTGAGGGGACATTTGGCCAACTAGTACGATTCTATGGTCCTAAGAGAATCGACAATTTCCTCAGAACGTTACAAGCTATATACGTCTCCCACTTACATGCGGATCACCATATTGGTAAGTAATGCTATTTGTACGCGTCAAACCGGCCACTATAGATCGGCACGGTGTGCGACGTTTTACCGGGAGCAGGTTTATAGCTGGATGTCGATTCAAAATGCCGGTTAAGTTTTGGGCAGAGCTTCCCGCCAACTAGCTAGTACTCGCACTTCATGACCTGTATCAGAGGTCTCACTATGTAGAGCTTGAAATTAGAAGTGAGATATGGCGGATCGTTCGCCCTTTTATACCCTGTTTCTATATAATTTTTATGTATTTTCTATTTATTATTTTCCTGCGGTTTTTTGGCGCGTTTTCATAAATTTTCGCGCCTGTTTTCAGCGACCAATCAGGGCTCTTTCAGCAAAATTCTGCACCCTCCGAAGGCAGTACCAAAATGAAAGCCACCCAAAACGAGGCACCCTCGGAGGGCAGTTCCATTGAGAGAGCACTTTTTGGTCGCTAGGCACGTCTCCGCGGCAGTACTCTATAGAGATCCGGACTCTATTAAATGGCGAACTTTCCTCATTTTCTCTATTTTCCAGCAAGTACCGACTAGTGGGAGGGAAGGAAAACACTAAGAGAGCCCACCTTTATTCGATTTTCACAAATTCAACCTTACATACTATACTTTGGCTATAATTTGGCTTATACAATTTGCTATCCTATTCTCGATTCTAATCGTTCTATTTCACTCTATCTCACACTTATTAAGTACATATGCACTCGACGGTCGCAGCTCGGCCTCAGCGCAGTCGCAGCTCGCTGTCGTGAACACTATTTCATTTACTGTGTTTATTAGATTATGGATGTAATTTATCTGTGGAAAATGTTAAACTGAGTATTTGCTTAAAGTGAAATAAGACATTTGTAATAGCAATTTGTATTTATTAATTTACCCTTACATATAAAATTTCTCAAGGATGCTTTTTTTTTGTCCGCACGCCTTTTTTTCTCAAGAAAAAATTTTCTCAAGAAAAAAATGAACAAAGCAGATGTCAACGTTTTTACATTCATGGGTACTCTATTCAGATATAAGTCATAAATAATCGTTTGTATTTATAGGTCTTATAGGAGTGCTACAAGAACGTCGTCGTGCTCTAGAACAGGCAAGGTCACACACGTCGGAAGCAATGCTTGAACCACAGCCTCTACTGCTATTAGCTCCTGGACAAATTATGGCCTGGCTGTCAATATATGACAAACAGTTTGAAAGGATAAGAGACGATTTCACTTTGATACCCAATCAAGATCTTGTAAGTTTTGGGCGCAGTTTGTCGGAAAATGCGCGGACGGTCGTCTCCACTGCTAGATATGCCGTATTCGAACAAAGATCTCATTCAAGGTTCATATGCACACTAACGTGCAATCAACAACCCTTCTCGTATCCCCGCGGTGCACACACAAGCTCTGAGCCAATCAGGACATTCGGTTAATTGTCGCCGTAGACAATTCCGAGACACGCATCGTTGTGCGAACACGGTTTGTAGTATCGAAGGCGACTATTCGCGCGTATTTTGTTTATGTGTGGTTTTACCTTCATCTGTTAACATTATATATCCGATGTGACACAAAATGAAATTCGAAAGTGACAGTATTATAAGGCACAGCCACATCTAGCATATGATCAGCTAGCATTGAAACATGTTCAAACGTAACTGGTGGTGAACCACTTACAGTGTGCTGGTTTGTGAGCGCGTAGGCTGTCAGCGATAAGTAGCGATTCGTAATACATTACAGCTTACTAATCAGGTTGCTTTTGGGCTGTCGGATAAGCAGTATTGTCAAAGTGCTATACATATATCTAAATATTATATATTATTTCCACATAAAGGAGAGTCGCCAATCGTAGGCTAGTGAAAATAACTGCGTTCATAATTCATTATGTTCGTAAATGAATCCATTTATTACATCATTATTACGAACATTTCGGGTTTTGCGTTTAACAACCGCTTTTTAAATATAATAAAAGTAAGGCATATGAAACGAGATAAAGAATAAATAATACTTGGGACATCTCACGCAGCGCCATCTAGTCCCAAAGTAAGCGAGTATTATGCTTTTGTTATGGGTTGCCAGATCCGTGATTACATAATTAAATATTACTTATAATATATACATATATAAAATTATTTTACATCCAGACACGGAACAAATAAACATGTTCATGCACAAAAATATTTGTCCCGGGCGGAAATCGAACCCGCCACCCTTGGCTTTGCAGTTAGAATCTCTAACCACTCGACCGACCGGTCAATCAGAATGTAAATAAATTTTCCCAGATTCATAACATTTTTATTTCAAGATACAAATTTTAAACTTCTTATTCTAATCATTGTCGTCTGTATTAATGTAAACGTCTGTAATACCGCATTAATAACAAGTAAAAACTAAACAAACACGGAAACAAACTAACACGTATCACTTCGAACGCAATCCAAACAGGAATTAACTTGTTCACAAAAACTGCTGACCAATTGTTTATTAGTTGCGGTATCGACCGCTTTCCTGTACCACGAATCACACAACGACAGCTGTCGTCGATCAACTGACGTCATGTTGCGTGCGAGAGATAAGGATACAGATAATAAGCGCTCGCCATCGTAATATAACTCAGTAATGGTCTAGAAACTTAGTAAACTGTACCTTAGTAAAAATACGTATCTTCGACTGAAGCAACTACCGACTAAGCTGATAGTTGATTCATAGGTTAAATTACTATGAAAAAATATGAATGCTTGCTTATTGAATGCCACTAACTGTGAGCAAAATATGGATATAGCACAAGAAGTTTAGAAATGGGCAAAAAGTTCAAATTTGTATGAAAGTAAACCAAACGGTTCCCTCTATTGATACAATCATTATATTTTTACAGCTCTCGGAAAGAATATCCCTTAGTGAAATGACTGCAGCAGTGTTGGCCCGTATCGGAGTGCGTGAAATCGAGACATGCTTCGTGTCTCATTGCCCCAACGCGTTCGGTGTGGCATTAACTATAGATGACAAGCATAAGATTACATACTCTGGTGATACAATACCTTGTGATAATCTTGTTAGACTTGGTGAGTTCCTGTGTACAAATTAATATTTGTTTTAGGGTTCTGTAGTCGAATCTAGAAACTATATAGTTTCGCCATTTTCGTCTGTAACTTGCCAGTAATAGTCGATTAACTTGTCGAGATGTAGTTTTTTTCAACCAGCCCATTATGCCCCACTGCATGGGCTTAGGCCTCCCTCCAGTGTGAGGGGGCTTGGAGCTTAATCCACCACGCTGTTCCAGTGCGGGTTGGTGTATTTTAACGACTGCCATCTGTTGATGGCACCCGGGACTGACTGCTTAACGCGCTCTCCGAGGCACGGAGTCAATGATACATCGTACTGAAGTAAAAAACAACGTATTGATACATGCCTGGATTCGAACCACGGCCACACCGCTTTCTAAACTTCGAACATGATTTACGCTGCGACATGTAGTTGAGTCTGTAAAATGTTCTGAGAATCACAAATTTGCCTTGTGAAGTGGAATCATATCATACCTTATTTTTCTTTTATTTATTTATAGTTATTATCGTCCACCAAGCTTTGAATTAGTACAATAGAAGAATTATGCTGGTCGTTTAGTTCGAGAACCAAAGTTATCATATTTGAATCGTAGAATAGGAAAAGGAGACGAGTGGGACGCGCGTATGGCCCACGCGATCGATGTGTCTAGGTCTTTATGTACTACCAATCACAACTAGTTACATATTATTGAACTGAAGGTTTGTTGGTTTTGAGTCGTTGAGGTTAGCAAGCGTGCACCTTCTAGTCTGCTACATTCATAAGTCAGTGTTACCGTTCTATTTGGGCGTGTTTTTAAAGCTTGACTAAAACGCGTTTATACCCGTATACTGTACATGCTAAAAGTTAATCCAGAGAACGAATATATTTAATTATAATGAAATTTAATTGTTTTGATTTTGAAAATCCAGGTGCAAACTCAAGTCTGTTAATTCATGAAGCGACAATGGAAGACGAACTTGTGCAAGAGGCTCGAATAAAAATGCACTCTACAACGTCACAGGCCATAGACATTGGACGAAGGATGAATGCTCGGTACACTATACTGACACATTTCAGTCAAAGATATGCGCGCATACCGCGAATTAACTCGGATGCTTTTGATAGTAATAATCGTGTGGGAATAGCTTTTGACAATATGCAGGTTGGTTTAAAATTTTAGATACAATACTGGCTTTTATGTTATTTACATAAAATAAATTGTACCTCAACAAGGAACGGTATTTAGCGAAAAAAAAAATGTGACAGTGAATGATACGTGTTTCATTGGTGCAGCTGTTCTTTTTGATGATACTTCTTTGAATGAAACATGTTTAATTGATTGATATTGTTACGGACTACTGGTTCGGATATTGCTGATACACTAAAACACTAATTTTAGTTCACTTTACTTTATTATAAGACCAATTCACAAAATAATTTAAGAGCAAAAAATATTGAACACAAATTACACCGTTATAGCACTCCGCACTTCGCCAACTTATCGCGCTTGACTTACTTCTAAAAATCTCTCTATCTGGATTTTTCTGTTTTATTGAATGGCTGTGGGAATTTTTCTAGTAAGTTCGATGACCTGTCGTCGTGCTATTGTAGATAGGCGTCACAATATAAATAAAAAATTACAGACTTTATTAATATGTATGGTACGAATGAAATGATATGTCGTTTACGGTTGCTGTGTAATTTAACACACAAAATAACATTATTAATTATACGCCAAAAAGAGAATGGGGTAGCTTTTAATTTAATGGGGTTGTACTGCCAAAGGTACAACGGTTAAATTTAAACTTCCACTTCGAGGAACAGTCAGGAATACTCAGGAAAACGAGTGGTCGATGCACTGTGAGATCGTGCAAAAACAATTACTTTACTTCCAGGTGCCACATTAGAGCGCGATTCTGTATCAATAGGTTTATAATATCCTTGCATATAACAATGTTGATTGACAATGAACTTTTTGATTTAAATAATTTCAGGTAACCATGAATGACCTCGATCTATTGCCGTACATGTACACACCATTGAAGCTCATGTTCGCCGAGCACTGCGCGGAAATGGATTTGAAAGCAGCTCACAGAATACGTCAAAAAGAACGATCATCCAGCCCGAACAATCAAACAAATATCGGTAGTATCGTTCATGAAATACAACACCGTACTTGTACAGAGGCCGTAGATAACATAGATTCTCAAATGTCAAATGTCACTACTAGTGATGTCAAAGATCAGTCAGTTAATAGTAGTGATATTCCGTCAAATGTTTGTAGTTAGTTTTAGCTACGATTTAGTTGCTTATAGAAATAAAATGTGAGCCTGATTTGTAATTTTATCCTCGGTGATATTAGTTAGTAATGCAATCAATTCTTTATTAGTACGGTAAGCATGAACGGAATATTGTAATATGTAATTTTGTTTAATAAAATTGTTTATTATAAAATTATATTTGACTTAAAGCTGTTGTTGATCATTTTCAGTGAACAAAGTTAAGCAGCAAAAAGTATCAAGAACTCCTTCCAGGCCGTGTGCGCCCTTTTATAAGGAGTCTCGTTCTTCAAGTTAGTTTGTTTGACTTTTCTGCAACAATTCAACGAACCGATCCTGTTTGAAACGGCATTCACGGCAATAACATATTTGATGCCACAGAAAAAAAAAGAACAACAGTAACACTCCTTAAAACAAATATATGTCTGCATCGATTATACGCTGTGCTCAATTGAGTGGTGGTCATAGACTATATTTTCACTAGGTTTAAAATGTTCAGCTCGAAGAATGATAGAGTTCAGCTGTCTCGTTTATTGCTAGATAGCTCATTCAGGCAAGGTGTGTCGAAGAATTGGATTTTTAGTTGCTTTATTTCTTTAATACTTCGCGAGGAATTAGTTTGTACTGAAAAATAACTTATATAATTTAACCGAAACTGCTGTACCGTGTCTTAGGTGTGTACTCAGCGAGGAGGGAGGTAGCTCCGTTTTGTCAACGGGCCTACTCTGACTCTTGACGCGGCGCCGAAGTAGTGCCGAACACGCTGCGTTTGAAAAATACAGTTGCTAGGACTATGGGCCAGAGTAGGGATTTTTGAAATGGTGCGTATTGGGCGCTACTTCGGCGTTGCGCTAATTTACCAGAGTATGGTCGCTGCTGTCCACTGTCAATGCTTAGGAGCTGCCTCCCCCCCTCGCCGTGCACATACTTAACGCGCGGTACAGCGGCTTCGATCAGACAATAATTGAATTTCTGGTTATTCAGTTAAGCGTGTGACTTGTCAGCTTTAGTAAATCTACTAATACTATGCAAAATTGTAGTACAATTTCATTTTTTTGTATAAATGAAATGTCAGAAGTTGATAAAAAAATTGTTTACATTTTTCTTTCCTAGTGGCCATACAAATCCTTAGTGAAAGTTTTTCGCAAACGTTGGGAGAACCTTGTATAGAAGTACAATCGATTTGCGTTGATTCTCCAAATTAGTACCAACGCTATTTTACAATTCTTGTAAAAGACTAATTGGAAAAATTAAATTTTGAATTTATTTTAATATATCCTTTTAGTGTATCAATGTGATATCTTCAGGAATTGACTGAGTCCAGAGCCAATTTTGAATTTTATGGTCTGTGAGGATTATTGAGCTTCATTCCACTATTTTGAAATTTTAGTGAAAATGGCTTTGTCAGTCTACATTCAGTGAACCACATTGATGATGAAAATGGTTCATGGTTTGGAACTCTGGTGTCATACATCCAATGAAAAAACAATATCAGTCTTGTTAGTTGTATTACTAACTTCAAATTTATAGACAAAATTAGGTTACACCGGGATTGAAAAGATGCCAAAATGGTACCGAATTGGTTATGGATACTCCTTAAGTACTATTTAATAAAGACATATACTTCATAAGTTGGTTAGTGTGGCTCGTTCTATTCATTTCTAACAGGGGCTACCGCGCCACTCTCAGTGAAGTCAGCTGTCAAAAGCTATTATTGTCTATAGTTATTGTCATGTTGTTAGGCAGGCGCGGGAAAAGGTTTTTTTTTTGCTTCTGATATACCTAACGAGTAGTATGAGTACATATAGTTCCTGAAAAAATTTCAACAGTAAATCCAAATTGCATAATAATAGGAAAAATTTGTAATATTGTTATCCATCGGGTAGTGATTTTTTTTTGCAGTTGTATTGAGGTGAGTACAAATTACAAATACATTCTATATTTGACATTTCCTGTTTTCACTTCACATTAGCGCCGCTTGGTGGTGAACTCAAGCGCGTTTGGTAGATAATTTATTTACCGCTTTATAGCCCAATAAGATAAAGCCGTTGATGTAAAACTCCTTGCTATGAATTCTCTAAACAAAGGCGAAATAAAAAACATGGACATCAGTATCACATATTGTTTTTAGTTTTTTAGTTCATTTGTATTTAATATAGTTATTGAATTATAATTTATTGAAGGGTTGCGGCTGCAAATGAAAGGTATGGTGGTGCGCAGTCAAATCGAGTCGCGAACCCAGTCATGTTCACCATCAAAGATATCAAGTTACAGAACAACAGAATTTCCACCTAGTATGTATAAAACATTTAAATATTTTTTTATACATTTCTAAATAATTACCAATTAATCTATGAAAAACGATTATTTTACAAGAATGTATAGGTGGGTAAATAATTATTGAAAATCTATAACTTTTTGAAATAACGTCTAGAATAAACCGGCCGGTTTATTTATAGCCGGTTTACTTACCTTCTTCTGTAAGTCGAGATGAAATTTTTTTCTGCCTATCCCATCAGAAGGGATTTAGAAACGTCTTTTAATATGAAATGATGTTCTGCACACGCCTTTTTATTTTAGGCCCCTGATTACGAAACATTCGGCTCTAAAATGGCTTTTTCTGTGTCCCTTCTAACATTTCTAAGTGAAAGCATTTATAAGTGTAAACAATTCTTAAAACGTGTTATAAAATAAAGTTAAAAATTAAAGGCGGTCCCCATATAAGAAATGTGTTTTTTTCGACGTTTTTGGTGATTGGTGGTTGTGAGATTATTGTGGACTTGAAATTTTCATGACGTGTATACTACTTTGGCCGCTATAACAACAAATAATAAAAAATAAATAAAGTTAAAAATTAAAGGTCTCCCCATACAAAAACTTGTTTCCTTATATTGTACGGTGGTACGGAAACTTCGTGTGCCATTCCAACTTGCACTGGGCCGGTTGTTTTTATTTTACTTGTGGGAAAAGTCGTTTTATATATTTATACGGTTCTTTTTTTACGAATAAGTAGGTATAATCGAAAAAGGTCGTTAAGTGTCAGACTTCTAATCTCGAATACGACATTGTCAAATTGATCTTTCTTGGCTTGTATAGTTCGCCTCAAACTTAATGGCGGATCTGAATACAACGCTAAATACGGGCTTGCTCAGGTAGGTCGGGTGGGATAGGCCGCCGCGGGGTTTGCGTGAGGAACGCCACGCCCTATACGCCGGCGCCGTGTGGTTTGCCGGAGGAACGCACTACCCTTTCGCTCCGCTGCGTCACGCTGACACCTTAAACTGGTCACTGCGACGCGACTTGCCTCCTTTCGAAGCCGCCATTAATTTTGAGGCGACCTATAACTAATAGTTGGCTAGGATGTAGCCATTTTGACTACAGGAGATAGACCGGTTTGTTCACAATACGTCATTTGAATTGAAATTGACACTTGCCTGCATTGGTCTGCTATACAAGGAGATGTATTGCAATGCCCTTTGTCATTTTTTCCATTTGATTATTGAAAGAATAAGGAAGTTGCAGTGCTAAGGGCAGGCCACATCGCTCGCAGAACAGATAACCACTGGGTAAGAAAGGTTCTCGAGTTGCGATCATGAGACGGCTCGCGACTCTACACGTTGCTCGAAACCGGCTTTTGTGGAGATCTATGGAGAGGCCTATATCAAGCAGTGAACGTTTGATGGCTGAGATGACGGATGATGGGAACCATTCTATAATATACTATAGTTCGCCTCAAACTTTATGACGGATCGGAACACAACGCTGTATGCGTGCTTGCGCAGGTACAGTCATATACCTACCCCTTGCTCCACTACTTCCCGCTATACTTAAAACTGCTTACTACGACGCGACTTGTGCCTACGTTCGGATCCGCCATAAAGTTTGATTGTTTGACTGTACCTGTCTAAAATATCTGTGGGCCTACTATTAGGTTACTTTCTTCGTCACTTCCCCTTCGCAAAACTACTGCGAAGAAGACGTGAGTCCGATCAGTTTGTGGGTCAGCGAAATATGAGAATTACTCAGCTTGTGGGCCACATTCGCAAAGCGTACATAGTAGGCGCATCTAAAAAATTGTTTAAAAAAACATAGATGAGCTTACAGATGTTTTTGGTGAATAATGAGTTCAAATGTGTCTAGGAGGAGTGACTTAAATATACCACCATATCAGCCCACTATGCTCCACTCCAGAGGCTTAGGCCCCTCGAGATTAGGGTGCTTGGAGCTGAATTTCTTACGCTGCTCCAATGCGGGTTGGTAGATTTTAACTGGGACTGTCGGCTTAACGTGCTTTCCGAAGCACGGGGCCAGTAATAATTATGTACTTAAGTCACAAAAACTTGACCTTCTAAACTAGAAGCGGGGCTTGCCACCAACACGGCTATTTCGACATATAAAGTCTATACTAATATTATAAAGCTGAAGAGTTTGTTTGTTTGTCTGTTTGTTTGTTTGAACGCGCAAATCTCAGGAACTACTGGTTCGAATTGAAAAATTCTTCTTGTGTTGGATAGTTTATTTATTGAGGAAGGCTATAGGCTATATGTATAAAATAATACTATCTGTCTGTCTGTCTTTTCGAGCAAATCTCCAAAACGGCTTAACCAATTTTAAGGAAACTTCACAGATGTGGAAAGAAAGTAGTCAAAAATGACATACACTACTTTTTGTATGTCTGTATGTACGTCCATCTGTCCATTCGAGCTAATCTCTAAAACGGCTAAACTGATTTTAATGAAATTTTGCGGGTATGAAAAGGAGGTGGTCAAAAGTGACATACACTACTTTTTGTCCGTCTGTCTGTCTGTACGTCTATGTATCTATTCGAGCTAATCTCCAAAACGGCTGAACAGATTTTAATGAAACTTTGCAGACGGGAGAGAAGGTTGTCAAGAGTGACATCAGTTACTTTTTGTGGCTGTCTGTCGTTTGTCCTCTCTGATCTATCCGCGTAGATAACGCTGAAACTACTAAGTCTAGAAAGCCGAAATTTGGAACAGTGGTTTATTTTATAACGTATTAAATTTTTAAGAAAGGAATATTTGGAAATTTCAAATTTGAAGAGGGAGGGATGGAGGTGCTTTGTATGAGAATCTTTGTTCTTTAAAGTTAGAAACATAAAAATTTTAAAATAATTAAATGACGTGTTTCAGGATTTTTGGATTTTCACATTTTAAGGGTGGTAAATGGGAGGTGAAAAGTATGGGAGTACCGGTTTTCTTAAAGGAGTGGGGAGAATGAAGATTGAAAGTTTGAATGGGTGTACCCAATATTAGTTTCAGCAAAAAGTACCTACGTATAAACCATTTCGAATGTTAATACTACCTAAAACAGGAATGTGTAGTCTACGCAAGCGACGCTGCGGGCGGTCGCTAGTAAAATATAAATATGAAATATAAATGGGTATTGACCAAAAATTTGACATTATGTACATTTGAATACTTTTTTATGAAAATGTAGACAGTTTGGAGTATTTTAGTAATTTTTTAAAAATGTGTATGGATTTTCAAGTAATAATTATGATAAAAATTAATAGCTGATGACGTTACAATTACGAATTTATTGTATGGCCGTCGCCCGCTGCATGTAGTAGTGACGTCACACTAATGTTTCAGGTTTTTATATTTTTGTTATTACGCCTCCAAAAAATTTCAGTTTTTTTCTGCTGAATAAGGTGCTGAATTTTCTGCTACATAAGGCTGTATAAGGATCTATTCCTATGAATATAAAAATATTTAGAGCATATTGTACAGTTTTGAACAATACCCATTGCATTAACATTAATAGTCTCTGTGTGAATTATCAATGATTTAATTTTTCTTTTCCTTTTAGCGAGGACTGTAAGTACTGCATCGAAAATAAGTAAAGGAGTTTCTGAGAGCCTCAAAGCCACTTTTACTTCGACACTTGGCTACGTTGTTGACAGTATGTGTAACTTTTTTTTTCTCGGCGGTACCTGATACAGTAATCTAAACAAAGCGGTCGTCGACTTCCTTTCTCTCAGATTATTGTGCTGGTTATCGCCACACCGGTGGCCACAAGATACAGACACAATCAATAGACAGAAACCAAGTTAAGAAATATTCATACGATAGCTATAAAATGAAATCTGTACCTTGGTATTTTTCTATATAATTCCTTTTCCATGTGACTTCTTACGCAGAATTTCACGTTCCATATTATTTAGTTTTTGATGTACCTACATAAATATTCATACTAAATGAGCTCTTTATATGTTGCGCTTGATGCGTATACTCACTTTTTTGAATCGAGTAAGTCAATTTGAAATACATCAAACGACAGACTATTGTACTCGTATGGTTGACAGTATTTGTAACACATATTATATATAGATTTAAGATTTTGGCACTCCTATTCCATATAAACTTTAATTGTGCCAAATCTCACACTCCTTCATACTCGCAATATGCTTTAAAAGGGGTCCAAAGTTTTCTCTTCACGTATTTAATATCGAGATGTTTAGGGTCGTAGCTCTGAAAAGTAAAAGCTGAAATATTCTTTTACTCGATTTATTCGAATTGCAATGATAACTCTTATAATATACTTATTATTTAAATACGCATCCGTATCAAGAAGACTATCCTTCCGACTCGAGCTCGTCATGATATCTATCAAAGGTCGATCTCTAAGTCGACTACCGGATCCGTTCTTAAAAAAAAATATACTTCAAATTTTCAAACCAAATTCGGAGCATATATTTATTCTTCCAAACACACTGGTGATAACTTTCTAAACGGCCAGCGCTACATTATTAAGGCCCGAGTCAGACAGGATGGAAGATCCGTCCAATAATAAGTCGAGATGAGTGTATTCACGTGTGTTTGTAACGTTTTAAGAACGAGGTTGTTTTATTAAAATGGAAAAGCCTGCTTTTTTGTATTCCTTTCATAAATTTTTTTATTTTAGTTTCCATAGGTAAGTACTATTATTTAATTTGTAATGAACTATGCTGCCTAGAAGACACTTTGTCGCCCGAAAACGAACAAACGGCAAGCTACGTTCGTCCGTCCGTCGGTACCAATACGTAAAGTGGTTTAAGTCTACCGGGCCTAAAAATCATTTCTGTTGTTTGTTATGATGATAATAAATATCCTGCAGCTTGAACCACAATTTCATACAGAAACTTACTTTAAACATAAACATAGTTTTGGTGATTTTTGAGTGAAACTTTCATACAAACTGCCAAAAAATTACACTTCTCTTATAAACGGTGTAGGTATACAGAACAATTTATAAATAGTGCGTACGGGCAGACAGTAGGGGTTCAAATTAGTTTAAGAAAACGCACCGTGTATTCTATGTAACTGTTCAAATGTATTTTAGCTTCAGGGTTTACTAATTAATAGATTACAATAGATTATAATAATTAATATCTATTGTTGTGTTATAAATGTCTTTAATTTACAGGTCAGTCAAAAACAGTGATCCCAATAGGATCGAAATTTATCGATAATAAAGACAGAATCCACCAGCCAAGACCGAAGACGGCCAAGATCTACTATTCTGTTGCTGGTTGGAAAAGCTATAATTTTTTTTAGTTTCGTTGAGAACATATTATTTTCATCAAACTATCGATATCACATCACTACGTATTATAAAACAAAGTTCCCCCACCGCGTCTGTCTCTGTCTGAATGCAATAAAATAAAAAATTACTGAACAGATTTTCATACGGTGATAACCAATGGACGGATTGATTCAAAATAAGGTTTATGTGTATAATTTATTATTGCTTCGTGTAAATTGGTTGAAATGGGACGATGATTGTTGAATATATCGGAAAAAATCAAGCCGACGACAGTGGGCTTTCATCGAAAACGCTGCTTTATCCATTTGAGATATAACAAAACAGTGTATGGAGGATTTGTTCCTCTTTTATAGGTCTAAAGAAAAGTCTGTGTTGGCATATGTCTATCTTTTAAGAATAGCTTACTGTGACTATTTTTAGGTTAAAAAAATGGTCACGAATAATGTGATAATTGCAAAGCTATTTAATCGGATGCGATATTACTCCTTATCAATTTAAATACGCCAGTTATCTTAAGCATTTCATGCTCGTCATTATTGCCCTTTACACTATACAATTTAAATTATTGTCAAATCAAAAATATTGCACGACAAAATAAATTCAAACGCAGTTGTCCCACACCGACGCGACACGCGTGAATAGACAGGATTTATCAAAGTTGTATACTTATATTTTGTTTTTATTTATATATAGTCATTATTTTTTCAAATAATATTTGCTAACTTATATCAATTATTATAAAAATATATTCTAGGTGGCAGCAACAGTAGGAACCGTACATCTCCAACAAGCTCTGCACGACATTGCAAGTCGAACTCCCCCTCGCCTAAACGTCAGTATCCATCCACAACTACAATCACAGGCGTAGCATTGTACTTACGTACTTAGCCCCTCGCGCTTCTGCCGTCGCTTTGAGTCGCTGGTATTGTATGTACCAGAGACATTTGACAAGCTAGACGAACAAACCCCAGAAGAATATCGGACCGAAAGTGATTAAAGATGCGCAGGCGTTTTATACATTTGTATGCACGACTTACTGTCGAATATTTATATGATGAATATTGATACTGGTGCCGGGTCTAGGTTGTTATATGTATGTGGTGTCTTCGCAAAAATATTTATGTATGTATATATTATATAAAGAATATTTAAGTAAGTATATCAGTTGTCTAGTAACCCATAACACAAGCATAATGTTTGCTTACTTTGGGACTAGATGGCGCTGTGTGAGAAGTCCCATGTATTATTATTATGACATTATTACTGTCAAATATAAAACATTTAATTTTTTTTTTAAATTGTATGGCATAAAATTTAAGAATGTAAACTAGAATATTATTAAACCACAATTAAATTTTGCGTTAAAATGAAGATTTGCACACTGCACATGATACAATTATATAAATACAAATCACCAAAACAATTGAAATTATACCTAGTAGTGTAAAAATTTAAAAAAGTCCAAACACGGTATACGCTGGGGCCTTGCTCGCTTACAAAACAATGTTAACGGTTTTTGTATAGCTGTCTTTTTTGCACATCTCACACTATGTTGGTCTAGGCATGTAAGTACGATGCTATGTCTATGCCTACAATAGTAGTTTGATGAAAAGCTTTTCCATGTCAGCCCATTATGCCCCACTGCCCGGGCTTAGGTCTCACTTTGGGATGAAGGTGCTTGGAACTTAATCCACCACGCTTCTCCCGTGCAGGTTGGTGGTTTTTAACGACTGCCATCTGCTGAGTAGGTACAGCCGGTTTCTTGGGATTCGAACCACGCCCTTCTAAATAAGAAGAGGGCTCGCCACCACTCGGCTATCACAGAAAAGTCTTTAATCCGTATAAAATACAAAATATTATTAATACATTGTAGTATAACTTAGAGGAATAGCAGTTGGCTTGAAACAAAACTTAAACAAGTATTCAGGGTCGTTTTAGCCATTATCTTAGACCTGGGTGTTCACGGATTTATAAAATTCAATTCGTACGTGACAGATAACCATAGTCCATGCGAGCAGAGCGTAACGATCTGCGACCAAGTCAACGGCTCGCTCAAGGTTGTTTGTAGAATAATTATCTTCTCCGCCAGCATCGAGGGTCTTTCGCGATTGTAGGTAGGCAAGTGCCACAACATTGTGTACGTGCTACCTGTCTTGCACATGGTCTTTGAGACCGTTACAAGACATGGGGTAACACGTTGCATTACGTAAAATTGCTGGTTGTATCCGCTATATTGAGTTTTTCTAAAATGATGAAATCTGTGCAATAACAATATGACAATGAATTTAAATAAAGATAACCGTTTATTATGATTTTAAATTGGTTTTACAGGTTCAAGAATTCTTCAACCAACAGCACAATGTTTCAATAAATCAATCACTTTACCTCAATCTGTCGGACGTGACATGAAACGTCACGAATTACCAGGTAATGACAAATCAATAGCTTTAATTTATACTAATATTGTAAAGCGGAGAGGTTTGATTTTTTGTTCATTACTGATAAACTCAAAAATTACTTCACTGATTTTAAAAATTCTTTTAGGTACATATACGATGCTACATATTATCAGCGAGCAACATGGGCTATGATTTATTTTCAAACTAGTTTTCCGCCCGCGACTTCGCTCGCTTGGACTACACAGTTGTACCGGGATCGCTATAATTTTTTGCTTGGATATAGTTTATAAGATGAAGAGTAACATAGGCTACATTTTGTTCCGGAAAAAGGGGTCCAGGTACAACTGTGTAGTCCACGCGCGCGGAGCTGCAGTGGGAAAGCTAGTTTGAAAATAAAATATAGCCCATGTTATTCGCTACTAATGTAGTTTTCTATAGGTGAAAGAATTTGAAAAATCAGTTCAGCAGTTTTTGAGTTTATCCGTAAAAAACAAACCAACGTAAAAATCAACTTTTAAGGTTTTTTATCTCAAAAGGTAAAAAACGGATTACTTTGTTGTTCTTTTAATGGTCAACACCTTTTATAACTAATTGAAACTAATATCAAATACAGAGTTCTGCAGTTCTCTACACTCCTGTAAAAAATTCGAGTTTTTCAGTCAATACCATTAAAAAAAATGGGCTTAAAATCTGTATTTTCTCGCGTCGTCAAAACCTATAGGGAATTTCCGTTGAATCCGAATCCGAATTTCCTAAAAACTTCTAGTGGTTCTTTTTTGGGCCATCTGGCGGAGAAAAGTTATAGGTAAATATTTAAAAAAAAAACCAAATGTATAAGATTCTCGCTACCGAACGTCAAACCGACACCTACCAATATTGTCATTAAAAGTAAAGAGTTGGAACTTGTGGATTCTACTGTATTCTTGGGAATCACATTGGATGCAAAATTGCAATGGGATCCTCATATTACTAACTTGGCAAAAAGGCTCAGTTCTGCAGCTTACGCTGTAAAAAGGATCCACTTCCTTTCAGACATAGAAACCGCGAGATTGGTGTACTTCAGTGGGTTCCATAGTTTAATGACTTATGGCATTCTGCTGTGGGGACACGCTGCCAATGTGAATACAATTTTCGTGTTGCAGAAGCGAGCTGTTCGAGCAATTTATAAACTAAAACTTAGAGTATCACTTAGAGACAAATTTAAGGAAATTAATATAATGACGTTGCCGTCTCAGTATATATTTGAAAACATAATGTACGTAAAAAAAATATTGTATTATTAAAAAAAATTGTGATCGGCATAATGTTAATACAAGAAATAAGGATAAACTTGCTAATCATGTCAGCCGCCTCAATAAAATCACAAAATCTTTTAAAGGGCAATGTATACGCTTTTACAATAAGATCCCAGTTGACATTCAAGATCTACCCCTTAACAAGTTTAAAACTACAATAAAACGAAAGCTTTATGCAAAAGCTTATTATAAAGTATCAGACTACTTAGATGAGAAAGATCCATGGGTGTAAGCCGCTCGCTTATCAGTTTGTTTCAATAATATTATTCTTTAAGCACTTATTGTTAAAATTTTTTTTTATAATTTTGTTAAAAAGAGCGTCCCTCAGTTTCTTGCGTATTCTTCTGAGAGGAACCAGCATTTTTGAATGCGCCTTTGTGGTGACGTCCTTCCACAAAGTAATAAAATTCACTCTTATGACGTATTTCAAGATTATGTTACATAACTACGAAATAAAGATATTTTGATTTGATTTGATTTAAAATACGTTATATAATATAAAGCCATTGCCCGACTTAGCGTGTGTAACATGAGTGCTAATGTTGTGCGTCAAACGTCATAGCCAACTATATAAAATTATCTATTACAGAGTACATTAATATTGGTATTTATGTTCCTGCCTTTGGGAAACATGTGATGGATTGAATAGAACCTTTATTTCGCGCCGGTGACACCCTAGTGTGCCTCCTGGCCGCTTCGATGAAGTCGTTGGAGCTTTCGGGCTAACGACACGCGTCCCTATTATGCTTCAGGCGGTCGTTAGTGGGTGCGACTTCTATATACCCCACGCGCCCGGGCGCGCGAGAACTGTAGACGTTTATCCGCCTTTCCTTCGCATGGGTAAAAAAAAAAACATTTATCGAAGTGTATTGTACTCATTATATGAGTAGGTATTCTTTTCACTAAAATATTTTGTTATGAGCTTATAGGTCCAGATATTTAGGATGCACGAAAACACGATTTAAGTTGTACTTATACTTTATTACAAATCAAAATCACAAACTGTCACAAATCACTTTTATCGCACTCGCAGTTCGCACTTGTCTTTTCGAGAAACTGACCGACAATACCGCGCCGGGCTCTTTATATAGGGGCAAAATCCCCACCCCGCAGCATCTCATCATAGTCGAATATTCCATTTTAAAATTTTAATTATAATTTATCGTGGGAATATTGTATAGTGCCGATACCTAACCTTTGAGTGTGCACGGTTCCGTCTCAAAAATGAAATATTCAAGCTCGCCAATTCCGTTTAGTACTTAATACCGTTTCAAAAATAGAATTTCATTTATAATTTATTTTGATCTCGAATTTCTAGTTATTTCTGTACTCAGTCGATGTGTTTGTGAAGCGTGATCATTCGAGTACTTTCTATAACACATCGACGTGCTTTTATACATAGACGTCACAATATGTTGGGAACTAGAACTTTACGGTCGAATGTGCATTGTTAAAAATTTGTCAACGTGGTCCAAAAAAAATTATTTTTAAAGGAATGGGTGCCCTTATTCAACAGGAAAATATGAAACTTGGAGGCGTTATAACAAAGATATAAAAATAAATAGTGAAACATTAATGTGACGTCATTACTACATGTAGCGGTCGACGACCATACAAACAAGTGCAATACATAGAACATCGTAGCTATAATTAGTCGTAGTGTCGTCATCAGCTATAAATTTTTAGCAATCCAGTATGCCTTAAAAATCCATTATAAAAATTTTAATTACTAAAATTGTCTCGATTTTCTATATTTACATAAAAAAAATTCAAATTTGGGTAATGTCAAAATATTTGTTCAATTTTCATTCGGCATTGACATTTAATATAAGTATGTAGGTACTAAAACATTTTGTACTAACAAATACTTATTTTCACTGTTTTTTTTTTTTATAGGTAGAAGCAGACAATTAGCAGGCCCACTGGATAGATTTAAGCGGCCTTGTGTTAATTTTCAATGTAAGTATAAAACGTGAAAAATAAGAAAAATATAATGTTCAGTTAAATTTATTGAAATAGATATTGTAATGATTACTAAATATTTTATAAATATTTAATATTCAGTGAATCGCCATCCATTCAAACCACAGCTGGAAGATATAAAAAGTTCTAATCTACTCTTACCCAAAGCGGGGCACTCAAAGAATGATACAAATGACCAATTTGAAGGTTTGTATTCTACGTAAGTTGCAAAATGTTATTATACAAATACATTGTGATGGTGACTGATTTCTCTATGTACAGCATATATTAATATGTGATACTGCATATTACTATTTAAACCGTTATGAGAACGAGAACAATTATGTGATTTCTAAATACAATATAATTCACCTACTACCAAAATTTAGTTTTGTAAAGAGAATATTGCTTTCTTAGTTTGTATGTAATATTTTTAACAAAAACAGACAGCAACATTCTGTTAATAGTTAAACACCTACAGGTGGACACAACGAAAAGGTCGCATCGGGTTACTTCATAGATTGACCGCGTGGGTGCAAGTTACGGATGCCACAAGTCTAACGCGCACGTGGTCTGCACGCATGCGTAAGACATGCGAAGGAGCTAGGCTGCCTAGAAATAAAAAGACGTAGACGGCCCGCTTAGCGGGACGCGCCAACCCTTCCCTCCTTCCGCGCAGCCGCCGCCGCACCGTAGCAACTTTTCGTGGATTGCGACCACTGACTTATATCGACGCTGTAAAGTGAAGACCTCGTATGTTCAAAGTATATATACAACAAAACTCCATGACATAGGTACACGAGAATATCTCACAAACTGCGCAAGGTTCATTTATATACGTGCTTTTCATGGACACCGCTGGATGGTCTAAAATTAAAAAAAATTGAAAAACGGATTCGTTACAAACATGCTTTACGAGTCTGTTATTCTTTGTAACAAAGCAAAGAAAAATTTAAATTAAAAAAAATGACATGTGAGGTCATTACTCTACAGCGTCGATATGTACTTAGGGTACTAGACTGTAAGTACCACAGTATTAAACTCCGCACGAAAATCGTTCAGATCGCGATGCTCTGAACGACTTTGAAATAGTCGCTTGTGGACCGCCTGTCAGTGTAATCGATTGACATTATTGTGTATTTTGGAAAAATATCTGAGAAAAATGCCTTGCCGTGCCTTTAAAAAGTGTATACATAACACCCGAAACTTTAAAAAGGCGGATGGAATTACTTACAATACGTAACTTAATAATATTTTATTAATTTAGTTGTTATTAATTACATTTTTGACAATTACAAATTTGACGGTTGCACATAAATTGAATTAGTTGGTAAGCATACCGATAATACTCATTTTATCTCTTCAATCTATTACATTGCTGTACACCTACCCTTTTCGCTATCTCGTTCAGCACAGAAGTTCAGACACAAATTTTGAAAGATCAAAGAAAGCAAGTTGCAATCGTATGTCTTCGGACGCGTTCAGCCATTCTTGTTTACGTTACGTGCGCTGTACAATATAAAGGGATCTTCGCGTCTAGTACTTAGGTACATACAAGTCCGTGGTTGCGACAGAGCGGTATTCAGACGGGAAATCGAGGGGTCGCGATACCCGTGACTTGACTTAGCTTTGGGGTGTTTTTGACTAACAGAAGCCATTAAAAATTAAAAAAAAAATTGCACTCAATCTCCTTTACATGGATGAAGTTTGCCTTAAAAAAAATCGATTTCATTTTTATTTGACTAGATTAGAGCTGTCCAAACCTTTGGTAAAATTGAGGCAAATATTACGCTTTTTCTAAAATATTTATAGACAATTTGGTTCTACACAAACCTAGTTCTACCAAATAATTCTAGATAAAAGAAAATCTCAAGATTTAAATACGTTGTATTGCTGCGGTCATATTCACCTAATTTGTGTCAGTTAAGTTTGGCCATGCAAGAAACCATATGTGACCTTTTTGTTGTGTCTTTGTCCCTATTTAATAAACTGTAATAAAAAAAATTACTCGGTGTGGCCAAGGGCGGATCCAGCTTTCAAGCCAGGGGGGGGGGGGTCACATATTCGAGGTCTAGTCAGGACAGGCTCCAATTCGATTACAATAATAAATCTAAATAAAAAGATGAATCGTGAAATGTGTCGTGATAGCCCGAGCGCAGCGAACGTGTTTCAAATTTATAAGGTCGTGTGGCCGTGGTTCGAATCCGGGCGTGTACCAATGAGTTTTTCTGACTTGAGTACATAACTATCACTGATTCCGTGTCTCGGGGAGCATGTTAAGCAGTCGGTCTCAGTTGCTGTCAATAGATGGCGGTCGTTACAATCTACCGACCCGCACTGTAGCAGCATGGTGGATTTAAGCTCCAAGTCCCTCATCCTTGGGGGAGGCTTAAGCCCCTGCAGTGGGGTATAATGGGCTGATGAATGGAATAAAATTATTGGAAATGATAAAGCAAATTCTAGGTCTAATGACTAATCTGTCTAAATCGAGTTTCATAGACATTCAAATACTTTTCTCAAATGTGTCGCTAATTGCTAGTAATTGTTTTGCACGAAATGAATGCAAGTCGAAAAATAGCATTCAAGATTATTGAAGACATAACCGGCCACAGTGTGTAATTATATATATAAAAAATTCATTTTCGTTTTTGGCCACAAATCGACGGCTCTTATAACTCAACAGTAAAATTTCTCAATTCAATTTCGAGTCAATTTTCTTTAGTTTGTGAAATATTAAATTTCAATGTAAGCTAATTACAGATTCAGAAGATTTTATACAGTTCTGTTGTTACATAAGAGATAAATCAACAAGAAGTGTTTGTGAGTCTCTCGTACCTACGTAAAGAAATGTAATAATTGATATTATTTTCTTATTTGTTTAATTTTTTTTCTATAGAATTCTGCCGTATTAGCGTCTGATTTTCATATTAATTGAAAACTTACATCATACACACTACTCGTACAAAAAAAAATGCATTAATCTCCTGGTTATACTTATAAATATAAGTACTCATCTCATGATTCATCAAAATTATTTTGTCGATATGCTTTTTTAAATTTGAACTTCAACTTATAAAGTTTACTTAAATCGGTATAGAATTATATCTGATGTTAAAACCTTAACACATCTACATTGTTGTTTTCGACCTAGAAAGAGACAACCATGAACAGAAACTTAATTTTCAGATATTTTCCCGTATCCCATGAGATAAGTGTTTGATTTAATTTGGAGGAGTTGTGCAGAGTGGGTTTTCAATTAGTATGAAAATTAGACGCTTGTTAGGCAGAATTCCGATGAAATTAAAAAAAAAGTTCAAAAAATATCAATTACATTTTCTTACGTAGGTACCTACTAGAGATTCACAAAAACTTTTTGTGCTGCGCTGTTGTATCTCTTATCTAATGATGTATGAAATCTTCTGAAACTGTAGTTTTTTTTCAAAGTAAAAATTCTCTTACTTTTATAATAAATATTTCACAAACCAAATAAAATTGATACTCGGGAGTTTTGCTCTTGCATTTATAATCATAAGAACCATCGATTTGTGGCAGAAAACGAGGATATCATTTTTTTAGGTACAATTGCACACTGTGCGACATTTCGGGTTTCTTTGCTTAAAATTTTTATGCATTGAAATTAAAAATTACATATATCAATCATCGCCCTATTGCGCGTTATTTTCCTTTTAGAATTATTAGATTTTTCGATATATTTGACGAAACTGACACATACATGCTTTATTTTTAAATCACCAAAAAAAATTGTTTTCTGATATAGTTTCTTGCTATGATAGAATACTCAATGATGTATCTATAGTAATATTATAAAGCTGAAGAGTTTGTTTGTTTGTTTGTTTGTTTGTTTGTTTGTTTGTTTGTTTGTTTGTTTGTTTGTTTGTTTGTTTGTTTGTTTGTTTGTTTGTTTGAACGCGCAAATCTCAGAAACTACTGGTTCGAATTGAAAAATTCTTTTTGTGTTAGATAGTCCATTTATCGAGGAAGGCCATAGGCTATTATTACATCATGCTACGACGAATAGGAGCGGAGCATCAATGAAAATGGTTGCAAAAACGGGAAAATTCCTTTTGAGAGCTTTCCGTTACGCGCGCTGCGTAAACGGTTGATGTTAAGCAAAAATCATGTATTACGGAATTGTTCCCTTTTAAAAGTTCTAACCAAAAGTTTGCGACAGCATATTGTATCTTTACAGGTTGACTTACTATAACCTTTTTTATAGCAATCAAATTTGTTGCTAGACGCGACATAGAATTTATTTGTTTGGATGATGACGATGATACCATAGTGTAATCTATGATATTATATGGATGGTCTAACAACCCACCCCGACTTCGAACGGGTGCAATGCACTAATTCATGAAACGGGAAGAGGAGCGTTTCCGTAGCCCACCCGGGCGAAGCGGGGTACGACCGCTAGTTCAATATATGTTAATATATGCAATAACAGTTACACGAACTAAAAGCACCTAGTATATGCATTTCAATTAAGGAAATCAGTAGATGTTACCATTTGAAATAGACCTACTTAAACGTATTATTTGAAAAGTACCTAAGTAAAACTAAGTAACGAAAAGACATGAAAAATTTTCTGAAAATTTGAAGGCGCTTAATCTTCAGAAACTTGAATTTGTACTTCACGATATCGCACAATTAGATTATGATTCAGAAAATCATTCAGATTATTTATTTTTTTGTTTTCAAGTTTGATTTTTTGGCGTGTAAAATTGTTTTACTTATTCCTATTATTTTCGTTTTTAATGAATGTGTTTCCTTCGTAGTTAATTTAAGTTAGGTATATAAAACTTCCTCGTACCTATCATGGCGGTTAGTTTTATTTCATTTTTAAATATTTACCTACCTATAATACCTAGGTTTACTTCAAACGGTAATATCGTATCTACTGATCTCTTTAACTGAGATGAGTAGCTCGGTCTTTTAGTTCTTGTCAATCTTAATATACTTATATACTTTAAGTACGTTATTTTACATTCTAGCAAGAAACCATGCTAGAAAAATAATTTTTTTTGGTGATTTAAAAAAAAAACGCCTGTGTCAGTTTCGTGAAGTAGGTATAACGAAAAATCCATAATAATTCCTAGAAACGCCACCTAAAACGAAATTAATAATACCTCCATTCGAATTTTTAGCACAAAAATTCGTAGTCGCCAACTATGTCTCTGATAATTTTGGATGCAATTTTTAGGCTTAAATTGCTAGCCAAGACAGCGACACATTTGAAAAAAGTATTTGAATGTATATGAAACTCGATTTTCAGCTCATTGAGTAGCGCAAGGTGCGGAACACACGACCATGCTGCGCGGCAAAATGAAACTTGAATCGTGCGGACAATATTTATCACATTAGACGATCTAGCGCATCATATGAATAATTATAATAACAGCACATAGTAGTATTACGCGTATCGTTCGCTTATGTGCTTCCCATCAACCAAAGCATTTATTTCACTAAAATCAAAGAGATTAAAAAAATGGTCAGGGGTCGAGCTACACCCCACCCAGGGGGGGGGACACATGACCCTCCCCTGGATCCGCCCTTGGGTGTGGCTAATGCTTAGAGTGTACCATTCCTAAAACTTTGTGACCTCATTTTCAGAAGTAAGAGCTATTTTGAATTATATATATATTTATTTTAAAGGGCTGAGAAGCAATGAAGCAAAGAACAAACCAAGAAGCATTGCTGATTTAAAGCAAGTTAAAAAGAAATTTCAAAGTAAACAGTTTTGGCTTGAATCAAGTAAATATATCATTCATATTTTTTGTATTAATTTACTATGGATGGTTTATTTTTTTAAATAATTAAAATGTATAAATATTGCACTTTTGTTTTAGAATATGAAAAAATCGAAGGCCTAAATTGGATAACATGGAAATAAAGGGATGACTAAATATATTAACTTGAATGAATAATTGTATAATTTAAATAATTTTTTGTAAATATTAAAATTAAGGGACTCTAATGATGCAATCATTTTATCAGATGTACATGCAATCAGTTCTTTGCAACACACGAGTATAAAAATGGAACTGCCAGGCTGAATATATTTATTTATTTATAAATTTTAAGCAAAAGACTGTAATGTCTTCTTACATTATGTTCTAATTAAAAAACAAAGTAATTTTATTAAACTAAAAAATTGTTAACAAAAAGTTGTTTATTTTGATTTTGATCCAGAATCCTTAGAATCTTTATCCTTCTGGTCCTTATCAGTTTTGTCATCTTTTGAAGAATCCTTCTTAATCGTGGACATTGCATTACGAATAGCTTCACTCTGGGGATCGACACCAGGCAGGTTTTCTAAGACACTTTGCAAGAATGCTGGATCATTCATAACCTCTGCATATTCCTCTGAAACATCCATACTTTCTTCAGTTTGTCTCGATTCCTGCTGCATGCTCATCTGCATAGCTAGAGCAATTTGTTCTTCTTCAGATAATTCCATAGCTTCACGACCTAGAGACATAGCCAATGCACGTTCCATGCCTGTGTCTTGAGTTTCCCCAGGCTTAGTCTCTCCTTCAACATTTGTCTGCTGACGACGAGACTCTTCTTCTTGACGTTGACGCTGTTCTTCCATTGACACACGTAAAGCCAAGGCAAGTTCGGGATCTTCATTAGGATCAACTCCAAATTCAAATGGAGACAAGCCTGATCCAGATGGCCCAGCACCATCTCCACCAATAAGAGGGCTCGAAATAAGCGCTTCTGACAATACAACACAACCTCCAGCTGGTACAGATACGAGATGGCTCCCGCCAGATGTATTCTCTTTGCCATTCAAAGTGTTGACGAAGGCCGTAAGCAGGGGATTATTCTCTGAATCCTCACCGAAAGATACGACGTCAACGTTTACCTTTTCCTTTTTCAGCCTTTTCGCTAGTTTAACAAGTTCTTTCTCGTCCGTGTTCACCGGAGAACCGATAAACACTACGATGCGCATCTTATGGTTTTTTCCTTGTCGATGTTTAAGAGCTAAATGAGCGATTCTGATACCAGTCAGCAGATTTATGTCACCGTTGGGCTGGATGCGATGTAGCTTGGACAGTATGCGCCCGACGTCGCTGGTTAACGTTGCCAATACTTCGACATTAGCTAGCGTGAGCAGTCCAACGTTGTTTTCTGGATTCGATCGAGTTTTTGAGTGGCACACCAAGTTAACAGCATCTTGCTGAGCTTGTAACCTCGTTGGCAAAAAGTCTCCATTTCTCATGAAATCACTGTTATCTACGCATATCATTGTACTTTCTAAAACCATTTTTAATGATAGTTTCTACAGCGAGGATGTAAAAATTAAATTTTTAGAAACAATGAAAATTGCTTTATAATCATTGACCACAGATTACGAGAAATTGCATGAAGGAAGTGTGCTGTGTGATGATTGATCGTGATTGATCTAGTTAAGACTAAAGTGGACTTAAGATTGACACGGCGTGTTGCATTGCAATCAGTGGCAATCAGTCTTTGGTTGCAATATTGTTGCAACGTGGTTGCAACAGCAACTAGTAATTGTACAATATTATTTAGTTGTGCGTATGTTTTTATTCTAATTTTTATTTAGTATGTCTATCACCTCGTTTCCACCATGTATGTGTATTATACTTGGTGGAAATGATCAAATTAGTTGTGTCATTTTAATATTAGTGATAAATCATTGATAAATATTGTCATCAACCATTGATAAGTATTGTAGTGTAAAGTCATAAAGAAGGGTACATTTTTAACTGGTCACACCACTCCAAAAGTTGACGTTTGCACAGGTTGACGTTTGTGCCGTTTTGTGCTAATTCTGTACTTATTCTAATTCCATGATTCTGTACGTTTGTGTGACAGGACAGTGACAGTCGTGACAGATGTGGACAGCAGTTAAAAAAATCTGAGTCCAAGACAGTCCAAGTCCAAGAATTCGTAATTCTTCTGACATTTTGTGATTGGTACAAAATTTTAGAAAAATGGGTTTCGGAGACTATCCAAAAGAATATAATCCAGCTGTTCATGGACCGTACGATCCTGCTCGCTTCTATGGGAAACGTGAGTACCATTAATGAAATAACATTTAGTTCTTTTGGTCAGATTATGTAATAATTTTTTGTAATCAATTTTTAGCGGATACTCCATTCGGCCAAGTAAAAATAGGTGAGATCGGTGGATGGCTGGCTCGTAGGAACAAGTCGCCGTCAGCCTTAATGGGTGCTTGTAGTCGAGGTAAATTTATTGATTGGTGGTTAGCTTTGCGTGGTAAAATTTAGGCCTCCAATAGAGCGACGCTAATGTTGATCGCGTACGTCTCGGCGACGTAGAGAACTTCATACGAAACGCGCTGCTGATCATCAGCGGGGCTCTGTGTGGATATTTGATATAAGAAGCGCCGACATATGCGACCGACATCAGCGTCACTTGGAGGTCTTAGACGACAAAAAGATACTGTTTGTTTTTATTAAAATAATCCTACTTAGATTTCTGAGACTGAATCCCCTTTATTTTTTTCCTTTTCATGTTGAAGGATAATGAATTATAGGTGTGTCTATTTTTATTTCCATTCTAAACATTTATTAAAAACTTTAAAAGCAAATTTTTATTTGTATGTTCTTTAAACATCCACCCTTTTCATGCATGTCTTTCAGCTTGGTGGAGATGGCAGCATAAGTACATGCAGCCTAAGCGTGTGGGAATTGCTCCATTCATACAACTTTTGGTTGGATCTATGACTTTCTTCTATGTGATTAATTATGGCAAAATCAGTAAGTCACCAACAAATTAATTTAAGCTTCCATACATTTTTGTTTTCTAAAACAAGAAAATAATGTGATTTTTAGGGTTCCACATTGTTCCATACTTCAAATGAAAGAAAGGAACCTTTATAGGATCATTTGTTTGTCCATCTGTCTGTAAAGACACTTTTGCTCAGGAACGCATAGAAGTATCAAGTAAAATTGATATCAAATACTTAAGTCAATGGTCTCTTAAAGCTGTAAAAAAAACAAGCTTCTGAGTAAACACAATGAAAAATACAATCATTTATTATAAATATAGGCATGTGTGTTTAAAACAATGATAATATCATACGGTCTGTGTAATCTTTCAGTCTGTCGTTTCACTTACACTCGATCATATTGATGGGTCGAAACTTTAAATATGATGCCTGGATTATCAACAAAAGGGGGTGAGGGAAAGGGAAGGTAAGGATTGCATACCACCCCTACCGGAACCCCCTCGTCCTCAAAAAAATTACTAAAATCTTACTGGTCATTAAACGTATCAAATTCACAGATTACTAATTGATATAGTTTTAAACAAAACTGAAATTGTTTATATGCTGTCTTTAACAAAACAAAAAAAAAACTTAAAATGTCCATCCACATACTTATAACCCTAATTCCCTAAAAGGTTAAGAATTACTATAAAAAAAAGCTCCGGCAAAAAATTTTTTTACCGTTTTCATCAGTGCAGTACCAACGATCGATATAAGCTATCAATTAACCCGAAATCCAGGCATCATATTTAAAATTCCAGCCTATGGATATATGATAGGTTTCAACCATGGGTGTTGTGATGACAAAAACTTGAGCAGAAAAATATACCCCATGGACCAAATATACACCAGTTGTTTTAAAATATTCACTGTGAAGTAGAATTTTGTGTGGCCAACATGTAAAATTCGTGCTTACATTAAAAAAAAAATAGAGATTTGAAATTACATTTGATGTGTAATTTAACAAAAAGTTTATTTAAAACAATGATAGTGAGTATAGTATAGTAATAGTAGTCTGTCTTAATCACCGAGTCTGACATTTTGGTTACATTTTTGATGTATTAGATACTCCATGCTGATTATTATGGTATAATAATAATAACACCTGGAACATCTGACATAGCGCTATCTAGTTCCAAACTAAGCAAAGCTTGTATTATGGCTACCAGACAACTGATACACATAAATACTATTTTCGTTTTTAAATATATATTCATATGTAGATACATATACACCCAGCACGGAAAAATAGACATGTTCATGATATCATCATTTGTTTGTCCCAAAATCAGCAGGTTGTACAGATTGTTTTCTTGACCTTTCGACAACAGGTGCAAGAAAAAATGTCATGCATGAAATAAGTAATTAATTTCCAGTCTCGTCAACTCTGTACAGCGCACGCGTAACGTAACGCAAACCATGGAAATGTTAACACACGGCGGCTAGCTACGTCATACTTACTACTACTTATGACGCCTCCGCGCGCGCGCACCAAAATAATGTTCATCAAACTTACCAAAAATCCTTGGTTTTGCAGGAATAATGAATGATTCATTCAGTTATCAACGTCGTCGTTTGTATTAACTTTTTGGATACCTATTTACTATTCTGTAATTAGTTTGATGTGGTGAACATTTTCAATTAAAGAAGTATTTAATGAAATAAATATTTAAGTTTTCAGGACACAATAATACAAATAATTTTTTTAATTTGTAAAGTAACGAATGGCTCTTGAATTTTCTACCTACGTGATGTACGTGATGTCCATTGCTCTCCCGTCACTATTTTAAGACATTATAACAATACAATTAGTAATACAAATACGAGCATCCCACTCGCCTAGATGAATGGCATATTGAGTTACCTTGCTGCTCTGCAGTGGTGTATTCCGTTTCATAGACGATTCCTTTAATTATCTCCCCGTGAAGCACGTGGCACAATTATAAACGATAAACTGCTTTATGAAAGAACACGATAAACTGCAAACAGCTGATGTTAAAAACACTCGAGGTCACCGACTCGAGGCACAAGCTTTACTCGGTCACGGTTAAAATGCGACTTATTAATCGCCGCGTGCGCCGCCCCGCGTATACTCTGCACTACCCCGCCACATGACCCCGCCCCGCTGCTGACGGCAAATTTCAAACGATTTCAAGGCTGTTGCCGGCGTGTCGGCACTTGTCAGCGTATGCGCCGCGCCGCGTTCATATTTCAGGGTTGCGTGGTTATTTGAAAAACGAGTAATATTAAAAATAGATTTTCTCGAAAACGACTACAAATAAAAATATAGTTTCTTCGGCGAAATTGTTATTGAATACCAGCAGATTTTAAATATAACGGGACTCTGGGCGGTTGGAATCCAAACTATTTGTACTGGGTTGAAATCGAACCCACGACCCTTGGTTCCGTAGTTAGGGTCTCTAACCACTTGGCCGATAGGTCAGTCAAAGTATATAAGGCTTCATTTTGATAAATTATCCTTATGTCTTATCATTATGTTTACCATTAAACATTTTGTAATTGGATTTTTGTTCTACATTGTTTTAAATACTTTTGTACACTAAATTCCACTATTTACAGTGGTGTTTTTTCCATTTATGTGTGAAATACTAAATAATTTTTCATTCATGAGTTAATATTGCAATAGATTTACAGCCAATTAATTGTTAAAAAAAATTCAAAATGAATCTATTGATATTTTGGAAATTTGAAGAAAAATTAAGGAATCGGTTAATTTTGTTAATAAATATATTTTATAATTATACATCGGCTGTCGAGAGTTTGCATTCCTGGCATATGAGATTTATAGCTATAACATGTTAGTTGTGAGTTGACATAATAATATAATTTTTAATTTAATTTTGTATAATTCGTGCATGTAAACAATAATAATATTTGAAAACGGGATTTGTGCGACGGTACAAATTCACATCAACCATCCAATTATCCAATTACTATGCCGATTACAACGTGTCAGAAACGCAAACTCTCAACGGCCGATGTATAAACATATTTATTGCGTATTTATATAGAAAATGTTTTTGTTTTTCAGAGCACCACAAGAACTACAAATACCACTAAAGAGAGCTTTAATTAGCTTCGATACATTTATTTACATATTCAAACCTATAATTAAATTAATTGTTTTTTGTCAAGCTGTTTCAATAGTTTTGGTGTTCAGTAAATGGAATAAAAATTTAGTCTAACCATGAATTTTATTTAAAAAGAAATATTGTCATTAATAAAAATGTGTTTTGTACTATAAATCATCGCAGTATGATTGGTATTTTAAAAAAACTGGCACAACAGATTTATGGAGTGGGTTTCTGAAACCACCATCCTTATAAATATTATGAAAACCAACTCTCAGTGTGGAAATGTGAAAACACCATAATTACGTACAATAGTCTCAGGCGCAAAATTCATATATTTTCCTTAAAGGGATAGTCTTTCTCTCTACGGCTTCAAATTGGCATCGCTATCTCTGTTTCAATCCCTCTTCATCGACCTGTTCCTGAGTGACAGATATGATGAGCAAATACCAAAAAACCAATAAAATACCTATCAAAACAGCTTGCGGGCCGTGACTGTTTCCACCCCTGATATGTGTATGAATTGGATCCATTTGAAGGGTCTTTAAGGAAGTATGTCCACGGGGCGCTAAGTTTTTTTTAAAATTGACATAAATATAGAATTTATGGCTCATTATTTTCCACAACGAAGAACCGATGGAAATCATATTTTTAAGGAATATATTCTAAAACTAAACAAGATATAAAAAAAAACAAAAACGTACCGCCCGTGACAGTATTTTTTCTATTACATATATTTTTTTTTGTAAATATTAATACAGAAATAATGAGGATCACACACGGGCCGAACCCTCTTATTTGTATGAAAAGCCTACCCCCCTTAATATGTTTTAAACTATGCATTACAAAAAAGTTTTCCTGGAAATAATGAACAAGACCTTATATTCAGTTCTAATTTTTTTTTAATGCTCAATAAAAGGAAAAACCACATCAAAATCATATATCTGATTTTTATTTGATATTTTCCAAACGACATGTTTTTATGATCATAAAAAAAGGTTTTCCGGTAAACTATAAGTGATACCCTATTGTGCATATTCCACTGCAAATTTTACAGTTGGTGGTTTTGGTAATAAGGGGCAGAATGCTCGATTTTCATATGTATGTTTATATATGTTTTAAATTATGTATTTTAAAATGATTTGTATTTCTCCCAAACATACAGTTTCTTGACCTACAAAATTGAAATTTTGCACATGTGGTTAAGATGACAATGTAACAATCTGGTAACCAGATCCCCATGATACAATCAGAGTCATCTCCTCATGAGGGAACTCCTCGGCGATTATTTGTATAAAGTTGCAATGACACATATGTGTATGATTACGCTTGGGTTATGGGAACCATCCAGCAGAACTGTTGATAAAGATGAATAACAGAACCCTTTAAGGGCTACTAGTAAACCCACAGATTTTCAGCTCATTTGATTTGTCTTCACAAGCTTGTTTTATAACACATGGTGACGAGGCTGTTATGAAGGAGGTGTAAGGTGTATTACGTAACACTTCAGTGGCTTCTCGTAAGCCTACTGTGCTACTGTGGTACTCTCTGCCGGGCTGAGTAATGTTGGAGCATGGTATGGAGAGAATCATGTTGTGAGTTATCAACTATTCAAGCTTAAGGTGGTGTACATCCTGAGAAGCTAGATGGCCAGGGGTAATGTATGTCACTAATGTACCAACCTCTAGGCACTAAACACACATTGATAAATTTTAAGCCTCAAAATAGCTCGAATATTACAAAAACGACGTGGCAAATCGTAAACAGCGAAACTGGAAAGGTAAAAGCGCGTGATATTGATTTTAAACTTACAATTAATGATAAGATTTTAACATCAAATTTAGAAGTAGCCAAGGCTTTCGAGAAGTTTTTCTCTGATATTCCAGTTTCGACTACCAAGTCCTTAAACTCTTCTCCCGCTCTTGCTGAATCATTACTCAAGCAAAATGTCAGTGAGTGCATGGTTGATTTTAAGTTTTCTCAGGTGGACCCTTCAGCCATTGTTAAAGCATTCAAATCATTAGAAATGAAAAATACTGCGGACCTTCATGGTCTTTCAGTTAAAATTATAAGTTCAATCATTGATTGCATCTCACCTCATCTTGCTTATTTATTTAATAAGTGTATAAGATCATGGCGTTTTTCCCGACCTAATGAAGCACAGTAAGGTCATTCCATTATTTAAAACCGGTAATACATCTGACCCTACAAATTTCCGACCTATTTCAATACTACCAACGCTAAGCAAAATTTTTGAAAAAATATTATTGAATCAGTTAATTTCACACTTTAACATTAATAAATTAATGCATCGCAAACAGTTTGGTTTAATTCGGGGCCGTTCAACAACCGATGCTGGTGTTGAACTGATTCAGCACATCTTTGAGGCCTGGGAGAGCTCTGGAGATGCTATTGGTATCTTCTGTGATCTTTTCAGGGCTTTTGATTGTGTCCAACATGATACATTGGTCAGGAAATTATGTAACAGAGTTCAGAGAGTTGATGTGGGCAGAGAAAGATCACCTGGATCTGCGGTATCGATGGGAGTCCCGCAGGGTTCCATTCTTGGTCCATTTCTATTTTTAATTTATGTCAACGACTTACCTTGTTAAAAATAATCACGAAATAGTGATGTTTGCTGATGATACTTCTTTAATATTCAAAGTTAACAGAAAGAAATCTACTTACGACGATGTAAACAATGCTATCTCCAAAATAGTTGAATGGTTCACAGTTAATAATTTATTAGTAAATGAAAAAAAAAACAAATATATAAGATTCTCGCTACCGAACGTCAAACCGACACCTACCAATATTGTCATTAAAAGTAAAGAGTTGGACCTTGTGGATTCTACTGTATTCTTGGGAATCACATTGGATGCAAAATTGCAGTGGGATCCTCATATTACTAACTTGGCAAAAAGGCTCAGGTCTGCACCTTACACTGTAAAATGGATCCGCTTCCTTTCAGACATAGAAACCGCGAGATTGGTGTATTTCAGTGGGTTCCATAGTTTGATGACTAATGGCATTCTGCTGTGGGGACACGCTGCTAATGTGAATACAATTTTTGTGTTGCAGAAGCGAGCTGTTCGAGCAATTTATAAACTAAAACCTAGAGTATCACTTAGAGACAAATTTAAGGAAATTAATATAATGATGTTGCCGCCTCAATATATATTTGAAAACATAATGTACGTAAAAAAAAATATTGTATTATTTAAAAAAAATTGTGATTGGTATAATGTCAATACAAGAAACAAGGATAAACTTGCTAACCATGTCAGCCACCTCAATAAAATCACAAAATCTTTTAAAGGGCAATGTATACGCTTTTACAATAAGATCTCAGTTGACATTCAAGATCTACCCCTTTAACAAGTTTAAAACTACAATAAAACGAAAACTTTATGCAAAAGCTTATTATAAAGTATCAGACTACTTAGATGAGAAAGATCCATGGGTGTAAGCCGCTCGCTTATCAGTTTGTTTCAATAATATTATTCTTTAAGCACTTATTGTTAAAATTTTTTTTATAATTTTGTTAAAAAGAGCATCCCTCAGTTTCTTGCGTATTCTTCTGAGGAACCAGCATTTTTGAATGCGCCTTCGTGGTGACGTTCTTCCACAAAGTAATAAAATTCACTCTTAAGACGTATTTCAAGATTATGTTACATAACTACGAAATAAAGATATTTTGATTTGATTTGCCTTAAAAATATACCTAATAAAATATGAAATATATATTTTAAAAGCTTGAGGTGTCAAACGTCTTAAAAAACAAAAACTAGTTTGAAATTTTTTGATTGGAACAAAGTCTTTGAAATCTAAATAATTTTAAAAATATATTTTTAATTTAATAGATCTACATCTATTAAATGTACCTATGTACTTTTGAGGCTTAAATGCTGATTATTTTTAAATTTCAAGACCGGCGTTTTTTTTGCATATACAAGCTTGTTTTAAAAAAGTTCTTTTATCACTATAACTAGCGACCGCCCGCAGCTTCGCTTGCGTAGACTACACATTCCTGTTTTAGGTAGTATTAACTTTCGAAATGGTTTATACATAGGTACTTTTTGCTGAAACTAATATTGGGTACACCCATTCAAACTTTCAATCTTCATTCTCCCCACTCCTTTAGGAAAACCCATACTCCCATACTTTTCACCTCCCGTTTCCCACCCTTAAAATGTGGAAATCCAAAAACCCTGAAAGACATCATTATTAATTTATGTCAAAATTTTTATGTTCCTAACTTTAAAGAACAAAGACTCATACAAAGCCCTTCCGTCCCTCCCTCCTTAAATTTGAAATTTCCAAATATTCCTTTCATAAAAAATTGATACGTTATAAAATAAACCACTGTTCCAAATTTCGGCTTCCTAGACTTAGTAGTTTCGGCTTTATCTACGTTGATAAATTTGAGACAGGTTCGTTGCGCTCTGGGCTATCACGACATATACGACATAGCTATAACGACCGAGCCCCCCTCCTCACCTTGGGGGAGGCCTAAGCCCCTGCAGTGGGGTAAAAATGGGCTGGTGATGATGATCTACGTTAATAGATCAGTGAAGACAGACAGACACAAAAAGTAGCTGATGACACTCTTGACAACCTTCTTTCACATCTGCAAAGTTTCATTAAAATCTGTTGAGCCGTTTTGAAGATTAGCTTGAATAGACACATAGATGTACAGACAAACAGACGGACAAAAAGTAGCGTAAGTCCCTTTTGACCACCTCCTTTTCATACCCGTGAAATTTCATTAAAGTCGGTTTAACCGTTTTGGAGATTAGCTTGAATAGACAGATGGACATACATACAGACATACAAAAAGTAGTGTATGTCACTTTTGACCACTTCCTTTCCATAACTGTGAAGTTTCATCAAAATCAGTTTAGCCATTTTTGGAGATTTGCTCAAATGGACAGACAGACAGATAGTATTATTTTATACATATAGCCTATAGCCTTCCTCAATAAATAAACTATCCAACACAAAAATAATTTTTCAATTCGAACCAGTAGTTCCTGAGATTTGGGCGTTCAAACAAACAAACTCTTCAGCTTTATAATATTAGTATAGAAGTATAGATTGCCTAGAGTACATTCAGTAAAGTGAACATTTGCCAATTATTTTAAAATTATTTTGTTGCTCTAGAAGCAAAAAGTTACACTATCTCAAAAATCTAACGTCCAATTTTAATAGCAACATAACCGGGTAGTAAAAACTTACAATTGCCTGGCAACTGTAAATAGTGATGTAATAAAATTATTGAACAATTAACAAAGGCTAAAAAAAACAAGGTATTTATAAGAAAATTATTTACTAATTGTAGTTAATAAATTATCAACATTATACTAGAATTGCAAACATTCTGTATGCAACAGACAAAATGTACTGATTTTATTCGCTAGGTTTTTAGTAGGAATGCAGCATGCGAAAGATGTTGAACAGGCATACAGATAATCCTTATTATTGCATCACAATATATTAGCTGAAATAAAAAGGCAAATATTAGTTGTATTATTTTTATTGAATTCTTTTACTCAAACTATCACATTATTGTACTATACAGAGTGAAATTGTAACAACCATCTAAAAAAATTCTAGATGTTAGGTATCACCAATAGACCTTGTAAATATTAATGGGTTACATTTTCTTAATAATTTTATCTAGTGTTATTTTATAATGTTTGGTTGCCTTCTTTTTCACGATGCACCCAAGATCTTGAGAGTGAAACGGGGCAGAGTGTGCAGCAGCCGTGAATTGTGACAAGAGTTATTGGTTTTTTTAAGAGAGGTTTGTGTAGTCATGTCTCAATATTTTTCTATTAAATAATACTAAAAGGGAACAAGACAACCCTTGACAACCCAATAAAATCCTTAGCCTTTGTCTAGATATTGCATGATATAAGTAAAAATGTCAATGGCAGAGGAATTTGTTGTACACAAATTTATGCTTCTTACCTAGCATTTAATTCTACAATTCAGATCTGCTCATATATTTTGGTTTTAATTCTTCTATTCTCTTGATAAAGTCAGTTTTCTCAATACATCCTTCACAAACTTCGTCCCAATCGCTCAAAATTTTCTTTAGATCGCGAACCTTAAGTTTCTTCAAATCAACAGTATTTAAATCGATCTGTTTATCAAATCGAAGATCGCAGACCTGTGCATCTTTTTTTCTAAGTTTTTCGCAAATTTTATCAGCCGGCATTGACCAACTTAGGGGTTTAGATAGTTCAACCAAAATACCAGTGGCAGATTCTTCTAAACCCCCTAAATAATAGCATAAACGATTCTCTTTGTTCTTAGTGCCTTTGCAGAACTTTTTAAACTCACTTTCAATTAATTTGGGATCTTTTTTAACATCGTCCGTTAACGTGGCAGCAAATTTTTCTATGGTTTTCACGCACACTTCACACTCGCCCTCTTTCAGAGCAAGCGTTCCTTGAATAAGTGCTAATATTCCAAAGAATAAACAAGCAAGACTAAGGTTTGATAGCATTTTTACTAGATTTTTATTTCTAAAATTAGATTTAACACCAAAACTAGATTAACTTCAGCGATTTACTAGAGTGGTTTAAAGTTAGAAGTTCAGAAGAAACAAATTGAATGCAATATCTGGAAGGAAATAACTAAAATTGCTAGACGTTGACACAGACAATTTACTTGGCCAATTGTGATTGGTGCACGTTAGCGATCAGCGTTTGTTTTGAATGCGATGACGTGTTCAGTTTTGTTCAAGAATGTAGTTCCTTGGATATTAAATTTTTAAGCCTCAAGTTCTCACATTTTGTGTTTTAATTTTAATATATTTTAAAACCTTTGAAATTCTTCTTCTTCGTTAAATCTTTGGAATTATTTTATGGAATTTCATCATCCCGTCATTATCAAATATTTGTAAATGGCTTATTATAAGATTGAATTATGGATTGAAGTAGGTAAATTCTATTAATCAATTGAATATTCTGTGTTTCTTACATATTTCACATAGAGTACTGGCTGTCACTAGATTACTAGGTCTTGTGCCTGCTCGGACAATAAAGAGAGCGCTCCGTACTTGTATAGTACAAATTAGTGTGCGTACTAATACACTCTAATAGTACTATTTGGACCGTGATTTCGGACGAAATTGTTCATATTTCTTGTATATATTATATATAGATATATTTTTAAATAAATTAATTTCATACAGATGAATTTGATCACATATAGACAATCAATTACCTATTATAATTCATCGTTGTAACCATACCTATATTGCGCATAACAACGCGAGATGATTAATTAATTTACTAAAGAAGTCAACTAAGATTCTTATCTCTTTCTACTGTTAAAGAATTTAATTGAAACATTATCAATTCAATAGTTATTCTCAGTCATTCAAATTTTTTTTTTTCAAAAGTATATAAATCCTGCTCTTTCACAACGTTATAAAACAAACGTTATTAAACGGTTGTTCGTACTCACTCACGTTCCCATTCAAATCAAAGAGCTATGTGCTAATGTGGTGCTAATAGACCGTGAATAGACCGAATGTCCGAATAACATTCGGAGTACGGAAACGTTTTGTTAGTTTACAGCAGAGTTACGTTTCTTAATAGTACTTCGTACATGTACTACACAACACTATTCTGTGCGTTCTGTGGTGCACTGTGGTGGTTTTGTGAATGCTAGAATGCACAAGAATGCTAGGTAATTTGTTCTGTGGCCAGTGACAGCCAGTGATTGCTTGCCACTTGCTTGCTAATGCGTGGCTAATGCTAGCGTTGCTAGGTTACAAGTTTTGTTTAATTAGTAGATTTTTTTTCATCCAATTTAAATATAAAAGTGGATTACGATTAGCTTATATAAAAATGTCTGAAAATGAGCTTCAGCGCAATCCACGCGCGGCCTTAGAATCCCAAATATCTGATTTGCAAAGCGAATCAAAATTAACTAGGAAGTTGGCCCTAGAAAGCATCGACAAAGAAATTTTTATAAATCAGCAGAATAAGGATTGTGATTTAACTGTCGTGTTTACGGATATATATGCATATATTCTGAAAAGTTTTTCTGATAACTCAGAAGCCTGCAGAGAATTAGCATGTACAATAATATCGAATTTTATAGATCGCTTGCCTCTAAACGATTACTATCTGACATATATAATGCCGGTTCTTGTAAGACGAATCGGATGCCCAGAAACAGTTGAGGAATCGGAAGAATTAAGACTCACGATGGTAACCCTGGTGCACAAAATAATAGAAAAATACAAACATTCTCAGCTTTTGACATCATTCATGAATGATTTCATAAGTATTTTGACAAAAGTTAGCACTGATCCTTTCCCTAAAGTGAAATTGGAAGCATGTGAATGTATTGTTTTGCTGAGTAAAGCAATGCAGAGAGATTTTCATTTTCAATCAGAAAGTTTTGTGAAACCAGTTTTATCTAATTTTTCCCATCAGCATTTCCGGGTGAGAGTAGCTGCGATTAAAACTATTGGTTAGTGATTTTTTAAATTTGATGTAGGTAAGTATAGTTTGTTTCAAACTTTATGGCGGATCGGAATACAACGCTATAAGCGTGCTTGCGCAAGTACAGTCATATACCCCTCGCGTCCCGCTACACCTAAAACTGGTTACTGCCACGCGCATTGTGCCAATGTTCACATCCGCCATAAAGTTTGATTGGAACTGTACAATTACTATTTAGTACAAGCAAACATATATACAGGCCCTTAAATATTAAATGACTTAAAACATAACTAAAAATGGTATTAAGTAGTTTTTATTTGCAAAATGTCTACAGCCTAGGAATCACCCTAGAAAGTAAGCAAGTTGCCAACATTGAATAGTGTATATCGTGGGCTGAGAGCGAAAACCCGATAAGTTGGTCAAAATGGCAATTTTGTTATCAATGAGAGTTTACTCAGTTTTTTCTGATCTTTGTTTTGGTCCAATCGGATAATTGGACATGTTATGTTTAATCACAAAAATCTACTTTTACAAAACCGATAAGTTCTTCCAAAATGGATAAAGTCAACATTGCAAAGTAATTATTATGATCAATCAATATATATTTGTGGAACAACCCCCTAATATGTGATATCTGAGGCAAAAATAACTAAAGTAGTTTTAGTAGATTTTATCACTGATGCAAGTAATAGAAAAAGGCATTAATAGTTTTTTTATTTGTGAATATTGACTTAAACACAACTTAGCTTATTACGAAATTACGAAAAGACCAAAGAACTCTCTTGGCGTGCGGATCGTTTTTTTTAATAGCTCCCCATACAAAAATCCAAAGTATTAGTAAAAAGTGTGAAAATCGAAAAAACTAAATTACCATCGTGTGCGCGCTAAAAAGTTGCGTTAGTGGCCGAAAATTTGGAATTTTTAGTGCACGGAGTTCGAAATTAAAACTATAATTGTGAAAAGTGAAACACGGCAGGGGAGGGTACGCCGCCCAAAACATCGTTTTTGTCGCGGTAACCCCCCATTTCGGGACTGCTATCTTCATGAGGGTGATATTCTACGTCAGTGACCTCGAAATCGCGAATGGTCTGCGGCTGGTTTTGGAGCTATAACCAAAAAGATACTTTTTCTAAAGATTTATAACAAGGTTCCAAAAGTGGTTCTTGGCGACAGCTGAGGTTTCTGAAACTAGCACCAGTGAAACCGTGGGCATTAAATTACCCAAAAAAGGTTTTTCCGCGGCTATTGGACGCCAAAATAGGCAAATTCGATTTCTGACTACCCACGATAGCTAAAGAAAAATAATATAACAAATTATAAACCCTTGAGACTGTTTTAATTTATGTAAATGTTTACCTAAATAGTGACTGAGATCGATAACTTGGAAATTTTGGATTTTTGTTTTAAAATTAACTTTTTGAAATTTTGAAAGAAGCTTTGGATTCAGCTTGTCGAGTTCTATCGGGAGGCACTTTTTTCCGCGCGATTTGGCGAAGGATCACCGTTTTGGAAAACTTTGGGAAATTTGGGAAATTTTTGGGAAAACCGGGAAATTTTTATAAATTACTTTGAATACATACAGGGACTCTATTGCGATACGAAAGGGAAGAATCTAAGCAAAATTGAAGAAAACTTGTGGGAAAATTGGTTTTTAGAAAAATAAAATTTTGGGATTATATGAAAATTTGAAAAGTGCCTTGGATGCGCTTCGTTGAGTATTATATATAGGGAAAGTTCAGGGATAGTCGGAGTAGTGGTTCGGGAGACATCGCGGGAAACCAAAAAATTTTGGAAAAATTGGGGTGGTGATTTTTTGGGTCCAGGAGGTGTGCTTAGATGATATAGTAAAGGGAAATCAAAAATCTTTTCAGTCTAGGAGCATTTTCTTTTCTTTCTCATCTTGGAAAATTTTGGAATTTGGGAAAGTTGAGTCATTGACATTCTTGGAATTGGAGGAGAGGATTTTCGATCGTTGGAAATTTGGGGAATTTTGTAAAATTTGGGAAGTTTCGGACTCTGAAGTTAGGGTAAAGATTTTTCGGAAAATTTTAGGATCTTTAATAAGATTTTTGATTCCCAAAAATTAGCTGGATTTTGGCGGACTGAATCTTCCGGCGGTGCTGCTGCTGTTGCCAGGGCGACAAGAGGAGCAGACCACTCAAATTTTGCTGCTCACACTGGTCGGAGTCCGGGCGGCGGCGCGGCGGAGGCGTGGCGGTCGGTTGCTGTTGTTCATACTCGAGTCTTTAATTTTGTTTTTTTTTTTTTTTTTTTTGAATAGGATCTTAAATTTGGAATCTATGTAATTTGGATTTTGGCTTTAATTTTAAAACTTATGAATTGTGAATAGGTATAAGGATTTAGGCTAGGTTTTTATCTTTACAATTTTATGATTTGACATTTAAAAATTTTAACTATACTTATACATTTTAATAATTGACGATAAACCCCCTATAATTTATTTAATGAACAGAACTTTTTTTTTTTTGATGTTTTAATTGTTTTTTTTGACTTCGATATTTTATTTGATTTTAATTAATTCGCATTTTGGATTTTAAATTTATTAATTGAGATTTTAAATTTCTCTGGCCGTATACATTTTTATAACAGTTTGCTTCGCTTGTGTTTTTGATCGTTTTTATTGACTTTGTGTCCGATTCTTGTTCTCGGGAGGGGAGGATAGTTGATGATGCCACAGGCTGGAAGCTCGTCCGTGGGGTCCTCTCCCTCTGCGACGGCTGACAGGGTGACCAGTAAAACACAGCTCAGGAGAACGCCGTCTCTCATGTCGACGGGAGCTGCAAAAGCCCCCATAAAAAAGTCCGTGGCGATCAAAAAGGTCGCAAAGACGGTTCCTGTCGCGGTCGCGGGGGGCGGGAGGGGTCGCGGGTCGTCCCCGAGTCTGGGTAGAAAGTTGGAAACGAAGTCTGCTGGGGCCGCGGCGACCGCAAGCCCTGTGGAGCAGACGCCACCTGTCGCGGAGGTTTGGTCAATGCCGAGACCGACAATTAATAGGGTGGTGACAGAGCAAGACGCTTCTGGGTTGCGGAGCGCGGCGGCCCTCGCGGAGTCCGAAGGGGGTGCTTTTGTGAGCGTCGAGGCTGTAGGTCGTTTCCGTGGGGGGGGTGCACTGGCGCGGGAGTCACTCTTGGGTTCCCCTGTGACAGTGGGCTCCCCTGCAGTGTCGTCGGTGCCGTCGCCGACGATTAGTTTCACGTCGGCGGGGGGGGGGGGGCGGTAGGGGCGCTCACAATTGCGAGGGTGGCAACTACGATAGGAGGACTTGTTCTGGAGGCGAAGGGCCGGCTCGAGAGCCTGAAAAACATAAATAAAGAAGTCAAAGAGGATGTCATAGACAAGCTTCTACAGGTTAACGAACTGGTCCTTCGCCTGGAGGAGTCGCGTGCCCGGAACGCCATTGAGTTGGAAAGGGAGAAAGCGAGAAGGGCACGCGACAGCGAGTTGGGCGAAAAGCGGCACGGGAGGGCGTTGGAGCAGGTCCTGGGCCGCTGTCTCGCCCTAGAGGAAAAGGTAGACGCGGTTGTCAAAGAGACAAAGGGGACTCGCGACCTCTTGGGCTATTACGACGTCCCTCGCAAGATAGAGGAGGTGAAAAAACTTATAGAGAAAGGTCCGGCTTCACCGCCATTGGCAACATATGCACAAATGGCTGCGAGACCGGCAGTTGCTGCAATCGTAGCGGATGCCGGTCTCGCAGCGACTAAGGGATCAAGCGGCGGGGCGGCGCACACCCTTATCATATCGTCCACAAACGACAGACACACTGCGGAACAAGTCACAGACCGAGTCCGCAGTGTGGTTGACGCGAGACGGATGGGGGTGTGCGTCGACCGGCTGCGGAAAGCTAAGAATCAGAAGGTCGTTCTCAGTTGCTCCTCTAAAAGCGACAGCGCTCGCATAGAGGAGCGACTGAGAGCGGAAGGAGCGGAGCTGAGGGTGGTGAGGCCGGAGAGTAGAAACCCTCTGGTCATTGTGAGGGACGTCCTGAAAATAAACACGGATGAGCAGATCGTGGAATCTCTCAGGACGCAGAACGGGCACGCAACTGACGGTCTCGATTGGAAGACCATCGAGGTGTCCGTCCGCTACCGAAGGCCAGCGCGGAATAGCCTGGAGTGCCACCCGGTGCTCGAGGTGTCACCCGAGCTGTGGCGTCGCCTGACCGGGGCAGGATTCATTTATGTGGGTCTCCAGCGCCGACCTGTCCGGGATCACTCCCCGCTGATCCAGTGCTCGCGCTGCCTTGGCTTCGGCCACTCCAAGCGCTACTGCAAGGACAAGGCCGACAAATGCAGCCATTGCGGCGGAGAGCACCTAAGTGCGGGGTGCCCGGTTAGGAAGGCGGGAGGCGCACCATCCTGCCTTAATTGTAGGGCAGCGGGCATTGACGACGTTGCACACACCGCCTTTAGCGATGAGTGCGGCGTCAGAGCCAAATGGGACGCCATAGCTCGGTCCCGCGTGGCTTATTGTTAGCGGCGGGCACCGCGAGGAACCCTACCAGTGTACGACTCGGCGCAACCTCATCCCGGGTAGGGTTAGCCGACGCGACATCGCTCCTGTTCGTCCAAGCCAACCTGCAGCGTTCGAAGCTGGCAACAGCGGAGTTGCTGGTTGGTGCGGAAAGGCGTAAAATCACGGTAGCCATGGTCCAGGAACCCTATGTGGGTATTGATGGCGAGCTTCGGCGGTTTTCCGGCTGTAGGGTCATCCAAAAGGTGGCCCCGCGCCGGAAACCCGTCAAAGCAGCTATCCTTGTCCTGGGCAGCGGCGTTAAGGTGATTGAGGACCCGAGCCTCAGCACCGAAAACGTCGCGGCTGTCGTGATCGAAGCCGGTCGTGACAGGATAGGTGTCGTTTCGGTGTACTTCGAAGGGACTGAGCCGGTCGGGGATTACCTCGACTGGGTGAGACACGTTTGCTCGGAGCTCGGAACGGACCGGATCATACTTGGTGGCGACGTCAATGCCTGGAATCTGTGGTGGGGCAGCGAACGCAATGACGCGCGTGGTGTGGAGGTCTGCGATTTCCTTGATGAAATGGGGCTGAACATCTTAAACGAGGGAAATATTCCCACGTTTGAGGTTTTTAGGGGGGGCCGTCTCTTCAAGAGTGCGGTGGATGTGACGGCGTGCACCTCCGCTCTACTTAGTAAGGTGGATAGGTGGTCCGTGGAGCGTGACTTTGTCACATCTGACCACAACGCCGTCACATTCGCCGTCGGTTTGGGGGGGCGACTTGAACCTCAGCCTCATACCGGCACGCGGCTGTACAATACGAAGAAGGCCGACTGGTCGGAGTTTGGCAGGGTTCTGGACGTAGCAATCCAGGATTCTGCCTTGACCGAGGAGTCGGTAGGGTCTTTGCAGTCGCGTGACGAACTCGAGGGGATTGCGGAGCTCTACACCGGGTGCGTCCGACAAGCATGCGAAGCTGCTATACCCGCGCCGGGCAGTGGGCGTCGCGTCAGGCTGCCATGGTGGAGTTCCGAGCTCGAGGGCCTGCAGAAGGATGTGCAGAGGAAGAGGAGGCGCATCCGGAACGCAGCCCCTAGCAGACGTACTTATGTTGTAGCCGAGTATGTCGAGGCTAAGGAGGTTTACGCGCGGGCGGCAGCGGAAGCACAGACCAGCAGCTGGAAGAAGTTTTGTAGTGCGCAGGACCGAGAGAGTATGTGGGACGGTATATACAGGGTCATCCGGAACACTTCAAAACGCCAGGAGGACGTCCTCTTAAAGGACAGCGCGGGGAATACTCTCAGTCCGAGAGACTCCGCGCGCCTCCTGGCTGAGACGTTCTTTCCGGATGACCGTGTAGATACGGACAACGCCCACCACGGTGAGGTAAGGGAGCGGACGGAGGGGGGGGGGGTATTTCCTTGCGGGCAAGTGGATTATTGTCCGGGGCGGATCCGTCTTTCACCGAGGCTGAAGTGCATCAGGCCTTGATGGATTTTAATCCCAAAAAAGCCCCGGGGATTGACGGATTCACCGCTGACATATGCCGAGCCGCTGTTTTCCGAAACCTGGGATTGTTTAGGGCCATAGCTAACAGATGCTTGGCCCTAGGATGCTTTCCTAGGGTTTGGAAAATAGCGGTGATAAAGGTTATTCCAAAGTCCGGGAGGGAGGACTACTCCCAGCCGAAATCCCGTCGTCCCATAGGACTACTCTCGGTCCTGGGCAAAACATTGGAGAGGCTGCTGGTCAAACGCCTACAATGGCATTTGTTGCCGAAGCTGCAGGCGACTCAGTATGGCTTCATGCCACAGCGCGGAACCGAGGACTCCCTCTATGACCTGATGGCTCACCTCAGACATCAACTTAAATCCAAGTTGATCGTCTTGATGGTGTCCTTGGACATAGAGGGGGCCTTCGATAACGCCTGGTGGCCTGCATTGAAGGACCAACTGATCGCCAAAGCCTGCCCCGTGAACCTCTACGGCATGGTAGTGGACTACCTGCGAGACCGTCGGGTGCTGGTCAGGTACGCCGGGGAGGAGTTCAGTAAAGGGACTACGGGAGGTTGTATACAGGGCTCTATTGCCGGTCCAACCTTCTGGAACCTGATACTGGACTCCCTACTCCAAGAACTCGGGGGGCTCGGCGTGTATGTGCAGGCATTCGCGGATGATGTGGTCCTCATGTTCTCCGGACGGTCGGGTCCTGATCTGGAAGTGCAGGCCGACCGGGCCTTGGCTGCGGTGTATGGCTGGGGCGTCAGGAATAAGCTGAGGTTTGCACCATCTAAAACTAAGGCGATGGTGCTCACCAGAAAGCGGAAATTTGATGTCCCAGTCATACACATGAACGGCGAACAAATAGGCCTGGTCGAGGACATCCGTCTCCTTGGCCTCACCATAGACAGGAAACTGACGTTCACTCCCCACGTGACTAAGGTGTGCGCAAAAGCTGCCAACATCTATAAGCAGCTAGCTCGCGCTGCCAAGGTCACGTGGGGACTGAACCCGGAGGTCGTGAGGGCCATATATATTTCCGTCATAGAGCCTATCGTCTTGTACGCTGCGTGCGCTTGGGCACCGGCGGCTAAGAAGCTCGGCATGCGTAAAATGCTGGGCGCCCTACAAAGGAGCGTCGCCCTGAAGGCATGTCGGGCTTATCGTACTGTCTCGCTTCATTCGTCGCTGATCCTCGCTGGATTTCTGCCGCTTGACTTGCGTGTGGGTGAGGCGGCTGAGCTCTACGAGGTGAGGCGGGGAAGGGGGCTGGGCAGTGTTGCAGCCGACCGGATGTTCGAGAGTCCCGTGCCCTTCGACGAGGCGCTACACCCTGCGCACCAGCCTAAAATCGGGTACGAGAGTGTCGGGTGCATGGAACCCGAAACGATAGACCAGTACGCCATCGTCGGGCCGCACATCTATACGGACGGAAGCCGTATAGACGACAAAGTAGGTGCGGCCATGACAGTGTGGCGGGACGGATCGGAGACCATGCACTCGGCTTTTCGGCTCGAGCCTTTCTGCACAGTTTTTCAGGCCGAGATGTACGCGCTGCACAGGGCTGTACGGTGGGTGGTTCGGAGTCGGGAGCCGCTGGTCAACATTTTCAGCGACTCTAGGTCCTCGCTGGAACTGGTGACCAGTGCGCGGACTTTCCACCCGCTGGCCTTCGCCGTTCGGCGCGACATCTCGGACCTGTGTGCGGAGGGCAGGCGGGTGCGCCTATTCTGGGTGAGGGCGCATGTCGGGGTGGCCGGAAACGAGCGTGCAGACGAGCTCGCCAGGAGCGCCGCTCTGACCGAACGGACGGCAGCGGATTACGACCGATATCCGCTGTCGTACGCTAAACGTGTGATCAGAGCGGCGACCCTGGAAAAGTGGCAGCACAGATACGCCGAGGGAAGCACGGCGTCGGTCACGAAGTGCTTCTTTCCCCGGGTGGACGAGGCGTATAGGGTCCTGAGAGGGATCACGATGACGCAGCGACTGGCCCAGGCATTGACGGGGCACGGCGGGTTCGCCCACTACCTCCATAGGTTTAAGTTGAAGGACTCGCCGTGCTGCGCCTGCGACCCCTCCTGCGAGCAGACCGTGTTGCATGTAATTTGCGATTGCAACATGTTTTTGAGGGAGAGAGTGGCGTCAGAAATTGAAATAGGTATAAAAATAGAAAGAGAAAAGTTGGGAGGAATTTTAGGAGATAAGGGAAAAAGTAAGAAATTTGTAGAGTTTTTAAATAATGTGGTAGGAAGGGTAAATTTGATGAATAGAATATAAATAGAAATAAGAAATAAATGTAATGATATTATTGTAATGTGGTAAATTGTAAAAAGAAATAAAAGATAAATGTAATGAGAATGTTGAAATGAAATGAATTGTTATTAGAAATAAGAAAATGTAATGTAATAGTTATGGAAATGTTTTAAAATATTGTAACGAAAATAAAAATAAAAGAAACTGATGACAAGATTGAGAAAGTAGGAATAATAAAGAAATGTAGATAAATAAATACCCTATAATTTTAAGACATAGGGCAAACGATGAAAAAATGGATGAGGTAAGACTGGAGACGGAAGCATGCCAAAGGGCCCGGCCAGTGAAAAGCCGGGGGGTTTAAAAAAAAAAAAAAAAAAAAAAAAAAAAAAAAAAAAAAAAAAAAAAAAACTTAGCTTATTATAATTTTCATTAAATTTAGACTGAAGTAAAATTATCACATTTTTGTATTTAAATTGGCAAAAATTTAATTACTCTCTAGAGCGAATACCCGATAAATCTTGCATAGTATTACGCTCCCGCGTAACAACTTAGGTGACAGCGAGTGAGTGGTAAAAAAACTGGTATGTTTAGCGAAAGACTCGCATAGAAAATGGTAAGTTATTTGTAGGTATGTAGTAGACGTTTTTTGTTGTGGCATGTTATTGTTATTGAATTACATATGGTTTTCTAATGAGTTCTTTGTTTTTAGGACAAAGTTATCGTATTAAGTGTGGCACCAGTTTTTTGCTTATTTTCAGAAGTGTCAAGAATCCACAATGAAAACATGTACCTCAAAATTATTACGATTTATTAGACAAATTTGTCTGATTAAACGCCAACTGCTGCTTCTACTTAAATAAGTTGACTGAGCAATGATAGTGGTGGGAGTATGTGTTGTTAGTCTATAATAATAAATGAAGACAGAATGAGAATTGCAAATGAAGTAAAAATATTTATGCGCAATCCTTTTGTATTGGACAATATAGATCAAACAAAAATCGCTATTATACTCGGTACTTGTGAATGTTTAGCTTTACTTGTAATAGTGCAAAATGAATCAATTTGGGTCGCAGAATAATCAAATACTGATAGAACAAAAGTTTTGGAGAGTGGGCACTCTCATATGGAAGCGGATAGTGCCCGTCCAGTTATTGAATATGCAAATAAAATTATTAGGCTTCGTATTCTAAACATGATTGAAAAAACGTATTCCAACAAGTGCGCAAAAAGAAAACGATAAACATAAATGTTGTTAAACATGATGTTAAACATACTGTACTGCCACATAATGTGAATGACTTCAAATTTAATGAAATTCTTGATCTTTAGCTTTTGACTACATTTTGGCAAATGGTATGGCAAGAATGGCAAATAGAATATAAGAACAAAAATAAATCGGTACAATGGTTGAAAATAAAAACAATTCGAAACCTTGAGGGTTGTCCTAACAAAATATTTTTTAATTATGACATAACAGAAATTTTCAAAACATTGACTATTTCTAATTATAACCAAATTCCTGATGCCTCTCCCTCTTCTACCCCAAAGGTGACTAGAATATCTAAGAAAGTGGTTGTGCCTAGTCTTATTAGGCCAGAAAAAAATCCATCAGCAATCCCATTCATGTATTCTTCACAGTTGCCAATAAACGTAACAAAAAAGGGTCAGTAAAATTGTGAAATCTAGGAGTTATCCTAGAAACTTCCAAGTTGGTTTATGAATCTCAAAACCTCAACCCATGTTGTTGATCGTGTGCCAGATTTAGACATCGATGATAAATTTGACGAAGATGATTAAAAGTTGATTTTTAATTTCGTTAAGGATTTTTTGTGATTGTTTTATTTTATTATTATTAAAAGTTGATATAATTGTAAATTTATATTTTGTTCATTTTACATCCAAAAAAGTGAGTTAAAAACTAAATGAATGGACAAAAAATCTAGCTAAACACATAAAATTATAACATTACGAAAACTATTATAAATATTTCAAAGATTTGGTAATAAGTTTATGAAATGTAGAACAAATATAAACAATTTTCTATTGTTAAAAACCTAAAACTTATCGGAATTAAAATAGAAACAGCGTGCCTAACCGATCTTACTTCCCTCTTTGTCGGGTTTTTATAGTCATACTGTTGATTCAAATATCTCGAAGCAAAAGGCGGAAACCCGATGAGTTTGTCCCTTTTGTCATAATTTAATATTTTAAAAAGAATGAGGGCTTAAGAAACATAACTAATATTTAATTCTAGCAATTGCAATAAATTCTCTTTAAATTGATATGGTAGCAAATACTTCAACATCTTTAGAAGTGGTGAATAATCAGGTTGAAAGATTGTCAAAACTTTAACAGTGAATATCTCGAAATGCATGCCAGGTCGCTTATCGGGTTTTCGCTCTCAGCTCACGATATTTATATTGATATATTTATATTTTGCATAAATTATAAAATATAAAAATTATAAAATGATGAATGACGACCGCTTAGCCTAGTGGGTAGTAACCTTGCCTACGAAGCTGGAGGTCTCGGGTTCGAATTCTATGGCGGGTGAGTATATGATGAATATTAATACTGCTACCCGGTCTTGGTTGTTATATGTATGTGAAATCTTTGCTTGGTACCCAAAACACAATTAGTTTGGGGCCTAGACGTTATGATGTATACGTTTGTTATGTTATGATTATTTTCTTATATTAATTCTTTCATAAAATTCAGGTGCAATAGTATTAGCTGGAAATGCTAAATGTTTTGAACTATCCATTACACCAATGGCTGAAAAATTATTTGATGAGAATCCCCAAGTCAGGATGCAGATTACTCTTGAAATTGGCAATTGGATGCTGAATTTAAGAGACCGATATTCATTTTGGCATCGAATGATCCCGCTACTGCTTACTAGGTAGGTATTTATTGAGTAGGTATAACTGTTGGCACATATTTACCACTTTCAGGTTAAAACATTTTTTAGACTTATGCTCATATGTTTATTTACATTTTTAAAGTGTTTGTCTCTATATTTTATTTTGAACACCAACAGCTAATAAACAATTACTAAATTACAAAAACTATGTACAAACAAAAGCCAATAACAACAGGCGCTAGCGACTATTAAGAGTTTGTACAGGCTAATCTCTAAAATAACTGAACCAATTTTGACAGCACTTTCACTGGCAGGTACACGACTTTTTCACGATTAATAAAGGCACGTGTCGTTTTCTTACATCTTGGATATAGTCTTCTAAATAGAGTAATGGTCCGTGGCCAGCTTTAGATCAGACTGTTATAAGTATAAGCGAACCGTCTGTTAAATTTTATATACCTATAAAATTTTATATTAAATTATGTAAACTGTCATAAATGACTCTGCCGTATTGTTTTTAAAGTATTAAAAAAAAAATGTGTCTCAATATTTTCAGCTTAAGTGATGTTATGGCAGACATAAGAGTAACAGCCACAAAACTATGGGAAAACGTAGGCCTCCAGTATTTAGAAGAAAATGAAGAAGATTTAAAAAAAAGAACGGACTTTCTCACCGATGTACCCACACATTATCCCGATGGTATATTTGTTATATTTATTACATTAATAATTTAACTATTTTTGTGGTAACTATTATAACATCCTGGATTTTTTATGTGAACTCAAACTGATAAATCATCAACTATTAAGTACAAATAAGGTAATAAACATTAAAAATATTAAAAAGAAATTGTAAGTTAGAAATCGGTTGTCTGTAAAGTCGGTTTATTGACGATAGTTAAACGTGACAACGTCATAAGAAAATACTGATGGAATGGTTGCATTTTTCAAAAGAAAATTTTAATTTTATTTGTTTCATTGATATTTTGTATGGATATAGAGAAGGAGGTAAATGGAAATCACAATTGAATTAATCAAGTTACATTTATTTGTACGCAGAAATACAATTATGTCAATTTTTTTTTACAATGTACATAGTTTTTACAAGTATGAATGTGCGTTGAGCAATTGTTTTACAACTTTTATTTACAACTTTTAAAAATGTGTGATATTTATTTAACATTTATGTTTAAATTTTTTGAAATAATAGCTACGCTAGATAATTATTTCGATGGAATAGTAAAGCCATTGATTTTTTACTCATCGTGAAATAGTTCTGTTAACTTATTGTTATAGTTTTGTCTATTATAGCATAACCTACGATCGCTGCACTAGCGGACCGATGCTATTTATTTTAATGATGAAAGCACGAATATTCGATAATATATCACTGAACATATATTTAATATCGAAAGAATCATTACCTTTATCGCCGCAATCATTGCGGCGATAAAGGTAATGTTGCTATAAACAATTGACACCACATTCACTTCACTTTTCACTGCACTTCATACTTGACGAAAACATGTAAATGTATTATTGTATAGCAGCTGTCCACGCGGACGCATCGCTCACTCAAGTAGGAAAGAGACAGATGTCAAACGCTGCCGAACGCGGTGGCCGATTGTGCCCCTTTGTCGCTCGTTCCGCGCTCTCGCTTGCACTTCAAGCCTTAAATGGAACGCCTCAGAGCGAGGTAACGCCGCATGAGTCATGTTTTTTCGTGCGTGCAGCCGGCTACATCGAACTATAAGACGTTATCACGTCGAAAAATTTGGCTTTATTTTTCATTACGTTTACATTTCTGTATGATGGGTTGACATTAGCGCGGCAGCACCATAAAGTAGGTCATTGCATTCATTGACCTTGTTTGACTTAGATGAAAGACATATTATGTTCAAAGGTTGAAAGTCTAGCAGAGAGATTTGCACAAAAAGATTGCAAGGTGCCTCACTGGACGCATCTCTGTCCATACAACACAAAAACGGGATATGATCAAACGGCATATAGGATTATTATTTAAACGAATCACCAAGAAGCAGGATCATCATCATCATCAGCCCATTTTTACCCCACTGCAGGGGCTTAAGCCTCCCCCAGTGTGAGGAGGGGAGCTTGGAGCTTAAGTCCACCTTGCTGCTCCACTGCGTGTTGGGAACTGTAACGACCGCCATCTATTGACAGCGTCCGGGACCGACTGCTTAACGTGCCATCCGAAGCACGGTGTCAGTGATATTGTGAACCATGGCCCTATGGGGCCTATAAATTTGAGACAGGTTCGTTACGCTCTGGGCTATCACGACAAGAAGCAGGATAGACAAACATTAAATATACACATAAAAAACTTTTTTAAAAACAATCTTTGACCGGTTGATTGGCCTAGTGGATAGACACCCTGCCTATATTATCCCCATTTTGAATTTTACATTAGAATTATTTATTAAATTTATTTTAAGTTCTGGTTAATAATATGAATAATTCTTAGTCTATTTAAGAAATTGCAAATGCAATATAATATGTAATAATTATTTCTTTTATACACAGTAAAAAGACCAAACGTGGGCTGTCGACAATTGATTCAAAGGAACATTGGAAAAATTGTTCCGGCCGTTGCTCGTGGTGAGATGAATTTATAGATAAAAATAGTCATATTGATTATAGCCCAATTTGGGTAGAAATTATAACTGTAAATTGAATCACATATTTCAGAAACTCTAAAATTCCACATGATCAAACTTTTGGAAACAGAAAAATATTAAGTGAAAAATTTCTGTGGAACGTTTCACTTAATACTGGAGTACAAATTACAGTACGTGCAATAAATCTACAGAGATGGAGGGCTGGCAGGCAGACACCAGGTTGAGAGTGTCACAACTGCTTTGTTGGTTGGTGTTGTGTGCAGAAGAGGGTTCTACGCAGCACGCGGCGGCGATCGTCCGGGCTTTACATCGGGGGGCCAGAGACGAAGACGAGCGTGTTGTACTTGAAGTATGTATTATATATGAAGAATTATTCGTTTTTAAGTTCTGGTGAAATACATGTTGCACTGGAGGAATAGGCAAGAGTTGTAAGTAATCATTATCTTTTTTTTCCCTTTTGGATACAAAATATCTAACTTTAGATATAATAATGAACAGAAAAATCGTGTCTTCTTCTTCTAATCAACATTAGGCCAGCGCGGTTATTGAGATATAAAAATTTTGACAGAAAAACTTTATTGAACGATGCCATTATCTATACCACATTAAACCATGTTAGGCCACTATCATTTTGAAAATATAATAAAAATAATAACATATACATATTCAAATTGTATTAATTAATATTATTACATTATTCAAATGTTAAAGTTTACATACTTTAATTAATTTTTATATTTTTGTGTTAGGCCATTCTTCCACTGAGCGACACAACTAACCTGCTGGTTGCCCTCAATATCATAGTAAAATAAATTTTCATATTAGGGAGTCATCACGTCTTAATTTTTATTGTAAAAACTAGCTATTTTAAAATTGTCTTGAACGCTCACCAGTTATTGTTGAAACCCTACTTTAGCGATAGTATCACATATTTTTATTATTGGTGAACACATAAATGAACTTGTTTGTAGAGTTGTAAAAGAATATTATGTAAAAGCTAATGATGATGGACTAACTGTCTCAGATTTCATACGACCTAAAAGAACCATCCTTAATATTTACTGTAAACATTCAAGTTATAATACCTTAGTTATAGTACCTTAGTGTTTATACATACTTTAATGAGGATCATAAATTTCAGGTGAAACGTGCATCCAAATTATTGGGTTATTTTATCGGCCCTGATACCTGGTGGCCTTTGCTTGAAGCCGAAATGGATTCATGGGGTGCTCTAATGGTTCTAGCTAACATTTTAACTGGATCCCAAGCTGGAGATATTCAGGGAAAGATCATGCAAGAGATATTAAAGGAGATTGCTGATCCTGATCGATGCCAGACTAGAAAGGTTAGTGAACTTAACTGCATGGATTCATCACTACCCTCGGATCGACATATTCAAACTGTTACGACATCGGATTCTGCGTGACGTCTAAAGGGTAAATAATAACTTGTCACAAATCTCGATAGTATTTTGTTTTCGGCTAAATCAATAAAGCGTTAACGCCAATATCGCCTCTACATAGTTATTACCTAAATCTGTGGTGACGCTCAATAAAACGCACTGCAGAGTCTTTCTTCGTTTATTTTGATTTAATAGAGGTTACTGAAATATATGCACCAATCAACATCCACATAAAAAAATATACACATCGCTTTAACCACAATATTAGTTGCTGTAAACTATATTTGTGTAACAAAAGTATGGAATGACCTAAGCAAGGTCAATTCTTAGCCACAAACAAAATATGAACGCAAAATAAGATACAATGCGCTTTGTGACGTAAGTGTCCCATCTATGTGGGTATTAGCTAGTATTATACTTTAACACAAACACACTGACTTTCTCTGTCTGCTCAACTTAGACACATCTTTGTTTGTATTTTTTTTTATGGGACAACCCACACAGCGCCATCTAGGCTCATCTGACGGATTGTCAAGCATGTCTAAGGTTTAAAAGTTCCAGCACTTTCCGGAACGCTTTCATCAAATTGAAATTAGTAGTAGCCATTAAAGTACGAATTGACTAGAAGCGCTCTTCTGCGTTTACTGTCTAACCTCTCAAACTATAGTTAGCTGCTGTAAGATGGGGAGTTTTAGTCCGAGTTTTAGTGCGCAAAGTCCCCGCGTGCCGCTCTTCAACCCCATGAAAACAGCGCGCGCCGGTTTCACCCCTCCAAAATTGCGTAATGTCACTTCCATACGGCGAACTGACATTTATGACTATTAAAACCAAACGCTGGCGAAATTGCTATAGGCAGGAAACTTCATTAACCAAAAAGAAGAAGAAGAAAACCAAACGCTGCTGTCAAATTAATTTACTCTATGGTTGTAGCTTGGTTTTACTGTAGTTTCTGAAACAAAACAATCGATTCGGAACTTGGAAAGTGATGAAAATTGATACCAAAAGAATATAAAAATTATTTGCTACATATACCGCCTCGGTTTAGTTATTACTGACATTATTTCGTTTTAAAAGAACTCAGTTCTTCATTGCCACTCTATACTTGCTCATAAAACGCAATTTAGGTCTTTAATTTTTTTTTTCAGGCTAAGTACCAAGAAAACCTTCTGCATGTGGTTGAAGCGTTAATAGATTTGTGCGGTGAAGCCTGTCGTCCTTGTGCTAGTCAGCTTTTTACAATTTCGTTTACTGTATATGCCATGCCAGCTGATGACAAAATGGCGTTCAGAGCATTGTGTGAGTATTCTCTTTTAATTGTATGTGGTGCTGCAAGTGCAGTTAGTTGTCAATTGTAAACGATAAGTCAATTGCCTTCATCCATTGATGTCTGTACAAATCACATATTACTATTATTATCAGTTTTTTTTTTTTAAATGGCGCACGTGAAACGTCATGGTCTCTGGTGACATTTTGAAAAAGCTATATTAACCATACTATATTGCCTATTCTTGTTATTTTTTGATAAAAATACAAACAGAATACCTCCATATTACTAGACACTGGCAAAGATATCTAAATCAAGATAGTAGCCAATAAATAAAAGAAGGAGAAGAAGTACTATTTTTATTGTGAATTAATTAATATGTTTGGGATTTAAGTATGAAATTGCCGTTTGTTATAGGAAAAACTGAAACTTGAAAAAAAGATTTATTCAATGAAAATAATTACCCATATTCTCTATGTATTTCTGCTATCTAATACATAGTTTATAATATATGTGAGACACCCCACACAGCGCTCTCTAGTCACAAAGTAAGCAAGTGTTATGTTTGTATTATGGGGTACTAGACAACTGATGTACATATTTAAATTTTCTATAAGAAAACCGACTACATATGTATATATTCATGCACACAAATTTTTAACGAACCCCGCGTTAAAAATTTGTGTGCATGAATAAAACCCGCGACCCTTGGCTCTGCAGTTAAGATCTCTAACCACTAAGCAAATTGGTCAGTCGATTATAAGTGCCTTTATCATAAAACTCGGAAGAAAGTCTCAATAAAGTTCATAAAGGCGATTTATACTGGTTCCAGGGAACAAAAACTCTTTCCATGGAGAATTTTCAAATTGCAGAGAAAATTACAGTCGATTTCTAAGCCTACTGCTGTAGTATTGAAATTGTTCCTTACGCAGTAAGCGCTGCTTTCTGCCAATTTCACCATCATTGTCCAAAGTTCTCGACTGTAGACCTATAGCTGTTATTGATGCACCGGATCTGAAGGAGTCATAGTTAAAAATACTACAACTAAACCTCCAGTCACCATTAACTTTTTATAATTCTGTGAAACCCTTAGTATTTTTTATGGTATATTTGAAATGTTAAGAAATAACTTTAAGGAGGGGATTACAGAATGTACTAAATTTCAATGTATATACTTGTAACAAAGTCATGTATTAAGGTGGGACGCTGTCTGTGTAGTACGGTTATTTAATAATTGATGGAGCCACCCTACAAAGAAATTATGTTTATTTATTCATGATCACATTTCTACGTTTTAGTGGATAAAACAACATGTGGCTATAAATTTTTTTTTTTTTATGTTTTCATCCTCTATCATTAATTGTTTCAACAGTTTCGAAGTGTTTGTACAAAAACCTATAATTAGGAAAAAATCAAGTTTTTTGACAAAACACTTCAGAACTATTAATAGAACCATTATATAAATCCATCAATCAAACCTTATTTTTCACATATTTTACATTTTTGTACAAATTTTGAAACTAATGAAACAAAAATGTCAGTTAAAAACATTAAAGAGAAATATTTTGACGGTTGCATGTTATGATTTATCAACTAAAACGTAGAAATGTGATCACAAAAAATTAAAATCATTTCTTTGTATGGTGGCTCCATCTATTATTAAATAGCCGTACTAGACAGGCAACGTACCACCTTATTATAATACATATTATGTAGGGCATTATTTCTGTAATACAGGGCATGTTGTTCGAAAGCTGATTTCGCAACGACTATGAAAATGAAATAAAAATATTTTATTACAGCTAACCTCGACAAGTTACGCGTTGTCGAGGATTGCGGCCGTACTTTGACTACATTGTACGCGCGGCATATCGGAACTATCCTGGCGTCTATTACCAGTGACGCTCGCACTTGGTCTCTGCCTTCTGCCGAACGATGTCTATTTGAATGTGTGTTGCTGCATGCCGGTTAGTAGAAATCATAAACTGACGATTCTTATTCTTATTTATATACGTAATCACACATTTCAGTATTAAAAAGAGAGGTCAATGCCAAATCATAAGTTTAGATGATAACTACGTAGGACTGAACACTGTTGTCATACAGTTAGAACACTCGGTTGTATTTTCTTCTTGGTTAAATTATAACTTTGACGTTCTCTCTGGCGTCACGACCTTATACTGAGCGGAGACCATTTTGGTACCAATAGTTTGTTTAGTTTTAAGTATTGCTGTTAATTTGTTAGTTGTTTTTAAGTTTGTTGTCTTTTTCTTTTTAACTTTGCATTTTAATTTTATGGTGCCAAATAATCATTTATTTATTTATATATTTATTTATTTATAACTTTTATGGTTGTCGTTTTTACTCGATCGTGCACGTTTTCGTGTTTAATATGTTCGTGAGGTATATGCCCTTTAGGAAAAATCGATCTCATAGGATTTTATCTGAATGAATTATCAACAATTTACGTCTTAAATCGATCTTTGAACAGTTAATATAAAAAGACACAGTACAAATAAAATATCGTGCATGATGTTGCATATAAAATGGTGTTAGCAGTAACTGCTAATCCAATCTAAATTTTCTTGCTCGAACTGTTTGAGCAAGAAAATGAAAATTAAGATTGGTTTATTTTTACTATTATAATTTTTTTTTTACGTATACATGACAACAACGTCTAGGCCCCAAACTAAGCATCAGCTTGTGTTTTGCGTACCAAGCGAAGACACCACATACATATAACAACCATAACCTGGTAGAGTAATTTGAAGGCAATATCAGTATAAACTAGAGTTCGAACGCTGACCGAAATGGCGGTTGTGAAGGCAATATCAGTTTAAACTAGGGATCGAACGCTGATCAAAATGACGGGTGTGAAGGCGGTACGCGGTAATCCGTGGACAGCTTAGCCTTAAGTCTCATCAACACTGGAAGACTAGTGTGTGTTTGTACGGAACAAGTGAAAAATCTGCTGTAATGGACGTTTTTGTCAACTTTGTTCTTCTGTGATATTCTACTGTATTTGATTAATACATACCTATGTAATCGAAATACAATATCAGTATTATGATTTGATTTGTTAAAAAAAAAATAAGAAATACACATTCTAGGATATTTCACATCATCATATAGTAAGCCCAAACTGATGTTGCTATTATAATAAATAAAATATTTAACATCACAGGTTGGGCAATGAGCGATCAGCTGCACTTGATTGCTCCACTCCTTAACGACTGTCTTGGTAACAGAGATGTGGATCCAGAAGTCAAACTGAAGATGTTCATGGTTTTATCGAGCGTGATGATGAACAGGCAAAGCAATTTCGGTACTTGCGAAACTGAGAAATTGCAAGCTTTTTTGAAGATCATCATCGAAGGTTTGTAAATAATAATAATACCCAGGTCACACACACACGGGCATTTAATCCTTCAGTAGCCTGAGTCTTTATTATGTATGGGTAAAAGACAATAGCCTTAACCTTAAGAGAGATCAGCCTTAACCTCTAATGTTCCTTACAAGTCTTGATTTACGTGCTCCGTAGTAACAATTTTTAAAAAGTATATTACCGCGCGAATTCCAACTTTCTCCATTTTCGAGAACACGCTCCAACACTTAAAGAAATGAATTAGATTTTTTGTAAATGAAAAGTAAATCAAAAAACTTTTAATTTATTATTATAAGAAATTTCTACGCTATGCCTGCCAGTATTTTTTTTTAAGAAGAACTATCGTTCTATCTCATTCTCACTTTTTATTGAACACCCCTGATATATCTTTGCAGATGTGATAAAACCGAACTTGGTATGGTCGCCGGGGCGGACGGCGGAAGCTATTCGTACTGCTGCCGTCGCATGTTTGTGTTCTGCATTGCAGCCACCTTTACCGTCGGTCACGAAAACTCTAAACGAGCGACTAAATGCCGCCGGTGACGCTCCCCAGGTATGACTGTACATTTGAAGTTATGTTCTTTAGGCGCGTTAAGGTGAAAATAATTCCTAACCTATACGAACTTTAAGAACGCGGTGAGTGGACAGAGGTTCCAATTTGGACAACCTTCTTGAACATAGAACAGAAAAAGGATACGATGCGTTAGCTGATATCAATGAATAGGAAATTGTTATTGTGTTGGGTAGAGTACAGACACGGTAAATAACCATAGTATGGGAAGATTAAGAAGATGACATTATTTTCATTACATACAGAAGGGGTTGAAAGTGGTGTTCAGAAGTTTGTGTCAAGACCGACGCCAAAAGATATGGAAACATATAGAAAGCAATATTATAAATATTATAAATAAAATAAATAAAAGGAAAGATATATCTGTCACAGGGCAACTGATACTATTATAAAAATTGATATAAAGACAATAATACTATTTAACTCGAACGAGTTCGAACTAATCTTACCTCAGGAAAGCCTAGCCGTCTAAGAACACGAGTCAGGCCAAACAAACCTTATTCTTGGATAGCAGTTAACTTGGCCGTAGCTTGTTATGCTCTGTCTATGTTTGCTTACGTTATTTTAAATACGAACAATTTGTATTATTCTGTATTTGTATTATTCTAATTAAACTGTATGCAATATTTTTTTCTCATTAAATTACTCGTGTGAACACATCCTAGCCCATAATGGATGCTGAAATGGACTCGATGGCTGATTCCGACTAGCCTCCCACTTAATTATATGTATCAAGCCCGTCTCTCATATCCTTACGCGGGGCGAAGGGAGGGTATCAAACCATAAATTAGACAGATTGGTGCATTGTTGACGGCTGATAAATGATAAATGGCAATCGTTTCTGTTGTGTAGTGCGAACCTGACTTTAACATTGTAACTATAGAAGTACGATTAACGTAAGGTAGACACTAAAACATACACTATGCTTACGCGGCCTTATTGGGACTACACTTAAATTAGGCGTAGTTGACGCGCCGTATTTAGCAACAGCGCTTGTTAGGGGCCCAGTTCAATATTACCTTTAATAAGGGAAAATTATTGAAAACGATGACGATAACTTTGACGCTCTATTTCCCCTTCCCGTAACTTGTACGTATTGACCCCTCCTACACTTCGCTGCATACCTTCCCTCGCATTTGCTGCGTACGACGAGACGTTGTAATAATTCAGTTGATTTGCACTCTTTCTAGTCTTACTGTTATATCATTCATATTTTTATAATAATAATAATAATAATACATGCGACTTCCCACACACAGCGTCATCTAGTCCTTATGGTTGTAACATATGACGACCGCTTAGCCTAGTGGGTAGCGACCCTGCCTACGAAGCTAGAGGTCCCGGGTTCGAATCCCAGGTCGGGTCAGTATTAATATGATGAATATTGATACTGGTACCGGGTCTTGGTTGTTATATATAAATAAAAAAAATAATTTATGTATGTATATATTATAAAGAATATTTAAGTATGTATATCAGTTGTCTAGTAACCCATAACACAAGCATAATACTTGCTTACTTTGGGACTAGATGGCGCTGTGTGGGAAGTCCCATGTATTATTATTATTATATATATTAAAAACATCATGAGGTGTCTATGGTCATTCTAAGAAGAAGGTGTTTGTATTTGCTTGAAATTGATGATTGAGTAGTTGTGAAATTGATGATAAATATAAAATTTTAAATATCCGCTGTCACTAAAATACACAACAGTTTGTATATACAAAGAATGCGCTAATTCGTCGACTATACTCTGTATTAGCACAGTATTAGTACCGTGTGGGGATTGGAGGGTCGGGCTTACAGTGTTCGGCTTGTAGTAATAATTTTCTAAGCTGAAGAATGTACCCTATATTTTTCGTACACTATGTTTAATCGACATTCATTATTTTGTTGTAGGATGTCAACCTATTTCCTGATAAGGAGAACTTGGAACCTTTCCTGGATGAAATGATTCCATTATTAGCTGGTCTTGTGGATGATAACGCTGCATTGACTCGTGAACATACGCTGCGAGCGATTTGCCACTTGGCAATGCTGGCTGAACAAAAAAGATGTTTCACATCCGAGCGACTCCACAAGTTATATTATGGTAAGCATAACCATATTTATTTTTTTTAGCATACTTAGAGAAAATATAAAATCGAAGCACACAGTAAAGTCTTATTCAAGTAAACGAGATTGACTCGTTGATTGACTGAGTGCAAATAAATATACTATCGTTTTTACGCCGATCGTTTTTATTAAACAAATGTTTAGTGTTTTCTATAAATAACATAACAAAATAGTTTAAAGACAAAAAGCAAAATTTTTTACCTTACTAGTAGTTATTTTTATCAAATTTTTAAACTTGTAAAATGAAACAATGAACAATTATTATTATTAGCCCCTAAATTACTTAAAAAATGAAAAATAAGTTAAATTGTTCACATAAAAATGAACGCCCGCCATGTGAGTTATGTATGCTTACCTATAAGTGACAGTATGTTGTAATATGATGTACGACTATCACTTTGTAGAATTGATACCATTCAGTCATGCAGACGACTCATGTGTGAAGAAATACACCTATAGTTTTGTTTATATCGCAAAATCTATATTACTCAGGATAAGTTGATTATTTTTTTTCTTTAGTTGCAATAAATATACAAATCTATTAATTTCCTATGAATACCATAGAACAAAGTTGTGAATTAAGCAACCTTTATAACCTTTACTGAGTTACTTTACGATAGCGAGCGATTATTATCTCGGTCCTTATCTCTCGCACTCAATAATAAATTAAGATGATCGAAGACGGCTGTCGTTGTGTGATTCGTGGTGCAGGAAAGCGGTCAGTACTGCACTTTTTGTGAACGAGTTCATTCCTGTTTCGAATACGTTCAAAATGATTTATATTTTCTTTTGTCTTCGTGTTTGTTTAGTTTTTTCTTGTTATTTATTTATTTAAATCCGTTTATTAAGCTGTTACTACAGACGTTTATCTTAATACAGACGACAATGATTACAATAGGGAGTTTAAATTTAATAATAATACCTGGGGCGTCTCACACAGCGCCATCTAGTCCCAAAGTAAGCAAGTATTATGCTTGTATTATGGGGTAATAGACAACTGGTAAACACATTTTAAATATTCTGTTTATGATATATACACCCAGACACATACGGAACAAATAGACATGTTCAAGCAAACAAATATTTGTCCCGGATAGGATTCGAACCCGCGGCCCTTGGCTTCGCAGTTAGGGTCTCTAATTTGTATCTTCAAATAAAAATGTTATGAACCACTGAAAGTTTGTTTATATTCTGTATCTCGGCTTTACTTTATTTTGTTGTCATTGCATACTATATCAGTATATTTATTTGTGCTATTATGTTGTGTGATCTCAGATACAAATTCACTATACAACTTTTCTATAATGCTCTACAGTGGTGTTAAAGCGTCTGGACGACAGCAATGATAAAGTGCGATCTTTAGCTGTGGAGTGTTTGCGAGCCTTATTCGAGCGACGTCCTCAGCCCTATGATGTAGTCACGTTCAATGCCCACATAGATGCCTTATACAGCGCCATGTTGATACACTTAGACGACGTCGATGAGGCGTTCCGTAAGGAGATGCTTGGTAATTATATATCGACCTATATACTATTACGTAAAATTATTTGTTTTTGTTTGTAACGATTTCTCTTAAAAAGTATACGACGGATTTTAATTTTAAAAAATTTAAAAAGTTTTTATGAATCTAGTAGTTAAGGTTTAAGCCATAATGGCCTCTGCAATATAAATGTTTCTCTAAAACGGCTAGGCCGATTTTGATGCAGTTTTTAGACAGGTTTTACTACAGTATCGCCAGGGGATGATGTTGTAAATAAATGTGTTTAAAACAGCTGGGACGACTTTGACACGAGTTTTTCGCATTACATAGGTCCCTTTAGAGCAAGTTCTTAAGTTTTACGGTTACTCGTTACCAGAGGGCGCTGCAGTAGATCTGTTTCTTTAAAACGGCTTCGCCAATTTAGATGCAATTTTTTGCTTTGCATCTCACCTCGGACTAGGTTTTTAAACAAGTTTCCGGATACAGAGCTGGAGCAATAAGCCCTTCACTGGGTATTCAGCGGAGATATGTAATACTAGTTGACGTGGCGCAGTGTCTTTGGATCGATCGAGATTGCAGGGGAGGTAAAAGTGTACGTTTATCTACCATGAGAATCTGACTATAGATTCATGTCGATGATGCAAATATTCTGTCTTGCCTTCTGTTTTCATAAAATAAACAGAAATAGATAAACAAGATTCAAATTAATTTACAATTTGTTTTTATTGAATAATGCATAACTGAAGGTTTTTCTAGATAAAATCACAAGTTTCTGTGATTTTTATATACAATCAGTTAAAGAAAATAATTATAAATAGTAACTGCCCTCAGTTCACTCCTTTATACTCATATTGACGTTACTTTCATATTCATTAATTATATTAATATCCCGCTGTTTACAAATTCCATTCCATTACATCAGTCCATTATACCCCACTGTAGGGGCTTAGGCTTCGCCCCAGGGTGAGGTGGCTTGGAGCTTAAATCCACCACGCTGCTTCAATGCAGGTTGGTGGATTGTTACGACCGCCATCTATTGACAGCAACCGGGCCTGACTGTTTAATGTGCCCTCCGAGGCACGGAGTCAGTGATAGTTATGTACTTATGTCATAAAAATTCATTGGTACACGCCTACATTTGAATCACAACCATACAGCCTTGTAAATTTGAAACAGATTCGCTGCGCTCGGGCTACCACAACACATATAATATGTACACATTAATATTTTATAATTTTTTGTTTGTCTTCTAGTTATTGTTTTATAATTTTCTCATAAGTTTTAAAAACATAAATAAATAATAGAGATATAATACATTTAATTTTGATTACAGATGCACTTTTAGCACTCAGCGATGTGGACCCAAAGTTGCTTGAAAAGAAAGTGAAAGCCAACATCCATCTCTACAGAAATAAAGCAGCTTATGAACGCCTATCTAGTCATATCGAAACTTTAAAAATATAATTTTTTAGTATATTTAGAAAAGAACATTTTGTTTTAGCTTATTGGAATTTTTGACATAGTAGAGTCATTTAAGTTGACTATTAGATAAGTTTTAGGTAAATAGAAAGAACAAAATTCGACGTCGTACCTACAAAACTGTGAGCAAAATAAATACGCTAGGGTGTGTATGGTATGGTTTTACGTTTGTTCTGATTGTTACATCATATTTTTTTTTAAATAATGTATACATCACAACAACGTCTAGGCCCCAAACTAAACATTAGCTTGTGTTCAGAGTGCTAAGCGGAGATACCACATACTTACATACATATAACAACCAAGACCCGGTACCAGTATCAATATTCAGCATATAAATACTGACCCGACCTGGGATTCAAACCCGGGACCCATAGCTTCGTAGGCAGGGTCGCTACCCACTAGGCCAAGCGGTCGTCATCTCATTGTTGGAGTAAAATTAGTCAAAAAATGTTTTTAACTTCTAAATGAATTTTATATTATCCTTTTACACCTTTTACGTTCATTTCTAAAGAGTGGTAAATAAAAATTTTTCCAGGTTAAATAGTGTGATAGTTCTTTATTTATTTATTTCTTTATTTATTTATTTATTTCTTTATTTATTTTATTTATTTATAATAAAAATTATTTAATTTATGTAGTCTTAAAATTAAATTTCAGTTATAAATTGATAAAAATTTATAAAAATTGGTTTTCATGCATTTTTGGATGTGCTAAATACAAATCTGAAGACAAGTCAAATTCAAATCAAATAAGGATTACGAAATTGCTCATTGAAATGTGAAAAATCGCAATATAATCCAAAAAAATAAAATAGTAATTGATTTCTAGATATTTTCGTGTGTACCAAATACACATAACTGATGTTAGCTCAACGAAGCTGATAGTGGCGGATTCAAAATAGCGCCCATACGTCATATCTTGATTTATCAAATATTAGCGTCCGCCTGCATGGTATACTGAGCTTTTATATCATCACAAGTATTATGTATGTAGATACTATAATTTTAGCAGATTTTTGGAATATTTAATTTTTACAAAAAACAAATAAATTAGGCATATTTTACAAAATATTTGCTACCACTTCAATATGTGAAAGTGGCGAATAATTTTAATCTTCCAAGTTTAAACACTACGTGCACATTTAAAATTACCTAGGGTATCATAAAACTAATTATGCTACCTTAAAGTACACATTCCAAGCTTTAAATGGACAGCCTATATAGTGTCTGTGCACTTACCACAGCACTCTGATCTACGCAGTGGGGAGAATGATATGACGTATTTCTTCATTCCGCTCTACCCCCCAAAATATAAATACAAAATGAAAAGTAAATTTAAATTAAAAATGTCCAACGTGTTTGGCAGGTTTCAAAAACAAAATACTATTAATCTATCAGAATAAACATATATATATTTAGAGTGAACATCTTATTTTACTCCTTTATATTTATTGTCTGTCAATGTTTTGGTTTTTCAATAGTTTTAACATATGGGGCGCGGTATCTAGTTAATTCTCTTAATCTAAGACTTTATTTATTTGGGGAAAGCGTTATGTTATGTAAATAGGTTTGAATTTGCATATATAATTTTACAATATTATGTACCTGAAGTTGTATGAAAGTTAATGAAGTTTTAAGTTATTATATTATTTACGAATTATATTTTAATTTTTAGTAAAGGTATATCGCATATCTTTGATATTCTCGGCGGTACCTGCGTGCTGCGAGCTATACCCTGCCTGTCAATTGGTCGTATTGGTCCAATAGACAATAAATAGGTGATCAATAGTCAGGACATGACCCCTCTCGCATGCGGTATATTTTTAGCTTTATAAAACATAAAATTGACATAAGTATGAATACATGTAATGAAATATTTTTTAAATTATAATTTTCTAATTTATGCACCACATTAAATCTTTGCTTAATAGTACTACGATTGTTTTTATTTCTATACATTGAGTAAAAGTTAGTATAGCATTATTGTTTAAGAGGAACCGTATTTCTGGCATATGTATTGGTTAAAAGGAGTTGTATGTTTGGGATATGGTATAAATCATGCGTACCAAAATGAAATCTAGTTTTTTCTTTTGCAAAAAGGTCCAGATTGCACTTTTCGGGCTAAACAGTGGAAAATGGATTAAATCAGTCACTGTACGGTCACGGTAGCATGACAGGTGTCCCCCAAGTCAAAGTGTTTCAACATGTGCGCGCAATAACTGATGATTTACTGAATATATTTAAAATGTGAATGTAGGTACACAGATGGACAGAGATACCGCATTGTGACCGCGAAAATGCGAGCAAAAAATGGCTTTAAACTGATTATACGCCGCTTGAAGGTATGTCATTAGTTTGATGTATCAGAATATTATAATAACTTTATTACTATGACGTAAAAAACTTAATTCCACCCTCCTTCTTTATTGACCACAAATATCGCGATCCCAAGGCACGTACCTTTACAACTGGACCTGGACTGCGCTGCGCAGTGCATTACCTAAAACGAACAGAGTGAGAGGCCCCAAAGTAGTACCACGTAGTCCTACGTAGTCATAGACGTCACATAGTAGTGAACAGCGGCGGCCTTACCCATTGCGAGGCTCCGGGCGGCAGGTCTTTGCGAGGCCCTTTGTCCTACGGAAAAGTACTTATGCGATGCGAAAGTAAGTCTGGTTGTTTGGTAGGTATTTGTTATGTTTGACGAGAAATGCTAAAGTTATACAAATAAATAAAATTTGAGTTTTAAAATATTTTACTTACATTGAAATATTTACAAAATTAACAAATACAGAGATGATAAATTTTAAAATTGATGTTTGCGGCTTTTACTAAGACTAAAATCTTTAATTATAGCACAATAATCTAACGAATGAGCTACGTCATTTTCGATTGATAGAATAGCAAGGGCTGAAAGGCGCGATATTGATATTATACTACAAAATGAATTTATTAATTATGATTTGAATGAATAAATTAGTTAACTAACTTTATTTTAATTTACTGATATGTTAAAACCTTAATAAATAATTAAGAATCAAAATCAAGTTTTAAATAAAAAAAATCTGTATTTTTTTAAATTTCCTTGATGCGAGGCTGCGAGGCCCCTGCAAGAGCGAGGCCCCGGGCGATTGCCCTGTTCGCCACCCCCTAAGGCCGCCGCTGGTAGTGAATCTCTTTCTGACACGGTGTCTATATATAATAATTCCTATTATACTCATACAAGTAAGAAAAAAACTAAATATATTTTAGAGCAGACGTTTAATGTTTTTTTTATGTAGAGGGTGTGTTGTACGCACAGGTTGTACGTTAAATAAACAAAATAAAAAAATGTTCAGTATAATGTACCAAAATATAAAATAAAAGTACCTAGTGCATTAGTGTATTGAACACAGATTGTATTGAATGAGGAATATTTTTCAATCGGGGATAAAACGATGAGAACGGTAGTGTGATATTGATATATATTTTTTTCAAATGGTGCTCCGATTGCAAGGATAAGGTTATAACCGATTTCTCAGTGTATTTTACAATAACAAATACGATTGTAGATATTGAAGACCGCCTCTAACACCAAAACTAATGTAACATGTAATAGAATGGCGCTAAATTATATTACTCAGCATGAACAATGTGGTCGTTTAAGGATATAACTAAAAGTTACCACGTACCTATGCGTGGAAAAAAAAATTGTTATATTTCGTAATATTTCATTATATTAATGATTAATCTATATTATTGGTTGTCTACAATTTGTAGACATTAATATTTATATATTTAAATATATATATATTATATAAATTATATTCTGGCAACTACCTAAACAAAGACGCACTATTACTTTTTAGCTATCTCAATCGGTTTAGTTTTCTCTATGAGTTTTCTACTTTCAGGTCTGCGGAGGTGCGGAGAAATATAAACGTAATGAATCCGTAATGTTAAAGAGTGTGTAAACTAGGTCAAAATTCCCTGAAACCTGTTTTAGTTGCCAGAATCTATCTATCTATCTATTGGGTGTGGTTTCCGCATTTAGTCCTTAATGTGGACCATTGTACGTGAGTCATGGTGGCCGTCATTCCATCCAGCCCACTTCCCTCCAGAAGCGAATGAGTTCTCCCATTCTACTCAGGGTATCCGCAAGAGACCTTGGTGATCCAAGTGTTTCTTTCCGGACTTGGGTGACGCCTGTGCACTCAAGAAGCACATGTTTCAACGTTTCTTCAGTTTCCATGCACACCCTACACAGAGGACTATCCGTTATACCTATCGTATGAAAGTGTTTATTTAGTGAGCAGTGGCCTGTGATGGTTCCGACTACCAGGCGCAGACTTCCCCTGTCCAGGCGCAATAGTCGCCTGGACAGCTTTTTGTTCAAGGATGGCATCGCCTCCCTGGACTGCCTGCAGCCCGGTGCCGAAGTCCAGCAACTCTCCGCTTGTGTATGTGTGTGTTCTTGTGACCATCTGCGTAGCTGATTAAAGAGGATTGGCACGACAGGCTCTGGTCCGAAAACCGTCGCGCCATATACCCTCCTGGCCAGCATCAGCCGCCGTCATTAGTTGCCAGAATAAAACTAAACATCCTTTTAGAATATGATAACGAAAATTTTAAAAATGTAACGCATTATGAAAAATACTATTATCATCGGAATATCACGATAGGTAAAAACCTGAAATCACAGGAAAGTAAATATTATTATGTACATAATTCGTTTACAGCATTAAGTTCACCGACATATATGTACCCAGGTACATAATAGACTTATTTTAAAAAAAGCATTTGTTACTTTATATTAATAAGCATATTTCGTTAAAAGCTTTTAAGTTCGTGGGGTAGGCAGATACGTTGTGTGTAGAGTGAATAATATTTTTGTAATAAATTCAATATCTTAGTATCATTACTTAATTTAAAAAAAAATACCTGAAACATTAAGAAAATAAATTAAAACTTAATATTTTTGTCCATGGTAACTTTATACTTTTTAGCTGAGTCGGCCGTTACACAAAAAGCTAACCAAAGTGTTGATTGCTTCAAAAGATTGCATTTTATATTAAAAGAAAATTCGATTTTTAGTGCCACATATTAATATTTATTCAATGGTGCGTCTAGGCGTTAAAAATACATAAAGCTTTTTAAGCGTTTTATATAGCCTGCTGTTTTTTTTAAGCTACCTGCTTAAATTCGTTGTCAATTTTAAACCGTTATTACCATCTCCCTATGTATTTTGTGTACCATCTCTAGCGAAGATCTCTTTATAATGTACAACGCACGCGCACGTAACGACGACGTACGTAACGCAAACGAGAATGGCCGAACGCGTTCGAAGATAGTCGATTGCAATTTTGTGAGGGTGATTCTCGTACCGCACGACTTTTAATCTCATGAGACAATATCAATGAAATTTAATTTTGTTTCTAGTCAAAACGTTATTTTGTATCATGAAAATTGTTATGTCTCCTACGATTGTCGAAAATTGTAATGTTTTATATGGCTTTTGAGAATACAGAATTACGTTTTCGCTAGAAAAATATTGAATGCCATCGACAATGTGTCATGAGACATAAAGTCAAGTGGTTTGAGAATTACCCCCCTGCTTCTAGATCTTTCATTTGTGTGTGAACCGTTACGCTGAACGAAATAGCTAAAAGGGCATGTATACGGCAATGTAATAGGTTGAAAAGAGATGAAATGAGTATTATCGTTATGCTTGCCAGCTATTTCAATTTAGGTACGTGCAATCGTCAAATTTGAAGTTGTCAAAATTTAATAATATAAGCCAATAACTAAGAAAGAGGAAGAAGAAGTAAAAACTGAATTAATAAAATATTATGAAGTTACTTGTAGTAAGTAATCCCATCAGCCTGTTTAGACTTCCGGATGTTGTTTATGCACTTTTAAAAGCACAGGACGGCATTTTTTTCAGATAGTGTACACAAGCGATTATTTCAAAGTCGTTCAGAGCACCGCGATCTGGACGATTTTCGTGCGGAGTTTCATGTTGTGAGTCAATTTACTGTGGTACGTACTATACGCGCCACCTATCTAAAAGGCTGCTTGTAGTTGGCTACGCACGAAGTCGCGCAGGTACAGTCGAACGTATCAATTAAATAAAACAAATATAGTATTTAATTATTTTGAACTTCAGAAATCGTTTAACTTAATAAGCATATATCGTCTATCTTAACTGCTCATAATAAGTTCAATAAATATAAATACAACATATTTCAAAAAAATTAAGATAAATTAACGAATAAAGTACCTAAAACAACTTTTTTTAGTAAACAATGATGGACAAAATGGACCTCGATTTTTTTTAAATGTATACGAATTACTCATATACAAAAAATTGCTTGAAAATCACTTAGTTTAATTAACTTGTCACTGTAAAAAATAAAAGCCAAAAAAATTTTAAAAAAAATTTATGTAAATTAAATTGTGAAGGCAATGATTCTGTGAACAAAACGGAACGTGGGTATACTGGGTGTTGATTAATTGCAGTGTGACCACTGTAGCACACTTTTTCTCATTAGTTCGTTTTTTTGACTCTGGTATTAAAAACATTTTTAGGTAGATTTCTAATGCCATTGCAAGCGCTGATCCGTTTAAAATAAAAATAAATAAACACAGACCCCAAGAAAAGAAGCATCTGATTTTATTTACTTTAAAAGGTCGCCGCCTTGAATATCATTTACACGGGCAAAAAAAAAACAGGCTTACGTCATTAAAAAATTACTATATTATATGCTTCTATAGTAGAACAATCAAAATAAGCAATAAGGAAGAACTCATTTCATCCGAGCTTTACTTGCATAAATACGACCCTAAAGTATGATAAATAAAAAAATAAGTTTAGTAAGTATACCTGTATAACCTAAAAATTAAAAAAAATAAAATTATTTTTGTTGTGATTGAGTGCTGCTGGACGCCAATCAACGTGCATTCATCTCGCTCCTTACGAAATAAAATCCCGAATAAAGAATGAAATTTCCGCAAAAGAATGTACTATAAAAAACGAAAAGGGTCTTTGAAATAAATGTGGACTAGTTTACAAAAAAAAAAAATAGTCTATTTAGTTAATCGTAAACATCACTACAATTCAGTATGTTAAAAAGAGTCCAGTAATAGTCCAATAATCTCTAACTCTATAAAAAAATATTTAACTACATACGTCAATGACCCATAGAGCATAGCTAGTCATATCTCTCATTGAAAAGAAGGCAAAAGAACTATGCACATACTGATATTTATTAATTCTGACTTCGTTTTGAAAATATTAATATATAATTATTTTTATTGCACCTATACTTGGTAGATTTGATAAATATACGGTACAGGTATAGTATGCTATAAGCATATACTTATAAACCGTATACTTATCAAATCTGCCAATTATATTTATACCAATACCCTAAAAATTAGGTCCAGGCTAGTATGTGACGCGACCGGTGTTCCTTATATTCTATATTTTTATGGCTTTTTGATTTTTATTCTCGTCGTCATTCTGGTGTGTTTATTATTAATTAAATAAATCAATCAAAATATTTTGTATTAGTTTTGTTTCACTATTCGTAATTCTGACAATATCATATATATATAGATTTTTACAATGGCTTGTATTCAATGTATTTCAAACACAATGTAACAAAACACTTAACAATACCTATTAATTAACGATAATAATAAATTCACAAAAACAACGGTAACAGAATATAATTAATAATAACTGACGCGGTGTGGGTTAAAATTACGAAAGTGGAATAGATACTTACGTCGACTGTACATAGACGGCGCAGGGTGCGAGGGACGCGACCTGCGGCCGTACTCTGGTAAATTAACGCAGTGCCGAGTTCGCATCGAATACGCGCGATTTCAAAAATCCGTACTCTCGTCCATAGTCCTAGCGACCGGATTTTAGAAACGGAACTCGGCGCAACTTCGGTGTCATGAAAAGTTAGAGTAGGGCCACTGCTCTCGCTGCCGACCCGTCCCGCCGCGCCAACTGTCCTCACCGCCTCTTGCCCATATTTTTGGTATTTGCGCAAGTATCTGGTGCTAACTTAAGAGCCTTTTACTTTGGTGACGCATATAGTTGTAGGCATAGACATATATATATTAGCGTAGGAGACCAACTGACATCTAAACATCGCATGACCGAAACGGAAATGAGTATGTGTGCAAAATTCACATGTGGTTGAGCCAGTTTTAGTGATGTGCATGGGTGTTTTTTATATTATCGATAGCACGTAGTACTTTCATGATAATGTGTCGTTGAAATTACCGCGTTATCATAAGTCGAAATCGGCAATCCTATTTATTATTTTGAATCTGCTATACTACATAATTTTTGTTTTGAGTTACTTTTCCTAACTTTTAGTTTTTTAAAATGACAAATCAATCAGTCAATTCAAATGCCATTTCCTTTACTCCAATAAATATTTTTTTTTGTTAACAGTTGATAATAAAAAATTTGCAGAAGTAGAGAAAGCGTTAACATCATTATGGAAATTTTAATATTTAGTTGAATACAAGCCAAGTAATAAAGAAAACAATATAAATAAACTATTTTTAATGACAATACGTCACGTTGCAACGCATAACAACAAAATTTTAACTCTTTGTAAACAAAAAAATGAGAATGTACAAAACAAAAACATTTACAATGGAGAAGTTCATGATGTTCAAAATATACAATTTAACTCGATAGAATTGAAAGATAAACCAAAACTAATGAAACAGTGAAAGTTTTTTTTAAATTCGTCAATAAATGACTGAGAAATAATTTATTGAAATTTATGTATTTTCGTGCGGTTTGACAGGCGGCCTCTTACTGCCCGTGACGTCACATTGCCTACTCGATCGATTGTCGTGTCGTCTCACTGCACCACCAATTATGTCTTGGATAAAATTCCTATATTTCATCCCAGTCTATAATATCTTTTGTTTCTTTATGTAATAGGTAGTTAAGTTTTATTTGATTATAAACAAATTTTTGTAAAAGACAAAGTAATAATTTGCCTAAAATTGATATTTACACTGGACTTTTTTCTTCAAATTCGTCATAAATTAGTGCTGAAAAGTGCTAGTTTTTAAACTTTACACGTATTTACCTGCGTAATTATCTAAAGTCTGGTTTTTAGGGTTCCGTATCTTAATAGGAAAAAACGGGACTCTTATAAGATGTCCATCTCTGTCCGCCTTTCCCTCCGTTCGTCTGTCTGTCAAGACCCTTTATCTGGTCTACAGTCCCTTGAAGTTGTGAAGAAAATCAAATTTCTAAATTAACGTAAAAAATATACGGCTGTTTATACCGCAAAAAACGTATATTTCGACACTCTCAAAGGGATCAAAATTTAAAACGTACTTTCCATTGACCTATAACTATGAAATTTGGCAAATAATACCGTCCTACAAGTATAGGGGAAAATCTGAAAACTGTACATTTGTAATTAAATCTTGAAAAATATAGTCTAAAAGTAAATTATTTAATGCTAAAAAGCTGAAATTTGATATGGTTATTAAAGACATTTGTGTACCTATTTATTTTTATAATTGTTTAATAACACCCAAAAAACCAGAGTACTTGTTAAGACGAATCAAACAAGCTCAAACACCGGACACATGAAACTGAATTTATTTAAATTCAGCAGTTATTTCATTTAAATTGTCTTTTAAGCTTGAACGTTTTTGTAAGTCTTCAATTATTGCCTCCGCTTTTATCATTTTTGTATGTAGTCTTTTAGACTTAGCTTTTAAGTTTCGAATATTTTGTTGTTTCTTTTTTAATTTTTGTTTTAATTGTGAACATTTGTTAATTATTTTTTTTTCGTGAACTCAAAGGTTTAGGCTCTAAAGTTGAAGGTTCTGGTGATATATCGGGATATACGGTAAACGTAGGCTGACACCGATCGCTTGGGCTTCAAATTGACCTGTACAGAAATTACAGTTGGCATAAATGCTCTGATCTTAGATATTAAGTATATACTACGGCGTTAGTATACTACTTAATATACTAAGTAAGCACATATGAAAAAGAAAGAAACCGCTACCGGCACGAATTCAGTGGGTATGGATCCTTTCTTCAAAAGTCGTCGGTGCTTTCGTTGGACAAAACAGTCTTCCTTGAAATGTCTACTGCAAACGAAAGAATGTTTTTGAGGCGTCCAACCTGTTCTATTTAACATTCTTATCCATTGTTCTTTGGTAATTGCGTTTACAGGAAACCTGGATATTATGAAATAGTCATCATTAGCACGAATCATTTTTTAACACCGCAGTTTCTTGGAGGAAATTGAGGTTAAATTATTGTATTGTATTGTATTGTAGTTACTTCGTCATTCAAAGTTAAATTATTTACGACGTTCTTAATCAGAGAGCAGATAGAGCATCAGATTTTAAATCATAAATAAATAACGATTAAAATTAAATAGAGCATCAGATTTTAAATCATAAATAAATAACGATTAAAATTAATTGTGTATATATCTTATATTTTCATTTGAAAAAGTCTTGTATTTACATATATACCCTATGTGTAGTATATATGTATAGATGTCATACTTTCTCTTACAATGTGCTGCCAGGCTAAATAAACCTCACAATATGTTTAAAAACAGTTAACGACATCATTCCAGTGGAACAGGTGCAATTAGGTAATATCAAATTTACAAAATATTTATATTTGAAAATATCGACATATCGATAGATTTTGTGCAATCCCTATGCTTAATTGTTACATTGTAATTTTACACAATATTTTTGTATCGTACACATAATTGTTTAAAATAACAAATTATTTACAAAATAAAGTATTTACCGTATACTACTGAGGTATAACCAAGTAAATTTAGGATCGCTTTTTATAAAAATAAGCATTAAGATAACAATATGTTATTGGCAGTACTTACCGGTGAAATGTCTCTTTATTTGGATTATTAACATATGTTACAGTGCAATTTAAAACTGAACACGACACCATTTTTATCAAAAGAATTATTTTTTGTAGAATTCAAAACGATTATAACACAAAATAGAAAACAAAGCTGGACCTTATTTTGACAAGTGCCTAATGAAGACTAAATGTGTTCAAAGAGGTTTTATGACAAATTTTCTTGCATTTCTTTCTCGCATGTAGGATTTCCGCAAAGAGCTGGATGTCATTCGCACACTGTGTTCCTCTCTTACGCTAGTATATATACCTTTATGGTTGTAGGTATATTACACCTCGTTTCCACCAAGTATAATACACTGTATGATACAGTGATACAGTATGAATATGACAGTATAATACAGTGTATTATACTTGGTGGAAACGAGGTGTAAACGTTCATGGAATTGATTGACCATTGACCCATGTTGACTTGACATCCATTTGACATCTCTACGTATTTGACAATTGTGGTAGAGTTTGTGTTGACCTATGTTGATTTTGATTGACTGCTGGTTGACTAGTTAATTTGTGGTTGTTAAAGTGAGGTGAGGTGTGCTGCTTTCTTTCTTAGATTATAATTTAATTTGTTCTTTGTGTGTAATGTTTAGTGACAAATAATTTGACAAAATCAATTCAATAAAATTTTTAATTAGTGCAACTTTTACAAGATAATGGAAGTTACAAGAAAGAGTAAGTTCTTTACAAGTAAGAATCTTGTTTCCCTTTTGTTCATATGTTAAATAAACAATGTTTTCCAGATTTTAAGGAGGCTTTGCCTATGATAGAAAAGTCTATCGAAGTAGCAGATTTCTTGGTAATCGATACGGAGTTTACAGGACTTATAAACGGAAAAGATGTATCGCTTTTTGACACACCATCTGAATATTATATGCGGTTACTTAACGGTTCTTCAGATTTCCTTTTAATACAGTTTGGACTGTGTGCTTTTTATTGGGACGCGAAAGAAAATCATTATATGAATGATGCGTACAATTTTTACTTGTTCCCAAGAGTACGTCCAGGACCTGAGAGGATGTTTCTTTGTCAAAGTTCCAGTTTGGATTTTTTGGCATCCCAGGGCTTCGACTTTAACAAACTAATAAGGGAAGGTAAGTACTGTGAAAGTTTTTTTTCATTTATAATTGCATATTTCTGGGTATACAATAACAATAAGAAAAAAAAAACAATCTGGTACTAGAAGTGAATACAAATCAAAACAGATAAACACAAATTTTAATAACATATTCTTAACAGAATTAGTTCAAAAAGCAGCTCTTTAGAAGTATCTTGTATTTTTTATGTTTTATACTATATAGCGTTATCTATTGAATAGTATTGTAAAACGTATTGTGTAATTTTCAAGAAACAAAATAACTCTGTACTCAATAATTAAGCTTTTCAAGGATTTCTCTTCATTAACAAAAGCTTTTCCCCAGGAGAAAGCGTGGGACCGAAAAATTGACTTCATGACTTAATTTCAAATAAATAAAGAGACTTTTGCCATCTCGAATTCAGAGCAGTCATATATTGCACTTTTAGACAGATACACCTGTAGTGGAATATTATTACATGAAAATATTCCATACATTTCAAAATTGGCATGTGCATTATTAAACTATTATTCAACTTGCATCCAAGTGCAACTTAGTGACATAATTCCACTCCTAGAATCGAAACTAGTGTATTGTCTATGATCTAAATCCTGCCTACTTCCTCTGGTACAGATGCACTAGAATGATTGTCTCCCAAAACTGTGATATTACGAGTCTGGTTAGATAAGTCAAGTTAGTGCACGGTTGCTTTAGATGCAAAAAGCACAATACATTTTCGTTGTGAATATCCTCCCCCATGCATCTATCCAACTGTTCTAGAAAACATATAGAAAAGTTGCGAGCGCCGCAAGAGGTTCAGGGGTTGTTCCGTGAGTATCATGCCACTTGTTGGTATATTTCCAGAATATGAGTTTAGTTTAGAATTCAGTTTGATTAATTATTTAAGTAAAAGTAGCCTGATAACACGAGTAAACAGTGAAAGTTCAGTGTCAGTGCAACCTAAAATTCGCTGAGCGGTCAAGGGGCGCCTGGCAGATCTGAAACATCGAAACGGTTTTGTTTAGAAAATATGCATGAAAAGATTAATAAAAAAAAAATATGGCATAGTCAAAAACAAAACATTCAAATTTTATTTAAATAAAAAAAATTTAATAAAAGGGACTGCCCATATATTTTTAAATAAATAATATCATCTATAGTATTAAATGTTAGTCATATATGAATACTTAAAATAGATTCAACTGCAAAGAAGCGTAAGACAAGGGGTAGTTATCTCTCCAAAGTCTTTATTACAACAAAGACATCTTCAACTCTTGAATTGGTAGGGACATGACATCAATATTAATAGTGAAAATATTACTCTCCTTTGAGTGGCTGCCATTGTCATTAAAGTAGAATTGCTAGAGAATCTCTACACCATGCTCCTCATTAGATCACAGTGGCGTTTCACAATGAGTGGGTATTAAATGAACATGAAAGAGACAAAAATAATGTCAAATGTCACTGGCATGCTTTTTCACTATCAAAGTGACATTTTACTTTTTGACATTTTTTTTTTTAATTTATTGACATCTGAATTCTATTTGACACGCTATCAAATGTGTCACTCGAATCACTTTATATTTGAAAGCTCAGACGATCCTCCCATCGAAATTATTTTTATTTAATAACCACTTGTTTTTCAAAGTAGTTTCTGGAACAGAACCAGTGATGGGGAAATGTCAATGCCGAGAATGTGCTCATATCAATATTAATAAAAACCATTTATCCTCAGTAAATAAGGCTATTGTTTCATTGCAGGTATCCCGTACATGACAGAACCAACTGAGACTAGGCTCAGAGACAACTTGACAGAAAGGCAAAAACGATCAAATGAGAAAGACAATATAATTATTCCAGAGGAAAATAAACAGCATATTGAGGACATGTGGTAATTTGCTATTATTAATAGGTAACATTAAATCAGAGGCTCAGATATTGGTTAATATTTCTAATAAATTTTGCAGTATGTAACTTAACACCTTTTGGGTTTCTGAATACCGATTACACGCAGACGCAGAAATGGTGAGGATTCCGTACCGGCGCGTCTTAACGTCCTATGAAATTTTATCGCCCTAGTGCGTGGCCGGCCTCAGGTGCAAACGTTGTAATCAGATCGGTCTCATGCGCAGCACTTCAAAGATCTCTAAAAAAATTGCATCGAAAATCATATATTATGGTTAGAAAATTCACATAAAAAATTACGGCCTCCCGGAACTTCTCGTTTTTGAACTCGACAGTCACTTTACAGGCAGTCAAAGTGTTAACTCATTTGTGGCAGTTAATTGACCACTCTGAAGAAACAACAGCGTAGTTTTTGCCAATTAAAATTTCACTCTTTAACGTGCCATAATATTCAAATTACATTATTTTTATTCACTTAAGTAGGTGAAATTCCGAAAATGAGGACGGCCAATAGGCGTTTAAATCAAATTACTACAAATGCCTATTGGCTATCCTCATAATCTGTGTTGACCAAACCTATTTAATTACAGATAGCTATAATTCTTTGTATCATATGTTCTACATCATATTTCACACTAAGTTTAATCAGCACTAATTTTATAAAGAGAAAAGATTTTATTTTTTGTTTGTTTATTAGTAACATAAACTCAAAAACTATTTAACTGATTTAAAAAATTCTTTCACTTATAGGAAGCTATATTATCAGCAAGTAACATGGTCTGTACATATATTATTTAAAAAAAAAAAAAAAATTTCCTATAATTTTTTGGCGTTATTTAGCGTGCACTGCAAAAGATATTTATGATACATAAAATACTTTACTATGCGTTCATAGTACTAACGATTACTCTCATAAAAAATTTTTGAGGCTGTGTGTCTAACTATTATAGTTAAATCACAATAACCTTTTTTGTTCAAATTACTCAATCAAAACATAGGTACAATTGAAATATGAGGTATCATGATATTAATCCTTATCCAACTAAATAGTGTCATAATTAAGGTTCATTATGTACATATAAATTCCACTTTAAATTTTTTGAATCGGACCTTTTGTGTAAAAATTACGACGGGTCTAAAAATTGGAATTGCTAATAAGGAATTTTTGTTGTCTTCTATTTGTTTAAATAAAGTACTAATGTAAAATATTAATTTATCATCCTATCTATCTGCCCAGACAAAACTGGGGCCGATCGCTAGTGAACTATATATATGTTTACTAACTATGTATATCACTGCAGAAGGTGCCTCATCCTTACTAAAATATTGTAGTACTGTATCTTATTCTATGTCCTGTAACCAATGTTTATGTTCACAGTGTGAGCTAATTATAAATTTCTTTCAGCAAGCGAGTGAGAAGTTTTCTAGATGAAAAAAAATCTGATGAAATGGAGATCGATCGGTGCAATGCCTTCATCAGGAAGTTGCTGTTTCAGGAGTTAGGAGCTAGATTCAAAAATGAGGCATTTGTAGAAAGTAAACTTTTGGAAAATAAAAATAGGTGATATGATTATTTTCACTGTTACTATTATTTTATTTTTTATTTACAAAAAAGAAATCCAAAAAGTGGGTAACATTTTTCACGTATAATAATAAAAATCGGGCGATTTTTTTTTGTATAATCGTGTTAGCACAGTTAAACTTGCTCTTACTTTTAGTTGATACGGAACATCAATTGCAACGCCCTCTGGTGGCCCGTGATCGCAAACTTTATCTAAGAACCTGCTCCTAAATGATAAATCGTTTTCGAGACATATCTACTGCAGCGCCTCCTGGTGGCTGCACAACATATTTATCTAGTCATACATGATACCTATGTAATAAAAAAAATCATATCAAAATGAGTCCAGTTATCAGTATCAGTTCAATATCTTTTAAGACCACGACACAGTGACAATTTTTTTTAGTATAAATACTATTTGAAATTTATGCAGGCAAACAAGCAAACTGTGCTCTCACTGATGCTGAGCTCAGTGTTCCTTAATGTGTATTTAAATTTCAAATATAACCGTTTCTTGAATTAATGTTACATGTTCTAGAGTAATAAAAGTATCAAGAATAGTATCAGAGAAGGATATCAAAAGTAAAGATGACCAAAAAAAGGAGAAGGAATGGGAAGAGTTTGAAGACGCTGTTGGTTTCTCTAAAGTGGCTCGTATGATTAGTCAGTCGGTAAGTTATATTTTCATTCAGTCTACTCCTTAAATTTAGCTCAACCTATTTTTTTACTATGCTTATACACTTATCACACTGTTTACGGGAATGTGACGAGAATTAAATCGTGATAATGCTCAAATTAAATTAAAAATAATCGAATAAATAACCGTCTGCAGGCATAAAGTAATGTTAAATTATAATGTTTACTTATCGCAAATACGACATTCAGCTCTTTTTTTGCATCTTTGACGAGTAGGCTTACAAATTTTTACAACACAAGTCAGCATCGCGCACGTTTATTCGGCGCTAAGCCATTACACCGACTAAAAGTCGGTTGGTGGACTTATTGCATTTTGGATGACTTCCTGCGCGGACACTTTAGAACACGGGCAGCCCATCCAGTTATATTATTGGTATATCAATGCGTTCAAAACAACATAATATATTTACCTTCAATTTGTGTAGAAAATATGATGAAATAAAAAGTACAATAAATATTAATGATTTTATTTTTAAATCAAAGTAAGTCTCCCATTTTGGAATTTTGAAAGACACTTGTTCTAGCTAATATGTGAATTGACGTACATAAAAAAACCGTGTCGTCAAAAATAAATGAAAGATAATAGAACATAATATTAAATAAATAATAAATTCTTAATAAATTAATTTTATAATTTATTTCGTCAATTAATGCATTGGTACCCAAAATACAAGCTAATGCTTAGTTTGGGACCTAGACGTTGTTGTGATTGTGTGTGTTATTATTATTATTATTATTATTATTATTATTAATAATTTAATCTTTATCTTGCAGAAAATGAGTTTTATTTCAAACAACTTGTTAGTTAAATTTATTTGGAAGTATTATTACTAATATTGATACTTATAAAATTGTATTTTGTATGGGTACCTACTAGTCAAGAAATTATCATTTTGCTGGTTTTATTATTTTTTTTATTTGTATATAAATACAACAATATTTAATGGTTTTCCTTTTATTTTAGTCACATTATTAATGAAGAGATTTGGTCCCTATAAATGATCAATTTATCGACCCCATCGGTTGGTGTCATATAATTACTTTTCTTTTTTAAATTGTGTCAGTTTGGTTCCCGGCTCAGATAAGTGATTTCAAAAATCAATGAATCCATTCACATCTTTAAAAATAAATTAAAATAAATATAGTTTCTTTGAAGTAGGTAATTTGTTATCATTAATATTTATGGTACAATTGATTTACATTGATGCCAAAAGTCATATGCAACTTCATTATTTAACAAATAAACATGTTTATTACAGAAATAATTGTATTCTTTTCCAGGAAAAACTAGTGATAGGTCACAACATGTTGTTGGATTTACTGCACACGCTCAACCACTTCTTTCAACCACTTCCAGCGGATTACGCCGCTTTTAAGGAATTTGCACACTGCATGTTCCCCTGGTGAATTTTTTAAATTTATTAAAGTTCAAACATGGAATTACTCTTGTGACCTTCGCGCCTTTTGACAGAAGCAGCATATTGTTTGCTCGTGCCTACCAATTATACATATTTTTTCACGTAATCCTTACACCGGGCGCGGGCCCTATCTGTCATGACAGCATCATAACTAGGACCCTCATGTGACAATAATAATTTAGTTTTTATATGACAAGCCGCAGCCGAGATATTACTGTCGCGATAAACTATCCTTGCATTAGTGGAGTCGAGTTGCATTGGTCTTACAGTTAAACCAAACACTGCACTCTCTATTTTAACCATACTCAGCTATTTACTTTATTAGTCTGTGGTCTAATTTCCGCCAACCATAAAAATCAATCAAGTACGACCTGAATTTTAGAGAATTTTAAAATTCAAGATTGCAGAGCTCTACTGTATTGTTATCGTGTGTGGAGAAAATATTTATTTGTCTTGTTGCATTACTTAAATTTTTCTTAAATACTCTTTAGATGATATGAATTTTTACAATTTGCTGTTTTTTAATTGTTAAAAATAAATAGTTAAAAACAGTTAAAACCCAACTATAAAAAAAATGAATTCAAAAGTATGAAACAAGATATTCTCATCTGAAATCAAAGCCTGAGATTCTTCTCTGGATATTGATAATCTATTTTTGGGAAAAAACACCTTTATCTTCTGTAGTTTGGGTAAAAAAGAAGAGTATGTTCATTAAAATTCAGTTCATCCAGAGTGTTTAACTAAAATTAAAGTAACCTAAAAGCACATATATTTCCACCAAAGTGGCAAATGTCTAATGTATATTTCATAACTTTTTATTTTTAATTACCTACAAATTTAAATTAACACTAACTATTGCAACATTATTTCAGGTTACTAGACACTAAATACATGTCAAGCTTGCCTCCATTCAAAGACAAAGTAAACTCTAGTGTTTTATCACATTTATTGGCCACGCTGTCTGAACCGCCGTTCTCGTTACCAAAGGCTGGTAAGAATAAATCATCTGTAATAAACACTCCTTTATCATACTAAAGGATGTAGATACGTCCTAGAAATATAGCCTAGAAATCCGGCCACGCATTTTTTACGACTCGATTTTTTCGTATTCGGTTAGTGTCGCTAGGATCAGCGAACGAACCAGTTATGTGTAAATAATTTTAAAAAATGCCGTTTCGTTAGAGACCCTAACTGCGTAGCCAAGGGTCGCGGGTTCGATTCTCGTCCAGGACAAATATTTCTGTACATGAACATGTCTATTTGTTCCGTGCATAATGTGAAATATCTATATATGTATATATTATAAAAAATATTTATATCAGTTGTCTGGTATCCATAGTACAAGCTTTGTTTAGTTTGAAACTAGATGGCGCTGTGTGGAATGTCCAAAGTATTATTATTATTGTTATATTATTAACTTTTGGTTCTAATATAATCATGGAAAATTGAAGGTTTCGTTTTTAAATAACATTGGGACATAATGCGCTTAATCAGTTTGATAACGCCATACTCTCGCAAAATGTTGGTATGTTAAAATAATATATTATACTAACATAGGCAGTATATTCATAATTATGAATCTGTGAAATATTAGGCCTGTTACACTTGACCCTACTAGTTATCCCCATTGGTAGGGAGGGCTAAGTGCAATTTTTTCATACATATACTTAGTGAGCGGTAGCTCTAATTATATATATGTTTTTTATCATACTTATCCCCATTATCAGATATACTTATAGAAAGATTATGTACAGTTAACTACATTCAATATTATTTTGTCTTGGTGCATAGCTGCAAAGTTTTAAAATAGCGACAAGTTTTTCAAACATTGTTTTATTTAGCATGACAATTGTTTTAATTTTTTTTGTCAAGTTATTCCTCTTTTACATATTAATTAATTAATGCCTGGTGATATAATTTATTTAATCCGTTTGTTACTGCTACTATCTTTTTTTTGCGTAAATTAAATGCGCGGTTGAAATGTGCGTATTTTTACCGATAATCGCTTTATTTTGGAGAAACTTCAGTTTCAGTTCAGTTCAGTACATTCAAAAATACTATACTAAGACATTTGTTGTATTATATTTAATGTTCTGATAACTTTTAAAGTCCTAATTAGTAGTCGTCTTTCAACTAGCTGTAAGTGTACTAGAAGTATTAAAATTAGTTTTGTTTATTCTAAAGAAGTACATTGATTTTTACATTTGTTATTCTAAATATAGTCTTTTTTTGTTAAAGGCTTTACTAATTTTTCATTGAACTTTGTCTTAACCATCAATAATATGGAAGAGTTTAATAAAATTTTATCATTTTTAACTTACAGCTGCCACTTAATAGGGACAAGTATAACAAGATAACTCTTAACCCTACCGGTGAGGATAACTAGTAGGGTCAAATGCAACAGGCCAAATATGGTACGAAGAATATGACACAGAAAGATATCACTATCTGACCCTGACAAATTCACATTGTTTCGTATTATGTCTGGTTTTACAATAATGTTTAATGTTTTTCAATAGATTCATTGATCGGCCGAGGTTATAATCGCACAGAAGACAAACACCACGAGGCGGGCTACGACGCGTACGTCACCGGATTATGTTTCCTGGCAATGCACTCCCATGTCGCTGGAATGAGGGGAGAGATGAGAGCGCGAGTGAAATCTGCCGACTCGGCCATATTGAAACCATTTACAAACAAATTGTATTTGGCTAGGACAGCGCATCAGGACTCACCCTATATCAATCTTGTTGGAGATGACCGTGAGTTCAACGTAAATAAAAGTTAACTGTCCACAAGGCTTTTAAGCTTTTGAGTCGAAATCTATTGCATTCTGTCAATCTTTCACAATCTGTCAAAATGTGACCAGCCAGAGGTTTTTTTGAAAATGGTGTACGTGGAGCGTTCTAGCTTCTGACGGCATTTTGGAAAAACTCCATAATAACCGTACATAAACATAGTCCATAAACCAGAATTTAGTTAATTTTAATCTCACATAAACAATTATTTCCGGCGGTAATTGTAATAAAACTCGTACAATTTTTATGACAAATTTTCGTTACCATAATGTTCTTTATTACGTAAACAAGAATAATTAAAATTACAAACTTTCATAGAAATATAAATACATCAATAATATGGTTGTTATATGTATGTGATGTCTTCACTTGGTACCCAAAAAACAAACTAATGCTTAGTTTGGGGCCTAGACATTGTTGTGATGTATACATTATTATTATTATTATTAAGCTGAGCAAAAATTTTGAACTAATTCTGTTAGGAATATGTTATTAAAATTTGTGTTCATCTGTTTTGATTTGTATTCACTTCTAGTACCAGATAGTTTTTTTTTCTTATTGTTATTGTATACCCACAAATACCCAATTATAAATGAAATATTAATATGGCATATGTCAAAACGAATTTCCCCAAATCCTTGAAAAACGTTAGTTTTTTTTATTTGTGAGAATGTCCTTGAATTAAAGATTTCCAATCAATCCAAAGAAGCAGAACTTCCAACGCCCGTGCATAGCTTTTTTTTCTTTAACTAATATTTCTGTTTTATCATTCATGTACAGCGACTCCATCAAGAGACCATGTGTTCTACATGACATTCCCCCAAGAGTGGCAAAGGAACGATATCAACCAACTGTTCAGTGCTTTTGGTAAGTGTTTGTTTGCCGCAATACGTTGTTGTTCAATTAAAAAAATATTAAGTAAAAGTTGAATTTTATGATTGAGATGTAAAAAGACTAAAATGCCTTCTCAAATGCAAAGTTCAATCATTAGACAGATAAGTTGTGCTAATATAGATTTTTTTAGATAATTTCAATAGCATAATAATATGTGTAACATGGACATGTGTCGTGATACCCTGAGCGCAGCGAACCTGTTTCAAATTTATAAGGCCGTGTGGTCATGGTTCGCATCCGGGCGTGTACCGATGAGTTTTTTCTGACCTAAGTACATTAATTGTCACTGACTCCGTGCCTCGGAGAGCACGTTAAGCAGTCGGTCCCGGTTGCTGTCAATAGATGGCGGTCGTTACAATCCGCCAACCCGCATTCGAGCGGCGTGGTGTATTAGCCCCCTCATCTTGAGGGGAGGCCTAAGCCCCTGCAGTGGGGTATAAAAAAGGGCTGATGGAATCGAATGGACATGAGATATAATGTTTTACAGTATTTCATCGGCGATATAACTCAAGTAATTAGGAGTAACTGTCGGACCCCGATTGAGTGATTACACTTCACCTCCGTAGTGACCAAGAAGTTAAAGTGTATGTCACCTTTTGACTCCTGTATACATACAAGTGAACGTATATGTCAAATGTTGTACACTATTTTTCAAGAGATATTTTCAATTCGGCGGTACTTACGTAGCATACTGAATGTCGCCTAACCAGGTGGGCCCCGTCGTGCTTAGTCGAAGCATTCATCTGAGTCTTAACACTGTCACTCGCATAGCCATGTACTAGGCGCCCATATCATTCAGTCGGTTATACTTATGTTAGGCGATTGAAAATATAAACGACCAAATTCTGAAGGTGCCTAGTACTCTGATTCTTTACTAAGTTAACATGGCTTTGTCATTTGACACTTATAATTCAAACGTTCACCTCGACTAGGCGAAGGCGCAATGCGTGAACCAGCTGGTGACTTTTGTGTCTGAATGGTGCCAGCATCAAGGCGCGTGTGCTATTTGAACATATTCATAAAGATTTTCAACTTAGCTTGATACCTCTTTACATAGAATCTCTATAGCATACTCAAGATCACATAATCAAATCTCTAGTTACAAACAGACACACGGACAGTGAATTTTATTACTTGTGGAATAAAAAAGATTACCAATATACTTACAGGATAGGGGCTGTTCATTGATTACGTAAGATGATTTGGGATGATTTTTTTTACGTGGGGGCGGGAGGCAGTCTATATAGTTCTTATGAGTACGTCAGATCAAAAAGTAAGTTAAAATTGTAATTTACTCTTACAACCAATATTACACCCTTATTTTTGCAACTGTTTCTAAAGATTACCATTGACACTACTTTCTAAAAGGTCCCTTACTAGTTTTGTTGTCCATATGTCCAATTGCGCTCTAAAGGAAAAATTTGTTCAGTGTGCTCCAACTGCTTTGCGTCGAAAAGGGCTGCGCTGTTACACAAAAAAGTTTATGACATTGCTACCGATTTTTTTTTCTACTGAGTGTTTCTATGTAATTTTGGTAGATAACAATCTTATGTAAGACAGCGCGGAGGGAGTTTAAACAAATCTTGGGGGAGGGGTGGGTCAAAAAGTAAAAATTGTCTTACGTAATTTATGCACAGCCCCATATGTGCTACCCCAGTCGCTTGGTCGTGGGTTCGTTTCCCGAAAAACTAAAATAAATAACACAAGCTTCGTAGACACTGTTATCTCTGAAGATGGAGACTAACAGCCCTCAACGCGCACTGGACCACCGTAGTCCAAACTTAATGTTGAAAAAATGCTGTACTCTAATAATGTAGTCTTGAAAGCCTGATAATGATGATGGAAAATGTGAATACCTTTTTACAGGTCCGATAACAGTTCAGTTTTTGGACGACACGTCTGCATTCGTCGCTTTGTCACGTCGGGAACAGGCGCGTGACGTCCAGCGGGCCTTCTCCGGCTCAGGGCGTGTTACTCTAGTGCCCTATAATAAGTACAAGCAGATTCTGGCTAAGGTATGTTAAACTTTTTTACTATAGAGGTACGAACGTCGCCCCGTTTTCGCGCGCCACTATATGGAGCAAGCATAAAATAGCTTCGGCGAGGTTCAAAGATGTCAAATTTGACTCTCGATCAATGACATTTCGTTTGGTCGCAACCGAAAGAATATTTCCCCTACCTTCCGAACATTAGCAACTCTTGTTTTGATACAAAAATTGTTTTATGTTTATGAGCGGGGTTCGCGAAAACGACGCTTATAACCTCCATGTTTTTTATGCATCGAATTTCTAAAATCTATATTATAAACTGTAACGAAGTAATGTCGGTACACATGGAAGTTATTAAAAAAAAGGGATCGACTCATTAGATTCCAAAAAATCTTTTAATTTTATTGTCTGTTTGTTTGTCTGTATGTCAGTCACTCAAAAACCATTGAACCAATTTTTATGAAACTTTCACTTTTAAAAAGACAAAATAATAGTTCAATCACAAAGTAAATTAATTTGACAGTATCGTTGGGTTTTAATAGAGCCATAAATGTCAATTGACTATCGAAGTGACATTACGCAATTTACGTACATCGTACATGAAGGGTTCCGTACCACTGTACAATATATATAAAAAAATGTTTCTTGTATGGGGACCCCCTATAATTTTTAACTTTATTTGATTTTTATTATTTTTTGTTATAGCAACCACAGTAGCAGAACACAATCCTTTAAAATTTCAAGTGTAAGCAATCATCTCACAATTTCCAATCACCAAAAACGTCGGAAAAACACGTTTCTTGTATGGGGATCGTTTTTAATTTTAAAATGTAATCTTAAATGTATCTATATATGCATATATCATAATAAAAATTTTTTTTAAGTATGTATACCAGCTGTCTAGTACCCCATAACACAAGCAGAATACTTGCTTACTTTGGGACTAGATGACGATGTGTGGGATGTCTCAGATATTATTATTATTTTATTTTTATTATTTGAAGTTATAGCGGCCGTAGTAATACACTCTCTGCGAATTTCAAGTGTCTACCTATTACAATTCACACGATACAGCCCTGTGACAGACGGACGGAATGACAGCGGAAGCTTAGTAATAGAGTTCCCGTTGGTACCCTTTCGGCACGGAACCCTAAAAAGGAAATAAATGTACCTATAAATTCATAAAATTCAAAAAATTGTACCATTTACCATTTCCCAATATAAATAATAAGTAATACTTGAAAAAAATATGACGCTATTAATTAACATTGTTATAAGTGATCTACATAATGTTTTCGTGTACATTTTTTTAAACGGATCCGGGGGTGTCGGTACAAAAACATCGATGAAGTCATGCCTGCTACACGAATCATCCTGAATGTATTAATTATTGGATGAGGGGAGTAAAGCTTCAAGGGAAGAAACTTGTTCCGAAACACTACTCAAATGGGATGATACTTCACATATAAATGTTTCTTCACCTTTTAAAGATTGTTTTATGTATAATTTGCGGTTTGCGTAATTTCTTCGTCTGCCTTCGTGCGAGCACGAGCGAGCAGTTTTTCATACTGTCAGTACTCGCCAACCATTTGTCAGTAGGAGGGAAATGGCAGGATGTATGGAATTAATGAGATAGATACCCTCTCGGACAGGCAACGCCTAGCTTGAGGGTTAATAATATAAGTTTTAGTGTATAATCGAAATGGCAAATAAACATTTTTCATATTTAATTTCATATATTTCATGTATGCGTGTAAATGTAAATAAATAAATAAATAATACGTGATTTTGGGACAAACCAATTATATTTAAAAACATGAGCAAAGATTTATGAAATTTGATCGGTCTGAGGGTTTTTCCCAATATCTTTTAAATTTATAACGAATTAATTCCATACTTTACGAAAGCACTTTATAGAAAGCCCCAACGCACAGATTCCAAAACCTTTTCTTCACTTCATCAGCCCATTTTTATCCCACTGCAGAGGCTTAGGCCTCCCCCAGGGTGAGGAGGGGGGCTTGGCGGCAAAACCTTTTGCCCCCTCTAAATAAATATTTATTAATTGTTTCAGACACATCAAAAGCAGGAGCGGCATTGGCGCCGACCAGACGAACAAGACACGCCCATGTGCGTATATAAATCAATATTTATAACTGTGTTGTTTATTGTGTTTTACTTAATAGTGTCTGATAAATTTTCTACTCTTATATATTATGTATGTCACGGGTCAGCGACCGCGTGATATGGGTCCCTATTAATTGATTCATAGAACTTAGAAATTCATCTCAATAGAGTACCCATGGATTCCTTACGTCAACAGCGCTACATGTCAGCGCAAAATATTTGCTTAAATGAGATATTTGTATTATATTGTAAAGTTACTGAGCATAATAAAAGGAATCGCAATTATTCGAGAATCAGTGCTAACACGTTACGGTTGCGGTACGTTTATATTTCACAGTGACTCATTAACTCTCAGTGAACAAGGCAGATCTGATTGCGTACTCTATAGAGGTATATTTGCTTACGTCACGATTTGATCCTTTTAAACCTGGATTACTGAATGAAATAGTCTAGGAACCCGTGACCGAAAATTAGTCACAAGTTTCTAAAATACGAATTTTTTGCAGATGATAGTAGTTAGATAATTTACGTTGTAGGTTATTTTGTGATTGGTTTATTGGATGGAGTTTTTAAGAAGCATGTGGACTGTATATTTTCCTATTCCATTCCATCAGCCCATTATTTTAGAGCTTAAATCCACCACGCTGCTCCAATGCGGGTTGGCGGATTGTAAAGACCGCCATCTATTGACAGCAACCGAGACCGACTGCTTGACGTGCTCTCCGAGGCACGAAATCAGTGATGGTTATGTACTTAAGTCAGAAAAATTCTTTGATACACGCCCGGATTCGAACCACAGTCTGTATATTTGATACTACAATTAAGCGAGCAACTGGATTCTTCGTTTATCAGTTACTGAATAAAATGAACTCACCTCTGGGGATTCCTCTTTAGGCTGGCCTCGATGTCACGTTCAGGCTTTGATACCTGTCGGCTCATCGACTTACCTTCGAAATATCGTTACATGTTCATGCAACTTGGCCAGTAATATTTTGTGAAGTATGGAATCCACCTTTTATCGAGACATACAACTCATCAGCTACAAAATTCTGATACTTCCTACTTTCGAAGGAATTATCAAACTTTTAAAGCATTAATTTTACCGCGAAATGTTTGAATTTATAACTAAACATACATACTTTCGTTTAGTCAGCTCGATGAGGGTGAGTTAAGGTGCGGGCCCCTTACTAATATTTAATAATTGTGAATAAATAGAAAAACAATTTTCTAAAACTTTTTGTATACTCCTAGATTTACTTTACTTACAGAGCTCAATTACCTGCCAAAAATTCCGATTTTAGGAACTCTTGCCAATTTTTTTTATGGGATATCCAACTACGAGTTAAACTTATAAATACGTAAAAAATTGCGATTCAAAATAAAACATCGACGTTTTTGGAAAAAAAAACAATCTCAAGTAGGAATATAATTTTAGTTTTAGTTCGAGTATAATTCTGATCTCAACTCCTTCTAGTGTTACTAGCAGGACAAACATCATGACTGCTTGTGATTGGCTAAAATTATATATTCGTGTTGTACATGTTCTAATAACATAATATGACTGCATCTATTAAAACAACGAGAGACTCACCAATAAAAGACATTTTAATCTTTTAGAATACTTGATGGACTTACGGCCGGTTGCAAGAAGGCTGCTAAATCTAGATGACTTAAAGGTAACCAATCATATGACAGTACTTGTTTTTAAAATTCTAATTCACAAGACATGTGGTTGGTTCATGGTTTTCTAAAACACTCGCCGACTATAAGTAGTCTTCTTGCAACATCCCGATAGTTCTTTTAGCTCAAAAAAGCAAAAAAACTATGTTCTTTCATATAGATCTTTTGTCTAATATTTGGTTTTATTTCAGTAGGAAGTTTCCACTGTTTGTGATATTAATTGAAACGGCAAGATTATCTTTACAATTTTTATCATGTCCCAATGGAAGAGTATGGAGGCATTGCCCGAATAAACGCTATATGTCCATCATGTTCGTGCATGTTTACTTATGTACGTTTCTAATAATTTCTCAAATATTTAATTCAGTATTAATAGTATATTTCTTTATTTTCTAATTTAAATTTTTTAGATAATTCACTATCAGGTAGTATTTAATAGTATCTAACGTCCAACTACAGACTCTTACAATCTTTATTCATAATTAAGAATTAAAAGAGTTGAAGAGGTGAAATATAATGAATTAAACAGTGTAGATGTCTAGATTTTACTGTTGTCATAACAATTGGCTTATTGGTTGACCTTACATATTCATTATAAGAATAAAGCTCAAGGACAAGTACACGCCAAAATGTTCCTAAGAGAACACAAACTTGCTAAGGCTCGGCAAGTTCTAGAACTAGACAGGAAACGACTAAGATTAGTCATAGGGACATTGCCTGGTCACTTCACCACCAATAAGCTCTTACAACACATGAGATTCACGGAGATATCGCTGGGCAAGTGGTATTGCGAAGGAGACAATGCTACACATCTTTTGTGAATGTGATGCACTAGGGGCATCACGCATGAAGCATCTGGGGGTATTGCCATCCAAAATCGGATGGATGAGTTCTACAATCTGCAAAACAGTCAAATCATACACTACTTGCAAAGTCTATTTGAGAATGCCTATTAGTAGAGTCAAAGGATGCGGATAAAATAGGTATAAATAGGTCGCAGTGTAGGGCAAACCTACCCCAATTAAATAAGATTTTTTAATAATAATAATATTATTATGAAATTAAATAGGATATGATAAGAAGGCCACAGATTAATGTAAATATTTATTAATAAAAATATATGAGTCGTTCAATAACTGATGCTGATGTTGAACTGATTCAGCTTTGGGAGATATGTTTTATAACTGAGACTAAACATGTTTTTTGGTAGTGTTCAGTCAATTTTAAGATTGTGTTTTTGCAAACCATACAAATGGTGTTAACGGTTGCACCTCATTACACTTTAACTGTTTTCCGAAAAAATATTACGGTATTCAGATCAGCAAAAACTAGATTCAACCGTTTTTATTAAATCCCGACGCAAAACGACGGAATGTTATAAGTTTGACGTCTTTCTGTGTGAGTCTGTCTCTGGTATCGTAGCTCCCGAACGGATGAACTGATTTTGATTTTGTATTTTTGTTTTGAAAGTTGAATTAGTCGGGAGTGTTCTTAGCCATGTTTGATAAAAATCAGTCGAAGATGGCCGCTGCCACAAAATGGCGGATATATTTTTTTCCACTACTCCATCAATATGGATATAATAACTAGTAGAATACCATACACTATGACAAATTTCAAATCCAAGATAGCCGCCACCACGAAATGGCGAATTACATATTTTTTCATAACTCCCTCAATATGAGTATCAAATGAAAGAGCTTGACTAGTAGAATAATATACACAATATTGAAAGGGAATGAGTAATATTAACAAACGAAATTAAAACTTGAAAATTATTTTTACTGATCAATGCCCACGATTGATGATAGAAGTGGAGTGATGACTGGTACCTAGGCCCTTATGAATTATATATGACGAATTAGTTTAACTAAATAACTAAGTTTAAAAATTTTAAAATAAATTATGTTAAAAAACTAAAAAAAAGCCAACACAAAAAAACTAACATTTAAAAAGGCTGTAATAATACAGGTTTGTTCATTTCCAAATGATTTTTGATCCTTAAAGGCGTCAGGTACCGCTAAATAAACTGACAACATCCAATACACCTAATACATCGAATACTTAGTGGTCCCTGACACCTTTAAGGATCATTAATTATTTGAAAATGAACAAACCTGTATTATTTCAGACTCTTTAAATCTTAGTTTTCTTTGTATCGGAAGTTTTTTAAATTTTCAATTAAATATTCTAAATTATTTTGATAAAAAATTAATGCAATTTGTTTTTTTCTGTACAACATGTTCATCAATAAACTAAATTCAATTTAAAAAAAAACTAAACTTATGAACATAGACAATTTCATTAAAGCTTTACAGTAGTAAAACGTTTACGTCCAGATGTTAAACTTCGCGAATTCAAATGAAAATTTCGTTGGGAAGCTGCAACTCTTCCTTTTACGCACATGGTGCATGGCGGACGGTGTGTCAAGATAGCGTTTATGTATTGAAATACCTTGACTGACCGATTGGCCGAGTGGTGAGAGACCCTAACTGCGAAGCCAAGGGTCGGTTTGATTCCCGCCCGGGGCAAGTATGTATGGAGTAAGCAAGTATTAAGCTTGTGTTATGTGTTACTAGACAGCTGATATACGTATTTAAATTCATTTCTTAAAATATATACATTTATAAATATTTTACACCCAGACCCGGAACGAAATAAACATGTTCATATCAGCTGTCTAGTAACCCATAACACAAGCATCATACTTGCTTACTCTGGGACTAGATGGCGCTGTGTGGGATGTCCTATGTATTATTATTATATTAGCTACTAATTTTAAACCGAGCAACTACACAATCCTCTTTACGGACGAATCACACTTTATAAAGGTTTCTATCAGAAGAAATTATGAGTTCCTTCCGAAAAAGAATTGGATATAATGAAGACCGATGAAGATCTGCTTTCACGACGATATGTTACTATATATGATACGTGGGTCCATGGCTTGGAAAAAAACCTGATGCTCCAGTTGTGACGAAATAAATATAATGTATGTATAAATAATGGCGTCTGTATTCTGGGATGCTGAAGGAATTATCATGCTTGATTACTTAGGTACCAAAAGGGATGATAATCACAAGTCTATATACTGCTATATTGATAGGAAAACTCCGAGAAGAGTTAAAATAAGGGTCGTGGAAGTTAAGAGCCGGCATCCATTTTTAACATGACAACCCATCCCCCCACAACTTAAAAGCTCGTGATGCTATAAAAGCAGGGTGAAAAATGAGCATCCCCCGTATTCACCAAATCTTGCTTCTAGTGGTTTTACCTGTTTATCAAATTAACAGAATATATCCTAAGCATAAAATTTGATAATAATGAATGAGTGCTGTAGAAGCATTTTTTTTAAGGACAAGGGCAAATAAAAAAAAATACTGGTGACAGACTACACTAAGGATATATAATTTTTGCGCTATAAATCAAATCAAATTAAATTAAACATTTAAACAACCCCCGTCACAAAATCTAACATTTAACATGTATGAAATAATATAGGTTTATTAATTTTGAAATGATTTTTGGTTCTTAAAACTGTTGGGAACAATAAACAAACAAAAGTTAGGAAGTGAGGTAGTAAGGATAAAAAAGCACTCAAAAAATACTAGATCTGTATTTTTACAGACTTTTTAAATGTTAGTCTTTTGTGATGGGGGTTGTTTAAATTTTTAATTTAATTTGGTTTACGAATAAAAAATGACGTGAAGCCGTAACTGAAAAAAAGACGTTTTGGTATTGCCACAGTATCGACCTAAGAGAGCGATTTTGCACCTTATTTATTTATTTAAAAATTCAAACCATCGCTATGCCAACGAAGTAAACATGGAATACTTCTCTGTTTAATTCAATTATATTTCAGATGACGGTGAAATAAACTTAGATTGATAACATTTACTTACATCAGTAATTAAAAATATTTTGCTTATATAATATATTACTAAGTACATTAATTTAGTAGGTCTTATTATCGTAATAATATGCCAGATTTTATGTTACTTTTAAATATAAGGAAAAATACAATGTACTTGCTCTATCAGATGAAAGTAATTTTTGGTTTAGGTTTGATTAATCAATCGCTTATTTAGATTTAAGTTCTTTTACATATTTTTTGTTATTGCAATGATAGTAAGATACTTAAATTTTTAATTACATTACTTTTTTAATTTATTTTTACACACTTTTCCTAAAAAAAAGAAACAATTTGTAAAATTACAAATAACCATTTAAAGTTTATTTTTAAATGGTTCAAATATTTAATGAAAAGGCTCAGTTCGGAAATAACTTTCATGTTCATTATCATTATGTATATAGTCGAAGGTGTTAATGGTAATATTCATTACACAAAGTATAATCCACACAAATGAAGAAATGTTTTGAAAATGGCGGCAATGTAATTTGCCTCTCAGTCGACAGTCATACGTACGAGTAATACGAAACGAATTCGCCTTATTCAATGGTCGCCATTTTGAAACATTTTTTTGCGTGGACGCGTGGATGGATAGAGTTTATTTGCTACACATGCACCCTACCTACACATGTGTGTTACATAGGGATGGATGGGATAAGAATGTGTTTTCATGAGCATGAAATAGTTTCCTGAGCCCATGCGCGTCACGCGAGAACTGTGATATCTATAAAGCAGGGCGGGGCGCGGTGGGTGGAGCGATTGTTATTTTCGCCCCTGTCACCGTTGCGTCATTCCTTGCATTTACATCATACCTTGGATTTATTATTATTATTCACTGCTCGGACCACCGCGCCCTTATCGCGCTGTTGCACCATGGTCGTCGCTTTGGTGAGGGATATTTTAACCACATCCAATGTTATTTGGTACTGTCATTATTATGGCTTTAACAATCAGTAGAAATAATGAGTAGATCACGTGATAATTTTGTTCCTGTCAATTTTTTGAATAAATATTTTATTAACAAAGTTTTGTTTTATTATTAACTTAACGTATAAAATATTGTTTTGTAAATATTACCTTAAATTACTATTAATTTATTATTGTTGGGGCCATATATATGGCAGTTCAAATATGTAAGTGTTCAAACTATGGAGATATCAAAATCTAAAGAGAAATGAATTCAAATCAACTAGTTCGTCGGCCAACTGTCTATGCGCGACACAAATAATTGATTTTAATTTTAAACAACTTATCGAAAAAAATCAATTTGACATGTTTTGCTTTGTGTTTGTGATTTACTTATATATAATACATGATTTTTCGGCAGGATTTACCGCATACCTACGTTTGATTGGCTCGAACATTTATTCTACCCTTGCATGGTCATACATAACCCAAAGGCAACTATAATCTTTGAATATCGTGAATATTGGAAACAAAATCTGAAATGTATTTAAAAATGATGATATTTCACATACTTATTATCAAGTTATGTTACATGATATTATACTAGATGACCCATGTAAATTTAATTAACTAGCGTCATCTGTGGTCTCTTAAAGACACCGACGTTGCTTTAAAAATGTAATTAAAAAAATAAATGAACCGCGTTAGTTTTCCGCTTCTGTTTATTTTTCACAATTAGCGGCAAAGGTAATCTTCAAAATGAAGGGTCGGATGCGCTGACGGATTTGTTTAAAATTGAGAAGACGTGTTCCATGTGAATGGCTATGGCCATTGTGGAGTGGCCTTTGTTTCCCCTACATCACAATATAAATAAAAAATAAAAATGATTAAAAATAAAACGAAAATAAATAAATATAGTTGAGCCGTCCTTTATCTTAACAAAAAATTGGAAAAAAAAGTATGAGCCCCGCTGGCGCACCGTATTATTCGACTTATACTTAACGAGATTCGCTACCTAAACAATTTAGTTTTTATGAAGTTCGATAAAGTATTTGACTGACGATTGGGCGAGAGGTTGTAGACCATAACCGCGGAGCCAAGGGTCGTGGGTTCGATTCAAGCCCAGGACAAATATTTGTGTAGATGTATAAGTTTATTTGTTCCGTGGTTGGGTGTAAAAGTATCTATATATGTATATATTATAAAGAACATTTAAGTATGTGTATCAATTGTTTAGCACCACATAATACAAGCTTAATACTTGCTTACTTCCGGAGTAGATGGCGATGTGTGGGATGTCATAGGTATTATTATCAATTACTGCTCGTAGAACTGTTATTCTATTTGTACTGTGCCCGTGCATCCGCTCATGCCGTTCTCTTCTTGAATATATAGCAAAAGCCAAAAGAAACAAACGTTCCGGTACTCCGGTATGCGTTTTCATACTTCTAATAGCGATAACTCATACCGCTTGAGAATAAAACCAAAATCGCGCCGCATATCATAGTAAAGGACCCTCCTAACCAAACCTATGATGCAAAATCGTGACATTCTGCGGTAGTGATCTATCAAATAGTACCTACAATAATGAAAATCCATGTTTTATAATTGGAATAAAAAAACTGGCTTCTGAAGGAGATTGCAATCAAACGGTAGTAAAGTTGTAAACTGTGTTATTGTTTAATATTCCAATTTACTTCGGTAGTCGGCACAGGCGTGGGTGTAGCATAGATAGTAAGCGAACTATGGCCGCAAATAACGATCAGTGGGGTCTATTCACGTTTCGTTCGTATGCTGGCGATCCTCGTAGCGAGCGCGACTGATGACGAGTGCGAGGAGAAAATAAGCAATTACTCATTTCCATCTCACATGCACTCGTGAAGCGTTCGATGCAACGGGCGCTAGTATGCGAACGAAACGTGTACCTACCAACGAGGGCGAACGAGGGTGTTACAGTTTCTACACTGAGAAAGTTACTATAGTGAATTCAGATTTTATTATGTGGTTTCAGTATCAGTGGAGCAATCGATGATCGAGATCATCATAAATACGAGGAAACCGAGAAAAAAAAATTACGCGTCATCATAATTACGTTGCAATAACCATAATTTCCCCTGACGCATATTTTTTTCCTCTCCATATTCCTCGTTTTTTATTATGCGGGTCATCCATTGCTCGACATTTTTTTAGGATATGCTAAAATATAAATAAATAGCTGCCAAAGATCTTTTAAAACATTAAACACATATATTATCGACTTTTTAAAAAGTAACCCTTAAAGAGGTGAAAAGATATGTAATTTTTTACTATGAATTATCAGAGCTGGCGGGGTGGAAAAGAGTTTAGGGTATATCTCCAATCTAAATGAATATTGCGATTTGTATTGAGTTTCCCACTGGTTTTTGTTTATTATTAAAAATCTATTTTATTTAGCCGAGCCGTATCTGCGAGACCGACCGCGTGCGGACAATGGCGCGCGACCCCGCGACCCGAGCTCGCGTGCGCTTCCGCCATCTTGCATTTTAATGCGCTTGCAACTTTGCATTTTATTTGCATATCCAGCACCCGCCACGTGCTATTTTCATTACATATTCACCAGAATGTAGGTAAATCCTCTTAACTATTGACTCATTGTGTATTATGGGTTTAGAGTTTTGCATAAATTGATTTGTTGATTATGTTAATGTTTGACGCTAAAATGCATTATGAAATTCAAATCAAATAGCTTATTTAGTTAAACTGGCGACAGTATCGAGTTCTAGGAAATGACCTGTTGAGCAGTACCTTTATGTACTAAATCATTTTACTGTACAGTTCTTGTATCATATGTAAGCGGCACTGAAGATAGTCACAAAACCGTTGCAGTAACATAATTTTGTAGTAGTGTTGCGGCGACATGTGCGATGGGGCGTGCGCATTACAATTCTGAGCCGCACAGTTATGTAGTGAAGACTATACAGACGCCAAATCTGATTTGTATTTTGATCGATTACGACTAGCAGCTAAAATCGTGAAAAAAAATATAAACCGCCCGTGCGAGCCCCTATGGTAAGGTGGAAGGTGGATACTGTGTCTGTCTGCTGCAACTAGTGAGCAGGGCGAGAATGGTAGACTGGTGATGCAGTTCCCTATTCATGAGTCGACCATTTTGGATGGTGCTATGACAGCAAGCGGCAGTACCTACTAAAGCTTCAACGTACAAGCAGTGTTTCGCGAGTGAATACATACCATGTATGGGTCATATACTTTTCAAAATCTATATTTATTTTTGTATAGTTTTTGAGTTACCTGTCCTGACATGATTATAGGTTACATGATTTTATTTTTCGAATCGTCTTCTTTTTCATTTTCGATTTTTTGCTGACGTCTTGTATTTTATTGAGTTAACACGTGAACCTGATGAAATAAAAATGTATCACTTTCAAATTGTAATTCTGTATTTAGTGTTTTTATCGTTCGCCATAAAAAAAATAAGCGATAAAAAAATTAGACTTGTAACATGTTTTTCTCAGTAACCGTTAGTTTACGCCATCTACTTATTAGAAACTTTTTGTTTAGTTAAACAAGTTATACACGCTCTATAGCTTTGGATTATGTTCAGCTGAACGCGGTCGTATATGTTTTATTTTTGTGAATGTATTATTGAATCACGCTTATTACCGAGAAAAGTCTTTGTCGTTAGTAGAACAATGGATGACCAAAATAATAAAATACTCGTTAGCATAATTCATGGTTCGAATCGTAAATTATGCTGCCTTGTATTTTTTCTTTTTATTATTTCTCGTATTTTACGATAAGATGGTCTCGGTCACCCATCGCTCTACTGACATTGAAAACATTTTAATAATACCTACTTATCTAATTTTTAAAAGAGTGATATTGTATTTTCTAGGTCGAGTTAGATTTAAATACCGGGTGTTCGGTTGAACGTAGTCTAAACATATAGAGCATGTAGAGCTTACTGAACTAAACAAAAAGTTTCAAATGAGCAGATACCGCAAAATAACGGTTGCCGAGAAAAACGTGTTTATGGTTGAACTATGTTCAGCTGAACATCTCGTACATAATATACTGCGTATTCGGCTGAATGCAGTCCAAACTTATAAGTATGCAATGCTCACCGAAGTAAATAAAAAGTTTAAGAAAAAAACATGTTTAAAGTTGAACTACGTTCAGTCGAACATCTTTGAATTATACCGCGTGTTCTGCTGAACGTAGTCCAAACTTATTGAACATGTGGTGCTTACCGAACTAAACAAAAAGTTTCAAGTGAGCAGATGGCGCAAACTAACGGTGGGCGAAAAAACATGTAAAAACATTTTCTTTTATTATTATTATTTATTTTATAATTTTTTGTTTAGTTCGGTAAGCTCTACACGCTCTATAAGTTAGGACTACGTTCAGCGGAACACCCGGTATATATACAAATCGACATCATGGTCACAAACGTCTGCGACGGAGTAGTTACGGAAATAGTTTTCAAGAAACTAAAACTCTACCCAAAATGGTGTCAAACGCCGACGCGTCGCTCCTGTAGAAACTACAATAGGTTTTAACGTAACTCTAGGATTGTACGATAGGATCGGCACGACCGCGACGAAAGCCCGTTTTACGATGTCGGCTAACGACACCGCTGAGTTAGCACTTTAGCGATCTATACTTTATGATGGTAATAGTTTATGATTTCTATATCGTGGAATGTTAAATTGATTATTCGGTATCGATCCACGAAGCGTTCTTTGCGGATATATGCACAGTAGGTACGAAAAATTGACAAATTGTAGAGAATCTGACGAGGTTTGTAATTTAAGCTGTCTTGAAAATACTACGAATAAATAAAATAAAAATAAATAAAAATCCATTTTATTTTCAAGTAGGACTCTGCTGCCAATTTTGAATGTCTATAAGCTAATTTTGCGCAGGTGCATACGCGACCACTCTAAATAGAACACTGCGAGAAATTTAAAATTGCTTATTTTTTTTAGTGACGGCGCTGCCAACCATTGTATTAAAAACTAAATGGATTAGAGCAATTGAATCCCATGCATTTGTCATTCATTCATTTAAATTATTATATAATATGCTTTAGACATAAGTTATCGTTTTACATAATTCTTGAATTTGGTTATTGACAAGTCTACAATATTACTTGGAAGTTTATTATAAAATCTTACACAATTACCTTTGAATATTACAATATTCTATATATATATGTATATATAATGTAGTATATATTATTATAACTACATTGTTGCTAAAATGATTAGAGTTGTCATCAATCTAATCTAAGGTTTATCTGAAAAAATGTAGGAATAAAATCTTTATTTAGAAAACATGGGGATGACAAAATACATAAACTTTAGTAAGAGAAAATATAGTTCTCATTTCTATACTTTAATCGTTTTTCCTGTCTTTAAAGACTTGAACTAAAACGTTTTATACCAAACACTATTATTCTATATTCAAAAATAACTCGTGAGTTTGTTCAGAGGTATGCAAATATATGATCTATTTAATAATCTTTGAAGATTTGATCGATCTATTTATTTCATTTCAAACAGTGAACATTTTCTATGTAATATATACACAGCCAGCGTACCGCTATGTTAAAAGGAGATGCCGTTGGACTCCCTTCGAGATCGTGAGCAAGGTCGTGTGGTAGGCGTGCCCTGGCCTAATTGATTTCACGTCCGCGCGCTTCCACCATGCGCATGCAAATAGCCACCATCTTTGTAGCGCTCGCGCACGCCCTGGTCACAGTATAAATGTACAAACTAAGTAGCCTCACAATCGTCACCATTTGTGAACTCTATTGAAAAGGGCAGTTACGTGTGCTTCCACTGAATTGACTCATTAACAATAATGATTATAGTAAACCTGGGACATCCCACACAGCGCCATCTAGTCCCAAATTACACAAAGCCTGTAGTATGAGTACTAGACAACTGATATGTGCATACTTAATAAATATTGTTTTGTAATATATACATATATATGTTAGCGGTAGGGTCCGTAATACCGTTAATGTCAGCAATACCGAGCGGTTTCAGTTAAAGTTCATAATCCAAATGAATTTCGAACTTTTACTAGGTAATGCGGAGATCACCTAGATATTGTTGACATTACCTAACTAAAAGTTCAAATTGAAACTCAAATATATCGAGATCGCTTTATTAAAGTTTATTATAAAAATTATTAGGCATCACAGAATATAGAACCTCTTGGTAGCTCGTCCGTTTCGCTCCTTACATTGTTACGAGCTGATCCTAGCCTAACCCTTTTCCTTTGAATAATAATAATAATTGTTTATTTCAGACTTTACAGTCCATATATGAAATACCCATTATTATATACACTATATACATAAGTAGTAAAAATAATTTATCATTCAATTATTTAGGATTATTAATATACATACATGTTATTAATAACTTTCCAGAACGTTTGCTGTTAATACGATCCTTATGATATCGGAACTTGGATCGTAATGTTGTATTTTACGGACTAGACCCTTTTACTTTACACTAATTACAAGCAAGCGTTTTGTTTGTAACGCATGCGTAAATCGCGGAAAGCAGTCCCGTTCCCGCCATTAATGCATTTGAAGTATCTACCTAATTTTAATCGCAAACTTATTGAAATACGTCGAATGATGCTCGTACTCAGTAAGCTGGCTATTATAGTCATGGGTTTATTATAAGCACTCGGCTTCGCTTCGTGCCTATAAACACCTGGATTATAATATCCAGCTTACTGTACTTGCATCATAATGTACCTACCTACTATTAACGTGTTGATTCAGTTAACGTTCAACATTGTCATTTATATATTTATTTATTTATTCGGAGAAACAACAGTTACAGAACACCAAAAAATTACATCAAAATATAGTAAATAACATAAAATCGTCTGCAATCTCTACTTTTTCACTAAAAAAATTTAGGTTAAAAACAAACTGAGGCGTCCAGACGAAACAAAAAATTAAACAAGCGAACTAACAATATCTACATTACATTACATTAGAAGAATGTAAATTTAAAATTAAACTATTACTATTCTAATATACCATTATTGCTATCTAACGTTTTACATATTGAGGTCCTAAATTCTATTTTTCCAAAACAAAACAAATCTATCTCTCCAAATAATTTGTTATGGTGCTCACACACGTATGTATTTGTAAAACTACCTTGATAAGTAAATAAAAAGATACTGACAGCCCTTTAAAGGTAGAACAGACAGACACACAATCGGCGAGGTTTAGAGAAAGCCTAAGTTTAGTTCCGTTGGCACCCTTTGAGTGCGCAACCCTAAAAACAAAGTATGACCGTTAAGTAAGTACCTTTTTGTTCACATTTTTATAGTTAATCCAAGAACCAAAGACAAGTTAGACTACTGGTCTGCTATATTTACACTGCACCTATGCACTCCCGCACCCGCCGATGACAAACTGCGGCCGTTCGCGCTAAACCAACTGTCGTGCGAGATTAATGCGGCGCTTTACTATCAAACTAATTTAGAAAGCCGTTAAGTAACACAGGTTTTTTAATGACTAAGAAAATTCGTAGTCCAGTAGTTTTGAATGTGACATGGAGGTCGTGCACTATAACTTATATTATCTACTTACGCAGGTGGCGTTAGGAATGCTTATAACTGGTCATAGCTACACTTCAATAAATGTAATGAAAGAAAATCTTATGAAATAAACTGAACTTTTTTCGTACGTAATTATTACAAGATGGCACATGTAACTTAGTGACTTATTTTTTGAGGTCATCTTGTAAAACTCAGCCAAAAACAATTTTGCGGGTTTTCCATATTTATTTCGTTCACATTTGGGCTGATAATTATATACAATAATAATAATACCTGAAACGCCCCACACAACGCCATCTAGTCCCAAAGTAAGCAAAGCTTGTATTATGGATACCTACCAGACAACTGATATCTATGCTTAAATATTATTAAATATTTTTATAATATGTATCTATAGATATTTTACACTTAGACACGGAACAAATAGACAATTCCTTTAAATAATGCATTTTAACAAATAAAATAAATGACTAACTCAATGACGTATGCTTTATGAATCTGTGATTTTTAAATAATAGTGGTAACTGTGGTACCATCAGCTTGACATCACTATTAAGCCTTACCACGTACCGCTAAAAAACGAGTGCATATACAACAACAAAAAATATCTAAATAATTAGTAGCCCGCCGTACAGTCCCGACCTTGCATCTTTCGTGATTTCGTTTTATTTTAGATTTTTTTTAGGATTTGAACACGATTTTTCAACGTCTCCAAAAGCGGTCGCTGCCTACAAAAAGGCTATTGACGAGACCTCCAAAGAAAAGTGAGCTAACTACTTTATGATTTTTTCGGATGAAAAGATGTATAAAGCGACACGGGCACTATTTCGTAATACAATAAACTTGAATCAAATTTTTTAACCCATAGCTTTTATATTTTTTCTCAAAAATATAGAGCGATTCATACTTTTCCCTTCAAATTGAAAAATAATTTAGTCTTTGTATTATTTATTGTTTTCCAAAAGTTGATTAATGAAATATCCCTGTGACGTCAACTAGACAGATGCTTACTAATAGCATTATCTTAGACTAAATAAAATTATAATATTTTTATCGATTCACGAGAATTACAATTTCATTTGTCGTAGTGAGTTACCTCAATATTTTTATTAGTTTTAGCTTTAGCTTTTCACTGTGAAAATCAGCGTAATAAGCTCAACCGCTCAAAGACGATACAAGACAATATGGTATTTGACTACTATTAAATATTTATCAACAAAATATAAAAATGGACTTTATACGATAACAAAATTTATAAACGAAATTATACGGTTGAAGAATATGGAATTTACAAGCTATTATATTTTTATCTCTCTTTCTTGCGAAAACTATATTTAACTTTATTTTAAATGGCCTGACGTCACACATAGGTACACCGTGCGGTATTGCCCTCTCTGTCTAACATAACATTTTACACATTCATAATTTCGTTAATAATAATTTATTTTTTAAAAGTCTTTCACTGTTACGATACCTATATTAGGAAAATTCTTTCATATAAACTAATTAAAAAAAAAATGGTCAGCGAGCTTATTACAACGCCAGATGAATTTTCATAAATATATGGCAAATTCGTAAATAGAAAAAATATATATTAAAATGTTATCCTAGAAGCTTATTCCTTTAATGACCATCAGTGAAACTTCAAAATATTGGTCCAAGCCCATTAATAGTACATTATGATGCAAGTACAGTAAGCTGGATATTATAATCCAGGTGTTTATAGGCACGAAGCGAAGCTGAGTGCTTATAATAAACCCATGACTATAATAGCCAGCTTACTGAGTACGAGCATCATTCGACGTTTTTCAATACATTTGCGATTAAAATTAGGTAGATACTTCAAATGTATTAATGGCGGGAACGGGACTGCTTTCCGCGGTTTACGCATGCGTTACTAACAAAACGCTCGTTTGTGATTGGTGTAAAGTAAAAGGGGCCTAGTCCGTAAAATACAACATTACGATCCAAGTTTCGTTGTCACAAAGACCGTATTAATAGCAAATGTATCGAAATAACTTATTAATTTTTTAAAGTATTTTTTGTAGGGTTCTGTAATCAGACTAGTAACACTTATGACTTATAACTAGTAATGTTTGCTGATGATACTTCTTTAGTATTCAAAGTTAATAGAAAGAAATTTACCTACGACGTTGTAAACAATGCTATCTCCAAAATAGTCGAATGGTTCACGGGTAATAATTTATTACTAAATGAAAATAAAACAAAATGCATAAGATTTTCGCTACCGAACGTCAAACAGGCACCTACCAATATTGTTATTAAAAGCGAGAAATTGGACCTTGTGGATTCTACTGTATTCTTAGGAATCACTTTGGACGCGAAATTGCAATCGGATCCTCATATCACTAACTTGGCGAGAAGGCTCGGTTCTGCAGCTTACGCTGTAAACAGAATTCGTTTCCTTTCGGACATAGGAACCGCGAGGTTGGTGTATTTCAGTGGTTTCCATAGTTTAATGACTTATGGCCTTCTGCTGTGGGGACACGCTGCTAATGTTAATACAATCTTCGTGTTGCAGAAGCGAGCTGTTCGAGCAATTTATAAACTGGGATCTAAAGTATCACTTAGAGAAAAGTTTAAGGAAATTAATATAATGACATTGCCAATTGCCATCTCAATACATATTTGAAAACATTATGTACGTAAAAAAAAATATTACATTATTTAAAAAAAATAGTGATCGGCATAATGTTAATACAAGAAACAAAGATAAACTTGCTAATCATTTCAGCCGCCTCAATAAAATCACGAAATCTTTTAAAGGGCAATGTATACGCTTTTACAATAAGATCCCAGCTGACATTCAAGATCTACCCCTTAATAAGTTTCATAATCATAATCATAATAAGTTTATTGCATGCCACAGAACATTATAAAGTTACAGATGCGTCCTACTCACAATATAACATCCTGCGACGCCCCGTTGGGGCATGGCAATCTTGCAACAGGAGCCATTCCAAACTATCCAATTTAAAGCAGAGTATTCAATTACAATTTACAATTTACGCTGATACGACTTAAATAGCTATTATTACAGAAAATATTATTATATAATCTATACAATATATGTTAATGATATTTAGATACATCACTTATAAAATATTGTTTATTTATTTTTATCATCAAAAAATTCATTAATTGTATAGTAACATTTGCCAATCAAGAACTTCTTTAAATAATTTATAAATAACTTTGTGCAATTAACATTTTTGATGTAGTTTGGAATTGAGTTATATATTTTAATCATCATTGAATGGGGACCTGTTGTGAAAATAGTTAATTTAGAAAATTGAGCTTTTAACTGATTTTGTGTGCGGTTGTTCCGCTTAGACGTATTTAAAGGTATGAAAAGATTTTCATTTTTTCTGACAAACTTACAAGCTTCGAGGATGTAGGTGGAGACTACCGTGAGTATGCCCAGTTTTATGAAATGCGGTCTACACGAGTCTGTCTTATCAATATTTGTTAGGATCCTTATACATTTCTTTTGCAGTATGAGGATCTTTTCTATGTCTGTGCAATTTCCCCAAATAATTATTCCGTAATTTAACCTAGAATGTGCGTAGGCATAGTAAGCCGAAAGGGCTGTTTTAAGATTTGTTACCTTCTTTAAATGTGTAAGTGCATAGATAAATGAAGATAATTTAGTTGCTAGTTTCTCAATGTGGGATTTCCAATTTAAGTTTGTATCGATTCCAATGCCTAATAACTTTACAAAATTTATTGAATCAATTGTAGAATTCCTATAATTATAATCTATATTCAGTGGTTTTTTTTGATAAGGCCTGAATTGGATAATTTTAGTTTTGTTTAAATTTAATTCTAAGTTGTGATGCTCTAACCATTCGTCAATTTCATTAAAAGTTTTGTCTAATGTTCTGTTTAATTCTTTAATGTCCGTAGTAGGTAACAGGATAGAAATATCATCGGCAAAAATAACGCATTGTTCACGTATTTGTTTTGGAAGATCATTTATATATACTAGGAACAAGATACACCCTAAAACACTCCCTTGGGGGATAGACCCTGTAGTGTATATTTGACTTGACCTGCAATTTTGAATGTCACCAGTTTTAAAATTTGTATTTTGTATTTCAACTATTTGGGGTCGGTTGTATAAGTAGGACTGAAACCATTTATGTGGGATGCCGCGGATTCCTGTACTGTATAGTTTATCTAGTAAGATTCTATGATTGACTCTATCATATGCTTTGCTCATGTCGAGCAGTAAGCCTACAGCATATTTTTTTGAATTAATTGTTTCGAGAATTTTTTGTGTAAATTTGTATATTGCTAAAATAGTAGACCTGTTTTTTCTAAAACCGTTCTGGCAGTCATCAAAAATATTAAATTTTTCATAAAAATCGTACATCCGTTCGAACATAGCAGTTTCAAATATTTTTGCAGATGTAGGTAGTAGGGCTATTGGACGATAATTATTTGGATCCGTTTTTTCTCCTTTTTTATGTATTGGTTTTACTATAGATGTTTTTAGTAAATCCGGGAAAATACCCTCAGTAAAAGACTGGTTAATTAGATATGTATATGGTACAGTTAATTCAGTAGCACACTTCCTTATGAGAGTGGGGGGAATTTCATCAATGCCGAAACTACGTTTATTTTTTAAATTTATTAATATTTTATATATCTCATTTTGGTCTACAGGTTTTAAGAAGAATGTATTTGTATTTGTTAATGTTTTTGTTGTACAGTTTGTTTTTATAACAGGTTTTTTAGCTCCACACATATTCGAACATCCTATTGATGTGAAAAATGTATTTAAATAGTCTGCCACCGACTTTGGTTCGTGGAGAAAAGCACCGTTTTCTGTTATAATTTTTATATTTTGTTTCGTGTTTGGAGTGAAATTGTTGGTTTCCTTTTTAATTAATTGCCACATTATTTTTGTTTTATTGTCTGAACTGTTAAATCTACGTATGTTACTAAATTTTTTTGAAGCAGATACAGTTTTTTTCAATATTCTTGTATACTGTTTATAATAGTTTATTAATATTTTACTTTTCGTGTGAGTTACTAACAGTTTTAATAATCGTTTATTTTTACACGATTTTTTTAAGCCCTTTGTGAGGTATGGTTTTTTTACTATTGTTTTAGTTTTTACCATTTTAAGCGGTGCACATTTATTTAAGATGTTTTGTAAAATGTGTATGAATATACTGTAGTTTTCATTTATGTTAATATTAGATTTTAATAAATCTGTCCAATTTATTTTTTGTAGCTCGTATTTAAAGAGATTTATATTTTTAGTATAGAATTGTCGTCTCTCAATCTTAAATTGTTTAAGGGTTGATGCACCTAGTGGTATTTTCAGGAATATGCCTTTATGATCCGAGAAGCCTAGTTCCTGAACTTTTACTTGGGTATCCTTATTTTTGAAATTTAGAAATAATAAATCTATACATGTTGAGCTGTTTTGTGAAATTCTAGTGGGCTCTTTCACAATTTGGTAAAAATTGAATGTAAGCATAAGGTTTTGAAGTGTTAATTTAGGTTTCTTATTAGTTAAAAAGTCCACGTTTAAATCTCCACCCAATATTACTTGCTTATTGCTGTCTTTACTTGAGATTAAAGTCAACATTTTTTTGAGATTATCATAAAATATATCTGTTCCTCTAGCACAATCAGGCCAATAAATATTTACCAATAACACATTTATCTCTGGTATCTCTATTGCACATACTTCGAAAATTAGTTCTATCGAGAAAGATTCTATGTCCCGGCGTTCTTTATGGTCTAGTGTATTTTTAACCAATATACATACTCCTCCACCTTCGTGGTTTTCACGGCAGAAGGCTGACCCCAAGTCATAGCCATTGATATTTAGCAATTTAAGTTTTTCTTTTTTTAACCAAGTCTCAGTTATACAAATGGCATGTATGGTTTTATTATCGTCTATCAAGTCTTCAAGAAGATGGGTTTTGTTATTAAGACTACGCATGTTTTGATAGAATATGCAGAAATCAGTTTCGAAAGGAATCATTGATTAGTAAACGTTTTCTTCTAATTTGTGGCGTTTTTGGTGTTAGGTTATTTACCTGTTTATCGCTTTTGTAGTCTAGTCTATTTGTAGACATGTTGACGTTTTTTATTATTGCTTGTTGTTCGTTAGTTCTTGCCATCTGTAGTGCCTGTCTCTGTTCTCTTCTAGCTCGCAGAGTCGGTTCATCTAGGTATTCAGTTACTTTTAATCCAATTTGATTGAAGTATGTCGCATTTTCTAGTATGTATTTTTTCGTCCTTTTGCTTGAAAGTTCTATTTTTAGTGGCCTTTTGTAACTTTTCTTTCCTATGTAAGATATTTCTTCAATTTTTTCAGATAGATCTAAATATAATGTATCGTAGAATATATTTATTATACGTTGGATGACATCGTTCTCTGTTTCGTGATAATTAAAAATAAGTCCGTGAAGAACTAACATTTTATCATGGTTGACAGTTGTCCCGCTACAATGTAGTTGATTTAATCGCAAGTTATGTAAATCTTTTTGTAATTTCTCATTTTCTGTCTTTAATGTAGAACATCTGTGGATGAGCTGTTGAATTTCGGTGTTTATTATTGTTAGCTTTTCTTTTGTTTCGGTTTCTTGTTTATTAATTTTTTCCGTACTGTGTTGCAATTCCCTTTTTAGTTCTGAAATGGCAATTTCTATTTCGGTTTTGAATGTAGCTCGTAATTCAGAAATAATCAATTTATTGTTTATTTGTAGAAGCCTATTAAATTCTTGACAAGCAATCGTGTTTTCATTACATATCACTGTAGGTTGCGTGGACGAACCAGGTTCTCGATCCAAAATAATACCTCCTTCGGAGAGATTATTAAGGGTATCTCCAGCAACATTTTCTGGGTCAGAGTAAGTTTCATCTAATAAGATTGTCATTTTGCATTTTTCGTTATTTTGATAAAACTACACTAAAACGAAAGCTTTATGCAAAAGCTTATTATAAAGTATCAGACTACTTAGATGATAAAAATCCATGGGTGTAAGCCGCTCACCTATCAGTTTGTTTCAATAATATTATTCTTTAAGCACTTATTGTTAAAATTTTTTTTTTATAATTTTGTTAAAAAGAGCGTCCCTCAGTTTCTTGCGTATTCTTCTGAGAGGAACCAGCATTTTTGAATGCGCCTTTGTGGTGACGTTTTTCCACAAAGTAATAAAATTCACTCTTATGACGTATTTCAAGATTATGTTACATAACTACGAAATAAAGATATTTTGATTTGATTTGATTTGATATAGTTTCTCCATGTATGTTTGTCCAATGTCACAGTCGGTTTATTCGCAAACTGTTAAAAAGCTGAGGTTTTGCATGGTTATATATATTTGTAACACCTTTTGACTATATAATATTTAGATAGAGAGTTTGCGTAAAATATGTAAATATATATATCACCTAACTGTTCGGTCTGTTGAGTTAAACACACAAGTATGTAAAAGTCGGCCTGTCATTTTTGCTGACATTTTATTGGGAGGGTCTGTCCAGATCCAGACGTTATATTATCAAAGGTAACTCCTATATTGGGTGGTCGGCTGAACGTTGTCCAAACTCATAGAGCGCGCAGAGCTTACAGAACTAAACAAAAAGTTTCAAATAAGCAGATGGTGCAAACTATTAGTTACCGAGAAAAACATGTTTAAAATTGTACTACGTTCCGACCGTCAATTCGTTGCGAAGTTCCACTGACACATAGCTGCTTACGCGGCCGCCATTGCAGTGCTTTATTGGTTGTTCAGTGTTAGGAAGTGTACAGTATTTATTACGTTTTATAACTAACTAGCGACCGCCCGCAGCTTCGCTTGCGTAGACTACAAATTCCTGTTGTAGGTACTATTAACGTTCGAGATGGTTTATACGTACTTTTTGCTGGAACCAATTTTGGTCACACCCATTCAAACTTTCAATCTTCATTCCCCTTCCACCCTTTAAAAAACCGTTACAATTTTTCATCTCCCGTTTCCCACTCTTAAAATGTGAAAATCTAAAAACCCTGAAACACGTCATTATTTAAGTCCCTCCATTCCCATCCTTAAGTTTGAAATTTCTAAAAAAGCCTTTCTTAACTTTATAATGCTCACGTTATAAAATAAACTTATGTTCCAAATTTAAGCTTCCTAGACTTAGTAGGTACTTTCGGCTGTACGTTGCTAGATCAGTGAGGACAAACGACAGACAGATAGACAGACAGACAAACACAAAAGGTAGCTTATGACACTCTTGACAACCTTCTTTCACGTCTGCAAAGTTTCATTAAAATTTGTTCAGCCGTATTGGAAATTAGCTCGAATAGATAAAATTGAATTGAATAGACACATAGACGTACAGACAAACAGACGGACAAAAAGTAGCTAATGTCAAATATCTTGACAACCTTCTTTCCCGTCTGCAAAGTTTCCTTAAAATCTGTTTAGCCGTTTTGGAGATTAGCTCAAATAGACAGATACACGTACAGACAGACAGACGGACAAAAAGCAACATTTGTTAGTTTTAACGACCTTGTTTTCATATTCATTGATGTTTCATTTAAATAGGTTTCGACATATGGACGTACAGACAGACATACAAAAAGTTCTGTATGTCACATATGGAAAGGGTGTAGTCAAAAGATTACATCCTGTTATATGCGTAAAGTTTCATCAAAATCGGTTAAGCCGTTTTGGCCGAAGCCGATTAGCTCGAATAGACAGATAGTTCGTTTTCATGTATATAGCCTATAACTCTCCGCTAGGGTCAGGCTATCAAAGGCGAAAAGATTTAAATCCGACTGGTAGTTTCAGAGATTAACAAATTCAAACAAACAAACGAACGAACGAACGAACCAACCAACCAACAAACAAACAAACAAACAAACAAACAATCAATCAATCAATTATTCAATCAGTCAATCAATCGTCAAATCAATCAGCGTGATGTAGTATAGCCTATAGCCTTCCTCGATAAATGGACTATCCAACACAAAAATAATTTTTCAATTTGAACCAGTAGTTCCTGAGATTTGCGCGTTTAAACAAACAAACGAACGAACAAACGAACGAACGAACAAACCAACCAAGAAACAAACAATCAATCAATCAATCAATCAAACAATCAATCAATCAATCAATTAATCAAACAAACAAACTCTTCAGCTTTATAATAAATATTTCTATTATATAGATTAATAGATTATAAGATAATAAGAAAATAAGATATTACTAAAAACCGTATCAAAGTCTATTGGTTTGGAAGTAAAAAGTTAACGAACAGAGGCAGACAGCGAATTTATTTTCGTTTTTAAATTTCGTTTTTAAATTTCAATATTTTTTTTTAAATTTCAATAAAAACTGTTAAGATATTAATTTAAATTGTATGATGTAAAGGGCAATTATAATATGCATGAAACGCTTAAGAAAACTAACGTATTTAATTTGATAAGGATTAATATCACGTTTGAAAAACATATTCGCAAATAGTACATTATGTTGAACTAATTTGATTGTCATAAAAAAGGTTATAGTAAGTTAACCTTAAAAGATACACATATGTTGTTGCGGACTTTTCGTTAGAGCTTTTAAAGGGGTACAATTCCGTAATACTTGATTTTTGCTTAACATCAACCGTTTACGCAGCGCGCGCGACGGAAGCTCTCAAAAGGAATGATTTTTCCCGTTTTTGCAACATTTTTCATTGATGCTCCACTCCTATTGGTCGTAGCGTGATGTACTATAGCCTATAGCCTTCCTCGATAAATGGACTATCCAACAAAAAAATATTTTTTCAATTCGAACCAGTAGTTCCTGAGATTTGCGCGTTCAAACAAACAAACAAACAAACAAACAAACTCTTCAGCTTTATAATATTAGTATTGATTTTAATTTAGAAAATTATATTATATCTAAAAGTTTTTAAAACGATCTAAGTCCGAGAGTAGTTCGGACTTTTGTAATGGTATTATCTTGACAATACTTTGCGGCCATTTACTGTATTGTAGATATAGAAACGCGCGGCTCGCAGCTTCCCCGAGAGATGATGTGAGAACAGTGATACAATTCAGGGCCCTCGGGCTACTTTGTACTGCTGGACGTTCTATTAATGCACTTTCAGTTTATGATATATAGCTAAAACGGTATGTAATCGGTTTGTTAGATTGTGTTCCGATATTGCGAGCTTTTGTTTTATTCAAACACTAGCTCCTGCCCACGGCTACGGCTCCATGGACTGCAGGATTTACATTATTTAGTTCTCCGTCTACATCCTCTCTCCACGACAATTCCTATTTCTTAATGTGATGAAAAAAATGCGAGTAAGGACAGGAAACAGAATAGCAAGATTTGAGGATCAAATTAAATCTAGAAGCAAAAGGATATTAGAAAAATGTCTGGACGAAAAAGAAAGAAGGGAAAAATGAGCGTCGCGCGTTTTTTACCTAAAGTAAAATTTTAATTTTTTAACTGCCAGATGCCAAGCATTTAGTTAGACGCACTCACTCACCTATACTCGCCAGTTAAAACTATAAGACGTAATAATCGTAATTTAAACAAACTTAACAAACATCTGCTCCCCATTCAATGATGATCAAAATATATAATCATCTACCAAATAACTTAAAAAATATATGAAAAATTACGACTTTTGAAAAACGACTCAAAGAGTTTCTTGTTAAAAAGAGTTATTATCATATACCTAAGTGAATTTTTAGATGACGAAATAGAATAATTATTACATCAAAATAATAAATGAAATCCTAATAAATATCATATAAATAAATGTACTCACCTATATGAATAAATGTAATATAAGTAAACAAAAGAAAACATCATTTAATTAACTTTCACTCAATGTATTGGCAATAAATAAAATATTAATAATATTTTTATACTCATTATAAGGAAACTATTGACCGATACAAATAAAATATAAGACATTCTGAAATTGTTACGCCCTTGCAGGGCGTCACATATTACGTACCTGCTGAATCGTTCTAATTGTTACAATTTTGGTGCCATACCTTGTGACATGCAATAAAGATTATGATTATGAATATACTAGTGGTCTTCCAGAGGTCGAAATTAGACCGTACCTATTCACTTTTTGATAAAGCCAATGATAATTAGGTACGAATAAGTCAATTCATTTTCTTTGACATATATGACAATATTTACCATATATGATTACTTAATGCGCTTCAACATATCTGATGGCATGAATGTCGTGATAGCCTAGAGCGCAACGAACCTGTTTCAAATGTATAAGGCCCCCATAAGGCCATGGTTCGAATCCGGGCGTGTACCAATGAGTTTTTCTGACTTAAGTACACAATATCACTGACACCGTGCTTCGGAGGGCACGTTAAGTAGTTGGTCCCGGACGCTGTCAATAGATGGCGGTCGTTACAGTTCCCAACCCGCAGTGGAGCAGCGTGGTGGACTTAAGCTCCAAGCCCCCCTCCTCACCCTGGGGGAGGCCTAAGCCTCTGCAGTGGGGTAAAAATGGGCTGATGATGATGAAGTCAATTCAAATTGCAACGAACGATGGGCTATTACGCTACGTTCAGAATTGAAGGGTTAAGTGGACAAAGGTGTTAACTAACAAAAAGTTCAAAATAAGTTATGAACGTTTTTATGTTGCTTGTACCACATTTGCAAGCCTGAAATGTATGCATGTTTGTCAGTTAATATACCTTTGCTATAGGTCTTAATTTTTGACACGAATCAAAATTTGCGCAGTCGATTTATGACCATTTAAAATCTAATTTCACGTAAAAGTAGATTTATTTTGTTTTCTCAGATAACACCTTTGTCCACTCACCCCTTCGATTGCACTTTTGGCGCTGTGACAAAGATTTATGACATGGGCAGTATTTCTAACTGATTGTTTAAAGATTTTAATTTTTTGCACTCCTTTTCCATATTAACTTTAACTATGCCAAATCACACACTCTTCCGTTGCAATATGCTTAAAAAGGGGTAGGTATAAAGTTTTCTCTTCGGGTCTTAATATATAGATTTTATTTTATTTGACATTGTATTGAAAGTTTTATTACCGTTTATTTCTCTATTAACTTCCTCTAAACTAAAATTTTTACATAATACGACGTTTGACGCCATAACTTTTAAAATAATTAAAATATTTTTTTTCGTATTTTAATACTTTTGAGAACATTATTTTTAACTTTTTAATTCAATGTTTTTTAAATTAAGGGTTGTTTATAAAAATGTTTTTTTTGTTTGTATTATTTGTCTTAATATCTAAACTTATCCGGATGTATGTGTTTAGTGTCGTAAGTGGCATGTATCCGCCATCCCTCAGCACGTACCCCACTTTGGGTTTGGGTTGTTTATTCTTCACAATATTCTTCGCTCATGCCATTCAGACATCATCGGTGTAATCAGAAACGTTGCTTTAGTTTAAGTTTGTGAATTTTTTCTCGGTAACCGTTAGCTTGCGCCACCCGCCTACTTGAAACTTGTACGCGTTGTATGAAGTTGTAGCGTCCTTTAACTTAGGACTACTACGATTTATATAGCTGAACACGACTTATATAGTAAGTACAGTACTTAAATCCACTTAAGTCTCATATGTTGTCTATGATCTAAACCTACTATTTTATTACAGCAGTCTCCCATTAGAATACCTCACATTCCGATTTGGTTGGAGCGTGATATGTTCCGTTTAGTGCGGCTGGTTGTCATCCCCGTCACCATGGCGACGGACGGTATCGACCGATCGTCTACGATACGCCTTTGCGGATACCGCCTAGATTGTATCTCCACTCTCATTAGCTTAAGGTGAAAAGTGTACGACCAATTACATTGACGCGTTGTACAGTTGGCCGGATATTGGTCTAGCTCTAGATGTCTTTGGCTGTAGACGTTTATAGACGTGTAACGATGTTGCTAAGCGAAAAATACAACATTTTCAGAATATCAGGCAAAGAAATACAATCTGTAAATTTAGTAACAGTTTCTTCAGCAATTAAATGAATTTTCTATTTTTTTTTCAAAAACATGACTGGTGAACAGTAAAAAATCAGTTCTATGCCAATTGCATTTTTTTAAATGTAGGCTTAGAAAAATATGTTTCTGGGTAATTTATAAGATAAATTCTAGTTAATGATGAAGGGTATTTTTTTTATCATTGCGCATAATTTTTTATATGACTCAGTAATGTGAATGGAACACATTAACTCTAAAAAATCGAACTTTTATTTTTCATAATTTTTTCAACCTGTCCGATACAATTAATCTTAAAACGTGGACACACACCGCATAGGGTGATTGCGGGGTAGGGGCGCGCAGGCGTACGACGGCGGCTCTCGGCAGTGCGAGTAGGGTGATACGACTCGCAGAATTTAATGGATAAGTACATTTAATCAATTTAATTATTTTTATTTTTGAATAAATAAATAAATAAGTGAAATTATATTCTTTAGTTTCACTAAAGTACGAAATAAATTTTTCTGCGCAGTGATAAAAAAAATCCTGTATATATAAATAATGATTATTAGATGCTATATCATGACCGTCGATCACACGCACGCCGGCACGTGATAACATCCTATATGAAATTGCATCGCCCCAGTGCGTAAATTGCTTCAGGCGCCGAACGTTGTAAATAGATCGACTTCACGCGCTGTGTTTCGAAGGTTTCGAAGGTCCGTAGAAAAATCGCATCAAAAATATTATGTTATATTTTGGCACCATAATTTAAAAATTCACATAAAGAATTTCGGCCTCCCGACGATTCTCGTTTTTAAACTAAACAGCTAAATGTTAATAATTTTATGCAATAATCAATTTTTTTTAAACTTTACATTTCAATTAAATAGATCCTAAATTTTATTCTTGTTATTTAAATTCGTATTTCAAACTTATCGCGTTTCTTCCCAACATAGGTTAACTGATTAGCTAAAAAGAGTGACACATACTCCTGTCGATCGTCCCCAGGACCTTATCTCAAACTCTCACTAAAATCGAGTACCTACTTCGAATTTCAAGTATAAGAAATTCTTTTAGTGGTTTTCAACGTTTCAATTAAACCTCGATATCCTCACTTTTCACCACAACTGTATTTAAATATTCGAAAATCCTCTGTCAAACACACCTCCCTCCGTCGCGCGCCATATTGGCTATGTCGTGTATGGGCTACCTTAACATTTGACACGTTCGTCTTGTCGGATAGTCCATATACGGCTGGATTTAGTCGGTCAACATGACACTTGCGAGCTGTACGTGTTTAACTCTTGTAAGGCTATGAATTATGTATCTACATATTTTCGTAGTATTTATTTATGATTTACATTTCATACTAATTTTACATGTAGACAAAAGGTAAATAAAAACTGTTCAAGTGGGTGTCGGACACGCATCGGCTTTGGGTTCCCTATCATTTTGATTACTAACTTATGGCTTTGAATTGAAGTATAATTCAAGGACTACAAACAATTTTTTTTTTGATAATTGAAAATTGCGGATAGGTATCTAAAAAATATGTATACATTATTAAACAAAAGAATATTTAAGTTTGTATATCAGTTGCATAATATTTGCTTACTTTGGGACTAGATGGTGCTGTGTGGAATGTCCCAAATATTATTATTTCCAGTCCAAAAAAGTTTACGTTGAAAATGTTTGACAAGTACTAAGTAGATACCTATTATCTGTTTTTTTTTGTTTTAGTTTTTAAAACACGGTTGAAAAGTTAGTGCAGGGACACTTTAACGATTTTAGAAGCTCACGTCTCCCGAAATATTTACCCAAATAAAAAATTCACTGAAAATCGTTGGTTCAAATATCTGTCAAACGATTCTATACAAGAAGGGTACGAAAAAAAATCATTCCTTAATTCAATAAATGCAGAGCCACCTCCTGAAAAATAATTTTCATAATTTCTGTACAGAATTAAATGGTGTTCACATAGACACCTTACAAATTTCGTCAGAATCAATGGTTTGATCTGAAATTACAAGCCCGTGAATAATAGATACAGACGGACGAATGAAGCTTAAAAATTGCTCCAATTATGTTTTTTTATATATTTTTATGGTTTTTTTAACTCCAACACTATAGACATACAGTTTAGCCTATAGCTCTTGAACTACAACAGGTATTACGAAGTTATAAAACTTTATTTTCAAGTTATAGCATAAGAAATTGTAGGTAGTGATTGTAGTAGAATACGCCCCCGTTGCCGTATTAGTTATGAATTAACGATGTATTAATGGCATATAATATTAGAGTGATATAGACTTTAGAAAGTATAGAACTTTCGGTTTTAAGTAGTCTCTACATGTATTTTTAATACCTGCGTGCTTGTGGAGTTCGCTCGGTGACACCTGGGCGGGTACCAGGTGAGAAAGCTAACTAAAAATCAGAGTTACTTTACTTAAATTTGTATGACTGATTTTTAAATATATTTTGTAGAATGTCATTCTGAAGTAAAATTAAAAGTGTCAGACGCTTTCCATGGGCCAGAACTTTTGTCAGACGCTTTAAAGCTCTACAAAAAGTAAATGAACTTTACTTATTTTAAATATGTTATTAAGATAACGATTACAAAGTTGTATTTAATCAATTAGACAAATTGTAATGACCAAACATCCCCTAAACACAAAAATTATTCAACCATGAGTATGAGCGCGAGACCACTGAAATAATTGAAAAATACTGCTTTAAATTTTACATTTTTGCATTTATATTTACATAAGATGAAATTTTTAAGATCTTACTCTACCGAAAATCATACTTTGTGTAATGTTAAATGTTTAATAACATGTAGGTAATACCTAGCGTAAGTTTTTGGGAGAAATAAACATTATTATTATTAATAATAATGAATTACATAGGTACAACGCGCACGATGAGGTTCGTTCGTCGAGTGCGCGTTGTGTGTTGGCATGCCTCACTCCGCGCGTACGTACACTCAGTAATAAAACTGAATAGGTACCTACTGAAAAAATGTAATAGAAATATTAAATTTTTTTGCCAGAGCGCGACGAACCTGTTTCAAATCTATAAGGCCATGTGGCCGTGGTTCGAATCCGGGCGTGTACCAATGATTTTTTTCTGACTTAAGTACGTTAACTATCACTGACTCTGTGCCTCGGATAGCACGTTAAGCAGTCGGTCCCGGCTGCTATCAATAGATGGCGGTCGTTACAATTCACCAACCCGTATTGGAGCAGCGTGGTGGATTAAAGATCCAAGCCCCTCATCTTGAGGGGAGGCCTAAGCCTCTGCAGTGGGGTATAAAAAAGGCTTATGGAATGGAATGGAAGCATTTTTTGAAAATTAAAATGAATCAGTCTATTTACAATCTTTAAAGCTCATGTTATAGGCTTTGAAATAAATTCACTTGGCGATCGTTTTTAAAAGGGAAGCTGTAGTGTCCATTTTAAAAACTACCAAGATCTCATTAACTACGAATAATGGAGAATACGCTCGTAGTAACAGAAAGGCTCATGTTGCACTGAACGTAGGCTGTGTAAACAAGAGCATCAGACATTGATAGACTGCAAGCAAAATACATTTAATACAACCAAGAATATTTACTAAGGCTCTGAAATGCTTTGATTCGAATATTTGGAATTTATGCTAGTAAAATAATTTGAAAACTTGTCAAGTGCGAGTCGGACTGGCGTAGAAAGGGTTCCGTTATTGTCATATGTAACACGTATTACTATTTTTTGCTGATATTTGAGTAAATAATCTGATAAAATAAAGAAATTAAGAGACAACGGCTTAACACAATCCTAAAATAAGACCTACATTTAGAAAATGTTCAATTAAAAAAATAAAATTAGATTTTGATAATACTTTTGAAAATAATGTGGATGTATTTTTGAAATGTAATTAAATACTTATAAGCAGAAATGTTTATAAGCATAAAATAAAATTCCTTCGGTTAGTGTTCCTATTTGAAAGCAGCTTTCTTAAAAGCTACATCACGAGTCGCTAAGCGGAACAGCCTCATCGGTTGTTTCTAAAAGCTAAGCGCTTAATGTCTAAGAAATTGTAGTAGCTTTAACGTTAGAACAGTTGTGCTAAATAAACGCTCGTTACCGTGGACAATTACACGAACGCCTTGTCTTAGCCCTAGACGAGAGAGAACGCAAATAAAAAAAAATTAAAAACTATCACCCTCTTTAACCACGTAATTAGGTAAAAGTGTTTATGGTAATAAAAATTGTCTTTGAATTAAAGTGACATTATTCTGAATCATCGATGTTTAGAATACCTACTCTTCTTATGTAGAACAAATGAAATACGTTATGAGCCTCTTTACAGAATCAGCTCATTACAGTACTGTTGTAGACTAAACTGTGAGTTCCTCAAATAGTTATCCTTATTAACTATTTAATTAATATTATAATGCGAAAGTGAGTTTGTTTCCTACGCTTTCACGTCTTAACTACTCAACCGATTATCATAAAATTTGGCGTACACGTTGTCAGTGGTACAGAAAACGATATTGGGTACCTCCTATCCGGAAAAAATCGGAATTGTATCATTTTATCAGAATTCTATTCCAGAGGGATAGAAAAGTAACTTAGATAGTAGTCCGTCATAACGACTCGGGCTACTGATGTAAGGCATGGGGCGGGCGAGGGGGGGGGGGGGGGGGGCGAGCGAAACTGGGGCGGGACGCTAGCGAAACTGGGGCGGGACGCTAAAGGAAGGAAACAGGAGTTAAATGAGAGTAGATAATTTGTCTGAAATCTCCTAGACAACTGAAGCGATTTTGATGAGACTTTAGGCAGATGTAGAGAACGTTTTAGAGAATATTAGGGATTAGTTTTAAGGTGTGAGAGGGAATGAGAACAGTGCGGTTAGAGCGAAAAACGACTACAAGGGCGTAACGTCTGTCTGTTTATATTTTCTGACGATCGCAATAGCAAAACATGTACATTTTCGGCACAGTTACTGATACAAATAAATAATTAGACGAACACTTAGTGAAGCAAAAAGTGTATAGGCCAAACATTTAAACAATTATCTCCTCTTTAAGAACTTTTTTTTTTCAATGTCCGTTATCACTGATAGTTTTTAGTAATTGGCGAACGAAACTGAGTAACGCTCTGGCCTTACTCCCCACACATAGCAGTTAGTAGTGGGGATATATGACGCAGCTGCCAACGACACAAAACTGAGTAACGCTCTGGCCTTACTCCCCACACACAGCAGTTAGTAATGAGGATATAGGAAACAACCGGCTTCTCGGGTGAAAGCCGATTGTTCCTTATATCCCCCCACTTATATTATTTAGCATGACGCATTTTCATGTCGTTTTAGGCTCACCCCGTGCCATAAGAAGTTTCACTTCAAAAAAAAAAAATTAAGAAAAACATATATTTAAATAACTTGAACAGGGAGAAGTTTCTTGCCGCTTCTTCTCCTTCTAGTTTTCCGAACCAGTACCTAATCAATTCACTTACACTTTCAATAAGTGTGTGTAAACATCTTATATTGAATATATTTTTATTTTTGATTTGAGTAAGTCGTAAATTCTTTGTGATTGTTAAATCACTTTCGTATAGATTTTTAGGCATCGTTTATGATAAAACACTCATCAGAAAACAAAAGTATGGTGCATGGGGCGAGCTGTCAGACGGTCCGTCAGGAACGCAATTACGCGCGTGCGCGCTCGCCACGTTCCATTCCGTTTTGAAATCTTTTCACTATTAATGGCGGGAATATAGCTTATTAGTGCGTGTCGCGACAAAAAACGGAGTTACAAGTCAATCAAACAGTTGCTATTCCACCAATCGCGATGTCGTGCTAGTTACCTTATATGGTATTAAGGTCTTCGTGCGCCACCCATAAAGTTTAACAGTTAATAATTTTCAAAGACAATTAATGCGGTCGTTAAACTGATTATGATTCAGCCAATTTGTTGTACGTTTTATATTTTATTGTAGAGAATTTAAAGTTTATGTTTATTCATAACATTTGACAGCCGCAAGGGAAAAATTTTATTACAATAGAAAATCGTTGTATATTTTCAACTTTAATTCATTATTTAGCATACATATTCGTACTTACCCAACAGATTAACATAAAATATTTATCCATCTAGATTGCTATCTACTTTTATTTGCTATTGTATTCACCTTTATAATTATTTTGTATTTTATGTACATAATTATTAACGTAGATTGGTTACATTTTAAAATCTAAACTGTTTTTTGCACATATGGTCTATTTTGTAAAACCTCATATCACCGAGCTTTGATATTATTTATTATTCAATAGAGACTGACCGTTTAGTTCAAGAATCAAAGTTATCACATTTGCGGTATATGATGAGGAAGGAAGACGGACGCGATGTGTTTATGGCCCACGCGATTGGTTACCTCACCTGTAGTTGTTACCGAGATGTTGTGTTGTGTGTAGGTCTTTGTGTATTATCACAACTAGTTATATACAATTGAATGAAATGAAATGTATATATTATAAAGAATATTTAAGTATGTATATCAGTTGTCTAGTAACCCATAACACAAGCATAATACTTGCTTACTTTGGGACTAGATGGCGCTGTGTGGGAAGTCCCATGTATTATTATTATTATTATTAAATACAGTTAAGAAAATTTAAAGTGAATGAAGTTGACAGATGTTATTGGCTTTGAGTCGTTGAGTTTAAGTTGAGCTTTCTAGTCTGCTACAATTCAGAGTTCGGTGCCCCGTATGCAAGATTTTATTTTTAATGATACTGCGTTGCTCCTAAAAATAGCATAGTGATACTGCATCATAATCCCTATGTTGAATTATATCATCAATTTAAATCTGATAGTTTCATCAAAACCGGTAAAGTGAGTTTTGAGTTATAAGGAAACAAACATAGATAGCAGAATAATCACGATGGAGCGTCTTCAACATCGAAACAACCGAAAACGTGAATAAAATGTCAGACTCAGTGATTAGATAAACTATAGGTACCTACCTTGTTATGATTGTTTTAAACCATGGGTTCCCAACGTTCTAGCAACTGCGCACCACCTGAATGTTTTTGAAGATTTTGGCGTACCTACCACCATCAACAGGGGGTCTGGATGTGGAGATTAAAAGAAAGCCCCCTTGATCCTAATTTTTTAGTTAGAAACACATTTGCCAAGTACCACTGGTGGTACGCGTACCACTGGTTGAAATCCTCCGTTTTAAACCACTTTTAAATATTTTGTAATATTACGTATGAAATGTAATTTCAGAATCTTTTTTCTTTTGAAGTAGGTACGAACTTTACATGTGGGTCACACAAAATTCTTCTTCACAGTGAATATTGCTAAACATCAACTGGTGTATATTTTGTCTACGTGGTATATATCTTTGCTCACATTTTTGTTGTCACAACGCGGTATCTTTATGAACATCCATAAGAACAAATAAGTCAAATTTGTTTGTTTGGTATCATATATATGCGCGCATACCACTCGATCCAGTTTAATAATAGTATAGATAATATTAAAATGTATCCCTTTTCAAAAAATCTTTACTTTGTATACCAACTTTTTCGCTCGACACGCGTCCGTTGTGGCCGTCAGCAATTTGGCGGGCTTTCGCGTGTCGTCAAGACAGGTGAATGCTTGGTCTTGGCGGGAAGAGCACCGCAATTAGCGAGCCCGACACCAATTAGGGACCGTGGCGACACCCGACCATTGCGGTATCCGACTGGGTAGGCCGAGGGCAGGTGTAGTTATCACGTCGCGATACAGTTAACCTTTTACCTATGCTTTTTACCTTTCGCTGTATGTTATGTAGGGAACTAGTAACACCAACTGGCTGATAATTTTCAATTTAATTAATTTCATTAATGAAAATAATATTACGAACTTGTGGGTTCTGTGTGTGACACTAATACTCCCGAGACTGTGCTCACGTATGCTATATTATATATTTTACGTAACGCAATAATTATTTCGGGCAAAAATGAGTATAATTTTCATCTCGGTAATCCACACGTCAATTATAACAACTACTTTATCTTGATTTTGAACTTGTTTTTCACATTATGGAGAGTTCAGCCCTTCCACTGATTTCCAAATGTATCCTTTGAAATTTAATTACAGTCGCTTGTTGTTATGGAATATTCTGGCATACGATTAGTGATGAGAAAAACGAACTACTGACCCGAAACATCGATAATCGATATCGAAGCCTTAAATTACACCCAAGAATAATTTATTTTTTGCTTGCAGAGGAGGTGGCACGCCGGACTCCATGTCGCGGTCGCGAGCTGGTAAGTGCTGAATGATCTATAGAAATAAAATCGTAGTTCGCTCGCGAAATTAGATTTTGCGATATCACTATCAATACATTCAGCAGATCGATATAATAGACACACATCACTACTTATAGATCGGTTGTCGTCATCAGGTATGGCTAGACCTAATTTCATTCAAACGAAAATAAACAAAGACTATCAAAAAGACAAATATTCATGTGTACCTATTTATGATGGTGCCACATCCATCTAATATGAATGATCGAGTTGCGTTTTTTTTTTTTAATTTCATTATAATAGTCCAGTGATAATTTTAGACTGTATTTGATGACAATATGACCACATGAAATCGATGAATTTGTTTGGAATTAACTTATAAATTTTTTGACGATTTTTATGAAATTTCGTATAAAAATAAATTAAACTCTAAAGAAAGGCATCTAGACTACTTACCTATTGCAGGGGAAACGTGTCTTTATGTTTGCCTTTTTACAGCATAACTTGATTTAGTAGCTTACTTAATGAATGTGCGTTAAAGCCGAAATATATTATACCTGCGCTGGTGTTTGGCTAAACGTAGTACAAACTTATATAGCGTGAAGAGCTTCCCGAACTAAACAAAAAATTAAACTTTAAATGTGTTTTTCTCAGTACCCGTTAGTTTGCGCCATCTATTCTCTTGAAACTTTTTGTTCAGTTCGGTAAGCTCTACACGTTCTATAAGTTTAGACGTTCAGCCGAAGACGCAGTGTATGTTCGGCTGAATGTAGTTCAACTTTAAACATGTTTTTCTCGATAACCGTTAGTTTACGCCTTCTGCTCACTTGAAATTTGTTCCGTTTGTTTCGTTTAGTTCGTTTAGTAAGCTCTATACGCTCTATAAGTTTAGATTACGTCATTCTTGTGAGATATTTCAACATTACATTACATAACTACGAAATGAATATATTTCATATTGATATAAAAAAGACTGTTTAGCCGAACACGATGTACCTATGTGTGAGTGAGTTTGTTTGATATGTTTTAACGGCTAAACTATACTAGGTAGGTATACTGATTTTCAAGAAATTTGACAGATAAGTAACGTGAAACACGGAAAAGGATGCCTTATCAATTATCGATTAAGGAACATAATCAAGGGGACAATGTAGGAATAGACAATGAAATAGTATAGACCATATAATTCTGACAATCGCATTATTCTACATATTTTAAATTTTACTATAATTCTAATCGTAAAATATAGTATGCGAATCCTATAAGTTTTTAAAGAACATCCTATATGTTTCTACCCAAAACTTTATTATTTTATGTAACATCTACTTTTTAAAATCGGGTAACTACTATACACAAATTTAAAAATATTTCATTTTCCCTACAACTTTATATTAAAATAGGTTATTTTTTCTTTCAGAAAAGGCAAATAGCACTACAACGAATACTACTAAGACTAAAGAAGAAAGGCGAAGATCCAACAGCGTAATTTTGACAAACGAACAAAATAAAAATTCATCAAGAAAACGGACTTCGTCAGGCGTTTTTCAAATCGACGAAGCCGAACCATTGCCGAAGAAAGCGGATGCTACACATGACGTCATCCCGAACAAACGAGATGACCGAAATGACAGCGATGAACATACGACGAGACCCGAAGACAGCCGAAGGCGAGCCGACGATTCCCGAACCGATGAAGCGGTTTCGAACGGAAGCAAAAAAAATAAGGGAAAACACGCACACCTTGACAGTACTACTGATAAATCGGACAGTTCTGAAGAACTGTCTCCAAAGAAAAAAGTCATTGACCGATTCGAGAAGAGTTACAAAACGACACAATGTGTTGCTGCATTCCAAGAAAGTGACAGTTGGGAATAAAGATCAAATATGTAAATCTTATAACTTTGTTTTTTTTTGTTGCAATGATATTTAGAAGTTATATAAAGGTAGATATCGTATAAGCGCGCGGTTTGTGAAGCAGTCAAATTACCCTAATTGTGGTAATTTAATTTAGTCATGTGATAGCAGCGAATGAATGAGCATGTGCATCATAATTAATCGTAATATTTCTAAAATACCAAGTTGTGTGTTTAGATAGTGTGAAAACAATGATGCAAAGATTAAAAAAGATGAAGGGTTCCCTACACAGATACCTATATAAAAATAGTATCACCTAACTGTTCGGTTATAATTTTCGAACATAGGAACGATTTGTACATGGTTATTAGGGCGTAGCGAGAGTATGTGATCTGTTGACCTGTCAGCTTCGTTGTCCTTGTATTTCGAGGGTCCATCCAGATATTATAATCAAAGATTAATTGCCAAAAATTAACACACGTTTGTTATCGTATTTCAAACGCAACTCCAGACAGATAGTTATCTCTTTCTATGTCATTCATTTTGTATTACCATCTTTTACCTTCATTGATGTAATATACATACGCGTACGCTTAGAGGTAAGTATATCTATATGTCACGTGGAACAATAATCAAACACCGCGTAGTACAAAGGTACGTAAATATTGTTTTGTAGTTCCAATCAAGCACCCAGTCAGGATCTGGAAAAATCCAAATAATTATATTTTCAAATGGAAAACATAATACGTAAAGCATCAATTTAACACGAAGTAAAATTAAAATAAATAGAATTATTTAGATGCATCTTATACGTCGAAATAATCGAGAATCCGGGGACGGTCGGAAATCGAATGACAAACTATTAGAGACCCCGCAGAATTACAATTTCAAGTTGGCCAACTATCGAACAACTAAATTGTGTACTTTTACACCTTAGTCGGCCAACTTTTTAATTGTGCCTAATCGGAAGGGAATCTCGGTACTCGGTGTCCAATTAGTTGGACGATTTAGTTGGATAAAATGTATGGGCTATCATTAACTTACTTAACTATTAGTATACTCTGCGATTAAGTTGGCCAATTTGAAATTGTAAGTCTGCGGGTGCCCTTATGTCATTTTCGATCTCTTTTGCTTTAAGCAACAACATAAAAGCTTAAGAGAGAGTTTGACAATAACTTAATAGTATGTATGGACGCCCCCCGGCCAGGTGGACAGATGACCTGAAGCACCATACCGGGGGTAATTGGATGCGAAAGGCGGAGGACCGTATGCGGTGGCGAGCCTTGGGAGAGGCCTATATCCTGCAGTGGAGAGACACGGGCTGATGATGATGATGTATAAGAGAAACTTAAAACTTCAACTTTTTTATTTTTCAAATATAAACTCTTTAAAAGTATAATTTTATATTCACATTACAAAAAAATAAAAGATAGGTACTAATTAGTATTTTAATAACTCCGATAATAGATACAAAATTCATGAAATAAGACGAAAAAAAAATTTATGAACAATATTTAAATAATTTTTTTTTTTAAATTTATTTAGAAACTAACTTTTAATTTAAATTAATTAAAACAAACAAAAATTTTAAAAATATATACAATTTTTAAACATGTAAAACAATGGCGACTTATCAATAAGTACTTATAAAATAGCAATATATGAACACTGATTTAGAAGTTACGATGGCCGACGAAGTCGCCTGCATTTTTGGGATTTCCAAGGGCATTGCATAGAATTCTACTGGAAGGCACATGCCGCTTAGAAACCCCAGCTCTACAGCGACGAGGTGATATTTTGCTGCTGAAAATAATTGTTTAAAATCACAATAATACGAGATTCATTCAAATACTTCCTGGTGGTTGTATAAAAAACGCCGAACAAAACAAAATACATAGTACTTAATTTTGCATTATACCTACATATTAAACATATAGACATATAAAGATACACAAAATTATTTAGTAGGTATCTAATATTCAAACGTCTTTTCTCCATTGTACATTTCGACAGATGGTGCAGAAGGCTCATTTTTGAAAAGACAGATCGATGCAAATACGTATACTTATAGGTGATTTTAGACTGCATTTATTACAGGACATCTAAGGTGTCGATCCAAGCGAGGAACTACATATAAGCGAGTTATCAACGAGTGTAATTACATCGAACTAGAAACGCTCAGTGAGTATTTTCTATTAGCCAAGCCAATATGTCTACTCCATGAAATGGTTTCGATAAACTAGATCCCATCAAAAACAATACTTGTCAAAAAAACCAAGTCTCGCAACTCAGTTGTTCTGCGGTAAAAAGTTGTGAGATCCATGTAATACCAAGTCGGTTATTAATTTATTCAGTCTCTACTTAAGCGACTTTCTGTCTTAATGCGTCCAGTCTCTAAGACCACGATCGTGGTCCATAACAATTGAAAATCAATTGTGTCTGTAATCTCCGTACTCGAAGCATTAAGTTGTTACGTAATAATTAACAGCATCTTATAGTGACGCATATCAATATTAAAATTCTTTAATGTTTTATATAAATATATTGAGACTTGGCCATCGCCTGAAAACACGTGTAAATTCAATCGCCTGGTCAGATGGTCAGACGGTAAACGCAGAAGAGGGCTTGCAGTCAGTTTGTATTTTTATGAATTAAATCAAAATTAAAACTAAAAATAAAATAGGTACCTAGTACCTACTTTACCGTTCAATAAGTACAAAAACTTTTTTAGGTCTTGCGGTTACTGTTTGCTATTCCTGTAAATTGTGATAACAGTGACACCACAAAAACGCAAGAACTACTGGATCGTTTTAAAATTTCAATATCTAGATTAGAAATTTTTTATTCTCGTCGTAACCGATTTGCTATTTTATCAATTTCGATTCAACAATACGACAGCGCTGATCGCAACGGTGAGTTGAATTAACTGCAATAAAAATAAATTGCTCGTCATAGATGTAATAAAAACTCTAGACTCCTTTGTCACTGAACAACCAATGAAGCATGCATGGCGACCGCGCATGTGTGTGTGAGTGGAATTTGGCAACGTAGGTACTGACGGTCGGCAGCCTTACTATGATATGAGTGTGTTCATAGTAGGTACCTATATGCAAGCTGACTTAATAGGGGTCCGTTGGTAGTTAGCTCGCGATGCTACGTGCGGGTATTCCTAAATTTATAATAATAATAATAATAACACATACAATCACAACAACGTCTAGGTAGTTATGTCTAACCGAACCCTCATCAACAGTGCATAGGATGCGTAGATATAAACATCCGATCACGCCACTTAGCGACCGCCAGTGCAGTCGTTATCGTTTCAGGGAAGTGTTTGTCAAAACGCTTTCCATAACTCATACGTGGGCACAGTCCGCCATGTACCTATGTCTGAATATCGAACGATGTATGATTCTTGTGTTAACCTTTGTAGAGTTAAACTGTCTTCAGTAATAAAATAAATGTTTTAAAAAAAGTCTTTGTTTGATATTGAAACTTGACTAGGTCTCAAACTAAGCATTAGCTTGTATTTTGGGTACCAAGCGAAGACACCACATACATATAACAACCAAGACCCGGTGCCAGTATTAATATTCATCATATAAATACCGACCTGGGATTCGAACCCGGGACCTCCAGCTTCGCAGGCAGGGTCGCTGCCCACTAGGCTAAGCGGTCGTCTATATTTTTATATATTTATACTAATCGTCTATGACTTTTGAAAGTGCCGTTAGGTACCTATTTATTCTGTATCGAAGAATTACTGATGTTTGTTCATAACATTGTAGGTCATCAACGAAATAAACAGCTATTTATTATTTTTTTTAAATTTCATAATCCTACAGCGTTACAATTAAATAGATACCTATTACACAATTAAGTTTATTCTCAAATAAGGCCAAACATGGTTTACTCTTTTTAATATTAAGTATTAAATTAACGATCTTATTTGTGTGTTTTTGGGATGTACATGTGTGTGTGTGTGTTTGTGAGCTGTATGTGTGTGTTATTTAATACACGAAAGAAACAGACGGTTAATTTCTCGCTACTTATAACAGAATCGATTGTTGGTACAAATCGCGGCGACTAGATAAGGATCTCATTAGCGGTCGTAACCATCTAATGTAGTTGTGACCGGTGGTCCGTTGCGGGCCATCACTTGGCCGTCCACGCTCGTGACTTGAGATAATTAACGCAATCACGATCTTCTGCGGACTTGGTATTTCAAGTATCTACTACATTTTAACAGAACAATGTATAAACGTTGTTCCAGTTGTCAAGTCTTATTCTGTTGCAGGAGAATCACCTCTTATAAATATTTTCGTAGTCTACAATAATTAATTAATTAATTTAATGTCGATCACATTTCGTACTAATGTCTACAAAATACCTATGGCCATACCTAAGTCGCTAGGCGGGGAGTAAATAGACATCCAATATACCTATTGACTAGGTATAATAAAAAAATTACAAAAAATCATACAAATTTTCTAAACCAGCTTTCTAATAAGTGAAAGACATTACAATTTGTTTATCCATTTGGGTTTTACGATGTCGCAAACAGACACACGGACAGACCGACACAAAGAAATGTAGCTAAAAATTACCCCGAATCGGTTCATCTGTTCGGAAACGACGATGGGCAGACACACAGACAGACAGACAGACAGATATAAATATAAGAAATTAAGAAACATCCCGATCCAACCTTATTTCAATTAAAAAATACTGCATTAATTAATTCGGTCTATCCGTGTAGAAGTCACAATGTCACAGACAAACACAGTCACACGTACAAACATATATAGGCCACAAACTTAAACATCTCCCGTTTTCAGGTTTAAAGTTGTGTCATTAAATGGCAACATTGTACACTTTGCAATATGTATATTGAACTTCTATAACATCGAAACGAGAATGTTCATTGAGGCCCTTACAGGTAGAATTTTTATATAATTATTTTGTTAGACAAAAATAAACCAAATTTGACGAGAAAACCATAATAAACCATATAGACTTGACGAATTTAATAGACGAATTAAATTCGTCAAGTCAACAGTATATGGCACTTCAAACAACTCGGTGACGACATGTTTTAATTTTTCTTTAGGTATAGAGATATACTTAATCTTCGTTGTTACCAATCGACTGTTAAAATCTGATTGAATCATATCGACCTGGCACATAGTCAAGTGCACTGATTTTTATATTTGAAGGTTCAGACGTTTTAGCGCTTTCCAGAAAACGGATTCATTCGTTACTTGTTTATTGCCATTGGACTTTCCGGAACAAGACGGGGATGTGTTGCTATATGTATTAATACCTACATTATACAATTGTATTAACCAGCTGAATCAAAATGTTAAATAAGCTTCGAGCATATTTTAAATTAATTGATCGAAATAAAAATAAACTTTATGGGAATTTATAATATACCTAAATACACTCATTTGAAACGCCAAAATTAAGATAATGTAGGTACCTAAGTACAATTAAAGATAAACTTTTCATAAATAAAATCATTAAATACATTCTAGTACAAGTAGGAATCTAGTACATTCTAGTACATCGGTTTATACTCGTCGAAAGAATTTATGTTCAAGTACGTAAGTATTCTAAGATTCCAAAGATATCCCGAATTCCCGAGAAAAGGGGCAATGCATTCTAGCAAACGAGGCTGGACTTTGACATGATTGTGGCACGGGCGCACCACAAATCGCGAGTCCGGCGCCACAAACAACGTACGACTATATAATTTATTGTCTGTGCAGCCGGTGCTAATGGATATGCTGTGACCCTTCAGATTGTCTATTTTGGCATTGATAAGAACACAGATGCGGTGTCAACTTCTTTCCACCGCGTTGATACCGTTTGCTAGCCAATCATTAATAAATTTTTCATGTATAAATTTTATGTCAAAAGTGACGGCAGCTGTCATGACGGCATGGCATTCAGAAACGTCTTGTAACAGTAATGACTCCGAGTTTATATGACAATCTCACGCAGTCGAGATATTGTGAGACCGAGAAACGCGATCCCTTACCCTCACCCCTTGTAGGCACAGTTCAATAATTTTTTTCTAGAAAGTTCAATGTTACTTTAGTTGTTCCATTACAAATGTCGTAAATAGTCCACGCGGCTGAAATTGCAGGTGGAAAGCTAGTCGTATTATAATAATAATGACGTATACATGACAACAACGTCTAGGCCCCAAACTAAGCATTAGCTTGTGTTTTGGGTAGCAAGCATAGCGACACCACATACATAGGTATAACAACCAAGACCCGATACCAGTATCGATATTTATCATATAAATACTGACCCGACTTGAGATTCGAACCCGGGACCTCCGGTTTCGTAGGCAGGGTCGCTACCCACTAAGCTAAGCGGTCGTCATTGTATTATAAATTTAAGTAGATAAATAATAAAATCTGGGACAACTCACACGTTCGGTTATCTACACCCAAACTAAGTAGAGCCTGTAATTATAGGTGGGTAGGTTAGGTACCTACTAACACTGATAATATATACCTACCTACTTAAATATTTTTTTATAGGTAATACATACATATACCTATAGATATTTTAGACCCAGACACAAAACAAATACATACCTATGTTCATCACATACACAAATATCTGTCCTGGACGGGAATCGAACCCGCGACCTTTGGGTTTACAGTCGGCGTCGCCAACCACTCAACCAACAGGTTAATCAGCAAGTATTAAAATAATAAATTGCATACTTCAACTTATCGGCTAAGTGTTGGGCATGTATATGTTAAAAACATAAATATATAAGTTTCGAAAGAAAATATGGCCAATTTAAAAAAAAATTTTGTTAGAGTTTTATTGAACAACTAACGTGCCGACTGACGCGTTGGTATCTTTTGTACGTACTATCCATTATGATTTGGCGTATAGTCACAGAATAAATAATAATACTAAGGTGTATGGTTGAATATTTTGAAAGTCTTTTTAGGGTTCCGTAGCCAGATGATAAATAGTTTAAATGTAAATAGATGGTAAATAGACGGATATGGCGACACCCTTATAGTTTCCCCATGTCCGTCCGTCCGTCTGTCTGTCTGTCTGTCTGTGGTTTTTCTCGGAAACTATTGTCAATATATAGATGAAATTTGGAAGGTAGGTGTAATCTATGAACCGCTACACAATGACGTAGTGCAATTAAGAAAAATTATTTTTTTTTTTGGGTCAGGTCGCCATACATAAGTACGAAAATAAAAATTCATCGTAAATTAACGCAAAGGGTACCAAACGATAGGTCTTAAAAAATGATATCAAGGTTTTTAACAATTTTTTTTTATTTAAGTCAACATCTGTTGAGATATGCACTCTTAAAGTCCTAATTTTTGTTAGAGTCATGTGCCCCCCCCCCCACTACCAGCTAAACCGTTGTTTTTGGATATGTTGAAAAAATTTATGTCAGGAGTATTTATAACGTCATTAAAAAGAAAACTATCACAGCTAAGTAGATTGTATTATTCAACGAGTAGTAGATGAACTTATAGAATGTACTTTTATAAGTAAAAAAATTGTACAAATTTCATAGAAAATGACAGATAGCGTTTAGCCATAAGCGAAAACTAGATGCATTTTACCTTTGTGACGTTATTGTAAAAGATAATTAAAAAAAAAAAACAGTTTATGATGAAAACTACATTATATTACTATGTACTATAAATTAACGCTTTACTTTGCAGAGCTTATTCTCTTCACAATCGATACTAAAAGTCAAAGGTTCACTATAATAAAATAAGTATTTAGTAAAAATTGTCTCTAGCTATCAGTGCACTCATGTTATTACTTTTCGGATTAGTCAGAGAGGATCGAGCATTTATACAATAATTCTTAAATTACATAATAATAACGGTTAATGGTTAAATTCGATTAACGTCGCGCTCGTTTTTTTATATTGTATGATGGTACTGTACCCTTCGTGTGCGAGTCCGATTCGCACTTGGCTGGTTTTTTATATTATAATTTGATTAGGAAATCGTGTGCATTTTGTTTGAGTCATTAGTTTGAGGTATTCAGGTTTGATTTTCAATTGATATTACCATAAAAAATAAAGGATTTTCCTTAATATAAAAAAAAAATAAAGGCAAGCCAAGGCAAAAAATTGAGCACCCAAATATTTAATTAAATTAACATCACTTTAGGTTTGTAAATTTGTTTCGGCTGGCACCGACATCGGTGAAGTTTGGAAGTCAAGTTTTTTGGAAATGTTTATATCAATAGAATACTGTTGATGTGTGTGGCGCGAAAATAATGTATTTTATATGTAAAGATAAAGAAAATAAATTATAAATTGCAAACAAAAGATTAAAGTCAATAATTAAAGAAAAACCATTAAACATATTTGTAACCACATCGCATATAACCACACAGTTTACAATTTTTTTGCGTATTTTTTTGCGCTACACTCATCGTGAACTTTGTTTATTCACCTAATAAAATACGATGTCGCGTAAAAACGGTGTTTGTTTTAGAGAAATCCTTCTAGGGCTGGACAAGTACGCACCGATTAGACGTAAGCTTGTCAGGCAATCAACTTCCGCCACCTTTCAAGGAGTCTCCGGTTCGTTAGAGCGCTATAGATATAATCGGGAGATCATATCAAATCTCGATACATGGGCACATCACTACAATGTTAGAAGACGCCTCAAATGTTTGAATATTATGTAATACACGTGAAATGAAATCATTTTCTTTCTAAACTTTTAAACTTTTTTTATAAACTTTCTAAATAAACAATGATCTGAGCCGTTAAAGAAAAGGCGGCGTTTGACTTAACGCAATTACCGTTAACGTGATGTAGGTAAATGTAATATAGAAAAAGATGAATGGGGGCGGCGGCCGTCATTTATAATTATTTTCTTTATCCAATCAGATAGTAGGTAGGTAGGTAGGTAGGTAGGTTTGTACAAATATAACTGGAATACTTAAATGGACTAAATAGTTATAATATTATATGGTTTAGTTAGAGTGTGCATTCTAAACATTAAAGTTAGAAGCCCTTTTCTGCGTTTACCGTCTTACCACTTATACTCTAGCTAGCTAGTTGGTCTTCACCCCCGCAAAATTGCGTTTGACATTTTCGATGCTGCGATGTGACATTTATGACTCTTTTAAAAACAAACGCGACTGTCAAATTTATTTACTGTAAGATTCTGAAGAACTAAGTTCAGCATTAACCCACACAATTGAGTATTTGTTAAAAAATAAAAAGACTGCCCCTTAAAAAATCAATATCAAAAATTAAGTGGAAATACCTTTAATTTAGATTTTGTGATTTTCTATGCAGCGCCGTTTGATAAACTCTGAAAAATGTAGTGAAATTGCGATAAAGTCAAGCAACCATCCAATAATAGGTAAGTACCTATACGACGAAATAAATAAAATCTATTTAGTTGCTATACTTTACCATAGATGGCGCTATCTATCTAGTTATTATCCTTTACAACAGATAGCGCTACCTATCACTAGAGCTGTCTGGAGTAAACCTTAATTATAGAATTTTTAACTAACTTATAAGCTTACAAACACGTACCTATTACATATTATTCAGATGAAAATACTAAAAAAAACATTAGAATGTAACTGTGTAACATATAAAGATGGCGGCACATGTATAAGTTTTAATGTATAATAGGTATCTCAAAAACCCTGCTTTCTTGAAAATATTATATTCAAAACAAATTAGACAAAAAAACAATTATCAAATGACATATGTTTCAATTTAAAGCAAATTATAGTAAAATAAATGAAATGCATATAATGCAATGTACATAGTCATTAACCTAGTGGATTTAACGTGGACTCAAGTTTGGTGTGGAAAGGAAGGCGTGCGGGTGTTTCCAAACGGTTTTCGTCAGCTGTTTTGCTCACAAACCTTTAACGCGAACACCACTTAAACTTAATAATAATAATAAACTTAATAATAAATAAAATTTATAAATGATTAAATACGTGACCCAAATGTCAAACTCAGTGATTGACCATACGTCATTATCATTGTTTTAATGACTGATTTTGTTAAATTACACATTAAATGGAATTTCAGAATCTTTATTTTCTTTTCCAATACGAATTTTACATCTGGGTCATACGAAATTCTACTTCACACCGAATATTTCAAAACATCAATTCATGTATATCTGGTCTGTGTAGGCCTACCATAATCATGAAGGTCCAAACCGGGACAGGGTTTTGTATTGAATAACTAGGCAAAAAAAAAACAAAATAACTTAAAGACAAGAACATATAAATCTTAATTTATTTAATATGCCACTCATATTTTTCACTGGAATGTATTTTTTTTAATAATGTATTATTGTTTTTTATTTTTTCGTGAAATTCAGCACATGTGACTTTGAAATTTACTTTACAGTAAAGAAGCGCGCGTACTGTTGATTCGTGCATACATCCACGATCATCTGCCCAAATGTTTTTCATAATTGAAAAACATTTACAGGCGCAGAAGTTCCTGGGAGACACAAAACGTATTGTAACACTTTCAAAAGGTTAGATACTTCTACATCATGTGCTTGAAAGTGCCTGAATATTTGGGCCCATTTTTCAACATAATCAGGCACTGATTCATCGCCTTCTCTTTCCTTCACTGCCTTCCACTCTTCCTTTTTTGATGCAAAAAAAGTTTTAGCAAGTGATACTTCATCGAACAGACTATCTATATCAATTTTATTTTCAGTATTTGTACCATGTATCTCATTAATAGCTTCAGCAGATTCATCGATCTCATTCCATTTAAGCTCTTCGTGTTGAAATATCCAACTGAATTTATCAGCACTGCCGAAACTGTTCTTCCATAGTTCTAAGTAGGAAATGCATCGTTCATAAAAAGCATTTATCTCGGTCTTAAATCTTGCATTTTCATTACTATTTACTTTTTTTAACAGCTGTTTCGCCCCTTGTGGGATGAAGCTGTTTTCCTTTCTTTCTTGAATGTTAATCTTAAGTTTGTTCAATCTCAACAAAACGTCTGTGGCGCATGTCAGATTTTTTCCATCCCAAGAATTGTTTTATTGAAGAGATTCATCTGCCCGTGAACAAACCAAAAATATATTTCAGCCAAATCACTTACAAAAAAAATTTTCAAAGCTATTGGACTGTTATCTTGGGAGAGAAAATAAGTTTTGAGCCCCTCAAAAATTTTTAAGATTCGTTCAATTGCCGGCAGCAAAGAAAGAAATCTGGTACTCCCATGTTTAAGTAGTTTTTTGTATTCTATATCAGCTTCTTCACAGAATTCTTTTAATGCAGTTACTCTAACTGTATAAATATGAAAATATTTGTATATTTTTACTACAAGGGCTTCAACTTCAATCGGCAGACCATCAACTCCAGACTGAACTGCATTGTGTACAGCAACCTATACCGATGATGTCAACACCAAGTTCTTTTTTGAGACGGCTGAAAACGTTATTTTTTCCTTTTCTTTCTACACCTCCAAAGTTTGTGTTACAACTGTCACCACAAAATGCAGCAACCTTCTTAACAATACTATGGCGTTTTATGGTTGAAATAATCTTCGCAGTTAAAATTTCTGAGGTTTCACCGTGTACTGACTCAAAATCTAATAATTTGGTTTGTATACCTTGCTCTGGCAAAAAATATCTGACAACAACAGGGGCAAGTTTCACCTCTTTTCTATTTGAGCTGTCGTTACTAATACTCACAAAATGCGTTTTTTGCAAGTCACTATGTAACTCTTCCACTGATAAAGGCACCAAAACATTTAAAATTATAGCTTCGCATTTGGTTCGCGCGGCTCCGAATTTCGGTTCAAAAAATTTTGCAATCAATTTGGATGTACAGTCTGAAGTTTTGAAACTCAAGTCATGCGTAGCCGTGTGAAATGCGAATGTAGCTTCTTTTGCAGCATTCGCCAAATCCGCTTGAACAGGATCTGTATTTTTAAAAAAAGTTGATATAGAAGATGTGCTTGCAACAGCCATTAAACTAGCCTTGTGTTTCGCGCACTTTATATGATCTTTAATATCCGATCTACCTCCATGCGCGATAGAAAATTCTGAAAAGCATTGGGTGCACTTTACTTTGTCAACATGCCCACAAAGCTTTTTAAGAAAAGGATAATCCATTTGTAGTTCGTTAGTAAACGTACAATTTCTCTTAGGCATTGTCAACAGTATAACACACGTATTACAAATATTTTGAACAATTTCACGTTTTAAAATCGAGATGAAACGATAACAAAAAAACAGAAACTAAACTCACAATCGCTCATAACAGTTTACTACACCAGACCACTGTCAACGCTACCGAGCTAGACTGACACTGACAAAAGTTACACAGATGAAACAAACTAAAGAATAGGAACGGGCGGGACAACGCGGGTAAAACTAGAGACAGAGAGAGAGAGAGAGACTATTCAAGCGAGCGCGAATGAGACCGATTTAATTAGGGAAACGACCACACGCCCTTACCCGGCAGGCGCCGCGCGCGTCGCCGACGCGACGCCGATGTCCGCCCGCGCCGCGCCCGCGGGCTCTGGGTGCTCGGCGAGCGTTGCATCCGGCGGTGGCGTCCGCGTACGCGCACAGTTATTTTGCAAAAACCGGGACATAATGGCAAACCGGCCGGGACACCGGGACCGAAGTCTCAAACCGGGACAGTCCCGGTCAAACCGGGACGTATGGTAGGCCTAGGTCTGTGTATATATTTTTTGCTCATTTTTGTTGTCACAAAGCGGTATCTATACCTTTCTATTATCTATACATATAAATTTTGTTGTAATTGTGAAACATGCACTTAGATTTTATTGTTTTTATTACACATCTCCATTATTTAATAAATTTTTGTCATCCTATTAGTTTTCATAATTTATTAAATTTAATTGTAGTTAACACTGTTTTTCCTCCTGTTATATTTTTTTGGGATCTTCAGTAGTTGAACCCGTGTGCGGCTTGGGACTTAGCAGGCCAGTAGGGTTCAAACTCCGACCAGACCGCTAAAGCCCTCGTCGCATCACAGGTGTCTCTTCATAACCATGATCCGGAAATTCCTCCTATATCTCTAGTTGAGATAAAGTCTAAATGTAAATATTACCTTACAACACTTTAATTATATTATTACGTCACTAAATTAATTTAAAAAAAAATATTTATGTTCAGCGAGTTGATTCTGAACTATAACTGTATATAACTCAGGTGATATTTAAAACTTTATTTTGGGTCTAAATGCGGTAACAGAGGTTCGGGGAAAACAAAACTCCCGTTTGGGGAATATAAATGTTATAAAATTAGCATTTTAGTAATATCAAAATAGACTTTTTCCCTAATTGCTCACCATAATTAATTTTAATTAACGCTAGTTCGAAATCAACCCGCTGGTCATATAAAGAACACTAATTTTGTGAACAGAACTCATAAAAATGCCTACTGACTTCAACATTGTACCACCGCATGATCGGTTTTTTAAGGATCTGAGATAGATTTAAAATTTAAGACAATAAATAGGACCTAAAAACGAATTTGTTCGTTATAATAATTATTTTATTTTATTGTGTTTGGGAAGCTAACAGCCTAATTTACAAAATATTATTACATTCTAGGTAAAGACATGCCAATTATAAGCTACCACAGATATGCGAAAAACAATTTAAATATACAAGATAGAAGTCAGTTATAAATGTTACATAATACTCTTAATAAGCGAAGGCCCTTTGGTGATAATGGCTTTAACACTGACTGCTACTGCAAAATAGATCAAAACGATCATCATGGTGCAATCCATTGATTACTTTAAGTGCTCTAGGCATGAAACTGTTTTTTCTATAGTTAGTTTGGCCGAAAGAGACATGAAGCAGCTTTTTGTGTCTTAGGTTGCAAGACGGTGTTTGAAGTTTCAAATTGCTGAGGATCTCTGGACTATCAATTTTACCTTGAGCTACGTTAATTAAAAAACATGTGTCAGCAATCGTTCTACGCAAGCACAAAGGAAGTAAATGAAATTTATTACAAAAAATTTCGTAATCAAGCTCAGAATAAGGGTATTTCAATTTGTGACATAGGAATTTGACGAATTTTATTTGGATCTTTTCTATATTATTTTTATGATTTTCGTAGCAGGGGTTCCAAATTTGAGAAGCGTATTCAAGATGACTCCGCACATAATCACAATAAATTATTTTAATGGTTTTCATCCTGTTGAAGCATTTTGATAGACCTATATATTAGATATTATAGTACATTGGTTACAAAGCTTTCGATATTGTAGGTTTACTTACAATTACAAAATATGCCGTTACGTTTTTACAAAAAATAAAAACAAGTTTTTAGTTTTATTCATTAACTTTAAATGCCATAAGGTACATAGTTATTAATCTCATACTGTAAAGTACCTGCGTACCTACGTACGTACGTACCTACGTATGTATTGCAGTCATTTATCACATATTTTATAAATGAAATTCAGGGAGACTCTTTGATAGCCATTACAGTTCCTATCAAACTTTATGGCGGATGTGAACCTAGGCACAAGTCGCGTCGCAGTAACCAGTTTTAGGTGTAGCGGGACGCAGTGGAGCGAGGGGTATATGACTGAACCTGCGCAAGCACGCGTATAGCGTTGTGTTCCGATCCGCCATAAAGTTGGAGGCGAACTATACTTAAGGTGTTCGAAAACTCCGCTTTGGAATTACGACAGATGGCGCTCATCAAATCAAATACAACACTTTTTGTTTTGGTACTACTGGTACATATATTACTTCTTTTCAATATTCATGTATTATGATATTTATTGATGGGGTTTCATTTAATATTGCAAAATACATGAATATTGAAGAAAATGGAATTATGAATGACGTTTTTTCCACCTAACTTTGTGTTGACCTTCTTCGAAAACTATGCAAATGCGCCATGTCGTTCCGAAACAAAAACTGTTGTAGGTATCGAGCGAAGCGCAGAAATCGAATTGTTTAAGTGACAGGTAGCTGAAACGTCACTTTTGGACATTGTTAGCATACGTACAGGTATACAAATTATAAAAAAAAAAATTATTATCACCTACGATTGGTTTTCTTTTAGTTGAATAGCACAATAATATACCTTTGGAGTTACACTGGAGTTCATCATCACAAATATATCTGAAACAATAGAAATAATTTTTCGTTAAAAATATGTAATTCATTCATCACCATCATAGACATATATATATACCTTTATGATCACCATCAGCATCAGCGACGCAAATTATAAATTTTCCGAACTTCGAAGCGGAGTCATAGGCCAGTCATATCGAATATTAAAATCGCAAACTAACGGCTGATTTTTATTTTTTAATATGTTATTAGGATCAGTACTAGTAGTGTAAATCCAAATTTGCAGCTACAAAAGACCTGTGCTAACTTTACAGCACTCTAAAAACCGCGAAATTTTGGCGCCTTTTTGGTATTTTCCGTGTAAGTCTTAACTAAGCGTTTTTTTTTTCAAATATTTCTATACATTTTTACATTAGAATAAATATGCTATAAGTTAAGATCAGAAGCAGCTCTGTAAGTTGAATACTTAACGAGATATAGTTTTCCAAAAATTTACAAAAAAGTGAAATTTTAAGATTTGGTAAATTTTTGATCCTGGTGATGATATCAAAATAGGTATGATTGTCCTTTTATTGGTCGCTGTTGCCGCCTTCATTTAGTGTGAACTGGTCGCTTGGAAGAGGGCATGGGTCCACGAAAAGAATAGCATCACTTACTAAATTCAGTGAAAATTGTGATTTGTTGTGAATTGTGTTCTTTCTCGGATAGCCATTTCATATAGAGTAGATATAGTATTGACATCTTGTGTATGACTTAGTTAATTTTTACAATTTGATGTTAATTTGTGATTTGTAGTTTTTTTTTTTAAATTTTAACTATTAAATTATGTTACTAACATTTAGATTGTAGTGTAGGTGTTTTACTAACAAATGAGTCTTTCATACTTGATATGAAATAATAAATACAATTACAAAGAAACAATATTAAACATTGGTTTTCCAAATTTTTAATCGTCCTATCTAAATTTGTGTGGAAAGAAACTCAATAACTTAGAAAAAGCTTTTTATTATGTCTAGTGAATATCCTTGAAATATCCTGAATATTTAATTATGACTATAAAAATTATTTTTTTCCGTCAGCCCTGTTCATACCCCACTGTAGGGGCTTAGGCCTCCCCCGAGATGAGAGGGCTTGGAGCTTAAATCAAGCAGGCTGCTCCAATACGGGTTGGCGGATTGTAACGACTGCCATCTATTGACAGCAACCGGGACCGACTGCTTAACGTGCTCTCCGAGGTACGGAGATAATGATAGTTAATGTACGTAAGTCAGAAAAAACTCATTGGTACACGCCCGGGTTCGAACCGTGACCACATGGCCTTGTAGATTTGAAATAGGTTCGCTGCGTAGGCTTTCACGACAAATAAAAAATATAAATGTGATTAAAATAAGCATTTAGCATGGAGATAATGCTTACGTACTTGATTGTCTGAAATGAGATATATGAAACACCTACGTTTTTTCATAAAAACATTAACTTTCTTGTTAATCACTTTACTCTTATACTAAAAATTATTTTCTGCATGTCAGTTCGATTTGTTATTAAAGCGTTTTTTTTTATATTTTAAACTATAATTTTTATAAAGCTCGTTCACATACACAACGATTTTTAGGGACAAGTGATTCTATATATACAATACCAAACTGTTTTTGACAGTCCTAAGATATGGCATATAAAATGGAATTGCTAGCAGCCTGCACCTTATTGTCGCCCGGGGCTATCTTCACCCACATAAACCAGTGCAGCCATGAGAGTTTAGAGCTTCGAATTGATGGATATTGGATTCTTTTAATGGGTGTTACATGAATACGAGCAATATAATAGGTAGCAACCCTGCCTACGAAGCTGGAGGTCCCGGGTTCGGATCCTAGGTCGGGTCAGTATTTATATGATGAATATCGATACCGATACCGGGTCTTGGTTGTTATACGTATGTGGTGTCTTCGCTTGATACCCAAAACACAAGCTAATGCTTAAGTTTGGGGCCTAGACGTTGTTGTAATGTATACATTATTATTATTATAAGTTCCGATTTTTATTCCGATTTAAGTTTTTAAAGATAGTTTTTGTAAATATAGCGTTATTGTATTGTATAAAAATATTTGACACTAGTGGCCGCTCGCAGCTTTGCCTGTGTAGGCTATACTGATTTCTAATGAGCAGTTAAATTCCAAATATACTTAATAACCAAAACACAACGCACTGTTACAGGGTTTCTCCTATTACACATTTTTTTTGTAGAAGTTAGATTAGAAAATTGCAGAAATCGGCAAGGAATAGATACGGGTTGGACCCTCTTTTTTGTATAGGAAGCCTTGCCAACATAACATTTTTACAAAGCAGAAGTAAATTTATTATTTGACCAGCAAGGTAGGTTTTATATAAATCTGATTCAAAAAAGCTATAAAAACTTAGCTCCTCAAAATAAATTATATATAAATTTTGCTTAGGTATAAGCCTACATCGTATTCGAACAATATTTGCTTAAAAAAAAGGTTAAACATATCTTGTAATAAAATATTTACTATTGATTTAAAACTAATTGCAATATTTATTTGGGCCTAAGGCTGTGGTAGGGTTTGCGCTTCGATGGCCCGCAGCAAACACAATGCCGCAATTAGGTATCGCCTCATAATGTGTTTATTTATTAGTAGTCAAGCCCAGATTTACACGAAGACCACCCCAGTGAGTTGGTATCTCGGTATTTCATGTTTGTTTTTGTAGTTTTGCATCGTACTTACCATATTTGCAAAGCGACAGGTGTTAATTTTGAGTTCGATGAGATTTCGACTGAGGTTTTTGGGGTGTGTCGTGATAATTAGCAATATGAATAAAAGTCCGAGAGTTAAGAAATTTGACTAAAAAACTCAAAAAAAGTTTGTTCCTCGTGGTTCCTTTCGTAGTCCCTTGAAGAGACTACAAAAGGGACCACGGGGAACAAACCCATAAAAACGGTGTGCTTTTTTCTGCCGCAGGCCGACCGGGAGCCGCCCAGCATGGGCCGCACCGCCGCTCACGCACCGTAGTCGTCGGCGCTACGCTGCGCTCTGCCTGGAGCGTCGTGAGCGCTGGTGTTCGAATCTAAAGGCCACATATCTAGAGGCAACATACATATGTGGGTGAGTAGGTAACATCAGCACTAAATAGATCTCAAACGACGAAGATACCGCCACTGATAAACGCAATTGCCTATAAACTTCTTATCCCTAAAATGTTAAGAACTGTATTCGCATTTATTGAGATATTGTAACAGTTTGTATTACAACCGCTCTATAAACATAACGCTATGGGTCTTAATAGCTCAATACTAGACGATCACGATTTATTTCTGACTGACCAATTGGCTGAACGGTTAGATACCCTAACTAATCTAACTATGGAGAAAAAAGTAGCGGGTTTGATTCTCGCCCCAGACAAATATTTGTGTACGTGAACATGTTTATTTATTCTGTGTCTGGGTGTATAAAGTATCTATGTATGTATATATTATAAAAAAAAGAATATTTAGAAGTATGTATATCAGTTTTCTAGCACCCCATAATACAACTACAATATTTGGTTAACTTGGGACTAAATGGCGCTGTGTGGGATGTCCCAAGTATTATTATTTCGAATGTCATAAATTTATATGCGTCGCAGGATGATTTGATAATTCGAATTTTCGCGAAAACCCTAGGGATTTTGCAAAAACACGGATAATTACATGGAAAAAGTTAAGGTTTTTACAAGAACACTAATCGCTATAATAATACTGCGAAACGAAACGTTAGCTATTCTGAAATAAGAACGCTGATTGGCCAGTCAGAGCGCCCAAATCGAGACCTCTTCTGGTTGGTTGACGTTTTAAATGTCAATCATTCACGCACGTTGTTTTGTTTATGTTTTTGAGAGCAACTTAGCAATCTTTTGTTTTAAATGTGGTTGAAAATGTGCAAAAGTTTCTATAAACCGATATTGCTATTTCTAACCCTTCATAACTCATTGACCTAATACTTCAAAGCTCACAGGGTAAAACTAGGAACCAATCAGAATAAGATTTGGTCAGTAAGCAAAAATCTAGCCAATCAGAGTAAAGGATATTCAATGTTACTAGAGCGACTCGCGTTTTTACAAAAACCCTATCTTTTTCCAGTAAGATTTGCAAGCTTTCGCCACTGTCTAATTATCCGTGTTTTCGCAATGTACCTAGGATTTTCGTAAAAATTTGAATTATCAAATCCTTCTACGACATATGTATATGTAAGAATAATTACAGATAGTTGAATTTCAGGTTTGAAGAATAGTTATCCCGGAGGAATGGCGTCTTATTTCACGAAAAAAGTATGTGATAAATCAGGTAATCTATGTGCCAAACATTCAAATCAGTTGTGTCGTTTTTGCGTGATTGAGTAACAAACAACCAAACGGCTATAATATCAGTAGGATTCTGAATTATATGATGAATCACTCATATATAAATTCAGATATAGTTTTAGAAAAGCATATCGCGTGTCTGCAAAATATAGACATGAGGAGTTGATTTCAATATGTTTATAGCCAAGTTAGTGAAATAAAGGTTTTATAGTTGCGACTTTAGAACTGGAGCATTTTATATGGGCATAGCATGATCCGTGCGACTGTTTTATGCTATTAGAAGCGCGCGTCCATCGTTGGCTTTGCCTGCATTATTTATGGTTCAACGGTATCGGCAGATAGCCCTTCGGATACTAAATCTAGATTGTTCCAAGTGTACTTACTGTAAACTTCTAGCTATCATTTCATACTAGTATTTATTTACGATTTCGTCTGCGTTCTACATAATTTTACGTTTTTATTGGGATTTACGTTTAACAACAAATTAATTATTTCTTATACTTTTTTAATCATAGAGTAAATAAATTTGACAGCAGCGTTTGGTTTTAATAGAGTTATACATGTCACTTCACAGTATCGAAAATGTCAAACGCAATTTGACGGAGGTGAAGAGCGGCGCGCGGGGATTCAGCAGGGCTGAAGACCAGCGCGCGGAGACCTAGCGCGTGCTGAAACGCGCTATCTTGCACCAGCTAGCTAGAGTATAAGTGGTTAGACGGTAAACGCAGAAGAGGGCTTCTACAGTCAATTCCTACTTTTATGTTTTTAATATAATGAATTAAAAAGTTTATGTAGTACTAGCTGCGCCTGCCACTTCTTCTGCTTGGACTTAAATCTATCTCAGCCTGTTATAAAGCGCAGTGCGACTCTATCTGTCTGTCTGTTCGTTACTACTATTAGATAATTTACACGATTGTTTTGGTGTTTGTTAATTGGGCAGCTTATAGAATTGATAAAACTTGCTGCTCCATGTCACGATTTCGCATATAGCTTCTTAACGATAACAGGTATAACAAAGTTACAAATTTTCTTATAACGTAAAGCCGATAAAATGAGTTATGAAAATATAATATATACAAACATTTACAAAACTCTGCAATACATTAATTTTTGACGTATGAGTTTTGACCGTTTAAGCGGCTGAAAGGTGGCTTTTTGGTATTTTATTAGAAAACGTCGACAATTTTCTGCTCCCCTAACATAAAATATTAAAGTTAGATAGTTTATTTCAATACACACGAAACCTAGAACGTGTCTCTCACGAAATTTCGTAATAAAATAAGATAAAAATAAGTTTGTTTAAAAAAACATATTCTCTTAATGAAAATTCTATTTGTTTGTGGATACTTACGAATGAAATGTTATTTATTGGTCTTTTTTTCTAGTATTATTTCCACACTTACACATTACAGAAGTAGGCATTTTGAAAACTGAAGCAGGAGGCTACGTGACAGATCGACTGCGTAGAACCATAGAGCTGAGCATAAATTGAGAGCAAGTAAGGTTTTAATATTACTTTGAGCTTTTCACACTGAAAGAGCGTATAACATATCTTTCAAGGGCGCTTCAAAACGTCAAAACACCTACAAAATTTACTGTTATAGTACAAAGATATGAAACGATTAAAAGAGAGATTTTTTTAAGTTTTAAGGTATGTTAAGGGCACGCATATCGTACGCCCGTTATAACATTTCTAACCCGTTTTGATTTCTGTCTACAGCGACATGCATTCATTGTAATGTACCTATCACACCGCATGTAAAATAGTATCTCTGATATATATTACACGTTACGTTAAATGTAAAATCGCGTAACTTTCTTGTACGTTGAGTTACATGGAGTCGTACATTGTACTAGGCCTCCAGGCAACAGGTGCAAAATCGGCCGCAACAATATGCTTCCGCCGCCGAGCGTCTGCGATTGCATTGGAATTTTAGATCATTACTCAGTTTATCTTCAGTTGAGTTATTTAGGGTTATAACTATACAATAAGTTTATTATATAATAATATCTTGGACATTTTCTGACTTAAGTACATTAAGTATCACTGACTCCGTGCCGTGGAAAGCACGTTAAGCAGTCGGTTCCGGTTGCTGTCAATAGATGGCAGTCGTTACATTACGCCAACCCGCATTGGAGCAGCGTAGTGGATTTAAGTTCCAAGCCCCTGCAGTGGGGTAAGGGCTGAAGGAATGGAATGGAAATCTTGGACATTGTTTTTTTTAGACAACATTATATAGTCCCACATTAGACTAGGTTATGCACATACATAAATATTTTTTTTTATATTACATGCATATATTATACGAGATGCGTTTAGAAAAAATAGAATTAATATAACACAATTAACTCTTATTTAATGATTTTTAGGGTTCAGTATTTAATTATAAACTAGACTAGGTACTGGTGTACATATCTACATACTTAAATACTTTTCAAAATACACACATTTATACGAGAGTGTTTAGAAAAAATAGAATGAATATGAATCGATACCAATGAGAACTCTATTACTAAAGTTATACTGTCCATCTGTCCGTCACAGGGCTGGTAATGGATAGAGTCTTTAAATTTTTTACACATGCAGTTTGTATTACTATGGGCGCTATAATAATAAATAATGAAAATAGTGATCGGCATAATGTTAATACAAGAAACAAAGATAAACTTGCTAATCATGTCAGCCGCCTCAATAAAATCACGAAATCTTTTAAAGGGCAATGTATACGCTTTTACAATAAGAACCCAGCTGACATTCAAGATCTACCCCTTAATAAGTTTAAAACTACACTAAAACAAAAGCTTTATGCAAAAGCTTATTATAAAGTATCAGACTACTTAGATGATAAAAATCACCCGTAAACAAATAAACACCCGTAAGCCGCTCACCTATCGGTTTGTTTCAATAATATTATTCTTTAAGCACTTATTGTTAAAATTTTTTTAAAATAATTTTGTTAAAAAGACCGTCCCTCAGTTTCTTGCGCATTCTTCTGAGAGGAACCAGCATTTTTGAATGCGCCTTTGTGGTCACCTTCTTCCACAAAGTAATAAAATTTACTCTTATGACGTATTTCAAGATTATGTTACATAACTACGAAATAAAGATATTTTGATTTGATTTGATTTGATTTGAAAATAAAGTTAAAAATGAAAGAGGCTCCCCAAACAAAAAACCTTCGTATGCGAGTATAACTCGCAATAGGCTGTTTTTTTATTTTCAAATTATTTTTTAGGTTTGTGTATTGTTTATTTTTTTTAATTTAAAATACCTTTCTTAAAAGCTCTTGATCAGGTTACCTTAAAACCGCGACCGTTAGGGATTGAAAGGTTTTATTTAGATTAATTTAGATCCACTATAATTACTGATCTTAAAAATTCCGAAATTGATTATTTAATTTATTACAAAATATTCCTAGAAATTAGATATGGTTTAACTATATTCAATTTCTGAAATATTTTTAAATCGATTCTCTATTCCCAAATTTTATTTAAACGAGTTTAATTTGAGATTTGTGACAACTCCAGAATATTTTACAATGTTTTCTTATCAATTTCAGGGTTAAATATTCATCAAAGATACCGTTTAATATTAAAAAAAAAATTAAGTGAACATACTCGTAAAATTGATATTCTTCATTAAATTTAAATGGAAAGCTAAGTAGGTTATATATTATTGGAAAATTATAATAATTACCTATTACCTGAAATTAGAATCTGACCTAACTGACCCACGTTATATCTGTACAAAAGCTTAACAAAACAAGGAGTGCCTTCATTGTTACACTCCGTAATTTATCTGATTTTGTGAATATGCAAACGGTACATTTCCTAGTTCAACGAGTCGCCCTGTTCAATTATTCAAAGACAATGCTTTGGAATCGAGAGTCCGGGTACAGTCAGCATACAAAACCTAGTAACGATGTGTTTCTTAATTAAAGCTCGTGTCGCGTGGGCTTTTCGCCCTCGCGACACGAAAAATTATCGTTTCGATTTTAGTACCAATGGCAAATAAATAAATATTCTGAACTCTATAGAAGAGGCTACTTAGGTAATCTAGTAGAAAACTTTAGCTAATAGAAACTATTATTAGCTTTTGTGGAATAATGAACAAAATTGTTATTTTACGAATAAGGCAAATTCTCACTTAAAATGGTAAATGTTTAGCGTACCCCACAAAACGTTACGCCTGCCATGGGCCATACTGTACGATGCATGACAAAAGCCATATAGTGGACTGGGTAATGTGATATAGCCTAACCAAGCTGACTGCGCAGCAAGCGGAGAATCGCGTTGCGTGGCGTGCTATGGAGGAGTCTTATATTCAGCAGAAGACAGTTAAAGGCTGAAATGATGACGAAGGATGATGAAGCTGACCGTAGCGCCTGATTGGTGCATTTTCGGTTTTGCACCAAAGACAACATCAAAGACGAACTACAATAAATTTCTGTGTTTCGAGAAAATTATTCGAGCTGTCAAGAGATATGTTGAGAAATTAAATCATGCATTTACTAGCTTTCCGCCCGCGGCTTCGCCCGCGTGGACTACACTATTGCACCAGGACCGCTAAGGGACATGATGCTCCAGAACATTGTCAGACTTTCTAGAACATTCTGAAACATACTACCTAAGAAATATGTACACCAAATTTTAACAAAATTCGATTAGCCATTTTATCTTGAAAAGTAGCTATCCCACGGGAACTGTTTATTTTCCAGCATATTAAAAGAATGTTGTCTTTCATTTGCTACTCACCTGGTACATTTTCATCACAACTATGTATATAAAGGTATCAAAAATAGATTCAGATATTTTAATTGAAAGGATGATGTCATCCATTTGCTGCTTGGTTGGTATTTTACGTTCCGGAAAGCGAAATGTTGGACGCCCCTGGCCAGGTGGACAGATGACTTGAAGCACCATACCGGGGGTAGTTAGCTGCGAAAGGCGGAAGACCGTGTGTGGTGACAAGCCTTGGGAGAAACCTATAAATCCTGCAGTAAAGAGACACGGGCTAAAGATGATGATGGTATTTTACGAATATATAGCAAGTTAACTAAATCTCAGGTATTTTTTGAAAAAGAGTTAACCCGCAAAAGCCGTGCTGTTTCGAAAACAAAATACGTTCAGCCGCTTTTGCGTGAATAATAGAGGCAAAGTCCAAACATACGTTTATAATATTAGTAGGATAATGTATTGGTGTAATTTTTACATGGCTTTAAATTACAATAAACAAGTAAGAGTGTTCAAAAAATAATTAAAAACAGTAATATTAAAATAGTAATAATATTATATAGGAATCATCATATTATGAAGCAGTATCTATTTTTAAATAAAAAATAGTGTAATTATTACTGTTTTAAAATTTGTTTTTAACATTCTTATTCGACACAAAATTTAGCGTAAAGCTCCTCAATTATAATAGATATTAGAAAGTTGTAAACTATATTTTAAAGTAGATATGTAAATGAGCATAAACAACATTACACTCGTGAATAGATTACAAAAATTTTTAAAGTACATGAAAAATAATGCTCGATTTATTACTCTGTCGTAGGATATTTTTTCTAGTATCCACTTTTATTACTATTCACAAGTATAAATATTTTTAAAGATTATTTTATAGGTACCGAGCTTTGAAGTAGTTCAATAGAGGAGTAATGCTGGCCAGTGGGAACCAAAGCTATCAAATTTGAGCTATAATAAGACGAGGAAGTTAGACGGGCGGGATGCGCGTATAGCCTACGCGATTGTTTACCTAGACGTTGTGTTGAGTCTAGGTCTTTGCGTAGTATCCGTTACAACTAGTTACATACTATAGAATGAAAGGCGGGTACCGATAAAAAAGGTTAATAAAATCGACAAAACTTGTCTGCTTTGAGTCGTTGAATATAGCAAGTGTGCGCCTTCTAGTTTGCTACATCCAAAGTTCGGTGTTTATAAGCTTTGAAATATTTTTGTTACTTTCTAATACCTTTCAAAGCTATAAGCCAAACAACGTACCTACTCGTATCATATTCGTCATAAAAGTACGAATTGACAAAGAAGCTCTTCTTAACCACTAGTCTAACCTGTCTAACCACTCTTAATCTAGCTAGCTGGTGTACCCGTTTGGCGAGGTGGCGAGTTTCAGTTCAGTTTCAGTCCGCAAGGCCCCCCGTGCCAGCCTTCACCTCCGCGCAATTACTTTTGACAGCTTCGATACTGTGAAGTGACATTTCTGACTCTATTAAAACCAAACGCTGCTGTCAAATTTATTTACTCTATGATACTCGTAGTGGTAGGCATTCTAATTTATTTAATGTTTGTGGACAAAATAAGTTAAAAATTTTACTATGCGAGTTCATTCTATCCCTGCATCACATCACATACTGTATTGTTAATGTAGATTTTTTAAGTTATATACTTGTGTGATTCTCTATACGTTTGTCATGGTTACTGTACTCCAGAATCACACTGAGAAACGTACTATGGTGAATTTAGATTCTATTTATGAATTTTTCACTATCAGTAGAGTAATTGCTGATCGAGATCATCATAAATACGAGGAAAAAAAAACTACGCGTCATCGTAATAAATTCCGATACAGGAACCATAATATTCCTCGTTTTTTATTATTGGGGTCTTCCATTGCTCTACTGATGATGAACGCTTTTCTCAGGGTAGTAAAGATACGAGAAATGTTCAAATAAATAGTAATAAAGTCTAATTGCAGATGTTTTCGAATTTGGTTTTCGGGTGGTCTCTTAACCTCGCTTAGAAGAAGAAGAAAAAAAAATATTTCAGAATTTAATTTAATTTAAGTAAAAAAAATATATTTTACCGTATTAATATCCCATTACAAGAGTAAAGTCATGAATATAATAGTATCACAAATAAAGTGGCCAGTCCATTAAGGCAATGATAGCACGCTCAGTTACGCATTACATATTAAGATTAGATTATCCAACATTTGCCAGGTAGTGGACAGTAACCCTAATCTGGCTTTAGTCCCACTACCTTCTATTCTATGGATTATATTAGGAAACTGATGAAGTTGAAGTCTATAAGTGAGAGATATTTTTATCTGTATCTGTTTGTACAAATTCAAACTCGAAACGTATTTATTGATATAGTAACATAAAGAACGCTTATCAACGTCACAATATATAAACAATTTAACCATTATCAGTAAATCAACACAAATACCTTAAACAATAAAGGAAATATAATAATATGTTCCTATTATAAAAACTTAAATTATATATATTTGACGACCGCTTAGCCTAGTGGGTAGCGACCCCGCCTACGAAGTTGGAGGTCCCGGGTTCGAATCCCAGGTCGGGTCAGTATTTGTATGATGAATATTGATGCTGAACTGAATGTTGTTATATGTATGTGATATCTTCGCTTGGTACCCAAAACACAAGCTAATGCTTAGTTTGGGGCCTAGACGTTGTTGTTCATGTATACGTTATTATTATTATTATATTTACACGAATAAAATTCAGTACTAAGTACAAATCCTACGAATACTTTATATTAGCATCGTGGTAGTCCGATTAAATGAAATGAGTCTTGAATAAAATTTACTTAATTTTTTTTTATTTTAAGGAAAAATAAAAATACATGTCAAAATGTGACTAGAGATGCCGACAAAATAATATAAAATAAAAACATATAGAAATCAGGTCAACACAATTAATTAAATCCTGTGCATTGATTGTTATTGTCAGCCAAGTTCTTGGTAATGTCAATACAATAACATAGAAATCCGGCTACTTGACATTTGCTTGCTTGTGCGTTTGTGTGTTTGAACAATGTGAACGCAATCTTCGTGGTGCAGAAGCGAGCTGTTCGAGCATTGTATAAACTAAGACCTAAAGTATCACTTAGAGACAAATTCAAGGAAATTAATATAATGACTTTGTCGTCTCAATATATATTTGAAAACAAAATGTACGTAAAAAATATATTGTATTATTTAAAAAATAGTTGTTATCGGCATAATGTTAATGCAAGAAAGAAAGATAAACTTGCTAACTATTTGTCAGCCGTCTCAATAAAACCACAAAATCTTTTAAAGGGCAATGTATACGCTTTTACAATAAGATCCCAGTTGGCATTCAAGGCCTACCCTTTAACAAGTTTAAAACTACAATAAAACGAAAATTTTATGCAAAAGCCTATTATGAGGTATCGGACTACCTAGATGATAAAAATCCATGGGTGTAAGCTGCTCGCCTATCGGTTTGTTTCAATAATATTAATTTTAAGCACTTATTGTTAAAAAAAAAGTTCATAATTTTGTTAAAAAGAGCGTCTCTCACTTTCTCGCGTATTCTTCTGAGAGGAACCAGCACTTTTTGAATGCGCCTTTGTAGTGATGTTTTTCCACAAAGTAATAAATTCACTCTTGTGAGGTATTTCAAGATTATTACTACATATTATAAAATAAAGTCCCCCGCCGCGTCTGTCTGTCTGTCTGAACGCGATAAACTCAAAAACATATTATGGCATATTATTGTTACCAATGAACAAATTGATTCAAGAGGAAGGTTTACGTGTATAATTTATTAATGTTTTTTGGAAATTTGTTGAAATATGACGATTATTGTTGAATATGTCGGAAAAAACTCAAGCCGGCTAGGAGCTTTCATCGAAAACTCTGCCTAATCCTTTTGAGATATTGTACGGAAGAAGTGTGTCTTTTTTATTGGACTAAAGAAAAGTCCGCGATGGCATATGTCTATCTTTTATGGATAGCTTAATATACTTATTTTTATGTTTAAATAAATCGTGCTATATGATAAGGTAATTGGTAAGCAATTTATACGGATACAGTATTAATCCCTTTCAAATTAAATACGTTATTTACCTTCAGCATTTCATGCACATTATGATTGCCCTTTACACTATACAATTTAAATCGATATCTTAAGAGCATATAAATATATATATGGCGCGGCATGAAACTGGGCGCCGGCCGTATCGGACGACGCAACATGCGTGGTAAGGCTGAAGTTATTAATGTTGTATACAAAGAAATATTGTAGTTTTTATGTATTTATTCTTAATTTTTTTCAAATATTTATAGAATTGCAAATAAAATGCATCAAAAATAATCGAAGTAGGATGAACTTACGTTACATTTAAATCTAATTGAATCCAGTTGACATGTTCGATGCAACAAGCTAATACGACACTACGACAGAAAAAACATTATGGCTTATATGCTTTGCTACCTGTGCGAAGCCGGGACGGGTCGCTAGTGTTACATAACTACGAAATAAAGATATTTGATTATGATTAACACTAAAGCGACTTTAATGAAACTACTAGTACGTTCAAATGGATGATCTATTATTAAATATATAGCGATGTATGATGGTGCATCTGTTGCACCGAAAACAGTTTATCTTAAGATGTGAGAAATACATAATAAATAACGTGTTCGGCTGAATATGGTCCGAAAACATAGAGCACGCGGAACTTATCGAACTGAATAAAAGTTTTAAATAAGCAGGTGGCGAAAAACGATTACGAAAAAAATGTCATAACAACTATGCAAACAGTGCACCCTTAATGTTTTTCTGCTTAAAGCTTACCGGATTAAACCGAAAGTGTCAAGTGCACAGATAGCGTAAACTTAAGGTTATCGAGAAAAACATATTTAAAGTTTAAATTTACGAAAACTTTTTATTTAGTTCGGTAAGTTCTACACGCTCTATGCTCATATATTCGTAATTGAAATTGTAAATATAATTTATTTTTAGATCTGCATAATCGTATACATAATCATATAGCAGAGGACGTAGGTAAACTTTGAAAAGTATCGACGTTTGAACATTACCCGTTAAAGGTATATTTGCATAGCTAATGTTCCTACTGACGAGCTTTTTTGTCGCATTACACGCGGCTACAAGGCGTGCGGTGATCTCGCAAATTGCTCGCGTACTGTCGCGCTCAAAAGACAAAATTTACACCAGTTTAGTGGTGTTTCTGGTTTGCAGACGAAACCGACACATTTCTTGGTACAAAGTCTTAGAACACCGATTATTATCATGTTGACTTGTGAAAGTGAGATGTGATGCCTTAATGCCGACCTTACAGACTCTCTGCGAGATAGAATTCATTGCGTAGAAACCTACAGAAAGACCGGCGTGATCGACATAGCGCAAAATATCAATCAGCAGCGGGGTCACGCATTGTGCTATCGCCTAGTCAAGTCAGTCAAATCTGTCAAATGACATAGCTATGTTACCTTAGTAAAGGATCAGAGTACTAGGCACCTACACAATTCAATCGTTGCTTAAGCGCGTAACCGAAGAAATAGGGTGGGCGCTTAGTACTGTGATACTTTTCTTAAGGTAATATGGCTATGTCATTTGACAGTGTTTTAATTTGAACGATTGCCTTAACTAAGCGATGATGACACAATGAAGTAACAATGGATAGGTTATATTGCTCCCTGAACCGATGACCACTGGAGAAGAAAGGTTTTCGAGTGGTGACCAGGAACCGGACTCCTGCAATGACTCCCACCGACGATCTTGCAAAGGTCGTTGGCTACAAGTAACGTAAGGCCGTTCTTTAGGGAGATACACTTATAGTAGGGAAGCCTGTCAGGGTAATAGATTATAACTATAAAATCAACTTTAATAAAAGTTTCAAAACCAAGCGAATCGATCACATATTAGTATTTATAAAAATTGCCGGCCAACATTTTAGTCTTGAATAGTACTTACTAGGAAGTTGTGTCAGCAATTTTGACGTGATTATAGAAAATAATTTCTACACGGTAACCAGAGATTGCTTCAACATTAATTTCGATACGACGTTGCATGTCGAGACAACACCTTTCTTGTGTCTAATACCTAAAGCTAATTATTCTTTAATAGGTCCTTGCTGAATATTACTACGAACGCGAAGATGATACATTAAAAAAAAATATTTTTATTAAATATTTCATTCGAATCGAATGATTGAACCGTTCGTATTTTAGTATTATTTTTTTTAAATTCCGTGAAGGTTCGTGTTCACAGCTCGTTACTGGATGGATTATGGTCACAAAACAGTAAGTAAAAACTCTATGGTTCGAGTTTATTCGTCGTTCCCATAAATCAATTCTCGATAGTCAGTACTTTAGTCTCTATAAAACATAATGAGGTAAACTTTGCTTTTAAATTGCATTTCTAGTAATGGAATTTTGATCTCTACAGTTTTAAATTTAAGGTGTATTTTACTTTGTTTTTGTATTACATTATAGGTACGTAAAGTACGCGGTGTTGATTCCACGTAGATGTGATAAACTACATTATCCATTAATGCCACTGTTGTTTTTATTTCGCCGGTACATGTGAGTGGACGTTCTGTAGTTATATCGATAAAATGTATGTATAATAATAAGTTATAGAGGTATATGACATTCAAGTGGCTCATAGAAATATTTGAACTTTATTTTGTGTCAACACAATCCGCAGTACTGTGATATTAAAGGGGTTAGGAGGAGAGGGGGTTCCTGAGTGATAGAGATGACAGGAGGAAATTACAAAAAAAATACCTGTAAAATGCTCCTCGAAACAGCTTGCGGGTCGAGTCTGTTTCCACTCCCGAAATGAGTGTGTTTTAAAACTAAAATTTTCAATGTTATTGAGAAAGGCTGTCCCTAGGGCGTGCGGTGTGTTTTTCTTTTTTATTGAAAATAATATTAATATAGAATTTACAAATCATTACTTTCTGAACAAATAATTCAAAGAAAATCAGATTTTTGTAAAATTTCTTACAAAACAACTAAATAAAATGTCGAATAAACCAAAACATACCGCCCTGTAACAGGATTTTTCCTATTACATAATTTTTTTTTCTGCAGAAATCAGTTCAGGAATTGCACGAGGATCAGACACGGCTTGGACCCTCTTTTTGTATGGGACCGCCTTATTGCGAAATTTAAAATATGTGTTTTTGTATTTGGATACTATTTCAAATTTTTATTGGTTTATGAAATGTATAAACAAGTTAATGAGTTATTCATAAACTTTGCAAGGGAATTGCAATGTATACATTATTTAGCTAAACTTAAATAACTTATGGCAAACTTATTTGTATAAAAATTTAAAGACTTCAACCCCGGTGCTTGGAGTGGGGCGTAATATGGGCTGATATGATATAACGACATTCCCGTGCTCCGCATTCTATGCAGGAAGCAAAAAAATAAGTTCGAGGAGGTCAACCGGTGGTCAAAGTTTCTCAATCATGATGATCTGAGAGCTGTTTTATTTTGTCACACGACGATGTCTGGTTTTGTCGTACCCGAACATATACACCACTCCCGGAAATATTGGCAATCGTGTTTTCATACAAAATTTACCTACTGTCATATTTTCATGGTGTAAACAAAGAAGATTAATCTATTTTTCTCTGACATCGATATGCTAGTCATAATATATTTTCAGTAAATGAAATGTAGTACTTACTACAAGAAATGTGTAATGTAAAAATGTGAAAAACAAACAATTTATTACTAGGAAAACAATGTACGTATATTGCACAGGAATGATAAACAATTATTAGCATAATATAACGTTTTCGATGCGGCTTCTCTAATAGTTTTTTTTTTTGCCCATTTGCGTGTAAACAGTTCCAATATTGCCAATATTATCATATACCTTTACGTTCTATTAGTAATGATGCATGAAAATTACAAGTGCGTGTACTTATGCGCACACTTTTTGGCATCATTGAAAACCATCGTTAACTACAGTTTAACATGCATGTTAAAATTTTATGTAACTAAAATTACATTAATAAAAGTAAAAGGAGATCGTCAAAACGCAATTTATAAAATTTCAAATAATGAATTTTAAAATTTAGTATTATAACATTTCATAACAGGAACTTATGTCAAATAATTCATTAAAAAAAAAACCGACTCCAAATACAAGGGTCTCGTCACACATACAAAAGAGAAATATTATACCTCCCGAAATCTAGATTTTTCTAGAATCCTATGACTTCTTCACAAGGGTATTCGTATGTACAGGAATTAAAAGACACGAGTTAGAGGGAAGTACCCTAAATATTTATGATAGCAAATTTAACTGAAAGAAAAATTCCGTTATCTTCAAAAAAAGTAAAACTTCATACTTTTGATTAAAAATATTTATCTAAAATAATTGTAATAATAAATACGTCTTCTACCTTATAGTGACCCGGAATAAGTAAATAAATAAAATAAAACTTAATTTATTTTCAACATCTCTAATCTCTGTTAACGAATCAACGATTTGACCATGCAGCGTTTCAGAACAATATCATTCGATTACCCCAGATATTTCTCATTAAGGTATATACAAAATTTATTTAACCAGAAGTAATAAATTCAACGTTATTACGTTAATTTTATCATTTTCATAAGTTAAATACATTTTAAAATTGTCGTTAAATTAAAAAAAAATGTGTTCTTTCTAACAGAAAACGATTCTAATTTGGATTTCTAAAGTTCATAATTTTCGATTTAGGTATATACCTACGTAAGTACGTGCGAGCGAGTTTTTTCAAAAACTAGAATTAGAAATGTTTGGTATAAAAAAATAACACATTTTATAAAAACGACAAGTTTACGATACGCTAACTTATTTAGATGGTAAAATGAACACAACAGAGTGTAGTTTTATTACTTCTGGTCGAATATACTTTGTATGAAAATCAGCAATATCCTTTAACCGAAGTGTATGGAAAGCAGAACGATTAACTGGAATTAGCAAAAATGGATACCTATTATCATTGATAATCGTGGGCGTCGAAAATGGTGAAGTTTTACAGATGGTATGGCCCATAGAAAGCGAGTGTGCAGTACATTACACACTTTTTACAATACGATATTTGACTAATATTATATTTATCAAGAAAATATAGAAACCGACCAAGTGCGAATCGGACTCGTACACGAAGGGTTCCGTACCACCATACAATATAAAAAAACGAGCGCGACGTTAATCGAACTTAACTATTAATCGTTATTATTATGTAATTTAAGAGTATTGTATTAATATATTTCATTTTTATTTCGTTAGTTATTTAAAGAAAAAGGTAAATTTATAGTACATAGTAATACGAGTACAATGTAGTTTTCATCATAAAATGTGGTTTTTTTTTAAATTATCTTTTACAATAACATCACAAAGATAAAATGCATCTAGTTTTCGCTTATTGGCTAAACGCTAACTGTCATTTTCTATGGAATTTGCACAAAATTTTTACTTATAAAAATACATTTTATAAGTTAATCTGTTACTCATTAAATAATACAGTCTAGTTAGCTGTCATAGTTTTCCTTTTAACGACGTTATATATACTCCTGTCATAATTTTTTCTACATATCCAAAAACAACGGTTTAGCTGGTAGAGGGGTGGACACATGACTCAAACAGAAATTAGGACTTTAGGAGTGCATATCTCAACAATTGTTGACTGAAATAAAAAGCGTGTGAAACCTTGATATCATTTTTTAAGATATATCGTTTGGTACCTCTCGCGTTATTATACGATGATTTTTTTTTTTCGAACTTCTGTTACATGTATGGCGACCAATCTCGAAAAAATTGTTTCTTAATTTCATTACGTGGTCGTTGTGTAGCGGTTCATAGATTACAACTATCTTCCAAATTTCATTTGTTTGCCAATAGTTTCCGAGAAAAACTACAGACAGACAGACGGACAGACGGGCGAAGGGACATGGTGAAACTATAAGAGTTCCTTTTTTGCCATTTGGCTACGGAACCCTAAAAATGGACTAAAAAATAACAAAATTTGTAAACAAAATTAAGTTCGGTCGAAGAATATGGTAATTATAAGCTATTAAATTTTTCTTTGTCTCTTTCTTACAAAACCAAATTTAACATTATTTTAAATGGCCTGACGTCACAGGTTAGTCACCGGTATGGTATTGGCCTCTCTGTCTAACAGGATATTTTAAAAATTAATAATATTGTTAACAATTAATTATTTTTTTAAATTCTTTCACTATTACGATATATTTAAAAAAATCTTTCATATAAAATAATTTAAAAAAATAGTCAACTGCCTATTGTTAATTAATAATAATAATTATATATCGTGTCACGAATAATTTTTGCAGCGCACATCAAATAATGAACCCCAGGGTTATCCCAGGATAAAATTAAATATCCCCAATGTACCTAATTGCGGATATTTAATTTTGTGAAAATAAAATACAGCCCATGTTGTTTGCTGACAATGTAACTGTCTATAAGTGAAGGATTTTTAAAAATCTTTGAAAAATCTCTTGAAATAATTACCTAATCTTTGAGTTTATCGGTTACGAAAAACAAACACACAAAAAATAAATTTTTTTCTCTTCATAATATTAGTTCAGGTGACAAGGTTTAGTACTAAGACCACAACTTCAGTATGTAATTATTTTGAAACGATGTTTATAGAAATAAAAACAAAACAAGCAAAGAACAAGTTATGATAAACCCTGTGAAATTTTATTTTTATTTGATTATTTTATACTTTTTTAGTACAATAAAATTTAAATGAAAATAAATGTTTCAACACCATTTCACCTGTAGACAGATTAGATAGTGATATTATGCGAAACAGTAATAGAGCGATGAATTTCAAATTTGTAGAGTTCGCGCTTTGCAAATGTAAATCGGAACGCGGCCGCGTAAATTTATTCATGGAAAACGTCTCGTCTGTCATAATGTTGGTTGGTATTCTTCAATGGCGTAAATAGTTTAAAAAAATGTATTCTGCATTTATCATATTATAATCAAACTTTTATAAGTTTTGTTTAGCACCAATAATTTGTAGAATTGAAAATTTTATTTCGAAATGAAAATTTCATTTTCAATTAAACTTCTAGCATATATATTCCCCATTATTTTAATGTAATTTCTGTTTTATCACCTTATCCATTGCCTTCTACCTTATCAATTAATTTTTACTATCCTGAGACGTTCCTAGCTGGCTCGTAACAAATACGTACTGGCGTTTGATTACCTAGACCACAAATAGAAACATTTTTAGTGTCAGAATAATTCATAAAAATTATAATACTTACAAATATAATACCTACATAGCGCCAACTGGTCCCAAACTAAACAGAGCTTGTTTTATGAGTACTTCACAACAACAACTTAAATATTTATTTTATTTTATTTATTTAGGAAAACAGACAGCTTAAAGCCATTAAGCTGTTTTCACATATATGTTTACAATGCAACGAATGGAATAAACTTATAGCTAGTACAAACAATATATATCGTAATATATACATATATAGATATTTTACACCCCTACATGGAAACAAAAAGACATGTTCATGCACACAAATATTTGTCCTGGGTAGGAATCGAACCCGCGACCTTTAGTTTTGCGGTTAGGGTCTCTAACCACTCGGCCGGACAATCGGTCCGTCAATGATCGAGATGTTATAAACTTTTCTATATGTAAAAAGGTCTAAAAAACTAAATAGCGCGTATATAGCAACTGTTGCTGGCCTATTAATAATTCCCGAGTAAACCTGAATCTTATCACTGAAATCCAGAACAGGTTTTTCACTGGTGACGGGAGCAGACATTATTTAATTTCAATGAAATCTTTCTTGAACGAGCTTTCAGCTAGGTCGCAGAGGTCGCTCCTTCAGTGTTTGTTAACGGTGTTTTAATTACGTACTAAATATAGCGCTGTACACACAGTAACGTAATAGATCTGTGGTCCAATATTAATATCGATTAAATTACTCATCCGCAAGCAAACATTCCGAGATCGGATGAATGGTTTTGCCAAGCCTATTACGCTTTTAAATATAAAGTAAAATATACATTAAAAACAGTTTCTCTTAACTATATTTATAAAAAACTACGACACAGTCGAGAAATTACTCGCATTTTCTGGAAGTTTTCGATAAATTATCTCTAGACATTGCCAGGGCTGTGAACAATAGCAATATGGCGCTCTGGTGTCTTGAACAGCTTCATTCAATGGCTTCATTCGAATGTTTAGAATACATGGCTCTAGTCGAACAAAAATAGAAAAATATTGTATTCAGTTCGAGTTTATTCCGCTGCATTCACGCAGTATCTACATATTTAATTTACAAACATATTATATATCTACGGGTCTACATACAGCCATAGCACAGCCACTATATAGGGAAAATTTTATTTAGAAAAAAATACAAATGGCATAATAAATATACTTGCCTTATTCGCGGGTAGTCTAAATAGAGTGATCGGCGACAGTAACCGGCCTAATAATAAAAAACACGTTTTCAACTAACGATTTTTAGGGTAAGAATTGTTTCTTTACGGCAGATGGCCGTCGGTAAGTGCGGTGGTAACTGCAAGCACGAAGATATGTCACGTGGTTGTATATTTCATATTGACCTAAATCATTGTGCCAGTCAACGTCGTCCTGACGATCTTCCGCTACAAAAAGGCAAATGCCTTTAAAAGTTGTAAATAACGATTGTAAGCATAAAATTATTTTAATTCAAACATACGTGATTCCCTCAAATAGGCCATGTAAGTACCTATCTCCAACACATACCCCTAATCTGTCTCACGCGTTAAAGTAAACCAAACGCGAATGTGTTGAAAAATTTGTTTCGATGACTTTTTTTATATTTTATTCTTCCTTTTACCACATGCTAAATCAAAATATTTTATTGGATTGTCTTTGGAAGACGAGTGAATTGGCAGCCAGTGTAAATCCCACGAAGCAGCGCAAACGTTCCTCTCAATTTGCTTACAGAAAATCGAGTTCACTTCGTTAAAATTATTCACATACTATGTATTTTCACACTTCCGTGCGATAACGATCACAACTTCTTTTTGTTACCATAACTAGAACTGTGTAGATGAACTCGAAACAAATAGAAGTCTATTATTTAGATTTTTTTTTAAATTTTCTTTTTATTTATTTATTTAATACTAAAATTTGGCTACGTTATTTAACACTTGCATGTTCTATGTCTAATTATAGATAAGAAATATTTACTCCTTTAGATCAGTGCAGTGTTGCAGTAGCAACCCAAAAAGACCAAGGTCTGTGTCTAGGCAAACCACATACCCAAACTACATGCCTAAAGAGAGAGAGAAATATATATATATATATTTTTGTATAAGCAAACACATAGAAATATAAATTTACTCACGCACCCATGCACATACATACGCTCAGACCTAACATACGCTATATATTCGTATACATATAAATAGATACAAATAGGCAAACATAATCATGCAAATACATACCTACATTACAATCATGGTATACGTTGAGCAATAACCAGTCAAACGTAAGAATTTAGTAAGTACCGCTGGTTTTATAATCATGTCCCTTTCAGGTCCAAAATATTCCAATTCCTCCAATCAGCTCAAAAATACTTAGTACTTGCAAAGTTAAAAATAAAATGGAACCATATGCCAAGTTTCAGAAAAAATCGTATAATAAGCGCGACAACAACGTTTTAAGGGCATCTAGCTTATTTTCAGGATTGAGCATGATTTAAATTTAGGACCTTTTATTAGACTATATGTTTTACGGAGCAAAATTTGGAATCGGCGCCCTTTTTGTAAAGATTTGTTTTCAGAATGGAGTAATGTATGCATATGTAAGTGACGGCCTTTATCTAAAGATGGGTATTCATGATGGAGCAAGAATTTAAATTAGGTATGTAGCGCGCTTTATATAAGATTTTATGTTTTTAGGATGGAGCGAGATTTAAAATCAGCGCCATTTATATAACGAATTGTTTTTAGGGTGGAGCAAGAATTATAATTGGCGACTTTATGTAAAGATGTATTTTAAAACGGAACAAAATTTGAAATTAATTTCTTCATGCAATATAGCAAACTTTTTCTTGTTTGGCGTATTTTGGCTGTTTCGTTTGCTATGGTATGTATCTAACCATAGAGAAGTATTGCGCAACACAAGTATGAGTATGTTAAACTTTCAATACATTTATCGTTTACTTCAGTTTTACAGGATGGTCTGGGTACTAAACAAAAAAGAATATATTTAAAAAAAAGCCGCTCTGGAAGCGTATGTCAAACGTAATCTCAATCGAAGCCACAGGTTGAAGTTGACCTCGTTTGAACTCTGCCATTTTTGAAGACAGAAACAGCTTGAACTCTAAGAAGAAATTTGGCTGATTTTGGACGGAAATGCGTCCGTATGCGTCCTTTCACGGCTAAACCGTTGAACCAACCTTGATAATACTTAGGAGGAATATAGCTTCCATTCTATAGACGGACATAGACTACTTTCTACCTCAGAAATGTGTCTATATGTTTGTTGTTTCTTCACAACTAAACCACAGAACGAATGTTGATAATATTTGATATGCAGTTAGCTTGAACCCTGAAAAAGGACATTAGGCTACTTTTTACCGTAGGAAACGTGTCTGTATGTTTGTACTACTTTCTACCTCAGAAATGTGTCTATATGTTTGTTGTTTCTTCACAACTAAACCACAGAACGAATGTTGATAATATTTGATATGCAGTTAGCTTGAACCCCGAAAAAGGACATTAGGCTACTTTTTACCGTAGGAAACGTGTCTGTATGTTTGTAACCCTTCCGTGGCTAAACCGTATTGTCCCTTCAGCGGTCCCGGTACAAGCACGAGGTCCACGCGAGCGAAGTCACAAGCGGAAAGCAAGTTATTTCTATAAATCTTTGTTTCTGATGCTCAATATAACCCCTTATATTAATATTGGCTTTATATTCTCCTTATAGGGGATAATAAAGCACAGACATAACTCCAATTCCTTTTATGTTTATATTGTTCAATTGCATCGAAGTTGAAACGCCGCCATTGTGCGTGTGAAATGGTACGCCGCGTGCAAATTGTTTCATTACAGAGCGCCTTGTTTATTTTAATGGTTACAATTATTTATTACTATATTATAATATTTGCATATTGATTTTTGGTTTGTCTTCAGGTAGTAAGGCAGGAAGGTAGTGTCTTTTATAATTTTAGGGGGATACCCCTAAGGGGGCTTGGAACAAAATTTTTAACATATCGTTTTTATATATATTTTTAAATATAGATCAATTTATACCTTTCCCTCGAAATAAAAATGATTTAAGTTTGCAATTTCATCATTAATTTATTTTCAATTTGATTAATAAAATATACCCGTGACGTCATCTGGACTGATGTTTAATATTTGCTTTGTGATCATAATATTTTGATTGATTCATGAGGGTTATAAGCCAACAAACTTTGTCAACTTCATTTTTGGCGTTTGCCGCTCGTCGCTTTAGTTCATGGGTCAAGGTCATGCCAGGCCTCAAAGTTGCCTAGAAGCCCTCTTCTGCACTTACCGTCTAGCCACTCATACTCTAGCTAACTGGTGTGACTCATTGGGAGATGGCGAGTTTTAGTCCGAGTTCAGGCCGCAAGGTCCCTGCGCGCCGGTCTTCGCCCCTGCGAATTTGCATTTGACATTTTCGATACTGTGAATACAGTCTAAAGATAACGCACGTTGGTAAATAAAAATCTTAAATTTTATTGTTTAAGGATTATGATGTAAAAATACAATTGTTTACTAATTTACTTCTTTAGAAGGTGACCTTTTTAATATTATACGTGGATTTTTACCGAAACTAATCTAAGAACCTATTATATGAGTATTGTTCATATCGACAAACTCAATTCATCGATGGTTTCTAGTTAAACACTATTTTACATAATGAACATTTTATAAAATAAACATACTTTTTGTATTGATTTGCAATCCGATAGCGAGACGTTATATACCTCAAGCACTCCTAGTTCCAAACATTTGTAAACTTCGTCATCATCCAAAAACTCTATAGTTAAACCACGCCGCCTCATTCCTATAGTTATGATTTGTGTTTAATATTTTTTTGTGTAAATTTTTATTAATTGTATTTCAATTCCAATTTAACTTTCATTTTTATCACATCGGTTCTAATGCGGCGAGGCGCAACTGTGAAAACGATAGCCTTTTTCTGTTGAGTAAGTAAATCAGTTGGACAGATGTCAACTTTCTTAGAAAGTGCAGTGAAACCTAGCAATATCCAATATCTCATAAATCTTCCCTTATAAACAGAACGTATGGTAACCCTAAGATTTGTTTGTACCTAATGTAAAAAAGCGCACCGCATATAATAACATCTATTTCAACACCCTCTGGTGGCCTGTAATCGTAAGACATGTCGAAAAACTCACTGTCATCACAAAAAATCACTGAAATCGGTCTGATAGTTTTCAAACAAAATGGTAACAGCCGTACACGCAAAAAACAAAAAGAAACAACTTCTTCGCCATACTAAAAAAATTTCAGGCTCACCGAGATACTCCTAAAACTATGTTATAAAAAAAAACACTTCTTGACGATAACCTCTTATCTAAGCTAACTTAGCTTAGTTAACTAAGACTACCACGGAGACAAGTTTTTTAAAATTACTTTTACTACTTTGTTTTGGCTGATATTTTAGCTCTATCAGAGCTGCTCTAAACTGGTTTTTGGTACCGGTGGCATCGCCTTCAATTCGTGAATGAAATAACCGCTCAGGGTAGGTAACAAAAAATAAAGCAACAGAACAGTCAGTATAGGTTGAACCACAAATGTAAAAAAAATCCCATAATAAAATGTAAATAAATAATATAAAACATAATATACTAGCTTTCCGCCCGCGGCTTCACCCGCGTTGACTATACAATTCTAACTGGGGCAGATAAATAAACTCGACGTTCCAGAACTCCGTGAGAGTTTCTAGAACATTTTGAAACTTAACCACCCAAGAATCTATAATTTGCTTACTATACGAAATTTCATCAAAATCCGTTAGCTATCCCAAAAAAACCATGTATTTTTCTGGGATAAATGTCTATTATTCCGCGCCTTACACAACATCCTTTTATGTCTGCAAAGTTTCATTGGAATTGGTTCAGCTGTTTCAGAGATCAGTCTGGACTTACAAGGACAGACAAACAGAGACACAAAAAGTAACCTATGTCCTTCTACAAGGTTTAATCTATCTCTGTACCTTATTTCATCAAAATCGGTTCGGCAGTGATTTAGACGGGTAAGCATAACAGATAGACGGATTTGCTTTCAAATTTATAATATTAGTAATACAAAACTATTTACAATTTTATTTTATTTTGTAATATGAACAAGAACATCATATTTAGGCCGCACTTAGAGTGAAGTTTAACAACAAAACTATCCTCGTTGGACATAAAGCATTAGTTAACACCCATAGAGGAATAGAATAATAATGCCGCACACGGACAAACTAATTTATAAGCTTCAAATATGTACATTCAAAGTAGAAGTTAGTCTTAAGTTATTTTGTAATACGGTTTCCTAACCAAGCAGCACAACACAAATCATTCGTCACACGCAGGACGCCGGCCGGACGCTTCCCGTTGACTTTAGATACGTCTACCTTCCATTAGTACTAAGAAAACACGCTTGGATTAATTGCGTACCGAGTTAATGACGCGCATGAATATGTAAAACCTATATTGGTAATAAAATATACGCAACGTTGAATACGTGGCGAACGTTTGGGGGGATGGAATTTTAATACTTGTTAAGGGGATAGTTTTTCCGCAGTTTCGATTTGGCATCGCTACCTCCGTTTCAATCCCTCTTCCCCGGCATGTTTCTGAATGACAGATATGACAGGAGCAAATTCTGAAAAATACCTATAAAATACTCGTCGAATTAGGTTTGGGCCGTGTCTGTCTCCACTCCTGAAATCAATATGTTCTAAAATCAAAGTTGGCAGCGTTATGAAGACAGGCCTTCTCTAGGGCAGTGCGTTTTTTTTTTAAAGGCGTATTAATATAGAATTTATGAACCATTATTTTCAGAACATAAAGTTCAAAGAAAATCATGATTTTGGAAAATTTATAATAAAACCACGAAACGAGATATCGAAAAAAAAAACAAAAACACATCGCCCTATAACATGGTTTCTCCTATAGCATATATTTTTTTCTGTAGAAATCAGACCCCTTGACTTGTATGTTGCAAATAAATAAACTATTTTTATTTTATTTTAACTGGGAACAGTCCCTTTTTGGGACTGTTGTGAATATCGTGGCGGACTGGAAATCGTCCCATTTTGGGAAGATCGCTCTCGCGCGGTTTTCTTGTAGGTACATATCATTGACGTTGGCACATTTGTAGGGTGGATATAAGATGCTTTTCATTAAAACGTGGGATTAAAGATTACCATTTAAAAAAAGTTTTAAATAAATAAATAGTAATTTCAGGAGGACCATGGACATTTCAAATGCGTATTTTTTTGCGACTATTAATTTTTTTTGATAAAAAATTGTATGGAATATTTCTATTTTATGTTTTCAAATGTAAATACACCGCTAAAACTACAGATAAACGCAATTTTTACAGTGAATTTGTTTAAATTTTTTTGCGGAATTCCTTTCTCTTTTTTAACAAAAAGCGGTGTATTGTTTTCTGGGCCAAATGATTTGAAATATAGACAACATTTAGCAAATTTTATGTAGTTTTCAGCAATATAGAACACTTAATACTTTTCCACATGAAAAAGTTGATTCTGTAGGTCGAGAAGGCCGCGCCAGCGCCCCGCGGGCGCGTACCTCGTGGAGCCCCGACAGTCAGTCATAGTTGTCGGTCGATATACGGTCGGGTAGTAGGCGTATTCAATTGAATTAAAGAATTGAGCGAGGAACAGACACGGGCTAGACGCTCTTTTTTGCATGGGAAGTCTACCGCCTTAACTCACTCCTACGTTAAATAATCCTAACTAATAGTATGAATGCAAAAATGTCTTTGTTTGTCCTTTCTTCACATCACAACGTAGCAATGCGACGACATGATTTTTGGCACGGAGATAGTAGAAAAGACGAAGAGTAACATAGGCTACTGTTTTGACTAAGCTAAGGTTTCTATTAAATACAAAACTAATATTCGAATTCAATGACAAACAAAACTTCGAGTTGTTATGTGGAGAAGTGTGGGAGTAGTTATTTGAGAAGTGAAGTAGGAGAAATAGTAGAGCTCAGTGCCATGCAGTGAAAAGGTTAGCCGGCCGCGATAACCTAAATATTAGACACTCTGTTATTTATATCTCGTTGATCCATCCTGATAATCAATAGTAGTATAGATAATATTACCCATTAGCATATTTCATCTCGACAAATATCTGGGTGTTTATCGCTTAAATTATCGCAGCGTGCTTCCCCTTTTATATGTCACTGGTAAGCATTCAGGAACGCGAACAAGAAAATAAAATCAAGTAGGTACAGGTAGATACGTTATACATACGCGAGCGCAGCCGTGGGCAAAAGCTAATTTGCATATTTTTGACACCAAATTATCGAAGTTGCTTATTTGGTAAGCATTCTTACAAATATACCATGGATGTACAGAGATATCGCGTCGTGACCACCAAAATGTGAGCAAAAAAATATACGCTACAGACTAAATATACGCCACACGACGTTCCAACGTATTAACTGCGAAGTAGAATTTAGTTGAAAGACAATTAATGATCCTGAAATTACATTCAATGTTTAACTTAACGGAATATTTAAAACAAATAATAATATGGGCGTGTACACTGTCTAATTTCTAAGTCTGTTAATTTGCTCGGGTTTTTTGATTGTTTCGAAATATAAATCGCTTCATCTTGATGATTCTGCTATCTAACTATATATGCGTATACTATTAATTTAATATCACTAGCCTACCTATATACCTATATATGTTAGTGCCATCGCCGTTACGGCATAGGTACATAGGTATTGCAATTTATTCACGTGTCTGAAGTCACTGGAGTTCCATCGTGCGTGACCGCAACCAAATAATACGCTCTAACTCTGTTCACCTGGCATGAAATAGTAATTCTTTCTGTGTCATTAGCAGTTTAAAATTTAGTTTGTCTATTTTGTCTGTGGCCTGTGTCTAGCAATGGTGAAAACCATGTGAAAACTATAAGCTATTAATTTATTAATCAAAGGTGGATAAGTCGAATGATTATAGATGTTATATTATTTTACTTTAATTGTTTTGATTGTACCTAATTTAAATTCCACTCAAGAGTGAGTAGGTAAATAACCATACATTAGAAAAAAGTATAAAGGTCTAATTCACATATTTGTCACAATTTTCCATAGATAAACATTATTATCGAAATGCCGCAATTCACACTTAAAAAATAATCAAAAACCGGAGCAAATAACCGACCATTATACCTATTCAGGTTGGGGCACGTCCGAGGGTATTTACTTTTTTTACTTACATTTGTGTAAAGTGATAATGCGGTGTCTTATTCTTCTTGATATCTAAGATACCGCCATGTTACTCATATGCATGTTGTCTTGGTTAATTAACATAGTACAATGTTCATGACATACAGTGCTACAATGGCTACAATAGCGCTACGCCGTATAAACTTCTCTATGGCGCTACGCTTCTGTCACGAATAGAACATTCAGGTGACATCTCGCGGTGCGTTTACAACGCTAACTTTGAATGCTAACTATGTTACAGCCTTATCCATTCAAACAATACCTAAAATGGATTGCCGCGACAGTATACAAATGTACAAGAAGAAATAATATCGTCTGAAATAAGATTCTATAACAAATTATTATGATTTTATTTAGAAATAAGTAATACTATTTTATACACACATAATAGGAACTTCAGGTTTAGTTATAATAATACCTGGGACACCGCATTCCCCATCTAGTTCCAAACTAAACAAAGCTTGTATTATGGGTAAGTTGATGTTTAAATTACAGCTTGGACGTTGAGATACCTAATTAAAGAAGCCAAGTGATTTTTTTAAGGTTGGAGCTTAGATTAGAAATTGTATCTTTGCAATGGGTACGTATTATTATAAAGATATATACCTAATTATGACCGGTAGTTGATTGCCAATTGTCCTCTTAAGAAACGATGTAAATGTAGTCGTTGTTTTACGGTATATACCCTCCATCGATTTACCCTCTGTGCAGAAATCACAGTGGTCTGTAATTATAGCTCGACAGACCACAGCGTAAATCTTAAAGATGCGCGGCTATTTTCAAGGATGGCAAAAGGAATTGTTCGCCAATAATATTTTGAAATGGAGCATTTATAGACATATATAACCTCTAGAGGAAATAGACGATGCGAATATTTATAATTTTTTGTTTGGAGAAATTGTATAACATTAAGCTTCTATATAATATTATCAGATTCACGCAGAAATTCACGTTCAGTTCAATAGATATGTACTTTGAACAATATAAAATATTTGTGTATAAAAATATACACCAAACATATACACCAGTTCATGTTTTGAAATATTCGCTGTGAAGTAGAATTGTGTGTTATCCACATGATGAAATACAAACTTGACAAGAATATAAATATTTCGAAAATATATTTCATGTGTAATTTAATAAACAATTATCACTTGAACAAAATGTCAGACTTACCTAATGATTATTTTGATGTCATGTTTTGAAGTTACTGGAAACAATTTTGAATAAACTTTCTACCAAAAATATATACTATATGCATTTTCAAAGATCCAACTGTACATTACACCGTACAATGGAGTGGGTACCTATATAAAAAAAAATAGTTTCTTACTTCCATATACTGTATTGTAACCGTAATTTAGTTTTCATAGTTTCAAAATTTACGGTAGTTCATATATGACATTCTGAAATTTCAGCACTGTTAGTGGAAAACGGTGGAGTGGAAATGTGCGTCGGTGACAAATATGTAAATCATCGGCCGAAGTCATATTTCCATTATTTCGCGTCACGTCTAGTGTTATAATAATATGACAGATTTTAAATTTTAAATTGCCTTTCTATTTTTTTAGGAAGATTTACTGTGTTATGCCTATCTCAAAAATGCCGTGTATGTTGCTGGTGTGTACGCAAAATTACATTGTATAGTAAAAACCATTACGCAAAACATTTTTCAAAACATCCTTTCAAATACTACCTCAAACGAAACAAAAAGCTTTCCTTTGAGTAGGCCAAACTCCCGAAATATAAAATATATGATTTGTGTTCTTCGAAATGTATCCAAGTTCTATACGAGTATTATGCGAAATTTCTACGTTACGTAGTTTTCGAGAAAAACGTCTGTCACACACATAGAGATAATATCATTAGAGTAGGCAAGTTCTTTAAAGTCTTGAATGTGACGGTTTGGTATGGAGAAAAAAGGATGGAAAATTACTATATGTTTTATCCATAATTTACTTTAATGCCGCATGTGCATTTGACACTCATTTGACAGTTACAGTGGTCATAACTATCAACCAAAGAGCTATCCACTGTGCATGCTTAAAATGAAATGATTTAGACTTAGATATGATTCTGCATTATTTAGAGATATAATTATTCCCTGTCTCTTCTTTTTGTGGTCCATATTTCGAACTGGCTTGCCTACTCTATTCTTCTCTATGGTCACGGAGACAGGATTGAACTTATAAGGGTTCCGTCATTTATTTTTAACATACACACGTATAGGTAATAGAATGAGTAGGCAAGCCAGTCCGAAATGCGGGCCTCAACAGAAAGAGACAGACAATAAGATAGCTCTTATCCTTTTGCAAATGTGCTTCGCTGCTCCCAGACTTACTTACCTTTTGAGAACGTCTCCTAGCTGGCTTTTCCCTGAGGAGGTAGACTCTTTCGATGACGTCTTGAAGCATCTCCTGGAGGAGATTTTGAACGTCCGTCTCGAGTCGAACCAGTGGCTTCAGGCCACCTTACCAATCCGGCATGGAGGGCTGGGGGTTCGGTGCGTGCGGAGTGTTGGCCTGCCGGCCTTCTTGGCGTCGGTGCATGCGGTTGCCGACCTTGTCACTGATATCCTATCTTGTAAAGGTGGCAGGGCGGACATACCCTACGCAACCGATGCTTTAGCCTCTTGGGTGGCTCTCAATCCGGGCGCGCCGTTGCCGGCGATTCTACAAGCCAGCGCATGGGACGAAACGGGAGCTGAAAGGGTTTTTAACAGTCTCTTGGACCAGGCGGCAGGAGTGGACTTAGCGAGGCTGCGAGCGGTGTCACGGGCTGAGTCCGGGGCCTGGCTCAACGCTCTTCCCTCCCCGCACATTGGTACCCTACTGGACGGCGAGTCTTTGCGTGTGGTAGTGGGGCTCCGCCTGGGCTGCGATGTTTGTGAACGACACCTATGCATCTGCGGTTCCATGGTGGAGGCCAACGGACACCACGCGTTGAGTTGTCGTCACTGCTCGGGGAGATTACCGCGACACCACGCTCTAAACGACATAGTCCGCAGGGCTTTAATTTCGGCCAATATTCCGTGCGTGTTGGAGCCTCCTGGTCTTAGCCGTTACGATGGCAAAAGACCCGATGGTATGACTTTGGTGCCGTGGGAGAAGGGTAGGTGTCTACTTTGGGACGCCACGTGTGTCAGCACATTTGCCACCTCTCACCTTGGTCATGCCGTGGGAACGGCCGGAGCCGCTGCGGAGTCTGCAGCCGCCAGAAAACGAGTCAAATACTCTACTCTGGAGAGTAAATACTTGTTCGTCCCTCTTGCGGTGGAAGATGCTGGCTGTTGGGGGATTGAAGTCAAACGTTTCGTCGCGAGCATATGCCGTCGTCTAAAAGAAAGGGGACTCGACCCCCGTTACGGTTCCTTCCTGGTGCAAAGAATTGCCATTGCAATTCAGCGCGGCAACGCGATGAGCGTCATGGGCACATTTGCGTCGGGGGCGACGAGGGGTGGATTATTGGATTAGTTTTATTTTTTATTATTATTATTTTTGTGTATTACTGTTGTATTAATTTTATTTCTTGTTTTAAGTTGTTCGTATTCTAAATTTTGGACAATAAGAGAACCTTGATTTATACTATGATAGTTATTTTCCATCCTTTTATCTCCAATGCTCAAACGATGCTCAACCGTTACATACAAGACTTTACGGAGCTTGCCTGCTCTAGTTATATTATCTCTATGTATACACAGCCCTAAACAATAAGCAGACAACCAACAAATAAATGTGGGTAGCAACCCTAGTCATCAGTATCCGGAAGGCTCAGCGGTTGGACAGGCTGTATTGCAGCAGAAGCACGAGCGTCACGTCACGCCCGCTTTGTTACTCTGTGTACAGTTAAAATAGATGGAATGAAAATATTGTTGTTGGTGTTTTTTAATACGACTCTGCTTGCACGGTTTTCACGATTCGCATTTAGTTTTTAATCTACGAAATAATAATGCATCTTCACGTTAAGTATTTTTTTTCTACATCGGAAATATTTTGTGAATTTCCTTCGCAGCATTTTTCTGGTTTTCCTTTAAAAATAGTATTATCGTGAAAAAATAATAAGTTGAAGAAGAATCCCATCTGTTTAAATGTGAAAATTTCATTAAAATTAGTTTAGTGGTTCTTGAATTATGTTCGTTGAAACGAAAACATAAATAGACAAGGATACATTAAAAAAAATATTTTTTGAGTTTAGGAATAACTAATTATAGTGCATATTTTCTATATGCACAAATCACTCCAATATAGCACACCGCGTTTGCAGCTGAACGTAGTCCAAACTTATAGAGCGTGTATTACCGAACTAATCAAAATGTTAAAAAATGACCAAAAAAATTAAACTTAAAACATCTGTTTTCAGTAATCGTTAGTTTGCGTCATCTATTCACTTGGAACTTTATGTTTAGTCCGGTAAGGTGTACAATGTACACGTTCATTATATTTGGATTACGTTCAGCCAAACAAGCGGTATATTACATACTACGGGATGTTCCGCTGAGCATAGTTCTACTTTAAACATATTTTCCTCGGTAACCGTTAGTTTGCGCCGTTGACTCACTAGAAATTTTTTGTTTTGTTCGGTAAGCTCTACATGACCTACGTTTCGACTATGTTCGTCGAACACGCGATATATTATATACTACGAGGTGTTAGCGTGAGAGTGCGCGAGCGACTGACGATTGTGTTTGTTGCCGGCCACCTTACAGATACCTACCCCACCACAGCCGCGGTCGCTCATTTCTTGTTAAAACGCATTCTTCACCCCGCGGAAATTGGCAATCCTGATTTTATATAAATTATTTCTTGCGGCCTCCGGAAGGCACGGTACGAAAATTGTCATAGCTCCATGATTCAACGTGTTAAACATAATTATAATTTACACCTATTTTTGAGAATTTATTTAAAAAAGTTTAGCTGTTATTTATAATTATTACATTCATGAGATAGCTTTTACAAATAATTAGACCAAGCACTGCAAAGTTTACGCTAAATACAATTCTGAAGTAAGTTAACTAGGCTCATTAATTTCGCCTAGCAAGGATAATCTTACTTCTTCTCTATTAGGAGATATCGCATCAAAGTCTTGTTGCAACGTGATTTATCGATAATGTTACTCTCTTAATTGATAGAATCGAATGTAGGTATCGATAATGAATCGATTCATTAGTAGAGTGACGAGCGATATCGTCTAAAAGGGCGTATACAATGACTACCCTTTCCTTATCTGTAATTAGTCGTCGTCTCTTAAATCGATACGTAAGCGGATATACGGATATAGTATTTAGGTATGGCGTTTGTGTGTAAATATTTTCGAAACAGATTTGCTTATAAGTTAAGATCAATAATTTCCATCTTTCTTTTTCATTACTACGTTGTTGCAATGTGTTGGCATATCTGTATTTATAAAATAGACCTACCTTTACGTGTGCGGTTATGCCCGCGTGGTTTATACATTGGTATTATTGTGGCTCTAGTAGTCAATATATGGGAATTAACTGCTAGTAGCTTCCCCTAGTGATTATTTAGCAAGTACTGTACTGTATAAGCTTTCACAGAAATGATATCGAAGGAACCTATAACATCCATAAAGCAATTTCTTTTCGACCAAATACATCTCATTATAATAATATCTGGGACATCCCACACAGCGCCATCTAGTCCCAAAGCAAGCATTATGCTTGTATTATGGGGTACTAGATAACTAATATACAGACTTAAAGATTCTTTATAAGATATACATATATGAACACTTTTGCATCCAGATACGGAACAAATAGACATGTTCATGCACACAAATATTTGGCCCAGGCGGGATTCGAACTCACAACCCCTCCGCAGTTAAGGCCTCTAACCACTCGGCCGTTCGGTCAGTCAAAAGTCATAAAGTATTCCATTCCATCAGCCCTTTTTGTACCCCACTGCACGGGCTTAGGCCTCCACTTAAGATGAGGGGGCTTGGAGCTTAAATCCACCACGCTGCTCCAATGCGGGTTGGCGAATTGTAACGACCGCCATTCAGTATTGAGTGAAGGAACGATAGCCCGAGTGGTAGAGATTCTATAGATACAAAACAAAAAGTCTTGCCCCCGGTACAAGTATTTGTGTGTATTTGTTCCGTCTGTAGGTGTAAAATATCTTAATGTGAATATATAAGGGTATTAACCCTTTAATAAGTTAACATCGACAACCCCAATTCAACGATAGAAATTTTGTCACGTACGCACTATTTTACATAATCAACACTTTATAAAACAAACATCCTTTTTGCTGATTTTCGAGTCGATTTTGTCGATCCCAGGAGCCTTAATTCCATGTGAACTTTGGAACGTATTGTTTTCTAATTGGCCCAATTCATGCACGTGGTAACTTTTCAAGCCAATCAGATAGCGAGACGCCACCTCAAGCATTCCTAGTTCCAAATATTTGTAATCTTCGTCACAATCCAAAACTCTATTGTAGAACCACATCGCCTCATTTCCGTAAGTTTTCTTCTGGTTAATATAAATAATATTTGTGTAAGCTTTTATGAATTTTATTTTATCTCCAATTTAAGTTCCATTTTTATCACATCGGTGCATCGGTTCTACAGCAGCGAGGCGCAACTGTGAACACGATAACATTCTCTTGTTGGGTAAATAAATCATAGCCAGATAGATGTCAACTTTTTTAGGAAGTCGAGTGAAACCTGGCAGTATCCATTAACTCAACAATCCTTCTTTATGGAGGATGTATGTATTAATAAAAAAATCTTAGTATGCCTATCAGTTATCTCTATATGCCCCATAATACCCATAAGACTAGATGGCCGTGTGTTAGATATCCCAGATATTATTACTATAGATTTTGATTATGCACCTACATCACTAGATGGAGACAGTTTGTACATAGTATGATATAGGGGGAATATATATGGTCTGTTTAGTCACATACAACCATGTAAAATTGACTCCTTTTTTGTTGTAATTGTATCGCGTGTCTCTATCTACATGTATAAATAATCAAAGTTCTCATTATTCCAAAGGAATCCTAATATCTGGGCACGTATACCGCAAGCACGTTTATTACGCGCAAACCAATAACAGTGATCACAACGAAATTAGAACTGACACGATAGAAAATCTAGATAGACTACCGCAGCCGAACGTGCCGTATATCGGTTTTTATAAGGATACTAAGGATTGTAGGATTACTATGTAGGATTGGATAGGCCAAACCGAATTATACTTAAGGTTAAATGTTTTCGATGATTCCCATACAAAATTTATTTGACCAGAAGTAAAGAACGTAAGTTCATCACTAATAATTTTTTTTATAAGTAAAATAATTTATTTAAATTAATAATAGACATAAAACTTTTATTTGTATAACTACACTTTGTTGTGTTTATTTTATCATCTTAACTAGGTAAGTGTGTCATAAACCTGTCGTTAAATTTATAAAATATCTATTTTCTAACAAAAACCCATTATAATTCTGTTTTTCGAAAAAACTCACTCACAAGTACATAATTGAAACAAAAATTATGAAATTTAAAACCAAAATTAAAACCGTTTTAAGTTAAAAAAAAAAACAGTTTTGCAAATTTAACAACAATTTTACGACATATTTTACTTATTAAAATGATAAAATTTATGTATTAAAGCTGAATTCATTATGTCTGGTCAAATTAATTTTGTGTGAAAATCAGCGGTGTCGTTTAACCTTAAGCAATAAGTCATAAAATGCGGTGGGAAATAATTTTTACGTGTATGTACAAAAATTGGCCAATCACAAGAAAGACAAATTCTAACCTTGTTTACACGTCGGCCCAGCATATTAAGAAGACAAGCTTGACAAAAGCTTCTATGCCACAAAATGAAGAGCCACCCCACGTCGGCGCTTGCGTTGACTCGGCCAATTCGTAGAGAAAGCAACAATGACATTACATATAGCTTTCAGGTAGACACGTTACACGTTCTCTCGGCGTGGGAAGATCAAAGTAAGGTTTAAGCCTTACTTGCTTTCAGTTTATGCCCCTAGTTAGTTAGTCAGTCCTACGGAATCGATCTGTCACGTAGTTTTTGTGTTTTTCATGCATCAGTTTTCAAAATGTCTTCTTGTATAATGCATAGATTTGTAAATAATACTAATACAAAAAAATTTAAAAATAACAATTCATTTATATATAAGTACCCATAAATATATAGAATTTTCATTAAGAAAATGTTTTCTTATTAAACAAATTTATTTTTATCTCTACGCTTTAAATAGAATATGCCTATAGGTAAGTTTGATGGGAGATGGATGGGAGGTTTTCCAAGTTTAGTTGTGAGCGCTGAAAGTAGATGGCGCTGCAGGTCAATACGGTTCTCAATTTCGATTCATTGGATTGAAATCTACATTCTCTTTGGTTGTCGTCACAGCTGTTTGTCAACTTAAAGTTTTTAACTCCAATATTTTGTTTGTTTCAAGTATTTTTATTAAGTCATATGATATTTTATAATTAAAGTTTATAATTAAAAACGCGAAACTTTCCAAAACCAACAACACAGATAACGTTGAAAACAGCGTTTTATTACTAAGCAGTGCATGAGTGCCATCTAGCAACGTCATTTGCTTTGAAGAAAATCTCTCATTAGCAGGGTAAGAAATATGCCACTGAAATGGTAAGACAAAATAATTTTATTTCATGCAACGCAATGAATCATTCTACTGCTTTGTCAGGGAATCAAGCTCGAACATGACCTTTTAAAACAAACAAATCGTAAATAAGCAAAACAACCAAAAGAAATTTAGTTTTTAAAGTTTATCCGTAGTCATAGTTTCAGTTAATTTCAATTCCAATGACATAGGTAATTTTTTTTAAAGTCTCATTATAGTGAAATTTAAGCACTATATGCAACTAATAAGTTATCGGTATGAAATTATCCACACGAGTATATAGTTCGCCTCAAACTTTATGGCGGATCGGAATAAAACGCTTTATGCGTGCTTGCGCAGGTACAGTCATGTACCCCACGCTCCACTGCGTCCCGCTACACCTAGGGCCCTTGTACACAATGGCTGATGCTGGCCCACTACAGGCCATCGCCATTGTGTACAGGGGGCAATGACGCATGATGGCGGATAATTGTCAGTGGGCAATGGTGGATGGTGCGCAATGGCGATATTGTCGGTTTTTTCAAAGGAATCGTAGCGTGGCGTGGCCGGTGTGTACACACAGTCGCCCATTGCACCCGATCGCCGATGGGGGTGGTGAATTTATTGTGGAAAGATAAAATAAAGTACTACAATTTCGCTATCGTGGAATAATGAAGAGACCTTCGACCTTCTTTTGCGCCATTTTTATTTTAATACTCTGTTGCAGTACACACTTCTTTATTACTTGTATGCTGGACAAATAAATTGCCGCAGCCATGATTACTTCGACGTCCATCGTAGTGCTTTGCACGTGCTTTGCGAGGCAGTAATGAGCCATATACCATTGTGTGAACACTTTTTCGCCAGTGGGCGATGCTGGCCTATGCTTCAAAAATTATAAGTATAGTTCGCCTCAAACTTTATGGCGGATCGGAATACAACGCCCCAAGCGTGCTTGCGCAGGTACAGTCATATACCCTTCGCTCCACTGTGTGCCAATGCACCTAAAACTGGTTACTGCGACGCGACTTGTGCCTATGTTCACATCCGCCATAAATTTTGATTAGAACTGTAATAAACTAAAGAACGTTTCGATAAGCATTCTAGAAGTATATCTTCTAATGCGCGTACGTGCCCATGAACAGAAATAAATATCATTCGAATAATTGACTATCCTGACGACGCATGCGTAAAAGCAGGTCTCTGGCCATTTGCTACGTTTTACTATATCGAGTTTTTATCGAGTAGCAAGACGAAGCGACGTACGACAAAAAATGAATCGTTTTAGGCAACATGTCGTTAGTACTGTGGTTGTACAAAATATATCAAAAGGTAATCACGCAGAGGAAAGGTCTTGAATGTAAGCTTTCGCAATTTCATTGCTGAGCTAGAAGTAAATTAATATCTTAAACGTGAACGTATGTTTGTTTATCTTTTTTTCATTTATAATGGAGCAACGAAATGGGTTGATTTTTGCACAGTGATAGTTAAAGGCACAAAAAGTAACGTAGGCAAATTTTTTCTCAGAAGTTTTTATGGGATTGTTCTTGTTGGAAAAGGAAAACGCCCATTTATGGTACTGACGTTTCTCATGCAAATGAAAAACTATTTGTAAATTATTATATTTCACTTAGAAGTTATCCTGCCATTTTCCCGCTCATTTTAAACAGAAGATTTATTTCAGAAATTAAAAAGATTAATTATCGACTAGCTTTCCGCCCGCGGCTCTGCTTGCGTGGACTACACGTTGTACCGGGACAGTTAGAGGAATGCGACGATCAAAACATTGAATTTCTAGAACATTCTGAAACTTAACTACCTAAGAAATCTCTATACCTAATCTCATAAAAATCCATTTAGCCATTTTAGCATGAAGAATAGTTATTTCACAAGTCGATTAACCAGAACGGACAGACAAACAGACACTACGATTTTTTATATATGAAAATTGCTTTTCACTCCTGACAACACCCTCTTTATGTTTGGAAAATTTCAGTAAAATCGGATCAGCCGTTTTAACGATTAGCCCTAACAAACAAACAGACAAACATACAGACAAAAACCAACTTATGTCACTCCTGATAACCTACTTTTTATATCTGCAAAGATTCATAGAAATGGTTAAGCCGTTTCGGAGATTAGCCGGAACAGACAGACAGACGGAAATACAGACAAACAAAAAGTAGCCTATGTCCTCGCGAAATACCCTCTGCATATCTGCAAAGTTTCATTGAAATCGGTTCAGCCGTTTCGGAGATTAGCTGGAACAGACAGACAGATACTGCAATTTTATTAATGTTGATTAGAAACAATCCATAAAATTATCATCTGATTTATTAGTTTTTTTTTCGCATAAATTGAACAAAAGAGTAGCCATAGTAAATAAAAAAGAATGTTGAAAGTAAACTCCGATCGATATTACTATCGATTACAATTAAAAACAAAAAAAAAATTACATTCCTGCTAGAGTAAGCTAATATCGCTTGTGAGCAAGCATTTGATTTCTTATTAGGTCTTTTATAAAACTTCGAAACTCTAGCTTTTGTTTTTCTATTTTAATGTTGTTAGTAAATTGTTGTTTTATACAACGTTTAAAACAACTTTGGAATTAACGCAAAAATAAATACCATGGTCCATACTTCGACGGCCATAATCTTTTATTATTATCCTTTGATCCAACAGCTGCATCATTTCATAATATATACGTAAGTAAATATATTACACTAACAAATAGAACGAATAGATATGTTCATGTACACAAATATTTGTCTCGGGCGGGAATCGAACCCGCAGTCAGTCAACGATAATTAAAAATATAACCGCGGCCGGCTGCTAGTTTTTCTTGAATAAGTTGAGGTATAAATAAGTAAAATTACCACCAGCTACATGATGAGTTATATATGATATTAGTAAAACTAATAAATGTATATTAGTACTAGTTACTGGGCGCTGCTTCGCCTGCGTGGACTATAGGATTTAACAATATAATTATCGGTTTCTACCCTGTCCTGAAAAATCATTGAGAAAATCGTTCCCTGTTTAGTTTCTACGTCAAAAAGCATAATAAATTGTGTCTTAAATTATACACTGTGTTTACAAGCTTTATCAAAATCGGTTCAGTGGTTTTTAATTTTATCGTGTACAAAGAAACAGATGAAATAACAAAAATTCCAAAAAAATATTGTTTTGAGTTCAGTACCAATTAAGATATAAGAAGAAGAAGATAAGACTCTCTCATAATTACGAGAAGAATAGAATATCAGTGAATACGGAAAAATGTTCGCTTATTACCTTCTCACGTAGCTCTAAGCCGATCCCATTCGAATATTTTATCAACGGCAAATCAATATCCCGGGCCAACACAGTGCGAGATCTTGGTGTGACATTAGATGCGAAGCTTACCATGTCTGAACATATAGATCTAATTGTCAGCAAGGCATACAAGAACCTGGGTTTCTTATTTCGTATAAGTAAAGAATTCACTGACACTCACTGCATCAAAGTGTTGTATTTCGCGCATGTTCGTAGTGTTTTAGAATATGCTAGTTCTATCTGGTCTCCTCAATATATAATTTATAAAAATAAGCTGGACAGAATACAAAATCGTTTTTTGAAATTCTTGTGCTACCGCCATCGGGTTAACTTTGACACCTACGTTGGACGCTGTCGCCATTTCCGCATACTCCCACTTGAATCGCGTCGCAAAGTGACCGACATGTTATTGTTGCAAGACATAATATCAGGCAGAATCGACTGCCCTGAGCGGCTAAGGCAGGTCGGCTTGAATGTGCCCGGTCGCCGTACACGTCACACTAATCTGTTCCAAATTCCTTTCTCCTCCACCAATTATGAGCAAAACGCTGTAATCACTAGACTTTTGAGGATTTACAATGAGGACTTCGGCGAACTTGACGTCTTCCATCTGTCTAGGAAATCTACAAAGACATATATAATAAAGACGCTGGCCTCTGCAGACTGAGCCATAGAACACATATGCACATAAGTACCATATTAACGCACACACACTCCTCATATATCACACCTACACTGCACACGAACATACACCACTTTAAAAATATTTTTAAACTTAACCTTAAATAAACTACGTATATTTTAACTTTGTAGTGTTGTTGAGTATTGTGCGTGTTGTTCTGTTTTGTCATCATACACGTATATAAATCAAACCTATTTGGAAAACAAAGTAATTGGCCATATTTTTAAGTACTTATTTTGTTACTAAATTATTTACTGTAAGCTGTTTTGTTTTTGAATAATAAATAAAATAAAATAATAAAATAAATTTATTTAGCGGTCTACTAATTACTATTAATTAGTTACTAATTATTACATTAAACTTAAACTTATATTAAATACATATTATTTCTTTACTTTTTACAGGTTTTTTTGTGGCGAGGGTTTTTTTATATCTCTTAACCATATTAATATGAATTGACTAGAAGCCGACTTCTACACTTACCGTTTAACCACTCATACTCTAGCTAGCTGGTGTGTACCCGTTGCGAGATGGCGAGTTTCAGTCCGAGTTTAGTCCACCCGCTTGGTTCCCGCGCACCGGCCTTCACTCCTGCGAAATTTCGTTTGACATTTTCGATACTGTGAAGCGACATTTCTGACTATTAAAACTATTAAAACTGACTAAAACCAAACGCTGCCGTCAAGTCTATGCCCATAACAATTATTTTTAGGAAAAATATCTCATGCACAGGATGAACCTCGTTACAATTTTATTACAAGTAGGTATAGATGACAAAAACTTGTCAGTCCTGTTTTGATATCGTTTCGAGATCGTGACTGAATCGATTTAATCCGTTCGATATTCATCGAGATGTGTTCGTTATAACGGTCAACGTCACTATGACAGGCGACTTCCGCAAACATATTTCCTAATATGATAATAATATTGGCATGTAATTCAATTAATGGTGGTAATCAAAATATATCATGTGTGTTTAATATAATATCTAAGATCCCACTTACTGCTTCTAGTCTTAAATTAGGCAGGCCTTCAAAGCTGTGGGATTGGAGAGAGGAGGAGAACATTTTGTTTTTATTTTTTTAAGTTTGTTTTTTACGCAGTAGGGTTTTTTATTGTATACCTTTTTATTATCTTCTTCTTACATATAAATGTAAATTTGTAGTTTGTATGAATTTAAGCCCTTTAAAATATATACGTACATACCTCTACGTAAACTTACAATATATCCTATGCATACAGATTTCATGTTTATATGCCTGATAACTTTTCCGCCCGCGGCTCCGCTCGCGTGCACTACATGTACTGGCATCACCATAATTTTTGCATATATTTAGTTTATGACCTGAAGAGTGATATAGGCTACTTCTTATCCCGGAAGGGGGTTCCAGTACAACTGTGTAGTCCACGCGCGCAGAGCCGTGGACCGAGAGCTAGTAAAAAATATAATAGATACTTACAGCAATATTTTTGTGTAAGTGTATGAAATATAGGGTATCTATAAAATGAGTCACACTTATTATTTTTTGTACCATAGACAAACTAATGATTCGACTAAGAATGGTAAGTACAGGTATCTATGTCCTTATAAATGTTTACTGCCATTTTAAGATAAAAGGAATTTAATAAATATTTAAGTTTAGCGTATGATTTCTAAGATTTATTAATTAAGATGTGGCCATAAATCTTTAATTTAAATAATCGCAAAATAAATATACGTTGTAAATCTTTCGGTCGTAATTTTGCATTATTTTGCGTTATAAATCTGAAATGCATAGGATATAAAATTAACATAATCACATCCACGCAAAGAAGTGTTAACTCGGTTGATGTATGGCTGAACCTCGCTTGACTTTTGACCCACTATACAGAATGTTTCATTTAGCTTGGATATTATATTCATTTTCCTTAAAATCTGTATATCGTACGTAATCATAACAAATTATACCTAACTATTGAGAAACTACTGAAAAGAAATGAGGAAAATAGATACAATTTTATTAGATACACAGAAAAACTAAATGTATCAACAGAACCGTTTTGACATGAATAGAATGTTCTAACGTAAACTATAATAGAACCATACACTTATCGCATGGAAATGGATTCGTTCTAAATTACAACTTATAGAACGTGTAGAGCTTACTGTACTAAACAAAAAGTAAAAAAAAAATTGGATAAGTACCTAAGTGATTAAAAAAAAAAATGGGGTGTGGCTGTGTCGTGGACACGGCCGTGTGTTGTACGTGAATACGTTTTTACGTAACAATTAATGTTTTCTATATAAAATATATTATTATTTATGTATTGAAACGTGCAATTGCTGCTGTCCAATGTGTCTTCATAATCGATGATCGTACACAATCAATGCCTACACAGTCCAGTGTCGATATAGAAGTGATTTCATTATCCACTTGCATAATTTCAACCGGCCCAGCTGCCGATGTACTGGCACCGTCTTTGATCCGCTCGGCCACATTTATTCTTTTACGTTCCCGGCACTGCTTGACTCGGTCATATGGTGTTTTTTTGGTGCCATTAGATTCTTCTTGAGAAGCCCTTTCTAACCGTATACGATCTTTGTATTTTGATTTGGCTTTTTGACGCGTATAGGCCGACATTGTATATTTTTTATATGATTATTTTATTATTTTAACGTATAACATTCACTGTCACTATTTTGCACTAAGCTTTTATACACAATCGATAGCTTTTGGCGCGAGCTGACTATTGAAACTTAAACGAACCTCGTAGCTCTTTCAAGTCAAAAGTTATACTAAGTGGAAATCTCGATACGCAGCAAAATCATCTCAAAATGGCGGCGCTTCCCCCTCCCCCACGCGCGATGCGTCGCAGTCCTTACTTGGCGAAATGAATTCTTTCATTCTTTAGCTATTCAATGGTGTACTTAATTGAATTTAGGATGGGGATGATAGATATGAATCTGCAGCATCAAATTGTATCCCCCGATTTTGTTATCATTGGTTTTTTTGACTTGCCTCCCACTATGGAAGCAATTTTAAAGACGTATTCACGTCAAAAATTTAACTGTAAACATGTCTATCTCGGTAACCGTTAGTTTGCGCCATCTGCTTATTCGAAACTCATCCGCACATTTTGTTTAGTTCGGTAAACTCTGCATGCCCTCGAAGTTATTATATTATATGCGTCGTGTTTGTCTGAACGATAGAGCATGTAAAGGTTACCGAACTACGCTGCGGACCGAAACTTTTCTAACGGTAGATGCCTACCTTAAATCTATTTTTCTACACCATTATTTCTATTGTAATTCTGAAATTTTCCCTTCACCATTCTCATGATGTGGTTTTTAATCTATACATTTCTAACATTGGAAGGTTTCTAATTAGGTTTAATCAATTTTTAATACTGCGTTCTAGATTATTTTCCTGATCATGCTCTACTGTTAAAAAAGGCAGCGTGATTACAGTTACCTTTACGTGGAATCCAGAATACTAAGCCAAATGATTACAAATTTATAAAAGAAATAAAAAATCACGCTGTATAATAATGTCTGAACTATAACGTCTTATTCACGCGTTTATAGGCACCTTAATATCAACAGTCCCATTTAAATAGTCACAACCTGTCAAAATGGCATGAGTCGATGAGAAATAGTTTTATAATAAGTTTGTAATAAATCACATGATACGTAAGCGAAATAAGATCTTGCGTAGAATATTTACACTAACATTTCAAAACGGATCATGACTCGTCGTATGGTTGGGTTCGGTTGCATCCAGTTAAACCTTAACCGATTGGGGGGAAAAATATAATATAGTATTCAGATCAACAAAAACTAGGTTTAGGTATACGTTTTTGATTTTTTAAATATTTTGATATCACATAAGAAAAAAAAACACATTACAATTAGTTTCATATTGAACATGTTGTGAGAAATTACACAATTTCGAAAAAAAAGCTGGCGTATTTTTATTGGCTTATGATTTAAATAATTTAAAAAGCATAATACCTACTTTTTGCTGATCTGAATACCTTATAATTTTTTTGTGCCAATCGGTTAAGGTTTAATGGGATGCAACCGTTAACGCCGTTTGTATGGAAATTTGTCACTACACCATCTTATTAAATCTTCAATGAAATAGAAATGCTATAGAATAAGTTAATGGTTATGATTACTTGTGATAGTGAAATTGTCATAATTTATCCTACATTTTATGCTTTTTAATTTGAAGTGTTTTATTGTATACGTACCTAGAAAGAGTTTTGGCGCCAAAAATCGTCTATAAAAATATCACTGTTCCGTTATGATTTACGCACAGGGCAACATTTACTATACGGTCATTATGGCGTGGCGAGAGTATGTAGTCTATTTAGTCAACCAAATAAAGATATGAGGATATATATATCTTGGCCCATACTTTGTAGTTAGTCAATCGCGTGGCTCTATTTATAACTCTAAATAACTTATTTTATAATGACTTAACTACTTCTATCTATTTATAACAAATTATGACTTACGTACATTAACATTAGAAAATACTTTATAAACTTGGCAACCTCACGCATGCAGATAGGGACGGTTAAATACATACAACTACGTAAAAGCTGGCCTGTCAATTTTGTTGAAATTGTATTGAGCCGCTCTATCTAGAGATAAAAATGATCAATAACACATATGCATTTACACATGCGTTAAAAAAATAACCGATATATTTTGTTTTCCTTACGCATATGTAAAGCTTAGGTATGTGTCAGTAAATCGCTTGAACCTACCAGCTTTTTTTCTATTTTTTTCATAAGTTTACAGTCTTAACAAATGATCTGATTCTATTTGTATAGAAGTCATTTTTTTAAATTACAGTGTATGAAGCCTTTACAAACATTTGAAACATGAAATTATATAGTTATTAGTTTGTGTTGACATGACTTTACTTGGTTATTGTATACATTGTGCAAGTCTTTGTATGGATCCACATACATTTACAATCAATTGTTTACAAACTTTAATACATTGTAACAATAATAATTTAATTTGTATTGCACCATTTTATTGTATTAAGTTTATCTGTGTAATGTTACCTACCGTCAATTTGTCCATTTTTGTTGGATGCATTTTTATTTTTTGTATAAGCTATTTCATGTAAAATAAGAGGCTTATGGTCTATGAGGAATAACATGATTATTATCTAAGCTAATTATCCATCAGCCCCTTTTATACCCCATTGCAGGGGCTTAGGATTCCCCTCGAGATGAAGGGGCTTGGAGCTTAAATCTATCACGCTGCTCCAATGCGAGTTGACGGATTGTAAAGACCACCATTAATTGACAGCAACCGGGACAGACTGGTAGTTAATGTAAACTCATTGTTACACGCCCGGATTCGAACCAAAGCCACATGGCCTTATAAATTTGAAACAGATTCTTAAACAGCCGGCCGATCGCGCGGTGGTGTCAGTTAGTATGCGAATAAGCGAACGAAGGGAAGTAGTGATGGGGGAGTGTGGACTACTTATTACATTTATGTAGATTAAAAACTAAATAATGTGAATCTTCAAAAACACTCGAAAACGAAGCCGCTAGAAAAAGCTAGACTATAGTTCGTAATAAATGTTATGTATTCAGCAAATGAACAAATTATGGGAGTATTATTGACGCTAAAATTGGCCAACGAAATCGGCACCCTGCTGGGTTATTACCTAAACGGAATCGATTGCTGATTTTACAATAGTATCTATCAAACTCGATTTCGTATTAAGTATATGTAATGCAAATTAATTTGCTATCGATTGTGTTGCCGCCATCGTAGAATGTGGTAACTGAAATGCCATTACAATTTCATCGTAATTGTGAATTTTAAATATTTTTTAATATCTGTGGCGAATTCGATTCACAAATTGATTTGTGATTCGAAATAGATTTCATTATTAGGTAATATTTCCGTTTTGCAGTCATAATCGAACCACGAGACGCGCATTAAAGTGTGACCATTTTTAGAAGATTTTAACTATTTAGTAGTTTTAAGACTGCATATAAAAATTTTAGGTTGCGTAATAGTTTTCAAAAATTAAATAGTAATTTTGTATTTCATTAATATAATTTTGTTATATGTATTTATTACATTATTTTTCATATAATTTATCTTATTTATTTCTATCTTTGTCTTTTCTAATTTCTAACAATTATTGTGTACGCGTATTTTTTTGCGATTAGACAATGGCGACTCTCTATTTCTTTTACTGCAAATAAATAAACATTTATACAGACTAAGGTTCATAACTTCTTAGTAGCAATAATACAATTTTTTTTTATTTTTATGTAGAAAATGTGGTTTTAATTCTATAATTATAGAAAGGCAACACTGCTAGGTCTGTCATTAGTGCTCAGATCTAAAACGTCCAATCTTAATAGTTACGTAACCTAAACTACCCGATTTGTAACTGGCATGCATTGCGTGTGAGAATGTGAAGATACACTTTACAGCGTCCGGGACCGACTGCTTAACGTGCCCTCCGAAGCACGGTGTCAGTGATATTGTGTACTTAAGTCAGAAAAATTCATTGGTACACGCCTGGATTCGAACCATGGCCCTATGGCCTTGTAAATTTGAGACAGGTTCGTTGCGCTCTGGGCTATCACGACACTTTTTTTTAATATGTATATATTACTAAAAAATAATACTATTTAAGTATGTATATCAGTTGTCTAGTACTCCATAATACAAGCATAATACTTGGTTACTTTGTGACTAGACGGCGCTGTGTGAGCTGTCCCAAATATTATTATTATTATGAATTAATGTGTCTACGAAGTTTTTTTATGCTAATATTTACAATAGATATGGTAAAATCAAACTAATTACTTCACGTAAAATGTATGTTTTGGTATGGTCGGCCGTGGGTCCTCAAACCAAGAAGAAAATAGTTTTTGGTTACAAGAAACAAAAAAAAAGATTTTTAGTTACCTAAAAATAGTGACAACATAACTATTGCTATAAGTAATCAAACTCATTTGTACTAGCTTACCAACCAGTAGCTTGCATTTTAACAAACTTTGTTTTAAAATTACCAAAGTTTTGGTATTTTCATAGTAACACAACTAGTTTTGTTAACTACTTTCAGTGAAGAGCAAGCAAAATACGAGCACACTGCATGATGAGAGTTCTTCACGGTTTGCTTATAAATTTGTATAGAGACGTTCCACTCCTTGTTTTTAGACAGTTAGATAACTTATTTAATAAATATTGGCTACAAATGGACCAATCAGTTTATCGACTATCAAAAAAGTCGAAATTGGTAATTATTTTTACATAAAAAAGTTTGTAATTATGTGATCCACTTAAAACAAACATTGATCCGAAATCCAGACGTGATATTTATTAAAACCCTAGAATTATTATTGTTATAATGAACAAACATTTATTGCAACAAAAAAAAAACAACATTAGTTACGGATAGGCAAAGGTTATTGAATCATACATCCGAGTAATACTAGAATAGATATACAAATAAATGTACAAATATTACTCGACGACTAGCTATTTGTACATTTGTATTAGGCAAGGTGAACCATAATAAAATTGTTGCGATCTTATTTGTTCGCTTTTTGTTGTACAAAAATGTTTCATCATTAAACTTAAATACGAGCACACAGCTGTTTCTAACGGTACACGGTTTTTATTGACATGTACTTTGTAGGGAATATTTAATTTATTCCTAATTGTTTACAAAGGAACAGAAAAACAAATAGGAATGACTGTTGCATGAAAATATTTTTACATGTACCGTTGTATATTATGATATCTACATTCTCCAAGAATAATTAATTTCTAAAGGGTTTTAATAAATGTCAAGTCTGTATTCTGGATCAAGGTTTGTTGGAAGTTTGATTAGATAATTATAAACTTTTTTCTTTACCATAATATTATAAAGAGGAAATATTTTTATCTTTATCTTTATCTTTTTTGGTTGTTATGGATAAGCTCAAAAACCATCCAACTAATTTAAAAAAATTCTTTCACCTATCACATCATCAACGAGTAAAATGGGCTATGTTTAATTTTTAAACTAGTTTCCGCCCGCGGCTCCGCTCGCGTGTATTACACAGTTGAACCGAGACCGCTATAATTTTTTGCATAGGTATATGTAATTTATATAAGCTGAAGAGTGATACAAGCTACTTTTTATCTCGGAACAGGAGTTCCGGTACAACTGTGTAGTCCACCCGAGCGGAGCCGCGAGCGTAAAGCTAGTATATAAATAAAATTACCGATTTATGTTTTTTGACAGGTAACAAATCGATTGGCTATTTGTAGCCAATAATAATTAAATAACCAATCAAACAGTTAAAAAACAGGAAGGAAGGAAACGTCTTAACCAAATCCATATGCAAACTGTGAGGAATTCTCATACTTCAGCGTACACGCATCTTCCTCGCTTTTATTTTGAGAACCTACGATCGACCTCAAACGGACCTTTTTTGTAAAGTAATCCGTTCGATGTTGCCATGTCTATTGCAAATATTATAGACCAGCTCTCGCATTTCAGTTATATGATTGTTTCCAGTGTTATTGTTTCGTATTTGTTGTGATGTATACGTTATTATTATTTCGTTGGTTAAAAATTTGGCGACAACGTATCTATATGTGTCGTGATAGCATTCAGTGCGTGATAGCCGTGTGGTGGCGAGCCTGCTCCTTTTGGTTCGAATCCCAGGGCATGTACCAAAGAGTTTTTTATGACGTAAATACATAACTATCACTTACTCTGTGCCTCGGAGTTGGTCCCGGTTCCCATTATCAGATTGCAGTCGTTGAAATCCATCAACCCGAACTGGAGCAGCGTGGTGGACTAAGTTGCAAGCACTCTTAGTCCGAGGGTAGGCGTAAGCTCCTGCAGTAGGGCATAATGGGCTGATATGGTATCTATACGTTGATGATTATTACACTAAGACATAGGAAACATTACACTCCAAACTTATTTTACATTCATTCCTTTGTATCGGGTCGATTTTTTACTATAAAACATATCGACGCCTACACAAACCCATAAAGTTGTTCAATATAAATAAACTTATACACAGGTGCAAACCTCCCGGACTATTAGTGTAGTACCGCATTTGCATATCTCGATTGTTATCGATACAATAGAACGCGTCGGAAGTGCCTTATACTGTAAACAGGATTACCAACATCAAATGTCAAACTTGATATTCCACCGAGGAATATTATTTATGGTGTAATTAAAATGTTTGACCATTTATTTATTTTCTTGGTTTTGTATTTATTTTTGATGTTATTTCGAATCGTGTTATGATTAATACATCTTACAATAGTAAGTATACAGGCAACTGTGCAAATATGATATATATACTTGTACGCTACGTGCTAAAGGAATATCATTTAAATTTAACTTTTTAATTTATTAGTTTCATAAATTACCTATTAAATCTATCGTTTTATTTCATTTCCTATCATGTCTCATTTTTCTATCATCTATTATTTTTTGACTAGCATCCAGAATAAAAGAAATTGAAACAGGAAACATGCTCTAAAAGTTTAAAGTGATAAACTAAAAAACATACCACACCATACCATCAGCCCATTAATGCCCCATTGTAGGGGCTTAGGCCTCCCCTCGGGATGAGGGGGGTTAGAGCTTAATCCACCCAGTGCGGGTTGGTGGATTTCTACGACTGCCATATATTGATGGTAACTAGGACAGGTGGCTGAACGTGCTCTCCGAGGCACAGAATCAGTGATAGTTAGGTGCATAAGTTAGAAAAAACTCATTGGTATATAGGTACATGCCCTGGGATTCGAACCACGGCCTTCTAAACAAGAAGCGGGCTCGCTACTACTCGGCTATCACGACACCTTGACTAAAAACAAAAACAATTTGATCGAAATTGTGAATTAAGTACGTACATATTTAATGCTTTTATTAATAATATTGTAGTTTGATCAGTCGTCTTTAAATTAGAAACCGATAAATTAGAAAATATTGCGTTTTCGCGTATCCGCATTTCTTATCCGCGGGAAATGTGATAAAGTTATCCGATAAACGACTAACTTTTAATCTAATCTAATCCCATACGATACCCTTGTCACTGCACTTGTACACGTCGCCGGCTTATCGACTTCGCGTACCATTCAATGCACAACATTAATAGTTTATTCCCTGTTTACATACAAACTTGTGTCAGATTTGTCACGATACAAACTTGAGAATGTTAACGTTTTAATTCGAATATTCCTATCGAATAGAGTATTAATTTAATACATTAAATTATTTAATAGACTATTTAACGTATAGAAAATATAAATATATGGTATATTTAAATTGTAATGATTGTAAATAATAAAATTAAACAATGTGCCTAAAGGAGATACAAAAACTTCAGTTAGACAGTGTGAAATGGCAATAACAAATTAATGTAAGTTGTAGTGTAGCAACTGACTTGCCTTTTTTGTTGTCTCCATCCATCCATCCATCAGCCCACATTCGTCCACTGCTGGACATAGACCTCTCCCAGGGCACGCCACACTCCTCTATCCTCAGCCTTCTTCATCCAGCCACTACACAGCCTCTTAGCCTCTTTCTTGTCTATGTTATCTATACTCGAGTGAGTGCCATTACATGAATCTTGGGTATGGATTGGAATTTTCATTTATATTCATCACAGGCCTAAAGTACACGAATTACAGATACATACTAGATATTTACTGTGGGTTGTGTTAGAGTGATGTGATTGAATCAATTATGTTATACGCACGAGATATCGCAACGTGACAACAATAATGCGAGCAAAAAATATACGCCACAAACATGATTAGCCACAAACTAAGCATACGCCACTTTATATTTCGATATATTCATTCTAAAGTAGAATCTATTGTGGCACACGTAAAATTCTTACTAGAAAAGTAAAGAAAGATTCTGAAATTGCATTTCATGTGTAATTTCACAAAATGTTTAAACGAGCAATGGTAAAGACTTATAGTTTGTCGAATCTCTGAACCTCTCATATTGCGCACGTTTTCGTTAGTTTAAAAAAATGCGACGCTCAGTCTTAATGATTCTGAAATCTAAAAGTATACACGGGTAAAAAAAACAGTCCACTACATTTTTCTAAACAACTGAACAAAAAAATTTCAAAGGAAATTTCTTGCAATCGTACCTTATCTTATTCAAATGAGTTGTATTTACCACAAAAGTGTCACACATAGACAATGAGTAATGTAATAAGTAATTTCCTGTAATTTCACATCATGTCTCTCGGTCATGTCTAGTTAGAAATGTGTAAATTTCATATGGGTGTTGCCATTAACAAGAGAAGAAAACGCTAACGAGCTCCTCGCTTTCATAAATATACAGTGTTGCCAGCAACCGATTGACACAGAGCGATGTCTATGACTCGAGAAGTCGGAAAGTCGCGCATAGAAAATGTTAAATAGTTCTGTGACATTCATGGTGATATGGTGATAATTTATTATTATGTTCATGTAATTTACAGGTTTTTCGTTTAAGAAGTAAGCATTTTACTTATTCCAAGTCGATGAAATATAAGTACGGTATTGAACAGTGCATGTTGTTGATGCTGATTTCATCTATTTGCTGATTTACGAATATGAGGCGAGTCCCTTAACATAAGTAGGCCTCACTAAAGGAATTGCCAAAGCAAATTTTTAATTTTTCAAACCCTGCTCCATACGTTTTAATATATGCGTAGTAAAAGTATAGAATCGTTTTGTAAACTTTTTTCCTGTGAATCTCCAGTTATGTTTTGATGGGTTCATAAATAAAAGAAAAAAAGTTTTTTTAACTATAATGTTTAGGGTTCAGTAGCCAAATGGCAAAAAAGAAACCTTATAGTTTTCCCATGTCCGTCCGTCCGTCTGTTTGTCTGTGTATCTGTGGTTTTTCTCGGAATCTATTGGCAATATATAAATGAAATTTGAAAGGTAGGTGTAATCGAACGACGTAACGACGTAGTGAAATGAAGATTTTTTTTTTGGGATAGGCCATACATGTAACTGAAATACGCAAAAAAATCATCGTATATTAATGCGAGAGGTACCAAACGATAGGTTTTAAAAAACGATACCAAGGTTTCAAACATTTTTTTTTATTTAAGTCAATAGTTGTTTGGATATGCACTCATAAAGTTTTAATTTTTGTTAGAGTCACCCCCCCCCCCTCTCTACCAGCTAAACTGTTGTTTTTAGATATAAAAATTTATGACAGGAGTATACATAAAATAGTTAAAAGGAAAACTATCACAGCTAACTGGACTGTATTATTTAACAAGTAATAGATTTACTTATAAAATGTACTTTTATATGTAAAAAATTTGTAAAAATCCCATAGAAAATGACAGATAGCGTTTACCCAATAAGCGAAAACTAGATGCATTTTATCATTGTGATATTATTGTGAAAGATAATTTGAAAAAAACATTTTATTTTGAAAACTGTATTGTATTACTAGGTACTATAAATTTACACTTTCCTTAGTAAGGCTTATTCTCTTCACAATAGATTCAATACTAAGAGTCAAAGGTTCACTGTAATAAAATAAATAATAAAAATTGTCTCTAGCTGTCAGTGCACTCGTGTTATTACTTTTTGGATTAGCCAGAGAGGATCGTGCGCCTTCTAAATAACTAACGAAATAAAAATGAAATATATTTATACAATAATTCTTAAATTACATAATAATAACGATTAATGGTTAAGTTCGATTAACGTCATGCTCGTTTTTTTTTTTTTATATTGTATGGTGGTACGGAACCCTTCGTGTGCGAGTCCGATTCGCACTTGGCCGGTTTTTTTTAGTGTGGCAAACGCCAAAATAATAAATTTTTCCACTTTTTAAAATAAGACCTAAATTTCAATTTAAAATATTGTGGCTATAACATTAGAGCTTCAATGGATTCTTTGTGTACGGAACCCTAAAGACGGAAAGAACTAGTTGCATTAAATCAACATAACTAGATGACAAAACAGCAAAATGCGCGTCGGCGCAGGCGCAAAACCGAAACGTCATCGCCAATAAAAAGATGGCGTCCGCAAACGCCATTCAAGTCAATTCGATACAATAAAATTAATGAGCTCTCATAACGCCGTTTTATACCGCGCGTATATTATAAATACGATACGATTTTATGACAATCGATATTTTTGATTTATGGTCGATATATTAACATTTTGTCGTACATAGCGATCTAGTTGGCGTAGAGTGTAAATCCAGCGATTCATTGCACCTAAAACATTTGATTTAAGACATTGAAAGTATTGAAATGAACTCTATGGATTGTGCCTTCCACGTGGAAATTAAATTAAAAAAAAAATCTTTATGGCTTGTAACCAATGAAATCATAAATGTTCTACTGCTCTATAATAATATAGTCTGACTGGTGATCGAGTGGTTCGTGGCCCTACACTGAGAAAAATCCTACTGAAATTTCTCCTAATAAATAAATAAATGAAATAAGTTAGTTAATACTAAAATACGTGTAGGTTATTCCCACGTCAACAAAACTATTGTAACAGTTACAAATCCGGTATTGTATTATTTTTCTATAAAATCTTTATTTTTACTTCGAGATAATTTTTCACTTTTTCCTTGTACCTTATACACATTGGTTAGGGTGGCTACAAATACAACAAAAAGCTAATAGTAACTACTAAAAATTTACTATGATAGGAATTATTAAAGTTTAACATATTCCGTATTTACTAACCTAGTTCAGTAGATATTGAAATGTAATTATTCGTGTTATTGTAATTATTAAAATTCAAATATAAAATTAATTGCGTCGGGAATCTTAAACCGATTTTATAAAATCAGCAAAACTTTTTTTCTCGGTGTAGCTGTAGACCCAAGGGTTGCGGGTTCGATTCCCGCTCGGGGCAAATATTTGTATGCTTAAACAACATATCCATTTGTTCCGTGTTGGCGCTGTGTGGGATGTACCAGATATCATTAATACTATGGCGGATATTCTAAGAAATAAAAACAAATCAAAAACGAAAAAAAAAAATAAGGGATCTCCATTCGTAAGGAAAGTGTTTCTTGTGGTCTATCGTAAAAACGGTAATACACACAAATATCAAACTTGGTGTGATTATAGTGCAAACACTGAACTAACACTGCAAATAAAAAAAACTGGACAAGTATGAGTTAAGATCTCTCTCTTTCTCGCTTTGTTTTGTTTATTAGAATACCACCATACCATCAGCTCGTTAATGCCCTGCTGCAAGGGCTCAGGCCTCCACTCGAGATGAGGGGGCTTGGAGCTTAGTCTACCACGCTGCTCCAGTGCGGGTTGTTGGTTTTTAATAATTTTTTTCCAGTGCGGGTTGGTGTGTGGTGTGGATTTCATCTATTGGTGGCAACCGGGAACGACGACGGCTTAACGTGCTCTCCGCGGCACAGAGTCAGGGATAGTAATGTACATAAATTAGAAAAAAATCATTGGTGCATGCCCTGGGATTCGAACCACGGCCTTCTAAACAAGAAGCGGGCTTGCTACTACGACATATTGCTTATATTATTGCTATAATAAATATCACAAATATATTGTGTGGTGTTGCGGAACCTTCGGTGCACGCTTCGCCGGTTTTCATATACCTATCTGTTGGGATCACATATTCGATGCATGACGTCTCATTATATTGCACTTTTGTGACATTCGCATTCATGTCAAATTACCTTTTGACATTTATGTACTGCATTTATTTATTCTACGCATTTTACACCGCGACATAAACTATACATTATCATAAACAACAACAAAAAAAAAAAAGAAAATGAAGTCAGCAAAAGGTTAATTTTATTTACGTGTGATCCTCTATTACAAGTTCCATATTATTATCGCTCAAGTAATTGCAATTTAGTTATAATTTTTGTTATTGTATAATTGCAATGAATGACGCAAATTATAGTTTAGAATAACAACTCCATTAAAGTTAAAAAATTCTCTCAGAAATGAATGAAGGTGTTAATTTTAACTGTCATACTAGTCAATTTTAATTACATATATAAAATATGTACATAACAACTTAAGGTTCTAAAAATTTTTAGGGTCCCGTAGCCAAATGGCAAAAAAGAACCCATATAGTTTCGCCATGTCCGTCCGTCTTTCTGTCTGTCTGGTTTTTTTTATTGGCAATATACAGATGAATTTTTTAAGGTAGGTGTAATTTATGAACCGCTACACAATGACGTAGTGAAATTAAGAATTTTTTTTTCGGATACGGATACATGTAACTGAAGTACGAAAAAAAAATTCATCGTATATTAACGCGAGTGGTACCAAACGGTAGGTCTTAAAAATGATATCAAGATATAATTTTTTTTTTATTTACAAGCGCTTGCGTTTATACCATGGGATTTATTTATGGCTGGGTTGATGCTTAAAACTAGAAATACAAAAGAAAATCGTTGAGAGGCTTTTTTATGTACTGATAAATATTGTATTCGTATACTATATAAATAATTTTTTTACAGATAGTCTTACTGCACCAAATTTTGTAGCAGACTAGAAGGTGCACTCTTGCTAAACTTAGCGGCTCAAAGTCCACTAATTTTGTCGACTTCATTTACTTAAATTTACTTAAATTATTGACTTAAAATTTTTTTTTTAACACATTTGCTATTGATACAATCTTTATGACATCGAAACGTGTACTGTAATGTTGTATTCTACAGTACTAGGCCTTTTTACTTTACACAAATCATAAACGAGCATTCTGTTTGTGACGTATGCGTAAACCGCGAAAAGCATTTCGCTCGCGCCCTTAGCTCTCGCCATTATTACATTTGAAGTATCTACCTAATTTTAATCGGAAATGTATTGAAACCGTTGTATAATGCTCGAACCTACTCAGTAAGCTGGCTATTGTAGTCATCAGTTTGTAAATACCTATAAACACCTCGACTATAATATGCAGCTTACCGTACTTGCATCGTAATGTACTATTATTGGTATCCACCTTTCATTCAATAGTATGTAACTAGTTGTGACGGGTACACACAAAGGCCTAGACACAATACACATTTAGGTAACCAATCGCGTGGACCATACGCGCATTCCGCCCATCTCTTTCCTCATCCTATGGCTCAAATGTAAACTTTCATTCTCGAACTAAACGGCTAGCATAACTCCTCTATTGAACTAATTCGAAACTCGGTGGTCTTGCTAATCTAGTTACAGAGTACAATCACCTACTTAACGGATTAGCTTAGAACATTATTTATTAAGAATTTTTATGTCGCAAATTACAAAAAAGCCAAAAAGTTAAGTAAAAAACTTAGCCTTCTTCACTATAAAATTATATTAATATTTTAATGAATACATAATTTTTACATTTAAACTTTCAAGGTTCCCCTAGACAAGCCCGATTTTATTGCAGCAGTAGGATATAAGATCACATGCGTCCTATTGTAAAGTGTACTAAGAACAGATATCTTAATATCGCAGGCGATAAAAATGCAAATCGTGCATCAGAAACTTATATTAATTATCGTATGTGTGGATCCCCCTGTTTGAAAGTCTAAAATCATGACCGTCTAGTCGAGGTTTTAGCCTGCGCATGGCTTTGGAAAATAAATACAGAAATAGTCTGTTATCACTTGAATATAATTAGCGAATTTTTTTAATATTCAAACAATGCATAACTAGGAAGCAAATTTAGTAGTTTTCACACTAGGTCATTGCCTTTATAGTGGGCAACCTCCCCAGGTCTGTAATAGAATTATTGCTTAAGAAGAAAACTACAAAAAGTTAAGTAGGTAAACATTGAATATTTTGCTTTGTAAATGTGTGTGAGTGCAGGTTTGACTGTGTATAGAGGTAAGTGGGGATGGAGGAGGAAAGGGAATGAAATTAAATCAACTGTTTAATTACGATCTCCGTTTGACGATAAGATAGAGATATGAGGTGTTTGGTGACTGATTATTTAGCCTCTTTTACAGTACAATTCCCTATGTCGCAAGCCGCGACAATTTTGTTGTGAATGAAGACGGACATATACTCCAAAAATTTCTTTGCAAAGTGTACAAATATATCAGAAAAGACCAATAAAATAATTTTAATAAGAAAAAGTCATAAATTATATCGAAAATACTGTAAAAAAACTTTATTACTAAAGACATTTGGTTCAATTTGTCTTGCAAATTGCAGGTACCTCCAGTTTTACATTACTTTCCAAATAGATCTGTACTTATTGTGTTTGCAAAGATGATCCACGTATAAATATAATTCCAAGTGAAAAATAAAGCACATCACCGAATCTATTTTACGTTTTTAACACTACATTATAATTCACTAATGTAATAATATTAATCTTTTGTATACAGGTCTGATTTTTTGAACAGATTGCGACCTCCCTTTCATAACGAATGCGACCCCTCTAAGGGTCGCGAACACAAAGTTGAGATGGCCTAAGCGTTGTACTATTTTAGAGTTCAAAAACTATGAAGATTTCAAAATCTCACCATCAAAAACAAAAATTGAAAGCACAAATTACTGTAAATCTGTGATATAGGCCACGTAATTAAAAAAAAACTAAGGACGCATGACACGGAAGATGTCAAACGTAATATATACTACTTGAATGAATGAATAGATATAAAAACAAAATTTGTATCTAAACTTGTAATGGGAGATACAGAAATAACAGGAGCGAAGGAATGCATAGGAGAGCAACGTAGCAACGACAAATAACCAAATCCAGAAGTCAACTCGTATGCACATAAAAACGCACAGACCAGAAAGCTGTGATAAATTATTTATTTATATTTTACTCTACTAAGGTAAACACTGACAATGCCTATACAATGAAACCTATAAAATGAAAAATTAAATTTATACTAACCAATTCAAATCTAAACGTCGACGGAGAGTCCTCATATTTCATTGAACCTTGCATGTTAATTTACACGCCTACGAACACGTGTGACTCTAGGATTGGTTGAGCTCGTGGCGACCCAACATTGTAAGTACTGCCGCTATATTTACGTACCCAAAGTACGAAGCAAAAAAGGTGTGCCTCCAATTAAATTATTATTTTTGAAACAAGGCCAAATAGAAAGTTTCGTAGGCGAAAAAGTCGTCTGAGCATCGATCAGTGTCACCAAAGAGCACATTAATATTGTCACACGTATTTAATGTGACAGGTTACACATGTAACTTTTAAATAGTCAACATCGAATAAATACAGTTATATATCATATTAACACCTTGTCAGTTCAGTCAAGTTTTTATGCATAAATAAAATACATTTATATTGAAACAGGGACAAAGTGTATACGGAGTGTTCGGCTGAACGAAGTCTAAACTTTTAGAACGTGTAGATTGTACTAAACTAAACAAAAAGCTGCACGTGAGCAGATCACGCAAACTAACGGGTACTGAGAAAAACATGTTTATAGTTTAATTTTTTTAAATCAATCTTCTCTTTGAAACTCTTTGTTTAGTTCGGTAAGTTCTACACGCTCTGTATGTTTGGACAATATTCAACTGAACACAGCCGAAAACACTGCATATAATATACCTACTGCGTGTTCGGTTGAACATAGTCCAAACATGTTGATCTTACAGAATCGAACAAAAGGTTTCAAGTGAGCAGATAGCACAAACTAACGGTTACCGAGCAAAATATGTTTAAAGTTTCATTTTCTATCCATTATTTTTGAAAATTTTTGTTTACTTTGGTAAGCTCTACGCGCCATATAAGTTTTGACTACGTTCATTCAAACAAACAAGGTAACTGGTAAAATGTAAACTCAAAAGAATTATACAAAAAAATCTGGCAATAGTAGGTAATTGTGTGTGGATATTTTAATTAACAAATATAAATTCAAATATCGAGATTAGATTTTGGTATAAGGATATGTGCGAGCTTTTGTCATTGGAAATGACTTTCATTTCGTTGGAGTATAGGGAGTCATTTGGGAGTTTTGTGAGACAGGCAGATTGCACGAAGAGTTTTTATCAGAATATGAGGATGAACGTGGTGTCAAAAGACGCAGCTCGGCGAGCTCTACTGGCATAAGACAATTTGGAAAAAGTACAAAAACAAAAAAAAATATCGCAAAAAACGAAAAAAATCGCATATTTTTTCGCATTAATACGGGTTGTTCGATCGAAATGTCATACAGAATGTTATATTTCGAAGTTTTAAGAAATTGGTGTAAATAAGTATTCGAGCACAGAACAGATTTTCGCAGTATCCACTTTCTCGTTACTTGCCACCAGATGGCCCTCTAGCATTTCTTATTCTATAACCAGAAATTATATAAAAATGTAATCCACGCGGGCGAATCCGGGGGCGGTTGCTAGGTAATACATAAATAATAAATATTTGTTCACCTAATTAGATTGTATCGTATTAATAGTCTAAGTTTGTCACATCCCACCTTGCATGGAGGGTAATTTTTCCTCATTTAACTTGTTAAGCGGAAGGGTTAATGTTAAAGTAATTAATGTCATAGTAAGAGAAAGGCATGTTTTACAAATATTTTCTACTGAACGTATGCAACGGCTATTGCTGGGGTAGGTTACCCATTGTATTATCTGACAGTAATATACTTTTTTAAAGGATAGCGAAACTTTTTTATGTTTTGTGAATTTAAAAAAATGGAATAATTTGATAAAGCATACGTAATCTACTAAAGGTTACCGCGAAAATTACTATCAATAATCTTGTTGAGAAATACGCGCTTGACATTGGATTATTTACGTCAGGTACCTTTTTTTCTTGTACACATTATCATAGAAATAGTTTATAGTTTACGTCATGAAAGTACCAATAGACTCATCTTCTAGGCAAGTTTCAATCCGCTTTCAGTCCGCGAGGTCCCTGCGCGCCAGCCTTAAACTCCGCGAAATTGCGTTTGACATTTTCGAGACTGTGAAGAAACATTTTTGACTCTATTAAAACTTCACATTAAAACCAAACGCTGCTGTCAAATTTATTTACTCTATGGTTTATGTAATACTAGCGACTCGCCCCGGCTTCGCACGGGTAGCGGAGCAATGTATCCCGTAGTGTTGTTTCTGTCATAGTACCGCATCTGCTTGTTACGGCGAAACATATATATATATATATATCTACAACATTTATAACCCTGTCTAACTTTTACATCAAGCGCCCGCCTGACTTTGCCGCCCGGCCGTTTGCCCACAATAGTTTTTATTTCGCTATATCTCTTAAGATATTAATTTAAATTTTAATTTACATAATATACATGAAATGTTGAAGGTAAATGACGTATTTAGCTTGATAAGGATTAATACTATATCCGTATAAATTGCTTTCCAATTACCGTATCAGATGAAACCATATTTTTAAACATAAAAATAGGTATAGTATGCTATCCGTAAAAGATAGACATATGCCATTGTGGATTTTTCTTCAGTGCTTTGAAAGAGGAACAATCTCTACATACATTGTTTTGTTATATCTTAAAGGGATTAGGCAGCGTTTTAGATGAAAGCTCTCAGTCGGTTCGATTTTTTCCGACTTCAACCATAATCGTCATATTTCAAATAATTTGCACAAAACATCAATGTAATTATACATACAAACCATCCTCTTGAATCACTCAGCCCATTGATGTCAAGCATATGCTAATCCGTTTGGTAGTTTTTGAGTTTATTGCTTTCAGACAGACAGACGCGGCGGGGACTTTATTTTATATGTAGTAGTAAATATTTTTTCATTTTCGTAGATGAAAACACCAATTTTGAACGCATCCATTCATTCTCTGTCCTTTTGTAACAATGTTCACGTTTCGCAATTTTACAAGGCTATTCTACAAATTAATGACTTCACGAATCTCTTTTACATTTTGGATTTAAATAACTATTTTTTTTAAATTAAAAGCATTTTTGCTATTACTATCGTACTTCTAATGCCTAGTGTCGAATTTCGAATATAATAATAAATATTTGGAACATGCCACACAGCGCCATCCAGTACCAAAGTAAGCATGTATTATGCTTGTATTATGGGGTACTAGATAACTGATACACATACTTAAATATTCTTTTTTTTATATATACATATATAGATACTTTTACAACCGGACACGGAACAAATAGACATGTTCATATACGCAAATATTTGTCCTGAGCGGGAATCGAACCCGAAATCGAAACAAATCTGCTGTAATTACACTTTCCACGTGTTTAAAACTATTGACTCGTTCTATTGTTATACTGTTTAGTTTGATATGATATTTGATATGATATGTTTTGAAGTTATTACTTTAGTTTTCATGATGTTTATGTGCATATTCAGCTAAAACTGCGAATCTGATAAGCTTTATGTTTTTGCCGTAAACTTGGACCCATTGGTTCTAATTTTTGATAATTTTATTAATAACCCCTTCAATAAAAGCATTCTTTTCCTTCTCATCGTGTTTGAGAGACAAATTTGACTCTCGGCCGACCTCTTCGAAGTTTATTTTTTCCGGTTGCAGCATAGAGTGCGGCGCACGAGTATAACATTGGTACTTCTACGTATTCTTCTTTGTCACATACATCTTAGCGTTATTATTTTAAACACGTGAATTTAGATATTTATTTTTGAAACTGTAGATTTGAGAGATTCGTGAGTGTTATTGTTATAACGAGCGCGGAGTAGCTTCACCCCGGAATGTCGGTGGCAGTTGATTTATCTAAATGTTACTAAGCGAAGATGCCGCTAAAATCTAAGTAATATGTGTTAAATAATAAAAAAAAAATATACGAATGTATGAAACTCATATATATAGTCAAGTTATAATTAATTTCAGGGATGTGTACATGTTCTAACTTCTATGCACAAACGTAATCAAAACTCTAGACCAACGAAGCACTGCAATGGCGGCCGCGTAAGTATGTGTAAGCGAACCTCGCAACGTACCTACTGGTGGTCGGTAGACTTACTACAGTATGTACGTGTTCAATTTGACGTATGCGTACATATTCAAGTGTCGTGATAGCCCAAAGCGCAACGAACCTGTTTCAAATTTATAAGGCCCCATAGGGTCATGGTTCGAATCCGGGCGGGTACCAATGAGTTTTTCTGACTTAAGTACATAACTATCACTGACTCCGTGCCTCGGAGAGCACGTTAAGCAGTCGGTCCCGGACGCTGTCAATAGATGGCGGTCGTTACAATCCCCAACCCGCAGTGGAGCAGCGTGGTGGATTTAAGCTCCAAGCCCCCCTCCTCACCTTGGGGGAGGCCTAATCCTTTGCAGTGGGGTAAAGTGGGCTGATGAAGATGAAGTACATATTCAGCTGACTTACAAGGGATGCATCAGGAGTTAGTTTGCGATGCTGCCTGCGCTCGAACATTCCTAATACGTGCATGTGTATGTCTAGTCAGTGAAATGCACGTAATATGAAACGTTTCAAATAATGTAGTATATTCCAAATGTCTGCCGAATATTATGTGTAGAATGTGCAAGTAATAAAAAAATTTAAAGTACCAAAGGTGACGTAAGTAAGTCACTTACGTCAAGATATCTATTCCAAAGCCACTACAAGAATAATTAAGTGTGCAGACGCAATGCATTGTTCCTCGACACCTATATCTTTCTCCTTTTTTGGTCTGACAAATATAAGTCTGTGATAAATTTAATAACACGTAGCAATGTAATAATTACATTATTCAATGTCCCTTCGCCCAGTCATTGCACTAACAAATGCTAATTCCTAATCCAGAATTTACCCGGACTGAGTTGAGTGCTCTCCTATGTCCAGTAATGAGTTATTATCCGTCGGATCTTCGCCCCATCAATATTTATAAGACTCGATAACGTGATAGCGCGAGCGTAGGGTTATCACGGTCATCATAAAAAAAAATATTATAATACTATAATAATATTTGGGACATCGCGTACAGCGCCATCTAGTTCCAAAATAAGCTGGTATTATGCTGGTATTATGGGGTACTATACAACTGATATACATACTTAAATATTCCTTATAGTATTATATATACATATACAGATTCTTTTGTACCCAGACACGGAACAAATAGAAATGTTCATGCACACAAATATTGGCCTCGTGCGGGAATCAAACTCGCGACTCTTGACTCTGCAGTTAGAGTCTCTAACCACTCGGCCATTCGGTCAGTCAATAAATCTACTTTTGTTTGTTTTTACAAACTTTGAATAAGACCTTCGAAAAGAAATGACTCGTATAATAATTCATATGAAATTTATTGTATTCGTTCAATAATTTGACTTCATATAGTAGCTCAAGGTAGAAGTTATGCGCCTCTATATTTTTTAAAATAATTTTATGAATATGGTTCCTGCATAACTATATTGTTTTATCAAAATGTTGAAGCAAATGGTGATTTTAATGCGAGCGGTATTTTTTGTAAAATTACTTTTTGTATTCGATATTAAAAAAGCAAGAAATATTGCAAACTACGATTTTATTTTAATTCGATCTAATACTGAAAAGTTCGCGTTGTTTTATTTCTATATTAAAACATTTCATATGCAGTAAGTATGTAGCGTCGTGCTAAAAACCCCGTATTTTATTGGACATTATTGACTTATTTAGGTATGCGACTTTTAAAACCGTTTAAAAAAATATTTTTGGCACAGGTGACAACCCTGCGCGTAAAGAGCGCGCGGACTGCGTCCACTATGAAATATTTATCCTTAGACGCGAAGGTACAATCATGTGCAACAATGTATTCAGATAAGTCTGATCTGTCATTTTATCTACATTCATTTATAACATTCCACGCCCACACGTTATAGTAATGATACAATATTACAGGACAAACTGGTCCATTATTAAATTCGTAATTCAAACAATAGATTGTAATGTAAATAATATATTAAGAAAATGAATAACTATTTGTTGTACTTGTAGTTGTATCAATAAATGAAGTACTTGCTTAATAAATACTAATAAAGTTTAATAAGTAAAATACCAAAAAAATATTAGTCCTAAATAAAGTAAGTACTAATAAATTTATCATAAGAGTGTTTTATTTTTTATTACTCAAAGGCTCATACTGTTTGTGTTAAGTGCCTTTTATAGTTTTATTTTAATGTACTTAGTTAAAACGTTAGAAAATAGATAGCTATCTAATTTCATTAGTTTAAATTATCTATATAATGTATTTTGTCTATTTCTGTTTGTTTTTTGCAAAATAAATAAATAAATTATATAATTCGAAAATAGTTTATCTGTTACGTTTACACGCCTAAACCGCTGAATTGATTTTCATGAAATTTAAGTACAGAAATATATTAGGCCTTGGAGAAGGGTATAGGTTACTTTTTGTTTCTCTGTTTGTCCTTCCGTGCTGATCCCTAAAACGGCTAAATCGATTTCAATGAAACTTTGCCGACATGAAAAGAAGATTGTAAGGACTGACACACTACTTTTTGCCTCTCTATTTGTCTGCTAGAGAGTGACACAGGCTACATTTAATAATTAATATTTTTCACACTAAAATGGCTGAACAGATATTGATGAAATTTAGTACTTAAGTCTTTAAGGCGTGGAATAATAGACAGGGTAAATTTGTCCTGCAAAAGCACATGGTTCCTTTAGAATAGTTAAGAACATTGGAACACGCTCGGATTCGAACCACGGCCGCACGGCCTTCTAAACTCAGGTATTTATTTACTATTAATTTATGTAACGGGTTCCTTTTTCTTTTTGAGGTACGTAACCCCAAAAACACATACCATTAGATATACTTGGTGTTAGGCTGAACGTAGTCCAAACTTATAGAGCGTGTAGAGCTTACCAAATTAAACAAAAAAAAAATCAAGTGCGCCGATTGCGCAAACCAAGAGTTACCGAGAAAAACACGTTTGAAGTTTAATTTTTTTTAACATTTACTTCTTTTTTGTTTAAATTGGTAAGCTCTACAAGTTTGGACTACAATCAGCTGAACATCCGGTATACACGAGTATGATCCTAAACCTGTTAAAAATTCAACTAAGTTAAGAAATCAATAAAAACTTTTCGCCGCGATTATACTGATTGTATACGGTCTGGATAAGAGTTATTGTAGAAAACCTGATACTCAATAGCTATCACATTGAAATTAAGATGTCCTACCTCACGCTGCAAGTGTCATTCACATCTTGGTAAACACCTCCAGCCTCCAATCCATTTCTAATAGATGTTCTGTCGTGCGATGCTAAAACGATAAAACGATCTGATCTAATCTGCAACACAATAACACGCCTGAATGAAAACAATTTTGTAATGGCCTTAAGTCGCGATTCTACGTAGTGATGTGAGTCGAATTAATCTAAGGGTAGTTCATACAAATATGATTAAGCATTGTACTGTTGACTACAAGTGCAAGCAATGATCTCACAACCACCAATCACCAAAAACTTTGAAAAAAAAAACGTTTCTTATAAGGGGACCCCTTTTACTTTTTAACTTTCTTTTATTATATGTTGTTATAGCCGCTACAGTAATACATAGTCTGTGAAAATTTCAAGGGTCTACAATCAGACGATACAGCCCTGTGACAGACAAACGGACGGACGGATGGACAGCGGAGCCTTAGTAATAGGGTTTCCTTTGGAACCCTTTGGATGCGGAGCTTTTTGCGTAAAGCAAATTTTCTCTCAAAATCCATTACCTTTTTTTACGAAAAAACTATTTCAAGTCATGCCGCAGATGTCAAATGATCCGCCACAATTGCTATCGAAAGTAATTCGAAGTGGAAAAAAATATATTCACATCGGTCAATTGATTTATGTATGGCCATTTGGCCGTGGTTCGAATCCGGCGTGTACCAAGAGTTTTTTCTAACTTAAGTACATTTACTATCACTGACTCCGTGCCTCGGAGAGCACGTTAAGAACTCGGTCCCGGTTGCTGTCAATAGATGGCGGTCGTTACAATCCGCCAACCTGCATTGGAGCAGCGTAGTGGATTTAAGCTCCAAGCGCCCTCACCTTGAGGGGTGGCTAAGCCCCTGCAATGGGGTACAAAAAAGGCTGATGGAATGGAATTGAATTTTATATGAATAGATAGAAGATAAATTATTATCTTTTTAAATTGACATGCGTTTTAGTGCCATGTGTACCATGGTAAATTATTGACCCCTTTTTTTCTCCTTTGAGGTTCATCTTTAGTCTCTTATGCCTATACTATTAAACCACAATCCTTCTTCAGTATTAAGGAGCTTGGACCACAGGACTACCACGCTGGCTGCTCCAGCGGTTTGGATGCACGCGTAGGTTGTTATATGTGATTCATTTATGTTTTATAAATTAAAACTCTGATAACAAATGCGCAGTATTCATTTAAAAAAGAGATATTGCTCTTTTCTTAATCTAGTTTAAAATCTAATTTTGTCATTTTCTGTTCTTAAAAATTTATAATAAACAAAATAAGCAATTTTGAAAAACGTTAAAACATGATTTTGTGAAATATATGTATATATTCGTTGCCTGCAATAATAACAATAATAACGTATATATCACAACAACGTCTAGGCCCCAAACTATACATTAGCTTGTGTTTTGGGTACCAAGTGCAGACACCACATACATAAAACAACCTATTGCAAAAAAATCTAAAAATATAATAAAATTAAATATATATAAACCTAGTTTTTGTTGATCTGAATACCACATTTTTTGTGTCGATCGGTTAAAATTCGCCACTACACAATCCTCTTAACAGTTTGTTATCAAACAAATTCACTAATATCTACATAAATAAAAACTACATGTCACTGATGACTGCTATGCTTATGCTATCTACATAAATAAAAACCACACATTGCTTATTTATACTTTCACTAAATCTTCACTTCGTTGAAATCTGTATCATAAAGTACGCTCCCCTTGTCGAGCGTATTTAATGTATTCTAAGGTTCTAACGTTCCTGCGCCTTCCAGAAAACTCCGATTTTAATCGATTGTCGTTTCTGAAACCAAAGTTATCGTAGAAGAAAATGCTAAATCGACACATTCAAACTTTTTTAAAATTTTTATGATTTTGTTCAGTATTAGACTGAAGAATTTAATCTGTAAATTAAATAAATGTAGCTATGTTAATATGTCTCAAGTGTAATAAAAATCAAACTACATATTCTTACTAAGCATTCTTGTATTCTTAAACTTAAAAAACTAGTATCCGCAATAAACATTGGTTAGCACAAAAACCCATCCGACGAGACCGGTATCGTCTGAGTGTTATCTTAAGATTTATCTCGGGAACTGTCACCCGGCAAGCAATTAAAGCTCACTATTCTCGGTCCGTCATTGGCGTTCAATGGAGACGCGCAATTATATAATTAACTAATACGGCTAGTAGTGATCTATGCGAGAGATAACGCCCGTTACCGTTGTTTTATGCGATACGATTTTTTTTTGTGGTGCCGAGACTTGCTTAGTACCTTTTCAGGAAACGTAACTATGAAAGACGCAGTGAAAATGAAAATCACCCGAGCTGAGAATGATTCTATTGTTTATTACTAAATCTGCGTTGTTTACTTTTGGAAAAAAGGAATGGGTTAACGCCCCACCTTCTGCAAATATGGTATTTGACTAATACTAAATATATTATACTAGCGACCCGCCCCGGTTTCTCACGGGTAGCAGAGCATCTAGTTTTTTTTTTGTCGTAGTGTCCTATCAGCTTGTTGCGTCGAACATGTGGATCAGATTCAATTAGATTTAAATGTAACGTAAGTTCATCCTACTTGGAGTATTTTCAATGTATTTTATTTCCAATTCTGTAAATATTGACGACCGCTTAGCCTAGTGGACAGCGACCCTGCCTGCGAAGCTGAAGGTCCCGGGTTCGAATCCCAGGTCGGGTCAGTATTTATATGATGAATATCGATACTGGTACCGGGTCTTGGTTGTTATATGTATGTGGTGTCTTCCCTTGGTACCCAAAATACAAGCTAATGCTTAGTTTGGGACCTAGACGTTGTGGTGATTGTGTGTGTTATTATTATTATTTGAAAAAGTAAAGAATATGTACATAAAAACAAACTAAATTATATCTTTAAGTATACCTACGACATTGATGACTTCTGCCTAACCACACGTTGCCATCGGTATGGGGACGGACACCCGGCACGGGGCCGGCCGCTGTCGCGCGATAGTTGTTATTTCGCGATAATTCATAAGATATTGATTTACATTGTATGGTATAAAGAGCAAGTATGATGTGCATAAAATGTTGAAGGTAAAGAACGTATTTAATTTGATAAGGATTAATACTGTATCCATATAAATTGCTTTCCAATCACCTCATCATTTGACACCATTTTTTAAAACATAAAAATAGGTATAATAAGCTATCAATAAAAGATAGACATATGCCATCACAGATTTTTCTTTAGTCCTATGAAAGAAAAACAATTTCTCCATACATTATTTTGTTATATCTTAAAGGGATTAAGCAGCGTTTTCGATGAAAGCTCCCAGCCAGCTTGATTTTATTTCGACTTCTTCGACAATAATCGTCATATTTCAAGTAATTTGCAGAAAACATTAATAAATTGTACACGTAAACCTTCCTCTTGAATCACTCCGTCTATTGGTGTCAACCATATGCCAATCCGTTCAATAGTTTTTGAGTTTATTGCGTTCAGACAGACGGACAGACAGACAGACGCGGCGGCGGACTTTATTTTATAATAGTGATATGTAGTGATTTATCAGGAAAATATAAAAATGGACTTCCTACGATAATAAAACTTATCAACATAATTATATTCGGTTGCAAAATATGGAAATTATAAGCTATTAAACTTTTATCTCTGTCTCGTTCGGACAAAATAAAATTAAATATTATTTTAAATAGCCTAACGTTACCGGCTAGTACTACGTGTGGTATTGCCCTCACTGTCTAACAGAATATTTTTAATATTCGTTACTTCGTTAATAATAATTAACATTTTTTTAAATTATTTTACTGTTGTGATATATATTTAGAAAACCCTTTCATATAAAATAGTTAAAAAAAAATAGACAGCTAGCCTATTATAAAGCTCATCGCAACCGTAACTTGTTACGAAATAACTTCAATTCCCTATTACATCCACAAACTTAATAATATTTTTAATATTTATTATACATACATATTTATTTATGGGAACCACTGACGCAAATTCTTAATTTTCCAAACCTCGAAGCTTGGAGTTGTTCTTTAAGTTTTTTCCTAATAAGTTTGTATTTTTGAATGATTTGATTGGTTGCCTTAATGAGGTACGCAACCGCTACTTTATTTTCGCTCGGGAAAATCTGAAACGTTCTAAATAGGCTGTGGAAGTATAAAAATATATAACTCGATTATAAAACTAGGATCATAGTTCGAATGAATTATTGTAAACATTTAGAAGTATATTTTACATGTTTTTGTTTTCTACATAAAATACCTGTAAATATCATCAAGATTTTACTTCGTTAAAATATACATCCATGAACTTAGGAATATCTGGACGCAGCATTACGAACTAACTACCGATCCGCCCCTAGTAAGTGAGCTTGCTATGTGCGCATGCGTCAACTTAAACACACTCTTACCATAGTAAGTCTGCATCACACTACCACACTACCAAGGTAGACACTACCAAGTTCTACTCATACATACTTACACGACCGCCATTGCAGCGCCATCTTGTGTCATTGGTTGTTCATTGACTTGAAGTCGAGTTTTTATTACGTCTACGTATACATCTTATTCATTACAAAAGTTCTCACAAATAAAGTCTACCGTTTTTTACGTATGTGATTTCAAGTTCGCAGACGGACAAATCTGTTTTGATGTATGGCATGCGGTTCTTGTATTCGTATAAAGTTTTATATTTTTATTCGGACTTATAATTATTTTGTATTTTTAACGAAGCTTGTGAAACGACGTCAGAAAATATTCACCATTATTTTTATCATTAATTAAAATTGTTTTTTTGAAGTGAAACTTCTTATGGTACGGGGTGAGCCTAAAACGACACGAAAATGTAATATAAGTGGGGATATATAAGGAACAATCGGCTTTCACCCGAGAACCCGGTTGTTTCCTATATCCTCATTACTAACTGCTGTGTGTGGGGAGTAAGGCCAGAGCGTTACTCAGTTTCGTGTCGTTGGCAGCTGCGTCATATATCCCTACTACTACTAACTGCTATGTGTGGGGAGTAAGGCCAGAGCGTTACTCAGTTTCGTGTCGCTGGCAGCTGCGTCATTGAAAACGGCCGGCTGTTGAAAACGTAATAAATTACGTTTTGACGTGAAATCGCATTATATGTCTTATACGGATGAAAAAAAAATAGTTGGGAAGGTGGAAATTGCGTAATGAAAGTTAAGCGTTACCAAAACATGTTCAACGAAAATGCGTTCATCTCTTTATGTATCACGCTCCCAGACATAGTACTTGTGTTGATCAAACAAGAAAGGTAGCCTAATCACAATACCAGAAAAAAAATCTTTCGCAGTGATATATCATCTGTACTGTTACTTCAAAATCATAAATTTCTAGGGAAATTTCTTAACTGTCACCTGAATAAATGTTATTATCTTTAAAACTATTAGTGCTACGGCTCTAAATAAAACACCACCGAAAAGGAAATAAAATGGCTTATCTGTCAGTGTATATAACATTATTTTTATTTAACAAGTTTTGGAACGGCAGTGTTTAAAAATTTTACTGTCCAACATCTAACATGAAAATGCAACAATATAGGTATCTCGAAACTGAAATGAAGACCGCCAACTACTTCCAACTAATACAGAATAAAAGCTGAGGTATCGGGAAACCAAGAAATCCCAGCAATCGGCGCAGGGGACCCGAGTTTAAGTGGAATTTGTAAGCGCGCGGTCTCTCCAAAAAACGTTGTTCAAGTGTGCCTAAAACGGCCATCTACCAATGGGAATTTTTTTTATGAATTTCATAAGGACTGGAATAGCCATTTTATGTAATTATTGCATTTGAGATAGCTGAGTGGTGACGAGCCCGCTTCTTTGTTTAGAAGGTCATGGTCCGAATCCCAGGAATCGGCATGTACCAATGAGTTTTTTCTGACTTACGTATACCTACATAACTAAAACTGACTCTGTGACTCGGAGAGCACGTTAAGCCTAAGTTACCATCATCAGATGACAGTCGTTAAAATCCACCAACCCGCCCTGGAACAGCCTGGTGGATTAGCCCCAGCATGATCATCCCGAGAGGAGGCCTAAGCTTCTGCATTGTGACACGATGTGCTAATATGATTTATGATGATGATCATTGTATTAGAAAAATAAAAGCGTATCTGTGACGTTCTTAACTAGTGCCACATACCGATGCTGTAGAGTGAAGACCGCGTATGTCCGAAGTGTCCAAACAACAAAACTCCATATAAACGAGGTTATCTCACAGACTGCGCAAGATTCATTTATGTACGTGGTTTTCATGGACAGCGCTGGGTGGCCTAAAATTAATAAATTTGAAAAACGGATTCATTACAAACATGCTTTACAAGTTATTCTTTGTAACAAAGCAAAGAAAAATTAAAATTAAAAAAATTACATACGAGGTCTTCACTCTACAGCGTCAATATGTATATTTTGCAGATGATAATTTATGTTCTTAATTTTATTTAAAATGGTAGTTAATAGGTTACGAGAAAAAACTTATAACTCTTTAAGACCAACATCGATCATAGGTGATAAAAATCTAGGTGCGACTCTGGGCGCGTGCTCTACGAGTACACATCAAGGTAAGTGCATTTAAAAAAAAAGTTGTTCTGTAAAATCAATAATGGTTACTAATATTAAAAAAAAGAGTAATTGCCCACGGCTTTGCCTTCTTAGACTAAACTTTCGTACTATCCGAATATTTGAATATTATTAACTTCACTTAAATGTCCAAAATACATGGATTTTGTAATTATTTTTCGACCAAACCAGTAGATACTATATGCAATATAAGTATTGCGAAAGCGGAGCAGAGTGAGGTACTTAGATATTTATCTCCTTCGAATCAAATACGCTTATCTAAGCAAAATCTTCGAATTAGCATGTTTGACGCGTTGTCACAGTATAAAATATTTTAGGCCAGTAAGTACCGTTCATCTTATACTGAGCGAAATGTGACACATTGAATTTAACGAATTCCAACATGGTTCTGGTTTAATGATACCAATTTGTGTTTATCTCATATACGCTGACTAAATAACTTTAGTTTCCTGAAAATGTAAAAGTCTCTTTTAGGGGATTCGTGTAGTTGTAGATTTGAAGCTATTAGCCTATTGGATTCATAATGGACATTGTTACGCCTTGCGTAAGTTATATTTTAATTATTCCAACTTATGTGACAATTTGAATTATAATTTTAATTATAAAAAATTTATATAACATGTATCCAAAATAATTGAAATGGATTCAGTTTATGATTCTGATTATGGTAATTTTAGCAATAAAGACATTGGATTATTTATCTTTTTAGAGTTTCATTTAAATATATATATATATTTTAAATTTTATTTTTAATAATAATATTTCCATAATAATAACAACACTGTTCGGTGTTTTATTAAACACCAAAAAGTATTGTACCCAAAAGTATTTCCATTAATAATTTTGGTCTTCCAGCCTGCGTTTGGATGGATAGGTAGCAAAAACAAGAGAAAAATATTGGGTAATTTATGGTGTGTTTACTGTCTGATAAATAAAATAAATATATAATACCTTAATATATAACAGTACAACATATAAATGTCTAAATTACATACAATTTACAAACAGAAAAGTATGTTTTAAATTTTTTATGAAAGATAAAAGCACCGTTACGGATTTCTAAGTCAACTTAGTCAACCCTGAGTGTACTCAAAATTTGCTTTTACTGTGGTGGTGTACTGGGTGTAACGGGACGCATTTAGCTCTTAAGGCATATTATGCATAATCTCTGCTGATTACTCCTATTTATTGAACGACATGTCGCTAAATTGTGAATACAACGAACTTGACTAGAAGCCCTCTACTACGTTTACTATCTAACCCACTCATACTCTAGCTAGTTGGTGTAAGATGGCGAATTTTAGTTCGGGTTTTAGTGCACAATGTCTCCGCGCGCCGTTCTTCATCCCCGAGAAGTCCCCGCGCGCCGCATTTCGACCTCGCAAAATTGCGTAATATGTAATGTAATGTCATTTCAATACTGTGAACTGACATGACTCTATTAAAACCAAACGTTGCTGTCAAATTAATTTACTCTATGACAACGAAACTTTTATGAAATATTACCTAGGATCGGACTCCTATCAGATTTTTTTTACCGATTAATGTTTTACAATTTAAAGTTGAAAAAAACATTTTTGTCATTGTAAATGATTTTCTTTTTGAGACAGGCAGATTGTACAAAGAGTTTTCGAGATATCGAGATGAACGTGGTGTCAAAAGACGCAGCTCGGCGAGCTCTACAAGATGGCAAAAGACAATTTGGAAAAAGTTCAAAAATAAAAAAATTATCGGCAAAAAACGAAGAAAGTCGCAATTTTTTTCCCCGATTTTCATTTTGGGAGCAGGATACGTCGAGAACTAGATCCGAATAAGAAAAAAATAAAAAACGACTCGGCGTAATTAGACGGGGGATCGATTAAGACTAAAATTGTTAGAATTGGACAACTGGAAGTAGTGGTTAAGGGTGCCCTTAGTTGGAAGTCGGATATGCGTCGGTGTTACATTTCGTACTAATTCGGTTTGTTCGATCGAAATGTCGTATAGAATGTTATATTTCGAAGTTTTAAGCTTATTCAGATACAGTTGTCAGACAGCCCAAAACGCAACGAAACTGTCTCAATTTATAAGGCCCCATAGGGCCATGGTTCGAACCCCAGCGTGTACCAATGAGTTTTTCTGACTTAAGCATATAACTATCACTGACTCCATGCCTCGGAGAGCACGTTAAGCAGTCGGTCCTGGACGCTATCAATAGATGGCGGTCGTTACATTCCCCAACCCGCAGTGGAGCAGCGTGGTGGATTTAAGCTCCAAGCCCCCCTCCTCATCCTGGGGAGGCCTAAGCCCCTGCAGTGGGGTAAAAACGGGCTGATGAAGTGAAGTGAAGAAAAAGATACAGTTGTGTTATTTTTTTTGCGAAAAAAATTCATTTCTAAAAATATTATCCAAAATATGTGTGTTTACTTTATTCCGTTAGGTTCATTTCCAATGTCGTAAGAAGTTCGTGCGAAAGCAGGAGATCCGTTGATTTTTATCTATTTTCATTCTTCTGCGCTATGTTCAGATGTTATAATTAAATATTTATAGCTTGCAGATTTTAACAATAAGTGGTTGGAATAAAATATGAAATATTAACGCCTCTCTCTCTATAATTTGGAAGGTTTTGATTTGTAAAAATTAAAGAAATTACACATTTAGGTAACATATTTAAATATAGGGTTCATTTTAAGGAATGATGATTATTTTAGTTTTATTTAATAATTTTATAATTGTTTTGTAATTTTCATGTATATAATAAATAAATAAACAGATATTATAATTTATTACTATTCTTTATAATGTTGTCGACATTTGTAAACATTTATATTTGAAAATTTCTTATTATTAAACTAATAAATAGTTTAAAAGATTCATAAAATTTATTAGAGAATGACTTGTCTAATAGGGCCATAGTTTTTCAAGAAAGAGACAGAAATAAACTTTGATAGCTTATAAGTTTCATAATCTTCAACCGAATATAATGATGTCTATAAATTATTTTATCGTATAAAGTATATTTTTATATTTTCAATATTAATCAGACACCCTATTAGCTCTTAAGTTAATTTTTTTTTTGAGTGTATTTCTTCTTAATCAGCCGAAGTGTTAAAATTTTTGCTATTTGTATATTCTTTTTGTTGGTACTTATAAGGTTTTGAAAAGAGTATCTGCTGAGCTTTCTCCTCGGTTCTTTTCAGCAGAAGTTACATTGTAGATGAAACTTTAACTGCAACTTAATCTTGACGATTCAAAAGTACTTGCGCAAGTCTACTTGAATAAAAATTTTCAGATTTTATATATTGATTCAAAAAAAAACATTAAAAAATAATTAAAGCACTTGATTACGTTTAAACAATGTTTTTATTTTTAGTTAGTAACTGTGAGAACGAACGTGTTCTGAAGTGTCAAGAGAACATTCAATCCATCGTTCAACCCATTGGCATACCTTATTTTTATATCATAGAATGCGTATGCGCCCGTACTCTATATTAGGCGTTTATTAATCAGAGTCTTATATAGTAGCGACACTGAGTATGCAGAACTTTTTTGCCTACTTCAGCCAAGCTGAGAATGTGGGCAGTTTTATTAAAATTTATCACGGATTGCTATTTAAGAGGAGTGTGTAGCGGCAAATTTCCATACAAACGGCGTTAACGGTTGCACCCCATTAAACCTTAACCGATTGACGTAAAATTTTTTTGTGGTATTCAGATCAATAAAAACTCGGTTTGTATGTTTTTAATTTTTTTTTTACTTCTTCTTTTCAAAATTGTTATATTTTTCACAACGTGTTCAACATTAAACGTTTTGTAGTTATTTTCTGATGTACCTAGGTTTCGCAGTAAATTTGTAAAAGTAGTAAAAATTATGATATAATTAAAAAAAAAATAGATTTTAAATCGGAGTCAGCTACGTCTCCTCAATTTATTTATTATTTTTTTTTTAAATTATTTGTTTGTGCTTTTATTTACACAAACCTCGAAATGTGGAAAAATACCTTAATCAAGTATTGATATTTTTGAGGTATTGCGTGTTAGATAGATAGTAAATAAGAAACTGTTTTCTCTGTCAGGCCGAACTAGCTACGTTAAGTAGTAAATAAAATTAAATAAATATTTTAAATAAAATTTAATTCCAACTTTTTGTTCATATGAAATGCTGGTACGAAAACATGGATTTTGCTGAAATGTGTTTGAAAGATTATAATGTGGCCATCACCGATTGTAGCGAAGCGTCTGCTGCGGTTGTCAGTGCCAGTAAGACAACAACTTTTAATTGTGCGAATCCTACTTCTCCTCTTGCGTTTTAATCCTAATCCTTTCTGGAAAAATTATAACATTACCAAAATTGGTACATTGGTACAATTGGTTGGTGGTAAAATTCAAACCTTTTTGTTGTTATTTATTTACTTTGTACCTACTTGATATGACTGATCTATTGACCGAGTGATAAGAGACCAAAAGTCGTGGGTTCGATTCCAGAGAAATGTTTGTATGCATGAACATATCTATTTGTTTCGTGTCTAGACCTAAAATATCTATACCTGTATATATTATAAAGATTATTTAAGTATGTACATCAGTTGTCTAGTACCCATAATACAAGTATAATACTTGCTTACTTTGGTGCTGTGAAAGGTGTCCCAGGTGTTATCGTGTCATTGTATTTTATTGTATGTATATTACACGATTAATTATAATTGAAGTAAAATAACGAGGCACAAAATCAGTAGCACCTGTCATATGTTTGTTCATTACGAGAACCCGGTACTATGACAATCGACGCGGTTGATGTCTTGCTCTCAAACGATATGAGTTATTGTGTTTATACGCAAAATTACCGGATATCGGATTACTGGAACTTTTTCTATATTACAGTACCGTATTTAAAACATTTTGTCGTCATAATTAATGATCTACTTGACGGAGGAATTTTATTAATTATCTTTTTACATGATTGACTTACATGATTGACCCTAACTGCGGAGTTAAGGGTACGGGTTCGAATCCTAACCGGGACAAATATTTGTGTGCATGAACATATCTATTTGTTCCGTGTCTGGATGTAAAATATCTATATAATGTATATATTGTAAAAACAAGAGAAATATTTAAATATGTATATCAGTTTTCTAGTAATCCATAACACAAGCATAATACTTGTTTACTTTGGGACTAGATAGCGCTGCGTTGGATGTCCAATATATTATTATTATTGTGATTATCGATCGTGTTGTCTGATCACAATTAGGTACTTGCTATAATTTTAAGTGAAAGATTGATAATATCACAGATATTATAATATTAAACGTAAAGTTGAGTTTTTATGCAAATTATTAAATTTGGAACCTGGGACTTGACTGAATGGGCTGCACGTTCGTTAGTAGATTTATCTGTGACAAAATGTAAATGTAAAAAAATGTATTGAAAAAACTGCCAAGAGCGACAAGGGCTCGACAAAAGACAAAAAATATCTCTGACATTACTTAATATTTTTCTGATATACCACGTAATACGTTCCTTAAGTTTATCGATGCTATTAGGTTTTGTGTAATGAACTTTGTTTTTAATGTTTCATTATAATAAGAAGTTACCTGGCGTAAGATCAGAAGATTTTGGATGCCATTTAATTAAACCTCAATTCCCAATTCACTTGTTTCCACATAGATCCGAACACATTCGACATGAATCGACTGTGTAAAGGCTCTTTTTCCGAACCTCGGCATGAATTAGAATGATTATTTAAAGCAAATTTTATACATATATAACTTGATGTACATCTATGAATTTTCTTGGCAATGCTATCGACGCTTTATGCACTACTACGTACGGAACCTTATTTTTATATGTTTTGACTTTACCATACCAAACCATCAGACCATTAATGATCCACTGCAAGGGCTTAGGTTTCCCCTCAAGATGAGGGGGCTTGGAGTTTAATCCACCACGTTGCTCCAGTACGGGTTAGTGGATTTTTTCAACGACTGCTATTCATGGCAACCGGGACCAACGGTTCAACGTGCTTTCCGAGGCACACAGTTTCGACCTTAGATATCATAAGACAGACAGACAGACAGACCATACGTCATCATTATTGTTTTAAACAAACATTTTGTTAAATTACACACGAAATGTCATTTCAGAATCTTTATTTTCTTTTCAATTCATTTGCTATTAATACGGTCTTCATGACATCGAAACTTGTACCGTAATGTTGTATTTTACAGTACTAGGCCTTTTTACTTTACACTAATCACAAACCAGCATTCTGTCTGTAACACAAGCGTAAACCGCGAAAAGCAACCCGATCGCCCCCTTAGCTCCCGCCATTATTATATTTGAAGTATCTACTTAATTTTAATCGCAAATGTATTGAAAGACGTCGTATGATGCGCGTACCTACTCAGGAAGCTGGCTATTATATTCATCGGTTTATTATATGCACTTCGAGTATAATATACAGCTTAACGTACTGGCATCATAATGTATCTACTGTTAAAGTACGAATTTTAGATGTGGGTCACACAAAATTCTATTTCTAAAATTTGGCCGTATGCGTGGTGCATTTTATTGTTCACATTTTTGTTGTCACGCGGTATCTCTATGAACCTCCATTCTCTTGACATACACTTTGTTTGTTTTTTAAACAACTTACATCCGTCGTGTTATGGAAACGAGCCACCACCAATTAAATTGTAATTAGTAAGGTTTTTGCCACGTCATGTCTTCAAGATTTATTTTCTTTGCTTCGCACCGGCAAAGGAACAACTTATTCAGCTTAAGAGGTATTCAGTAAAAACGTATACAACCCTTTTAAGTCCTGCGATTATTTGAAAGTACCGACATCAATTTTTTTTTTCATCAGATAAAACGATTAACCATTCCATAATGCGTTAAAAATGTCGTATTTACTCCAAAATTTATGCAATTTTTTATTTTATAGTACTGGTGACAGATGCCACTTTATAAAATGCCACTACATTATTGAACCGGTTGTAACGTATTTTATGCGTTTGTTATTTTAAATATGTGTAAATAGTGATGTGCGATTCTAAGATATTTCGATCGATTCAATCGATTCTTTCTATTAAGCTGTTAATGACAATCGCATCTTGACTCAATTTCGAAACTATTACAGCGGGAACAATCGAATCGCAATCTTCGTTCATAATAGTTATAAATATTAAATCGCTATAGTTAACTACTTCAGATCATTTACGTGAGTATCGAGAATGCACTTATGTAAATATGACATTAAAAAAATTATATATTATGGTTATCTTACTTAATACTTGTCTGATGCAAATAATTAAAAAAAAACATACATTGTTTTTCTTATAATTAAAACAAATTTCAGGAGCGTTAAGAAAACCTATATTCATATTTCAGCCCATTATGCCCCACTGTAGGGGCTAACACCTCACTTTGGAATGAGGGTACTTCAAGCTTAATCCAGCATGTTGCCCCAGTGCGGGTTGATGGATATTAACAACTGCCATCTGATGTTGGCAACTGAGGCCGACGACTTAACATACTCTTCGAGACACGGAGTCAGTGATAGTTATGTACTTAAGTCAGAAAAAACTCATTAGTACCTAAATGCCCTGGGATTTCAACTACGACCTTCTAAACAAGAAGAGGGCTTGCTACCACACGGCTATCACGAAATCCTCCTATGTTAATTCTATTCTTTGTTAAATTGGAGTAGTTTTATTAATGAAACATATTTTACAAATGGAGGAAATATTATTTACTTGAACGTAGATCGGCCACGGGAGATAAGACCTTAACATATCTAAACAAGCTCGTAAGGATTCACAAACACCATGTTCTGCTGAATATTATAAATTGCTTGTTTAATTGACTATTTTGATTTCGTTTATTTTAGACGCCAACAACCTATTTTCACAATCGAACGATTCGATTCATATCGGCGATTAAAATCGATAGGTCTTGCGATTGTATATTTGAATCGATTACAATTGTTTCGATGGTCAAAACGTCTCATAACCGCGAATCGTAAATTGCCTGTCGATAAAAATAGAGCGCATTACAAAAATGGATAATTTAATTATCGAATTATTCAAGAGCAACTATCAAGCATAACACAAAGCGTGGTTTTTATTTTTTATAACTGTATTAAGCTATAAGTAGGTAGTTAGGTAGTTATAAAAACACAATATGTGCATGTCGTGCATTAGAAATTAGGATTCCGTAGCTGTATCGATGTTTATCATACCTTGCCATTTTCATGTATTCGTTATAAGCTTTACTGTGGGTACTGAACTAAAGGCTCAATCAATAAAAATATTTTTATTTCGTGGTTATGTAACATAATCTTGAAATACGTCACAAGAGTGAACTTAGGTATTACTTTGTGCAAAAATGTCACCACAAGAGCGGTTTGCACCCATGGATTTTTATTATCTAAATAGTCATAATTTTGCTAATTTTGCGATTCTTTTAATTTTGTTGAAACCATTGTTGGGCCATGGGGAAGCATTGCAGAAGGTATTTACACGTCCACAATATATACACGTCAGTGAAAGTTTCTTATTGTTAAGAAATTCTAAAAAAAGCTATAACACGTGATGATTCTTTTTAAAAAGTTTGTATGAAATTTATAATTCTAGAAGTGAACAAGCAGAAAATCATTTGTATGTAGTGTTAATAAAGAACAGATAATATTATAAAATAATAAAAAATTAGAATATTGTGTACATAAGAAAATGGCGGCGCACCTTAGTAAATTTCTCAAATGACCTTTCCCGTAATAAATCTCGGTGGGTAATATAATTTTCCCGTATTGGCGAGTGTCTCCCTAATTCAGACAACGCCAATTCTTGGCTGTAACAATTGTGGGTGCCTATTCTCAAATGGGTGGAAATATTTTATGGTATTATAGCTTTATAGTATTAAATATTTTATTCTATTATCGGACATAAATAATGTCCCTATAAGCATGTTTCCCCGTTCCAAATTAAATTTTTAATTTTGTATTATTTAAATATTATACCCTGTATTTACTCCCTCAATTATTAATAAAAATAACATCTGGGATATACCATACAGTACCATCTAGTCTCAAACTAAGCGAAGCTTGTATTATAGATACCAGACAACTGATATACATACTTAAATATGCTTTTTATAATTTATGCGTATGTTGATAATTAAGACAAATCTAACAATACTTCATATTAATATGTTAAAATCTATCGATCGAATCGATTTGGCTACATACAGAATGTGGCTATAAATAGAGATATACATACATACACTCGAAACACATAACCCTCCTCTGGGCCAATCCGAAGAAACATAAATAATATTTGAGAGAAATTATATTAGCTTTTACTAAACTGTTAATTTTTTTTAAATTTGAATCTATACATTATATAAGGTACCCAGGAAAACATGGATAATACGGATGGTGGGGATATAATTAGTTCATGACTGATTAAATTTTAGTTTAGTAGTATTTAATTGTCCTATTGTTCCAATGAAAAAGCTATTGTTAACGAAAAACTTTCATTTATAATTAATTTTATAATAAAATCATACTTTAAATTATTTTTCTATTATCATTTTATTTAAAATTCTTATTTATTTTTTATTCTTTTTTATTTAGTTAAATTTTGTATTATATTATAATAAAAAAATCAGATTATGCGAGCATGAAATGGCGAAATGTGTTACTTGTCACTGAAAACGACTTTTTGTATACACGAAGGGTATAAAAATGAGATATTGTGAAGAATCTGATTATACTATTATTCGAGATATATGAACTAAACGAACTAGTAATTTAAATAACGTACACTTGTCGTTAAAAAAGTAAGGGACACCAATTTCTGTCCCCGTCGCATCTGTATCCGTCGTAAGAAATGTCTGTTAAACATCGATGTGAATTGATAAATCAATGATGTTAAATTAAAAAATCTGCCGAATCCAAATCCGGCGAACGAGGTGGTGAAAGAATGGGACCGAGATGTCTGATCCAAAATGATTGTAATTTAAATAACGTATTTCTCGTGCAAGATCATGTGTAGGACATATGTGAAGGATATGGTATTTATAAATCCATTCAGGAGTTTCTATTGACGTTGAACTCTGTGATGAAATTAAATACAAGATATAGGTACAGCATTAACTCGAAATAGTCAGCACGATATATTTAATCTGTTTTTATAACTATTAGTTATTTATTCCATTGGTAAATTTATATTACCATATAATAGCCTGTGCTTTAGTCTGCCCACGTGAATATCGGATCAATTGAAAGCGAATTAATGCAAATATAAATAACAACTAACGGAGGTTGACATACTATTGACGTGTAAATACCAATATGGCTGATCGATTGGTACCTATAGTAGCCGGAGGCGTTGACTGTAGATGTAAAGGTCACGGGTTCGATCCCCGCCCGAGACTAATATTTGTGCGTCTATTTGTTTCATGTCTGGGTATAAAATATCTATATATGTATGAAGTATTTTATATGTATTTGACTGGCCGATTGGCCGAGTGGTCAGAGACCCAAACTACGGAGCCAAAGGTCGCTAGTTCAATTTCCGCCCGGGACAAATATTTGTGTGCATGAACATGTCTATTTGTTCCGTGTCTGGGTGTAAAAAAGTATCTATATATGTATATATTATAAAGAAAAAGAATAATAAATTATTGTTTACCAGTTGTCGAGTACCCCATAATACAAGCATAATACTTGTTTACTTTAAGAATAGATGGCGCTGTGTGGGATGTCCCAGGTAATATGTATGTATTATAAAAGGGTATTTAAATATATAATATTAGTTTCGTACTAATTCGGTTTGTTCGATCGAAATGTCGTACAGAATGTTATATTTCGAAGTTTTAAGATTATTCAGATACAATTGTGTTATTTTATTTTTTTTGCGAAAAAAATTTATTTCGAAAAATATTGTCCAAAATATGTGTGTTTACTTTATTCCGTTAGGTTCATTTCCAATGTCATAAGAAGTTCGTGCGAAAGCAGGAGATCCGTTGATTTTTTTGATAACTTGTTTTAGAATGAATTACTGAAAAACATGAATTCCGTCGGTTCTTCGTTTTTGAAATTAATAAGCCATTAATTCGATATCTATGCGAATTTCAAAAAAAGCGTAACATACCGCCCTAGGGATATTTTTTCTTGATGACTCTGCAAATTTTGGTTCCATTGAACCAAATTTTAATTAATACACACTGAAACGGTGCAAACAGCACGCAATTTCTTTTGACGGGCATTTTATAGGTATTTTTGGGAATTTACTCTTGTCATTTTTGTTGCTTAGGAACAGGTCGGAGAAGAAGGATTGAAACGGATACAATTTGAAGCCACGGAGAGAAAGACTATCTCCTTAACATGAAGAAACCTAATCTATCAATTTAGAAATGGTGGACCATCTACTTGTCTTGGCCGAGTTTCGAATAAATTTGAAAGCGAACATATTATGAAATTATCAATACTATATTCTAGCGACGACATGTACATTGTTAATTAAATATATTAATTGAAAAAAGCTTTTTAATCTTTGATAAAAATTACATTAATGTAGTAAAACAAACGGAACCACTTCCATTGTAAAAGAAGTAATATTTTTAAAATAATTCGATAACTTACGGATTCCAGTTTTTATTTGAGAATAAGTCTAGACACAATTTATAGCTAGGCGAAAGCGGCGCGTGTTAAATCAAAGGCGCACCGGGCCAACACTTCTGTTGTCATGGCAACCAAAATGGGATATCTGATGCCGTCGGCTTGATCCAGACAAACAGGTACGCAGGTACTGTTCCACAAATGTCAAAGACTAGTAGGTTTTTCTATTTTCTACCGTCATACCAAAGAATTATACATGGATTTTTCATGTATAATTTGCCAGATTTGAGCAGCTAGAATTCGTAGTGCAGCACAGGTACATATTATTGTCGCGAGAAGCTATTCTCGCACGCTACTTTACCCATGCAAAATCGAGTCTCTAGTTATAACATACCAGAAGAAAATTTAACCTATATAGTATAAACCAAATAAAGTATGAAGTTTAAATTATTTAAATTGTATTTAATATTTTTTTTCGCGATAAGTAATAACAATATAATAATAATAACGTATACGTCACAACACCGTCTAGGCCCCAAACTAAGTATTAGTTTGTGTTTTGGGTACCAAGCGAAGACACCACATAAGTACATATAACAACGAAGACCAATACCAGTATCGATATCATATAAATACTGATCCGACCTGGGATTCGAATCCGGGACCTCCAGCTTTGTAGGCAGGGTCGCTAACCACCAGGCCAAGCCACAAGCGGTCGTCAATCAAATCAGTCACAGTACGTATCGTCTAATCATTATGCTGACTGACAACTCTAACTTTCATGAAATATTTGAAAACTTTTTACTTGAAAAAATATTGTTTGAAGTTTCCTGAAAATCAGCAGAATATTTTCCAAATATCTGGATACTAACATAAATACATACGTTTAAAATTTAAAAAATTAAATTATGATGCATATGATATTGCTACCCAGTCTCATTATTATAATATTTTCTTATAAATATATTAAAAAAAAAATTACTTACACATATATTCAATTTGAGCATCCGTCTATCTGAAAATAAATAAATATGACTATTAAATAAAAGAATTAGGAAACAACGAAAACTTTATTTTCATAATAGATTTTTAAATTATATTAACATTAAATAATCGCATAATTACTAATAACTAACGCAACAGACCAAGCAAGTTATTTTTTTTGGAAAATATGCTTTTCAAAAATAAAGTTCCTTTAACATAAACTTGGGAGTACTAAATCTTATAGTGTTATTCACCTCGACTTGTCTCAGGGATGACAGGGCGGAACAATAAGTTTATAGGATCTTAGGTAAAAGCTCAGGCTATGGTTATGCACAAAGACCTAAATCTATTGTTAATAATAAAGTTTAAATGAAACATCGATGTATTTCAACGAATTTCTTATTAGCTCTTTACTTTCTCTCTTAATAATAATAAGATAATAATAATATGTGGGACGTCTCACACAGCGTCATTTAGTCCCAAAATAAGCAGATATTATGCTTGTGTTAGGGGTACTAGACAACTGATATACATACTTAAATATTTCTCACAATATATAGATAATTTTACACCTAGATATTGAACAAATAGACGTGTACAACCATACAAATATTTGTCCCGGGCGGGAATCGACCTTTGATTCTGCAGGTAGGGTCTCTAACCACACGGTAAATCCGTCAGTCAGCTCTTTTCTCTATATATTAATTATATAAATACGTAAAGACAAAACAGTTTACTTTATTCTCCTTTGATTGTTTTTTTTGTTATGAGCTTTAGTGTTACCTATAAAAAGTTTTGGAAACTGTATTTTTTTTCCACCTTCGACATAGAGTCGAAGCCTATATTTAGAAGCCTCTATTGCCTGTTGTTGTCTATTGTTGTCTTTGTTGCAATTTGAATTGATTTACTCTCACCTAATTAGTATTGGTTGTTTAAAAAAGTAAGTACGGTCGAATTTTGACCACTGGGCGACCTCTAGTATGGTTAAATGTAACATGAATATAAACTTTGAAATTGAACTTCGAATTTAATCATGGCATTAAAAGCTATTACGCTTTGTTTATATTATTTTATTTTTTCATTGAATTTTGTCTGTCATCTCTCATAGACTTAAATTCTAATTAATTTAGAAAGCGAGTTAAAGTCCAACTCATGAAAAAAGCTTACTATTGTATTACCGAGTATTTAAATAAGTGCGCATAGACATCATTGTAATAGTTGTATGCATTTTGAATTAAAAAAAAATTAAGAAAAACATAATTTTAAATAAACAAAACAGGGAGGAGTTTCTTGCCCTTCTAGGTTCTTCTCCTTCTAGTTTTCCAAATCGGTACCTAATCAATTCATTCTGACTTTCTATAAATGTGTGTAAACATCTTATATTGAATAAAAATGTTTTGGTTTGATTTGATTTGACATACGCTATCTCATTTACATGAGTATTTATTTAACTTAAATAACATAAGCAACATTATCTAGACATGTATAACAAAAACAAATCAAAACAAAAAAAATGATCCTTAAATCATACGATTACAAAAATAAATACAAGTATAAATTACCTACTACTATATAGCTTGTCATAATACCGCTTTCACCAGTATTAAAAAATCTTCAATTCTTTTTTGTGAGCAATAAACCAGTCAGTCTATCCACTCGGCAGTCAGGCGACAGGGGAGTGACGTCACGCGTGATCAACGGATTACTTACACAAAAAAGACAGACAAAGTAACTAAAGGAACCGTTACGCGGATGTTTACAGATACTTGTTTTGTTAAACTTGATTTTGTTTCGCCAGATTTAGGTAATTAATTATTTTTTCCTTTGACATTTCGCGTTTGAGAATAATTTCAGTGAACTTTCATTAAAAAAATTCGTGATAGCCTTTTGGTGGCGAGCCTATTTAGAAGGTCGTGGTTCAAATCCCGGAAACGGGCATATACCTACCATCATTTCTGTCTTAAGTATATAACTATCACGACTCTTTGCCTTGGAGAGCACATAAAGCCGTCCCGGTTGCCATCACTTGATGGCAGTCGTTAAAATCCACCAACCCACATTGGAGCACTGTAATGGGTTCGACTCCAAGCACACTCGTCCTGAGGGGAGGCCTAAGCCTCTAGTAGGACATTATGAGCCAATACATTTATTATGACATTTAGTCCTCACGACACAGGGAGTTCTAGTGTGGGAACTAGGGCCCATTTTGCTGTTTTATTTACCTACTTTATATATTTTACTTTAGTAATTTGATGCTCATTGTTATCCTTTTGTTGTTGTTGTTGTCATAAAGCTGCCAAATACCTAAGGATTTTAAGTGGTAAAAGGTTTTTTATATATAGTTTTTCTTACTTGTTGATTAGAGTCACTTTGATTGATATTTTATTGAATGAAAATTATACCGTTTTGAACGAAAACCTGATCGCTTATTCAAAGCTGTTGAAATTTTGCTCAAATTATGCCAACTTTGGATGCAATTTTAACACAGTTTTAGGCTGTTTTGATTGGAAATGAGTTGAGATTCGTATTCAACGGGTCGAAAACCTCCGGATTATAGAAGAAATTTAGCAAATGCGTAATTATGCCGTTCTGTTCGCCAGTGTCTTATATAATTATTTTTTTCTTACTGTTGTAACTTGACGAGTCAAACGAACCCCGTCTTTGGAAGAAAAGTGTTGTAACTACTCGTGGTAAAAGATAGAAAATTTTACTTAAAGGTAACATTATTTTTTTTTTAAATCAGAATTCATGAAATTAATTGTCTGAGTCGGAAATCGAAACCAACATTAAAATAAAAAAAGTTGTGTTTTTAGTAAAGTGAAAAGTCACGAAAAAATCCAAAATATAAACTACTATAAATCGCCGAGAGGACATGGATTTAGGGACTCTGGGGAGTACTCGGGGGTGTTCTATCTCAGTAGAATTCCACTTAAAACATTTTTTAGGACATTCTATATACGTATAATTCATCAGTTTCAAAATAGCTCGATTACACTAGAAAGCTTTCACATAAGTAAAAACACAAAACTGTGATCTTGTCTATCGGTTCTGAAATATTCTTCACTTCACTTCATCAGCCCATTTTTACCCCACTGCAAGGGCTTAGACCTCCTTCAGGGTGAGGTGGGCTTGGAGCTTAAATCCACCACGCTTCTCCACTGCGGGTTGGGGATTATTATTAGAATAATATTGTAATTTGTTAACAAAATTAGAGATTTTTGGAGGCAAAAAAGATATAAAACACGAAACATAAAAACGAAAAAATCGGCCAAAATATTATGGGTTAATATTTTGTGCAATGCAGCACCCACGGGCAGCACTGTAAGTTAGGTGAAGCTGCCGCAATCCAAAGTCGAAGTTCGTAATTTACATGCGCTGCTAGCGCCTCGTCTGATTATACGGTCAGTAAAAATATTGTACCGTGAAACTTGACAACTGTGTCTAGTACAAGTAAATTTGTTCAATTGAGATGATGTTAGCTATTGGGGATTCGCTAAAAATGCATTAAATACTTGAAGTGAAAAATTAAAGTACAAAAAAATTTTTTTTTTTTGGAAAGTCTAAAACGTTAACATTTTTTTTTAGTAATGCAAAGTTATTGGCGTAAGGCCAAGGATTGAGGTAAAAGACAAAAAATATTTTTTAATAAAATTCCATCTTAAACCATCTTGTGTATAAGTTCATTATATTTTCTGTACTCACGACCGACAACAGTGCGGAAATGGTAATAAAGTGTATGAACAAGTAACAATTTCGATTGATTAATATAAACCAATAGCTTCTGCCCTCATTTCTACCCCTTAAGGGGTAAACCTTATTTTGTTGAAAAATTGAGAAGTATTAGTTTTTTATTAATTTTATAACAGAACTAACGACCCGCCATGGCTTCACACGAATAGCAGAGCATATATACCCAAATTTTTTTATCTTGTAGTTTTGTATCAGCTTGTTACGTCGAGCATGTGGATTAGATTTAAATATAAAGTATATTCATCCTACTTGAAATATTTTTCATGTATTTTATTTCTATTTTCGATAATACTAGAAAAAGTAAAGATTATACACATAAAAAACAAACTAATATATTTTTTTGTATAAAACATTGATAATTTCTGCTTAATGACATCACGCGTGTCGCGTTAGTGTGGGACCGCTTGAATTTATTTATCGCGCAGTAGTTTTAATTTCGCGACTACTTCTAAGATATTGATTTGAATTGTATGATGTGCAAGGCAATTAGAAGGTGCATGAAATGCTTAAAGTAAATAACGCCTTTAATTTGATAAGGATTAATATCGTATCCGTATAAATATGTTTTTAATGTTTTATAATATACAGTGATAATGTATAACTTTTTTTCGTCTACTTCACATGCTGACGCTACTCTATGCTGTCTAGGAGTAACAATGCATTCCTAGCCACTTGTAATACATTTCAATTTAGCTCAAAGTCTCGCATTACCGGAGTAACGTCGCTTATGCTCTAATTTAGTGCGGTCCTCGGCCCACCTAAGGCTCTAGCCTTACGCATTACGATTTACGCACTACAAGACATTAATACGGGTACATAATAGTCTTACTTACTGTAACCCATTGAAAAATGGCGAAGCTATCTTTGGAAGTTATAGTTCTCCTTAAACAGTGAGGCAAGGCGTCATAGGAATTATGATTCAGAAATGGTAAAGTTCATATATTAACGTTTAGCATTAATATATGAATTAGCTTTCCGCTCGCGGGTCCGCCCGTGTAGACTACACAGTTGTATTTGGACCGCTATATTTTTTGCATATATAATGTGACATTTTAACAATTATCCAAAATTTTATATTATGATCTTTGGTAAAAAACCGATAGCCATCTTGTTTACTTTTAGTTCGCTCAATATAGAAATATTGAGATATGACTACACGAACCTTTCCCGAAAAAAACCAATTACTCTCGTCACCATTCACGGCCGCAGCAGGCTCCGCCCCGTTTCAGCTTCAAGGTCTCGGGCGCGTCGTAAAAAAGAAGGCAACCGAACGTTATAAAATAACACTACAGATAAAATCATTTATTATCAAAATGTAATCAATGACTTAATGAGAGTTTTGGATGAGAGTTTTTTCAAAATTCTTGTAATTTTTATTAAAAATATGAACAGAATACTTGACTGTGGCGAAATTGCTTTAAATGCAGAGAACGCCATAACTAAGAAGAAGAAGAAGAAGAAGAAGAAGAAGAAGAGAGTTTTGGATTTGTCGTTGTTTCAATATCGTGTTTGGTATGGCCACAGTATAAAATGTTTTTCAATTGACAGGTGACATGCCGTCTGGCCCATACCCGTCACCGAATCTATTAACGCATTCAAATTAATTTAAACGCGTGGGCACATATTTAAATATTTATTCTTGTTATTTGAATTCAGAACTCTTAGGCATAAAAAATTTTGACTTGTTCCGATTCGACAACCGTTGTTTTAGGCAATGCAAAAATTATGTAGATTGAATTAATTATTATCATAAAGAACAAATATTCATATTTTTATGGCCACGCGTGTTCTACGTGTGATCACTGCTTAGTATAGAAAAACACACAGTTAGGTACATGTTTAGGTAATGTTGGTTTTATAAATTTAAATATTAAATTAAAAATATAAATAGACGGACCGATTGGCCGCGTTGTTAGAGACTCTAACTGCGGAACCAAGGGTCGCGGGTCCGATTCCCGCGCGGGACAAATATTTGTCTCCATAAACATGTCTACCTATTTGTTCCGTGTGTAGGTGTAAAATATTGTGTATATATGTATATATTATAAAGAATATTTAAGTATGTATATCAGTTGTCTAATACCCCATAATACAAGCATAATACTCGCTGACTTTGGGATTAAATGGCGTTGTGTGAGTATTACTATTATTAAATGTTTAATTTCACAAGAGAGATAACTACTAAGAGAGTCTACTATCTATTTGTAAACTTTATTTGGGCTAGAAAATATAAGTCTAATATTAAATAGTTTCTTACCATTACAATTTTAATTACTAGTTGAAATTAAACTTATTTATAAACTTCAACGTGACAATTTTTAAATCATTACTTCTTTGTTGCAATAAAATTTTCTAACCAAATATGGTTGAATTCATAAAACATGTGACAACCCACGCAGCGCCATCTAGTTCCAAAATAAGCAAGTATTATGCATGTGGTATTGGTTATTTCGACAATGGCTAACTACAGCCACTGATAAAGATATGTGGTACTCCTTGGAGGAGGCTTTTACCTACTTTACTACTTTAATCTACTTTAACAAATAATTAATTCACTTAATAAATTCTATAATATATGCATAATTAAATTAAGTATTTTTTAATTTTTTGGTTGGAACAATTTTATTTTGTATGAAATAAAACTTTATTATTATTATTATTATTATGGGTTATTAGACAACTGATTTACATACTTAAAAATTCTTCATAATGTAGGTATATTCATGTACAAATATAAATTCATAGTTCAAGTGATGTCAAATATGTGACAGAGAGAATACCTACCACGGGAACTGCACATTAATAATTCACAATGGCTTCATCTCGACACGTGAGAACTTGTAGCTGAATGTACTGGTGATTTATTTTATTTATTCGATTTCATAATACCTTACACTTTATATGGAACTACGAACTACGGACATACAAACTTTTCGCACGCTTGGCAACTTCATTCTGAGATAGACAACCGATGTAATACTTATCTACTAGCCGGTTACGTTGCTATTAAGATTGGACGTTTGTATTGAGTATATATACCACTTGAAAAAATAATCTTTTCCAAATATTTTTGAAGTTTGTTAAAGAGTGTTGTACTTGCAATATTTTTGAAAGATCTATTCAGTAATATCCCACATGATGAGTAACTATGCGAGTAAAGGAGCTACCTAAATACGATTTTTCGAAACGAATTATTTGTAACTTAGTAGGCGTTATATGTATAAAGGGGGTGATCAACCAGCGATCTTTATCTCGCTTTTATGACTCATCGGCATAGAAGTAGGTACAATACATGCATAATAATAAGACCAAAACAAGCAGAAATTCCCGTTGAATAGGTTCACCTTGTTCTAGTTTTACTATTATATATAATTTCTACTTCTATGTTGACGAGACATAAACCGTGTTAAAGCTCTCTGGTCGATTACTCCCTTAACCATGCCGAACAGCTTTATAATATCGTTAATAATCTTCGAGTAAAACGACTGTGACATATTGATGGACTGAAGACGGACAGATAGACGGACACAGCGAAACTACAAGAGTTGATGGTTTGCATACGGAACCCTGACGACCGCTTGGCTTATACTACGAAGCTGGGGGTCCCGGATTCGAAACTCAGGTCGGGTCAGATTTATATGATGAATATTGATACTGGTGCCGGGTCTTGGTTGTTATATGTAAGTGGTGTCTTCGCTTGGCACCCAGAACACAAGCTAATGCTAGTTTGGGGCATAGACGTTATTGTGATGTATACGTTATTGTTATTTATTTACCCTGAAGACACAAGTATGTATGTTCAAAAGGTATCGAATGGTTTTCGTGTATAATATCAACTATGGATATGAAGGAATGAATGCGTTACTCAATTCATTCGTATAAACAGGTCCGAAGAACGATTCATTCAGTTGTCCAGCTTACGCGATAAGGTACAGGTTGTAGGTACGGGTCGTGGGAATGATTGATCCTTCTTATTCTATGAATGCGAACTAGATTCACAATTTACGATACGTATTGGTACATATTTTTTAAAATAATCTTCAAGAATTTTATTAGTGAATAAATTTTAAAAAATATATTTTTTTTAAATTCTGTACACAGACTAACAGCTTAAAATTAATCTATTAATCTATGACTCATCGACATAGAAGTAGGTACAATATACCTATGCATAATAATAAGTCCAAAACAAGCAGAAAGTCCCATTGAATAGGCTCTTGTTCAAGTTTTACTATTATATATAATTTCTACTTTTATCGCGAAGAGATAAAATCAGTTACCCCCTTAACCATTTATATTATGTTGTAATCTAAATGAAATAAAGTTTGAGTAATGACAGTAAAATCATCTTTCTTTATAGTTACTGTAATACCAATTAAGTCTCCAAAAATACCGATACCGTATGTAGGTATAGATCTCGACACTCTAAAATAGGAATATCTAAAAATTTGTGATTAAAATGTTAAGAGTGAATTTCCCAAATGACATTTTTTTTGTCCTCGGTGAAATTCGTATTTTAAAACAAGAATATTGAATTGAAATATTTTTTATAGTATAGAATAGGTAGTTATTGGGTTGTGGCAAAAATATCATTTGACTAAGACTTTATTTAAAGGTAGAAATAAATACATAATCTCCGAATTTTGTCATATCGGTGCTGTCCCTCTACTTTTTTTTTAGACAAAAAGGCTTGCACGCCAATAAATATAGGTAAATTAAGTTTACAACCTATTCTTTTTTAAAGAATATTAGTTTTATAATTAAAAAATAACATATTTTAGTCTTTAACTAACGATAATTTTTGCTCAGAGGCACAAACGTACTTGTCCTGCAAAATGGTGTCATATCGGTGACCAAAAGTAATTGAGACCTAATTTGGCATAGACGACTCCGACAGCGTCCCCGTCCCCATTTTTGTTTCACGTTAGTAACATGCTATTGCGCAGTCCGGACGGACGCGTGTCACATCGCAGCGTATTCCCGCCAATAACGTAAGTACGCCATTTTAGTTGCTCCCGGACAATTTTTTTATAATATCGGTGGTGGCTATAAATAGTCATATGAGTAGTTATATTATGGTTGTTTGCTATATACAAAGGTAGTTAGTGAATTAGTTTCATTGACAGTTATTAAATTTATCCTAGTGATACTGCATTTGTTGTAATTCACGAAAACGTGTGTCTTTTATAACGTCGGTGTTGTCATATCGGTGAATTCGGTGGTCCTTTTTTCCACCGACGTGATAATTTTCACCGTTAAGATAAGAAAAATTGAATCGGTGGCTAATTTCTCATATCGGTGTTTTAATTTATGATTCGGTGCACATTTTATCAAATCGGTGTATTACCAAATCATATCGGTGGATCACTTTATCATGTCGGTGAGCCTTTTTATCATCTCGGTGGTTCCCTAGTCATTTCTTTAGCTTCTAGAACAGGGTTTCTTAAATTGTAGTCTACGGACCCTTTGGGGGTCTTTGTGCCATATGCTGGGGGCCTGTGGCAACTCAGTTTATATTCAAAAAATGTTTCGTAGGCGCGGTGCTCGCGCTTTCGTGCCGGCGACAGCCTATCCTCTCCCCCACCCCCACATCACTCAAAAGGTTGACAAGAGATTCGTGGAGCCTTTGTAATACAAAAGTGGTAGGTACGTGACTGCTAAAAGTTTTAAGAAATCCTGTTACCATATTCAACCAGTAATGTTCTTACACATTTTTTTTAATATGTCGGTGTAACATGGGGGTATATCGGTATTTTATACGTACAAGAGTATCATTAGGGGAAGTCTGTGTTCATTAACGGACGTCTACAGGCTGAGATGATGATGGTGAAGTTTTGCAATTGAATAAATTATAGAGGTTTATTTAATAATAATAATTTCTTGTTCTGAGATATTTAAGGAAACTATCTTAATAACCAAATTTTTTTTAAGGATGCCGAGGCCAAATCTTAGTGAGGAGGAAAAGAAAGAGAGGAAGAAATTATGCGAAAGAAGAAGAAAAGCCAGAATTAAAAGTGATCCTTTATTGAGAGAAGAGCACCTTAGAAAAGACAGAGAATGTTTCGCTAGATGAAAGGCAGCTGGACTTATTCTATCACGAAGCCAAATGACTCCACATGCACGTCGGATTGCACAAAAAAATAACCGAATCTGTGCCCGCGCATATTATCAGAGGAAAAAAGCTAAGGCGACCGCTGTTCGAAACAAAAATAGACGAGTAAGTGTTCCTTTGACCGATGATGTAACACAATCACTACAGAACAATCAAGAATATCATCCTCCTTTTAGTACTTCTCCAGAACGAATACCTCATAGCCCACAGCCAATGCGGCGGAATGTTCGATGTAATAGTCCTAATCTACGTGTTGAGGCTATCGTAGCAAATAGTTCTCTCTATTTACGTGCAAGCAGTCCTCTAGATTTGTCAATAACATCACCTTTACGAACACCAAGTGTTAGTTCTATATATTCAGAAGAATCAACTTTGTGCCCAAACAGTCCTAACTCAAATTTATCTATGGCAACTATTAAATTCAATGAAGACTTTCAAGTTAAGTTTCGTAAATATCAAAACTCTAAATCTCAGCAAATATGCGATTTAAGGAAACAGTTGGCAACGGGTAATAAAGAGAAAATCATGTATAAAAAGAGGTACCAAAGGCTTTGTCAAGAATTTAAGAAAATAAAACAACGTAATTTAGAATTTAGACGAATCTCAAAAAAGTCAAATAATACTCGTACTGACCTGCAAAAACGTATTCGCAAAATTGTCGTCCAGTTTTTTGAAGACGAAGACAATTCAAGTCTTTGCCCTGGTAAAAATGATACTGTTACACGAAATGGAGTGAAAAAACAAAAAGGCTGATGAAAGACACTATTAAGAATTTACATAACAAATACTTGGCTTCAGGCTATCCACCAATCAGTTATATCAATTTTACAAGAATGAGGCCGTTTTGGGTAACATAGCCTAAATTGAATATGAGAAACACATGCTTATGTGAGAAACATGAGAACATGAACCTTCTTATAGCGTCCTTGAAACGAAATCGAATTATAAAAGTAAACATTTCGTCTGAAGTTCTTAGCGGTATTTGTTGTGATATTTTCAATGTAGAATGCCTGCAAAGAACATGTCTCGTATGCAGAAATCGTCACTTAAATTATCAAGAATTTGATAACTCCAAAGATGTTGCTTATTGGACTTGGGAGAAGATAAAAAATACATACAAAAAGAATGGAGTCGATAAAATAGCTGTCATTGTAGAAAAAGGACATCATGAATACTGAAAATATTTTTTTATTCTTTATAATACAAAGCATTTTGATTGGATTACTAAGAGCTCATTTTTTGTTGGATGTAATATTTTGACGTAAGACTTCAGTTCTAAGTCAACTTCACTACTGTTGTAAAAATATCTAGGTACCACCTCAGAGTACCACCTATTTTCTCTAGAGTTAAAAGGTGGGTCATATCGGTGGATAGACATATCATTTCGATGGATAGACTTATCATCTCGGTGGTCAGCCTTGTCATATCGGTGCACAAAAAAAATTATCGGTGGACGGCATATCATATCGCTGGCAACTAAAATTCAATCTGAATTTTCTCCTCAGTCTTGAATGATACGTTAATCTCTATAAATGTGGGAATAGTTGATATCGCAAAGAATACATAAAAGCTAAAAAATATATAAAAAAAAAGATAAATGAAAAAGTTCACCGATATGACAAAAAAAACACCATTTGTTGAAATTCACTCTTAACTTTTCATAGACTAACGAAACGATGATTACGACGTGAAGTGTGACATCCGGGAATGGAGCCATGCACCCTTAATCATCAGTGACGGCCTGCCTTGGTCTATAACTCATGCTAACTGCCACGCATAAATCAACTGTACCGATTAAAACTGGATCCAGGTAACAATGATAGTACTTATATGGATTTCACAAGACCAGTAAGGTGTTTCTGTATATGTTGCAGTACGATTCTAAAATTAGAAGAAATTACAATTTCACTAGGAAAAATATAGTGACATAATGTTTTATGTATTTTGGATTAAAAGTCAAATGTAACAATATTTTTATTTAATGAAGATTTGTGTGTCTTACTGTGGAAATAGCTCTAAAAAGAAGATCATTGCTACAAGTTAAAGATAGAATTAATTGTTCTTGATACGGCAATTGCCGTATTATACGGCTTCAGGCATTCTAGGCTTCTAAAATACGGAACACGGCCACTATCTGATTATCGCTTTAAACTATGTGGCAATTGACCATTCCCAAATTTTTCAACTAAAATGTATTATATTTTATTTCAAAAGAATAGGCAATTTACAAAAATTAATTTTAAATTATTTTTTAAAGAATGTCTGCCTCAGAACTGTCAATAGTAATAGAGTCATTGTTTTTATAAATATGTAAAGGCAATGGCTAAAACTTATAAGTCCACCCGATGACGTCACGCTACAAGAATTTTCAATATAATATATTTACATAAATACCGATCCAACAAAAAAATTTTTCAATTTAGTTTTTTAAAATTGATTATGCTTTTGAAATAAAATATAACGGACTTTAGCTCAAAAATTTGGGGACGGTCAATTGAGGAATTCAAATATAAACTTTTTTTCGTGTAACGGAACGCATCGATTTGCGAACCATAGACCATAGGTAAACTAGAGTGTTTCCGCGCTACTACAGCTCTGAACTAGATATATATGAAAAGTACAAAAGAATCGGAAGATCTTGAATGTACTCAAAACTCATACATCAAAAAATTAAATACTTAATACCAAAAAAATTACTTATCTATTTTTATTTAATCAATAATAATAATAAAATATTTCTTACAATGCAATATTTTTTTTAAAGTGGGGTCATTTTCGATTTTAATTACAGCAACCCTTTTGCCAGGAACAATACTGAGACACTTATAATAGGTTAAAAGTTATGTAATGCCTCTACCCCTGTAGGTATTACAATGAATTCTTTTATCAACTCTCTACTCCTGACCTGGCCATTGAAGCAAGTAATATACCCCCATAAAAAAGTCATGTGGTAAGTAAGCAGTGCATCATGCTACGCTAGCCTTTAAGCTTTTAAAGCAAATGATATATTATTTAAATATTTTTTATTTATTTGTTTATATACTTTTTTGTATAATTAGTGAGTGTAACAGGGAATCATAATTATTCGCTAACAAATTACGGTTTCGTCACGCTCTATAGTTCACAGTTGGTGAAGCGATAACTCGTACCACTCTACGAAAATAAACAACAGAGATTCCAGGGTATATAAATGAAAAGTTTATGTGTAGTATGTTCAAATTTTCGATGTTCACGACACGATGTTCAGCTGAACGTAGCCCAAACTTATAGAGCGTGTAGAGCTTACTAAACTGAACAAAAAGTTTAAAGTGAACAGATGGCGCAAACTAACGGTTACTGAAAAAATATGTTTAAAGTTTAATTTTTTTATGACTATTTTTTTTTCGAAACTTGTTTTTAGTTCGGTAAGTTCTACATGCTCTATAAGTATGAACTACGTTCAGCCGAACAAGCCGTATATTCCGTAACTCGGTGTCCTAACAATTTTATTTGCTTTGACAGTCGCAAAATTATAAAGACATCAAAGTGGCCTGGAGGCGTTTGGTATAATTCTCGCCAATTACAAAGTTACAATTTTCTCGTCAACGTAGTACACTTAACTAAAAATCTGGAACGATTTCCTCATGCAAATTATATACCAGGATAGTATATACACATAAAAGATCGATTTTAATGGTACTGAAGCGATCCCGGGTTCTGCGTGTCGCGTTCGGTGACACGCATTGTAAGTTATTTGCACGTTTATTTTGCTAAACAGCTCACTACTAAATCCTGACTATTCACGTCACTTTTACGCTCAATGACAACTAATTTAATCATTCTCTAAAACTTAACTTTCACTGTCACTCGACAGTTAGTTAAAATAAATCTCACATCGTTCTTCCACTTCATCAAATGTGTTATACACGGTTTTTTGTTACATCATGTTCGACCCAAAAGTGGTGGGCAGGAAGTGGTTGGTAGATGTTCCTAAGCATAATAAAAAATAATTTTTTTTAAAGAATAATTTTCATTACAAAACAATTACTTTCCTGGGAGATCAAAATTGTTTAATCGTATTTTATACAAGATTATTTTATACTAATCGAGCGCAGCGTTCCGCGCCGGGACTTTACCGCCATGCACCTCACCACCGCCGCGCTTGCGCCACTCAGCTGGTCGGCTTGGCTTGGCAATGCCACTCGCTACTCGCTACTCGCTACTCGCTACTCGCTACTCGCTACTCGCTACTCGCTACTCGCTACTCGCTAGTCGCTAGCTTCAGTCGGCATCGCATCAGCGTGGTTATCGGGTGTTATCGTATGTTATTGTGTGTGTTGTGAAAATGGGTGATTTTAATGACAATGAATATTACGACAAGGTGGACTGATGACCTGAAGCACCATACCGGGGGTAATTGGATGCGGAAGGCGGAGGACCGTGTGTGGTGGCGAGCCTTGGGAGAGGCCTATATCCTGCAGTGGAGAGACACGGGCTGATGATGATGATGATGAATATTACGACATGTTCATGCGTTACGCTAAATGTGACGGGAATATCGCCTCTTCTTTACGTAGGGACACAAATCTCTACGCCGCCAACTACGGCCGGGTGCTACAATGTTCAGACATTTGTGGCTCGCATACGTTCACCTTGCGTTTTGACTGTCAACAGAAATGTTTAAGCTGGAAAACTGCATGTTTCTTCAGCACCAGTACATAATTACGTAGGCACGTATGTCAGTACGAAATTTACAATTCGTCGTTTGCGCTACAGTAAAGAGTTTTAATCTCTCATAAAGATAACTATTTTTTTTTAAATTATTTTTTTATGCTAATGGGCATCCACCAACCATTTCCTGGCCACCCCTTTCGGGTCGAACAGATGTAGCAAAAAACCGTGTATACAGTATGATATTTTATGAGATTGGTCGTATTAGGTTATACGGAAAAATAAATTGAACACATTCCACATTTGCATAATGCATATAATTTACCCGACTGAGGGTAATGTTTTTCGAGTGTAGATATGTATATAGGTATGTGGGTTTATCTATTTATAAGGCACGTTCTGTAGCCTAAACGGTTTGATGGAAATCCGCATACCAGGTCTTTGTTGTTATTTATCTTTCATGTGTCAAAATGTGATAGTACATTGTTTTAGACGATATTAGACTTTATATTAATGTTCTTAAGGTCTTATTATTACAAACAGTGACAGAAAAAAAACAGTTTTTTGTGTTTTCTATTAACAGTCTGTTTTACATTACGTTTTACCATCGTTTTACATACGACTTTTTGAAATGACAGTGACGATATGTATGTGGTGTCTTCGCTTGATACTCAAAACATAAGCTAATGCTTAGTTTCGGGCCTAGACGCAGTTGTGATTTATATGTTATTATTATTGAAAAAGATCTTAACTGTGAAAGTAACGTAGGATGTATTTAAATATGACGTCTGCGAATCAAAAAAGAGAGAGAACAATAAGTAGTTAAAGTAGGTTTTCTTTGGACGAATTTCCTTGGTAGATTGTTTGTGATTCCATTTTGTTTATAATGATTAACAATATTAAATATATTTTTATGTTCAGCTATTTTCCCAAATTATCAATTTCTATTTAAATGTATATTTACTATAATTTTCCTAGTAGATTCAACATCACAACTCTAGTTTATGCCTATTTTTAACGTATCAGTTGTCAAGACCCATACTAACAGGCTTTGCTTAATTTAGGACTAGATGTTTCAGATATTTCAATATTATAGGTACTTTTTCATCTGGATCTGCCTATTGTCCCTAATAACCTAAAGTGATTTATTAAAAAACCTTGAATTTAGTCAGGGGGTTCTGTCCGTCCGGCTGAAACGGACCTCTGATTTCTAAGCAGTTTGAATCTGTTAAATATAATTTGGCATAATAAGAAACCAAATAGTGACCTGCAAATTATTTCGAAATAGTAGAAAGATCTCCGGTAAGTAACATTGAAAATATATTTATTTAAAAACTTTTTTTAACATATATACGGACAACAACTCTTCTCTCTGGCATATTTTCAAAAGAATACAACAATTAAAAGTTTTATGTAATAAAACTCTTAAAAAAATTCAACAGTATAGGTACTAATTTTATAATAATACAGGTGTGGAATATAAACGCGCAACTGCAACTAGGATCTGGTAAATAATAGATTTGATATTATAAACCAAATGATGCCTAAAGAATTATAAAAATGTAATGTGCTTTTCCACTCAGCAGGGTTCCTTTGCAAGCAGCAGGGTAGCCACAACGTCAATTTTATTACGTGTTAATTGCCAACGTGGAATTGCTAAGTTTTTTTTTTCAATGTGATACGTGGTCATTCACAACGTAAATTGTCTATTTAAATATTTAATTAACATTTAAAACTATTATCATTTAAAAAAAAATAGTATTTAACGAGGGAGTAATACGTAAGTTCAAAGTTAAAAAGGTTTTTGTTATGAGTGGGTAATTTAAGTGGCCAGTTAAATTATTTTATTTTTATTATGAAATGGAACTGACCTATGTGACATCAAAGAAGTAGGTATTAGGTTAAAACCGGATTTCGTCATGATAAAACTGAGTGTGTGCAAAATTAACTGTAAAGAAATTCTATAATATAGCAAATTGTTTCTAATAAAATGTTAAACTAATTGCACTAAAGATTTTTTTATTCAAATAACCAGTTCATAAGTAAGATCGAAAAATATTCATATTTAACCACTATGTCATTCGTATCTAAAATTCATATTTTACAGGAAAAAGAAACGATTTTATTTAAAAAAAAAACCCTCCTGATTTTGAGTCTATAATAGCAAATATGCAAAATAAGATTTTTTATTACTTAATAGTTTTAACATTTTCCAGAAAATTGATTCTTTGTCTATTTCTTGATTATTTGAATATTTAGTTGTACTATTCGACAATATCAGTAAAATGTATTAAATAAAATAATGAAAACGTTGTGGCAATTGCTTCACAGTTCCCCGCGATAGCGCCTTCTAATACAACCGGCTACGTTACATAACTAAAAAAAATTTATTCACAATTACTGCCACATACTTATATATTACTAGCGACCCGCCCCGGCTTCGCACGGGTGCAATGCTGATACTAAATACACCACAGAAAAACTGTGAACGTTGTATATAAAAACATAGCGGCCCGCTCCGGCTTCGCACGGGTATAAAATATATAGCCTATGTGATTAAAATCGATTCAGTAGTTTTGATTTATTCATTACTGCCCGTGGCCCGCACGCGTTAAATTTGGAGTAAAACAATCCCCCTTTCCCTATACCATGAAGATTTCCTGCTATCTTTGGAATATCTAAATTCATACACTACATTTTTACTTATTTACTTTTTACATTTTTAACTATTTATTTTATTTTTACAACATATTACAGAATGTCTTTATAAACGACGTTCACAGCTTTCTTGTCATTAGACAATACAAACATTATAGGCACGCTCTTGCCGCACCGGGCGGCCAGCCGGTACCGCCGCAAACGCTACGTCCCGCAATTTTTAAATCTGTAATATCTTCGAAAATATTCACTTAAATCATACGGTGTAAAGGGCCATATAGATGTATATTAAATGAACAATGTATTCAAGGTATTTAATTGGTTAAGGATTAATGCTGTATTGGTTAAAATCGCTTCGAAAATTAGCCATTATTTGTCGTAAAAATTAAATGACAAAAAAAAGTTATTGTGGGTTATCCATAAGAGATAGACATATACCATCACAGACTTTTCTGTAGACCTTTTCAATGTGAACAATACTTAGTACATTAGTTTGATAAAACTCGTAGGGTTCAGCCTGCGTTTGCAATGTAAGCGGAAAAAATGTAATTATTTACGACATCACATTAGAAACCTCAAAAATAACAGTACTTCTCCACTGTTCAATGGATGTTATTATATATATAAACCTTTCTCTTGAATCACTCTATCTATTAAAAAAAACCGCATCAAAATCCGTTGCGTAGTTTCAAAGATTTAAGCATACAAAGGGACATAGGGACAGAGAAAGCGACTTTGTTTTATACTATGTAGTGATTTTAATCACGAGCACTTTACTTACTGATCAGAGCAAATATTCAGACGACGCAACACGCGTATGCATAAAATATGTGACGTATATAGGTACAGCCATTCGATGGGATTGCGTGCAAAACCTGGCGCGAATCAATTCCACCTTAAATCCCAACTAATGACGGGAAATGAAGTTGGATCCCGCTGGTTATTTCAATTTCCACTACATCGTAACTTTTAATTTCAAAGTAAAATTTATTTAACAAGTTTGAAAGTTAATATGTTGTCACAGGTTTCGATCGGACTTATATACTTAATACGCGTAATAAAATAGAAGAATTTCTTACTCTATTATATTTAAATATATTTGTGTATTTAATGTTATACGAATATACTATGTTAAAATTTTTTTACCCACGACGTACGAAGACGTTTGTCGTGATAGCCCAGAGCGCAACGAACCTGTTTCAAATTTATAAGGCCATAGGGTTCGAATCCGAGCGTGTACCAATGATTTTTTCTCACTTAAGTACATTAACTATCACTGACTCCGTGCCTCGGAGAGCACGTTAAGCAGTCGGTCCCGGACGCTGTCAATAGATGGCGGTCGTTACAATCCCCAACCCGCAGTGGAGTAGCGTGGTGGATTTAAGTTCCAAACCACCTCCTCACCCTAGGGGAGGCCTAAGCCCCAGCAGTGGGGTAAAATGGGCGGATGATGATGATGATGTACGAAGACGGTAAATGAGTTTAGAGGTAGTGTATATATGCTTGTGCGTACTTACATACCATTTTCTTCAAAGACTACTGAACCGATTTCGATGCGATTTTTATATTACACTAGCGACCGCCCGCAGCTTCGCTTGCGTAGACTACACATTCCTGTTATAGGTACTATTAACGTTTGAAATGATTGATAGGTACTTTTTGCTGGAACTAATATTGGCTACACCCAATCAAACTTTCAATCTTCATTCCCCCCATTCCTATAAGAAAACCGATAAGTACTCCCATACTTTGTGCAGACAAACAAACAAACTCTTCAGCTTTATACATTAAGTATAGATATAGATTGGTATCACGTTACAGCAGATTCTGAGACATATTTTACATATAATGCTTACCGAAGTCGCCGTAATGAATGCCGCGTCTGAAACAGCTGGTATTTTGATGGTTTTTTTTTTAATTAGGTAAATATCACATCAAAGCAGGTTCCTAATATGTTTTACAGTTTTGCCCATCGGATGACGCTGCAGTGAGTTTTTTTTTCCAATATGGATAAGCCCTTTTTAGTTCCAGATCTTCGTATTACATAGAAAAGCTAGTTTTGCCATTTTTAGATATTTGCCACCAGGGAGAGCTGCCATAAATAATTAATACCTGGGACATCACACACAGCGCCACTTTGTCCCAAAGTAAGCAAGAATTATGGTTGTATTATGGATACTAGACAATTGATGGACATACTTAAATATTCTTTGTAATATATACATATATATGTATTTTACATTCAGACACGGAACAAACATACATGTTCATGAACAGAAATGTGGTTATCTGAAACGACTGTTCTGATTTGGTTCATAGATTAGTTTAAATCGCCAAGGGCGCAGTAGATATTTTTATTAAAAATGGCTTTTTCATTATCATCGTTATCAGGCGTACTAATTGAAAATTAAAAAAAAAAAAAAAAAACTATAAGACGCCCGATGAATATCGGATTTTTATAGTGGGTTTTAAAAAAATATTTTTCCTTTTTATTTATTTTTTTATTTTTACTGGAGCAATTCAGTTTATAAGTAAAACAGCACGCAACTATTAAAAAATATATAATCTCGACTCAGGCTAGTTCATTGTTTGGGCTGATTGGCAGAGTGGTAAGAAAGCCTAAGTGCAGAACCGCAGTCGCGAGTTTGAATCCCGCCGGAACAAATATTTGTGTGCATGAACATGTCCATTTGTTCCGTGCATGGGTGTAAATTATCAATATATGTAAGAATATTTATTTAAGAATATTTAAGAATATTTTTACTGGAGCGATTCAGTTTATAAGTAAAACATAGCACGCAAATATTAAAAAATATATACCCTCGACTGACATTATTAACTATTTCAACGAGATATTTGAAATTTTGAACAAAAAGTTGGAATTTGTGTGAAAGTAATGTTTTTCGAAAAATGTTCCACAACTGTTGAAATTATCATTATTTTAATTTTATGAACTGGAACATAGAAATGTGACCTTATCAATAAAATTTTACAGTAGCGCCATCTATTATTAAGTAGCTGTACCATATTGACACCGCACTATATTCAAGAATTTTCGCTATGTGTTAATTATAGATTATAATTATTTTAACTAGCAACATTTGCCTGATTTAATTATTTAATTATATGGAATATTTATTAATATAAAAAAAATCTGTTTGGAAGTAATAAATAATATATCTATAACGAAACTCAAGGTTAAAACCTAAAAAAACATCTAATAAATGTAAATATTACAATAAATTAAAAATACTGCGTTTTATGTATTCAATAAACATAAATAAATCGCAATTACTAGACGATGGCTGACTTCCTATGCAAAATATTAACTCTATTAATGCAAAATCCTGATAATCGACCAGATAAATTTTCTGTTAAATACAAGGCTTGTCCTGTCCGAGCCAGAATACATAAAACTATTAAAACCCCGTAGGTACACACAAGTCAGCAACATTGTAAATAAAGATACTACGCCTTTATTCATTCACTTAAAAAAGCAAAAAATAAGTCCGATGACAGATTTACTAAGATTTATTGAGATTACTTAAACTGATATTAGGATTGTAGGTACGTTGTACGGCAACATTTTATTTCGTTTATATTAATTTGTTGCCAGATGGGGTCACTTGTATGCACGATTAAGATGAAAATACTTTTTATAAATTCAATTCGAGACAAAATTAAGTTTATACATATTTTTGGGTATGATAGGGATAGTACTGACTTGATTGTCCAAATAGTTAGAGACCCTAACTACGGAGCCGAGGGTCGCGGGTTCGATCCTCGCGCGTGACAAATATTTGTGTGCATGAACATGCCTATTTGTTTCGTGTCTGGGTGTAAAAATATCAATATATGTATGTATTATAAAAAAATGAATATTTAAATACATATATCAGTTGTTTCGTAGGTACCCCATAATACAAGCATAATACTTGCTTACTTTGGGACTAGATGGCGCTGCGTGGGATGTCCTAGATATTTTTATTATAGAAATTTTAAATTTGCTATAGATAGTAATGTTTGCTAATGATACTATTTTAATATTCAATGTTAACAGAAATTTTACCTACGGCGATGTAAGCAATGCTATTTCCAAAATAGTCGAATGGTTCACGGCCAATAATATATTACTTAAATAAATAAAAAAAACCAAATGTATAAGATTCTTGATACCGAACGTCAAACAGGCATCCACCAAAATTGTGATTAAAAGCGAGAAATTGGACCTTGTGAATTCTATTGTATTCTTGGGAATCACGTACGATGTGAAATTGCAATGGGATCCTCAACTAACTTACCGAGAAGGCTTGGTTCTGTAGCTTACGCGGTTCGCGTAAAGGATTCGCTTCCTCATAGAAACCGCATGATTGGTGCATTTCAGTGGGTTCCTTGGTTGGTGGACATTCTGCTGTGGGGACACGTTGCCAATGTGAATACAATCTTCGTGTAGCAGAAGCGAGTTGTTCGAGCAATTTATAAACTACGACCTAAAGTATCACTCATAGACAAGTTTAAGGAAATTAATATAATAACATTGCCGTCTCAATATATATTTATAAATATGTACGTAAAAAAATAATATTGTATTATTTAAAAAAAGTTGTGTTCAGCATAATGTTAATAAATGAAACAAATATAAACTCAACTACTCAAAACCGACTTTTATCAACTTTATTTACTTTACATTTTTTTTACAGTATCTGTCTTTCATTCAATAGCATGTAACCAATGGTGTGGGGTAATCCACAAAGACCTAGACCCAACACAAACATTTAAGTCAGAAATGGCGTGGGCCATACGTGCGTCCCGCCCGTCGCCTTCTACATCACATGGCTCAAATATAACTTTGGGGCTTTAACTAAATGGCCAGCATCACTTCTATTGAACTAACTCAAAGCTCGGTGGTTACGCTTAATAGAAATCTTCTAAATGTGGCACAGTTAACAAAGACATAAAACCCCAACAGCCACAGTCTACAAAAATTAATTAATGATCCTGCGTTTATTCTAGATGCAATGAAATAAAATAAAAATTATGGTAAAAATCCTATATTGACTGACCGATTGGATTTACCGGTCGGAGACGCCACCCAATTGTAGACCCAAAGGACGCAGGTTCCCCGCCCAGGACAAATATTTGTGTGCATGATGTTTGATTTGTTCCGTGTCTGGGTATAAATTATCTGTATATATATATTTTTATGTACCTACTATTTAAAAAATATATAAGTTGTCTAGTACCCATAGTACAGGCACTGCTTGATTTGGGACTGCTATATATGAGATGTGCCAGATATTTTTAGATTTGTTTAGTGAATTACTGAGATTTTTTAGTTTTTTTTTATACAGAAAACGATCTAATATAGGTATACACAAATCACAAAGCGTTGTTTTTCGCTTCTACTCAATGCATATTATACGCGTCCACAGACGCTGTTTCAAAATGTCCCGCTAACATGTTCATCGTCATTAACATATACCTACTTATCTAAAACGGTTGTCGAATGACGACCCTTCGCTCCACACTCAACCCCCTCACGGGACCACACACTCGCCCTCTATACGCGCGAGAAAAAAGTCGAACTCATACGCCGCCGTTACATACATGCATAAACCGCGCCCCGCACCGCAACCTTGTGGTAGTGCAAACGTTGACGAATCAAAACCAGACTCAGAAAAATTTTATTCCATTAATTGGGGGATTACAAAGTGAGGGCGAGTCACAAAAATTCTGATTCGCAGATCAGAAATAGACTGTCGATCCGTCCAGGTGGGACGTGGTCGACTTATAACATTAACTTCTTAAATATTTATTTGCTTACAATGTCTATAATACATATGTATTTTAAAACTATATATTTTTCCGATATTAACTGCTATCCTAAATTAATACCTTAAAGTTAACTTAACCTAATGCGTTTTGTTCAATTTAGTCGGAAGGAGCTCGTAGTTGGATTGGGTAAGTCCTTCTAACTGTCATTCCTGTATTGTTAAACAGGGTTCTGTGGTCGCATTGCCTTTAGATTGCACAGGAAACGACAGCCAGCGCCCTAGACTACAAGCCCTTGGAAAAAATTAACCTGTGAAATGAACCAACGTGAATAACGCTAAGAAGGCTGTTACTATATCAGAAAATAATTCTGAGCCGCCGATTGTATGCCGTCATTTCTGAGGGGTACAGGTGAGTACGTGAGTGAATGGAATTTCTCAGGTACGAATGAGGAATTACGACTAATTATCAATGTACGGCTTTCTTATAGTGTATAGATGATTAAAAATAAATGTCGAAAAACCTAGTGCCGTACTAAAGTGGTGCTGCCGGAAGTCAGTGCAAATTTTAAGCTATTGCATAGCTTCTATCGCGGGCCTTGAGCGCGGAGACCGAATGCAGAAATTCCGTAACGAAAAAAACCTCACGCTTCCCACTCCGACGGGCACGCCGCACGGAGAAAAATTTTGATAGCGCGATGTACGTTTTTTAAAACAGCGCCTTCTATTATAATCTGTTGCACCTCTTATTAATGAAGAAAGTCACGAAAAAATAGTGAAAGAAAATGAATGAGTAATTTATATACATACATTTTATTATTATCACAAATGCAGTATTAATTTTGAATTGAAAATATAATACTGCTATAAAGATAACCTAAATTTTTGATATTAAAATGAGCGATATTAAAAGTAGCCCTCTTTTATACACACAAACACACACACGCGTATAGTTTAAATTCTCAATTTAGATTCTCAATATGTATATATATATAAATAAATAAATTCATTCTTCATTATGTATATAACAGAAACCATCAAACCAAGCACGTGTACTATTCAGTACCTACCTTTGTTTTTGGTGTATAGATAATGCACATGAATGCCGCGCAGAGAAAGTATATATGATATTACATCTATATAAATGTACATCACGCGAAATTCGATAATCACTTCTTAATATCGTTATTTTTTTTAAATGAATAATTTTGTTTTGGTGTGTCATTACACTATTTATACCTAATTATTTATACCTATTATTTATACCTAGATATTTTCGTTTTATAGAGAAGAAAAGCGTAAAGAGCTAAAAAGAAAAAAAAACTAATGCACGTCAAAGGGCATATTATCAGCGTCAGAAAGATTTGAAGAAAAATGAAGAAAAAATAATAACAAAAAAAACTGCATAAATAAAATAAATAAATAATTATAATTGCAAAATGCTATGCAATAGCTTTACCGCGGCAGTCCTCGAGTGCCACATTTAGTTTTTTTTTTTTTTTCGCCGATAATTGCAGAAGCAATATAGGTCATTTATTATTGTACGGCATTTTTGTAATTCCTTTTGTACACATATACAGATACTACAGATACGTATATATGATGTATTTTTAAATATTTTTTTATACATAATACAAAATACACAAAACATATAGATACTTTTACACTCAGGCACGGAACAAATAGACATGTTTATGCACACAAATATTTATCCCGGGTGGAAATAGAAAACCCGCGACCCTCGGCTCCGCAGTTAGGGCTTCTAACCACTCGGCCAACCGGTCAGTCAAAGTCAGTTATTTATTACTGAGTTTAAATGGCCAAATTTTCCATTTCATCACATGGCAATTTCTAAACGTTCACATAATTTTAATGACAGCAAAATGCATCCGGTACCACCTACAATTTATGTATTTTATATTGAAACATATAGTTTTTTCAATATTTTCTTTGGGTTTAGAAGCTGGCACTTAGTAATCCATATCAAGTTGGTAGGAGGTTCAATACACACCTATTATAAAAATGTATATTCATTCGATTTTAAACCACCAAGCAAAGCCAGTTCTTAATAAAAAAAACTAAAATTTACAGTCGAATATCTCCTTGCATTTGTAAGAATTTATTTATTGGTTCATTAAACATTAATTTATTATCATTAGAATCAAATTTTAATTAATTTACAACTTGTAAATCAAGATATAAAGTGCATTTCAGTCGTTTATATCTGGTGGTATCATAATGAAATTAACAGATCTATGGTCTTCGTACGCCCACTAATTATCCTGCCAGTTCGTCAACTATGCGTATTGTAGAGTAACCATGATTTAGGATTTGTGTTTTATCGAGTTTACTTGCTTTAGGTCGCATGACGGTGTCATAAAAAGCGGCCAAGTGCAAGTCTTTCGCATACGATGGGTCCGTACCACAGTGCAATAAAAGTTAGTTTTTCGTATGGGAACCACTATAGATTTTTAAAATTATTTTATTTTTATTATTTATTGTTATCGCGGTCATAGTGGTACATATTTCAAGAAAATTTCAAGTGTACGCTCGTTTTTTGTATGGATACCCCTTTTAATTTTTAACTTTATCTTATTTTTATATTTTTTTTTTATTATAGCCGTCTCATAAAATTTCAAGTGTAAGCAATGATCTCACAACCATCCATCACCATTGCAAAAACGTCCAAAAAAAAAACAGGTTTTTAGTATGGGGATTGGGGACCAACTCTTAACCCTCTATTTTTAACCCCCCACGCAAAAAGAGGGATGTTATAAGTTTGACGCGTGTGTGTATCTGTTGTTTTATATTTTATAGTTTTTTGTGTCGGGGGTTTTTTAAATTATTAATTAAATTTTTTTAACGTTTGTACTACAGTTTTTCGGCCCGTCTCCTCCATTTCATACATCTGAATAGCCCAAAAAACAGATCTTAATTTAAAGTGCATTCCATAGGTACTCATTTACTCTTTAAACATGTTAGTTATTACATAAAGAATAAAACGTTTTTATAATACGTTTGACAAATAGTACTTTATCGCTGACTTTTACCATACCGCACTATCAGCCCATTTAAGGCTGCAAGGGCTTAGGCCTTCCCTAGTGATGAGAGTATGAAAGGGCTTGGAGTTTAATCCACTACGCTGCTCCAGAGCGGGTTCGTTTATTTTATCGACTGCCATCCATTGATGGCAAACGCCACTGACGGCTTAACGTACTGTCCAAGGCATAGAGTCAGTAATAGTTATGTACATAAGTTAGAAAAAACCCATTGGTACATGGCCTGGGATTCTAAGCAAGAAGCAAGCTTGCTACAACTCGGCAATACGACACCTGTCTCTCTCACTGACATTTGAAAAGCAAGATTTTGTATGATTGCCACCCTAGTTTCATCTTTGGAGAAGATTCAATTACGTTTATTAGAAACGAGATTTGATGTATAGTCCTCATAGTCCGGGAGCGTGCGCGTGATTACAGCTTTAATTGTTCGTATACGTTGTAAAATTTAATTACCGGGTATCTCAATATTATCTTGCTCTTGGACTAAATCATTTGATCAGTAGATTAACTTCATAGGAAATTTAAATGTATTGTTCTAAGGTGTTATTTCGATAGTCACAATGTAAATCGAAGTATTTGGCGCTTTTGGAGGGATTGTTCTGCAGATATAAAGTAAATTATTTTCAATAATTTAGTTCTTATTATTTTGTTTGAAAGTTTTACACATTAATAAATAAATATTCATAACTGAACTTTGTAAAAGTGTTAATAATACTAGAGTTATATTGATTTTCTTTTGAAAATTACATGACAAAATAATAATAAATGGCTATTTTTTTCTATTCCATCAGCCCATTATACCCCACTGCAGGGGCTTAGGCCTCCCCTCAGGGTGAGGAGGGCTTGGAGCTTAAATGGGTATAATAAATATATATAATAAAATAGCTATGTTTACAGCAATTTTTCTATTTATTAAATGTATAAATTCTTTTGATATTCTGAATAAAATTAAATAAATAAATAATTGAAAGCAAATACCATACGTTTCACAGTAATATCGATGTTTATAGTTTGAAAACCGGAAGTACATGAATTGGTATTGATAGGAAATTGTTAAGTGAAATAATAAAGTTATATGAATAAAAATATTAAAAAAACCATACGGTTGCTAATAATATATTTTCAGTATACCTTATTACTTGTGTGCATGTCTGCTTTTCCTCAAAAACTATACAGCCGATTTAGATGAGGTTTTTTGTATTACATAGGGATTACTTCAGAGCGAGTCCTTACGTTTTACAGTTTATACAGCAGCAGAGGGCGCTGCAGTAGATGTGTTTGTTTAAAACGGGTATGCCGTGTAGTTTTGTATTACATTAGTATTGCTTCAGAGCAAGTTATTGGCATGTTACATGGTTAGGAAACACCAGGAGGTACTTTACATAAAATATATCGTCGCGGCCATGTACTTACGACGGTAATCACCATCTCCAATTTTATAGTTTTAGGTCGATTCTAAAGCAAAATACATTTATTTCATTCCATATCAGTCCGTTATGCCCCACTGTGGAGACATAGGCCTCTCATCGCAATGAGAGCCTTTGGAGCTTAATCCACTATGCTGCTCCAGTGCGGGTTTCTCATGATGGCAACCAGGACGATGACGGCTAAATGTGCTCTCCGAGGCACGGATTCAGTGATAGTTAGGTATTGAAGTCAGAAAAACTCATTGGTACATGATAGTTTCTGGGATTCGAAGTATTCGAACCATGACCTTCCAAACAAGAAGCCGGGTCGCCACTACTCGGCTATCATATTGTTTCACTATTCTATTTAATATTTTTTTATTACCTAACGTTTATGTTTTCTTGGGTTTCTTAAATTTTTTATCATTTATACCCTCTTTCTGAATAACTACATTATTATAATGGCCTTTTCTATATATATACATACGTACATAGAAAAGGCCATTATAATAATGTAGTTATTCAGTAATATATATATATATATGGCCAGCACGATTTCCATAATTTATTTTTTTAGTTTAGATATTTATTTCTATCGGTTGTCTAGTACCTCATAATACAAGCATAATACTTGCTTTCTTTGGGACCAGATGGTGCTTTGTGGGAGGTCCCAAGTATTATTACTAACATGTTTTTTACATCTCACTACACCATCAGATCCATTTTGTGAGACCCTGCTGTATCTACATTACTTTTGTGTACTGCTCTGCTACTAAAAATGGCAGCGTGTTATGTTAAATCCACGGATGTTTATATAGATACCGCGTTGTGGCAATAATAATATGAGCAAAAGTATACGCTATAGATCAATATACCTACACTAGTTGTTGTTTTGAAATATTCGTGCACGTGCACCGGTCGGGGGGGGGGGGTGTCTGAGTGAGTAGCACGTAGCACAGACTAGTCAACCTATAGACCACGCTTTAATAAACGTCAGTACGAAAACGAAATCACCAAAAAGTGGCGGGGTGCGGGGAGAGGTCGGCTAGTTTTCATTGGCTCGTTCAAAATTGACAATTTAATGGTTTCCGACGTGCTTCCAACTGACCGCTCACAAGAGACGTAGTTATGAAGTGGCATTACATTGCCTTGGCGAATGCTACTCCCTGTCAAAGCGTGGTCTATAAGGTTGACTTGTCTGTGGTGAGTAGGCACCGACTTCATTAACTATATGCCGGCTGTTAGTGCTCCTTTCTTTAAAGTGAAAATTTTAATTTTTAGTTTATGGTTTTGAAGTCGGTTTTTATATTTTTTTAAATTATTTCATACCGCGCGCGTATATGCAAATCGATTCGTAAGGAGGTGAACTCCTAAAAGGAAATAAAGATTCTGAAATTACATTTCATGTGTAACTTAATAACATGTTGTTTAAAACAATGATAACAACCGTCTGTCTGATCACTGAGACCGTTTCAAAGTTGAGACGCTCCATCCTGTTTTTATGTTATCTAAGGTTGTAGAAAGTATTTTAGCATCTAGTTCTTGAATTATAAATGTCCAAACAAAAATACAAACAGATAAGCCGACAAACAGACAAAATGAGTTTAACAATAGGAAAAACGTAGAGCAAATTTTTACTGTCCCTATAACTATATTTCGATTGGACTTACTGCGTAGGACGAGCAATTACTAATAAAATGTTTTATGGCTAAGTAAATAGTTTATAATAGATTTCATTTTGAAATCGTTTAATTAATGGGCTAGCTATGAAAGACAGCTGTGTTTTATTCAATTATACCTTAAGGTATAAAATTTTTTATTTTTTTTTGCTTTAGGTAACTTAAGAACGCCCGAAGCAAAATTATTGTTGTTTTTTTTTCTATTTTTCTTAACATTACCAAATGACTGGCGCTCATTCAAAAAAACTACACATATGCCATTGAGGACTTTTCTTCAGACCTATAAAAGAGAAACAATTCCTCCATTATATTATTTTGTTACATTTCAAAGGGATTAGGCAGCGTTTTCGACGAAAGCTCCCAGTTGGCTTGATTTTTTCCGACATCTTCAACAATCGTTGTCATATTTCAACCAAATTACACAAAACATTAATGAATTATACACATAACCTTTCTCTTGAATCACCCTTGGTGATGTTATATGAATATCTGTTTGGTAGTTTTTGAGTGTATCGCGTGTATACAGACAGACATTTAGACAGACAGACAGACGCGGCCAGGGACTTTGTTTTATAATAGGTGTGTAGCGATATACGAATACACACGCTGCTGGTAAATTCCGCACAGTAGCAATGCATAACATTAAGTACATCGCAGAAGAAATAACAAAATCATACTTAACAGGTTTCTAATACGGTTATAGAAGAATGTTATGGATTTAAAGAAAAACTTATTTCACAGCATCCGATCATTGGATTTCTGAGATGATAGGATGCTGGTGTGGTTTTTTGTGACGTTATAGCCGTGTTGCCGCGGGCGCCTCTCGCTAGCATTAATACAGAGAACGCGTCTTTTCAATTCACCTGACACATCGGAATGCGATCACTTATGTACAGTCAGGAAACTTATATTAATCTAAAAAACAACATTCTTAATTTTAACGTGAAAACGTTTTTAAAAAGGCATCCATACTAAAGTCCTATTCAGAATTAGCTAAACGCTTTAGTTGTCGCCATAAACTTTGACAGGTCTCGTGACGTGACTCAAAGTCGATACCGCCAAGTGGTGTAATATTTGGAAATTATGAATACGAAAATGACGACCACTTAGCCTAGCTAGTGGGTAGCGACCCTGCCTATGAAGCTGGAGGTCCCGGGTTCGCATCCTAGATCGGGTCAGTATTTATATGACGAATATTACCCAAAACACAAGCTAATGCTTAGTTTGGGGCCTAGATGTTGTTGTGACATATACGTTTAAAAAAATATACAGTGTACTACTTACGTCACGGAGGGGGGGGGGGGGGGGTCGAAGAAGGGCTTCGAAATAGACTATATGAAACCAAATAATTAGTTATAACTTCGCAACAGAAAGGGTTAGACAAGATATTCACGCGTTGGCGATGTGTAGATATTGAAGTATCCTAAAAAGAGTTTGGCCAAGAAAAACTTATCAAGTGTTTCTATTAATTAATAGCTGGTATGAGTAAGTGTTTCTCTTAATTTATGGCTGGTTGATATTAATAGAGTTAAGTCGAAGGGTTCTATAGTGAAAATGGGAGTTCCTCAGGGATCTATATTGGGTCCCTTTCTGTTTCTAGTGTATATTAATGACTTACCTTATTTGGTAGAAAAATCTGCCGAGATAGTGTTGTTTGCTGATGACACTTCTCTCGTATTTAAAATTAATAGAAATGAAGAGGAATTTTCAATATTAAACTCTTCACTTTTGCAGGTCTTAAATTGGTTCAACGCTAATAACTTATTATTAAACGCAATTAAAACAAAATGTTTAAAATTTACATTGCCCAATGTTAGGCAAGTTGATGTCAATTTGAGACTTGGTGGGGATTCATTAAGTTTGGTTAATGAAACTGTGTTCTTGGGCATTACTATAGATGTTAATTTACAATGGGGTCCTCATGTTATGAGAGTGGCTGGTAAACTGAGCTCTGCTGTTTTTGCAATCAGGCAAATAAGAAGACTAACCTATGTGCCCACAGCGAGCCTGGTTTATTTTAGCTACTTTAATAGCATAATGTCATATGGCATTCTGCTCTGGGGAAAGGCTGCTGACATTCAAACAATATTTGTTCTGCAGAAAAGGGCTATTTGAGTTGTATATAAATTAAAATCTAGAGATACCTAGTGTGAAGGTTCACTTTAGAGAAAGCAACATTTTGACAGATCCTTGTCAGTACATTTATGAAAATATAATTCATGTACATAAAAATTTAAATACTTTCTCTAGGGTGGGTGATAGCCACAACTTAAACATACATAAGCATATGTTATCGATTCCCAGGTTCAATACATAAGCATATGTTATCGATTCCCAGGTTCAATACATAGGCATATGTTATCGATTCCCAGGTTCAGACTCTCAAAGGTTAATAATTCTTTCATGGGAAATTGTATTCGTTTTTATAGTAAAATTCCTAAAGAAATGTTGAACTTAAATTCAAATCAATTTACAAAGCAAGTTAAAGTCCAACTCGTGAAAAAAGCTTACAATTGTATTAGCGAGTATTTAAATGATAAGTACGCATGGACATCATTGTAATAGTTGTAAGCATATTAAAAAAAAAAACAACTAAGAAAAACATATATTTAAATGAAATAAACAGGGAGGAGTTTCTTGCCAGTTCTTCTCCTTCTACTTTTGGAACCGGTACCTAATCACGTAATCAATACATTTGACGTTCAATAAATGTGTGTAAATATCTTATATTGAATAAAAACTTTTCGATTTTTATTTTTTGATTTTGTATCACGAAAAACGTTATCACGCAAAAAATTAAGATAGTGTAGCGATACTAACCGCACTTATTTTTTGTTACGTTCGTAGTATTCTATGCTTTTGCGATAAAATGATCTGCGCATGTCTATTTATCGCGTTTTCGATTGGACACCAGACGTTTGCGTTCAGTGATGATTCGCTTTACATTGCCACTATATGGCCACTTTACATTGGCCGAAAGAGTGTATACGTACGATACGTACATACGCGTTTTTTCTATAACACTGTCAAGCGAATCAAACGCCAAATTTTGTGTCTTACAATTTCTTACATGGTTGTCAAATTTTTAATTTTTAAAATGATTATGTATAATAATTAAGTAGATAATTTATTTATGTAATTTGTATATTTCTTGTGTATATTTGATGTTTATGTTTATGAAAATATTGAAATACACGAGACATGGGACATCCCACACAGCGCCATCTAGTCCCAAAGTAAGCAAGTCTTATGTTATATGTAGTTACGTACAAAATAACTTTTTGGCGGTTTATTTAGGCGTTTAGATATCTACCCGATGCTTATATAATTGTACGTCGATTAATTTTCGCTTTACTTTCTGAATCCAAATTAGTAATGGGGAATTGTCGATAATTGACAACGAAGTGCACCTTGCAAACTGAGGCAGATTAACGTACAATTCGAAACATTTTTGCGCTTCAAATATTACGTTATAGGTTGTACACTGCCAGCGAGAGTGAGATTAGAAATATCATAAACCTGGTCAAGTGCGAGTCGGATTCGCACACCGAGGGTTCCATACTGCTAGTTCTGCCACACAATATATTTGTCTCGTGTGTTTACCAAAATAACTATCATTGACTCCGTGCCTCGGAAAGCACGTTAAGCCGGCGGTCCCGGTTGCCATCATCAGATTGAAATTGTTAAAATCCACCTACTCGCACTGGAGCAGCGGGGAGGATTAAGCTCCAAGCATCCTCACCCCGAGGGGAGGCCTAAGCCTCTGCAGTGGACCGTAATGAGCTTATATTATATGGTTTACCAAAACGTGGAGTTTTCTTTAATTCAGTATCAGAATTTTCAGCACGGGCCCGACTCATTTGACTGGTTTTTTTTTTTTAAAGATTTACCTACTTTTGTGTTTCACTATAGGTAACGTAACCAGGTAACCAGGTCTAACGTTTATGTACCTATGTAATTTTTACGAAATAGCTAAATCAAGAAAATCTAAACAAATATGCTTGTTGTATGAGGATCCATTTTTCACTTTTTGTTTTTATTGTTGTATCTTAGGATATCCGCCACACTGACATAGTCTGTAAAAACTTCAACCGGGCACTCATTACGGTTCACAAGATAAGAACCCTTTAAAGGTAGGACAAGCTGACGGTCAGACAGAGAGATGGACAGACAGACAGACATGCAGATGGCGTAGGCTTTGTTTATGGGTCCTTTACATTAAAATGTTTATCACAACAGCATTTTAAAAATGTACTTTTCTTAGATGGGTTGTTTTTATGCAACAAATTAGACCATAAGTCTAGGCCGTTTTTTTTGAAGTATCGGATCGAGCCTAACAACATAATACGGAAGATTTGAACAGCCTTCCTTTCATCAGATCTTTCTCTCCATTTAAGAAGATTTAAGAAGTTATGCCCATCTCAATAAAACTTTAAATGAAATCGTAATGAAACTTATCAACAGTGACATATAGACTATTTTTTGTTCTGTGTACACATAAAAAAAAAAAGAATTCTTATATCAATGCGAATTGCATTGGTCCAAGAATATGTGGTTTTTGCATATATTGAAAACTATATATTCTTGACAACAGAACTCTTTTTTTCTGTGTATGGAAGTTATAAGCTATAATTTTGTTATTTCTGTCTCTCTTTTGCGAAACGAAATTTAACATTATTTTAATTTTATACTAATTTAGTATTTAGAAAACTCTTTCATATTAAATAATTAAAAAAAAACAGTCTACTAGTCTATTGTAAACACTGTAGAAATCATGGAAACCCCTCGATCGAAGTCACGGGCGGTCGCTAGTATACAAATAAAGTCTACACATATTTACATGTGAATCCAGTCCGACCAGATTCCAAGTAGTTCCATTAGAAAACTATTAAAGCCCCAATTAGAACGTGTTTCGATACATTTAATTTATTCGGCGTATATTAATTTCACGATATAAACAAATTGACAAAACTGTGAAGTCATTTGTCATATTTACGCCATAATTATTTTTTATTGGCGTTTTGATAAATCATTTTCGATTTATGTGCCTGACAAAAAATGTTTTCAGATATTAATTTCGTAGTACGTTTTTTTTTAAATTTATTTTTCATAACTCGGAGTTAATATTTTCATTTATACAGGATGAGATTTTAGTAACCAGCCAAAATTTTTTCTAGATGTTAGGTATCACCAATAGACCTCATTACGTAAATTATATATATAGGTCAAATGTTCATAATCAATAACTTTATCCTAAATATTTTTTAACAAAATTTGGTTATCTTCTATTTACATAGAGCGAAAGGGCGGGGCATGGGGCATGTGGGCGGGACGCGTGCACGTACACCGCTGCCCTCGTGAAGGGTGACTAGTATATTGGTAGTTTTGGGAAAGGTTTACGTAGTCTTAACTGAATATTTTCCTATTGAACGATACTAAAAAGGAACAAGACGGCCAACGGATTTTTGTCAAAAGTCATTATAATTGAAATTTGGCTGGTCATTAAAACCTCAGCCTGTATATCGTATATTGCGATCAAAAGTCAATTTTCTTTCCACACTGAAATGCGTGTGTGTTCGACGGGTCATAAAAACAAAGCATGATATTATGGAATCCTGAGTTTGTTAATAGTTGAAATACTTATTGATTTGATCGGCTATAATTCGTAAACTAGTTGACTAGATGGTTGTGATAATTCTCGGTAATTTCTTTCTCGTAGCTATTCAGACTTTTTTTTTCAGATTTTTCAGCACATGATTCAGTAGTTAGAGCGAGGAACATGCAACTCACGTCAAATGTAATTTTGGAGTCGAATTTGAAAATCCGACAATGTAACCTCATAAATATTTTAAAATATCTATTCAACGATACACTATTGTTACAAAATACTATAGTTACGTAATTTATTTAATTTTCATTTTGCTGATAGGGAAGACACCCTAATATTTTTTTTAGGTTTCATTTAATTACTAGTTAGCTGTTACAAATATCTATATCTAGGTATACCGGGTGTTCGGCTGTACGTAGAACAAATTTACAAGGCATGTAGAACTTACCGAACTTAACTAACTGTTTCAAGTGAGCAGATGCCGCAAACTAACGGTTATCGAAAAAAAATTGTAAAGTTTCTTTTTTAAACATTTATTTTTATAGTTTTGTATAGTTTGGCAAGTTCTACGTTCTGTATAAGTTTGAACTACGTTCAGCCCAACACCAGGTATTATAATTTTATGAAAATTTTTGCTATGTAAGTAGTCGCATTGGTGTTTGATGAAATAGCTGTGGCTTACAGACGGACAGGTGAACATAAAGAAGAAATAAGATTTTCTTGTCAGACTATGAAACCTTGAAAATCGGCAAAATCTGCGTTTCAGTTTTTAAATGACAGCTGTTCTATAAAAACAAAAACAGTCAAGTGCGAGTCAGACTCGCGTGGAGAGGGTTCCGTATTATAAATGATCGGTTTATCTACAATGTTTTTAATTTAAATTTGAACCCGACTTCTTCACATGAGTAAGCTACCATTGCAACTACTAGACCAGTCGAATTTATTAATTAGTCCTAGTTTTAGTCCTAAGTGAAATTAAGCAAAATATTTTATACGCATTTTGTTTTCACAAATATTTTGCGTTTTCCACTGGAAGTTATAGACTTAGCATCTTCGTTATAGTTTTCCTGTAAACTGAATGAGTCCCTATGATTCAATTTTTGTTCGTGAAAGGGAAGGCTCGATTTTCATAAGTTTACTTTAATACCATAAACGGGTAAAGATAAAACAGTTCGGAGCCTTTTCCTCCTGAGTCGACCGTTTTCTTATTTTTTATTAGACACAGACGAGCTTTAGTATTATGTGCATAGGATAAATAAAGACAGCAGCAGAAATGTAACTTCACAGTATCGAAACTGTCAAACGAAATTTCTTAGGAGTGAATGCTAGCGCGGGGATCTCGCGGACTGACACCGAACACCGGATTGAAACTCGCCATCTCGCTAAACGGTTACACCAGCTAGCTAGAGCATGAGTAGTTAGACAGTAAGAGCAGAAAGGGGCTTCTAGTCAATTCATACTTTTATGGTTATGTGTATCATTCGAAAAGTTTGAATACAGTAAACTTTTTTTTTCTGTGCGGCCTTAGCGGAACCTGACCAGTATAGCAATAAAAAAACCTAACGAATACTTTTTGACAAAAGAACCTGAATAACATCAATAAGGTTCAAACTTAAAAATTTAATAAATTGCGGTCGCATTTCGACTACTGGGCGACCACTAGTTCTATTGCTTCGATCATACCTAGTTTGACCGCACCGTATATAAGATATCTAAGTACATAAGTTCGATTCCCAATTGATATTTTCTTCACTACCGATATATACACGTAAAAAAATTAACCATAAACCACTTGTATCGCCAATTGGTCGAAGGCCTAATACCATAGCTGCAGAACCAAAGGGTTTGATTCCCGTCCGGGCAAATATTTGTGTGCATGAACATGTCTATTTGTTATGAGTCTGGATGTAAAAATATATGTCTATCTTAGATTTTTTTACCTGGGACATCCCAAACAACGCCATCTAGTCCCAAATTAAGCAAAGCTTGTATTATGGGTACCAGGCAACTTATATACATACTTAAATATCTTTTTTGTAATATATACATATGTAAATATTTTACATCCAGACATGGAACAAATAGGCATATTCATTCACACAAATATTGGTCGCGGGTGGAAATCGATCTTGCGACCATTAACTCTGAGGTTGGATTTCTAACCACTCGGTCATCAGATAACATAACAATCAGGATGGAGCTTCTCTTACTTCGAAACAATCGAAAACGAGAGCCAAATGTTGACTCATACGGTTGATTAGACGGACCATACGGCATCATTATTGTTTTAAACAAACATTTCGTTAAATCACACATGAAATGTATCTAATTTCAGAATCTTTGTTGTCTTTTAAGTGCGAATTTTGTATGTCGGTCACAGAAAATTATACTTCACAGCCAATATTTCAACATATCAACCGGTGTTTACGTGATATATTTTTTTGCTCACATCGTAGTCACTACGCGGTAACTCTCTGAACATCCAAGATGTTATATATTATAAAAAGAATTTTAACTATGTATATCAATTGTCTAGTACCCATAACACGAGTATCGTACTTGCTTACTTTGGGGTCAGATGACATCGTGTGAGATCTTCCACGTATTCAATGTATGAAACTAAGTCACATCTAAAGCGAAAACGCGAACAGTCGGTAGTATCAAATTAAGTTTAAAATCCATGCAATCATAAAGTGCAGTGGCGCCATCTACGGATTAGGAATGTTGGACTGGAGACGGCGTCTTTTACTTTACCAATTGAAGGAGTAATTACAGAAAAGAGATGAATTTGATTACACCTTCAATAAAACATCCACGAAACGGCTTAAGCGAAGTTGGCATACCTGTGCACCTTACTAGAATGTCACTAGAGCCGTTAATTGTAGTTTTTTTTTAGTTTAAGTGAATAGTCAATTAAGTGCCAGCTTATCAGTGCGATTCGTTTTAAATACAAGTTTACAGATCTATTAAGAACTTTTAAAATATTTCAATATTTAGACGATCGCTTAGCCTAGTGGGTAGCGACCCTGCCTACGAAGCTGGAGGTCCCGGGTTCGAATCCCAGGTCGGGTCAGTATTTATATGATGAATATTGATTCTGGTACCGGGTCTTGGTTGTTGTGTGTGTGGTGTCTTCGCAAAAAAATAATTATATATGTATATATTATAAAGAATGTTTAAGTATGTATATCAGTTGTCTAGTAACCCATAACACAAGCATAATACTTGCTTACTTTGGGACTAGATGACGCTGTGTGGGAAGTCCCATGTATTAATATTATTATTATTATTATTATTATTATATTTTAATTACGCGATATTTAGGTTACTGTGACGTTAAAATGTATACGGCACCGTGAATGCCTGAAATGCTGCGTATAATAATTATAATATTTGGGGCATCTCACATGTGGTCATCTAAACCTAAACTAGACAAGATAAATATATAGATATTTTACATTCAGATATGGAGCAAATGGGCAAATTCATGCACACAACTACATATTTATCCCGGCCGGGAATAGAACCCGCGAGCTTTGGGTTTGCAGGCAGCGCGTCCGACTGTTAATACATATTATATAAGTATAAATGATGCTTTCATGCACAATATAATAAAAGTCGTATAACAAATTCTTGAAATTATGTTAGTGAATTTATTTCTTAAAAAAATATAGCATCACGTATAAAATCCTTTCAGTTGTAAATAAATTTATAATCCATACATTATTTAAATCCATATTACATGGATTTTATAAATATATAACAATATAACCTATGAATCAAAGTAAAGAAAATCCAATTATAAAATTAAAATTAACTACCTATAAAAAATAATTAATAGTTAATCTAATAAATTACCTATTGTTTATGTGAAATAGGTACAAAAAGATACAAAAATACAAAAAAATAATTAAATAATAGATTGATTAATATTAATCTGTTACTTAATTCTTTTTATATAAGTATAGGCAATATTTACCAACAAAACTTGTCTCAAACTCATTGCAATGTATGGAAAAGCCATCAAGAAAGGCCCAAAATGGAACCTTGAAGAACCCGCATCACAATACCGTGGTTCAAAAGAATTAATCCGTATTTAATGTATTTGAGGAACATATTGTAATGTTAATTGTTTAACTAAAGCTAATTTTATTGTAGTACGTCTCCTCTCTAAAAAATTTACATTTATTCTATACTGCAGTCAACACTCGGAAGAATAACTGAATTAGGCAATCTGTCGTACAAACTGTGTCCTCAGGCTGGGCAATAAAGAATGCTGTTTAACGTCGTAATGGCTTCAGATAATATCTGAGTACTGACTAAAACTTTATGGCGGATTTAACTGGCATTCATTAAGTTATTTTATCATGCCCTGTTATTATAGTAAAGAAATTATTACTATCTAACATCAGATGTGCAAATTACTGATCCAATTTTAACTATAAACACCGGTTAGTCATTTTATTTATCGATTAAATTCCATTCTAAGTATTATTAGTTCTTCCAGCATTTTCATCTTTCTGTCTTTCTGTCTATCATAATTGACTGACCGGTCGGTTGAGTGGTTAGTGACTCTAACTGCGGAACCGAAGGTCGCAGATTCGATTCCCGCCCGGAACAAATATTTGTGTGCATGAACGTTTATTTACAAATTAAATATTCAAATTTGAATTAAACAATAAATTAGGAAAATAATAACAGATAACTCACATACGTCGTTCTAGAATACTAGACGTGCACATACAAATATGTCCCAGTTGAGTGCACTTAAATAAAAAAAAATTACTGTTTCTATTACTTCCACTAATGAGGAGATCTTATAAACCATGTTCAGTGAAAGCGTAGTCCAAACTCAGAACTAAGCAGGTGGCGCAAACTAACGATAACCAAGAAAAAGAACTCTACAACACGACGACCCCCAATGCTTGATCGACCTACTATTAAGATATATAAATCTATTCCGAGATAGTTGATCTACCACCACACGCCAATTAAAAATGATAACATAACAAAAAAATCCACTAACATTTCAATTCAAATTATGTAATCATACATCTGTTTTAAAACGGTGTACCTACTAAAAGAAGCTTCATCGAGTAGGGTTTACGGTTTATGATTTTTATTGAAAGTTTATTGATTTGTTTTTAATATCATTGATAGTTTTAAATAGCCAAACTGAAAGCTTTGCAGAGGCATGCATAGAACTTATAAAATATAAATTTATAGAATATGAGCCAACTGACACTATTTAGTTCCACAGAAGACCAGTGTCTTGGCATTCAAATACCATGGTACACCACTACACCAGCTGATTGGAAACCATTTTGGTCACGTACTATTTGTTATTGTTTTAATTTTATTCATTATTTAATTTATATTTTCAATAAGTTTCTAATTTCGCCTTTTTGTGTATTTGAAATTTTTTTTAATTTGAAACATTATTGCTCCCTCATGTATCTGTATCAAGTAAATATTTTCTTATTTTTTCTTAGATTTTACAAAATACTTTTTCAGATTATTTTTGACTGACCGATAGGCCGAATGCTTAGAGACCCTAACTGCAAAGCCAATGGTCGCGGGTTCGGTTCCCGCGTGAGACAAATATTTTTATGCATGAACATGTCTATTTGTTCTGTGTCTAGGTGTAATTTTTATATATATATATATCACTCTATGGGATGCCCTAGATTATAATAACAATACCTTGGACATCCCACACAGCGCCATCTAGTCCCAAACTAAGCAAAGCTTGTGCTATGGGTAACAGGCAACTGATATACATACTTGGATATTCTTTTTATTTTATAAGATATTTTATACCGAAACACGTAACAAATAGACATGTTCATGCACACAAATGTTCTTCTCGGACGGGAACCGAAGCCCGATATTATTATTATTACTTTAAAATAAAAGTTGTTCCTTAGAAGAAACTATTTTATCTCTAATAGTCTTTGACTTCTCCATACAAACCCACCTCAAAAAATCTGCTGGCATACCAAAAAAAAATAACATGGCTTCCTTTCAAATATAATTACAAACTATAACTATAAATGTGTTTGAATAATGTAAAGTCTTAAGCAGTTATTGTGTAAACAATTAATTATTTTTCTCTCAGCGGTGCTCCCAATGCAGCCAGTAATGGAGTTTCATTATTTAAGGCGTTATCTAGCCCCGATATTACAAAGGCGAAATGCCAGCGCGGCCACAATGCCGTGCCGATGATATATCTCGACCTTTGCCTACCATACCAATTATTTACTAGTAAATTTAAACAAAACCTATCACTAACTATAATATTCTATGAAATGAGAGCCGTTTTCATTGTCTACAACCTGATTTAATATCAGCTAATATATTCTACTTGTTTTTTATTTATCTTGGCAGTATACGTTCAAAAAAGGCCAATATTAGTGTTATTCTATTATAAAGTTATTAAAAAAAACTGGACGGTTTCTGTACCACCATACTATATAAAAAAAAACCAATTGTATTGTATGGGTACCCCCTTCAATTTCTAGCTTTATTTTATTTTTATTATTTGTTCTTATATCGGTTATAGTAGTACATACACACTTCATAAAAATTTCAAATGTGAATTTCACAACCATCAATCAAAGAAGACGTCAAAAAAAAAACAAGTTTCTTGTACTGGGACCTCTTTACAAATTTAACATTTTTTAATTATTATTATTATTTGCTATTTAGCGGTCATAGTTATACACACTCTGTGATTTCAAATGTCTGCCTATAACGGTAAAGACGATAGAGCCCTGTGACAGACGAGCGAACGAAAGGACGGACAGCGGAGGCTTAGTACCCCTTGAGTACGGAACGCTAAAAACTAATACTTTTCAATTTTACGAAAAAAATTACGGTATTCATTTGATTAGTTATTAACTGTTACATCTACACTATTTCTATTATCTATGCCTTAATGGGCATTTTTTATTCTTTGATTGTATAATGTCTGGATAGACAGTCGGTGTTAAGAAACGTAGATAAAAATATCACCTAGCGGTTCGGTTATAATTCACGTACACAGTGATGGTTGGTACATGGTTAATAGGACGTAGCGAGAGTAGGTGGTCTGTCGAGTCACACATACAGGTATGTAAAAGTTGGCCTGTCATTTTTGTTGACATTGTATAGCGAGGGTTCATCCCGATAAAGTTTTGATGTTAAATTATGATTTTTTTGCTTAAACGTGAAAGTGTTTATCAAATCGATTTAGTGATTTTAAATTCCAAGCGTACAAATAGACAAGGAAGTACAAAAAAACATAATATTGTCTATTATATTTTAAATCAAATCTCAAATCAAATAAAATGTGCAGAATTACTCTGCTACAATTGTATTATACTACATAGATACATATAGAAAGAGAATTTAAATTGACTTGTACAAAAGTTAATTGTGTAACGTCCTCACGAGAGTCCGTCATAAAGTAGTCTCGTGCGAGGAAGCCATTTGCTAGGCGTACCGCTTACAATGTACCGAACGCTGTTGAATTTGTAGGTATCATCGGTACAGTCGAAAGGACAAGTCAGTTATGAATTTTTTATATATTAATATGATAAAAATTAAACGTTGTTTGTTTTTTAAGGTTGGAAATTTTAGGGGTGGGGTTTTGGCCTGTGTCTAATACTCGCTGTGTTCCTGTATCAATATTTACAGAAAAAATATATGTAATAGTAGAAATACTGTCACAGGGCGGTATATTTTTGTTTTTTTGATATCTTGTTTAGTTGTTTTAGAATAAATTCTTGAAAAACATTATTTATTATTTTTATAATAATGAGCCGTAAATTCGATATTAAAATTGAAAAAAAAAACGTACTGCCTTAGGAACATCCTACCTTAATGACTGCATATTTTGGTTTCAAATCACGCACATTTCAGGGGTGGAAAGAGTCACGGGTTCCAAGCTGTTTCCCCAGGTATTTTATAGGTATTTTTGGGAATTTGCTCTTGTCATCTCTGTCACTCAGGTACGGGTCGGGGAAGAGGGATTGAAATGGAGATAGCGACACCAAGTCAAACCCCGCAGAGAAAGACTATCTCCATTTTCAATCATCACATAATCGTCACATATTAGTTACATAATAGATTAATTAAATACAATTTACCATATCAGTCCTTTATGTTCCATTACAATGGCATAGGCCTCCTCTTGAGATAGGGTGTTTGGAACTTTATCTAACACGCTGCTTCGTCGCGGGATGGTGGATTTTAACGACTGCCATCCCATGATGGCAACCGAGACCAACGCGACGGCTTAACGTGCTCTCCGAGACACGAAGTCAATGATGTTAGTTATTTATGCCAGAAAACACTCATTGATTCATGCCCTTTTCTGGATGTCGCATGTAAATATCTTGCATTTCTACTTTTTTTTAATTCAATTCGCAATTACTTGCATACACCACTGTACAAAAGATGTATTTGAACATGGCATGGTGTGGTGCCTCCCGTTGGGCCTGGATCGTGCTAAGGCCCCGTTTTCACGCGATAGGCCCTATTAATGGCCTTGCCGGACAGGCCCCAAATTAAATTATTTCACCACTATCGACCATCTTCATTTCCCGCAATCACGCAGCGCCTTAGCTGTGCTTAAAGCGGAATTCCATCTTAGCCACTTTATCTATACAACGAAGCTAGAGCTTATTTCGCAGTTCATAATAATTTATACAAACTTTTTGTAATAAATATTAATTTTCAAACATGCTACTTTGTGTTAGAAAGCACCGCTAATAAATGTACTTATACCTTATTAGCGTAGTTTGTCATGAGGATTGTTTATTTTTTGAGTGCAGGTACGTGTCGTCGGCCAATCCACTGCGAACTATAGAGGGCATCGTAACTCTAGTTAATCTTTCGCAAACTGTACTTTCCTATTTTAACAATGATAGTAGTTTTTTTTTCAAAAACCACAAAATGTAAATTATAGGTCATCGAGGTATAATATTAGTATAATAATAATGTGCGACATCTTACACAAAGTTGTCTTGTTCTAAACTAGATAACCGTGTGTAAGATATAGTATAAGGGGTGTTGGGATAGAACGTAGTCCAAACTTATAGAGTGTGTAGAACTTACCAAGCTAAAAAAAAAGTTTCAAGTGAGAAGTTGGCACAAACTAACGGTTACCGAGAAAAACATGATTAGAGTTTCATCACATATGTTTTTTATGAAATTTTTTGTTTAGTTAGGTAAACTATACACGCTTTATAAATTTGGACTACGTTCATCCGAATACCCCTTAGACTTAAATATTTGAATACATACATAGATATTTTACACACAGACACGGAGCAAATAGACATACATGTTCATGCACACAAATATTTGTCCCGGACGGAAACCGAACTCGCGACCTTTGGGTCTGCAGTTGGATTCCCCGACCACTAAACCAATTGGTCAATCAACTAACTTAACCCTAAAAATATAACGTTAATCCAAGAGAAAAACTGAATTAAGTTGTTTCATGAACGTACCACGTATTTAGTATTTATACGAGGAAAAAAATTATATTTGATTCAAAGTAACCATAATTTAATAATACAACGTGATTAGAGACGAATATCTTGGGAGAGGTCAAATGTTATCAAATACTGGTCACCGAGTTGTTATTCAGTCTTAATTAAAGTGTTAGAACGAACGTCTTTGGTGAAAATGAAATTTTCTTTAGAAATATGTCTGCTATGTTTGTGTTTCTTGTTAGAAAAAAACACGGCGCGTTCAGGTTTAGTCCGTAATTTATTTGAAGACACCCGTGAAAAAGCGCATAAAGTAAGGACCGACATCACAAATATAATATTCCCTGGACAGAAACAAGAAGCGGAAACTCCGACTACAGAAAAAATTACTGAAGGGAATGGCAAAGAACAAAATGCAAATGATCCGATCCCTGAAAAAAAGCCTAATATAGATGTATACCCAACAAAAACTGAAGATCTGGTTCCTACTACTGAATCGACTACAGCAGCAGCTCCTACACGTCCTGAGCAAATTGAAAGTGTTGAACCAACAGCGCCCATTGCTGAAGCTACGACCGTCAAAGCTTCTGATTTCACTGTAGATGCAGTAGTTGAAAACGAAACAACGTCGACTACAACTGAGAAAGGGCGCGAAAATTTTTCTGGCCACTGTGCGACCGGGTACATGCGTACTCCCGATGGAAGGTGCAAGCCAACATTTTAATGCATATATCTTCTACGTAAAATAATACGTTCGTATAATAAAAATATGTGTTTAATTCATGTTTTATTATCATATTAGTGATCCAAATGTATCATATTCCTTGTCGACTTTTAAATAAACTTTTTAATCAGTTCGTAATGTTAAATGTCCAAGCAGGTAAAACACAGTCACACTGCTATCTGTGTGGTCCGAGTGGTTAGAGACCCTATCTGCCGAGCCAAGGGTCGCGGGTTCGATTCCCGCCCGGAACAAATATTCGTGTGCATGAACATGTTGATTTGTTCCGTGTCTGGGTGTAAAAGTATCTATATATGTATATATTATAAAAAAAGAAGAAGATTTAAGTATGTATATCAGTTATCTAGTATCCCATAACACAAGCGTAATACTTGCTTACTTTGGGACTAGGTGGCGCTGTGTGGGATGTCCCAAATATTATTATTATAGTATTATTGTTTGTCCGTTCGTTTGTTGGTATTCTTCACCCTTCCCCAGATGTATATAAATATAAGTGCCAAAATATATGTAAAAGTTCCATAAAACACATTTTTGAGACTTATTGTATTTATTCATTTTTATTGTTCGTTATTATTATTACATTGAGGAAAAAATGAATTTTTAACTTAATTGTGTCAAAATATTTATTAATTTTGTCGTATGCATCTACATCAATAGCCCCTGTGTACGCTGGAACTGATAATACCTCTAATAGTGATAACAATGTGTCAAGTTTATAAAAAATAACATGTTTTTATAGTGATATAGTAAAAAAAACTATTGTTTAGCTTATCTGTAGACGTAAATTTGTTTTGCTTATTTAGGTATATATTTTTGAAATTGTGCAAGCTACTTAAATTTGTTAAAAAAAATTTCTTGTTTGAACGGTAATTTGTTATATTTGATTACTTCATTTTGTTGACGTCAAAAAGTGTATATTTGTTTTATCAATTTTGAAGAAATATATTGTGATTGATTAAATAAGCCATTACTTAAGAACCTGTTTTCCAAACAGAGTCTTCATTAAAAAATTAAAAAACCGGTCTTATTAAATGGATATAATTGACAAAGTCTTAAAAATCAATTCCAAGTTTCTTAAATAATTTTCTTTTTTGACTGATCTTTTGTGATTTTTAACGAATTGAAGTTTGTGGGAAATCATTCACCTAATTTTTTTCCTAATGAAACGACAAGATTACAAAATTTATCTTCTTACAATAATTAAAAAGTAAAAATAATAAACCCGGCTGGGTAAAAAGTGAACTTGAAAAAAAAATGGAAAGAAGTTGTCTTACTTATCTCTCCAGTATACACCTAAGTTACTTCATAGTATAAGCAATATCATGCAGTCGGAGATATTAGTTGTTCTCATAGAATAAATATTGACAGCAGCGTTTGGTTTTGATTTGATAGAGTCATAAATGTCACTTCACAGTATCGAAAATGTCAAAACCAATTTCGCGGGGGTAAGGCTGGCGCGCAGGGGTTTCGCGGACTAAACTCGGACTAAAAATCGCCATCTTGCACTAGCTAGCTAGAGTATGAGCACTGCCTTCTATAGTTACAAGCCATGCTATTAGATTTGGCAACGTCGCATTAACTGTCACTTGTAGTCTGATTTATTTCGTCAGCTGACAAGATGTCATGATTTAATAATTAAAAATATGGGATTTAAATAACTAAATATGAAATTATCGATAGCATTTAACAGAAAATAGAAATAGGAGTATCTATTAAATTGTATTAGCACCCGCCCGCGACTTTGTTTGCGTGTCATAAGTGGATTTTATGAATAGAATAGAATCATCAATAGAATAAAAATAATGGTTATTATATCTCATTTCGGTTAGTGTTACTATGATTTTGTGCGTTTATCACAGGCTATATCTTAAAAACTAGTTTTATTGTATAATGTTCTACGGGAATGTACCGTTCCCTTGCAGTTTACACCTTTTCCTGGGTTTGACGTAATCAATCTCGCCGGACCTGCTGGTGGCTAGCATGCGGTTAAAGTGACCATGAAAGGTATAAGTATAGTTCCCCGGGATCCTCCAGATTCCATATCCTCGAACCTATTCGAAAAATGATAAAAATTTACTGTAATTTCCACCCAAACGTGTCAAGATTGTGACGTGAAACGAAAAACGATTATGGTGAAAATATCAACTTACCTTACTAATTACGAATAAACACGATGCAAAACGTAATTTTTAACACTGATTTATTATTTTAAATCAATAACTCTGTTTACATAACGTTTAAATGGAAGAAAACGTGAATTAATGACCTGATTGATACTAAGGCTCGGATTACACGCAACGTTGCCAGATTGCAGTAGCATGGCTTGTAAACTATAGATGGCAGTGGTATGAGTGATTAGACGGTAAATGCAGAAGAGGACTTCTAGTCAATTCCCATAGTCATTCCCATTAAAAAGATTCGCGGTCAGATTTTTTTTTTTTATTTGCATTTTTTTATCTATGTACATACGAAGCCGTTGTCACGCTATGCCTGCGACATTTCGAAATCATTATCTTATTTATGCTATTGAATTATTACGACCTTAATGCGCATAATCGTGGTTTGTAATATAAATAGACTAAATCTCCGCGACTAGGATGTTTATAGAAATTTCGAAATTTTGGCTTTGTACAAATCTAGCTCTAATTCAAATGAGACTATACGCGTACAGCCCGTTCTTAAGTCTCCTATACCCATGCAGAAAGTGTACTGCGCAGGACAAGTACATTCGGCGATCCTGGTAAGTTCCATGCCTTGTTTTTTGTCAGTGTCAAGCAGACAGACCATCTCAGTGGACTGGATTGAATCAAAAAACAGTATTGTTAATGGTGAATTAAAATGTATTGGAATCAAAATTAATAATTTAGGATCTTCATAATGTAATACTGTAGAAGATGGTAGTAGTTCTTGGCATAGAAAACATTTTCAGATATTATCTGTATTTTGGTGGAAATTCGTAATGTGTAAACAATAATATGGTACTGCTTGAACTTTTTCCTTAACGGATCCGGATCCTGGTACAATACTCAATCGTTGGTTTAATTATCTAAGAAAAGCCACGGAATGATTCGATGGAAAGTTTCTGCAAAATACCACTTGGCGCTTAGTGAAATGATGAACATCACTTCACGTCTTCAATGTGGTTTATGTATAAGAAAAGCTTGAAAGTAAATCCTGGGTGTGGAATGACTTGACAACTACTGATCGTTTCCATGCTGTTAAAGAGATTGAGGATGAAGAGGAAATTAATTCATATGAAAGCAAATCATATTAAGAATTTTGAATCAATCTTTAAATTCTGTTGGTGTTAAAACTGTAATAAACTAGCTGACCCGGCGAACTTCGTACCGCCTCAGAACTCAGAACAGTTTAAAACGTAAATGTATTGTAGTATGTACGTATGCATGTATGTATAAATGTATGTATTGTTGTAAAATATACGCCAGTTTGTGAAGATTTATGCAATATGTGAAATTCGTACTGGAAAGAAACAAAAGATTCTGAAATGATGTTACATGCGTAATTTAATAAAACGTTTGTTTAAAATACTTTTATTAACATGGTATCTCTAATCCCTATCTATCATCTTGCTCGGGTTTTAGATCGTTTTGAATCTCCTCCATCTTTATAATTATGCTATCTAAGTGAAAATTTTACGAGTTGCAGTCAGATACACTCGCTTGTATGTAGTGAGGATAAACTTTTAGTCATTTCGAAATCATACTGGTTTACATTGCTTTAAGTTCAGCCGTTCAGTTTGCGGCCCGCACGACTTTTCACAGCTTGTTCGATCATATTAAGATGTAGTGGTATCAGAGGCCCCGGTGCGGGCTACAAGATTGCCTGTAAATTGGAATAACAGGATCCAGTGTGGAAACAATATTATTTGTTGCCACTAGAAGGTTAAAGCTGCAAACCACTTACAGTGAATTGTAGAGTGCTAGTGGAAAAATTAATCACAATATTGGAAATAATTCAAAGGATTTTCTGGCTGCTCCCTGAAACAATACTCTCTTTTAAACAATCAGGCACATCACAATAATTAGGTGTCATGATAGCTTAATAGTTACTAGCCCCCTTCTTGTTTAGAAGGCCGTGGTTCGAATCCCAGAGCATGTACCAATGAGTTTTTTACCATGTACATAACTATCACTGACTGTGTGCCTCGAAGAGCACGTTAAGCCGTGCGTCGGTTCCGGCTACCATCAATAAACGCAGTCGTAAAATCCACCAACCTGCACTGGATCAGCGTGGTGGATTAAACTCCAAGCCCCCTCATCTCGAGGGGAGGCCTATATAAGCCCCTGCTATAAAGCAGTATTGGGCTGATGGTATGGTATGATAGGTACATCTTAATTCAGCAAAACTTTAGAATGAAAAAAATATGCCGGCAGTTTTTTGATTAAAAAAGTTTTTTTTTTCAATTAAATTATCTGACTATCAACGAATTCAATTTTGAAAAAGAATAAGTTGGTCGAATCAACACATCAAAATATTTTTTCCGAAAGAATTATCTATACAGTGTAGGTGCTTCCATACCATATAAGCCCATTATGCCCTACTGCGGTATGAAGGTGTTTGGAGCTTAATCCACCCCGCTGCACCAGTACGGGGGCGTGGGTGCTTAGTCCAACATAGAAATACTACGCACGAGATAGGTAGCAGGGACGAATAACGAATAGTGCCCACGGTAAATATACTCTTACAATAACTTTGTGGCCCCATATATATCTCTATATTTTAGTACTGATTGATATGAAAGCAAAACACGTATTTTATTATTTTCACCAAATATCTTATTAAACTTTGAAAATGATGAAATGAAAATACCTTGTAAATAATTCAAGATTACTAATATTTCTTGCAAGGAGGTTTCAATGATTTTTCTTTTAAAACCAGTTTGTTACCAAAATTACTTAACATTTTTCCTTTTCATTTGACTGGCCAATTGGCGGAGTGGTTAGAGACCTTAACTGTTGAGCCAAGGGTCGTGGGTTCGATTCTCGCCCGCGACAAATATTACTCGTTGGCACTTTGCCGGGATCCTTACATATGCACCGAAATCCCCAATCCCGAAGTTTCCATCATCAAACATTCGATTTTAAATTTTAATTACAATTTATTGTGGAAATATTTCATAGCTCCAGCACTTACTTTGACGGCTCCGCGACGCGCCACCGCCTCAAAAATATAATTTTGAATGAATAATTTTTTTTTTTAATCTTGAATTTCTAGTTATTTCAGTATTTAGTCGATGTGTATGTGAAGCCGCGCGATCATTGAATTACTTTATATTATATAACGACGTGCTTCTATGCATAAACGTCACATTATCTTGTTAGAAATACAGAGAAATTAGAATATTTACACATTTAGTTTTGAATTATATACGTAATTCACAGGTAACAAAATTTCGACAACTTCTCAATAAAATCTTATCTCAATAGACAACGCCGCGAGCAGCTACTAGTAAAAAGATGAAAGATAAAAACGATTTAGTTCGTACGTAACAGATGTTGCCACAATAAATCTGGCTGACCTTTTAATCTATAGACTACTGGCTACGTGAGATGCCACGCCCCCGACACTTAGTGGAATTTACAGGTTCTATTGCTATATCTGGAGTTGGATTAATAGGTTGAATGGATAAATGATGACTTCTATATAAATAAGATTCCATCTTTGCACCTGATCCACGAATTTTATAGCAATTTCAAAATTCAGAGGATACGGTATATAAGCGGGTTCATGGCTTTATAATAATAATATATAATAATACCTGGGACATCCCACGCAGCACTATCTAGTCCCAAAGTAAGCAAGTATTATGCTTGTATTATAGGATACTAGACAACTGATATACATATTTAAATATTCTTTACAATAAATAAATATGCAGATACTTTTACATCCAGACATGGAACAAATAGAAATGGTGATACACACAAATATTTGTCCCGGGCGGGAATCGAACCTGCGACCCTTGGTTCTGCAGTTAGGGTCTCTAACCACTAGGCCAATTGGTCAATCCTTGCACAGTTTATTTACTGTGCATATGTTTAATACTAGCAAAAGAAACCGGTGGATGCTGCCCAGCACGTTTATTGCTAAGGCTTAATTACATTAATAAATATGAAATAGGTAATTAATTTTTCATTGTTATTCTATATAAAAGGTAGCAGCTTTTTTTAGGCAAATAAACTTTTTGTGTAAAAGCTTGTATAATGCATTAAGTTAATTATATATTATTGAACAAGGTAGTTTTGCAAGATTCTCATTCTCATGAATAAACAATTCCTGCGACCGGTCTATGCAGAATCCCTTTACAATATACGATCAAGTTAAGACATTAGCGAAAAAATACGTATAGTTGTAGTGTGAATGTTTTAATGAATTCTTTTCTAAATTCACATACAAAATTTAAATTACGCCAAAGTAACTGTGTTAGTAATTGAAAGCATGATTTCGAGAGGTAAGGATAAGCCTCACTGAACATTTTACATAAACCTCTTTCGTACAAGCAAAAATAGCGCCATCTGACATAAACAGTTCGAACTAATACTATATGACCAATATAACCTTGTAAAAAGTGCCATCTTATGGACTTCATTAATAATATTATCGATTTAGAATTACGTTTACTCAGATCAATCCTTTATCTGAGTACGTTTATTTAATTACTAAACAAGTAAATACTTGTTCGTCCCTCTTGCGGTGGAAGATGCTGGCTGTTGGAGGATTGAAGCCAAACGTTTCGTCGCGAGCATCGGCCGTCGTCTAAAATAAAGGGGACTCGACCCTCGTTTCGGTTCCTTCCTGAAGCAAAGAATTGCCATTGCAATTCAGCGCGGCAATGCGATGAGCGTCATGGGCACATTTGCGTCGGGGGCGAAGAGGAGTGGATTATTGGACTAGTTTTATTTTTTATTATTATTTTTGGTCTAACTTAAACAGCATTATTAAACATAATGTAAGATTACTAGCCGATGATACGATATCCCATGTTCGTTTTTAAGTTTTGTATCATAGTTTTTGCAGCCTTTTACAACGCAACTTGGAATTTTTTATGACGAGCAATAGCTAACGAACGATGGCGGTGCCCCTCGCAGACAAATGAGCCACGTTGGCCTTAAACTGACATTTTAGGGCCAGCACGCTGGGGACATTTAGTCGTCTCGCTTGGCTCGGTCCTAGAGTTATGAGCGTGTTCGAGTCGTCCTCGTAAGGTATAAAACAATCGAGTTACGTCGAAAAAAGGTTCAATGTTACCAAATTAAAAATAAGACATCAAAATTCGGATTTAAATACCTGTTAGAATTTGAAGTTTTCTGACGATTATAGTATCAAACAAAGATGTTTTCAAGTTAAGTTACTCTACTGTCCCACCTAACCACTTTAAAGGAGAACACTGGAAAAAATTAGTATGGCTTATTCTTTTTTAGAGACGGCGCTGCAAATCATTTTTAAACTAAGCTAAACTAGATTAAAGCAATTTTACTCCAATATATTGCATATATTGTTATAAGACTCTTTGTACTGTAGTGGATAAAGTTGTATTCAACGACCAATACTCTTTTAAAAAACATAATATCGACATACTAGAAAAATATGCAGCAGTAGCAATTGCATTGATACGTTTTCAAAAAAGTGATTGCGTATATTTATAAATGTGATAGACTTATTTTTTTTTTTTAAATGAACTTTACGTGAATTGAACCTGATTCAACGTAATAGTATATAACCATGCATCTTTGACAATTTTGGCGCTGCGTCTTTTAGAGGCAACGTAAAGTAAATTATGAAACCATGAGTGGCAATCGTCTCGGGGTGAAGTATGAATTTGGATTCAAAGACAAGATACTACTGTCGTGTGACAGAACAACACGGCTGTCATTGGAAGCCATGACTGAGAGTCAAATATTATTGCCGTTCGACCTCACCGAACTTATTTTATGCTTCATAGAGAGCAGAGCGCGAATACGAAGTTTATACCTGCATGTATGTAATAATATAATCGGGTCGTCAGCTGTAAAGCGCCCTAATGAATTGAGATGTCCAACGAAACGCCTTGTAATTCCACATCTGGCCTGAAGTAATTACCCATTTAATGAATATGGGCCAATATTAAAATTGCGAGCCAAATAAAGAATTCTAAGCGAACCAGCCTGTTCTCACACGCTTGGAATTTAAACGATAATGTCTTGGAAATATTAGAGTTATTTGCCGAACAGCGGTTTTAAAAACAACATCCAAAACTATGACGTGCATGGGCGCAGGATGGAGCTGGACGCTCGACAATGCGCATAAGCCTCGCTACCGATCATGTAGAAGGAGATGTGTGAAGAACATTCTGGTGTAAGCCTTCGTCAACTGGGTCACAGCGGTCGCTTTGTCTGTGTTTTCTTTCGTTGTTTGAATTACGTACCGTTCATCAGCAAACAACTACGCCGAGCTTAGTGCTAATAAACTTGATAACTAGCTTCGATTATAAATAATTGGTAAGTGGTCAACCCTACTACCCTCCTAAACACCGACGACCAAAGACACCGATTGGGAAAACAAAAGTGACAATTTGTTACTTACAAGTAATTTTTATGTTTTCTTTTGGAGGCGTAATTAATGTAAGTTTAATTTAATATATAGTCAAAGGCATATTTGTCCCACTTAATTGTATGTATATTTGAAGTTTAAATAGCTGAAAGATATAGACAAGACTGTCTTAAAGAGATGAGTACTATGAGTAGTATTGTACTTTAATCTTGACTCCGGGAATAATTAAAAAAAAAACTGTAAGGGTTCTTTTTTTGTTATTTTGGCTACGGAACCCTAAAAAACGAGGGAGTGAAAGTAACACGTAGGTATATTTTTTGGAAAGTTTAATAAATATTTTGTTTTAAATGAGTAAGGAAACAATTTATTATAAACTAGCTTTCACCCGAGACAAGAAGTTTTATTTAACTCCTACTATGATTTTCATTTTTAGGGTTCTGTACCCAAAGGGTACCAACTGTCTGTCCGTCCGTCCGTCATAGGGCTGTATCGTCTGAACCGTAATAGGTAGACACTTGAAATTTTCATTAAGTGTGTATCAATATGGCCTCTATAACAACAAATACTAAAAATAAAGTTGAAAATTAAAGGATATCTCTATACAAGAAACGTGTTTTTTTCGACGTTTTTGGTGATTGGTGGTTGTGAGATCATTGCTTACGATCGAATTGAAACTAATCAAAAGCTCGATGCTGAACTGTAAATAACGTCTGTACAAAATTTCAGCCAAAAGTGTGATATTAGCTATATACATGTACCGCATGTATTTCCAATTGCATTTTATGCTAAAGATAACTGGTAACAGTTAAAAAGATAATTTTTAATAAAATCTCAGCATCTCTTCGCTTAATTTGACTCAAGCCAAGAAGCAAATAATAACATTATCTTAGAACTCCTGCAAGAAATCGAGTATTCAGTGACTTTATTTAGCAATTCACCGAGGTTTGTGTGTAGATTTTACAGCGTTTGAGTTTTTGTCGGCGTTACGAACCGCGTAATTGCGGCAATTTGAAATTTCAATTTTATTAGTATCGGTGGTCTTTGAAAAATAGTTAAGATCTTAAACTGTTTGAGATTCAGTTTACTTTTTTTTTTTGAAATGACATTTATTGATCGAGTAAATGCGAAGTAATGTAATGGACTTGGAACAAAATTTTATAGTTGATTATTACTAAATCTGAAAGGAAATACAATATATAATACAAGGTATTAGAGTAACCTCTCTAAATATCAAATTTTCCTTTTTACGAATTTGTCAGAAATTCGTGATAATTCTTCTGACGTTTAAAATGTCCCAGTTACGTCAACTAGACGATTGAGCTTATTTGACTGCTTTTCAAAGTAAGAAACAAAAGCTCACAGTAATTATTATAAAATTGTAATCCTCATGCATCAGTCGAAATATATCATTCAGTCGTCGATAAATTAAATAAACATCTAGACGAAATCACAAGGGTATTACGTCAATAAAATTTTAGAAAAAAATTGCAGACTCGATTTTTTTTGTTTCGAAAGAAACTTGAGGATTGATATACACAGGAAGATAGTGTTTTGGGGGGTAGAACTACTGAAAATATCCTCCAAGCGTGGAAACAATATAAACAGTCCAAGTCATGACATACAAAATTTAAAATCGCGTTTTTGGGATTTGGTACGGTGCAAATAATTATTATACCTGGGACATCCCACACAGCGCCATCTAGTCCCAAACTAAGCAAAGCTTTTATTATAGATACCAGGCAACTGATATACACACTTAAATATTCTTTATAATATATACTTCAATAAATATATATTTTTTACACCCAAACACGTAACAAATAGACATGTTAAAGAACACAAATATTTGTCCCGGACGGGAATTAAACCCACAGACCTTGACTCCGCAGTTAGCGTCTCTAACCACTCGACCAATCGGTCAGTCAAGAGACTTCTATTTTATTTATATGTATAGATATGCAAATAGTTCCCGTTAGCGTTTAAACCAATGGCATCGTAACAAGTTACGGTCGATACAATTTTTTACTGTAGACTAATATAACTAAGTTTTACTTCGGAACGAATATCTTGGGGCATCACGGCGCTTCTTGGAAACCATTTTCAATCACAGAATGACCGGCAGTTTCACACTTTTTACTGTAGAAACAAATCGAAAGCTTTTATTTCCCGTTGCCGGATAAAAAGCAAAAAAGTCAGTTTTTGTAAACCAATCGATTGGTACGCACAAAATAATTAAAGTCTATCTACTACAGTGAAAGTTTTTATTAACTTATACAAAGAAATTCACATTGTGTACAAACTAACCTGGCTAATAACGGTTGATAAATACGTTGTTATTGTAATTTTAATTCTGATAGTAAACAAGTAGATAAGATTTTGTTGTAGTGGATTTTAAGACTACATAGATAGTAGAATTAAAATTAATAATAATAATGTTTTATTACTAATTATGTATAGCTTTACATCAACACTAACAAAGACACACTTGTGATTCTATAATAATAATAATTTACGTATACATGACAACAACCTCTAAGCCCCAAACTAAGCATTAGCTTGTGTTTTGGGTACCAAGCGAAGACAGCACATACATATAACAACCAAGACCCAGTACCAGTATCAATATTCATCATATAAATACTGACCCGACCTGGGATTCGAACCCGGGACCTCCAGCTTCGTAGGCAGGGTCGCTACCCACTAGGCTAAGCGGTCGTCAATTATTATTATTATTTCAGAATTAATATTATTATTTTAGAATTACATTTTGTTATACATCACGTTTATGTAAAGCTTTGAATAATCTGTATAGATACGACTGAATGATAAAAATGTATTATAGGTCTGTTTCACGATTAACTAAATTATTCAGATATATATATATTTTTAATATAAATAATAAATGTTTTTCGAATATAATTAATTCTTATTTTTTTAACGATCATTCCAATCTAATCAAATATCAAAGAAACTAAAAACTTATAATAATAATGACACCTGAGACACCCCACACAGCGCCATCTAGTCCTAAAGTAAGCAAGTATTATGGTTGTATTTTGTGTACTAGACAATTTATATCCATACCAAAATATTCTTTAAAATATACAAGGATGTCCCAGAAATCAAAGTCAAACCGGAAGCTAGTGATGAGGACAGTAGTGACAGTTATCATATAAAATATTTAAAAAAAATCTAGGTCATATACACTTTTAAAATTATTAGCATCAAAAGAACCGAGAAAATTGAAACTGTGAAGATTTGAAATGTTATGTTTTAATTTTAGACTGTAATTTACATAAGGGTTACTAAGGGGCCGTCCATTAATCACGTGATCTTTTTTAAAGCATTTTTAAACCCCCCCTCCCCCTTAGTGATTCATGGTGAGGTTTAAGACTACCCTCCCTCCCCTACCCAACATCACGTGTATTTTTAGTATCTACAAAAAATCTTAATTTTTTTAGAATATTTTAGAATATTATCTTAAATACAGGTGTAAAGTATAATCTTATTTTATTCTGAAATTAAGGACCATGATAAAAACGCTTTACACTATATTTACACTACACGCCGCTATTCGATTTAAAAATCGCGCGTTTGAAAAATAATGAAAAAATAAATACACGTGATATCTTACCATACCCCCGTCCCCCCTTGTGACATTTCGTGATTTTTGTCAAACCCCTCCCCCCTTTCAAGCCTCACGTGATTAATGGACGGCCCCTAAGGAATCCAGTACTTGAAAAATGATCACAGCGTGCCAGGTTTCACGATTTTTTTGATGCCTTTAATTTTAAAAGTGCATGACTGTTTCATGACCTGTTTCCGGCTTGACTCGATATACATAATAATATACATATAGATCTCCCAGGTGCGGAACAAATAAACATTAATTGAAAGTGACTTATCAGTTTCACAGAAAAAAGTTTTTGGTTATGTTATAAGTGACAAAAAATTTGATCACTAGTTACCTGAAAATAGTGACACATACCCATTGAAGCGGTCAGACTCAGTTGTACTAGCTTACCAACCAGTAACTTGCATTTTAACAAACTTTGTTTAAAAATTATCAAAGTATTGCTATTTTTATGGTAACACAACTAGTTTTGTTATCTACTTTTTTCAGTGTTGGAACCTGCAATGTCATAGGATATAGAGAAACAAAAAGAATAGCTAAGAATTATCTAATAATTAAATCAAGAACACATTTGACGACCGCTTAGCCTAGTGGGTAGCGACCCTGCCTACGAAGCTGGAGGTCCCGGGTTCGAATCCCAGGTCGGGTCAGTATTTATATGATGAATATTAATACTGGTACCGGGTCTTGGTTGTTATATGTATGTGGTGTCTTCGCTTGGTACCCAAAATACAAGCTAATGCTTAGTTTGGGGCCTAGACGTTGTTGTGATGTATACGTCATTATTACTATTATTAATATTTAAATAATATTATTATAATAATAATTGGGATTTCCCACACAGCGCCATCTAGTCCCAAAGTAAGCGACTGTTTGTATTATGGGGTACCTACTAGACAACTGATATACATACTTAAATATTTTTTTTAATAATATATACATATATAGATACTTTTACATCCAGACACGGAAAAAATAAACATGTTCATGCACATAAATATTTGTCTCGGGCGGGAACCAAACCCGCGATCCTTAACTCCGCAGCTAGAGTTTTTAACCACTCGACCGACCGGTCAGTCAAATCGAATCATTCGTAGAGGTCTACAATGTCACAGACAGACAGATAAACAGATAAATAGCTAAAAGCCATTTCGGTTAAAGCAGCTTATGAATAAAAAAATTGGCCAAGTGCGAGTCACAATACCGTACAATATAAGAAACACGTTTCTTGTATGGGGACCCCCTTTAATTTTTGACTTTATTTTATTTTTATTGAATGTCGTTATAGCATGTAGGTATAGTAATACACACTTTGTTCATTTATTCATATAAATACGCCGACAGAGTACATGTTCACAAGTTTATATATTTTTAATAATCACAATACAACATGTGCGCCAAATGTTTGTGAAAATTTCATATGTCTATATTTTACGGTTCAGACTATACAACCCTGTGACTGACGGACGGACGGACGGACAGCAGAGCCTTGGTAACAGGGTTCCCGTTGGTACCTACTCTTTGGGTACAGAATCTAAAAATCATATTGAATCGTTTGAATTGTTAGGGAATTACGATTCCACAGACAAATATGCCGACAGACAAACAATTCAAACAAAGGCATAGCACCCACGTTTGTAACCTAACGCGTGAAGTTTAGATTCAAATAGGCACATCTGATCCCATTTGAAGGCACCATGCCATGCATATGTGATATTTCTAAATATTTTGATGTAGTCATAATCTAGTTTTTTTTTTTTTTAATTAAATACAAATGATTTTCCTATTAAAATAGTACTTATTAAATTTCTCTGCTCGCGTGAATGGGATGAATTTTAATACGTTTCTTGTTATAATTTGTTACTGTCTTCTTTTGCTCGCCATTATTGCATTGATTAATGCAATGCGTGCGCGTATACTGCATAATGTAAGTATGCCTTTTAGATTAACACCCGCCCATCTGTTGAAGACCGCTCTTCATATATAGTGTGATCACTTTCACACTAATTTCAAGACGTCTATCGTACAAGCGACTGCCCACGATTCTTCTCGCGTAGGCTACATGTTTGTATATATTACGAGTATAATTATATTTAAAAAAAAAACTAAGTTAGTTAAAAGCATTAAAGACTAGAGTTAATTGAAATAATGAAAAATAATATATTTTACTCTAAAAGTTATTAATGTTACAAAATTTAATTCTGCTTTCTTCTTGTTTTTGATATTCTGACATGTGAGATTTTTCCATATGTAGAAATATATCCCAAGGAAATTTTTTGTTAAATAATTCGAAAATAGCTTCTCGAATAATTGATTAGTCGACTTTATAATAAAGACTTCTATTCTATAAAGATACTGCCTTTGTTTATGTTTTTGTCAGAGTTTTCAGAAAGTTTCAAGAGATATCGCCAAATGTTTTTTATTTACAGGTATAGACATATTTATACGAATCGTCAAACTCCTTACTTAATCTCTCCTTACTCTTACTCCTTAACTCTTTACTCCTTGATTAATTATGTAGGAGAAGGAGGGGTAAGATGACGAAAGTAACGTTTCCGATTTTTTTTCTATTTGGGATAAGGATGTATCGTGATGTTTAAGTATTTAAAATAACCTTAATATGTATCTGTCTAAGTAAAAAAAATATTGTTTTGATTTACAGAAGTTTTACTACAGAAATTAACATTTTTTAATAATAGGTCAAATTCGTCATCTTATCCACCATGGCGGGTAAGATGACTTCACATGGCGGGTAAGATGGTGAGATATAAAAAATTGGACGAAACATAATCAATGAAGTATAATTTGATTTAATTACTAACTTAATTACATTCTTGAACACAAAAAAAAATGCGGCGTGGACCCACTTCTTGTAGATTGAACAAGAAACCAAGTTTCATTTTTTCCTGTTTCGATGAAATCTTTGCCAGCTTGTCTCATTCCTATTGAAGCAATGTGGAATATTCAATTTTTCAGCATAATCATATGTATTTTTTGCAAATTGTATTCGAGTTAATCTAAAAGCTCTTTTATCTAAGACTTCTACATTATAATTTGAGATTTGGAAGTTGTTCCTCCCAAAATGTTGACTTGAAACGTCCGGCATTTACAGGCAGATTCATAAAAAAAACCGGCCAAGTGCGAATTGGACTCGCACACGAAGGGTTCCGTACCACCATACAATATACATGGCTCTAACAAAAATTGAACTTTAGGAGTGTATATCTCAAAAATTGTTGACTACAATGAAAAAAGAAATTGTTTGAAACCTCGTTAACATTTTTTAAAACCTTTCGTTTGGTACATCGCGCGTTAATGTATTTAGTTAATTTGTTATATCAATAAAATAACACACAGATTAACAAAACATCGTAGGAAACTTTTAAAGACTTACAAATCATGATAAAGATGTTATTTTGTGAAATCCAAATTTTATAACGAACTTGCGTTTGAACTTAAAACACTCGTAGCAAGAATAACAATGGCTGCAAGCGTTGTTTATCGTTTTAGTCTGTAGGGGAATTACCGTTACGTCAAACTAATGGGTAAAGTAGCTCTATCTGTCCACGATATATGGAAACATTATCGAATAGTCATCTTACCCGACTCGTCATCTTACCCTCCCTTCCCCTACAGATACATCGGTCTCTTACAAAAATGGAATATCTATCATAAACAAGAACAAAAGTTTATATGATAATAAAATAGCTTTTATGGGAAATCATTTGCAAACAGTACAAAGGTATTAAAATATATAAATTCAGTATGAAATATGACGTCGTCCGGCCGGCCCTAAATCTGTAGCGCGTTGCAATAAATATCATGCGCGGGTGTGTTCTAGGTGATAATATGCGGTACGAACAATGCTAGTGCATGGTGTTATAGGTATGGGCGAATGTCGATAAAACAGGTTGGTTTTATCGATGAGGCCTGGCCATTGCCAATTCAACTCGCTAATTTTGTGAGATACCTATGTCGGGCAATCCAATCATGTGCAGATTTTTGAAGTGAAAACTTCTTTAAGTATAGTTTTTCTGAACAGTGAACGAAACTGAACCATTACACAATCAGGTCGGTGACGCGGAATGGAGTATATAATAGGCTCTAGTTGCTCGGTGTCGTTTACTGTCTAACGAGCAGTGCATAAAATTTGCATTTGAAGCAGTGCATAAAATTGCATTAAATTTTTTTTACAATTTTGTTAAAAAAAGCGTCCCTCAGTTTCTTGCATATTCTTCTGAGAGGAACCAGCATTTTTGAATGCGCCTTTGTGGGGACGTTCTACCACAAATTCACTCTCATGACGTATTTCAAGATTATGTTACATAACTACGAAATAAAGATAATTTGATTCGGTGCACGCCCGGATTTGAACCATGGCACTATGGGGCCTTATAAATTTGAGACAGGTTCGTTGCGCTTTGGGCTATCACGACACCTAAGTATATTGTGAAATGAACACATCTATTTCTGAGGTTTTTGTGTGTAAAATATTTATATATATGTATCATAAAAAATATATTTGTATATTAGTTGTCTAGTACCCATAATGTAGACTCTGTCTGGTTTGGGACTTGAACGCTGTGTGTGAGATGTTCCAGGTATTAATATCATTAATTACCGTTCATATATCAGAGTTAGTAAGAAAGCCGTCAAACACGATAATCCAGAAACTTCCACCACCGTTCCCAGGCCATTGGTCCACTGAAACCGGTCTATTTTTAAATAAATCACCATTAACTATTCATCGACATATCTTATCGATAATCGAATGATCGATAAGGTCGCGTCAGTCACGTCACGACGAAGTTTATGGCCGCGATAATTCATTGCTGTAGTATTAAGAGACAGTTACAACTCGATGCGCGTCATTCATTAATGTTAGGCCCATAGACAACGAAGGGACTAATCAATAACCTTTGGGATCGACGATGAATCGATTGGTTATTTTAATATTTTGTTGTGTTTTTATGAATTAATAATTAGAAATTGAGATAAATAGTTATATTAAAGCAACAATAACAGAAATATACACATCCTATAATATTGGCAGGCCCACTTACTAAACAAGATTTATAAATAACCTGCTGATGAATCGACTGTTTATTATAGATATTATAATTTATTGTGTTTTATGAAACAATATTAAATAAAAATAATTTATTGGGAAAACACTTAATTTACGAAAGAGTTTATAATTTTTGGAACACCTGTTAAGTGCGTAGATGACTTGTGCCATTACATTAGGAGTTTTTTTTTTTTAATTTATTCAGGAAACAAAAACAGTCGTTTACATGGATTACACATACAAAAAATAAAAATATAGGTTAGAACATTGTAACGACCAACAAAATGTTTCCAAATATTTAAAATCTATTATCGCTACATTCTCACAAGAAAACAGAGAAAAGAGAAAATTAAACAAAAAATAAATAAAAAGTCACTTAATACAACTAAAACTAATAAAAATAACAAACGAAAACAGTGTCAGCAACAATAATATTAATAAAATTTATATAGAATTTTTGATAGCTTTTTTGAAGGAATTGAAAGTGTGATGGTGTTCTCGCCCTTTCATAGAGAAGGGCGGAAACTTGCGTCACCAATAAATTAATTATAAATTTTTTTGTTAATTAAGTTCTCACACCAATAAATTGTTTTATTTATTAATTATTATTTAATAAAATACTATAATCATACCCATAGTAAATAATCGATCCATTGACAAGTTATTTAATAATCCCTCCGTATTTAGTGGCTCTTTAACAATATTATTTGTCCTTAAAGAACTTTTATAAGTTCCTTAAGGACAAAAACAATAATATTGTTACTTATCTATTTATATTTATCATGTATATATCGAGTGATTTTTTTGCCACTAGCTAATTATTTTGTAGGCTTTAGGTAGAACCTAAAGAAATTTTTTTAAAGTAATTCACATTTTTTCACTTAAAAATATTTTCTCGAAAGAATTTTCGATACAGCGTGGTAACTGGTTACTGAGTTAAATACGAGTGAGACAGGTGTAATCGCGGGTGCAGAGGATAAAAGTAATCCGCCGGCGGCCGCTGATCGATGCAATTATCAGTTACCCGCCCATCTCGACCGTAATTTCGACAACTTTGTCGCGCTATATATGTAAATATTTTTATACTGAGTGACATTAAAGTAAAAAAACTCGTGTTTCATTATTTTCACTAAGGATCATAAATATTAAAGTTTGGATAGTGACAAAAATTTTAGATTTTATAATACTGTGAAATCGCTAAACATAGTTTTTTTGTCCACGATTTGGGTGTCGCGCTGTGTCTGTTGACAGGGGAGCCTTTGAGCAAGGAGTACTTTGTTCAGAGGATCAGTGTCGCAATACAGCGCGGCAACGCGGCAAGCATCCTTGGTACCCTGAACCCATCGTCTCTTTAAAATTTTGTCATTTATCATAATTTACATAGTATTTTTTAATTTGTAAATACTTTTAGTTTTACTTTTTATATAATTTAGTTATAATTTGGTTTCTTCTTGCACTTGTATAATACAAATAAATGAAGTTAAATTTTGTGTGAATATAAATATAAACAAATATTTTGCCTTAGTTTTTTAAAGCATAAACAATAATAATATATTGATCATTCAATAATGTTAGGCCCACACACAACGATAGATTTAATTAATAACAGTACAATGAGCGCGTTCTCTTCAACAAAATTATGTATCATACGCTATTTCACACGCTATGCGCTAGAGTAAACAAACCGATGACTATACTTTTTTAAGTTCAAGTAAATACGATTATTCCCGGAGATATAACAAATCTAAGTTTGTGTTTTTACGACCCGCTCGTGACGGAGTAATGTCATTTACGATTTACTTTAAAAATTTGTATTTTCGGCATTTTTGTAGATATCAATAAAATCCTTTCAATGACTAGTTTTTCTTAATGAATATAACATATTGCTATAAAATGCAAAAATTACAAGATGTGCTCATTCATAAACCTAGGGTATTTTTCTACTTGCCGGCACGGGCGACGGCGACAGCAAGTTTTCCCTCCCGTGCGATACCGGTCGCAAACCTGCGTATGCATTGCATACATACTGTAGCCGTTTGCGTGTGTGTGTACGCGAGGCAGGTAAGAGGGAGCGATGATGTGCCGGGCTCAGTAGAAAACCGAACAACGGTGTCGTGCCGTGCCGTCGCCGTGCCGTCCAAAAGAAACACGCCCATTTTTTTTAGACCTGTAGTATGTTTTGGTCTATGTTCTTATAGTTATGTTTTGTCTCTTTCATTTAAACTTCAATGTCACAATAGATGATTAGGAATAAACATATTTCACTAAACTAGATCTAAATAAACGTTTCTGAATCGGAAAGTAAGTACTTTGATAAAATGTGTTTCTTTTCCATCGGCCCTTTTTGTATCCCACTGCAGGGGCTTAGGCCTCCACTCAAGATGAGGGCTTGGAGCTTTAATTCACCACGCTGCTCCAATGCGGGTTAGCGAATTGTAACGACCGCCATCTATTAACAGTAGCCGGGACCGACTGCTTAACGTGCTCTCCGAGGCACGGAGTCAGTGATAGTTAATGTACTTTAGTCAGAAAAAACTCATTGGTACACGCTCGGATTCGAACCATGGCCACATGGCCTTATAGATTTGAAACAGGTTCGCTGCGTTCGAACTATCACGACACTGTATCAAATGTATTATTTAAATATTATTCATCGGAGCTTCTGTCTACAAATTCCGAGATATTTGTGAATATATAAATAATAGCAATAAATAGAGTCGAAGGCCAAGGAAAGTGGCATGCAGTCTCTAGTATACATGTGTATATGTTTTAGTGTTCGCGTCTATAAAACTTGTATATACGGACGTGATAATACGGCCATAAATAAGTTCTGAGATGAGTTATATCGACGCGAGACAATGGAGATGGTATCATGAACGGGTACGCGGTTGCGCGACATTGTCGCATTTTTCGGTGTTTCCTACTGGGATAGTTTGTGAAATTTATATTAAATGTCAAATAAATTATTTTTTAATATATAAAGCAATATAATATAATAAAATCAATAATAGGAAAGACAGAGCGCTGCGACATCGTGCATCGAAGCCGCTTCATCTTGGATGCTTTGAAAAATGAATTACTTGCTGGTGAAAAGTAATACTACCGCCATTGAATAAATAATTTTGACAGCAGTGTTTAGTTTTAATTAGAGTCATAAATGTCACCTCACAGTATCTAAAGTGTCAAACGCAATTTCGTGGAGGTGAAGACCAGCGCGCGGGAATTTCACGGGGTGAAGCCCGGCGCGCGGGGATCTCGTGGACTGAAACTCGCCATCTTGCACCAGCTAGCTATATGAGTGGTTAGACGGTAAACGCAGAAGAGGACTTCTAGTCAATTCGTACTTTAATGACTACCATTATAAATTTTGTAATATTTTAATACCCGACTGGGGAGGGTAATATTTTTCGAGTGTATGTGTGTATGTACCCTAGATATTTATTAATGCTTAGGCACCGGTTCGGAAAACTAAAAGGAAAAGAACCGGCAAGAAACTCCTCACTGTTTATTTTATTTAAATATATATGTTTTTCTTATTTTTTTTTCTTTTAATTTAAAAGGCTTACAACTATTACAATTACGTTCATGCGCACTTATTATTTAAATATTAAGTAATAAAATCCTAAGCTTTGTTCGTGAGTTGGATTTAACTCGCTTTATAAATTAATTATAATTTAAGTTCAACATTTCTTTTGAAAAACGGATATAATTTCCCCATAAAAGAATTATTAACCTTTGAAAGTCTAAACCTGGGAATTGATAACGTATGCTTATATATTGTATGTAAGTTGTGGCTATCACCAACCCTAGAGAAAACATTTAATTTTTTATGTACATAAATTATATTTTCATAAATGTACCCTCAGAGTATCTCAGGATTTTAGAATAATTTATATTAATTAAAGTTATTGATAAATAATAATATTTAGGTTTTTTCGTGATAGCCCAGAGCGCAACGAACCTGTCACAAATTTATAAGGCCATAGTTCGAATCCGGGCGTGTACCAATGAGTTTTTCTGACTTAAGTACACAATATCACTGACACCGTGCTTCGGAGGGCACGTTAAGCAGTCGGTCCCGGACGCTGTCAATAGATGGCGGTCGTTACAGTTCCCAACCCGCAGTGGAGCAGCGTGGTGGACTTAAACTCCAAGCCCCCCTCCTCACCCTGGGGGAGGCTTAAGCCCCTACAGTGGGGTAAAAATGGGCTGATGATGATGATGTTTTTTCAGCGCATCGATATAAAAATACATCAAATATGCCAATATCAACGTTGCAGCTTGTCTTTTAAACTTTAATTTTTTTAAAACACTACTATAAATAAACAGTCATTAGATTTGCATTTCAATGATCTTATTAAAGCAGTAAGAAAACGGTAATTACTTTCTAAATGAAGTAACTTGTCATACGAATTGTAATTTGTTATCGATAGTTCTGAGACACCAAGAATTAATTCAGTAATTTTCAACATTATACAATGAAAAGTTATATACCATAGATGTATATCTAGATACCGAGACGAGGCTATAAAAATTCGAGCCGAAAATAGTACGTCATAGCCGCAAGTCCCTTTGATGTTTTGACATAGTAGTACCTACTGCGAAATCGAATTTAGACTGACAGAATTTAAACATTGTATCTACTGGAAAAATAATTAACCTGAAATTATATTTCATGGGAGATTTAAAGGAAAAGTAATGACAAATAGTCTGTCTAATCTGTGAGTGTATGACTTCACTCGGGTTTTCGATCATATCGAAGAATGAAACGTGGTATCTTCAAAATTCTGATATCTACGCAACTTTTATAAAAAAATTGGATTATTGCTTTTACACTGTGCTATGCAGACACGTAGCATTCCTTCTTTTATTTATTTTTTCCGGTTAATGGTATCGTAAGTTACGTATCCGTTGTTCATGGTTGTCGTTTACATAAGTAATTGGTTACCTATTTGTAAACATAAATAATTAATTGCTTTATTAATATAACGAGAAATTGCTACACCTGTCATTTCATACGAATACCTTTACGAAAAAAATCGTCTGTACTTACCGTTTAACAACAAGACCGTAGCTAACCGTAGCCTTCTGCACAGTGGGTCATAATCTTGTTTTGCGGTCAAAATCTGGAAAGATAAAAATTTATTTAATTAAATGTTAAAAAAGCAAACGATACTTTTCGATTGGATAATAAAGAAAAATTTACAAATAATATTTTTGTTTTTTCGAGTATAACAGTCAATTGTACGGATTATCTTTTTTAGGGTTCTGTAGTCAAAGAATACCAACAAGAACCCTATTATTAAACCTCCGCTGTCCAGCTGTCTGTCCGTCTGTCACAGGGCTATATCTTCTGAACGTAACAGGTAGACACTTGAAATTTTCATAGTGTACTATTATATGGTCACTATAACAACAAATTATGAAAATAAAAGAAAATCATAAATAAAAATTCAGTATACAAGAAATCATTTTTTAAATATTGTGCGGTGGTGCGGAACCCTTCGTGTGCGAATCCGTTTCGCACTTGGCGGTTTTTTTTTAAGTTATATTCTTCGGGTGGATACGGGTAACATTTTCTGCAGAAATGTTAGTGTTAATGGATTCAAATTACAATCTAGATAAGCTTTGAAAATTCGGTGCGGAAAACTGGACAACAGAAAAAAGTCGGAAAGCTACCACCAGCAACAGACAATTTGTGTATACTACAAAATAAATACTTAAGTTTGTGGCCATATCAAATAGGAACATCAGGTGGAGATATTATTATATGATTCCCAAAGAACTTTTAATAAGTCATTAACTATCAGGTATTTACTGAGATTAAGTTTAGTTATTCTACTTGGCCATTAGTTTGGTCATCGGTATTTGTTGGTTTTTGGAACGACCTGTATATTTATAAATTATAAGTAGTAAAAACAGCGTAAAGTGACTTGATTGAGGCGACGCGACGCACGTCAGTTATTATAATGTTTACGTTACGTATTTTAAAGGGTGTTGATTATGATAAACCCGTAAATTTCATAAGTATTCGAGTATTCGTAAATTTTATCCATAAAAACAATATTTGTGTAAGTAATAAAATATAATATTGAAGTTGAAATGATTTTTATTGTATAATAATCATGTTTTTGTTATTAAGTTATAATTTAATATTTCATTTTGTTTTTTATGTTTTTAAGTTTATGAGGTTTAAATTGTTAATTAAATTCTTAATTCATCATTAAAGCTAAAATGAAAATCCTTTTTAAAAACAAAGTTTATATTTAATAAACAATGTGCTTAAAATTAATCATTACTAGTATTTTTTTAAGCATTCAAATCTCAAATGTATGGCTATTACAATATGAAAATTAAGTTTTTTTTTTCTCTCATTATGTCAAAACAATATAAAAAATAAAAACAATTATACCTAGCTTTTGCTGATTTGAATACCATATAATTTTTTTGCGGCAATCGGTTAAGATTTAATTGGGTGCAACGGTTAACGCCTTAATTACAAGATTAACTCGTAGTATATTAAATCATAAAACTGACATTTCAAATTATGTCGGGTGACTTCGTGGACTGCCGAAAATTGCCGAGCTGTTATGCTGCTGTATTAAAATAACAGAACGTTAATATTTGAGGAGCCGACATTCAAAAGTGGATACGTCGATCATTGAATATAATAACAGAAAACGCCATTTTCTGAAACTACTACAAGTTAAACTCAATTAGCATTTTTTTACCGTCTTTGCATATTGATACAAAATGGAATTTATTATTTACTGTATTTACTATTATGAAATAAAAATCAGTATATTATATAATATATGGTTAACTCCAGTGTTGATTGACATTGAAAAATGACTAGTTCAGTTTTATATTTACGTATGTATCTACGTCATACATACATAATTACGTAACTAACCTAAGTTACTTTGAAGTATTGATGACGGAAGTGCATAAAGAAGCGATATGTTAGCTTCACGTACTGCTCAAGCGCATAACAAGTGCAGCCAGACAGATACGACTGTATGCAGATTCGCTGTTACTCTGATTTACATTACATCTCGTTAGTAGTGTTTGCAGTCAGAAAAACTAGAGGTCTATTCTTAAATTATTTTATTTATTTATGAAATGAGTATGTACCTAATATGAAATGTATTTTAGTATCTTGTAAACTTTACAAGTTAAAATTTACAGGAAGTTCGCCCTATTTGGGTTCATTATACCTTTATTTTTGCTACGATGTCTGTCAGTGTCAACCCAGTATGGTACTGGGTTGAAATGAGATAATTTATCTATCTTATGTAATATTTTTTTTTGAAATTTGATTTTTTCTGGAAAGCACCGAACCGTTTGAACCTTCTAATATACGTGCTTGACATTTGACACAAATCACCGGTCAAGTACATGTGCGGTAGGTACTTGACCAACCGCGCGTAGTACCCCCTGCGTTCGCGCAGGAAGCGGAAAGGCAAGAGTGGCACCGCCGCCCTCTTTATCGACTGCAACCTTGTCGCCACTTTCGCCAATGGAGGCGCGCTGTGCCTCATACTCGGCCCGCCGATACCTTGCAGTTTCTGCGCCTGGAAGCGCCGCATCGACAGTCGCCGCCGGCTTGCAGTGTTTGCTGTTGCAGATTAGATGTAGATCACTAGACACATCCCTTTAATTCACATTTTGACACAAATCTCTGTGGCGATTACAAATTTTATAAGTTTATAGGTATATAACTAGTATAATTGTTTTCGAATATTTGTAGACAAGATAATTTTTTAAAGACTTTTTATTTTTACAAAAATCGGACGTCCTACGAAAGCACTACGTGATTAATTTACAAGTCGTCTTAGAATAATGCAGCGAATTGTAAGACGCATTACAATGTATCATTTAAAGTGGTAGCGCAGTAGAATAGTTACATTAAACTTAACTTACCGAGAAAAAGAAATTCTTAGTAAATGTACGTCTTACAAAGGAATTATAAAAAAATGCAATTAAGTGTCTTCGTTGGAAGGTTCAAAAAATTGTGTTGTTTGCCTATTGTATGTGCTAAATATTCATATAAAAAAGGCAACAACCAGAGAGCATTAGAATAAGGTAGAGGTGGTATGTAGGCGGATACGCTCTCACCTTCAAGTAGGCTGTTTGCATACTTAAAATAAATATTGTTTACAACCTAAACTCTAAAATGCGACAGTCAGTTCATACCAAAGAGGTAAGGGAGCTTGATGAACGACCTGGCACAAAATTATTCACGCGTGCATAATATTTGTGCTTATTTTCGTTGTGTAATTATTTTTGAGACACGTGTCTTCGAACAAACACCGTCACATGACACATCTAACCGACTCAACGGGCTTGGGTCAAAAATTTTAACATATAGTTTTATATTTTTTCCGAAAATATAGACCAATCTATTACTACCTCTTAAAATAAAAAGTTTAATTATGCAATTATATCTTAATAATTCTATTGATATGATATCCCTGAGACGTCATCTGGACAGATATTTACTATTTGCATTATCTTAGACTAGATAAAATCATAGTATTTTAATAGATTCATAAGGATTACAGTTCCATTTCACATAGTGACTTTACCTCTATATTGTTTTTCTTTTAGCTTTGGCTTTTTACTGTGGAAAACAGCGCAATAAGCTCAACCGTCTAGATGACGTCTCTGAGACATTTGTAACATAATTTGAATTTTCATAAATATTTGGGAAATTCATGAATAGGGAAAATCGATATTTTGAGAGTTTATTCTAGTACCTTATTTTTTTAATTTTAATTATTATCAGCGTAATTTCTTGTCGAACTATAGAACCCTAAAATTAAAAAAAAAACTTAAAATTTTAATTGTGTACATAAAATACCTCATTGAATATTAAATTATTAATATTCAATGAGTATTTTTTCATTACATAACTTGTAAATGTAATTAAAAAAGATTTACTAACTTATATTTGAAATCCAACCCTTTAAGAATCGATACCCACCTTGATATCTAGCCGAGATAGAGTCATATAATATCTGTCTGTCTGTGTATCCAAGAACAACATTTAAATATATATCTTTTACTCGGCATTGAAAGAGTAATGGCCTAACTTGAATAATAATTTGCTAGTTTAGGATTCCGTAGAAATACGTATCATGTAGTTATTAAATATAAATAAAATTTTTAGTTTTAAATTATATTTTAATTATATTTAAATTATATTTAAATTATATTTCTCTTTCGCTTTATATATAATCGCTTTATATCGATTTATTAATACACGAACAAATAAATTATGTCTTTTTGTTTGCCACTTCTTTAGCTTTTATGGATCTTCTTCTTAGTCGTACACTCCTGGCGGAGTGGTCATGGTCATGGCCATGACTATCATAGGAAAAATAGTAGCAGTGGTTTCCCTTTGCCTTCTGGTCCAGTACTTTTAGAGGTTATTTGGACCTCAACACTGCTGTAGCCTCATCTACTTTAGGCAGGTGAGTGGTTAACCGCCACTTACTCGGTCGCCAGAGCCTCTTTGGTTATCCAGCAGGGAGTGCCACGAAAGCCGATTATCTTCTATCACCATCTGGCGCGTGCAGGTGAGATTGACATTTGTGATGGTAGAGATGTTAATCACCTTCTCCTTTTACTCACCTCATGGATAAGAAGACATCTGTATTAAAGTTTTGCTTATACACTCTAGCTACTCTAGCTACAACGCTGTACAAGTCATGGAACTTCTCGAATAACAGTCGAACTAAAAAAAAGTCTTTGAAGAGCATTACCGAAGAAAAAATTTCGAAAGAGGCATTTATATACTACTCGGTTACGTTGCTATAATGAATGTTGAGCTGTATCGTGCGCTATAGTGTGACCATTTTTAGTACATTTTTACTTTTTGATAGTTTTTAAACTTTAAATAAAAATCATAGGTAGAATAATAGTTTTCAAAAATCAAATAGTATTTTCGTATTTTAATTAATACAATTTTGTAATATGTGTCTCAACATAATTATTTTTAATAGGATTCATCTTATTTGGGACTAGATGACGCTGTGTGGAAAGTCCCATGTATTATTATTATTTATTTCTGCATAGAATGAATTATATTAATATTATTATTATATTTTGACTGATCGATTAGCCGAGTGGTGAAAGACCCTAACTGCGGAGCCAAGGGTCACGGGTTCGATTCCCGCCCGAACAAATGAGCATGAACATGTCTATTTGTTCCGTGTATGGGTGTAAAAGTATTTATATATGGATAAATCATAAAGAATATTTTCAGGTTTTTTTTCTATATAGAAAATGTAGTTTTAATTCCATGATTCTACTAGGGCAGCACTCTCAGTTCTGTCATTAGTGCTCAAATACAAAACGTACAAGTACAAGCAACGGAAATGAGTAGTACATAATTCCAGACAATCAATCAAGTCAATCAATAATTTGATTTTAGAACATAAAGTAACATAGACTTCGTCCAAAAAACGCTGGTGCATATGAGGGCGACAAAGACAGATTTCTTTCAACGCTCGAGAAAGGAAATGCTTATTTCTATTTTAATGATGTATACTTGACAACTTCATCGTCATCATCATCAGCCCGTGTCTCTCTACTGCAGGATATAGACCTCTCTCAAGGCTCGCCACCACACACGGCTCTCCGCCTTTCGGATCCAACTACCCCCGGTATGGTGCTTCAAGTCATCTGTCCACCTGGTCGGGGGGCGTCCAACGCTTCGCTTCGCGGTACGTGGCAACTTATTTAAAAGAAAGTATGAGTTTTGATGGACATGCATTTAGATACCGACTCGATGGCTTTGAAGTATACATGGTATAATAGTGGCCTTTTCCGTTTTTCATATTTCTCTACTTTTCTCAAATTTTCAGTACGGTAGGCAGGTAAAAATATAAAACTTGATCTCGATTCATAACAACTAGCACGAATAAAGATTTAAAAAAGGACGCCATGTTAATTTTTTTCTGTTATTTACTTATATGAATACACCAACAGCCCAATGCCCCACTGAAGGGGCTTAAGCCTCCTATCGGGCTTGGAGCTTAATCCATCACACTGTCTAGTGCTGGTTGGTAGATTTTAACGACTGTCAGTTATTGATGGTAACGGGGGCCGACGGCTTAACATGCTCTTCGAGGCACTGAGTTATTGATAGTTATAGTGATAGTTATGGACATAAGTTATAGAAAAGTCATTGATACATGCCCTAGGATTCAAACCAAGGCCTTCTAAACAGAAGCGGGCTTGCTACCACACGTCTATCACGACATTCTGCTATCACGGCTATTACGAATATGAACGTGTCAAAAGTTAACTTACAAATTCACTATAATAATAATAATAATAATAACACACACAATCACAACAACGTCTAGGTCCCAAACTAAGCATTAGCTTGTATTTTGGGTACCAAGCGAAGACACCACATACATATATCAACCAAGACTATAAAAGGTCCATACATTGTTTGGACGATAATATTAATACGTAAGAAGCTACGAAATTTGAATAATTAAGATTTTGCGTCGGTGATCCCCTTAATGTGCCTTAATGAACAAATAACTACGTACTTACCTCGGTAATAATCATGAATTGTACAAACAAAGTCACAAGTGTAATACTAGTTGAAATAATAAATAACTGCTGTATTGTGACATCGCAAATAACAATGTTAATAACGAAGCTCACACATAACTTTGCGAATGTACGGCCCTCGCACTCCTCCATTACAAAATATACTTGGTTATATACTAAGGGTTTGTACATACTTTTGAGATTTTATTAAAATATTGAAATACATGGGACATGAGAAATCCCACACAGCGCCATCCAATCCCAAACTAAGCTAGTACTATGCTTGTGTTATGGGTTACTAGACAACTGATATACATACTTAAATTCTTTTTTTTATAATATGTACATATATATTTTAAACCCAGACCCGGAACAAAATAAACATAATCATGCATATAAATATTTGTCCCGGGCGGAAATGGAACCCACGGCACTTGGGTCTGCAGTTAAGGTCTCTAACCACTCGGCCAATCTGTCATTCAATAGTTGTTGGTGTGTGATGTGCAGGTTTTCCATCCATTCTACTTAACGACTTTTTTGAAAATTCTAAGTAGAATATATTTTCAATAAAGCGGCGTTTTTGAAATATATATTAAAACTTATACATGTGCCACCATCTTTATATGTTACACAGATGCAATCGAATTTTTATTTCAAGTAAAACTTATTTTTCCGAATTAATACATGTTACGTATTTGAAAGCTTCAATAATTAGGGATTGTCCAAGTTTACACACAAGTATAGTGATAGCGTTATCTGTTGTAAAAAATAATAACTTTTAAGATTACGCCATCTGTGGTAAAGTTTAGCAACTAATTCGATTTCAGTTTATTATGTTACGTATATTGGATGCTTAAGTGGAAATGTGATTTCAATTTCACTACTTTTTTTCAGATTTTATCAAACCCCGCTCATAATAAACCACAAAATCAAAATGAAAGTTATTTTCGAGTAATTTTATTTTTTTAATTCATGTTTGAAAGGAGCGGTCTTTTTATTTTTAAACAAATAATAAGTAATACTGAATACTGATCTTCATTTAATACTGAAATAATTAAGGTGAATACTGATCTTCATTTTTTTTTAATGGTTGTTAAAGAGTTATTTTGCATAAACAGTCAAAGCCTATGTCTTAATACATTGTTTCCGTTCACGGGTATATTAGCTGCAAAGAAATAAAATGACAATGGTGAACGACTACGAATACTGACAGAAGAAAATTCTGATAGGTCTTGTACAACCATGGTTGTATGGTTGTCAAGTGGCAATGCCGTTCCGCGTGTCACGTCGTCGTAGCGTGGAACGGACCACTATCTGGAATTTATAGTAATAATAATAGATGCGATTTCCCACACAGCGCCATCTTGTCCTAAAGTAAGCAAGTATTATGCTTGTGTTATGGGTTACTAGACAACTGATATACATACTTAAATATTCTTTAAAATATATAAACAAATGAATAATTTATCCCGGGCGGGAATAGAAACCCGCGACCTTCGGCTCCGCAGTTAGGGTCTCTAACCACTTGGCCATTTGGTCAATCAATCAATCAAGACTTAGAAAAGGTCATTCAAAAGACCGTGTTGTGGAGTTCTGGGAGAGTACGTCCAGAAACACACGTCTGGGGGCTGAGACGACGAAACGTAACTGAACTTTGTTAGCAAACCTTGTGTCTAGCTGACACAAGTATCAACCACCGCACAATAATCACCTGCGCTCTCAATCTTGAAAGGTTGGATATCGCAGTGCTATCTATCTCTTTCTGTCATATTCGGATTTCTTTGCGTTTGAATTCACAATTATCAATCTAAAACTGTCGATTATTTTTTGACAATAACAATTATTCACGTTCACAAGTTAATTAGTGCATTTGGAAACGTTACTGAACTTAGAAATAGATATAAATATTTATTGTATTATAACTGATTGAATGACCGATTGACCGAGTGAATAGATACCCTAACTGTGAATACAAGGGTTGCGGGTTCGATTCCCACTTGGAACAAATTTTTGTGTGCATGAACATGTCTATTTGTTCCGGGTCTAGGTGTAAAAGTATCTTTAAGTGTACATCTTCTTAAGGAATATTTAAGTATCAGTTGTCTAGTACCCATAATACGAGCATATAATACTTGCTTACTTGGGACTAGATGGCACTGTGTGAGATGTCTCAGATATTATTATTAGCTTAAAATATATTGATCATTAAGTGTGTATCGACTCTAACTCCGTGAACCGTCTCAAATAGCGGAGCAAACATTCCACTTAGAAGTAATGCTATAATCTAGCTTCGGAGTTTTTACGCCGCAGAGTTAGTCGAGAACAATCTCAGCGCCTCAATGAAACCATTAGTGTAAGAAGAATGTATTGGTTTATAAGTTGTAACTGTATTATTATTTTTAAGGGCGGTGTTTTCAAACCTGGCTGACAATCTGCAAAGTTAAATCTATATACATATGACAAAATGATAGAATTTCTGTACATTGGTTCTGTGCAATGTTTGTACATTAAATACTTTTGTAACAAAATAACTGGGGGACACGAGACATAAATACCTACTTATCAACGTAAAAACCAAAATTTGAATTTTTGTCCGTGTATCGACTTGTTTGTGCGTTTGTACGCGCATCACGTAAAAGTCACTCATTGGATTCGAAATATAATAACACTGAATAAGGTTAATTCTCAGTAACATTTAGTGTTTATTTCATAAAAAATGACCCATACAATCAGAAACCATCTAATTTTTTTATTTAGTTCGAAATCTCGTAGCACCACGCTACCGCACCACAGTATCGCGTGACGCTCGTCCGGTGTTCGCTTATTCCTCCTAGTCGTCACCACTGGTTTTGTTCCCAGTAGTGATAAATGGGAAAAAATCCAATGGCAATGAATAGGATAAAATAATTTTAGTAGTTGCCAGATTGTAGAGCTGTGTGTCGCAGGAGACAGACTCACGTTGCATTTATAACTGGCTGAAATATATATAAGTCCACGCGAACGAAGTCGCCCGCACGAGTTTGTATTTGTATCTATTTTAAAAGGTAAGGTTCCGTAGCTATTCCATATTACTATTGAAAATATTACATTCATCAAAAAACATAAAAATTATTTTTACACTATAACACAATTTATAAACAAAATCATATTAAGTTGAAGAGTATTGTAGTTATAAGCTTTTAAAAGTTTATTTCTGTCTCTTTCTATTAAAAATAAGTTTAACATTATTTTAAATGGCCTGACGTAATACTATGCGGTGTTGCTCTCTCTAACTCTGTCTAACAGTACATTTTAAACATGAATAACTCTGTTATTAATTACTTTTTTTATTATTTTAATTTTATTATATGTTTAGAAAATTCTTTCATATAAAATAATTTATAAAAATAGTCTACTATCCGATTGTAGATAAGATAAAAAAAATTCAATCATAAAATTAACCATTTACGCTATGCGATTGCATACTAACTTATGTGCGGTCTATTGAAAACGTTTTAATCGCGCTACACTGTAACTCAGTACGGACAGTCGCGCGTATCTCACGGTCGCAAGTTTATGTTGTGTCGGTTCGATGCTCGGGGCGAACAGAATTAAATTAGTAACGTGTATGACCAGTTTATGACTGAGAATCAATGAGAAGTGGCTAGTCCCAGGCCAATACCAAATTAGGCTGTACATAAAGTACTATACAGTAAAAATCAAATATACACTCAGATCAAATATACACCAGGTGATGTGTTGGAATATTTGCCGTAAAGTAGAATTTTGTTTGACTCACAAATAAAATATATATTAGAAAATATTCTGATTGGTGATTAAATCACATTTTCATTAAAATTACATTACACGTTTTGGAGCATGCAATAAGTTTGATACAGAAATATATTTTATGCAGTAAAAGAGTTACTCTGATTAATAGAAAAAAATTATAATAATTCAATTTAAAAATAGGTCGAACGAATTCAAGGTGACAACTTCTGAGGTGACAACCCTACTTAGTAATGTTTATTAATATATTATATAGTATATGAACAATATTTCGCCTGGGATAAGAATGAGAGGTTCACAAGATAGATTTTCTGGTTCCCATTCCCGCAGTCCTACCACTTCGAGCTATTACGTTTTATTCGTTTTCAAAAATTGTATATCAAATTTTTTCTCTATATTTTGTAAATTTATATACATAGTTTATATATAAATGTACCTATACGTATTAACCAACGTTATTTAAAAGATAATTTTCCTTGCCCTAGAAAGGAAATTTTAGTCATTTTCCTTTTCCTAGAAAGTAAAATTTTAATAATTTTTTCCTCCTTCTTCTAAAAATAACAGCGATATAACACATACTATATACCTACGTTGAATCGCAATTTAAAACTAATTAAAAATAAAGTTCCATGAAAATTAATATAGTGTTTCTAAAGTTTTAGACATACAAAGACAAAATAATTAAAAATGTCATTTTTGTGTCCACGTATCTCTAATTAGTCACTCTCAATAATTTTATTTAAAATATATTCGATGAAGTACATCACTATATAGTTTTATAATAAGTATACTATTTAATTAAGATGACTTATTTACTTCTCTGACTTTTCAGTGTTCGGTATGTCGAATGTCAAGTTTTTTAGCAGTGTTGCCAGCAATTGTGTTGTTCAACTTAATTACAACCAAACCAGTATACTGATATATTTCTTTATAATAAATAGTCGTAATAGTGTGTCATGGTCACGGAAACATCAAGTCGCGACAGAATGCAATTAAAGGAGTAAAGGTGTTCGTGAAAATGAGAACTAGTTATAGGTACGGCTTGTACGCAAAAAAAAAAAAGAATTCTGTTATCAAGAAAATATACTTTTCAATATATACAAATACCAATACAATTTGCATTGATGTAAGAATTTTTTATATTTTTATGATGTGTGCACAGTAAAAAAAAAAGGATTCTTATACAATGTAAATTGCATTGGTTCAACAATATGCGGTATTTTTATGTAGAACGGTATAATTTCTTGATAACATAATTCCTTTTTTTTGTGTAATTGGTTTTAAATGTGTACAATAACTGACCTTTTTTACCCGACTGCGCGAATCAATGGAGAGAAAATGTGTTTATCAGTCTTTAAATGTTTGCTCCTTTGTGGTTTTGTGGTATATTAAGAGACGAAACGCATAAGCTGACTTTATTGATTTTCACGACAGTTAATTTGTCGTAATCTTTTGGATGACACTCGTTGTAATCAAAAGTTGATATGCCGACAACCAGTCGCCATATTATGACTAATAAAAAATCAAAATCATTGAATACGCTAGCTAACTTTTTTCAAAAATTATTTTATGTGAAAGAGTCTTCTAAATATATAGTGAATGAATTTAAAAAAATAAATCTTTATTAACAAAGTTGTGAATGTCTAAAATGTCCTGTTGGACAGAGAGGGCAATACTGCAAGACGTTTAAAATAATGGTAATATTGTTTAGCAAGAAAGAGACAGTGATAAAATTTTAATATTAATAATTTCCATATTCTTCAACAGAATATATATTTTGTTTATAAATTTTGTTATTGTATAAAATCTATTTTTATATTTTCTTGATGAATATGAAATATTTAATAGTAGTCAAGTGCCGTAGTTATTATGTTATATGCCACACTAGATGCGAAATTGTATTACTAACTTGGCGAGAAGGCTCGCTTCTGTATCTTACGCAGTAAAAAGGATTCGCTTCCTTTCCGATATGGAAACAGATTGGTGACAGAGAGATTGGTGTATTTCAGCGGGTTCAAAGGTTAAATGACTTATGGCTTGTTGCCACTTTGCTGTGAGGACACGTTGCTAATGTAGAGACAATGTTCGTGCTGCAGAAGCAGGCTGTTCGAGCAATTTATAAATTAAGGTCTAAAGTATCACTTAGAGACAACTTTAAGGAAATAACATTACCGTATCCATATATATGTGAAAAAAAATATGTATTTAAAAAATATTGTATTATTTAAAAAAAAATTATGAAAGGCATAATGTTAATAAAAGCAAAGTTGCTTGCTGACCATGTTAGTCACAAATATTTTTAAGTGTTTAGTAAAATTACACACGTTAATATATAATTTCATATTATAATATAAAAGGGCCTCAGTGGCTAGATCGTATTTTTATTCAAAACCCAAAAATTTATGTTTATAATTTTTGAAGCCGTCATTGCCGAAATCAATTGCGTAATTCAAGCGTATTTGAACAAGAATTTTTTATGGAACGACTATTTACAGTTAAACGATAACAAAACATAGAAAATTTCTTTGACCAGAAGAGAAAAACTACAAGTTGTTATATTTATTTTTTCGTCATAGTAAATAAAGTGTATCATATGATAGAGTATTTGACTAATATGACATATATTTAGTAACAAAACACACAAATAGGCTTTATATGATAACAGGATTTATAAACAAAATTTTATTTGTTTGAAGAATTTGGTAATAATATACAATCAAAATTTTATCTTTGTTTATTTTTTGTAAAACGAAATTTGACATTATTTTAAATGACCTGACGTCACACATAGGTATGCCGCCGTGAGGTATTGCCTTCTCTACCTAACAGGATATTTTAAACATTCATCACTTTGTTAAAAACTTTTTTTTTTAAATTGTTTCACAGTTATGATATATTTGAAAAACTTTTTCATATAAAATAATTTAAAAAAAATAGTCAACTGGCCTATTGTCGTAAAACTTTATAAAATATATTCTTTGTAACATGAAACATTTTTAATTTTTTACTTTAAAAAAAAAACCCGCGCACAGATAAAATAAATAACAATGTGTATCAACTTTTTAGCTTCTGGTCAATTAAATTTTGTATGAAAATCAGCGGTGTCCTTTAATCTTTAAGGCGGTAGGCTTTCCATACAAAAAGAGGGTCCAGCCCGTGTCTGATCCTCGCGCGATTCCATAACTGATTTCTTCACAAAAAAATATCTAATAGAAAAACCCTGTTACGGGGCGGTGTGGTTTTGTTTTTTCGGCATCTTGTCTAGTTGTTGTTTTATAATAAATTGTACAACATGTTTGTATTCGAATTTTTTGTTCAGAAAATAATAATTCGTAAAACACACCGCCCTAAAGACAACCTTTCTTAATATTATTGCAAATTTTGATTTTAGGACACACTTCATTCGGGATTGGAAACAGACACGGCCAGCAAGCTGTTGCTGTTTAATAGGGATTTTTGATAATTTTCTCCTGTCATCTCTGTCACTCAGCTACGGCTCGGGGAAGAGGGGGTGAAATGGAGACAGCGACGCCAAGTCGAAGCCGCGGAGTGGAAAGCTATCCCCTTAAGCATAAATTATGCGTGTATGCCTTTTTCATTCACGATTCACGGGTTTTATAGGATTATATTCGCTATTAATGACATTGAAATTCACTAGGTTGAACATTTTGCACGTTGAGTGCACCCTTTAATTGTATCCAATTAAAAATACGGAAGCCAGTCCGTGGCGCCGACGTTACTTTCCGATCATTCCAATATACCTTTTACGGAAATATGAATAATAGATCGAGGAATTACGGAATTATAAAAAATGATACTAGCGTGACTGTGTCGACAAAGAAAGTGGCGCCGCGGTTTTTAGACGAACCTACAATCTATTATACAAACGATTAGTGTAAACAAACGTATATTCCTTGCGAAGCAAAATTGATTGACATGCTCTATGATTTTCCGTTATCCCTGGCGTTTCCGATATTATGTATTCATTTTTGTTTGCGCCCATTTGCTTTGTAATTTACGCAGTTTCATGAAATTAATTCCATAATCTGTAATAATGAATATAAAAGACTTAATTACTTCCTGAGAATTTTCGTTCACTTCTGACGCCATCGAATTAATAAAACGATATTGTTAAAAAAATATTCATCAAAATACATGTAAACAAAAGATCGGGAATAATAGGGGATCTAAACTAAAAAAGGTTTCAAATTTTCTATACATTTGAATAACACTGAAATTTGAACATAGCAGACTAAAAAGCTCACGCTTGCTAAAGACAATGACTCGAAGTCGATAAATTTTGACAACTTTGTGTACATTAAAAGTGTTTTATTTGTATCTGCCTTTCTATCAATAGAATGTAATTAGTTGTGAGGGGTGATACATAAATACCTAGACACAGCGTCTGAGACGCATCACGTCGGCCTCGCTACCTCATCCTACGGCTCAAATATAATAACTTTATCTCGAACTAAACGGCCAGCATTACTCCTCTATTGAAGTAACTCTAACCTCGGTGTTGAGTACGGATTCGTAGGGCATCTTATGAAATATATTGATGAGATGAATGGTCATCGTCATTCTCATGAGGGTTTCAAGCCTATACGGCTAAAATATAGCCCTTCTTCAGCATTTAGTTTAGGACTTGAACCATAAGCCCACGACACTGCTCTGGTGTGGGCTGAGGGTTGTTAACATCCCCGTTACATAATAATAATAATAAATATTTATTTTGTAATTGTTTTACAATTAGTAAACTGCTGCAATTTCCTATATTTACTTAACTTAAGGCGGTAGACTTTCAATACAAAAAAGAGGGTCCAGCCCGTGTTTATTCCTCGCTTAATTCCTTAACTGATTTCTACGGAAAAAAATATGTATGTAAAAAAAACCCTGTTACAGGGCGGTGTAGAAAAACACGATTTTCTTCGAATTTTTCTAAAGGACCATGTCGATGTTTATATTAAAGGTAAGATAAACTATATGCGCTCGGAAATCGAACCCAGTATTTTCCGAATTCGTATGAAATAATTAAATCTAAATTTTTTTTACATATAATATCTGTGACAACTATTTTATGGCGAGCCTGCTTCTTGTTTAGTAGTCTGTGGTTCGAACCCTAGGGCATGTGCCAATGAGTTTTTTCTAACTTATGTACATAACTTTCACTGAGTCTGTGCCTCGCAGAGCACGTTATGCCTTCACCGCGTCGGTCCCGGTTGCCAGCAATAGATAACAGTCCTTAAAATCCACCAACCTGCACTGGAGCAGCGTGGTAGATTAAGCTCCAAGCGCCGCGATAGAGGCCTAAGTCCCTGCAGTGGAGCATATTGAGTTGATTTGAAATGGTATATATATATATATATTATAGACACGGAATCCCACAGCAATATTTATTCCTTAAAATTCATATTAACAATACCCAAAATACAACGACTTAAAAAAATTTCAAGTATAATGATCAGGATCCATTCACGAAATTTAATTTAAATTTTAGTAAATATGTCGTCGGATCCTCATCATGGCTTCTGATGTAAAGAAAAATTGTAATTAAGAACTGTGTTTAAAAAAAAAACATCTTTTTCAAGTTTTAAATATTTAAGGAGATATATTAATGAATTAAGTTTGTGGCTGATTAATGCATTTGTCGTCTCTTCTTCTCTTCCTATTTCTACTTCTCGACCTATTCATTAAATATATTAATAACCAGTTTAAATTGTTCAAACTGTCAATTAGAAACTTAATGATACGGTAAAAATTAAAAAGAAACGACACCGGGGTACAGTAAAATGTATGGCAAGTTTTATTTACGTTAATTTACAATTTTTACAACGATATTATTCAACGTCAATTATTCTTGACGTCCACTCGTATAAATTACACACGTCAACTGACAACTCGTTTGTTTTTCCTGTAAATTTGACTTTCGTTACGAACTATCCTTAGTCTAGACTCGACTGATATAATCTACCTAACTTTGAGTTATATTAGCGCGTTTTATATAATTTGTAACACAATTTATCAGGCAGCAGTGTTGGATTTGTCAATTGCCTGTAGGCTATTCAAAACGCGACTACGCAAATCGTACAATAAAAATATCTATGTGGTGAAACATATTAATTATTACGCGTTGAATTGTTTGTGTGAACCTTATCGCCTAATAGAGTATAAAATTGTAAACAAAAATGATATCTATGTAAATAGATATGAAAAATCTACAAAAATAATTTATACCTATATAATAAATGAAATATACTAAATGAAAATATGAAATGTTAACCCAGGCTAACTACTCATTAACCCAATTGGGTCACATTGAAAGACACGCGCAATTTAATTGACAGAGGCAATTTGATTGATAATGATTGATGACAAGTTAATAGGTTAACTATGATCCTAGCGCTCTCGAATTGCGATGCCTCGACGAGGTCTGACGTATGATATGTAATTGTAAATGAATAAATAACATTTAGGTACCTATAAAACTCTATAACTTCTGCATTAAAAAAATTGTCCCCATTTTTGAGTTTGCAGACCCTTTATCTTTTGAATAAACATAACAATATTAAATTTTGATAATCTATACAATACAGTTTTCCATCAATAGTTATTTCATTACTTTTCATCGTCACTATGCACAAAAGAAATTACAAATGAAAATAAAATAAAAATGTTTCATTGTACAAAAACACGTTAAGTATACAATAAAACAGAGTTGGCCCAGGCCACCACACTAGGATTCTCTGTGTTGTGGGGGAATTTTTTTAATTACTTTCTGTTTGTCTTTTTATTGGAACCATTTGAAACGCGCATAACTAAACCACCATTTTTATCGTTTTTAACGAAATATGAGTCAACACATAAGTTTAAAGATCATCATATGGGTGGTTATTCTTAATTAGCTTGCATAGCAGTGAGAAAAAAAGTAAAATAAACGTTTTCAGACGTGTAAAAACTATTTTTCTTAAACTGTAAGAAATAACAGATATTCGTTTAAATTGAAAACCCAATAATGCGAATCTGGAATCCATGCAGTATAAACATCAAAAAAAGCTAGTTTTATGGGTAACCGTTTAGAATATTAAAAAATCTTTAAAATTCACTACAATTTAATTATGAATAAAAACAAACCGATAATATATTATAGAAATTAAAACTACTGACCGGTTGGCCGAGTGGTTAGAGACCCTAACTGCAGAGCCGAGGGTCGCGGGTTCAATTCCCGCCTGGGACAAATATTGGTGTGCATGAACATGTCTATATTTGTTTCGTGTCTGGGTGTAAAAGTTTTTATATATGTATATATTATTACAAAAAAAGAATACGTATCTATATCAGTTGTCTGGTACCACATAACACAAGCATAATACTTGCTTACTTTGGGACTAGATAGCACTGTGTGGGACGTCCCAAATATTATAATATGATATTACAGCTTTTATTTATCCAGAAATACCCAGACATATAAAAAAAAATACTTAAATGTCCGAATTTGATAAAAATAATACATCATCATACCTACATATCAGTACAAGGTGCACAGCAGCTGACGAATACGTTTAAGGGAATTCTCATTTGATATGTAATGCTGATCACGTATTTTGTAGGATATAGGGTTTTTTATGTCAACCCTACCTCGTGCCACTAATACCTCGATCATTACTTTTTGTCATGATAACGTTAATCTTGCTGCAATTATAATAAGAAACCGATTAAGTGCGAGTTGGAGTCAATAGGAGAGGGTTCCGGAGTGAATTACATAGTGCGAAAATATTTGTGTATTAGTGCAATTTATTACAACTATTACAATTTTTGTATTCTGCCTTTCAAGAGCAACTCTGATCTTTCGAACCTGACGAACAGTTTCGAATAATAAGTATAAATAACAAAATTAAATAATCTTTTAAAATTATAATAATAATAATAACGTACACATGACAATTAACAATAACATCTAGGCCCCAAACTAAGCATTAGCTTGTGTTTTGGGTACCAAGCGAAGACACCACATACATATAACAACCAAGACCCGGTACCAGTATCGATATTCATCATATAAATACTGACCCGACCTAGGGTTCGAACCCGGGACCTCCAGCTTCGTAGGTAGGGTCGCTACTCACTAGGCCAAGCGGTCCTCATCATTCATAATCATTTATATTATTTGTAATTTAAACAAAAGAATATGAAAAAGATAAAATTTAACTATTAACTATTTAAGTAAACACCTGGTCCAAATGTAGCCATTACACTGGCCGCGTTTCCGCGTTGGATTGTCAGCGAGATGCGCTGGGTCAGGTGTGGATAATATAGCATAAAGCATAATTTAAAACATGTTATTTAAACTAAACAGATTTAGCATATTATATTGGTTGACTCTTGGTGCTATTAAATAGCACGACACGATCCCGCAGTACCGCCTTACCAATAGAGCGATGCAATCAGTACAACGAAACACGTCCTACAACGAATGCGCTTGCGCGCCGACTGATTAGCACGTTTAGCAATTTAGCATTAGCATGGCATTAGCGCAGCTGTCGGTCGACAGCATGTGACCGCCGCGCGCCGCCTAACGCAACGAACGATTCTCGCGCTAAGCATTCCCTCGTGTTATGCTAAAGCATAGCATATTAATAAACATGCTAAAATAATATAGTTTATAGTCTGAAGCATGTTTTTAAAATATAGCAGATTTTTACACCACTGGTTCGGGAACGAGCGTCGCAACCAGCGTTCCTTAGGCGGCGGCCCAGAGCGGACATAAAGCTCTTGGCTTCGGAGCACCAAGGCCCTCCTGTTTCAACCGCAAATGGTACGAAAACGTAGGGAGCTGCAGTCTCGGCGGCCTCGCCGGGGGTCCGTATGGTTGCATTTAAATATGAGGTAACGAAAGTGCATACGCATTGTATAATAAATGCTGAAAATAACAGATTGTTAGGTAATTATAATTTTTTTTTAAATAATTTATTATTAATATTCAAAATCTTAATACAAAAATCAGGATTTGAAAATTTTAAAGATTTCCTAATGGGTTATTATCAATAATTTATATTTTGTTAAATTTGAAATCATTTATTCAAAATAAAGAATTCCCTAGAAATGTGTTTTTTTCTGTGTTATTGAAAAATATTATTTTACTCAAAAATAATAATACTTGTATGAATATACCCTCAGAACTTGGTACACAATATTCGTGATAAAGAAAATTGTATACACTCCAATATAAATAATGTTTTATGAATATAAACCAGATATTCACAAGCAAACTTCATAGTGTGTTCCATTAGCGCAAACAACTTTCGTTGCATACTGAAAATTCACTATGGCCTTTTCCCCTAAGAGCCTTTTCACACGTGCCGAGTGCCGGGTAGCCGGCGTTGGGTTCCCGGTGGCTAAGTGTATGGGCTTGCCCAGTAAATTACGCCAATACGAGTGAAAGCTATCTACATGCCCGTAGACTTCGTCACCGTGTACCCGGCACGTGTTAAAAACGTGTGAAAATGCTCTAACTCTAATAATTTATAGTTTGATATATTATTTAATTTGCAAGCCAAATCTTAGAGAAATAACGCATAGAGAAAATGTCGCAATACAACGTCAAAAAATTGACTGGCCAACTTTGACGGACTAGTGTGCGTGATGTTACGTTCTTAGACTCCGGAACGTCAACTTAACCGTCTATGTGTGCGTGCGTAGGGATACCAACTAATAACAACTAGGAAGCACACAACCTTTGATTACTAAGTAATATAAAATATAATTAAAAAATATTTTTACATTCATTTTTACTCTACCTTCAAGGAAATTTTGGATTTGAATACTAGCAATACTTACATAGTATAAGTCTATGAACTCAGGGCTGGATGGTGCTGGAACCCAGGACCGTTGCTAAGTTAAAAAACTAATTTCGAACATGTTGTTCGAGGAACTGTTAGGCTACTAATAAGCCAAAGCCTATGTCGTGTGACGTCGACTCTCAATCCAGACTGATCCAGACATATAATAAATCCATGAGTCAAATAAATGATTTTTCTTTCTTTCTTCTTCTAACGCGCCAAAAGAAGTGTAACTTCAAAAATATTTATTTAGCTCGCCAAGCTATCGCGTGATTGATGTTCAGATCCGATTACATTGTAACACTTCACAATATAATATCCGACAGACCGATAGGCCGAGTGGTTCGAGATTCTAACTGCGGTGCCGAGGGTCGCGGGTTAGATTTCTGCCCGGAATAAATATTTGGGTGCATGAACATGTCTATTTGTTCCGTGCCTGTGTTTAAAAAGTATATATGTCTGTATTATAAAAAAAACATATTTAAGTATGCATAACAGTAGTTTAATATCCCGTAATACAAGCATAATACTTATTTACTTTAGAACTAACTGGCGCTGTGTGGGATGTTCCAGGTATTATTATTATTTTTAAATTCGACATTTCAAATCGCGTCAACCTTAAAATCAATGACATTTTAAGAAGTTCAAAATGTAATTCATGTACCGTATTTCACATTTAAAATCGATACAATGTAATATTAACACAAGGATATTTAAATTTTATCATTTTATGTTTAATTTATACAAATGTTATAAACATTGTATATTACTAGGTCGGGGAGGCAGTTTTTTGTTATTATTTATGTAAATTGAAAACCAAAAAAGTGAAATTATATTTCGATGTTACTTAAATTGAATGAATACCATTCTCATCGATAATTCGTAGCCGTCATATAGGTAGTGTCACGACGCAATTGTAAAAATTTCTGAATTTTAGTCAATAAATTGCGAAAAATCGTCCATTTTTGATATCAACTTGATGTTACTTGAAAAGCCGTGAAGTGACCAAAACCGGTGGCAATATAAGGCAAGGTTAGGATAATATAATGGGTGCATCAATACTTCTCAATCGCGCTTTCTCAACATAATTTGTGCCTAATCAAAAATAAATATACATACTAGGCTTACATAGTCAATGATGGAGATAACTCCTTATATTTCATATACAGGAATCGAACCAGTGACCTATTAGTATGTCACTAGTAGTATGGGTCTACGGTCAGCGTCTCCGACCACTAAAGCCATCGGCCGACTAACCGATTAACTAATAAATATTTTTTAATCAATTAAGTAGTACACAGAATATATTAATATTTTTTGTGACATCTATTCAATAGTGTTCAAAATTAGGCTGAGCTAGTGTTCGCATATGGACCGGTTTGAAATATTAAAATATGCTTTTAATTTTATATCTTTTCGGTGATACGGTTGTTAAGTCGATTTACATGTTTGACAACCGTAAGATAAAAAGCTTGTTATATGCTCGATTTTTATTCAGAATTTCTGTCGCGGTTTTTAAAAAGGAACACGGCTGTCGGATTTATTGAAACATATTACAGCCATACAGATAAACAGGCTGTGTTATTAATATTTGAATAAGATAGTTAATTATTCTCACATTTATTGTATGGAAGTTTTAAAATATGTTTTACTTTATAGTTTACTAAAATGCTTATTGGCAAACATGTATTTAATGAATTGAATTTGCGAAATAGTGTATATTCGTGATATAGACAACATAATAATCAGAATAGAGTGAAAATGGTAGAAAATGGGGATAGAAAATGGGAAAATGGGGCAGTGATTAGACAGACAGACATCATTATCATTGTTTTAAACAAAGATTTTGTCAAATTACACATAATAATGTAATTTCAGAATATTTATTTTCTTTTCCAGTACGAATTTTACATGTAGTAGTTCGGGTCATCTACTCCTCTCGGAAGGGAGCAGGTACGGATGTAGGGTCCCCCTTGTACCCGGACATCTTCTCGTCGAGGACACAACCCCGGCGGTCGACGGATAGGTGATGCCGCCTAGTCTCGTCGGGGAGGCAGCGCGTCGCCCTGCAACGTCAATAGTTCGCGTGGGAGAGGGTATCCGGTCGGTAACCGCTCGTGGTGTGCTTTTACATGTGAGTCACACAAAATTCTAGTTCACAACGAACAATTTCAAAACATCGACAGGTGTATATTTGGTTTACACAGTACAATTTTTTTTTGCTCAAATTTTCGTTGTCACATTTAAGAGCATCTATGACATATATAAAATAAAAGCTAACTCCTTGAATTGAGTGCACAAAAACCTTTCAACGTGAAAAGCAGTTCCCTGCATTCGTCATTGGTAACGCTTTATTGCCCAATTCTGTGGTCTAATTACTTTTAAAGCAATATTCGTTAGAGTGATTCGACAACCCGCGATTGACTGATTGACATACCTAAATGCAACTATAGACCTTAGAATATATAAAATTAAAATTTCCTATGGATATATACTTTATATTAAAATTTCCTATGAATATATACTTTATCCCAACCCGCAGTGGAGCAGCGTGGTGGACTTAAGCTCCAGGCCCTCTCCTCACCCTGGGGGAGGCCTAAGCCCCTGCAGTGGGGTAAAATAGGCTGATAATGATGATGATGATGTTATAACAGTGACATCCACAAAACAAAAGGTTTACAATTATGGATGCAGAAAATATGTGTTAAAATTTGTACGGTTTGTAAGAAAAGATGTGTTAAAGTTTGTTAAAAATAGCTATAATGCGCACGTCAATCATGGATGTACACTGTTTTCGCATCGTCACTACAAAAGTTTTAGCAAGAGAATATACGCGACAAACTAAATATACGCCACTTGATGTTTTGACATAACACTGTGAAGTTGACTATAGTGTGACGTTCATGTACATTTCGTTCTAGAAAAACAAACAAACACCCTGAAATTACATTTCAGGTACAATTTAAAAAAAAATTGAAACCAACGACGACAAACAACAATGAGCGATTTTCTGACATCTAATTAAAAAAAAAACCTAACTCGATACATAGCGCTGACGAGATACGCTACTATAGAACATTATCCAGTTATATAGAAGACCCGCTCCAAATGTTTTTTTTGTCGAGATGGCGCTGCCTATGTTAGTTGTCTATCTTTTTCACACAAATGAAATTACAATTCATGTGTGAAATGTCTAGTAGCGTGTCCGATCAGCGCTATCTATCGAACTATTTGGAACTTTTTTTTTAAATTAGCTGTCGGAAAATCCCTCATTAAGTATTATTATATACAGTATTATGTATGTCCGTAAAAATATTAACGACTATAGAATAAATAGCGATTACCATGATATTAACACCCGAAACAAACACAAAATTACAGTGCCACGTTTTAGGCTAGCAAAAACTAACAAATCCTTCATAGGCAATTCAGTTAGATTTTATAACACACTCCCGAAATCAATAATTAGCCTCACTGAGTCTAGGTTCAAAGACTATGTCAAGAACACATTGATGGGGAAAGCTTACTATAAAATTAATGATTTTATTAATGATAAAAATGTTTGGGAGCAGGTAGCCCCTACTTGTATATCCTAAGTATCCTGAGTACCTAGAAGTTGCTGGATATTATATATTAGTTTTAGTTATGATGTGTTAGTTGGTGATTTTTATGGTAAGAAATGTATAAAATGGATTTGTCTTGTTGAAAATGAATAATGGTGTGTCATATTTGATTGTATCATTTTGTTGACGTCAAAAAGTGTATAGGTATTTGTTATACCAATTTTGAATAAACATATTTTGATTTGATTTGATTTGAAAAGTACATATTATTATGCTTTGTCTACTCTCCGTGTCTGACATTTTACTATAGACAAATAATCTACTACTTTGATATTGAAAAATATAGTTATTACCGATTTTCGAAATTCAACTTCTAAGAGAGCGAAAAGAAGAGTCAAAATTAATATGGAAAAAATTATGATTTTATGCAATGATTATATAACGTCTGAATGGAGGAAAATCTGCGTCAAAAAGTAGATAAAAATATCACCTAAGTGTTCGGTTATAATTCCAGTACACAGAAACGGTTTGTACATGGTTAGTATGGCGTAGCGAGAGTATGTGGTCTGTTGAGTAACACACACAAGTGCGTGAAACTTGGCCTGTCATGTCTTTGAAATTGTATTTCTAGGATCCATCCAGACATTATATACACACATGTTCAAATGATTTTACGTAAGTACATGTACACAGATAATTTTTACAAAAGTCACATAACGGTATAGGTAGGTACCTCGCGGAAGAAGTAGCGAGCGGACGCTAAGTTTAAAAGTAGGTATACGAACTTTTCGTTCGTCTCTGTCTAAATTTAAAAAAACAATTGTCAATTTGATATTACAACTCGCAAGGTGTTCTTTGCAGTTCATTGTTGCTTCGACACGCGTAATGCCGTGCCACGTAACCGCTGCCTTATAAAAGATCTTAATCTGGAAATATTATAGCACAGTAGATAATTAAAATTGTTCTTTAATCTCGCAGCATGTCCGTTGCGGGCGCCACAAAAACACAATGTGGTCAATGATTGGATCGGATTGTCCGATGACTAGGTGAATTCGGATGTCTGGTTTTTATCTTCGCTCTTTTAAGGAGTAGAGATCTAGAAGTAAAACTACAATCTAGATGTATTCAAATGTAAAGAGAGAGAAAGTTGTGGTGATTAGTGCGGCCTGCTAGAGCATGACCGTGCTATGTTGAAAATAATTGTTTATTCTTTTTCAGTTAAACGTAAAAGTCGTGGAGCCGGTGTCCAATAGGTCAATGGTTTCTTAGATATGAATTCGCACAGACGTTAATACTTACAAAGCTCATTCACATACTAAGGTATAAAATATATATCGTGATCGGCTAAACGTAATCCGAGCTTAGCGTACCAAACTGAACAAAAAGTTTCAAGTGAGCAGATGGCGCAAACTAACGGTTACCGAAAAAGACATTAATTTTTCTTAAATCATTAATCTTATTTTTTGAAACTTTTTGTTTAATTCGGTAAGCTCTAAACGCTGTATAAGTTTGGGCGCCGTATAATAGGCATTACTATCACTAAAACATATTTTTTTAAATCCTTTTGTCCTTATATATTACTATAGTTGTTATTGTTACATAAACAAAAAGGTATTGGCTTAGTATCAGTTTTATCAGCTTTTATAAAATCATTTCAAGCCCCTTGTTTTATTATATAGGAATAATTTCATCGCTGCTGTCGTGCCGAGCACAAAGATATGGTTGACTAATGGGTTTTAAAAAACCAAAAGAACAAAGTTCAGTATTGATCCACACTTTTGATTGTTTAAAAATAAAAAGAGTCGATCCTTTAAGAAAATCAATATCAAAAACGAAGTTACGCGACAATATCTTTGATTTCGATTTTGTGATTGCCTATGCCGCGGAGTTTAATAAACTCTGAAAAAAAGTAGATTGTTTGATGATAGAACGACAGCCGTCTATTGATAGCAACCGGGACCGATGGCTTAACGTGCTCTCTGAGACATAGATTATAGTTATGTACATAAGAATTCAAAATTCAAAAAGTTTTTATTCAATATAAGATGTTTGCACACACTTATTGAAAGTCGTAAAAATTGATTAGGTATACGTAGATAAGTTACAAAAACTCAAAACGTATATGCCATGGGATTTGAGACACGGCCTTCTAAAAAAGAAGCGGGCTCGCTACTACTCGGCTATCACACACACGTCCAACCACGTACAAACCGTCTCTGTGTGCGTGAACTATAACCGAACTGTTAAGTGATATTTATATCTACGTACAAACCGTCTCTGTGTGAGTGAATTATAACCGAACAGTTTTGTGACATTTATATTTACATTTTTCGACGCCAACGCCGATTCAGCCATTATATTGTCAAAGAAAACACTTTGGCATACTTATTCTTTTTTTGACGTGAAATGTTTGTAAGGTATATCTGTAAATTTATATCTATGATTATTGCTATTAGACAAATTGAGGTTTATTAATCATTTTGAAATAAAATGCATTTTTCTATTTCTTTGAGAACAATTACCATTTATTGGAAGGGCAAAATGCCGATGTTTTGTAGCTTACGAACTTTTATTCGAGTAATTCAGTTTTAATTGCAGTTTTTTCGTTTCACTGTTGCGAGCTGGAATACGTAAAAAGAGTTTTGTTAAGAAATTTTTTAACATTTAAAGGATTGCGTCTTTACTTTGCGTGCAGCTATCTGATATTTTTATAGGAAATAAGTGTAAAAGTATCGAGAAAATATTGTAAGGTAATATGACATTTAGTGCTACTTAATAATGCAGCATGCTTACAATAATTTTAAAGAAATATTACCACTAACCGCTGTTTTCGTTCTTTAAACAGTTTTTATTTATATTGTTTTAGCAAAATCCAAAATTTTTAGTAAAAAAGGTTAAATATAAATAAACATCTCGATCTAATTCGAAAAAAGCTTAAGTATTTTTGAGGGTAGAACAGAAAGAAGATAAATAAAATTTGGACAAAATAGATTTAATGTGCATAAAATAGTTTATGATAAGGCTACGGTATTCCAGACGACCAATCAAATCGCTCAAAAATTATATTTTAAAGCGGCATAAATCCAACGTCAGAACTGCTTAGTCAGAAATGCACTGAACCCAATAATAAGCCAAATGAGATCCCTTCAACATGTGTTTAGAAATTGCGATTGAAGATTTCAAAAATAGGGATTTTTTTCCTCTCTTTTAATTATGAACTTTCACAAGAAACGCCAATGTTTTAATGATGATTGAAAAATTGACATCGGTGACGCTCATAAGAACTTAATAAACCGGCTAAGTGCAAATAGAACTTGCACACGAAGAGTTCCGTGCCACTATACAATATAAAAATATACGTTTTTATATGGGGAGTTCCTTTAATTTTTAAAATTATTTTATTTTCATTATTTATTGTTGCACCAATCACCAAAAACCTCGAAATAAAACGCGTTTCTTTTATTGAGACCCCCTTTAATTTTTGACATTTTTTATTTTTATTATTTGTCGTTATAGCGGTCCTATATGAAAATTTCAAGGGTCTACCAAGTACTGTTTTAGACTATATAGCCCTTTGACAGACGGACGAACAGCGGTTCGTACCGTTTGAGTACCGAACCCTAATAGCATAAAATATTTTATTAATATAATGCTATATATAATATATCTCCTGTGCGAAAACTTTTGTACACGGACAATACAAACAAGTAAATGTGCTCTTTTTCATTTTATGTAATTATTTTATAATTTTTTCTCTACAATCAAGCACAACTTTATAAACATAGCAGCAATATAAACTTTAAGACAGCGTCATGCGAACTCTTAAATTAGTTTTCAAGAAAAAAAAAAAGAAATGAATTAATTCAAATCGAATCCATTTAACGAAATAAATGCACCGAGTTGGTAAGGTGCGTTTTTAATGAGCCCGAACAACTGGTTTGGGGGTCAACGTCCTCGACGTTCATTCACTAGAAATCGCGGCTCGTTTCCGCGAAATAATGTTTATCGGGGATGAATCGTTTTTAATTATTGATATACATCTCACTCATTTCGATCTCGAGTTACAGTTGTATAAATTAACACTCACGCGATCTGCACTTGTATTTTATAGAGGGAAGATTTGTTTTTTGTTTGTATGTTACGGATAAACTCGAAAACTACTAAACTGATTTTTAAAATTCTTTCATTTATAGAAAGCAACATTTTCAGCAAGTAACATGACATATATTTTATTTTCAAACCAGCTTTCCGCCTGTGACTCCGCTCGCGTGGACTACACAGTAGTACCGGGACTGCTATATTTTTTAGCATATATTTCATAAGCTGAAGAGTGACATAAGGTATTTTCTGTCCCGGAAGAAGGTCAAATCGCAATTGTGTAGTTCACGCAAGCGGACCCGCGGGCGGAAAGCTAGTAGATCATATATTTTGTATGCTATTCCGTTTGACGCAGGATGAGAATACAAAGTGGTGTACATAATATAGATTAAGGACAAAATTTTTTGGGGAAACTTTTCAAACATACTCTAACGTTGTCAAATTTCGCGCATTTTGTTCACATTTATCAAGTTGTTTTTTGACTGATCGATTGGCCGACTGGTTAGAGACCCTAACCAAAGGTCGCAGGTTCGATTGGTCAACTAATTCTTCCATAAGATTGCCAAGACCTTGTGTTCTAGTGTGACCGAGTGATGTCATCTGAAGGTTTCTAAACCTTCAGATGACATCACTCGGTCACACTAGAACACAAGGTCTTGGCAATCTTATGGAAGAATTAGTTGACCAAGGTACCTAAACATGGAACAATGAAAATGTTCATGTAGGTACACAAACATTTATTCCGTACGGGAATAAATATTTTATACCAAAACAGGGTTTCTAAACCCTGTTTTGGTATAAAATATTTATTTATACATAAACAATGTAAATATTATAAAGAATATTCAATTATGTATATCAGTTCTCTAATACCCATAATACAAGCACACAATACTTGCTTACTTTGGAACTAGACGGCTCTGTATGGAACGTCTCAAATACTATTATTTCAATGTGTCTTATTTCGTATTTCCACCATTTAACAATACCTACACACTTTTGTGGTTTTGTTCTCTGTAAAATAACGACTTGAATATTTCTAATGTCGAAATTTCGGAGATCATGCATAGGTTACGTCACATATTTGCACAGTTTGTTGCCCCCGGTAAGTCATTTAGCTCATTTTCTTTAAAGTTCGATTTAAATAGAAATTGTTCCGCGCTATTCAGTCTCTCGTTGCCCTAAACTACATAGAACTCATAATCGCGACCCGCGTTTGTTATTAATAAGTCACGGATGCCGAATAAGTGTAGATAATTACAAACAATTTTAAACTTTAAAATAATTGCAGTAAAGTTCCTTTCGCCCGTCCATGATTATATTTAATTGTTTTAGTAGCATTAAGTTGTTAAGTTTTAAGTTAAGGCGCTCTGTGCCAAGTATACGACATTTTTAACCAATATTTTTTGTAATTTCGAAACCACTCTATATATTTCTTTAATTAATAATTAAATAATAAATCTGAATAATAGATAAGTTTTATATCAATAATAGTGAAACCATCATCAAATGGCGTATTTTAACTTCAACCGCTTTAAACTCGAAAGTTTTTTATGACCACAAAGTATAGAAATGTATGTCTAATTGATAAGTTCGTTTTATGTAAAAACCGCATGTAGGTAGCTAGAGCGGCTCTTAAATTATATGCAAAAAACCGACCATAGACAAGTCCGTATGTATCGCCACTCACTGCCAGGCATGTAAACGCATATCTCAATTAAAAAATCATAGTAACTTTTTTATGTAATGTAACTACAAGCTAACAATTTTCAGTTTTACTTGTGCTGTAAAAACTTCTTGCTAAGTTTCATGATCTTAGGCCAACGGGAAGTACCCTATAGGTTTTGGTTTACTTGCGAATGTCAAAATATGCATGAATGCATAAAAGTATGAATTGACTAGAAGCCTTCTTCTGCGTTTACCGTCTAACCATTCATACTCTAGCTATCTGGTGGAAGACGACTAGTTTTAGTCCGAGTTTCAGTGCACAAGGTCCTCGCGCGCCGGTCTGCACCCCCGTGAAATCCCCGCGCGCCAGTCTTCAACTCCGCGAAATTGCGTAATGTCATTTCGATACTGTGAATTGACATTTATGATTCTATTAAAACCAAACGCTGCTGTCAAATTAATTTACTCTATGTACAAATGGCTGTATTTTTTGATTTCGTTGCCTTAGAAGCTTAATTTATGTAACTTCAAGGGACCGTAGACTTAATTGATATTAATTTGAACTTAGTATCTCCACGCGTTCCTGAGAAAACGGCTCTTGACAGACAGACAGACGAGGTGATTTCATAGTAGTTTCCTTTTTATTTTGAGATACGAACCTTAATAAAACGGACTTTGGTTTTAGCAGCTTTTATATGTTGTATGTTAATACACATTTAAATGAGGATCGACGTAACGTCAAGACAGCTCGTGTAACCCGTATTTATCTCGTAACCTGTTCCCACTTTCTTTCTTTTTTTAATCACCTCTAAATACATTACTTCGTATGGGACAATAAACCAATAAATTAATAGGATGATGTTAATAACATTATAATAATATGTAACTGGGTTAAATATTTATTATATAAAAGGCTGTGAAATTATATAGAGACAATATTCATTTTGTTTCCGATTACACACCAACATTTACTTCCCATGGTGTAGGGTGTCATTGGATAGGACGTTCAAAAATATTCTATTATTTTATATTCTACTATAACAAAACAATTTATAAAAATCATCTTCTTTTATAAAATAAAGGACACTAGTAAGTATAAAAAATCGTATAATTTAACTTTTTTTATGACAAAAATATACAAAAATCCCAAAAAGATTATAGGTGATTATTCGACCACCCTAATGTAATAAGGCATAGAAAGCGATTGTAGAAAAAAAGTTATCTATCCACATAATCAGTTTACGATCCTTATAAGTTAGTATTTATTCAGTTGAATCATTAGTATCAAAAAATCCATACGTCCGACCATGTCTGTGTGTATGGATCTCCATTTATGATAAAAATAATTATTAATTAACCACCGTCTCCGTTTTTTACGGCAAATGGAAGCTCGCATAGGATGAACGTTTTCTAGGTCCAATTAATTTTATTTTCATAAGTTTTTTTTATGTGTCACCCCCGCGCCATCTAACAAGCTTATGTGACAACTAATACAACCGGTAAGACAGCTTCAGATGTAGTAACTTATACCGACATTGTGCTGTATGTCGTTACTTATGTTGTGTGAGTTTCCGTAGTAACAATTACCCACAAAACACCGGTGTGATTAAGTTTTTTTTTAATAGAATTTCTTCGAATTTAATTAAAATCCGGTCAAATGAATGTTTCACCACGTATAGAGATGATCCCGTAGTCGGGATTAAGATTCATGGTTGAAATTCAAATAATAAATTTAAAATCATATATCTCAAAAACTATTTAATACTATATCTATATAATTCTTTCGAGAGAAATATTTTAATGTGACAATGAGACCTAGCAACTATTTTTATGAATATAGCTTTTAAATAATACTTGATGCGTATAAGACAATGGAAAGTAATGAAAAAATCTCTGTATGAGTACAAAATTAGGTGCAAATGAAGCCTTATAATAAACTAGCTTTGGCTCCACTCGCTTGGACTACACAGTTGTACTGAGACCGCTATATTATTATTTTTTGTTTAGATATAAGTAGTTTATAAACTGAAGAATGACATAAGCTACTTTTTATCCTCGAAAAAAGGTCCCGGTACAACTGTGAAAGCTATTAAAAGGTATAATTAAAATTACGAAGTACTATTCAATTGTTTCGGCCACGGAGGCCACGTATCGGGAAGCGAAGCGTTGGACGCTCCCCAGCCAGGTAGACTGCTGACCTAAAGCACCATACCGAGGGTAATTGAGTGTGGAAGGCGGAGAACCGTGTGTGGTGGCGAGCCTTGAGAGAGGTCTATATCCTGCAGCAGAGAAACATGGGCTGATGATGATGATTCAATTGTTTACCTAAGTAATAAGACTAAGCGTAAGGCCTGGTAGGGCTGTTCGTTCACACTGCGGCATTTTTCTTATTTTTAGTTGTTTTATATCCGTTGTTCCGATATCTCATTCAAACCAATTGTCGTTGAAATTTTTTTTTTAAATTGTACCTACTAACTTAAATTTTTCCAGAATTTTCCACCCTATAGCTCAAAAGTTATAGGCTAAAAATTATACACACACTTTTTAGGACTTTAAAAGTGCATATCTCAACAAATATTGAGTAGAAAAAAAATCATTTACACTCCATGTTATATTAAAAGACCTATTTATAGGTAAATGTGTCATAATTGGTTCTAGGACGACATTATAAGTTTACATATAAGCATTTTTAATTGCTGTGGATCCTGTTCAATCAAGATCAACTAAATACAAAACAACAACATAGAAACCGATAGCACCACCGAGGTTTAAATTAGTTCGATAGAGGAGTAATGCTGGCTGTTTATTTCGAGAATAAAACTTATTAAATTTGAACCATAGGATTACCATAGGATTAATAAAACTTATTAAATTTGAACCATAGGACCTACCAAACATAGATATAAGAGATACCTACATTATTTATTTTTGTTCTAACTTTTGGTGTACAATAAAGAATATATTATTATTATTATTATTAGGATGAGGAAGAGAGACGGGTAGGACATGACGACCGCTTAGCCTAGTTGGTAGCGACCCTGCCTACGAAGCTGGAGGTCCCGGGTTCGAATCCCAGGTCGGGTCAGTATTTGTATAATGAATATTGATACTGGTACCGGGTCTTGGTTGTTATATGTATGTGGTGTCTTCGCTTGGTACCCATAACACAAGCTAATGCTTAGTTTGGGGCCTAGACGTAATTGTTCATGTATACGTTATTATTATTATTATGCTCATGGCCCACGCGATTGTTTAACTAGATGTTTGAATTGTATCTAGGTCTTCGTGTATTACGCATAACAATTAGTTATACACTATTGAATGAAAGTCGTGATGGCCCGAACGGAGCGAGCCTGTTCCAAATACATAAGGCTATGTGGCCGTGGTTCGAATCCGGGCGTGTACCAATGTGTTTTTTCTGATTTAAATACATTAACTATCATAGATGGCGGTCCTTACAAACTACCAACCCGCATTGGAGTAGCGCGATGGATTTATGTCGTACCAATGAGTTTTTCTGACTTAAATACAGAATATCACTGACACCGTGCTTCGGAGGGCACGTTAAGCAGTCGGTCTCGGACGCTGTCAATAGATGGCGGTCGTTACAGTTCCCAACCCGCAGTGGAGCAGCGTGGTGGACTTAAGCTCCAAGCCCCCCCTCCTCACCTTGGGGGAGGCCTAAGCCCCTGCAGTAGGGTAAAAAAGGGGCTGATGATGATGATGATGATGATGATGGATTTAAGCTCTGAGCTCCCTCATCTCGAGGGGAGGCCTAAGCTCCTGCAGTGAGGTAGAAAAAGGGCTGACGGAATGGAATGGATAGAAAGGCAGATAGCGATAAAAAAAACTAAAATATAAATAAAATTGCCAAAATTTGTCGACCTTGAGTCGTTGAATTTAGAAAGCGTTCCTACCTCTTCTAGTCTGTTACATTCAAAGTGCGGTGGATGGCTCTGTTCTGTTACATTGAACTTTATTGGAATGAGAACGCGTTATTCGGCTTCGGTTACGCTCGGTGAGTCTTCGAGAGTATTGTCTTAATTGGACCCAAAATTCGAAGACCAAGCGCTTCAGTAACGCATCTGTAGGTTATTTATCTAAGCACAAAAAAACACCTAAGTGCGATTCGGACTCGCACACGTAGGGTTCCGTACCACCGTACAATCCCCTTTAATTTTTAATTTAATTTCATTTTCATTATTTATTTTGTTGTAGCGGCTATTGTAATACACACTCTGTGAAAATTTTTAAGTGTTTACCTATTACGATTCAGAAGGTACAGCACTCCAGACTGACAGCACAACTTTATTAATAGGGTTCCCTTTGGTTCCCTTTGGTACGGAACCCTAAAAATGAAAATCTTTATTAGAGCTTAGAGTCCAATCAGGCACTTTTATATTCGCCAAAATGACATCAAGTAGTTAGTAATAGTGCTTAAAGTGACTAGAAGTGATGAAATTCGCCTTTTTTACTCAGATAAATAAAATTGACAGATGGTCCATTACAGCAGAGGTAGCATTTGATCGTAGAGTGCAACCACCTAAACACTAGTCGACTAGTGTATATGTTATCAGTTTGTAGGCGAAACAACAGATGATGACAGTTAGCGGATACCCGCGCACTATATGCGCCTTCACCTTCACCACTTTTGTTTACGTTCGATAATAGTTTCAAATTTGATAAATGTTCCAAGTTTTAACTTAAAGCGTACGAAGAAGTCAATCAATGCACTAACCGATTGGCCAAGTGGTTAGAAACCCTAACTGTGGAACCAAAGGGTTCGATTCCCGCTCGGGACAAATATTTGTGTGCATGAAGATGTCTATTCGTTCCGTGTCTGGATGTAAAAGTATATATTTATGTGTCTATATTATAATAGTACATTATGATGCAAGTACGGTAAGCTGCATATTATAGTCAAGGTGTTAATAAATCGATGACTATAACAGTGAGCTTACTGAGTACGAACATCATACGATGTTTTTCAATACATTTGCGATTAAAATTAGGTAGATACTTCAAATGTAACAATGGCGGGAGCTAAAGGCGCGAACGGGTTGCTTTGCGCGGTTTACGCATGCGTTCCAAACAGAACGCTCGTTTGTGATTGGTGTAAAGTAAAAAGGCCTAGTAATGTAAAATACAACATTACGGTACAAGTTATGATGTCATAATGGTTGCTTACTTTGGGACTAAATAGCGGTGTGTGGAATATCCCAGTTATTATTATTAATTTCGTTCTTTTATACTTGTTTGCTTTTTCATATTAAATAATAATAAATTGTTTGTTTATGTTACAAGATTGTTACAACAATCGATTGTGAGTTATAAATTAGATACAATTTTGTTAAACGAAGTCAGTCATCAGAAGTCAGTCTATCGCCGACTTCTAAACTGGGTGGTTAGCCTGTACTAAAGGAGTTGAAGATAATTTATCTATAATCTAAAAGAATTTGAACATAAATACAACGGTTAGGGCCGCGAATTTATTCAAGGTTGTATGAAATAACAAAGTAACTAATCGCTTATAATTAAAGATTAGCATGAGTGTGTTTGTGTGTGTGCTTGTTTGTGTTTTATGTGATTTCAAAGCATGTGCAAGAGTAGTTTTTCGGTCTCTACGTAGGTTAATTTCTGTAACCAAGCTCTGAGCTTTTTCATTGTATAGGTAAGTGGCTAAATCTCGATGAATTAATGTGTGATATTGTGATACTTTACAAATACATCTTCAAATGAGATCTTAATATTATAGATAGATATATAAGTAAGAAATAGAGCACCAAATAGACCATTAAAAAAAAAACGGGGTATATCCGCGTGGACAGTTGAATTAAAGATTCGAAACTCAAAATAGTATAAAAAATGTATTGAAAGTGCAAAGTCTAGAATTCTTAGAATGCGTTCATTGTCGCACTATAGACTTTTTTGCTGCGGCCAAGTTGTTCTCATAAAAAGTCACAGTCACGCACGAACGGGCGGGATCCAAAATTGAGATCGAACTTGCGGTCAAAGACATCGGATGCTGCGCTTTTTGTGAACAATTCCTATAACAATCGATCTCAACTTTATCATATTTATATAGTTTCTTGTAAAAAATATCATATATTTATTTAGAATCACATTATACTCCTAAATGTATTTACTATATTATACATATACTATATATAACGACTGACCGATAAGCCGAGTGGTTAAAGACCCTAACTACAGAGCCAAGGGTCGCGGGTTCGATTCCCGCCTGGGATAAATATTTGTGTGTATAAACATGTTTATTTGTTCCTTATCTGGGTGTAAAAAGTATCTATAAATGTACTCGTATATACTATAAAAAAAGAATATTTAAATATGAATGTCAGTTGTATAGTACCCCATAATACAAGTATAATACTTGCTTACTTTGGGTGCTGTGTGGGATGTCCCAAATATTATAATTATAGAATAATAATAATAATACCTGCGGCATCCCACACAGCATCATCTAGTCCCAAACTAAACAAAACTTGTAACATGGGTACCGGATAATTAGAGCTGTACATACTTAAATATTCTTTATAATATACACATATACAGGTATATCACACTCAGACACGGAACTAATAGACATGTTCATGCACGCAAATATTTGTCTCGGACGGAAATCGAACCCGCAAACCTCGGCTCCGCAGTTAGCGTCTCTAACAACTAGGCCAATCGGTTAGTCGAATATGTACTTAATATCATAAGAAGCTATACTTAGAACTTTCCCCACAACACAGGGAATCCTAATGTGGAACCTGGGCCAACTTCGTTAATTTGTAACTTGTTCTTTTACAATAAAATATTTTTTATTTTTTCTGTTTTTAGTGGTAAACTGCTGGGATAATTAATCGGTAAGAATATCGAAATAATTTTGTCATGTCAAAGTTAATTTTCACCATAATAACGGTAAATTAAAAGAATTAATAATCATACAGTGACTAATTATTATTTTTTATAAATTTCCCTTCTTCCCTTCATCAGCCCATTTTTAGCCTACTGCAGGGGCTTACGCTTCCCCCAGGGTGAGGGGGGAGGGCTTGGAGCTTAAATCCACCACGCTGCTCTACTGCGGGTTGGGGATTGCAACGACCGCCATCTATTGACAGCACCCGGGATCGACTGCTTAACGTGCTCTCCGAGGCACGAGTCAGCGGTAATGTACTTATGTCAGAAAAACTCATTGGTACATGCCCAGATTCGAACCATGGCCTTATGATCTTATAAATTTGAGACAGGTTCGTTTCGCTTTAGGCTATCACGACACATAAATTTGGTTTATTTTTATAAACATATAAGACATTTCCTAAATATACTGACTATTTATACATGTAAATTTCTTTGAATTTATCTCTAGGGCCCATTCTATAATAGCCATCTCACTCCAATTCCAAAATTCCAAAAAACTCCCATCAAAGCAAATGAAGTGAAGGCAGAATGGTTTAGGGATGGGACAGTGAGCTAGTGAAGTAACACGTCCACAATCGATGTCAAGGGTATGAATGGAACAATGCTATGCTGAAATGTAATCTAACTAGTGACTCGCCCCGGTTCCGCACGGGTAGATAGATTGAAAGATAGTTTTTAAATTAGTATTTTATCTGAACAAATATAAGATAATCCCTTATTTATAAACGATTCAAATTTTTATACCTGTTGTACCTGTTTATACATAGTCAACCTTGATTACGAAACTATTTACAATATTTTGTTAAGGATTAATATTATGATACGAAAGTCATCATCTTTCGATGCTACCCGTGTTCTGATTAAAAAATTTATTAATCAAGTAATTGTACTGTAATTGTAATTATCGTAGGGATCTCTAATTTCTTTTATAAAAATATACAGCGTTTGTTACTCGCTGATATTATAGCTTTCTATAGGTCAAAGAGTTTTTAAATCAGTAAAAAATAATAATAACGCCTGGGACATTCCACACAGCGCCATCTTGTCCAGAACTAAGCAAAGCTTATACTATGGGTACCAGACAACTGATATTTAAATATTATTTATAATACATACATATATAAATATTTCACGCCCAGACACGTAACGAACACACATGTTCATGCACACAAATATTTGTCCCCGGCGGGAACCGAACTCGTGACACTTGGCTACACGGGTAGGATCTCTAACTACCAATCCACCACCAATCGGCCAGTCGGTTTTGTCAGTTTCAATAAGTTTTCGAGTTTATCCGTCACAAACACAAACATACAAAAAATCACATCTTAGTTTAGATGTAACGCATCGGCAATTTGTGCAGCATGCTAACAAAGTATCGAGCAAGTGAAAGTTTTCAGTTTCGACGATTTATTTCTACTAATTAACTAACGCACGCGATACAATTTATTATCACTTTTGCAGAGGCAGTCCAATGAAAGCGCAATTTACTCACACTTAATGCATTTACATGCGCACATGTGAGACATAGTTTTTTTCCTGTAAGTAACTACTAAGTAAATCGCTGCACCAGCTATCATTGGACTATCTGTAATTTAAGGCGACGTGTTTGTTCAGTTATTTATATTTAAGTCAATCAATATTAATCACTTCATATATACGAGTTAATGTAAATAACAAGCGTGAAATGCATTCATGCATTAGTACCGCATTAGAAAATAAATTATGTACATATTTAAAAAAAATCCCTAAGAGACAGTCTATGGATGGATATTATGTAAATGTTTGCAATTTACTCCTTTTTTAGACAAATTTTGTCAAAGAAACTATAGTAATCGAATGAGCAGTTTCTGAGTAAAACGGCACTGAACATATACTTAGAAATTAATCAAACACAACCCTACTAGTATAATATTATCTGAGTTATAAGACAACATGTCATTTGTTGGTAGGTAATTTATTTGAAAAATCCGAAAACGTGCGCAGGGTTGTCCATACAATAATTTCTTTTACATTTTACGTTTTTCTTTAATAGACGCATGATTATATCCATCATATATACAGAATAGAAATCCATTTGAGTATGTACATTATTTAAATATTTACTTAAGAATACGGGAGTTAAATAATTTATTTTTTAAATTATTTTATAAATATATATTAACAGTGAAATTATTTAAAACAAATAATTATTGGTGTGACGTCAGGTCGTTTAAAATAATGTAAAACTTCTTTTTTCAAGACAGAGACAGAAATAAACTTTTAAAAGCTTATATGCTCCATATTCTTTAACCGAATATAATTTTGTTTATAAGTTTTTTTTTATTTAATAATTATCGTATAAAGTTTACTTTAATATTTTTAATGTTTACATTTAATCACACTGAATTATTAGGTACACTTAATAAACAGTCTATATACTTAATCGAGGTCTATTTGGGAACAATATTTACTTAAAAATCGGTATCTGTTGCATACATTCTATTGTTTTTATAACAATATAATTGAAGCAAAAAATTCCTATTTTATCTTAACGTCTGGGCATAATTTTAGGTTTATAACTGGGATGGCAAAGCTTACCAGTGCACGGTGGTCTGGGGGTATAAAGTACTGACTTATGTAAAAAGGAATATTCCCCGGGAAATTTAAGGTTACGGACAGAAACCGTTCGTCCGTCCATCTACCACAGGGCTGTATCGCTTAAACCGTGAAAGGTAGACGCTTGAAATGTTCACTGTGTGTATTACTATGTATAACAACAAAAATAAAAATATTTAAAATATTTAAAAATCAAAACTTAAAGGGGGTACCCATACAAGAAATGTATTTTTTTCCGAAGTTTTTAGTGATTGGTGGTGGTTGAGAAATCATTGCTAACACTTGAAATTTTCATGAAATATGTACTATTATGGCCGCTATAATGACAAATAATAAAAATAAACTAAAGTTTAAAATTAGAGAAGGTCCCCATGCAAGAAACGCATTTTTTTATATTATACGGTGATACAGAACCCTTCGTGTGCGTATGTGACTCACACTTAATCGGTTTTTTAAACTTTTTAGGATTACGTATTTCCACAGAAAATAAGGACCCTTTACACGATCACTTCGTTTTACTTCTGTCTGTCTGTCGATCCTTCTTTACTTCTGTTGATCCTTTTCATTAAGAACGCGTGTCTAGTTGAAATTAAATATATAGAAAAATAAAGCTAAAGTCACCGAAAAAAAAAATACGGCTGTTTATGCCGCACAATTTGACAAGTCATAGCAACTTCGCAAGTAAATCAAAACCTTTAGGGTATACTTCCCGTTGACGTAGAATCACGAAATTAAATCCAAAATTTGTTTATAATTGTATCACATTTAAAAAATATATGCCATACTATAAGCCCATTAATGCCCCACTACAAAGGCTTAGACCTCTTTTGGGGATGAGGAGGCTTCGAGCTTGAACCACCACACTGCTCCAGGCTTAGTGGATTTTGTCGACTGCCATCTACTGATGGCAACCTGCTCTCCAATGCACACTCATCATCATCATCATCATCATCATCATCATCATCATCAGCCCGTGTCTCTCCACTGCAGGATATAGGCCTCTCCTAAGGCTCGCCACCACACACGGTCCTCCGCCTTCCGCATCCAATTACCTCCGGTATGGTGCTTCAGGTCATCAGTCCATCTACCCGGGGGGCGTCCAACGCTTCGCTTCCCAATACGTGGCCTCCACTCGAGAACCCGTCTATCCTATCGGTTGTCGGTTCTACGGCAAATGTGACCGGCCCATTGCCACTTCAGCTTGCTAATCACTTCAGCTATGTCGACAACTTTAGTTCTTCGACGGATTTCAGTCTTCCTGATTTTGTCCATCAAAGAAATACCGAGCATAGCCCGCTCCATAGCGCGCTGGGCGGCTTCAAATTTGTGGACCAGTCCTGCCGTGAGAGTCAATGTTTCGGCACCGTACGTCATTGTAGGCAGGACGCTCACACAGTCAGGCACACAGTTATGTACATAAGTTAGAAAAAACTCATTGGTACATGCCTTGGGATTCGAACCACGGTCTTTTAAACAAGAAGCGGACTCGCTACTAATCGCCTATCACATCTAAAAAATAATTAACAAATGCCCAGTTATTGATATTTTTACTTCAAAATTTTGAGTTGGCAAAATAGTAAGTTGTACAATTCTGAGATGGCAACTGCCATTCCCAAATTACTCCACTGCATCGACATGACAGTTATCCTTACAAAAACATTTTAATTCTATAGTATTGTATAGCATAAAATAGTTTGGGGTGAGGCAGGCGCCAATTAACTTGATATGTGATTATGACACCAGCCCCGTACCGCGGTAGCATTAAATGGTTATTACAGACTGTAATCGCGTTGCTCTAATCTCGTGCGCTCAGTTTAACTACATCTGTGAATTTTATATGACAGGACCGAATTTTGTCAATTCACAATATACTCTATATTTTGTACATTAAGCATATAAAATACTATATGTTTAGTTATAAAATATGATTATTTTATTAAGTTATTTTTGTAATTAATTTAGTTTTTAATATACATAAATGTTAATTAATGCATATTAGATGCCTCACAATCTTGGTATGAAAAACACGTCTAATTTACTCATATTCAAAGATTCCCAGACACATTTTACAGCCAAAAATATAATAAATCGTGGAAATTACAAATTTTTTATCGAAGATTACTTTTAAAGTATTTTTAAACGATGCGTTTATAACAGATTTTTTTTTATTTAATTTAACAAACGGGCTCTGTCAATTATGTTGTGTGAAACTTTGGAGGTATGATTACTTTAGAAAAACACAATGAAACAGCCTATATAGGTATCTTTTTTTATTAAATGATAATAAAAGAAGATATATAGGTTGTTTCATTGTGTTTTTCTAAAGTAAGTAAAAATGCCGATGAATCTTGCCATTAAATACACACGTCAATTCCAGTCCTTATCTATCGAAAAATTTTTACTCACCACCTGTCTATCTCTACTATATCTACTGAAAATATGTAGATAAATCTGTTATATGCTCGGACCAATTATCAAAATGAACAGTCATCTGTTTTTAGTCATGTCCATTTTTTGTGTTTTGTAAGTTTTTAAATTATATGATTTAATTTTACAGTATTTAATAGTATTACATTTGATTTTAATCACTATCTCATCATAATAATATATTTTAGAACTGAAAAACGTTTTTTCTGGATAAAGAACTCATTTTACAGCATTAAAGATGATGTCAAATACTTACATATGAAACGACCAATCCGTGTTTTTTAATCCTCCTTTTGTTGTTCTTGACGAACAAGATATAACTGAACACGGCATACTTTCAAAATTCAAATACTTTTAGCTAAAACACTGAGATTCCGTTATAAAATTCAATAAAATGCTACACGTCACCGCAATGTTTTGACCGACTGGTCGGTCAAGAATTGACACAATTCACACTGACAGTCCAACGTTGCCAAACGTACATCAACTATCTCTTTTACTCGTAGCAAGACTCCGTGGGATGAACGAAGATACACGATTACGGATTGATACACTGATACAAAAGCGGCAACGTATTATAACTGTCCATTATGATAATTAGTCCTAGGTCCTAGGTTATATGTAATTAGATATGCCACTGTAATCCTTGTAATGACGTGACGTTAGCGCCCCCTTACGTCAAACCGATGTACACTTCACTTCAACAACTTACATGACTCTCATTTAATGTAACCAAATATCTTTTTTTAATTACTATAGTGATAAAAGTTAAAAGTATAAATTTTTTACTATGAAATGAGCATATCAGGCATACCATTTTGGGTTTTCTAATTATTTTTTTTAATATTATGATAAATTTTTGTACTTCAGATTTATCATCGCTCCGGTATATTTATGTAATTACTGTTCTAAAGTTTATATTTCAAATGTATTATAAATCCTAAGGCGAAGAGAATGTTACTTAATATTGTTATGGGAACGATGTCATGAACTTTTCCCTGTTTATTTTTGGTTAAAAAAATATAATTCAAAATTTTCGAATCCTACTATAATACCTACCCTAGTTAAATTTTTTTTTCAAAGACATCTTTAGAGAGAAAAGTAACGGAAGATTAGCGAAGTTGGTAATCAGTTTTGCTTCGCCTCGGAAAATTCTAATTTAACAAAAAAAAACAATTATTAATTCGTTTTTTAGCGGGAAGAACGTCATTTATATGCGAATAATTAAAAATTTACTATGCACCTATTCCATCAAAGACAGTGTTTAATATGATTGGTAACAGGAGGCTGGGCTTAGTTTGTTCTAACAAAAGAATTGTGACATACTATTAACATATTGAGAAATATAGTTAAAACCATTGCCAAAAATTTGTTAATATTTTTTTAATTTTCATTTAAACGATATCGCGGACAATAAAAAAACTTATTTCTCTCACCCCTATAAAGTACAAAAATATAAATCTTCGATCGTTGAAATATGTCTAATAAGCATATTACCTGGCTCATCCTAGAAATAGCCGCATTTTGCGTTTTAGCCGTAACTTATACCGAACGATTTTTTTTAAAACTCGCCTAATTTTTTTAGGCATTATAAGTATCTTTAAATACTCTATTTTAAAGAAATTGCAACTAAATTATTCACGTAAAAATATTTTTTCCAAAAGAATCGTCAAAAATTGTATTGAGTGACACGCGTCGCGTGTTGAGGGTTCCATACACTTATACACGTAGATACTTGTAAAGGCATGTTTTCAGTCCATGGTTGAATGTGATATGACTACAAAATAATGATTTTTGGATTTATTCTTGTGCTGTAATGTAATATAATGTTTCTTGTCTATTTTCATGATTCTAAGTCAACGTGAGTACCTACCCTGTTAGTTTTGATTTACTTGCGAGTGTCAAAATATGCAAAAATAACCCCAATTTTTATTTACGTTGACTTCGAAGTTTGATTTTTTTACAGCTTCGAGGGACCTAAATATTTCATATGAAATTCAATTTGATGTGTTTACGTGTTTCTCAGAAAAAGAGTCTCGATAGACAGACAGACAGACAGACAATTAAGTGATTCCATAAGGGTTCGACTTTTCTTTTTTGAGATAAGAAACCCTAAAAACATGCATTTCATCATTTTACAATATATGAAAATTTGCCAGTCGATGAGAAAAATCACTCGGTACGTAGCTCACATTCATAAACAAAAACGTTTTACGCTTTCGTGATAACAATTAATTTTAGGAGTTTTATTACTCTTAACTGTACCGATGGCTGTGTATAATCAAATGGAGGCGGTATAACTTAATTTTTATTACTTTTCGGCCGTTGGTTGTCGTTTAGAAATAGTTATGCAAAAAAATATCAGAGGTGCGAATAAATTTTATGGTTTTAAATTTGCAATAGGCGTGTGATCGCGTTGAGATTCTATTCCGATTTAAGTTTATTTAAAATTATTGTTAAAGTATTTATAGTATTGTCTAGGCAGAAAACTATTTTTGTTATCAAGTTTTTGTACCGAGGTCTGGATGATTTCAATGGAGGAGTAATAATGCTTGCCGTTTCATTTAAAAATCAAAGTTATCATAAGATGAGGAAGGGAGACAGGTGGAATTGGCTTACTTGACTGGTTACTTAGATATTTGTGTTGTGTTTAGGTCTTTGTGTATTACCCGTCACACTAGTTACATACAACTGACCATTTCCAAATTTTTGAACTAAATTCGAAAGAATAGCCAATTTTAAGACACTAATTTGATTTATTTTTTTTCTTTTAGGATCGGTATTTACGAAGATATATTATATGGAAAATTCTTATAGCGTGACGTCACCTGGTGGAATTATAAGTTTAGCCATTGCCGTTGCATATTTTTAAAACAATGTCAGTCTCAGAACTGTCAATAGTAATTCATTGTTTTTATAAATACCGATCCAAAAATAAAAAATAAATTCAAATTATTTTCTTAAAATTGCCTATTCTTTCGAAATAAAATATTTTCGACTTTAGTTCAAAAATTTGTTAATGGTCAATCGAATGAAAGGTAATCTACCGATAAAAAAAAATAAACACAAAGGAAGTTTGTCGGCTTTGAGTCATTGAGTTATTCAGCAAATGTGCGCCTTCGAGTGAGCTACATTTAAAGTTCGGTGCGTTTTTACATCTCCACTCTTGTAGTACAACTGTTTTAGACATCGAGTTAAGGCGTTTGGACCCACCACATGCTATGCTAGTCCGGTACGGGTTGAGTGTTCTAAGCTTCATTGTCACAGAAGCGACGATGACGGTGGAACTTGTGATATTTAACTGAATTAAGAGGAGTGTTTACTGGCAAATTCCTATACATTAAACCTTAACCGATTGCTGCAAAAAAATATATGGTATTCAGATCAGCAAAAACTAAGTTTATACGGTTTTTTTAATGTTTTGATACATCACAAAAAAAAATTAAAGGGACGGGTTTATTTCTCGATTTTTTTTTTAAATTTTCAACGGCATTTACAACTGCTATTAGTTTCATGTTGAACATGTAGTAAAAAATTTACCAATTTCGAAAAAAAATGGAGAGCATTTAATTTTTTCTTTTTTTATGATGTATCAAAAGCACGAGGGTATTATAAATTACTCAATGCGAGGTGCATAATTGTCTTTTTTGTCAACTATGCTGGAATCAAATATAATTACAAGGATACCTCACGTTTAAATTTTTCAGTGTAAATGTAGATGTGTTGACGTTTCCGACTTTTTTTCTTAAAATAAATGTAATTTCTATATGGCCAGTATTTTTAATTGTCAAACTCCATATCACTCCATATGGTCGTCATTTTCACCAGCCAATGCATGCGCGATTTAAAAAAAACTAATACAGTGTTTTTAAGGATTTCAATACAATTTTTCTGCTCTAGGGCAACAAAGTGCCGCTTTGCGCTGGATATGTAGTGCAGTTATGATAAAATTGCAACATAATGGAAGAAATATAGTTTTTATTTTTGTTTCCATTTTCATTTACTTCAAAATTTTTAGTTAAGGGGTTGCGATGACATTAAATATGACAGAAATTCACATTAGCTTCTCCTCAAAAATAAACTTAAGTTTATTTTCACATCCATCTTCAGCCGTAACATTTACACGTATTCTAATAACGTTGTTACGCTTATCTTTTATCTCGACACTAACAGACGTAAGAACTTATAAGAATTACATATGTTTACATGGAAGCTTCATTAAAAATTGAATCTTGTATTTATACAAAAGTCGGAATAGCAAATGATTGATGACGATTGACTGATGATTGAATGAGGATGAACAATTTCATATTTTGAACATGTGAGTCAATTAAAGAAAAATTTCAAATTTAAATGATCTATACCGCGAGAGCATAAATGAGTAAACTTAAATAGATGAATCTGAAACATGAATGAATTGCATGCTCGCATAGGACGAGCTAAATAAAACTTAGCTGCTAAATAAAATAAATAAAAATAGAATCCGTCTCTGCTTTGATTTGATCACGACACAGTAATTTACATGTTTTCGCTGACAGCTGCTTTAAGGAATCGCCAACTCCAAATAATTATATAGGGACTAGAACATAATTAAATTAATCGCGGATAATGACAATTAAAAGTTGAGTTTTTTTATGTCAGTAAATGCAATGAAACTGTGAAGTAGTACGAATATTTGGAATTCTGTAATTCTACTATCACTTTCATTTTAATTTCCGTATTTTTATTTCTAATTACAAATTTTTATTTTATTTACGTGGCATGGTTATTAATGTTATACTATAATGTAAGCGATTCTTGTGTATATATTTTGCTTATATCGGAGACGACACTAAGGATTTAGATAAAATTTTGTACTTAAATTGGTATCATCTCAAAACAGTTCTTAAATAAGTTTTACGCTTATTAATCACCAGGAGGCGCTGCAGTAGATGTGCTTCTTCAAAATAACTTAACTAATGTTGATGTGTTTTTTTTGCGTTACATAAGTAGCACTTTAAGGAGATAATCAAATTTGTTGTGCAGTTCTGCACCACCAAGGGGCACTGTAAGAGATATGGTTCTCAAAAACGACTAGGCCATTCTTAAAGCTGTTTTTTTTTTAACGTTACATAGCTTATATGACCTGCTTATGAGTCCTACACTCATAAGCAGGTCATATAAGCTTTGTGGCTATGGGTCGTCAGGGGACGCTGCAATAGATATGTTTCTTTAAAACGTCTGGGTCGATTTATAATACCAAACCTTGTATATATTTATATAAATTTATTTCCCGTAGGTGCATCTCGAAAACGACGCAAACGATTCGGATGAAATTTAATATTTAGATAAGGTTTTGCTTGTTATGTTTAACTATAAAGTTGATTTTGCACTTATTGTTTATTAATTTAAAGACTCAGTTCATATGTAAATAAGATCGAAAAATATTCAATCAGTATTTATCTTATACCTATGGTATAACCAAATATAATAACTAAGAAAAATAATTTATTATGCGCTTTTGTCTAAAAAAAAATATAAATATAATCATATTTAATACATAATCGTATCTAATTTTTGTTATATTATTATGGGTAAACGTTTTGTGCCTAACAAGAGGTTGGGATTGAAAATTAAAGAAAGGCACTTTAGTTTTATTTGTCAACAATATTATATTTAATTCAGCTATGCGTTTTAAATAGACAGCGGCAAATATTACATTATCGCCGTGTATTTTTTTATTGGGAGATTGAATTTTTTCAGTTTATTAAAAGCTCCAAATAATATATAGATTTCAATAAAAAATTTCATTTTATACTTGCTGCAGCATTCTCTGCGTATTAAAGAATAATAATAATAACGGAGACATCGCACATAGCGTTTTCTAGTCGTAAACTAAGCAAATCTTGTATTATGGATACCAGACATGTATAGATACTTATATACATATTTAGATATTTTACACTCAGTCACGGAACAAATAGACATGTTCATGCACACACAAATATTTGTCCCGGGCGGGAATCGAACCCGCGACCCTTGACAGTCAGGATCTCTTACCACTCGGCCAATCGATCGATCGTGGCAATCGGGCAAAGTTGAACAACACAGACATATTCCTAATGAAGGATCTTTTAAATTCTCAAGGGATTAAAATGTAAGTGGAAATTTACATAGTTACCTACATCTAAATAGTTGAGAGCTGTACAATGGTTGCACAATAGCGAAGGGTCAATGGTTGTACAACTACCAAATAGCATAATATGAAAATAGTGTTTAGGAGATAAAACCTCAAATTTAAATTTTTATAGATTTTCATGTTATTTTCATTAGATTGTAACGTGTAGACGACGATTTTGCGCACGATTTTTTTGCGTTTATTCAGCACGGAATTTTTTTTTTTACAGTAGTTACTAAATTAAATAAATTCTAAGACAATTTTTTGTGCACTTACAAATATACTATATGTCTCGTACATATGATATTTCTGTGATTGGTATTCACTACCAGTTCGCTAAAAAACCCTGAAAAATCCATTACTTCGTGCTTACTCAAAAACTAATGTTTGAATTTATTTTTTACTTATTTATATTATGTTGTTATCTAAATGAAGTTTTATAGATTTACTAGATAAATATGTGATATATGACTAAATATGCATTTAAAAAATATCGAATATCTTAATGGTTATTGACAAATTTGACCTGTAAAAATTGTATTTTTCGGTTTTCAGATCCCAAAATCAGTACGGAGCCTTAACTCACTTTATCTCTTTTCTATATCTATATAACAACCATGACTCTTTTGTACAGCTGTTATATAGCTATTATAATAACCAACCTGCCTAATTTGTGTCGTTTTTGAGTTACACATTAATTAATAGCAAATTTATTACGTTACTAACTAAATTAAATAATTAAACTATGTATTGTCATCTGCAGCACATTGACAAAGTAACGCGTTCAAGCTGGTAAATGTATATAATTTAAATTAACTAAAATAATTCACGTAAAATACTAATTGATCTTTCAATCTATCTACCTGTGCGAAGCCGGGATGAGTCGCTAGTTATGTATAAATAGATATAAAAGAAAGCAATGACTTGGTCTAAAAATAACAAGTGTTATAATATTTATGTTTTATTTGTTATTGTATTTATATCAAAATCAAATATACGTTCTTTGAATTCTGTCCAACATAATATAGGCCTAAACTGAAATTCACGGAGTGATGTACAATTACTGCAATGCAACTCTAATGTCAAAATACCGTTCGATGCAGATTTTATGTTGAAAAAGCTTTTAAAATTTTATCTCTGTCTCTTTCTTGCAAAACGATATTTAACATTATTTTAAATGGTTTGACGTCACATATAGGTACACCGTGCGGTATTGCCCTCTCTGTCTAACAGGTCATTTTAAACATTTTTAATTTTGTTAATAATGTTTTTTTTTTTTAAATTCTTTCACTATTATGACATATTTAGAAAACTCTTTAATTTGAAATAATAATAAAAAAATATAGTCCACTAGCCCATATGTTTTGAATATCTTATAAGTAAATACCTATATATAAATTTACGTGAAACTAACTTTGAGTTACTTATTTTTGCATTTCTGTTTTGAATACATATACGATGGTGTCCCATTTTGATCTATTCAAAAACATCCTTCATCTCGCTGAAGTCGACAATCACGTTTCATACAAAAAGTATTTTATCATACTACATTTAAGACCAATAATTATGTCAATTTTATGCAATTTCTTGTACTTAATTTAAAACAAATTAAATATTGAATTAAAATTTAACTTATAATTAGAAATTGACATGTGGCAGCTGCGTTGCAGTAAAAACGGTAAGAAATAAGCAATTAAAGATAAATGTGATGTCTAGTGACAACCTTGCGTAAGAATTCAAGATAAAAAAGCCGTTTTTTTTAAGTATATAATTTAGTTGTTATTAACTAAAAGGTAGGTAATTTTTAGATAAAGTATTTTATACAAGTGAATAATTAGAAATACGCAATGACACACGAACATGGTAAATTTAAATACCTTTTAACTTTATTAATTAACAGCAAAGACTTAATCGAATTTAATAAATAAAATGATTTATTAACGATTTAAATGTTGCAATTTTAATAAAAACATATAAAGATGAATTGCATATTGATTACAAAAAGTTTAAAAAAAATTAACATTGTATTGTTTTGAAAACCGGAATACGTCTCTATACATTCCACAATGTTGTTCTTCAAAATAACAACAAAAATGATGAAGAATTATTTTTTAATTATTTTTAGTTGTCGCGTAAAGTTGCGACTTAATTACATGATTATCACTGACTCCGTGTTTCGGAGAGCACGTTAAGCAGTCGGTCCCGGGCGCTGTCAATAGATGACGGTTGTTACAATCCCCAACCCGCAGTGGAGCAGCCTGGTGGATTTAATCTCCAAGCCCCCCTCACCCAGGAGGAGGCCTAAGCCTCTGCAATGAGGTGAAAATGGGCTGATGAAGCGTAAATTTATAATTGTCATCTAGTACGTTAGTTTGATTCTTAATCTTTGAATTAGGCATGTCTAAAAGTAATAACGGTTTTTCTTTTAGACAAAGTAATTTTCAAAAAATTTTGGAGAAAATATACTTGTAAAAAAATCATTCATTTTCTTAAAAACTTAACTAATGGCGTTGTTGACAGTTTCGATAGTATATTCTGGCTAATTTAGCGAGCAATTTTACTTGTGTAATTTTCATACCAAGTGAATGAGAATAACAAGTAAGAAGTCGTTAACTTATATTACAACAGCGCGTAAGTGCATTGTGACAACTTTATCGAAAATGCTGTACGGCATAAGGACTATAAATATAATATTCTGAGATATTTTTCTTTGACTTTTGTAACTTTATTGGTAATAACTTTATCATTAAAAAAAAACTTATGTACTTTGGACGTAAAGTTTTCAAATAACGAAACCTATTCTGTCTTATCATAAAATACTGTGTGCAACAATACTTTTCTTTTAATGTCATAAACACGACTAAAATAAATCATATTATTTTATAATGATGAAATGATCGAACGACCAATACGGGACTAATTGTGACTGGCGTAGAAGTCAAAAGTAGAAGTGGAAAATCCATAAAAGTATGAATATAATAGAGGCCTTCTTCTGCGTTTACCGTCTAAACACTCATTCTCTAGCTAGCTGGTGCAAGATGACGAGTTTCAGTGCGTAAGGTCCTTGCGCGCCGGTCTGCACTTCGTGAAATCCCCGCGCGCCAGTCTTCAACCCCGCGAAATTGCGTAATGTCTCTTCGATACTGTGAATCGACATTTATGACTCTATCAAAAGCAAACGCTGCTGTCAAATTAATTTACTCTATGGAAAAGTCTAAGGATTATTTTGTATTGAAACTGACGTTTCAGTGTGTAGTCGATATTTTTGGAGCCCGCCACACTTCGTGATATTCCTTTTTCGATTTAATAATAATTCCTTGGGCATCCCATACAGCGCCATCTAATCACAAAATAAGCAGTGCTTGTATTATGGGTACCAGACAACTGACATACATACATTCTTTACAATATATACATATATAGATCTTTCTTATTCATGTACACAACTATTTGTCCAGGGCGGAAATCGAACCAGCAATCCTTGGCTTCGCAGTTACGGTCTCTTACCACTCGGCCAATCTATCAGTCTTAACAGTCCAAATTTGTTAATCTGGTCACAAACTTTGTTAGTCACCCATTATAAAGTTCTTGATTAAGAAGTGATCAGGTTCTGGACCCATTACAATTTATTAAACAAATTCTTATTTATATTTTTTTTTTCAGGAGACTGGTGTACTACAAGTTACATACACATTTAAATCATTCACGAGCTTTTAGCGGATCTGTCAGAAACCTGGTTTAGTGTAGTTAGTTGACACTTATAGTTAATAAATTCATAGACATATTGACAACAAATCTCTTGTGGCAATATGTCTGTCGTGCCGTATTTAATTTTTTTGTATCTGTTTAATATAGGTATTTCTGTGTAGAGATTTGATAATTGATGCACACATTTTTGGAATTCATAAAGGTATGTCTTTCAGTGCTGATTTTATACAATCGCTACAATCAACCACCGAACACACCTATATTGTTAATATCTTTTGTAACATAATTGTTTAGTTTGATATGAGTACTGAAATATTGTTTTTTTAGCATGCAATATCACGCAAAGAAACCCTTATTCCGTCTATCTGTCTGTCCACATCTCACAGTCAATTCGCTTACAGGCCATTTATATTATAAAGGTTAATTTTGGCATCGTTTTTCATTATTGTAACCGCTACATTGGTGTGTATTAATAAATCTGGAACAAAACTTTTTGAGGTGCGTCTCACGCATACAAAGCAAATATGAAAAAGACATTTTTACGTATTTCCACAAATGGGGTATCATCGAATAATCATTTTAAAATTATTATTAGCTCTTTTGATCGTTATTCAAAATTAGGTCCCGTTTACAAAATATTCGGCTATGAAATACCCCTCCCTTTCTAACTTTTTAAACCATTGTTCCAAAAAATCTTTAAAAAATCCATAATAATAGTACATTATACGACATACTAAAAATATATTACAGCTATCTGGAATCCACTAGTTCACGAGTTATAATAGATCGTATTCGAACTGTGAATAAATTCATGATATTGGTTTTTCATAAGTTTTTGTTTTTTGGCATAGTTGGGGAACATTATGCGTAATCAAATCATTGTATGTAATTCTGTAATTCTTTCTGCAGTCAAACTGTTGAAACAGTTTTGCAGGGTATTGTAGTACGTTATTGTATTCTTAATAATTAAATAAATGCTTAATAAATAAATAAATAATAAACACACACTTAACCAGTTTTTGTTAGAATGGCCTAGTCGATTTCTCCAATTATACATTTTTAATCATTTATATATTACTACGCCCTACTTATTAAAATATATTTAAAACCATGAAATTATACTTGGAAAAGAAAGTAGCTTATTATTCGTAAAAAGGTAAAATATTCGTCTGCTTATGTTAATTCGTAGAAACGGACTGTTTTTTGTTATATGTTTAATGATTAATAAGGGAAAAGTATTCATTTATTTGTAAAATTCAATTTTTGGACGAATCATACCAAATTTCTACCGACACGGTCAATGCACTGATGAGCTATTTAAGATAAGACAATGGGCAATAAATGAACAAGACACGAGTTTAATTATCAACTAACTGTTTATTTGTAATTGATGAAGAATAATATTTCAAATTAACTTTACTATAAATACTTTTAAAAACAACTTCAAATCTTAAAAATTATGTACAAACTATAGTCGCATTATGTTACCGGTATTGCTAAATAATTACGATTGTTGTAAAATATTAATTTAGGGCATAATTGATTTTCAGTTTCAATTTAACACCCATTTAAAGTGAAAGTTCTAGGATTCGAAAAGCAAATTAAAATTATGACTTACCGAACGACTCGTTCGATATAATTTTGCGCACATTATGGCCACTGAAAAAAAATCACGACTTTTTCGTTAAACACTACACTTATTTCGAAGACACTACCACTATTTTTTTAAATAGTTTCTGTCATTATTTACGTACAATTATAAAAAAACTAACCTTTTTAAAATAAATTATTAATCATTTTTATTTAGTTTTTGAATTGTATTTTATATAGGAATTCTGTACAGATTTCAAATTTTCAATGGTGTATATTTTTATGAAAGACATTCACGTATTCATCTCGATCGATTCTTCGTTAAATACAGAACCGTCTTCGCCGCGATCTCCGCAGCGAATGACGACCGATGCAACAATTTCAAACATTTCTCTAAGCTTGCGCCTGAGCATGTGTGCGTCGGAAGTGGGGTTATAGCCCTGTTAGCTTCGTATTAATCAATTTTTCTAGAGCGGAATTTCGTGTTGTTAACCGCTCTGTTATGCTTATAGCTACGTAATCTGTTGTATTCGTCTTGGGGATTCATTTTTAGATAATTTATTTTGCATCTCAGAAGCAAAACTAGATTAAATAAAGAAAATAAATAACAAAAATAATTGTTTTAAAAATTTCGAGGACTTATAATTGATGATACTAATGTAAAATTATTTTTAAAAATATCTATCAAAGATTTTGTAAATGGGTTATCTTAATATTCTTAGAGTTCAAACAATGTGTTTTTACCCTGAATTATCCTAAACGTAACACAAAATCTATAAAAGGGATTTCAAAAAAAAATTATGACTACCATATTTTTTTCTACCGATAAAATGTGCCAATATGTAGAAATAAAACCTGTGAACTGAATCCCATTATACTCTTTTAAAAAACATTGCTGTTTGTTAATTTTTTGTACATTGTTCACAAATTGTTCATTTTTATATTTCTAGTTTATATGGACTTAAATCCTTGCAATTTAAATCCGCTAAGATTTTATTATATTAAAAATTTCATTATAGATTTATTTTTTAAAGTTTTTCGCTTAACTTGGTTCCTGCATAATTTAAACGTCTATAAATTAAGAATTATTTCAAGTGAAAAACCTTGATTAGTACCTTTTAGTTATATCTTTTTTATATATTGATTAATTATAACATTAAAATAGTAAATAAATAATTACTCACAAATAATAATGTAAAATTTTTCGGAAACAATAATTTTCTGGTTTCGATCCACTGCGTGTTTTACAGATGCCTAAACAATAAATAAACGTTAAACATAAATAACTTTTAGAGATGGGTATTGTATATTTATATATGTATATATTATAAATAAATATATATCTATATTTAAGTATGTATGTAAGTTGTCTTGTACCCATAACACTGGCTGTGCCTAAACTGGGAATGCGAGTTGATGGCCGTATGTAAGATATCCTAGATATTATTATAAAATAATTAGTAATAATAATATTATTAATAATCTTATTATTTATTACAAAATATTAAATTAAATAAAAAACTGTTATCTTCAATATTTATTTTTTAAATTTAAATAAAAATTGTGTGAAACGGTAAAAATTTGAACTTTCAATACACTAACGCGTTGGAATCTTTTATATGTGGTTAGTAATTTGTCAATTAGAAATACATCTCTAAGAAAATATTTGAATAAAATTATATTGCTAATAGCAAAACTATAAAATTATACAGTTTTTTTTAGTTACTACATCTTTACGTGATACAATTTTAATGTTTTTAATATTCAAGAAGCAATCTAGTGGTGTAAACATTTGCAGAATAAAAAGGATAAATATAATAAAGTTCAAATTTAAAGCAAAAAGTTAGATCTGTACATTCCATTTCCATAACGTAAACAAGTTATGATATGAAATACTCATAACTTGACTCCAGCTAAGGCTTGACCAGGTTTTTTGATTGTCGACGTATTTCTCCCATCTTGCTTAGAGATAATTAAATCTAAATTATTGCAGGTTACTTACTATCTTTTGCGCGCGGCTTTGTATGCTATATTTCTAATTTTTACTAATGATATCATTTATGATATGAATGGTTTTTAATATTAGATCTTACAAAATAAACAAAGAATAGGACAAAAATTTATAACAAATTGGTCGAAAACATTAACTTGTGAGGAAGTAAAATCTTTTATAAATTTATAAACAGTCAAGTCGGTGTAATAATAATAAGTGAGACGTCCCACACAGCGCCATCTGTGCTCAAATTAAGCATGTATTATGCTTGTATTATGGTTATTAAACAAATAATATACATACTTAATTATTATGAGTATTACATAGATTTTACACCTAGCCGTGGAACAAATAGACATGTTCATACACACACAGTGTCGTGATAGCCCGAACGCAGCGAACCTGTTTCAAATTTATAAGGCTGTGAAGCCGTGGTTCGAATCCGGGCGTATACCAATGAGATTTTTTGACTTAAGTACATTAACTATCACTGACTCCGTGCCTCGGAGAGCACGTTAAACCGTCGGTCCCAGACGCTGTCAATAGATGGCGGTCGTTACAATCCGTTAATCCGTATTAGAACAGCGTGGTGGATTTGAGCGTGAAGGCCTAAGCTCATCCCTCACACACATATTCATCCCGGGCGATAACCAACCAACCAGGGTCTTTATCCACTCGCTAATTGATCAGTCATAAATAATATAATTAGCGTACACACTAACATGCCCTCACATTCTTATACCCCTTGCACACACTCTCAAATACCCATTCACACCCAAACAAACACGCAAATTAAAAAATTGCAATTAAGTAAATCATGTTTTGACGACCGCTTAGCCTAGTGGGTAGCGACCCTGCCTACGAAGCTAGAGGTCCCGGGTTCGAATCCCAGGTCGGGTCAGTATTAATATGATGAATATTGATACTGGTACCGGGTCTTGGTTGTTATATATATACAAAAAAAATTATATTTATATATGTATATATTATAAAGAATATTTAAGTATGTATATCAGTTGTCTAGTAACCCATAACACAAGCATAATACTTGCTTACTTTGGGACTAGATGGCGCTGTGTGGGAAGTCCCATGTATTATTATTATTTGTATTATTATATGTTTTATTTATAGAACAGGGAGGCTCATGGTACAAACACATTTTTTTCAAAAAGAGACTCCAAATTTTGGTATGAATATATTTTGTATTTCACCCAATAAAGATTATTATTATTATCATAATGGCAGAATTTTTTTACGTAATCTAATATTTTGCTGATTCCCATCGTTCTCTACTTTTCTTCATATATTGGTGTGTTCTAGAAAACTACGTGATCATTCATACTTTATTTGTTGAGTCATGCTTTCAAGTACTTGATTGATCGATTGGCCGGTGGGCACAGACTATAACTACAAAACCAAAGATGGCGGGTTCGATTCCCGCTCAGGACAAAAATTTGTGTGCATGAATATATATATATGTCTGTTTACATCGTGTATGGGTGTAAAAAATATCTACATGTGTTGCATATATTATGACGAATATTTGGGTATGTATATCAATTGGCTAGTACCCATAATACTAGTACAACACTTGCTGACTTTGGGACTAGATGGCGCTGTGTGGGATATCCTAGCTATTATTATTATTATTATATTACTGTCTGATTTTAAGCCAATTATAATTTATTGAGCCTTCTGGGTGGCTTGTCGCTCCACTCGACGTCTCACTGATGCAAACAAAACCTAACTTAACCTATTAGGTTGCAAATGTTGGTGTCCGTTTACAATTTATCGACAGTTTACTCGTACAATGTTACGGTGATTTAAATATATCTAGTTTGGGACTAGTCGGCCGTATTTGTGATGTCTTCGATCATATATTAATATCTTTTGAAAGGTTTTGCAAATTCAACTCAGTTTTCAGGTATTTATAATCAATGAATGATCGATGATAATAATAGAAAATATAGTACAAAAAAAAATTATACCTTACCCAATAAAAGGATGATGCACAAAAATAAAATTTTGAGAGAATTTAATTTATATAAAACTTTTCGGACCGCTGCAGTCCAGATTTGGATCAGTTAGAGGTTATTACAAATTTAAATGCGCTAAACAAACCCTTAAGGGTTTCTATTATTATATTAATATTGCATTGTGTATGTAATTGCATAGTATTATAGTAAATTTGTAATATTTAATATTCTAAGGAAGTAATCACTTTACTAACGCCCCTGAAGCGCGCATCAAGATCCAGTAGGTATAGCTGTAGTTTTCTCGTAATTGGCAATACTGTTGAGTTAGTTATACGGCCTTTTTTGGTCCTAATGCTAACGCACAGGTAACAGAGCTTTACACGGCACCCTTGGGGTAGCCTGCTACATGGGATTATCCTGTATTGCATTGTCCATGAAAATCTATTGTTTAAAAAAAGAGTAGCTTAGCTTTTCAGCCTCTTCATAAATGTCGATTTGAATTTTTAACTGACGCCGAAATTTTCATTTTTTCGAATGTGTTTGTTATAGTCTATATTGATATTATGAAGAGGAAAGATTTGATTTTGATGTTTGTAACGGATAAACTTAAAAACTACAAAACTGATTTTAAATATTTTTTTCACTTATAGAAAGCTATATTATCAGCTAGTAACAAGAGCTATATTTTATTTTTAAACTAGCTTTCCGCCCGCGGCTCCGCTCTGGGCTATATGGGCTATAATATTTTGTATAAGTATAGTTTATAAGATGAGATTTTGGTATAATCGTGCAGTCTACGCGAACGGAGCCGCGGGTGAAAAGCTAGTTCGGATACATGGTAGTTACCAAAATCAGTGCAGTAGCACGTATACATTTTGAGTCGTTTCACGGTAACTCTATCCCTATCAAAACGTTTTAAAAAACATTTTGAAATGTCCCTTCAGTATCAGTGTAAACTTATAGAAGTTATTCACGTTTAAAAATTCAAATGCGTATTTTAGATTCAGGATTAATTAATTTATTAGATTATCACAAGTTTCCCAAGAATAGTTTCCGTGCACAAACATCAATTAGATTCATAATAGTAGGTACAGAAAAGTCACAGTCAAATGACAAAATCTACGGAACGTACGGTTTTCTCTACTTGCTCTAGTGTAGCAACAGAACGGGTGGACGCACGATATCAGCGGGCCAATAACTCAGCCAGATTTAGATAGGCTGCGCACGCGACGCAAGACGGATCGTTCGGCCCCCTGCACTGCTACTGCGCTCTATCTCTACTCAGCCATCGCTATAAGAAATCAGCGGATAACAAACGATATGCGTACTCACATTACAAATGCGAAAGTATGTTTGTTTTCTTGTTTGTTCTTTCGTTACTTCGTAACAGAGCAAAGAAACATGCAATTTTTCAAACGTAGGTTTTTGAAGAGATTTATAATAATATACTTAAAAAAAATTTAAGTCGGTGAAAAAAATAATACAATTAGGAAATATGAGTGACCTTGTCAGCGAAAAATTATTCTACTGCCCGTATAATATAGAAAAAATCACAAAAACACATAAACAATGTAATATAACTTAACAAAATACTATAATATTTTACAATATTTATAGCATGATTGTATGAAATAGAATTTGTAACTAATAGTTGCCTAGGAACAATATAACACTAGTTAGATTTCCTAGATTAGGTACGTTTAGAATCTATATACTAATATTATAAAGCTGAAGAGTATGTTTGTTTGAACGCGCAAATCTCAGGAACTACTGGTCGAATTGAAAAATTCTTTTTGTGTTGGATAGCCTATTTATTGAGGAAGGCTAAAGGCTATATGTATAAAATAATACTATCTGTCTGTCTGTCCATTTGAGCGAATCTCCAAAACGGCTAAACTGATTTTGATGAAACAAGATATGGAAAGGAAGTGGTCAAAACTGACATACACTACTTTTTGTATGTCTGTATGTACGTCCATCTGTCTATTCGAGCTAATCTCCAAAACGGCTAAACCGATTTTAATAAAATTTCACGGGTATGAAAAGGAGGTGGTCAAAAATGACATACGTTACTTTTTGTCCGCCTGTTTGTCTGTACGTCTATGTCTCTATTCGAGCTAATCTCCAAATGGCTGAACATATTTTGATGAAACTTTGCAGTCGTGAAAGAAGGTTGCCAAGAGTGACATCAGCTACTTTTTATGTCTGTCTGTCGTTTGTCCTCACTGATCTATCAGCGTAGATAAAGCCGAAACTACTGTCTAGGAAGCCGAAATTTGGAACAGTGGTTTATTTTATAACCTGAGTATAATTTTTTTAAGAAAGGAATATTTGGAAATTTCAAACTTAAGGGATAGAAGGGCTTTGTATGAGAGTCTTTGTTCTTTAAAGTAAGAAACATAAAAATTTTAACAAAAATAAATAATAACGTGTTTCAGGGTTTTTGGATTTGCACATTTTGAGGGTGGGAAACGGGAGGTGAAAAGTATGCGAGTATTGGTTTTCTTAAAGGAGTAGGGAGAATAAAAATTGAAAGTTTGAACGGGTGTACCCAATATTAGTTTCAGCAAAAAGTACGTATAAACCATTTCGAATGTTAATACTACCTAAGACAGGAATGTGTAGTCTACGCAAGCGAAGCTGCGGGCGGTCGCTAGTTATTTATAAACTCCTTAGGAGCAATGCAATTTAATTATTCTCCCAGTATAACTTCTTCTCCACTGCATCAGCCCATTTTTACCCCACTTTGACCCCCAGTATAAGTATGCCTATAAATTTTTTAAAGCACAAATTCAGAAATAAAATAGAAGACCATTTTACACATATTTTGTTAAAAATAGGACTACTTTTTATCCAGACGTGGGTTGGAGACTGGGCGTTAATTCAAAATAGTAGATACTTACTACCGTGAAACAAAATAAGGGCAAAAATTCCATCTTATTAGGTGATGGATCATTAAGATTTTATTTTTTCTTTACAGATTCTGAGGTTTGTTCCACTGACCGAATATTCGTGACTTCGTTCACTGTATGTATGGGTTGGCTTCCCAAAACCCTAAGAGTATCACTACATATTATAAAATAAAGTCCCCCGCTGTCTGTCTGTCTGAACGCGATAAACTCAAAAACGACCAAACAGATTGGCATATGGTTGACACCAATGGACAATGTGATTCAAAAGAAAGATTTTCGTGTATAATTTATTAATGTTTTGTGTATATTAGTTGAAATATGACGATTATTGTAGAAGAAGTCGGAAAAAAAATCAACGGAACGTTCTTCGAAAACGCTGCCTTATCCTTTTGAGATATAACAAAATAATATATGTAGGAATTGTTTCTCTTTTATAGGACTAAAGAAAAGTACGCGGTGGCATATGTCTATCTTTTATGGATAGCTTACTATACCTATTTTTGTGCTGTGCAATGTCGGGAAACCCCGAAGGGTTCATCATCATCATCAGCCCATTTTTACCCCACTGCAGGGGCTTAGGCCTCCCCCAGGGTGAGGAGCGGGGGCTACCGCCTCCCCCGCCCCTAAGGGTTACTCGTGGTGAAATAATTCCTGTTGCGCGGGCCTCCGGATAATATTTACGTTGTTAATATAAAGTGGAAAACTATGTAAACGAAACGACAATAGTCATCAATGATTTGTTAAACAAACATCCATTCATTATAAATCGCTTGACTTGCCATCTGTTATCAGAAAGCTGCACTAAGCTCTTAGAAAACAAAATTATGGATACATATTAATTTGTTTTGTCCAACTGGTCACTTTCATAGCAAATATCTACCGTTCAATTAGAAATTCCAAATTTAAATTTATTTCAATTTTCAGCTTTTGTGTGTATTTGTGTTTCGAATTCAGTGATTCATTTGTTTTCACATACTATTAGCTTTTTCTTTTATATGGTTGTGTTCGCAATAACGAAATCTTTTTTTTTTAGTTTTCTCATTTAACAAAAGGGAATACAAATTAGCATCTTAACTATATCGCCAAACTGATTAACAGTTTGTTGGCGATTTATTGCACTTTTACATTATTTTTCTTTAACTATTAGGGATACTTAAAATATCGCCAAAAATGTTTATACGAATACGTGACCCACCGTGGCACCAGCGCTGCAAAAACGGCTCAAAGGATTAATGATGTGTATGGGGAAGCTTCTTTAAAATAGAGTATGGTAAGTTTTTGTTTAAAGTGTTTTATGAGAACATTAAAATGTGTTTTTTTTTTTAATATACCATATACTTTTTAAATTAAATTATTTTTACGGAAAAAAAATTTAAGTTTTAATAGTAACATTTTGGTTGTCGTTATACAACTTTATATAACTTTTATGTTAGGAAACGTTCAGTTTGTATAAGAAACAAATTACGTCATCACCCTTATTTGGGAATATTGCGTTTACTGATGCGTGATGGTTGTTATATGTATGTGGTGTCTTCGCTTGGTACCCAAAATACAAGCTAATGCTTAGTTTAGGACCTAGACGTTGTTGTGATTGTGTGTGTTATTATTATTATTATTATTATTATTATTATATTACTGATGCATAAACTATTAAAAAATAACAGTCATGTATATATTTGACCAGCTTCAAAACCGTGCAGACGGTGTTTTTATTTTCTTCTGTCAGAAAATGAATATAGGTAGGTACTATTGGTTACGTTGCTATTAAGATTGGGCGTTTTGGATCTGAGCACTAATGACAGAACAAACAGTGTTGCCTGTGTAGAACTACGTATATTGATATTTTCTGTAAAAGAAAATTTGAAATTGCGTATTTTCAATTATAATTTTGTGGATGTTGACGGTAGAGCGAATAGAGAGCTGATATTGTCTAACCGCAGAAATATATTAATACCTACGCATTATTTTTAGAAATCCAAAAGGTCGAACATAGAAATAAATAAGATAACTTATATTAAAAATAATGTTGGCATTCATTTTATCATACAAAATTATATTAATTAAAATATTATTATTTTATTTAGCTATATATATATACAGCAAATATGCAATGTATATACAACTTTTAAAGTTATATATGTATTAAACTGCAATTTCCACTAGTGTGTTCGTTGGGATATTACTTTTTGTGTAACGGTGTGGACATCTGTTATGTAAATAGATTACACTCAACGTCGTTCAATACAACATTCTTTATCGTACTGAAAGTATTTAAGCCACCGAGTTTTGAAAACATTTAATAGAGGAATATTGCTGGCCGTTTAGTTCTAGAACCAAAGCTATGACATTTGAACGATAGTCCATAGAGTGGTTACCTATATTATTACCCGTCACGAGTAATTAATAACATAATATTTAATGAAAGGCAGATACTGATTAAAAACCTGGCCAAGGGCGAGTCTGACTCGCGCACCGAGGGTTCCGTATAAACCTGTAGGTATATAAGTAAAAGTAAGTTTGATTTTGTTACAACTTAAAGGTATTATATACCTTACTGAGTATTTGATATGAATTTCAATTTAATACCTCTACGCGTTCATGAGGAAAGGGGTAGTAAGTTAAAAATTATTAAAAATATTTTTATTATATTATGTAATTAAAAATTTATGCTTTTCGCAAATTTATTTTCATCTGTGCTATAAAACGTTACTTCACACCAAATTTCAAGATTCGAGTTTACGACAAGTACCCTGTAGGTATTGATTCCCTTGCGAATATAGAAAATTAGCAGCATAAACGGCTGTAACCTTTGATTGTGTTGGCTTAGAAGTTTGATTTTTTCACAGCTCCAAGGGACAGTAGACTTGAGTATTTGATATGAATTTCAGCTTGATACCTCCACGCGTTCTTGAGAGAAAAGGTTCTGACACACAGACAGACAGACGGACAACAAAGTGATCCTATAAGGATTCCATTTTTTTCCTTTTGAGGTTCGGAACCCTAAAAATGTAGGCAGCTTTCGAGTCGTTGAGTTTAGCAAACGTGCGCGTTTTCTAGTTTGCTACATTTGAATTTCTATGATATTAGCGTATATTTTTGGAATATTCTTACACCCAGACAAAAAAGTTCTTCGAGTGTCCAATAATAAAAGTATTTAGTTGACTTCGTTTCGATATGCGTAATAAGATAAACAACAGCTGTCATTATTTACACACTCCCAACTAAGTACCTACCTACTACACTGTCTAATGTTAACACGCGAACACGATTATTGTGTAGTTTTCGCGATACACTTTCTAACTAGCAAACCAATGATTATAGCTTGCTATGCCCTCCCCCTGCGCACGCGCAGACGTTATTGGTTACCCCACTTATTGCCGTTAGTGAAGACATGCAGTGAAATGGGCGGAGGTATTGAGAGGGGTACAGCGATGGCCGGACTTACGCATCGCTTGTTGCTGAATTACCTTAGGCTATTACGATGTAGATGTCTTTGACTGGTTGTAGAATCAGCCGCATTATAAAACGCCTAGCCATATTGCAAAACGGCGCTGTCCTCTTCAGTCAATAAAATTTAGTGCGTTTACATAGCAGCTAAACTTTCTTCTATCATATTGTATAGGTGTCGATTTTGTAAAAATAATTAACTAACTAAGCAGTTAAAACCCAATAAGATTAGATGGCCGTAGTCATCTCAGGGCGCAGAGAAGCTTTTTTGGAATATTTATGACAATAAAACAATCAGAAAACCTTACCCAGTTATACAATACAAAACTACCTTACTTACACCCGCGACCGTCGAATCTCCCCTGATATCAATAATTAAAATAATAAAATAATTATAATACCTGAGATATCCCACGCAGTGGGATGTTATGTTAAATATTCTTTATACATATGTATAGTAGATTGTTACACAAGGGGTGAAAGTGACCTATTTAGGCACTCGAACTATTAACGCCCTCGCTACACTCGTGCGCCAAACCATCTCGTGCCTAAAAAGGTCTTTCACCCGAGGTAAACATACTGCTTTTCATTACGAATGTGAGGAAAGTAAAAAAAAAAAAACGCGTAAAATACGTATCTCAATTTGACGAACTCATTCTATGTAAATAACTGTATACGTAAATAATTAGCACTTGTCAAAACAACTGAAGATCGAACTGCCACTTTCTCGCTTTATTTATGTTTCTTTTACTATGGCATTCTACCAGCCAGTATTCTTTATCATTGATGATGGTTGATATTTAGCTTAAATCTATGTCAATTAAATTATAATTTATTTAAAAGTAAATTATAAGTATAAAATCATATTACAAAATTGTTGATAATGTTCTTTTATCACAATTTTACGCCGCGATTCAACAGAGTTGTTGTATAAAAGTTGGGACATGGATTCCATAGTTTTTTTTTTTAATTTATTTGACAGCAGGGAAAATCGTTTCCCAGGGACGAAAAGTACTACTTTCATCCCTCTGATCAGGTAGCTCCAAGCGTACTTTCCGAGTATGAGTAAAGAAAAATATTTTATAACCAGACACGGAAGGAAATAAACATGTTCATGCACGCAAATATTGGTCCCGGGCGGAAATCGGACCCGCAACCTTTGGCTCTGCAGTTGGATTTCTAACCACCGCCCAATCAGTCAGTCAATTTCATACTCTATATACTATAAAGTACTGTACTGTACTTAGTTCTTTAGTTTTAATAATAATTAATTACAAGCACAATACTTGCCTACTTTGGGACTAGATGACGCTGTGTGGAATGTCCCAGGTATTATTATTATTAATAATCTTTTTAATTTCTCTTAACTATGGTCGCCCTACTTTGCAGCTCATTACCAATAGGCTGAACAAGGACCCTTGTTTATACATGTAAGCTATTTGTAATGCCAATAAGTGTCTTGTAATACAGAATAATGACGAATTTCGGCTTCGACGAAGACATGTACTCCTAGTACAAATAGCATAGAGTAAATTAATTTGACAGGGTTTTGATAGAGTCATAAATGTCACTTCACAGTATCGAAGTGATATTACGCAATTTTGCGGGGTTAAAGACCGGCGCGTGGGGATTTCACGGGGGTCAAAACCGGCGCGCGGAAACCTTGCGCACAGAAACTCGGATAACTCGCTGTCGTACATGAGCTAGTTAGAATATGAGTGGTTAGAGGGTAAACGCAGAAGAGGGCTTCTAGTCAATTCGTACTTTTATGACAAAAAGAGTAATGAAGTCGTTCCGCTTGTTCCATTTAACGTATACACATTGTGTATAGCAAGCAAATTGTGAATCACACAAACAAATGTTGTAAAAAGTAATAAACATAAACAGAACAAAACTATTTAATTAATAAGAAAAAGTTATTAACTAAAATGAGAAAAACAAGCTATATTCTATATAATTTGGTTTGAACAACGTAAAATGCACAACGCACCATACAACGTTACTTTTTGTCCGATATATGACTTGAATAATAGGTATTACAGGCGGGGACCTACACACCAATAACCAAAATATGTTTGATTTGAAATTATGTGAAAACGAAAGATTTTTTCAATACATTTGCTATTAATACGATCTTTATGACATCGAAACTTGTACCGTAATGTTGTATTTTACAGTACTAGGCCTTTTTACTTCACTCCAATTACAAAAGAAAAAAGCAACCCGCTCGCGCTTTTAGTTCCCGCCATTATTAGCGACCCTGCCTGCGAAGCTGGAGGTCCCGGGTTCGAATCCCAGGTCGGGTCAGTATTTATATGATGAATATTAATACTGGCACCGGGTCTTGGTTGTTATATGTATGTGGTGTCTTCGCTTGGTACCCAAAATACAAGCTAATGCTTAGTTTGGGACTTAGGCGTTGTTGTGATTGTGTGTGTGTGTTATTATTACATATGAAGTATCTACCTAATTTTAATCGCAAATGTATTGAAAAACGTCATATGATGCTCGTACTCAGTAAGATGGCTATTATAGTCATCAGTTTATTATAAGCACTCGGTTTCGCTTCGCGTCTATAAACACCTCGACTAAAATATGCAGCTTACCGTACTTGCATAATGTACTATTACGACAGCCTTGTATATTCAAGGACTTTTACAACCAACATGTATAAACATGTGTTTATACAAACACTTATTTTATTATTTTGCAGATCATTTTATAGTCTTATTTTCCATAGGAAACTACACAGAATTAAAGATAAATGTTATTGGAATACATTTACAAGGCGGTGAACAATTAAATAATAATGTTCTTATGATTGTTTTCCTGACTTAGAGCTAAATAACGAAAACACTTAACTCGGATAGTTAATTGTCTGGATTTTACACTCGAAATTAATTTACAACAGCCCGCCTGCAAATAAGAAAACCTATTTCGACATAAATCACACACAAACATCAGCACAAAAACATTAATTGCTTAGAACTATTTGTGCGTAAACCTAACTTTATAGGCGTTAACATAAAATATGCCGACGCGTACTCCATTTCTGGCTTTTATTTACGATGCCAGTGGAAAATCAATAAATTGTTTATGACTCCTGTCTCAACAATCGGCCGACTAATGTAGTACATTTAAAACAAGGAAAGGTCCTAAATCTATAAAGATAATGACTGTCGTGATAACCGAGTGGTAGCCCGCTGCTCGTTTAGAAGACTGTGGTTCGAATCCCAGAGCTTGTAAGTATGTATACCAATGAGTTGTTTCTGTCTCATATACATAACTATCACTGACTCTGTGCCTCGGAGAGCACGTTAATCCGTCGGTTCCGGTTACCATCAATAGATGGCAGCTGTCAAAATCCACCAACTCGCATTGTAGCAACGGAGTCGATTACGCTCCAAGCCATCTCATCCCAAGGGGAGGCCTAAGCCCTTGCAGTGGGGTAGTAATTGGCTAATGGTGTGTATACTAAAATCGTAGACTTTCCGTGTCAGTACATTAACGATTTTAGCAAAAACCAACTAGGAACGCAAGATATAAATGACGGGAGGTATAAAATAATTCTTAAAATTTTTGTCTGCTTGTCTGTTGGTTTGTTCGTTTGTACACAGATCACCCACGGAATCAAAAGATATTAAATTTTTTTAAGTATACGCCCTGCAGCGCTGCGTCGTGCGTGCCTTATGTTGCGGGTGTGTGTTGCTGGGGAACGTGTTTAATGTAAATGAACGAGCTTCTATAAGTCATTATCGAATAAAGTTTTATACAGCCCAAACCAAAAAAAGATCAAACGGTGAAAATACGTTAATTTTACAAAAAACCTTTTAGAAGTTGGACTAATGCAATACAATGTCAACAAAAAAAACAGGCCAACGTTTACACACTGGTGTGTATTACTCGACAGACCACATCCTCTCGCTACGCCATACTAACCATGTACTAACTATCTCTTTGTGCGTGAATTATAACCGAACTGATAGGTGATCTTTTTATCTACGTTCTTTGACGCCACCTCTTTATCCAGATATATAATCAAAATTAAATACAGAAACATAGCAGAAAGGTAATACCACAATTGGTATTATTATTATAATGATAATCTTTTATTTGGCACAACAAAAAATTTATAATTTGTTAGTAACAATTATTAAAAAACTTAAAGCTTAAGTTAGTGAACACATCACAATGTGTTAGTAAGAGAAACTTATATAACTACATTAGTACACATACTTAAATGTAGGCCAGTCCAGTGCCTAAGAAAGCGACTGTCCTGCCTCTCCAGATGCTCTCTCTGCCTGTACAGATAGAATGCCGCTGGTAGCACCCCGCAGCCTGCAGAGCGCCGCAGCGCACCGCTTCCGAATGACAGCCGCGAAGCCGTTTACATGCGCATCCGCAAACATTCCCGACCCACTGCAGGCACGCGGCAACCCCAAAAGCACCCTAAATGCATTGTTGTACTGGACTCGCAAGGCACCGGAATATATGCACCATAATATCGTATGTGAATACAATTTGAAATCTAAATAAATTCTGACTTTGTTATTCATTTTCCGTGTTTTCTTAGTCACCTAATTTGTAAAAAATCTAAACAGTTTTTTTATTAGTTTTTTAATCACATTTTCTGACTTATGTACACGACTATTACTGACTGCGTACCTCGGAGAGCACGTTAAACCGTCGGTCCCGGTTGCTATTACCTAATAGCAGTCGTTAAAATCGACCAACCCACATTGGAGCGGTGTGGTGGATTAAGAGTCAGCACAACGCCTGGAATTGCTGCTGCCCGGCCGGCCTAAATGCGTGCGATAGAGAAGGCAAATGCGCCATATACTCTAGTGCAAACGGGACACAAGACTGCTTGAAAATAAAGACGCAAGCGAAAATCTTTAAATTTTTATTACAAAAAAAATTATATTATTTAAACAAAAATAGAAAGTCAATGGATAGGTACCTACACGTATAAGAGTATAACCTTCGCTTTAGATTTTTTTTTTAAATTTATTTGTAATATTTAATATGAATTACATGAAATATGACAAAGAAAATGTGTTTTATTAAGGTTCTTTTGGTGATTTTTTTTTATCGAGCAAAATTAATCCTATCTCGTTTTCAAAATAGCCAATGCACAAACCAAGGTTCATATTTACTTTTAATATTATAAAGATTTGAGCCAATAACGTAGACTGAAATTTGATAAAAACGCCACAAATTACATTGTACAGAATCTTAAGCTCCAAGCACCCTCACCCTGAAGGGAGGCCTAAGCCCCTGCAGTGGGGCATAATGTGCTGATATGGTATGGTATGGTAATATCATTAAAATTATAGACTATTTTACCATTTCCGATATGACGATACCAATGCAATGATTGAAATGTTCGGTAAAGCTTTGAAGGGTAGTTATATATTATTGTAATAAATTTTGACGTTTTCAATAATTTATAACAAGCATTAATTCCTATTCTTTGTAGTTCGTAAAAAAGTTGGCTGTTTTGATAAATTTTTATATGTTTATTTTGATTTTAAATATGAGTGTACTTTAAAGTAAGGAGTTTCAATGGATAATGATTTTTTTTTAATAAATAATATAATGTGTCGTGCGGTTCTTACCTGTTGACTATGGACAGAAAAGTGTTTGGAAAAAAAAGTGTAAGTGATGTTGTTATTATTTTTTTTAAGTTTATTTGCTGTGTATTAATAATATCGTATTAATAAAACCAGCCAAGTGCAAGATGGACCCGCACACGATGCATTCCGTACTACCAAACAGTATAAAAAAACACGTTTCTTGCATGGGGATCCCTTTTAATTTTTACGTTATTTTATTTTTATTATTTTTTGTTTTATATACTCTGTGAAAGTTTCAAGACAGACGGACCGACGAACGGACAGCGGAGCCTTAGTAATAGGGTTGGTATCCCTTAGGGACAGAACCCTAGCAATTAAACACGGGCTAGCACTTGTGTTTAGTTCGTATAAAGTGATTAAGTAAAATTATTTTAATTACCTCATGTAATGACAGATGATTAAAGATTTTTTTTATCTATGAACTATATAGGTACTATATCACTTTATTGATGTTTATTTAAATGAAACACGGTTCATATAGTCTGTGTAATTTTAGGCGTTCAATAGGATAACAGGAAAGGTTCCGTACCACCATACAATATAAAAAAACGAGCGCGACGGTAATCGAACTTAACCATTAATCGTTATTACTATGTAATTTAAGAATTATCGTATAAATATATTTCATTTTTATTTCCTTAGTTATTTAGAAGACGCTCAATCCTCTCTGGCTAATCCAAAAAGTAACAACTTAGTGCACTGTTAGCTAGAGACAATTTTTTCTAAGCACTTATTTTATTTCAGTGAACTTTAGACTTTTAGTATCGATTGTGAAGAGAATAAGCTCTGCAAAGGAAAGCGTAAATTTATAAGACGTAGTAATACAATGTAGTTTTCATCATAAAATATTTTTTTTATTATTATCTTTTACAATACCATCACAAAGATAAAATGCATCTACATTTCGCTTATTGACTAAACGCTATCTGTCATTTTCTATGGAATTTTTACAAAATTTTTACTTATAGAAAAGTACATTTTATAAGTTAATCTATTACTCATTAAATAACACAGTCTAGTTAGCTGTAATAGTTTTCCTTTTAACTAGGTTATATATACTCCTATGTCATAATTTTTTCTACATATCCAAAAACAACGGTTTAGCTAGTAGAGGGCGGAACACATGACTCAACAAAAATTAGGACTTTAGGAGCGCATATCTCAACAACTGTTGACTCAAATAAAAAACTTGATATCTATTTTTAAAACCTATCGTTTGGTACCCCTCGCGTTAATATACGATGAATTTTTTTTTCGTACTTTAGTCACATGTATGCTGACCTATCCCAAAAAAAAATTCTGAATTTCACAACGTCGTTATGTAGCGGTTCATAGACTACACCTACCTTCCAAAGTTCATCTATATTTTGCCTATAGTTTTCGAGAAAAACCACAGACAGACAGATAGTCAGACGGACGGACGGACATGAGGAAACTATAAGGGTTCTTGCCATTTGGCTACGGAACCCTAAAAACCGTAGTATAAAAGGTTTACAACCACGTTGTTGTTGTCATATGACCATTCAAGCCCATCCGATGTTATCAAGTTTTATAGGTTTAATAAGATTTTAGTAAGTTTTATAACTTCATATATATTTAAAAAAACACGCTTCATTAGCAAACCGAACTAAAAAGTAAAAAATTGTGTTCAAGTATTTTTGGTAAGTTTAAAATAAAAATAAAGAAATTAACAAAAAAAATTCATATTGTGTAAAAAAATGCGGGGTGCTTCTCTATCAATTTTTCATAAGTACCTATTATTAAAAGGTTTTTATTTTTTAGACTTGAAACGAAATCAACTATAATAGTTATCACGAGACTCGGTTTTAGGTGTCACTTGATAAAAGTATAAACAAAAAAAATATACGCCACAGACTAAAAATACGCCAATTGGTGTTTCAACATATGCACTTTGAAGTAGAATTCAGTGTGATGCTCACGTAAAATTCATACTAGAAAAGCATATAAAGCTTCTGAAATAACATTTCCTGAGTAATTTAACAAAATGTTTAAAACAATTATGGTCTGTCTAATTTCTAAGTCGTTTGGAAGTGTGATACGCTTCATCTTAACGATTCTGTTATCTAAATATAGGAAATAATGAATTGATACATTTGATAATATTAATTTAACAATCCCAAGATTATTTTCAATAAAAATAGAATCATTATTTGACAACACTTATCATTTTAAGTCCTCTTGGTACCTAATAACATTTTGATCACTCTATTTTACACCAGTATTATTTATAATATCTATCGAACGGGTCAGAATAGTGTCCATAAAACTAGCAATGAGCTAAGTTTATGTTCTAGCGTTTATGGAATGTGTATTATTTTATTCCTTATTTAAATAATCTCAATAAAATTAAAAATATGAAAGATATCTTGCACTGTTTTAATGCCACATAAAAATGATTGTATATTTTCTTTTACTCGTGTGTACTCATGTGAATTTTTCATGAATTTCTAAATTTCAAACGGTAACTATATAAAATTGGGTACGGCTTTCCAAAACTATCACCCTAGAAGTATTATTAATAATTTAGGGGATGGTGGGACGAGGACACAAAACCAACTTTCAAAATTATCAGAAATGCGGAAACGTGAAGAAAACCAAAAATAAAAACTGACAACAACATAATCAAAGGATCGACTATTGAAAGAGGGACTAGATTTAAACATTAAAATAAATTGAAAACAGTGAATACGTTAAGTATTTCCTAACCTAACTTTAGTAACAATTGAAAATTCAATTAGCATGGCGCTCGGCGGCCGGCTCGGCGTTTTTTTATATTCCTACTGGGTTGGAACCATCGATTGTTGGAATAGTAGTCGAACTGCCCATATATTCGGTTTTATTGTGTATTTTTTTAAACTAACTGATTGAGAAATGGCGGGAAAGCAACCTACCTTAACCGAATTTCTTTTAAACGTTCTTTTATGTACCAAACCTAAATAGTTGAGACTTATTAGAAGAGTGGCTAGCCATTTAGTGTTAGTTTCAAGTGTGTTGAGTTTGAGGGTTATCAAAAAAGTCTTACTAGCAGGTTTGTATTACCCATTTTAATTTCGCTTTTCCGTATTTCCGCATTTCTAAAAATTCTAAAAGTGGGTTTAATCACTTCACCTCGCTCCCCTCTTTCTTATTATTAATACCCTTAGGGTGGTAGTTTTAAGGAGCCAACCCTAAAATTGTGACTAAAAACAATTTCTGAGGTTAATATTCAAATTATTTCTTCTTAATTGGCATACACATAATAAAAGTGTAGATTCGGTGTCATGATAATGAATACTTGAGTTATATATGCATAGATAAGAACGATTTAAGTAATTATTTATAACCCATAACTTTCAGTCCAATTAGATGTTGAAATTAAAAAAAAAATCTTTACTAATGCTTATGTTTATACTGGGAACCTACTTCTAGGTATCAAAATTCAACACCTTTAATATAACTAACAGTAAAATTGCAGCTCAAATGCTTTGATTATATAATATCAGGATAGAGAGTCGGCGCCGTGAATCGTAGATAAAAATATCACCTAACTGTTCGGTTATAATTCACGCCCAAAGAAACGGTTTCTACGTAGTTAGTATGGCGCAGTGAGAGTATGTGGCGTGTTGAGTCACACACACAAGCATGTAAAGTCATTTTTGTTGGCATTTACCCGACCAGACATTGTAATAACCAAAGCTTAGATGTTAGTCCGTAAAACAAATTGTTTTCAAATTGTGAATGACTTTTAAATTATCATTTGTTAATATTACTATTTAATAAAGTATTTTGCTTTACACCCTTAGTTAGCTATATAATAGAGCATCGTTTCGCAAACTGGGCGTCGGTTTGTTATTAAAAGGAAACCCAAGCTGTTCAAAAATTAAGAACTGTATACGAAAGATTAGTTTGTTAAAGAAATTAATTTTAATGTAGTGTTATAAAATTAAATATTTACTAAGCAGTAAATAACTAGATAAACAAATAAATTTAAAGCTTACATTATTTTTCACTTTAGAAACATTTCTATACGTGCATCATGTTGTTAACATGTATAAGTTATTTTCGAGTGATAACAGAGGATTTCTGTATTTAGTTTTCCAAATCACCATGGACAAGAAACCTTTTCGCATAAGTAAGAAGTAACAAAGGGTATTAATGTTATCTAAATATTGAGATAAAAATTTTGATCTGTTCTTAGTATATTTTGTATTAGGAAGCATGATTGATCTTACATCGTACTGCTACAATAAAATCGGGCCTGCCTCGGGGAGCCTCGGAAAGTTTAAGGGTATAAAATATCAATTGAAATACTATATAAAGTTTAACAACCATACAAATTTTAATGTAATGATCTTTGGTAAAAAACCGATGGCCGATCCTTTTAGTATCGTTCAATAGTAAAATATTGAGATACGACTACACAAACCTTTCCCGAAAAAACCAATAACTCTAGCCACCAGCCAAACGTTATAAAAAACATTTTAGATAAAATAATTTATTGTGAAAATGTAACCTAAATTTATTATTCACGTAATGAGGTCTATTGGTGATACCTAACATCTAGAATTTTATTGGATGGTTTTTAAAGTTTCAACCTGTATATATGGGGTCGCAAGACTTTTTATTTAATTTTTTGGCTTTTTCGTCGGTCGCGAACATAATGTTTGAGAAACAACACAATGTAGGACTGAACTATGCGTCGATATGTCGGTGTACTAGATTCTATGCAGTTCTAAATAATATTCAACTTGCCATTAAAAGTTGTATGAAACTGTGAGTCACATGTGTGTCACGAGCGTAGCAAGACGTCTTTCACATTTTTGTGACCCTCATGTGTCTAACTGAAACATACCAATGTCACTAAATAATACTTTATTTTATCACCCAGACAAACTCACGCGAGTCATCGGACCGTTTTGTTGGTGGTCGAGCGGCGTTGGGCGCGCTACGTACGCGTCTCGCCCGTCGAAGTATCGACCGCACAGTCAACGACTCAGGTGATATCTGGGTAATTAATATATTGCAACATGTTTAACGCATAATAAGGGTTAAAACGTTATCGTAATATTCAACGTAATAGTAATATTGTGACATCCATGCGTAGACGTACTTTGATGTTACAGAAAGTACTCGAATGATCACGCGGCTTCACAAACATATCGATTTAATTTACAGAAATAACTAGAAATTTGAGATAATAATAAATTAGAAATGAAATTATATATTAGAGGTGCCTTAGTCAAAGGAATTACGCCCGTCGAAATTATATTTTTGATGCGGCATCTCGGCGCAGTCAAATGTAACGCCTGCGACGTGGATTGCTCCCATAATAAATTACCGTTAAACTATCAAAGTCGAATATTCGATAATAGAAACTTCTAGACGCTGCAGGGTGGGGATTTCAGCCCATATATATGGAGGTCGACGCGGCGCCAGTGAGTGAAGCGCAGACTGGATGGACAAATAGAGAACCAAGGTTTATGTGGACAAGCCCCAAGCCATGTCCTTCTCGGCAGCTGCCCCCCCCCCCCCTCTAAAATTGAAGGATGCAAACATCCAGTGGAATGATAATGTGAAATACCTGGGTGTGACACTGGATTCGAAGCTACAAATGCACAAGCACGCTGAAATCACGGTCAACCGAACTAAACGCGCGATTTCGCACTTGAGATCAATTTTCAGCTCCACTCTTTCATTGAGCGCGAAGTTTCTCATCTACAAATCACACGTGAGATCAAGCTTCACCTACGCAGCCCCGGCTTGGTACCTACCACTTACCTGCAAAATCACACAAACCTCCAATCTCAACAGAACAAATGTCTAAAATTGATCGTTGGAGCGGCTCGTTACGTGCGAAACGATGTGATCACAAAAGACTTCAAAATGAAACCATTGACTTGTTCGTTCGACGCCTTGCTAAGAAAATGTTTAATACCATAGACAACTCAGCGGCCCCTTGGCCTACAAAGCCTCGCAAAATTTTGCAGCACCGAAGTAGATCGGAAGAGCTATCTGCTAGACTTACTGGTGACGGACCAGCTGACTGTGTCACGACAGTCTAGACCAGGGTGCGGCATAAAAGAAACTGCCCCACTCCACGCACGACCACCAGAAGACATGGACCACAGAAATGCACCATAACAAATATGATCCCACCAAATTTGAAAAAAAAAAACTGATTGGTAGTTATAGGAACTGCCGACAGAAGTGAAAACTTAGGACTTTTAGTATTAAAAATTTGATTTTCATAATGTTATTAAAATTATCTACATCAATCTGGTTTTCACGGTTTTCACATCTATTGACACTCCGAGCAATGACGCAGCTGCCAGCGACACGAAACTTAGTAACGCTCTGGCCTTACTCCCCACATCCAGCAGTTAGTAGTGGGGATATATAACGCAGCTGCCAGCGACACGAAACTGAGTAACGCTCTGGCCTTACTCCCCACACTCAGCCGTTAGTAGTGGGGATATAGGGAACAACCGGCTTCTCGTGTGAAAGCCGATGGTTCCTTATATCTCCCCCACTTATATTATTTAGCGTGACGCATTTTCGTGTCGTTTTAGGCTCACCCCGTGCCATAAGAAGTTTCATTCAAAAATTCAATAAAACCAAGCGACAAGTACGATTGCCACCTGGCTTAGCTAGGTAAAACAAGACCGAAACCACGTCTGGTTTCGAGATGCTGCCGGGGTCATGAGGTTAACCTCGACACCCCCTACCTCTGTCCAGAAGAGGGACACGAGAAGGCAATGCGGCTGCTGGTGCCAGTGAGTAAGTTTCTTTGGAAGAGTCAAGAGCGAATATACCTGCGAGTGCGAGAACAGTTTGTGATTTTGTTTTGTAATAAAGTCGGTGTTTTCCTGGATCCAAAAATATCTGTACCGTGTAGTTCATAACAATATAATGAAATTTTTAACGAGGCCGTCAAAATTCAATAATCATTGGGGTTATTGATTTCATTTTAAAATTGAGTTAGTTTTATATGAAATTAAATTAAAATGAAAATAAATGAACAGAAGTAAATAATCAAAAATAAATATCATTAATTAATTGCCCGTAATTGATTTTATGTATATTATGACATTTTAATATGATGGCATAGTTCACTGGGAGTTTTTTTTTTGTGCATTTTTATCATGTATGTATTTTATACTTGGAGTTATTAGATAACTATACTTATCTGTTGAAAATTTATACTTTAAATTAAGCGCAGTGGTCTTTTAATTCGCTGTACCCTAACTTGGTGACTAAGAGCGGATTTCATCATGTGATCTAAAAATAACCGTTGTTCTCCAGTGCTTATCCTACTATAACATATCAGCCCATTATGTCCTACTGCTGGGACTTAGGCCTCCCCTCAAGAAGAGGATGCTCGGAGCTTAATCCTCCACGCTGCTCAAAAGGTTAAGCACCTTTGGTTAACTGTCTAAATATCTGTTAACTTGTAACAGACCGACAATAGACCTGTTAAATAACCGTGGATTTTTTATGATAATTTACTCGCAAAATTATAAAATATTTAAAATATGAGTTATTTGAAATGGTTATTGTTGTAATAATAAATAATATTATTTGTCAAATGAGAGTTCCACTTATACACTGCTTTTTACATTCGAGACATTTCATTACTTAGAACTTTGCAGTGTTTTTTTTTTTAATATTAACTACCATAAACTATAGCTTTTGTATTATATTAAACACTTTCTTTCTGTTTTTCATTCTAGTTTCCGAAGTATCTGCACAGAAAGAAATACATCACTTACCTCGATAGGGCGTTGGGTTTAGAAGAATTGTTGAAGCAAGACAGAAGGACGCAAACCAAGGTTCTGTATTCAGCAGATTCAAGTTTAAATCTAGGATATGAAGCACAACACTGGCCTTGTGTACCAAGAAGAAAGAGTTATTTGTCATCTGCTGACAGCGTTCTAGATTTGCCTTCTTACAGATACGCTCCTTGTGAGTTTTCTATAGTTTATTATAAGATAATTGATTACACCCAATTTGTAGTATAATGAGTAACATTAGGATAGTAGTATTGTTTTATAGATCATTCGGTACAAACATCATACATTTTTCGGAAAAAAGCGACCTGAAAAGCACAAAACAGAAAATTCTCGTCTGAAATCAAAGTTTGGGATTCGACAATACCCAGGATGCCAACTCTCCTTAGTAATGTATATTAATATAATCTATAGTATATAAACAAAAGGTCGGGATCTTGAACAAGAATCAATAGTGTCACTACATAGTATAAAACAAAGTCGCTTGTCCGTCTGTCTGTCTCTATGTATGCTTAGATCTTTAGAACTTCGCAACGAATTTGGATGCGGGTTTTTTTAACAGACAGAGTAATGGAAGAGGAAGGTTATATGTATATGACATGCATAATATAGTAGAGAAACACTGATAATTTTAGAGGTTTCTAATGTGATGTCGTAAATAAACATATTTTTTTGCGCTTACATTGCAAACGCTGGCTGAAACCTACGAGATAGTTCAAAATAATATACTACAGTATTGTACACCTTAAAAAGGTCTACAAAAAAATTCGTGATGGTATATGTCTATCATCACAATAATCATTTTTTATCCAAAAATTGGTGTAAATAAGTATTCCAACACAGAAAAGATTTTTGCGGTATCCACTTCATTGTTACTTGCTATCAGATGGCCCTGTAGCATTTCTTTTTCTACAAGCAGAAATGATATAAAAATACAGTCCACGCGGACGAAGCCGGGGGCGGTCGCTAGTATGAATATAAACAGCAACTCGTATTAACCGTCGCTTATGCGGTCACAGTTCCACAAAGCGCTTTTAGCGATTACAATGTGTTTCAATGATCTTTAGCATTATAACACGTGAGTCGCTTACGAAAAGCATGAACAGTTGTTTTAAGTAAATAAAATGTATCCCTCATAGAAGCATAATACATCCACTCGTTTTAAAATTAACATACGACAGTTTTTTATAATACAAGTGTGGATAGTAGATAATTCCCAGCGAGTGTTTTTAGGACACGAGTTGGAAATTATCTTTACGCACCTATACCTATCATACAACGTTTTACAATGCATTATGGGAGGATATAAACAAATAGATTTTCATTTTACTTCCGTTGATTAATATTTTTATAAATATAAAAATACTTTTCTCCACTCACTGAGCATCTCTTTCGATTCAGGTGCCAAGTGGCTGTCATTTGCTATTTGTGTTTCTTGAAGAATGTCATCCGACGTTAAATCTAACAATTCATCACCTTAACTAGACATTTTATTGTTTTCACTTGTAAAACTCAAAACATTCTATTTTATTCCGTATTTGCGTGAGCGTACAAAAGTAATTCAGATAAAAAGGAATTGGCGGGTTTCAAGATGACATCAATTCGACCAAACAGAGCCAATCGCGCGTGCAGTAACAGTCCGCGCTAAGTAAGTTGTTTTTCGGGCAAAGGTCGCTTCAAAAGGAACGCTGTCTGTAAAAAAGGCACAGAAAGGGACACATTCTGTGCATATTCATTGTGAAAATAGTTTCAGAACTGTTGGACTGGGGCGGTAAAGATATACTAGTCGCAGCCTTAGGAAACGAGTACTACAAATGGTCGTGGCGCAGTCAGAGTTTAGCTGGACGGGGCGTCGCTCATGCTGCCGTCAATGTCTGCAAGTTCGACCCCAGTGGAAGATTGCTTACGGTACATAATGCATCTTGAATACTTAGACTGTCATATTTCGACAGTTAACAGGTACCCTTCCGCCCTACTGTGCGATTAGAGAACCACGGAGTCAATAAGAAACGTGTAATTGCTGCACAGTTACTGACAACTGCAGACCCTAAGGTCAAAGGTTCTATTCACGCCCTGGCCAAATACTAGTAACAAAGTCGAACACCCGCTTGTAGTTTGTTTTTGGCTAAGCCAACAAATATTTCATATTATAGGTTTGTGATACTTTCAATCACAGCGCAATTCGAACATTAGCGATCCCTCGATCCCTAGATCGCAAGCGTTCGAATTGTTTACTTGTCACATTTGTACTTCGTACACACATTCCTTCTACATGGACCGCAATCTGCGCCCGCGTGCCAGGGATTGCCGCGTTCAGGTGAATCTATCGCCGTTGACAAAGATCGTCGTGTCCGGTCGCGTTCCACGAGTGTTTGGAGTAACGTATTAACATTGTTAATTAATTATTAATATAAATACAGAACAAATATTAGAAATAGTGCTATAATAAGAATTATAATAATACATGGGACATCCCACACAGCGCCGCCTAGTCCCAAAATAAGCAAGTATTATGCTTGTATTATGGGTACTAAACAACTGGTATACATACTTATAATTCTTTTTTATAACATATACATATACTTTTTACACCGAGACACGGAACAAACAAACATGTTCATGCACACAAATATTTGTCCCGGACGGGAATTGAACCCGCGACCTTCAGCTCCGCAGTTAGGATCTCTAACCACTCGACCATTCGGTCAATCATGTCATGCTATACTCGTCGGATATGTCTCGTCTCATATTATTGTCATAAACCTAACATATTATTTCTTTTTTGGTTATAGCACTGATAAAATTAATACAATTTTATCTTCTCCGGATTTGGAATCCATCATATTTTTACTAATCTTAGGTCTGTTCTCTACGAAAACTAACTGATCAATGAAAAAAACGCTCCGTTGAATAGTTGCTTATAGGTACACATTGACTAACCGATTGGCCGAAATGGTTACAGACCCTAACTGCGGAGTCGAGGGTCGCCATTCGATTCCCGCCTGAGACAAGTATTTGTGTGCATGAACATGTCTATTTGTTCCGTGTCTGGGTGTAAAAAGTATCTGTATACGTATATGTTATAAAAAAGAATATTCAAGCATGTATACCATTTGTCTAGTACCCCATAGTACAAGCATAATACTTGCTTACTTTGGAGGTAGATCACCAGAGGTAGATAGTGCTGTGTGGAAAGTCCCAGGTGTTGTTATCTAGTCGGAAGTCTAGATTGGAACGACTCGCTTAATTAGATTAACTAAAAACAAAATTACAATCGGAGTTTATCTGTAGGTGCTTATATTCGCATAATTATCCTGTTTCCAGTTAGGTACAGTGCTGGGTGTCGTCGAAGTTCATCAAGTAGCAAGATGCAAATCGATTGCGAGGGACTATTGCGCCTGCGCCCCTGCCCTCAGAGAGTTCTGCGCCATCACCGCGTTGCACTGGAGCCCCACAGGAAATGCATTCGCTACGTGTGTATATTATATATTTACTACTTGACTATTAATACAGTCATTACAAAGCTCACAGCTCTTTCCAGAGAGCTTTTCGAAATTAGGATCTGTTAGTATTTCCAAAATTATTTAGGTAGTGTAAAATGACTTCAAGAGAATACCGCCGAAACTCCTTGTCGCGTTTTTTTCCACAAACTCCAAAACTTTTCAGCAGCAACGGGAGCATGTCACTACCTGCAAGATGGCAAAAAGTTACCGAACAAAATGGCTCATATAATAATATACTTTAATTAAAAGTAATTAAACTAAAAAAAACGCCTTGAATTTATTAAAATACGAAAAGACTTTCTCAACTACCTAGTACGTGCGTTCCCAAAAATCAACTAGTGGCGTACTTTTTTATCGCCTACATTTTTGTGGTCATGTCACGGTATGTCAATGTACAAGCATGACTGTACTATATATTTTTTTATTATTTGTTCGATGAGAGACTTTTACACAACACGACTTAAAGAAGGATCATTTTCGAATTCACCCTTTCAATGTATTTTTCGCATAGAGTAAATATAGACAGCAACGTTGGATTTTAATAGTCAGAAATGTCACTTCACAGTATCGAAAATGTCAAACGCAATTTCGGGGGGGGGGGGGTGAAGACCGGCCCGCGGGGATTTCGCGGGGGTGAAGACTAGCGCGCGTGGACCTCGCAGATTAAAACTTGCCATCTTGCACCAGCTAGCTAGAGTATGAGTAGTTCTGAGTGGTTAAACGGTAAAAGCAGAAGAGGGCTTCTAGCAAGATTGCTTCTAGTCAATTCGTACTTATATGATTTATCGTAACTCAGTCGGTGGTAGGTATTTTAACACCAGAATAAAATTATTTGTCTGTCATTATTATAGCGGTTGTTCCCGTGGGATCGTTTGCGCATGGTCGGTGGAAGCTCAACTGGTGGGAAGTGCCCGTGGTAGCGGCCATGTTGCAGCTGTGAAGGTGTCACCTGATGCTAGAATGGTCGTCAGCGCACCGTTGCGTTCCCGTTACGTGCAAATTTGGTCATGGCCAAATCTGCAGCCATATCGAATGCTCGATATCACTGGAATCGTAAGGGTAAATATAATAATAATGATAACATATACATCATAACGACGTCTAGGCCCCAAACTAAACATTAGCTTGTATTTTGGGTGTCAAGCGAAGACACCAGTAGTGTAAAATTGGGGAGTCTGGCTCACATTTTGTATGGTATATAATTGGGGAGTCTGGCTCACTTTTTCGTTATTTGCGGAAAACCGTGGTCCGTTTTAAAAGTCTCGCTTCGCTCTCACGGACCACGGTTTTCAGCAAATAACGAAAAAGTGAGCCAGACTCCCCAATTATATACCATACAAAATGTGAGCCAGACTCCCCAATTTTTTTTCTCGGAAAACACGATCTCTCATTTTGAGGTGAAAGAAATTTTATAAAACACTCACCGTTACGACAACCGATAACTTTAAACACATGACAAATTTCAACACCAACAAAATTTTTACTCTTAAATATTTTACTATAAGTCACAACACGACAACACGAGTTGATTGCAGGACGTCGATTTACTAAATGGTAAATCAAGTATGTCCCTACTCTACACCTAATCCCAATTAAAAACCGGATAAGTCCGTTTAGCATATATTATTGAATTTTACTTAATAAGTAGATGAAAAGAAATATACTTCTCACTAGAACTATAATAATTTTTTTATAACAACTTTGTCACCTAAGATTAACTAAATTATTTAAAAACTTATGCATTAATTATTACGCTGTTTTTTTTTTATTCGATTGTATTTATTTCATTAGAACTACAATAATTTTTTACAACCTTTTTTTCTCGTATAAATTGCTTAATTAATTAAAACTATAAAATGTTTTCTTACTTAATATTATTGCTGTAATATCGTATTCAATTTAACTTTAAAAAAAATATTTTGAAATACAGATTTAGACCCTTTCGGAAACAGAATACTTACACACTTCCATTAAAAGTAATAAGGACTTTTGTTCCAAATTATGAATGAATTATTGTTTTGACAAAGACACGTGTATGGTACAGTTAACAATACGTTTTATCAGCGTTTGAGAAGTTACAATTTTATTATTTAAAAGAGTCTATTTATGAAATAATATAATAAACTTTAATAGAATAAACATAAATGACGATCAAGTAATAGTTCACGACTTTATTAATAAATACTAACTGACTGAAAAAAAAGCTGATGACATATTTTGCAAATTTACAAAAAAAATTAAAATATTATAAAATATTTGTATGTATAGAAACTTAAAAAGTTTTTTTGATGTCGTGTAATGATTAAATAGTTTAAATTAAAAAATATTTTTTATATTTCTCGTTGACTGTATACATCACACATCAAATGTTTCATTCACAAATGTTTTCACTGTGTTAAGACTTTGGTTTCAAATTATGAATGAATTATTGTTTTGACAAAGACACGTGTATGGTACAGTTAACAATACGTTTTACCTGCGTTTGAGAAGTTAAAATTTTATTATTTAAAAGAGTCTATTTATGAAATAATATAATAAACTTTAATAGAATAAACATAAATGACGATCAAGTAATTGTTCACGACTTTATTAATAAATACTAACTGACTGAAAAAAAAGCTGATGACATATTTTACAAATTTACAAAAAAATTAAAATATTATAAAATATTTGTATGTACAGAAACTTAAGAAGTTTTTTTGATGTTGTGTAATGATTTAATAGTTAAAATTAAAAAATATTTTTTTATATTTCTCGTTGACTGTATACATCTAACATAAATGTTAAGAATGTTTCATTGTTTTAACTATGACACGTGTAAGTTTTTCGTATCTTTAACCCTGAACGAACAAAAATGCTTTGTACATGCAAAGTGCTAAAAATGGCTTTAGGAAATAAGTTTCTCATGTTTTATGATTTTCAAGTCTCGACTTGCGTTTATAAAACGGAACTGGGTTACGATAATTTTTTTCTATCATGTTTTTATAGTTTTGTTTTTAAACCTTGAAGACAGTTTACGCGTGTATCAAAGCGTATATAAGCCATACTCCAAGCTTATTCGACACCAGTCTACGATAGGCGAAGTTCCTAGTAGTAACAAAAATACAAAGTGTTCTTGCAAAAACCAAACACCAAGTAATACTTCAGTGGTACCATGGCTGAAATGTGAGTATAAAAATGTAGGTATATTACATTATTTTCAAACTTTTATAAATATTCATTATATTTTTTATAAAATAATCAATTGTTATTTCATGTTTTTATAGCATTAATTTTTTACTGATTATACTACGTTGAAAATTGTGTTTAAAAATTTGATTGCGATATTAACATTCTATATAAATTACGGTTTTGATTTTTACGTAGGTAAAAGCATGCATGATTATAATAGAAGTGGAAAAATATGTGTTTTTTTTTTCTTTTATAAATACACATTATATTTTTATGAAAATGCTCATTTGTTACTTTATGTTTTACGTTAATTTTAACTGATTACATTACATCGATTATTGTGTTAAATTAATTTTCTATAAAAACTACGACTTCGATTTTTAGGTAAAAGCCTCTACGATTGTAATAGAACTGGGAAAAAAATTGTATATTGCGTAATTATTTTAAGTGGTCTTGTTTTTTATTTGTTATAGAAACCTTCCAACTATATTCGATTCTGATGAGGGTTTATCGTCAATATCACCTAGTACATCTAAAAATTTAAAACGCAAATCATCTAAGAAATGTTTAAAGAAAACACGCACCGATTTCATGAAGGATCTTTTCGGAGACGAAAGTGATACTGAAATATGTGTGAAGAAAACTGAATTATCGGGTATTTTATGGAAGCGAGTTGCTAATGGAATGACAAAACAGACTGAAAACAATGCGAATGGGGAATTCTTTTTGGAATTAAAACTTTACTATACGTCCGAAATCGAGAAATTACCAGATGATACTCGTTGGAAATTCGCTTTGATAAATACGAAAATTAAATTACAAAGAGAGTCTGATGACTTTAAATATTTGCAACGTCTTTTATTGAACATAAAAGATAAATTTGCAAAATCTGAAGCACAATTTATTCCTGAAAAGAAAAAGTAAAATATTATTTTCTTAAACTTACCGATTTAAATAACGTGTTATTTTCATACTTTATGTATTTCGTGTAATAGAATATAAGCCTACATTGTAATCAGTGTATTTTTTAATTAAAGATAAAAATTAGATTTTCTCTGAATTATCGGGTATTTTATGGAAGCGAGTTGCTAATGGAATGACAAAACAGACTGAAAACAATGCGAATGGAGAATTCTTTTTGGAATTAAAACTTTACTATACGTCCGAAATCGAGAAATTACCAGATGATACTCGTTGGAAATTCGCTTTGATAAATACGAAAATTAAATTACAAAGAGAGTCTGATGACTTTAAATATTTGCAACGTCTTTTATTGAACATAAAAGAGAAATTTGCAAAATCTGAAGCACAATTTATTCCTGAAAAGAAAAAGTAAAATATTATTTTCTTAAACTTACTGATTTAAATAACGTGTTATTTTCATACTTTATGTATTTCGTGTAATAGAATATAAGCCTACATTGTAATCAGTGTATTTTTTAATTAAAGATAAAAATTAGATTTTCTAGGTTTAAGTATAAATTAACGAGCAATGCTTACAAAGTAAATAGTAGATAACTTGGTTTACATATGGTATTGTATTACCTATTTTTTTTTTTTTTTACTTTGGATGCAATCTGATAAAACTACATATTTTGATTTTATTATTGTGCACTACGATATTTTATTAATATGACGAATAAAATATATTGTAATATTTGTGGCATAAATGTTACAAAGAAAATATACTATGCTCATCTTAGAACAAACTTACATAAAAAAAATTGTTTGTTACAAAGCCACATTGATAATGTACGGCTTATAAATTCGGCATTTAAAAACAGACTACTTTCTTTTAGAATAGATGGTATTCATGATAGGTATTTACTTCCAGAAGATTTTTTAAATGATGTACGAGTTTCGGTGAATAAATTAATTAAATATATTCTTCATCAACATAATAGCTGTAAAATAAATTTTGAATTGTTTTGTTATTATTCTTTACCACACCAAATAAAGACCGAGTTGAAATCATTTACAGTGAAGTATAAGAAATTTTATCACAATACTGATATCAATGAATATTATAACCATGTTAAAGCTACACTCATTCGGAAATGTAGCGAATTTCAATTAAAAGATTCGGGTTGGTTTATTTCCAGTGTATCTCATCTTGAAATGAATATAAATAAATACACACCATTACGAGGGGGTTCTTACATACCATTACCTAAAAATATTCAGAGTACGAAAAGTTGTTTAAACATTAAAAACACTGACTCTCATTGTTTTTTATGGTGTGCAGTTGCATCTTTATTTCCAGTGAAAAAAAATGGTACACGCACTGCATCATATCCAGATTACAAACAAATATTTAAAATAGATGGGATGAATTTTCCTCCTACTAATAGAGATATAAAGATATTCGAAATGAATAATCCAACATTTACAGTAAATATTTACGGATTAGATTCAAAAAATCAACTTGTAGGCCCGCTCTACAAGACAGAATATCGTAGTATAAACCATATTAATTTATTATATATAGAAAATTCTCAACATGGGCATTATTGTTTAATAAAAGATTTTGAACGGCTTATTAGACACCAAGTAACGAGGCATAAAGGCAAAATATATTTTTGTGATGAGTGTATGTTATTTTTTTCCTCATATGATAGTATGGAGATGCATAATTGTGCTCGAATTAAAACGGTATTGCCCAGACCTGGTACAATCTTACAATTCACTCACTACGAGAGATTGCAACGTATTCCTTTCGTTATCTATGGTGATTTCGAAACTATGTTATTACCTCTTAATAACAACCAGAACTGTGAAACTAAATACACAAAATTAACAAAAAGACACGTACCAATAGCATTTGCTTATTATATATGTTGTGCATATGATTCGAGTTTAAATAAATTCATTTCATATCGAGGAAAAGATTGCGTTCATATATTTGTAAAGTCATTAACGGAACATGTTAACGAAATTCATAGAATTAATACGACTGAAAAGAAAAAAATGATTCCGTTATCATTGCAACAACAAATTGAATACAATAGCGCCACTCACTGTTATATATGTAATAATTTACTATTGGGTGATGTAGTTCGCGATCACTGTCACAGAACAGGCGTATACAGAGGCGCAGTACACTCACATTGTAACTTGCTTTTAAAGACTTGTACGTTCATTCCATTTTTCTTTCATAACTTAGCGGGGTATGATTGTCATTTATTTATAAAAGAGCTTAGTGAATCTGATGGCAGGATAGAGGTGATACCTAAAGGGAAAGAAAAATATATTTCTTTTACTAAATTCATAAAAAATGTATACGATGTTCGTGAGTCATATATTCCTCTCAGATTTGTTGATTCTTGTCATTTTCTCAACACGAGTTTAGATAAATTATCTAAAACATTAGAGTATGATAAATTTTTGAATCTCAGACGCTTTTTCTCTGATAAAAATAAATTTCGATTAGCATGCCGTAAGGGAGTGTATCCGTACGAATATATGGATAGTTTAGATAAATATAATGAAACAGTATTGCCACCGAAACAAAGTTTTTATAATACTTTAACATCAAATCATATTTCAGACGATGATTATAAACATGCTTTTGATGTATGGGAAAAATTTTCCATATGCAATTTAGGACAATATACTGATTTATATTTAATGATCGATGTTCTATTATTATGTGATGTATTTGAAAATTTTCGTACTGTTTGCCAAAAAAATTATAAACTAGATGCAGCTTTTTATGTAACCGCTCCTAGTCTTAGCTGGGACGCAATGCTTTTAAATACTGGTGTAAAATTAGAATTAATTTCTGACATTGAAATATATCAAATGCTTGAACAAGGCATCCGAGGCGGATTATCACAGTGTTCTTTACGATATGCAAAAGCTAATAATATTTATACTGAAGACTACAGGGAAGATAGACCAAATACTTATCTTTTATATTTAGATTGTAATAATTTATATGGATACGTGATGATGAAAAACTTACCGATTTCAGAATTCAAACTTTTACAAAGTGATGAATTATTATCTTTTGACATAGATTCATGTCATGAAAATTCAGACATTGGATTTATATTAGAGGTTGATTTAATCTATAACGAGGACTTACATGACTCTCACAAAGATTTACCATTTGCACCAGAAAAAATGAAACCTCCTGGAGGAAAGACTTATAAATTGATCGCAAATCTGTACAATAAATATCACTATGTTATTCATTATATGCATTTAAAACAGTGTTTAAAGCATGGTTTGATATTGAATAAAATTCATAAAATTCTTTCATTTAAACAAAGTAATTATTTAAAACAATATATAGATTTGAATACAAGTTTGCGTCAATCCTCACAATCTACGTTTGAACAAGATTTTTTTAAATTGTTCAATAATTCAATATTTGGAAAAACTTTAGAAAACAAGCGGAAGCAAATATCTGTAAAATTAGTTGATCGATGGAGTGATGAAAAAAATTACACAAATAAATACATAGGTGCTGAAAAATTGATTGCTCAACCAAATTTTCATAATGTATCAATTTTTTCTGAAAATTTCGCAGCAGTTCAGATGGACAAGTCGGAAATTTTACTTGACCGTCCTATATACATAGGATTTACTGTACTAGAATTAAGTAAATCCCATCTTTATAGCTTTCACTATTCTTTTATTAAACCAAAATATGGGGATAGAGCACAACTGTGCTACACCGACACTGACAGTTTATTATATTACATAATACCTACAAATGATTGTATTTATAAAGATCTAAAAGAAAATCTTGAATTATTTGATACAAGCAATTTTAGTAGGAACAATATTTATGATTTACCACTAGTAAATAAAAAGGTACCAGGTCTGTTTAAAGATGAATTAGGAGGGACAATCGTTGATGAATTTGTAGGTTTAAGATCTAAACTATATTGTATAAAAACCGAAAACGATGAAATCAAAAAGGCAAAGGGAGTTAGCAAAGCAGTGTTAAATCTTTTAACTACAGACGAATACAAATCTACTCTTAAAACTAACAATACATTGCGCTCATGTATGAATGTATTTAAATCAATCAAACACACGATATTCTCGCAAGAAGTAAATAAATCCGTGTTGAATGCTAATGATGATAAAAGATTAATAATTGATAAATATAACACATTGCCTTGGGGACATTACAAATTATTTTAAGTATGCTATGTACAAATATATCTGATATTTTTTATAACCAAAGTGTACATCTATAAAAATATGTATGTATTTTTACCATTAAATTAAGTATATTACTGAGTTCATCTCTGTTTTTATTTCATAACCCTATAATTCTTTAAGAGACTACAACGTTTATGCTGAATAATGATTCACCATAATAATAATAATAATAATAAATATTATTATCGAAAGAGAAAAAAAGGTTTTGGATTTTTCAATGATATGCTGAATAAATTACCGTTTGAGCTACATGTACCCGGTTATCAGTTTTGCGGTCCTGGAACTAAACTCAAAGATCGATTAGCACGAGGTGATATGGGTATTAATCCACTTGATTCAGCTTGTCGCGAACATGATATAGCGTATTCGAAAAACAGAGATAATGTTCATATGAGAAATCAGGCTGATCGTATGCTAGCATCAAAAGCGATGAAACGAGTATTTAATAGAGATGCATCAATGAGTGAAAGAGCAGTTGCGTTAGGCATTGCGTCCGCGATGGGTGCCAAGTCAAAATTAGGTCTTGGTATCACAAATAAAAATAAAACAAAGAAAAAAATTAAAAGATCAAAGAAACCTTTCAAGCATGTTATTAAAATAGCTAAATCATCTATGTCTAAAGGATCTGATCCTATAAAATCTGCACTGAATGGTGTTCGTAAAGTGATTCGTCAAGTAGGAGGGAAAAAAAATATCAATTGTCCTAGAATTTTACCTCTGCCACAAAAAATTGGTGGAGTACTTCCTTTTTTAATACCACTTTTTGCTGGATTAAGTGCAACAGGTGCTTTGGCTGGTGGAGCTGCTGGAATCGCGAAAGCAGTCAACAATGCTAAAAATGCTGTAGAACAACTTAAAGAACAAAAAAGACATAATGAAAAAATGGAAGCGATATCTTTAGGAAAAGGAATGTTTCTTAAACCTTATAAGAAAGGTTTAGGTATTTATATAAAACCTTCAAAAAACTATTAACACTACCAAACAGAGCTCTTACAAATATTGATTTAACAAAATATGCTAGAATTTTAAATATTCCTAACTTTAGAGGTGTTTTTATGAGAAATGATTTACCTAACTCACCTCCTTGGACACATGAATCTGGTATAATAAACTTAGATAGTAAAGATGGTCCTGGAACTCACTGGGTAGCTTATAAGAAAAAAAACAATTGTGTCTATTATTTTGATAGTTTTGGAAATTTACCACCTCTATCAAATTTATTATCATATTTAAAAGTGCAAAATGTAAAATACAATTATAAAAAATATCAAAGCTTCAATACATTCAATTGTGGACATTTGTGTCTTAAATTTCTTAGTGATAATTTAACTTAAATATATATCAGAACGTCAACTCATTATAGATTCAGTCATGAGTGAATCATGGACATTAACGTTAAGCGGTGTTGGACCCGTTTTAGAAGCACAATATTTTCCTCCTATTGAATTATCATCAAAAAACTATGTGCTTGGTTTAGTAGAATTCTTAACTTTTAATTCCATTCCCAATATCGATGAAAGAAATAACAAATTCTATATCGATGACAAAGTTATTGTAATTCCACCAGGTAGTTACGAAATCGAAAACATTGAAAAATATTTAACTGATGCATTAGATAAATTTAATATTTTCATATCGATAAAGCCTGATGAAAATCAATTGCGATGTAAAGTGAGATGTAGTAAAAAAGTTGATTTTACCCATAAAGATTCTTTGGGAAATTTGTTAGGATATTCTCCTAGAATTCTAGATCCAAACGTTGATTATTTATCAGATATACCTGTTTCCATAATCAAAGTAAACGCTTTGCGAGTAGAATGTAACATAACAGGAGGGGCGTATATTAATTCTAATCAAGCTCACATTATTCACGAATTTTTCCCCACGGTTCCACCTGGATATAAAATAGTAGAAGTACCATCGCAAGTCATTTATCTTCCTGTTATGGTTAAGGCAATACATAATATTCAGTTGAAAATAGTCGATCAAGACGGAGATCTAGTAAATTTCCGAGGAGAAATTATAACAGTGCGATTACATCTTAAGTCAATAGCATAGAATGGGTGTGGTTTATAACAGTAAAACCTATTCATATAATAACAACAGAAAATGGGTTTATCCACCCACTCGAGTTCGACCATTGAATCGGTTAACACATCGGAACATACAATTTCTAAAAGGGCTTGGCTTAAGACTTGTTTCAAACTCAATAAAAACAAAATAAAACTTAAATTTTTCTGTTTAATCTGCATTTTACCATGGAAGAACAAGAAGAAATTTTAAATATACAAAAAAGTGTATTATTCGATGAATCAATAGAACATTACGAGTTTCATGCTCATCGTCCATATGCATTAACCACTTTCAACAACAATGATGAAATTCGCATTACTGTTCAACATCAAGATGCTTGTATACTACCCAGCAAAAGCTTTCTACATCTTACCGGAAAACTTATGAAGAGCAATGGTGAGGTTAGCGTTAACACGAATCTCGTAAATATGGGATTATGCTTTTTGTTTGAAGAATTACGTTATGAGTTAAATGCTGTTGAAATTGATCGCAATAAAAACGTTGGTTTAACAAGCCTTATAAAAACATTCATTTCCGCTAGCCCAAATCAAACTACATATCTTGATAATGCTGGATGGAACACAAATACAACTAAGGACATTGTTGATACCAAAGGATATTTTGATGTCTCGATTCCACTCAATTTGTTACTCGGGTTTGCAGAAGATTATAATAGAGTAATAGTGAATGCAAAACATGAACTTATTCTTACCAGAGCTAATACAGACGTAAATGCGATCGTACAATCAGAAAAAAATGTTGATAAAGATGTAAAAATATCCATTTCCAAAATAGAATGGTTAATGCCATATGTTAAATTGTCCGACTTTGCAAAAGTAAATTTACTTAATTATATCGTCAAAGATCCTCCTATACAAATAAGTTTTCGGACTTGGGAACTATATGAATATCCATTATTACCTACGACTACAAACCATGTATGGGTTGTAAAAACATCTACACAACTAGAGAAACCTCGATACGTTATCTTAGGATTCCAAACGGGTCGAAAGAATATACACACAAAAGATGCAAGTTTCTTCGATCATTGTGACATTCGTGACGTTAAATTGTATTTTAATTCTCAAACATACCCTTACGTTAACCTTAATATTGATTTCGAACGAAACCAATATTCACTGTTGTATGATATGTATGCTCAATTTCAAAGCTCTTACTTTGACAAGAACAGGTGTAAACCATTATTGTCAAAAAAGGAATTCAAGGAAATGGCTCCACTTGTTGTATTAGATTGTTCCAAACAAAATGAAACATTAAAAACAGGACCTGTAGACATACGTATAGAATTTGAATCAGAAAAACAATTTCCTCTGCAAACATCTGCTTATTGTTTAATCATACACGATAGAATAATTGAGTACAATCCAATCAGCAGCGCAGTACGCAAATTGTTGTAAAGTAGAGTGGTTGTGTGTTATTTTATATTAAATCAAAATGGAAATATTCAATTTATGTGAGAAAGACATTGAAAAAATACCTATAGATATATTAATCAAACGTTATGGTCACTACATTCATTTATTGTATCATAATGATCGACTACCCAAATCAGTGTTGGATAATGATGATGTGAAGCCTTATTATACTCCTTGCACTATTCATTCTTACGGTGATAATACATCAAACGATCAAGATGAACTCGATAGTCCACTTTTCATGCAAGCGTATTGTAAATTGTGTACGAAGAAAAAAGTATTCAAAACCGATTGATAATTTTTATTTTCTAATTTTGTTAACAATTACCTAATAAATTTTTTACCCATATTTTATGTTTTTTATTTTATATACATAAACTATATACAAATGATTTCTTATTCAGTTTGCTACATCATGAGGTTCATAAAGCAACAAACCGTATTACCTGTAGAGAACCTTGATAATCTTATTGTACCTACCACATCAGAAAAAAACCGTCGACATGGTAAACTATTACCTAATAGCATAAGATCGATTTTTTGCGGTCCCTTCAACTGTGGGAAAACAAATGCTTTGTTAGCGATTATTACACACATGAATGGATTAAGATTTTCGAATATTTACATTTATTCAAAATCCATACATCAATTAAAATACGAACTTCTTAAGAAAGTAATTGCTACTGTTAGTGATATTGGTTACTATATTTTTCAAGAAAATGATGAAATAGTGAAACCTAAAGATATTCTCCCTGGTTCCATCATTATTTTTGATGATATTGTTTGTGAAAAACAGAATAATGTAAAGGAATACTTTTGCATGGGGAGACATCAAGATGTTGATTGTTTTTATCTTTCACAAACTTACTGTTGTGTTCCTAAGCATTTGATTCGTGACAATACTAATTTATTGGTAATATTTAAACAAGATGATTTAAATTTAAAACACATTTACGATGAGCATGTAAATAGTGACATGACTTTTAAAGAATTTAAGAAACTATGTTTTAAATGTTGGAACGTAAAATATAGCTTTGTTGTGATTGATAAGGAGAGTTCTTTAGAAAACGGTCGATATAGGAAAGGGTTTGACACCTTTATAAATATAAAGAGTCCACATTAGTTATAACCAGTTGCAGTTTGTCGTACTAAACACAAACACCATGGAAGTTCAAAGTATTAAAAAACAACAGGACACTTTACGTAAAATCAGAAAGCTTGGCAATGTGATAAGAAAAAAGCATAAATTATTGAAATTGCATAGAAAAAACACAGAAAACACTTTAAACGAAGTCTTTAGACCTTTGACTACTTCTTTAAAGAAAATTAGTGTCACTACACCGAATATTGCACCTAAGAAGGAAGAAGAGCATAAAGAAAATAATAAATATGATGAGCACTATGTAACACATAAAAAAGAAACAGAATCCATGAATACAACTTCAAAAGATGAAAAAACTACTAATATCGATGGTGATGATGATGATTCATTCTTTGACGTAGAAGAACATGAAGAAGAAGAAAAAAACGATTCTTTACAAAAACCAAATCACAGTATTTTATCATATTTATCTTTATTAAAATCTAAAAATCATAAAGATTTAGATCAAATTTATGGTGTGAGACAATTAAAGGGAAAACGCTTAATGTTAGGAAATACACCTATCTATTTTGAAAAAGACAAAATTCTAATAGCAAACAAAAATTATCCCGCTACAGTTGGTTTATTAGAATTGATTTTCAAAAAAGTACCTAACAATAATGCTATAATAGATAGTGATATTGAAAATTACGCAGAAATCATTACAGCTACTAATGCGCATCGTAAACATTTTAAAGATGATGGTGCTCTCCGTATAAACAATACCTCAAAATATATTAACATAATTTCGAGGTTCGCTAATGAAAAGATAGGTAGTGGGGTTTCTAACAATAATACCTTATTACCCACCAATATGTCAACTCCTAGAGTTGGTTTGAATTTCAATTATGTGTATTGGGATAATCCTAATGAGTTGGTAGATCGTTTACGACTTCTATTAGCATCAAGAGCGGCTAGCGGTTATGTCACCCATTCCAATGAAATAATTTCAATCCTAGAGGAATTGCGTGAAGCTAACATTATTTATTAACAAGATTTATCAACTATTTAATCATTCTCTCGAAGTATCTTGAGGAAGTACAATGAGTGTAGACGTATTTGGACGTCAATTATCTAAATCTTCAACAGGACGCCGTGGACCACAAGGAGAAGGATTTAAAATTAATATTGAGGGGAATTATGATATTGAAAATAAACGATTATGCAATGTGGGAGATGCTTTAGGAGACAGTGATGGTGTATCTTTAAAAATTGTGACAGGATTATTGTCCAATGAAATAAATATTATAAAACGTGAATATAATGAAAGATTTGATCAGTTGACTATCGATAATAATGAAATGAAACAAATATACTATTATTTAAAAACTCACTTAGACACAGTAAAAGAGAATTTAGAAAAAGACATTACCATCAATCATAACCTTTCTAAAACACATTCTAATACATTAACAAACATAGATCAAAGATTAACAGCATTGGAAAATACAAATAAATTATGAATAACTCCTACAAGACTTTAATTGCTGAAGAATTACATCGTGCTGCTCGTAGAAATTATCAACGACGTCACGTTGATATACGGGGATTAGATGAGACATGGCAAGCTGATATTGTTGATATGCAATCATATGCTTCTGTAAACGATAATTATAAATACATTCTAACGGTAATCGATAATTTTTCAAAATTTGGTTGGGCTGTGCCTTTAAAAACAAAAAATAGTAATAATGTTACCCAAGCAATGTTATCAATATTTACTACATCTGGTAGAATACCAAAAAATCTTCAAGTTGATAATGGTACCGAATTCTACAATTCTTTATTCAAAACACTTATGAATAGATATTCCATCAATATGTATTCTACTTATAGTAATTTAAAGGCTTCAATCTGTGAACGTTTTAATCGAACCTTAAAAAACAAAATGTGGAAGCGATTTACAGCGAGAGGTAGTTATCGATGGATAGATATTTTAAATGAATTATTAGATTCCTACAACAACAGTACACATAGAACTATAGCACTGAAACCAATAAATGTAAATAGATCGAACGAGAAATCAATATTAAGAAATATTTATAATAACAACGATAAGATGATGTTTAAAAAGTCTCAAAAATTAAAAATAGGCGATAAAGTGAGAATAAGTAAATATAAACATGTTTTTGAAAAAGGTTATACACCTAACTGGACTACTGAAATTTTTACTATAACCAAAGTTAATAATACTAGACCTGTTACTTATCAACTAAAAGATTATTTAAATTCACCAGTTTAAGGTTGCTTTTACAAAGAAGAGCTTTCAAAAACGAAATATCCTGATATTTATCTAATTGAAAGAGTTATAAAAAAAGAGGAAATAAAATATTAGTAAAATGGTTGGGATTTGATGGTACACACAATTCATGGATAAATATAGATGATTTGTAAATTATACTTGTCTAAACGTGTTTCAACGCTGAAATTACGTAATTTTATTGCGAGAGTAGGTTAGTCATTCTGCTGGCTAGTCGCTCACGAGCACTTGAATAATCTACACGTATTCGAATATTTAAGAAATCTCAAACAATTATGGAACTTATTATGGATATACAATGTTTTGTAAATGGAAAAAATGATCGTGATCGTGAAAGAACTAGCGGTTGCATCTGTTGAAGACAAAGAAGACAAAGAATATTGTATACTATTTAAACCACCATATCCTTGGTATAATTTGTCTGCAAAGTGTCGATCCACGAATTCATGGCTAACAAGAAACTATCATGGTATTTCGTGGGACTCTGGAGAAATAGATTATACACAACTCAACACAATAATAAATAACCTAATAAAAGAAGCTACATGTATATATGTTAAAGGCTTACAAAAAAAAATATGGTTTGAAGACTATATCAAGCAACTCGAAGACAAACGAATTGTAAATATAGAAGACATAGGATGTCCACCTTTACGAGAACTTCGTACGGACGTTTATGGACATCATCAGGCTTGTCACAGATACATTAATCAAGTAAATATTAATTGTGCGTTACAAAATGTAATAGAAATTAAGAAATGGTATAATTCTTTTTATAAAAATGAAAAATAAACCTATTTTACATTCAATAATTTGTTTTATTTCTTGTAAACCTTCTCTACATAGTTTCAATTAATTATGTATTTTTTATTCGTAAATATCAAAATATGAATTATGTTTGTATTATAGTCAAGAAATGAAATGCGTTTGTAGGTTGATGGAGCATAAATTTTACACGTTTAGAAATTATCTGTCTAGTTCATTTGTCGTTTTTTTTTACTGAGATCGTGTTTTCCGAGAAAAATTATTGAGAACTCTGGTTCATTTAGCATTTGCAGAAAAACCGTTGTCCGTGAGAGCGAAGCGAGACTTTTAAAACGGACAACGGTTTTAATTTTACACGTTTAGAAATTATCTGTCTAGTTCATTTGTCGTTTTTTTTTTTACTGAGATCGTGTTTTCCGAGAAAAATTATTGAGAACTCTGGTTCATTTAGCATTTGCAGAAAAACCGTTGTCCGTGAGAGCGAAGCGAGACTTTTAAAACGGACAACGGTTTTTGTAGTATATAATTGGGGAATCTGGATCACTTTGTATGGCTATAAAATTGGGGAGTCTGGCTCACTTTTTCGTTATTTGCTGAAAATCGTGGTCCGTGAGAGCGAAGCGAGACTTTTAAAACGGACAACGATTTTCTGCAAATAACGAAAAAGTGAGCCAGACTCCCCAATTTTATAGCCATACAAAGTGAGCCAGACTCCCCAATTATATACTACTGACACCACGTATATATAACAGCCAAGACCCGGTACCAGTATCAATATTCATAATATAAATACTGACCCGACCTGAGATTCGAACCCGCGACCTCCAGCTTCGTAGACAGGGTCGCTACCCACTAGGCTAAGCGGTCGGCGTATGAAAGTATATTAAAACACACAATTTATGTGACTAAAAATGACAACCTACATAAATTATACATAAGAAGTATAGTAGGTACACGTTCGTGAAATGATTTGTAACTTTACTTTTGTTTTGTTGTCAAAATTGAAACAAAAATCTGATTTTCTTATCATTGAATCCGTTAATAATAGGTTAATTAGTGAAAACTGAAAATATCTAGAACTTATTTCAGGGTTTATAAAAATAATAATAAATTTCAAAATTCAAATTCAAAAAGTTTTTATTCAATATAAGATGTTTATCACACACACTTATTGAAAGTCAAAATTAATTGATTATAATATGATGAATACCTTGGATATCCCACACAGCGCCATCTAGTCCAAAAGTAAGCGAGCATTATGCTTGTATTATAGGTACTAGACAACTAATATACATACTCAAATATCTTTTATTATAATATATACATATATAGGTATTTTACATCCACACGCGGAATAAAATAGACATGTTTATGGACACAAATATTTTCCCGGGCGGGAATCGTACCCGCGACCTTAGGTTCTGCAGTTAGGATCTCAAACCACTCGGCTAATCAGCCTGTGTTAAATTTAACGTGAAAAAATAATCAATGCGAAGATGCGTCCAGATTTGCTCGATTTCTATCGATCGATAAGACGGAATGAATCTTGGTCGCATTATCCTCTAAATAGAGCAGTTACAAAATAAAACAAAGACTTATTTATTGTTCATAAATAATTTTACGATTTATTTAGACGCTGTCGTGGCACCCATGGCGCAGCGCACTGCTTAGCGTGGGATGTGCAACAGAACCAGGACGCAGCACATTGGCCTTGTGGGAAGCTGCGGGTGGCAGACTGAGGCACAGTGCCGTATTGGATCTACGTCCGCACTTACTGGACGCGGCGTTGTATAGTCCTAGAACGGGAGAACTTGTGTTGAGCTTATGGTATCCTGGTAAGAAAGAAAAAAAATGTATAATTGATAATAAATATGTGCGAATCGGACTTGTAGGGTTCCATATTACCGTACAATAGACACATTTCTTGTATGGGTCCCCTTTTAATTTTTACATGAAAATTTCAAGTGCCTACCAACCTATTACGGTTCAGACGATACAATCTTCTAATAGACGCGCTAGACGGTGAGACGGATGGACGGGCAGCAGAGCCTTAGTAATAGGGTTCCCATAGTACCCTTCGGGTACGGAACCCTGTATAGAAAAACCGAATTACGTAACATTTTGTGTTTTAAAGTAAATCAATTCTATAATTTCTAAATGCTTATTTTTTTACCGAGTTCAAAAAGAAGAAGCTTTTATTTTCGTTTGTATATGTTTTTTTTTAACTTCATGCTATCCAAGGGAAATTATTGATTTGGGTCCAATTTTCTAAAATCAAGTTTTCATCAGATCTCCACGTTTTGAGGTCCTAGGAAGCCACTCTGATCATTTTCGGCTGGACGTCCGTATGTTTGTGTATGTCACTTGAGAACGGATTGACCGATTAAGACCCACGATACGGCGTTTGAAAGGATTCATCGAGATTTAGATCTGATTAAATTTTGAGGTCAATCGGTCGAGCTGTTTCAAAATTAATAAAAAATAAAACAAAAAAAAAATTACGTTATTTTAAATAACTTTGAAATGTTTCCTATCGATCTACTTGAGATCTTATATACGTTTTTTGTACATAAAAAACTGCGTCAAGTGCCGCCAAAAATATCAAAATCGGACGACGCGTTCAAAAGATATCGCTGTTCACAAATTTTCAAAAACGTGTTTTCTTAACATAACTTTGAGAATTTAAGATCAATCGATTATTGGTTTCACACAAAAATTGGTGCTTACAAAATTACATGTAATCCCGTAAATTGCATTAAAATCGTTGAAAAGTTAACGCAGTTCAAATATTTCCAAAATTACATTTTCTATGAAATGTCTCTTGTTTCTGAGCTTGAAGAACTTTAAATGTATAGAAATTCTGTTTTTGACTTTGGAGAGCTTGGAAAATGAATATTATGAGCTCGAAGAATTCAAAAACCACGAAAATCGATATTTTGAGTTCGAAGAGCTAAATAGCTTTCTAATTTTCGAGCGCTTTGAACTCGAAAATAGCCGGAAGTTTCAGGGATGGCCTGCTGGGTCAACCGATTTTTATATTAGACATGCTTTATTTCTTTACATAAAGTATTGGATAAACCAAAATACCACCTAATGTCTGTATTTTAGAGAATTATAGTCGCAAAACTCTGTAAAAACCGAATTACGTAACGTTTTGTGTTTTAAAAGAAATCATTAGGTCTATAATATTTAAGCATGCTTATTTTTTAACCGAGTTCAAAAAGAAAGAGGTTTTATGTTCGTTTGTATATGTTTTTTTTTGTACGTTTATTATATCTTTGTCAATTGTAGACTGATTTTAAAAAATCTTCCTATTTTTGAAAAGGTACACTCTCGAAGTGGTCCCACTGTCACCAAATCAGGATCCGATAATGAATCCTAGGGAAATCGAGAGATATTCACAAATTTTATAGACGCGCATAGTGTGTTTGGTTTCATTTTTACCTGGGAGCCCGAGAGTACTCTCATGCTGCTAAGCTGATGATAAAAGCTATAGTACTCCTTGACGGTTAGGACTTAGAGGATAATACTGCGATTTGTCGACAGTTTCCTCCAAACGGCGCTGTCTCATTGAAGCAGCGCGTTTAGAAGCCCTATTCCTACTAAATACAAATCAATTACAGCCACATAAGACTAAAAATGGAATATAAAATATTAGTACAAAAAAAAATTAAAGAAAAAAATATTCATAGGTGGCATATATAATAAAAGTCTATAAAGTTATGCCAATTCATACACTTTAAATGGTTATAACTACAACAATACTATATTTACAACTATAAAAAATATAAGAATGCAATCTAAATTGAATGACTTGGCACCGACTTCATAATGATTAAGCCGCCCATTATTGATTGCTTCCGTTTCAAAGTAAAAATTTTTGTTTTGAAGTTTTTGAAGTTAATTCAGGCATTGCACATTAACCCAGTTGGGTCGGATTGAAAGTCACGAGCCATTTTACTGACAGAGACAACTGATTGATAATGATTGATAACAAGTCAACAGGTTAAATAGAACGCGTTGTGGTTAAAACCGACTTCAAAGACGAAATCAGTGTATGCATGTGGAGTAAGAAATTGTGTTTGTATCTGTTTGTCGGTCTTATTTTCCAAAAAATTACTGGGCCGATTTCGATAAGATTTTTGCATTACATAAAAAGTAAAGAAAATTTGCCTTTTAATCGAGCTAAAACAATAAAATTTTATATGTGCCGTATATAGATCGGTTAACTAAGGTTGGATCACTGAACTAAAATTATTTAACAAGTTATATGTACTCATAACAATAGTTTCACTTCAACAACTAATAATATTTAATGTATTGAATTGAAACAGATTCTTCAGAAGGATCGGATCTGAAGGGCTCGCGGTTATTGGTTATGGGTGACTCCGGCACGGTTGTGGATCAACTGGACGCTGTCAAGTGGAGTCTGGACAGAGTCAGAACTATGATGTTCAGTCCCGATGGTACCAAACTGGGTAAGAGCGATTTAATCCGTTGATACTATTAATTTAGGCTTTTCGTGTCTATTTTCGATGATGGCATCATCAGATGGCAATCGTTAAAGTCCACCAACCTACACTGGAGCAGCGTGGTGGAATAAGCTTCAAGCACCCTCATCCATACAGGAGGCCTAAGCCCCTGTAGGCGGGCATAATGGGCTGATGTGGATGGATGGATGGTGTCTTTTCTACTGAAGTTACAGCTCTTTCTTATCATTGAGTTTAGGAGTATATTAATAATACCTATGACATCCTACACATCACCATCTAGTTTCGAAATAAGCAAAGCTTGTATTATGGGTACCAGACAACTGATATACATAGTTAAATTTTTTTTCAAGAATATATAGATACATACACCCAGGCACGGAACAAATAGACATGGTCATGCACACAAATATTTGTCCTGGGCGGGAATCGAACCCACAACCCTTGGCTCCGCAATCAGGGTCTCTAACCACTCGGCCAATCGGTCAGTATATTACAAGAAAATCAAAATTAGATTAATTTTTAAAATTAAAATTTTAATTTATTTCATTTTACTTCATTGGATAATTAAAAAATATCTGCTTTAAAGTAGCTGGTTGATTATCAATATTAAGTATATGAAATTTTGGTTCTCACATAAAACCACAAATGAATTGTTATTTTGTAATAAAATAAACTATGATATTTTCATTGACCCATTCAGGGCTGTAAATTTCTTTTTATGAGAATAATGTACTAAGAATTTTGAAATGTTTCCTTGTTCTAGCAACAGCCACTATGGGAGAAGACTTGATAATATGGAATTTCCTACCAGAAGAAAAACACGAGACCCAGCGCTTATTTAAACCTAGAAATTTTGCTGCGATACCAGTATATATGGACGAAGCCGAATGCGGTTACTCACTTAGATAGCAGAAATTCACAATTTATAGTTTTACTTTTAAAGAATATTTATTTATTTTTATTAAATTCTAAAAAAAGCAAAATACACCCTGCTCGGCTGAACGTAGGCCAAACTTTAGTGTGTAGAGCTTATCAAATTAAACAAAAAATTTCAAGTGAGCAAATGATGCAAACTAACGGTTAACGAGAAAAACAGGTTTAATTTTTTTTTTCTTATGTTATTTTATTTTTATAGCAACCAATAATAAGAGTAATGCAGAATTACAATATTTAAGTAATACATTTTTATTCAAACAGGTTTACTGGCAAACTTAATGAAACTCCGCGTATCGCAAAATCGGAACACTTCTAGTTAAACTATGGTGAGGGCAATGGCTGACTATTCTTTAAATTGAAATGTGGAATTTTTCGTTTGTTGAATTGGCGGTAGACCAACTGTCTGGGAATAGAATTAGATATTAACAGTAGGGTGACCAAACATTTTTCAGTATTGTGAATTCATTTTCTCGGTAACCGTTAGTTTGCGCCATCTCCTTACTTGAAACTTTTTGTTTAGTTCATTAAGTTGTACGCGTTCTTTAAGATTGGACTATGTTCATTCAAACACGGTGTATAGTAGAAGTGTGATCACCGAGCCAAGAAATTAATATCACAATATAATACTCAAATGCTTAGTTTACCATGAATCCTGCGTTGTTCATTCTCGGACAGCAGAGATGAGTCATCGTTGTACCTACTGCGAAACGTAGAGCGTATCGCTACCGTAACTTGTAAACGTAACCAGATCATTGCGTGTCTGTTAGCTTCCCAAACACAATAAAATAAATAAATAAAATCTAGTATATTCATCATTGTTACTAAAATTTGTATGTAAATAAATAAATGCAAATATTTTTGTTAAAATATCAATGGCCTTGAACCAAAATTTTAAAGTTGCCTTAATTACGAATTTGCCAGATTTTTTAGAAAATCCATCTGATATTGATATTGTTCCTGTGATGTCATCCAGACGGTTAAGCTTACTGCGCCGCTTTCCACGGTAAAATGACAGCAAAGAATAATTAAACAATATTGACGTAAGGTCACTATGTCAAATGAAATTGTGATCCTCATGAATCAATAAAAATATAATGATTTTATTTAGTCTAAGCTAATAAAATAGTAAACATCTGTCCAGTTGACGTCACAGGGATATTTCATTAATAGATTATCGTAAAAAAAAAGAACAGAAAATTACAGACTTTATTTTTATAGGTCCATATTTACGAAAAAAATATAATTTTGGTTCAAGTCCATTGCCTTATTTATTCTATTGAAATATGTATATTTTTAAGCTTGGTGTATGTGTTGTATGAAATCAAAAATTATCTAAAATATATTTCTCTATAATTTTACGAATTTACTTATTTTGCACTCAAGCTGGGTTCAAGGTCTAGTTGTATTTATTTTTACTGTATTTACTGGTCCCCTTCCCGTCATAATATTGTCACAATTGTGTTATAACAAGCCGTCGCTATAGCTACATATTTGGCCAAAATTTGAATATCTAAACAATCTAGAAATTTCATGAGAATGCCAGTCCAAGAAACACCTAGCTTGGTGACCTAGCACCGGGGAAAGAATGACACAAAAAAGGAGAAACGAAGACTTGCTACTTTGTTCCGATACTAGAGACGCCATTGTTGGTAACGATCAGATTTTTGGAAGCCAAGTCACTTCACTTCCAAGAAATCTAAAGTTTTAAAAATATAAAAAACTTCGACGCTCGACACGAAAATCATATGAAGATGCATCGTCTCCTACTTCTTAGGAGAAACTAGGTAAAAATTCGCACGTGTAAATTACAATGAGAAATTCTTTTCTGATTAAGTGCTGATAATCATACAAGCAAATCCATGTTTAAAACTTATAGTAAATGGCTGGACAAGTGTAAGTATTTTTCTTATGTCACGAACCCTGAGTTCATCCTTTCAATTCAACGTGACATGACATCAGGGATAGGAAGTGAATAAAATTATATAAAGTATTATTCATAGACAGTGTGATTTTGACTGTTGGCATTCAATCAGCTCTGTCTGTCGAGGCTATCAGATTGTCTTTATATTTTATTAGGAAACTCTTCATCGTACCAAAAAGCGTAATATTTCAGCCAACCTGTGGAAATCAACGTGTTAATCATGAATATACTGAATAGTTCTATATTCAACTATGCTTAAAGTAATCGAACATAAATTCACACAGTCTCGAGGTAGTTCACAGCGCGCCAATATAGTAGTCAAAATTTATAAGCTTTCCCGCGCTTGCTGCGCGCGGATGTTGTGGGGAAAAATGCTACAACTTTTTTCTGTCAAAATGAATCGTCTTACATCAAATTTCATTAAACGACGATATTGTATTTACTTTGGTGGCTGAATATTTCATTTCGTGTATATTAGGACGTTTTGGAGAACATTAAAAAAATATCCCAAAATCATGTCCTTCGCATAATTTTGACAAGTTTGCAAGGAGTATATTATAGATGTGTCAAAGTGACAGTAATCGGACATTTGATTTTCAAGATATTGACGTGTTGATTTTTTGTAAGAATGGTAATGAAATTTCACGCATATGGTAATTAGAAGAAAAGGAAACATTTATTAATCTGTGTAATCTAATAATGGTAATTTATTTGATTTTAGCAACTTAAGGTATATAAATAATTTTATTTTCACATAATTAACGCACATCAAGATCAAAACAATCATTGATAAAAACTATTTATTCAAAAAACAAAACAATATCTACCAAAAAAACAGTGTATTCAAAACTAGAACTTGAACATAGTGGCTTGCTTGCCTATAAAACAACATATTATTATTACAAATTTACACCGCTGCTGTCTAAATAATTTACTTGTAAATAATTAAGGCATGTTGAGATCAAAACAATCATTAATGTAAGAATAGTAAGAAAGGGTCAAAAATATAATTCGCACATTAACTTCAACACAAACTTATATTAGACACTGTAGTTACTTATAAAATACCAATCACGTCGGTTGTTGAGTCTACGTAATCTATTTTTTCAGATGTTAAGAAAAAAACGTTAGGTAGCCTATTTCCTAAAATTGTATGGCGTCTAAACTAATCGAAAAAATTTCAATTGAGAATAAATTGGTGTTATCAATTAAAATTTATTTATTTATTTTTATTACTATACACAAAATACAAACAGCCCGTGAGACCAATGAAGTAAATTATGTGGATCGCTCTAAACACCTCACAACGCCTGACCTTATACGCGACAACGGAGATGTGAAGAGATCAAGATGGGCGTCAGCTCGGCACATAATTATCGTTGATAATGCGCACCGCTCGACCGATAGGCGCCAGCCGCTGCAGGTTGGTCCGCGAACCAGGCACACCACGCACGTCGTCGTAGCGCCCAGCGCGCTTACCCCTTTTCGGGACAACCAGCGACACACAGCTCAGCAACGACGGCACCGAGAGCCTTCCCCTTACTATAGCCAGAATACATGGCTAGTGCAACGCGTCTCCTCAATTCTAAAGTATTGAATCCGAGCATCTCTATGAGATATAGAGTTGGATAGAGATACGGATAGTACCCATAGCATCTCTTAAAAACATATCTAATAAATATATTTTGGACCCTTTCCACCATAATAATATATTTGGCCTCATGGAGATCCTATAAAGTAACATAATATTCAAGCCTACTTCTCACATAGGCGCCCTATAGCAGAGAGCATTTGAATGCTTTTAAAGTCGCGACCCTGTCGCAGTACCCAACCCAAGCTCTGTCGAGCTTTCGCACACACAGACTTTATGTGTTATGTGAGGTCTTTGGTAAAAAGTCTTTGTGTTTTTAAATAGTGCTCTTGATTAACCTTTTAATGATAATGAATTCAATAACGACGTTCTCATTCTTCTCCAAACTTCTACATGATCTCGGTTCTGCCTCCCCGTATGTTTAATGGCTTCCTAAGTACCCTGTAAAGGTTTTAGGGTGTCATTAATTGTTAGGGATGGCTGAGACACAAGATCTTCTTCGCGACATATGAATTTCTTCTTAACTTTTTTTTTCTAGCCGTAATGGTCTGAAAAAAATTGACACCTAATTACCATTCGTAACAGCTCATTACCATCCACAAATAGTGTGGACAGGAATCAACGGTAATTAGATAAATGGTAATTAGATTTGTGAACATTATGATCAATTACTCATTATTTAGAAAAGGTTTAAAATAATCAAGTTTACTAGCTAAAAGTAACCCTTTTTGCGTATATTTTAAAGGCACAATATTTTGAAAAATAAAGTATATAATTACCTATTTCGACACGAACGGTATGTAGAAATATTCCCAACCAAGTCGCTTTTTGGAAAAGTGATTTTGAATTTTAGCCGCAAAATTCGCTCTTTGGACGCCTGTATTTCACTTTGTAGGAAGCGACAACTACAGACAAACAATGGATGCGGAAGAGATTTCGTTATGTTGCGTAATTATCCAAATACAAGACTGAACATGTTGTCGAACGTCAATTATGATGAAAGGTCAGGACATTTTTCAGAATACCGTAAAACCGGTCAAATATATTCTTTCACAATCAATATTTTTTCGCTGGATACATTCAATACTCTATTATTATAAAAAAAGATTAAAAATTAGTTCTTCAAACACATTTTTGTATAGTATTTAATAATCGATTAAAATCTCGGAAGAGGGACTAGATGGTTATGAGGTTTTGGATAATTTTTCTTTTTTAAAGTTTATTTCAGTTATATTATTTGAAATTGTATTGAATGTGCCTTATTCAAAATAAGTTTAACTATTTGGGAATCAAGTTAGGTACAAATTTTTTTTTTAATTATATATATCCTTTATCGTTTGCCGTGCAATATGCATGAAACGAAGTATTCGCCCTGGTGTACTAAAAACTTTTACACTTTTTACCTAAATACACAGACGCATACACTAAATAAAATTTATTATAAATTTCAATATCGCCTGTACGAGTAACTTTATAGGTAAATTAAAAAATATCCGTCTCGATAAGGATATCCATAAAAGGTATGAAAAATTCGAACTTATATAGTATTCAAAACCAAAGAAAATACCAACCTACATACCAATATCGTAACACGGTGGTATCCACGAATGTCCTATGGTTTATAGTTATTGGGTCTAAATTGATCTATGAAAATATGTAACTAGGGTTTCTATATTTACCTTTAAAATAAAGCAAGTTTTAAATCAATATGTGTATTTAATTAAAGCATAACAAATAATAAAACAATTTGTGTTTATTACCTTCCTCGACAGATTAATTGTTAGCATTGAGAAACACATCAAATAATTTGTAGGATAGAAAATTAACTAAAACACGTAGAGTGCTACTGGCTTTTCTGATAATACAAGAAGATTTATAATTTATCCCTACAAGTTATGAATCCGTAAGAATGCTATATCAGCACAGTGGTGAATTTAGCAGTAGATTGAGTAGGTCTAGGGTGGCAGATTTTAAGGGTGGCAAATTTAGGGCCAATTTTTTTTTTCAGCTCAGGAGTATACCTAAAATCAATTTCTTGTGCAATCTTAACTAAATCGTTGGGTGTACAAATAATATGGGAACTGACCCATCGATCCCCTAGTTCACGCTACGCTAGTTGACTATTTTTTTAAAGTTATTGTAAATGAAAGGGTTTTTCTAAATATTTCATGATAGAAAAATTATTTAAAAAAATGAATCATTAGCATCAAAGCTATGAATGTTTAAAATTTCCTGTTAGACAGAGAGGGCAATACTGCACGGCGTACCTATGTGTGACGTTAGCCCATTTAAAATAATGTTAAATTTCGTTTTGCAAGAAAGAGACAGAGATCAAATTTAGAATTTCATTGTAATTTCCATATCTTTTAACCGAATATAATTTTATTCACAAATTTTGTTATCGTATAAAGTCAACTTTTATATTTTTTTGATGAATATAATATGTTTAATAGTAGTCAAGTACTGCATTATACTAATTACGGAAAAAAGGTGGTGTATAACCACAATAACATAGCATGTTAAATTTCATGGACAAAAAAAATTTACTAATATGTTTGTGAACTAGGGCATCGAATTGTAGAGGTAGGGCGGCAGAATTTGAATAGCCAACTGGTGGCAAATGTGTAAATCCACAATAACATCTGACATTCTCTCATTTCTTTATTTAACAAACTTCAAATATTTCCATCTTTCTATAGAAGGATATTTTATTTTACAATGGTTTTGACGTGAAAACATAAAGTTATACCTGGGACATCCCACACAGCGCCATCTAGTCCCAAAGTAAATATATGTTTAAATATTCTCCATAATATATACATATGTATTTTGACACCCACACACGGAACAAATATACATGTTCATGCACACAAATATTTGTCCCGAGCGGGAATCGCACCCGCGACCCTTGGCTCTGCAATTAGGTTCTCTAACCACTCGGCCAAACGGTCTTGTCTTTTTGAATATACCTACACATTTCCTTTCAAAATAATACACGAGCTTGCATCACTTTGGAAAATGACTGAACGTTTTATTTAATTTCTAGTATACCCAAAGTTATTTGACAAAACTAATAAATAAAATAAACGTAATGTTGTGCGTCATATGTTAATATACCAGTTGCTTGTAACGAGAAAAAAAAATCGTGGAGAAATCCACATATCTGAGAGTTTATAGTTTTGATAAAATTGCTAATGTGTATTAATTAACAAAAAATCTTTTAAAAAATTTACGTTTTCTTAAAATATATATAAAATATAACGCAAGGATATCGAGATCTTCCACAACTTTTATTTATTTTGCAATAAAATAAAATATAATATAATTAAAACACACTTGGTGCTTTTTAGGTTTCGTTTATTTCTGCATATTGACATTTACAGCGTTTCTCCCCGCACACAGGTATCGGTCGCGGCAATAAAGACGCGGCTAATTTATTCGCTCATTGTGCGCCTGCGCAGCCACTTGCAGCTCTATTATTTTATTCCTTCATTGACCCTTCCATATATTATATATTACCGACCTAAACTTAACACTTAACCGTTTAACTACCATAGACGTTATATCGAGTCATTCAAACCTTTATAACGCTCGCCTAAATTACTAAACCAGAATCTTTATTATTTACATAATGTATCACTAATGGCAAGCATACTACCTTATTTTTCGTATATCAGATATTTTGTTTACCAACATAGGCTTTATCAAAGCTTTCAATAGCGCTACCATATAGAGTAAATAAATTTGACAGCGGCGTTTGGTTGTAATAGAGTCAGAAATGTCACTTCACAGTATCGAAACCACATTACTCATGTGATCGAAACTGTCAATCGCAATTTCACGGGGCTGAAGGCTGACACACGAGGACCTCGCGGACAGAAGCCAGACTGAAACTTGCCAAAGATACACCAGCTAACTAGAAGAAAAGTGGTTAGACGGTAAGCGCAGAAGGGTGATTCTAGTCAATTCATACTTTTATAAGCGCAACGTCACTTTCAACCCAATTGCAAGTACGTATCTGTCAAATTCATTAGATCAGTATTATTTTTGAGGTATTTTTCCATTTTCTTGTGTATTTAGAGAAAAGTAGATATCAAAGATTATAAAAAAACTTGCATAAGCTATCTAAAATAAGGAATTTGTTTGGTTTTTTTTTAAATTATTGTTTACTGAAAATTATAAACGAAGACATGAACGTTGAAAACATTGTCATGTATCAAGCAAAAAAAAAAATAATTATAAAATACTGCTTTAAATGCGAGAAACTTAGAAAGCCGCCTAATACGGCTTTTCTGTGTATGCAAAGCGATTTACAATTTATCCCTACAAGTTATGAATCGGGAAGAATGCTATATCAGCATAGTGGTGATTTTAGCAGTAGACTGAGTAGGTCTAAAGCGGCATATTTTAAGGGCGGCAAATTTAGGGCCAATTTGTATAATTTTGACAGATAACTTAGTTGCCAGTGGCGCTACTTCACTGCATCAGCCCATTTTTACCACACTGTAGAAGCTTAGCACTCCCCCAGGGTGAGAAGGGCTTGGAGCTTAAATCCACCACGCTGCTCCACTGCGGGTTGGTGATTGTAACGACCGCCATGTATTAACAGCGCCCGGGACCGACTGCTTAACGTGCTCTCCGAAGCACGGGGTCAGTGATAGTTATGTACTTAAGTCAGAAAAACTCATTGGTACACGCCCGGATCCGAACCATGGCCCTATGGCCTTATAAATTTGGGACAGGTTCGTCGCGCTTTGGGCTATCATGACACTAGAGAGATATTGAATTGGCTGCCAGTGGCGCCACCCCTGGCAGCTAATTCGATATCTCTCATTAAAATGGTCATTAAAACTTGTGGTCCCATCAGCAGGACGAATCTAATGATTTGAATATGTGTGTCCATTGCAGTGCAGAATGGTCCAGAACGACATTTCACTCCGTCCGGCCAATCAATGCAAGCATCAATTTGGCGCTATAAAACTGAAGGTGCAAGTAAACTATATACAGCCAATAAGTGAATTGCGCACAAGACGATAACGTAACTTTTAGCGTTTCGACTCTGCACAAGTAATATCTTTGAATACACCATATGTGAATTTGTGAGGTTGCCAAGTTTACGTACCGAAAAGTATATAGGTGAAAATTAATATTAATAACGTAGAGTAAATTAATTTGACAGCAGCGTTTGGTTGTAATCTCTATTAAAACCAAACGCTAGGTTTTAATAGAGTTATAAATCGCTCACAGTATCGAAGTTACATAACACAATTTTGCGGGGTTGAAGACCGGTACGCGGGGATTCCATGGGGGTGAAGACCAGGTAAGGCGGGGAAGTGCGGGTACTTCGCGCACTGAAACTCGGACTGAAACTCGTCATCTTAGACGAGCTAGCTAGAGTACCTATAAGGGGTCAGACGGCAAAGGAAGAAGAGGGCTTATAGACAATTCGTACTTTAATTTAAATTTAATGATTAATATCGAAGTAGATCATAACATAAAATAACAATTTCGACATTAATTGTTATTAATTTTCATTTTGGAGACTTCACAAAAACAAAAGTTTGTTAATTTTATTTTATTAAAAAATCGGCCAAGTGCGTGTAGGATCACGCACAGTAAAGGGTTCCGTCGTGAGAATGAACGTTAATGGTTAAAATTAAAACAATAAGTTTAAAAATACTGCTTGCTGGTTTTTATTCTGAACATTTATTTTATATGTAACCAATAATTTTAATTAAGCAATAATAATGTACCTAATAATATAATAATAATCTGAATATCTAAATATAATATAAATTACCTGAATGTTAATAACTTATACATTAAGATTACGAAAAATTCTCAAAAGCATGTCAGCTAACAATAAAACGCTCTAATTTCGAACTCACTCTTTTCTTTTAACTGTCACCCTTTTCCTGGGGTAAAGTCTGCTAACAAGGTATTAAAAACCTCTTATTCAATTATTTCAAAATGGTTATATATTAGGTCTTAGCCTATGAAGTTTCTGTTTTGTATGAAATAAGTTAAAGTATTTTTTTTTTCAAACATCTTTATTTCTGTTATTCAAAATAATCACCCGTGCAATCGATGCATCTTTGCCAACGCAGTGGCAGTTTATTGATGCCCTTCTTGTAGAAATCAACTGAACGGGAGGCAACAAACTCTTCAAAGGCATTTTGTACTGTCTCTCGGGAATTGAATTTTTTTCCAATTAAAAAGTTGTCCAAATTTTGAAAAAGGTAATAGTCGGTAGGTGCAAGGTCTGGTGAGTATGGCGGATGAGGAAGAACTTCCAACCCCAACTCTAGCAGCTTGGAGACTGTTTGTTGCGCAATATGGGATCGCGCGTTGTCGTGAAGGAGCAGAGGGGTCGACCGATTGATCAAAGCTGGTCGCATTCGCATACATGCGAGCTTCTCCATCATTGTATTCAGTTGTTCACAGTACACATCTGCAGTAATGCTGATGCCATTTTGTAAAAAGCTGTGATGAATCACACCGGCACTAGACCACCAAACAGTGACCATCACCTTTTTAGGGGTTATTTTTCGTTTAACACATTGCTTTGGTGCTGAACCAGAATCTAACCAACTTACTGAGCGCTTTCGATTGTCGAACAGAATACATTTTTCATCATAGGTAACAAACCGGTTCAAAATTCCTTCATTTCTGTGCCAGTTGAGCAACGCGAGGCAGGTCTCGACGCATACGTTGCGCTGGCGATCGTTAAGTTCGTGGGGTACCCATCTATCAAGCTTTTTTACTTTGCCGATTTGTCGCAAATGGTCTAATATTGTTTTGATGCTAACTTCAAAAGCTGCTGCTAGTTCAGATATAGTTTGAGCATCATCAGCTTCCACAATCGCTTTCAATTCATCATTGTTGATCAAAGTGTTTGAACGACCAAGAGGTTCATTATTCAAGTCATAATTTCCAGAACGGAAGCGGGTAAACCAATAACGGATTGTGCGTTCATTTGTTAAGTTCTCTCCGTAATCATTGTTGATGTTACGTGCCATTTGTGTCGCATTGGTGCCGCGACGGAACTCATATTCCATAATTACACGAATTTAAGTGTCCATTATGACGAAAAATGTTCAAATAATGAAAACACAACGCTTATCAATAAACAAAAGACTGACTTTCTAAAAAGAAAGTCATGTTTTTAAAACAAAATTAATTTGAATTTAGAATTCACAGCTAATCAAATTTTTTTTTTGTTTTGTAATGGCCAGTACTGAAGAACGGCAACTTCATAGGTTAAGACCTAATAGACATATGGACTAATGACTGTGTCTATATATTTCCTTTCAAAATAGGTGTATTTGAAACTCGATTGTTTCAATGTAACTTAATTTTATTCCTAACTTCGTCGTACTTAATTATGTTTATAAAGAAGAATTGCATCGCCGAACACGCCACAAAAATGTTGAAAAAACTTTATATAAGTCAATTAACTAGATAAAATAAGCAATTTAATGAATTTAAATGAAATAACACGTCAAAGGATAAAATATTAGTGACCTTTGCTAAAACAATTTTTACCATAACCTATTAAATGACTTGTGTTGTGACGAACTTTTCTTGAAATATGTGCGCTCAACATTTAATTGAAAACGCATAAGAGATACTTGAACAGTTTATTCCTTTTCAACACCTTTATAGAAAAAAAATCTTATAGATAGAGCTAAAGAAACGTACGAGATGAGGAATATCGTCTAGATAGCCAAAAAGTATGTATAATAATAATAATAGCGGGAACATCCCACACAACGCTATCTTTTCTCAAAGTAAGCAAGTATTATGCTTGTATTATGGGGTATTAGACAACTCATATACATACTGAAATATTTTTTTAAATATATACACCTATGTAGGTATACTTTTTACACCCAGACACGGAAAATACATATGATACCCACAAATATTTATCCCGAATATCATTTATCTAGTACCCATAACACAAGCATAATACTTGCTTACTTTAGGACTAGATGGCGATATGTGGGATGTCCCAGATATTATTATTATTATCATCAGTAATACCAATAATAATAGTAATATCGGTAGTAACTAACCATGGCGATTTCTTTCATTTTATTGTTACGAGCAAACACAGATATCTATGTAAATAGAGTAATTAACTATACTTAACTAGCTTATATAATTGAATGCTCGCATCTCATTTACTAAGTCAGTAAAAGTTTTACCACCATCGAGCGCATTTACTGGTACAGAATAATTGACACCTTAATTGCTTAGAAAAAAGAATAAGTTTCCTAGCTATAAATTTAGAGCAATTATTTTGCTTGTGAGACACTAATGGTCAGTTTTTACACGATAATAGTCAATATAAGACGTGTTTTACTAATTATAACGTAAAATAAATGAATAATATGCTTTTGTGGTTTTACCTTTCATGTTAACGTCAGCATATACATATTAGAAGCTCCTTCGCGCGTTCATACTACGACCTTACCCTATCTGGTCGCGTGGACTACACAGTTGTACCAAGACCCCCTTTTCTCGGATAAAAAGTAACCTATGTCTTTTTGTTTTTTATTTAGTGAGGGCCGAATCTGCATACAGACACCTGCGCGCCCGACCTACCGCGCAGATAGTGCCGGGTTGGGATTTCTACACAGAAGGTGCAGCCCGACCGGCTAAACGACATCCTCAACCTATACTCCGGAGAGTGTGTAGGGTTTGACATGTACAACGACCGGACGCATTGAGGATGCTTCGGTGTGTTAATGCCTTTGACGGGCGGTGACTTAAGGGCGCCGTCTTGTAGGTGTATGACTAAAATAAGGATGAGGGCCGACACGTGTCGATCCCTCGGCAATGGTGGGCAGTTCGAGCTGGACGACCCGACTGTGAACAAACAAGGCCCAGATGCCATTCGAGCAGATTTGTTGCGTTAACTAGGTGATATCGGGCGGTAGGTACTGCTCTCCTACATCAGACTGAAGGTCTGATCTGCCTGAAGCCCTGAGACTCTCAACCTCGGTGGTGAAATTGTCAGGTGGATCTGTGAGTACATTCCGTGGACGTCTGAGAAAGTGGTTGGCGGGCGGGGACTCCTAAGAGGCCGCTGCGGAAAGTAACGTGTTGAGGTGCAGCCTATGTCACTTTTTAGCTTATTAAATTATACAAGAAATTATAGCGGTCCCGGTCCCACGCGAGCGAAGCCGCGAGCGGAAAGCTAATTTTAAAATAAAATATAACCCATGTTACTCGCTGATAATGTAGCTCTCTATATGTGAAAGATATTTTAAAATGTGTTAAGTTGTTTTTCAGTTTATCCATAACAAACGAAAAATTTAATCTTTTTTTTCATTATAATATTAGTACAGATTTATATAGAAAAATGACACTACTGAGAACAAGCGTACATAAAATCAATAGTTTGCACTATCTAATGGTTATCTGGCCCAGATATTATTATTAGTTTGCCTTTTTTCAAAGAAATATAAAAAACATCTATTAATTTGTGCTTTTAATAGTACAATATATAAATATACGTGTATGAATTTAGCAAAATCTACAACCATAAAAATCTCTCCATCTCTAATTCTTTTACCGTTTACTTAAAACATTCAATAGATATATACACAAAACATTTTCTATGATATAAACTATACTGTTAATGAATGTTGTGATAATGGTTTGGCAATATATTTTTTTACTATAGAACCGTATTTAATGCGTTACTATAACGCACATCGCGTTTTTATCCTCCGACTTTATGGGCGCAGTGAATAGAATTATTATATTTATTTTACTTTTCTTAAGTAATAAATTAAGTAATTAAATTAAGTGGCGTAGTTATAGTGAAAATGAACGATCGGATAATAAGGTGAAAACAAAGATATATTGCTTACCCTTTACTGGTGTTTATATAGTTTTTATTTCATAGCCTCTAGTGGCAAATTTTAATATAAACGGCGTTAACGGATGCACACCAGTAAACCTTAACCGATTGGCGTAAAAAAATTATATGGTATACGCATCAGCAAAAATTAGGTTATACGTTTTTAATTTTATTAAATATTTTGATACATAATAAGAAAAAAAATTTAATTGCGCGGAGTTTTTTTCGAAATTATTTAGTTTTCACATGTTCAACATATAACTATTTGCATTTTCATATGTTGTGAAAAATTAATAATAAATCGAAACATAACCCCGCGCATTTAACTTTTTATTTTCTTATGGTGTATGACATATTTAAAAAATTAAAAACGCATAAACCTACTTTTTGCTGATGTTGATACCATTTTTTTGCACCAATCGGTTAAAAGGATTAATGAGATGCAACCGTTAACGCTGTTATTATATGAAAATTAGCCACTAGGTACCTACTCCTTTTAGTGAGAGAGCCGAACGGAATTGTATAGGTAACGATGGCAAGAGACCCAACATGACCGTCGTTCCTTTAAAACAGGGGACGGCGCTGATGTGGGACGCCACTTGTGTTGATAGCTGGCAGCGTCCCACATCCTAGCGACCACAGCAGACTGGCGCGGCAATGATAGCTCCTGAATCCGGCTCAAATATGCTACTTTAGAAAACAGTTCGTCGTCGCCGTTAGATGCCACACGCGAAGGATCGCGTCACGTGGCGTGCTATGAGGAGGCTTATGTTCAGTAGTGGACAGGTAAAGGCTGAAATGATGATGATGAGGAAGCAGCTACGTATTTGCGCCATTAGCGCTCGCGACGATAGGTTCGTGGGGACTTAAGTCGCGTCGGTATTTCCAAGACATCTTGACGCGTCTGTTCGACACCTCGGGTGATCGGATGGCTGGTGCTTGAAGTGCATGCCTTTTGGGCACTACTGCACGGCACTGATTTAAAATTATATCTTTTATTTGTACGTATTTTTAGTTTTTAATTAATTCTTAACTAGTATAAGCTTTATTTTATAATCAATTATTTAATTAAATTAATAATAAGTTATATTTGTATATATTTATGTAAACCAAAATTTTCATTATTAACACGTGTCTAGAAGTCATTCTCCACAAAGCAGCTATTTAAAATATTAAAAAACTTTATTTGCAAAAATAGACTAAATATTTTGATATCATAAGTTCGTTAATTTTCAAACAATTATCATTTTGTCAATAATCTTTTCAATAAGTACATGAATATCAAAATATTAAACAACAGGTATCTAGTATGAACCGTCATTTCCATTTTAGTCGAAATAATGTCACCTTATTGCACGTGATTTCGCTAAGCGGTCGAATATTGGCGACTGATTCTCGACAAAGTCTGTTAACCTAGCCACAACTTTGAAATCCTGTTCCAGCGGCCTTACTTCTTAATTTCGTATTTCGTTACTTCACTGAAAAATAATTTCTAATTTTTATTAAGTAGTTTTGTAATAATAATACTACCGTAAACATCCCACACGGCGTCATCTAGTTCCAAGCAAGTAAGCAAGCATTATTGTATTATGGATACTAGACAACTGATATGCATACTTAAATATTCTTTATAATTCAAACACAAACATTTGTTCCGGGCAGGAATCGAACCCTTGACCTTAGGTTTTCGCAGTTATGTCTCTAATCAATCTGCCAATCAGTCAATTCTTATATCTTGAAACTATAGGAATAGCATTGTTTTGTTGCTTCAGTCCCAAAAGGATAAAAAACCAAAAAGGATAGGAGTCTACAGACATTTTAATAATAAAATATTAAACTGTTTTGTCCGTAGTTGAAGTAATTTTGTTAAACTCGAAGTTTAGTTGAGCACGATAAGCGTGATTGAAAACACAAAAGTGTTTTCAATTTCATAGCACAAGTACATTGCAATAATTGGCTGTGTTTTGATTATTAAAATACCAATTTAATTATGTTAATTAAATTTGTTTTTATTATCGAAAGACTTATCAGTACTGCTTTGAAATACATTTTCGTGAGCATGTCACACCTTACTTAAATCGGGAAAACTTGTTCAAGATGTCGTACAGACGATATCTCGCAACCATGTTATTTGGAATAATGGGTAACAAAATCCAATATATCTGGATAAGGTATTTTGGAGAAAGCTGCGTGGTAAGAGCGGTGTTAGGTTTGTTTCTTTTCCTCTCATACTTCTTCTGTTCAGAACAGCAGCTTTTCGTGGAAGTTTTAGATATGCCGCCTCCAAGTGTTGGAACGACATTCCGCCTCCTATTAGGCATGCCAAATCTATTTTTGTGTTTAAGAAACTATCAAGAGTTCATTATTTGACTCTGCAGAACACAGCTTTCCTTCTGCCCGCATTGCATTTCAACCACGTTAGAATATTTACACATAGAATAGGGTACTTAGTTACGAATCCGTTTGTTTTATTTTTATTTGTGTAATTTTTTTTTTTAATAAAGAACAAATAAGTTTATTAAATATATTTACTAATGTTAAAAGCTAAAAATAACCAGTTCCTGGCGAACCTGATGCAAAGGTACCCATAACGCTCGCGGCATTACCGCGCTGGATCGCTATGGCGAGCCTCTGCATCAGAAACGACCTCGAGCGAGGGTCACACCCCCTCTCCTTAAGTCGGCGACCGATGCTCTTAATTAAATTTCTGGCCTCGAGGCTCCAACAGCTAGTTTAGGGCTTAAATGCCTGTTGTGATGTATACGTTATGATTATTATTATTTTGTATTAAACTTTGTTAATAATTCTGATCAAACTAAGTATTAGTTTTTCTTTTCTGGATAAAAATTAACGACTTTAAAAAATATATTTCTCGAAGAGGTTTTTCATTTGAAAAATATGTATTTTAACCGACTTCCAAGATTATATAGAAGGAAGTCCTCAAACGTACTATTATTTCATTATGTGTATTTAAGGCGATATCTTAGTATTGTGAACCGATTTGAGTGATTTCTTTAAAGCCAATCGCGACCAATCACTTTGAAATTTGAAGAAAATATTCCACCTCTAGCGGTAGAACCATACCATCAGCCCATTAATGTCCCACTGCAGGGGCTTAGGCCTCCCCTCAGGATGAGGGCCTTGGAATTAAATCCAACACGCTGGGAGCAGCATGGGCAGTGAGCAGCAGTGCGGGTTGGTGGATTTCAAACCAGGACCGACGGCTTAACGCATCTCCGAGGCGTCAGTCAGTCAGTAATAGTTAATTTATATACATAAGTTGGAAAATACACATTGGTACATGCCCTGGAATTCGAACCACGGTCTTTTGAACAAGATGTGGACTCACTACCACTCGGCTATCACAACATCTTAATGGGCTGATGGTATAGAACATTAGGGAATGAATCTCGTTTATTTCATCCCCTTCCCTTTAATCTATTTTAATAAACTTTGCAGATAGATGTACTTCCATAGAAAATTTAATAATAGCGTAGTGAAAATGTGTGGTCTGTAGAGTCACACACACAAGCGTAAAAGTTGGCGTGTCGTTTTTGTTGACACTGTATTGTGAGACTCCATCCAGACATTACATTATAATAATTAGAAATATTAATAAAATAATTAATAATAAAATTTAAGTATATTATATCAGTTCATCAATCAGGTCCAATGTATTTGCTATATCAAAAACAACCCTATAAACATGGCGCTCACAACAATTAAATTATCATAGGGAAGTGCGCGCCGCTGAGTTATAGCGACGGCGTGCGCTCTGGGTGGCTCAAGTCCATCACTAGCGACACCACGAGTACCGAATCTGAGGGGACACTTCATTGTGCCTAATTTAGCACCCAATATACTGACCGGTCGGTAGAGTGAGGAGCCAAGGCCCGCCGGGACAAATATTTGTGTGTATCATCATATCTATTTTGTCCTGTGTATGGGTGTAATAAGTATATGTATATAGTATATTATAAAAAGAATATTGGAGCATGTATACCAGTTGTTTAGCACCCCATAATACAAGCATAATACTTGCTTACTTTGGGATTAGATGACGCTATGTGATTAAGTATAGTCTATTATTTATATTAAGAAACGGTACACGTACCTATAGAAATTTATAAATAGTCATCAGATGACATTTGTCTGTGAACTAGACATATTTGCTGCTAGTGTACTGTACACAGGCAGCAAAAGGCGGCAGGGCTTAGGCCTCCCCTCAAGATAAGGGGGCTTGGAGCTTAAATCCACTATGCTGCACCACTGCGGGTTGGCGGATTGTAACGACCGCCATCTATTGACAGCAACCGGGACCGACTGCTCAACGTGCTCTCCGAGGCACAATATCAGTGACAATTAATGTACTTAAGTCAGAAAAAACTCATTGGTACACGTCCGGATTCAAACCACGACCACATGGCCTTAAAGATTTGAAACAGGTTTGCTACAACTCGGACTACTACGACAAGCGTGGGGCATGCCAAATGTAATTAGATACTATTTATTTATTTATTTGATACTTACTGCCATGATGACCATAGTAAACCACTCGAAAAAGAACGAATTGACTAGAAGCCGTCTTCTGCGTTTACCGTCTAACGATTAATACTCTAGCTAGTTGGAGTAAGAAGGCGAGTTTTACCCCGAGTATCAGTCCGCAAGGTCCTCTCGCGCCGCTCTTCACCCCGAGAAATCTCCGTGCGCCAGTTTCAACCCCGCAAAATTGCTTATTGTTACTTAGATGCTGTGAACTGACATTTATGACTCTATTAAAACCAAACGCTGCGGTCAAATTTATTTAGTCTCTGTAAACACTGGATATTTTGTTATAAATTTGAAAAGAACATAGCGGTACATGTGCATAGAGGATATTTTAAAGTGTTCGGCTGAACGTAGTCCAAACTTATAGAGCGTGTAGAGCTTAGCAAACTAAACAAAAAGTTTCAAGTGAGCAGTTGGCGCAAACTAACCATTACTGAGAAAAACATGTTTTAAGTTTCATTTTTTATTACTCACCTTTTTTTAACATTTTCTCTAGCTCAGAAAGCTCTATACGCTCTATAAGTTTGGATCACGTTCAGTCAAACACGATACTGTCAATCATTAGTAAAGAACGCTAACGACAACAATAAAAATCAAAATGTATTTATCATGAAATTTCATGTTCAGGCGTAAATCTAGATTGTAAGTGTGCGCTGGACGAGAACATCCAGTCCAATTTCTCCAGCCCAATGCAGACATATTGTCTTACAGGATGGGCTATGCGCGTGTGTTTGTGTAGTTGGTTACAGGGTGTATATAATTGGGTATAGGCCTATATGTCTGCATTGGACTGGAGAAATTGGACTGGATGTTCTCGTCCAGCGCACACTTACAATCTAGATCTACGCCTGAACATGAAATTCGTCAATAACTGATTAGTTATATAGGTGCAAAGCTCTAACAACAGCATGACGTACTTCCACTCTGTTACTTCATCTCTATTTATCATGTTTATTTGTTCCGTGTCTGGGTGTAAAAGTATCAATATGAGTGCATTTTAAAGAATATTTAAGTATTTATGTCATTGGTCTGTCTAGTACCCCATAAAACAAGCATAGTACTAGCTTATTTTCGGACTAGATGGCGCTGCGTGGGATGTCCCAAGTATTATTATTATTGCGATTTCCTGTATTTACATAGAATAATGCGGTCCCGAGTTATGGCGAAACTTATTGTCCGCAGGCCGGGACGCGCCGAGTTCAACTCATGTACGAATCAAACGAGACCGCTATAAATAGATCACAATGGCTCGACTTCGATTCCCGCTGCCGACTGGACTAATAATGTATCTCATTATTATATTTTAAAGTATCGATCCAGTTTAATGCATGTAGAGGTTTTATTACGACAGCTATGATAGTATAACTTGCGTACCAATCATAGACTACAAACGAGTTATCAGCGAGTTTTTAAAGTACATTGGAATCGACTCGCTCGGCGAGTATTTTTTGTGCCAAAACAAATATGATCACTGGATTTAATGACCTACAACATTTTCAAATTTTTTTTTCGCTGTCTTTTACTCTATTTATAATACTTAGCCTGTAATAGATCCGCACCCAAAAACAGCAGAATATGTTATCTGACCTCCCACTTATTTATAATACCTGGGATATCTCACACAACACCATCTAATCCCGAAATAAGTAAGTATTATGCTTATATTATGGGTACTAGACAATTGATGTACACACTTAAATATTTTTTACAATTACAATTGCGTCGGGGCAACGAGGGGTGGATTATTAGATTAGTTTTATTTGATCACCATTTAAGAATTACTTATAGTATTGTAATATTGTTATATATTTATTTTCAATTAGTCGTATTAGTAGTAGTTGTTTTCAAGGTAAATATTGTTTCTTATAAATATTTTTTTTATATTTTTTACTCGCAGCTTTATAATCTGTACCTATATACTCTCACATGAAGGATTACAATATATAAACATTTTACACCCAAACACGAAACAGATAGACATCACATGTTCATGCACACAAACATTTATCCCGGATGGGAATCGAACCTACGACCTTTGGTTTTGCAGTTAGGGTCTCTAACCACTCGGCCATTCGGTCAGCCATTTATCACACTACTGTGCCGAAAATATAGAATTGTATTAAAATATGATCATACCTATCCACTGTTTTGATTTCAATACAAGGCGACTGTTTTTTTTTTATTCTAGATTCATTTTTTTAAAAGTTTCCCACAAAACTAGTTAAACTCATCTTTGCAATACCGTTTCCAATTTCGTTGCGTTTGGACTTATAAACGGCAAAATACCGAAGTTCTCACGGAATCGCTTGGTTCGCTCGAAGTAATAAAATTTTAGGATAGCAAAACTTCCAAACAATAAAGTTTTCACGAGTATTAAAACAAAATGAGAATCAGAACAACGTAGAATACTTATTAATGAATAGCTTATAATTTAAAAGTTGGGAAACAAGTAAAACTGACATGCATCTAGAGATTATGGTGTGCAATAATTACTATTCTATAATTATTTTTTTACTTTATAATTTAACACTTACCAGCTATAGCTTTGCACGGTTGAAGTTTTATTTTAATTGATTGCAACATAACTTAGCTCTGGACCATCTGACTATCAGTGGCCAAATAACACAACGGTACTCCCGTATCCTCCACCTGTGGTGTAAATTGTCTCATTTCACCACTGGTGATGAAGGTACAGAATGTCAATCGGGGGCAGTATTTCCTAATTCATTAACAATAATTCTTAATAATAGGCATGTGTCGTCATGATTTACTGGGGTTATTTCCGACTTCTCTGAAGCAGACTATTTCTAATGGTTAAATTATGTATTGCAGTGCCACGTTTATGTTGTTTTTTTTTTGTTTTACCCTTGCGATGGGAAGGCGGATTAAACTCTACAGCTTTCGCGCGCCCAAGCGAGCGGGGTATGTGGGATGTGCGCGCACTAAACAACCGCCTGAAGCAGAATAAGAACGTGTGGCCGTCAAGAGTTTGCGTTCCTGACACATGAGATTTATATTATAGCTTAACATCATGTTTGTTGTGAGTTGACATAATAATATAATTTCGAAAATAATCATACTTTGCTATGGAGGAACATTAGCTAGTTTCTTAAAATTCAAAGAAGTGAATTATATTTCATGGTAGTCGATGTCCAACCACTGTAAATCACAGAATGTTTCTTTTATTACTTTAAATGACCATTTGCTATGAAATTATATTAATCTACACAAAAACTTGTTAACGTGTATTAAGTATTTTATTAGAAATTAACTATTGATTAAAGAAGGCTGTGCCCGTAAACACCTGGTCCAAATGTAGCCATCACACTGGCCGCGTTTTCGCGTTGGATTGCCAATGAGATGCGCTCGACCAGGTATGTTCGGGAACGAGCGTCACAACCAGCGTCCCTTTGGCAGCGGCCCAGAGCGGACATGAAGCTTTTGGCTTCGGAACACCAAGATCCTCCTGTTTCAATCGCATATGGAACGAAATCATAAGTGGCTTCTAATGAGGTATATTTTTGGTGTTTCCGCCGTGCCGCGGTCTCGGCGGCCGCGTCTGGGGCCTGTATGGTGGCATTTAAATATTTAAAATTTAATTTTGGGTCATTCGTGCATTTAAATGATAACAATATTTGAAAACGGGAATCCTCCGACGGTACAAATTCACATCGGCATAGTAATCGGATGGTTGATGTGAATTTGTACGGTCGGACGATTCCCGTTTTCAAATATAGTTATATCGTTATAATAATTTTTATCTATTTACGAGATAAAGGGAACATCAGATGAAGTAAATTTTTTAAGTATTTATGCAGTAGTAACCGTGGTGTAGGTTTTTAAATGCTGGAAAAAAGATATATTAAATGCATAATTCAATAATAATGTGTCAAAAAATATACAAAAAATAATAATAATATTAATGAAGTGTACTTTTGAGTTTTTAGCACTCACATTTCAGTGTGATAGTACCTTATAAGTTTTGATTAACTAGCGAGTGTCGTAATATGCGGCATAAATGGCCGATTTATTTATTGGGTTTACTAGGAAGTTTGATTTTATTACAGCTTCTAAGGACCATCGATCTAAATGCTAGATATGAATTTTAACTTGATACCTTCACGCGTTCCTGTCCAGGGAAAAGTGTTCATCATCAGTCGAGCAATGGGTGGCCCTAATAATAAAAAACAAGGTATATGAGGAGGAAAAAAATATGCTTCATCGGAAATTATGGTTCCTGTAACGTATTTATGATGACGTGCACTTTTCCCTCCTCGGTTTCCGCGTGTTTATGACGATTTCAATCATCAATCACTCTACTGATGTTGAATCATCATATTTTTTGAATAACACTTTTCTCAATGTGATAAAAAGGGTTTTGACAGACAAACATACAACAAAGTGATCCTATAAGATTTACGGAACCCTAACAAATTCTAAAAAAACATACATTCAATCTCATAACTTCCTTTAACATGTTCCACTTGAAAGGAAACAGACCGGGTTTACCAACTAGCGCAATTTGAACATCTACACAGGTGCCAATTTGCCGGCATTCGCTTCTACAATATGCCCTTTGGCTATGGTTTGGCTGGGTCATTTATGGGCTACTAAATAATCTACTTGCTTTAGTAAGCGGACGTAAATGATCTATAATGCGTAAAGCGCTACCTTTATTTCGAAATCCTCTGTTGTTCACATAGATCTACGAGTACACAAGATACCGCTTCGTGACCACAAATAAAAATATATCTATGCCACATGAATACCACAGGCTAAATATACGCCACTTGATGTTTTGACAAATTCACTGTGAAATAGAATTTAGCGTAGAATTGTAAAATACATACTAGAAAAGAAAATGAAGATTCTGAGATAACATCTATGTGTAATTTAACAAAACGTTTTAAACAAACAATGATCATAACATTATGGTCAATCTGATCACTTAATCTGTCATCTTAAGTTTCGAAGTACTTTCGAACGTTTTTCCGTACGTCCAAACGAAGAAAGACGTTCCCTCTTGATTCTGCTAACTATAACCTTGTCCATGCCAAAATTTCGACTGACCGATTGGCCGAATGGTTACAGACCCTAACTGCAGAGCCAGGGTCGCGGGTTGGATTCCCGCCCAGGACAAATATTAAACCTTAAATGCGTGAAACTTTTTTTCGAAATTTGTCCCATTTCCACCACATGTTCAACATGAAACTAATTGCATTTTGTTGTGAAAAATTAAATAAATATCAAAAAATACCCCAAGCATTTAATTTTTTATTTTCTTCCGATATATCGAATTATTTAAAAAAAACGGTTGACTCTAGTTTTTGTTGATCTCAATACCATATAATTTTTTTGCGCCAGTCGGTTAAGGTTTAAGAATTGCAACCATTAACGCCGTTTTTGTAGAAATGTGCCAGTGCACACTCCTCTTAACCTAAGATATTTAAGAAGTGGGTACCTTAAGTAAGAAATGTGCATTTTTCTTCTTTTTTTCTCTATGTATAAATAGGCAAAGATAAAACAGTTCAATCCTTTTTCTTCCTCTGTCATCCGATTTTTTTTGTAGGTATGTAGGTAGGTTTTGTAGGTAAGTCTTCATTTCCACATAAAGACCACCACCAAAAACATTTTCTATTTTTAATATCTCTAAAAGTTACGGACGGTCTCCTAGGAACGTTTTCCTGTAACTATAACGGTTAAGGTACCTGCCCTTACTGTCCCATCTCAAAAATCTACCCTGTATACGGCGTATTTGTTTAAACGTAGTTTAAACTTGTAAAGCGTGCAGATAATAATAATAATAATTTATAATACATGGGACTTTCCACACAGCGCCATCTAGTCCCAAAGTAAGCAAGTATTATGCTTGTGTTATGGGATACTAGACAACTGATATACATACTTAAATATTCTTTATAATATATACATATATAAATATTTTTGCGAAGACACCACATACATATAACAACCAAAACCCGGTACCAGTATCAATATTCATCATATAAATACTGACCCGACCTGGGATTCGAACCCGGGACCTCTAGCTTCGTAGGCAGGGTCGCTACCCACTAGGCTAAGCGGTCGTCAATCTTACCGAATTAAACAAAAACTCTCAAAAGAAGTGATTAAAGAATGGAATTTTTTGACGTGGTTTTTCTCGGTAACCGTTAGATTGCGCCATCTGCTCATTTGAAACTTTTTGTTTAATTCGGTAGTCTCTACACGCTCTATAAGTTTGGACTTTAATCAGACTAACACCTTATACAGCCTTTATGCACATATACCTCAATACTCTTAAACATAAGGCGCTCAATGAAACACCCAGAATAAAATAAATAATAATAATAATACAATACATAATAATAATAATAATAATAATAATAATAATAATAATACAGCACTGATGTCGTTCCACGTACTCTGTTTGTGCTAACACTCATGTTAAGAAAATAGCTTATTACATTCAACATCTTATTCTTCTAAGCATAGAATATTGCATGATATCGTGCAGCCAACAAATAATTCTCTCAAACGTCCAGCAGGGGTCGGACCCATTTCGGGGATTCTATAATTGATTTATTATACATATAATAAATGATGTACACTGAGCAAAAAAATTGCAAACATTATAAAATCTGTTTATGATTCCCCAGACAATTATTTTATACGTATAGTAATTTGAACAGAAGTTTTTTTTAAAATAATGTCACAATAGTTATAATAACACAAAGTTTCAAAAATAACACGAATAATTATATTACAACATTTACTGTACTAAGTTAGTAAATGCGGGAAATGTTAAACTTTAACAATTCCTAGAAAATATTGTGGTATCTATTAGATTTATGTTGTATTTGTAGCTACCCTAACCAATGTCTATAAAGTGCAAAGGAAAAAAAGCAACTTCACTTCACTTCATCAGCTCATTTTTACCCCACTGCAGGGGTTTAGGCCTCCCCAGGGTGAAGAGGGGGGCTTAGAGCTTAAATCCACCACGCTGCTCCACTGCGGGTTGGGGACTGTAACGACCGCCATCTATTGACAGCGTCCGGGACCGACTGCTTAACGTGCCCATTGGTACACGCCCGGATTCGAACCATGGCCCTATGGGGCCTTATTTGAGACAGGTTCGTTGCGCTTTGGGCTATCACGACACGTAAAAAAATTGAAGAATTGAAGATGGGGGAAAAAAGCAACAATTACGTCGAATTACAAATCACGCTTTATTCGTTTTTTTTTTGTCAATAGTTTTATTGTCGTGGGAATTACACGTCTTTCAGTAATAACTAGCTTATTTTAGTAGACATTTTTCTCAGTGTAGCTTGAACATTCAAGTTATTCTAGAAGCAACCTTATAAAACCGTTACATAAAAAAAACCCTAGAATTTGATTCTCAATTGTATTATGTTATAAATTAAACGACTGTATCTTCATATTCTTTTGCAACATTTTGTGTGGAATATTCCTTTATTAAAGAAAAAAGAATGAACGAACGGCTTAAAGTTTATGAAGTCAGTATTAACTCACACTTTAAATTTAAATGGATACTTACCAGGTAATAAAAATTACAAGAATGATATATTTACGACTATAACAAATAAAACAACACAATATAAAGTGTATGACTTGGCACCGACTTTGTAAGCTGTATGCTGCTCATTAGTAATCCTTTCTTCAGAGTAAAAATTTTATTTTTAACTTTATAGTCTAAGTTTTTGATTTCGGTCTTTTATTTTATTTTTTGTAAAAATTTTACTCATTAGAAAACCCGCCATCTAAACTTTTGTAGTTTTTTAACAACTAGTGTCGAACTAACTAACTAGTGTCCAGCAGTTGAAATTCGACCGTGCTAATTAGACGGGAGTAAGTCAGTTCGAACGTTCAGAATTGAGCTTTTGGCGCTGTATCAAAGGGTCATAACATGGATAGGATTTGTAACAGATTATATGAAGATGGGACTATTATTTTTTTTTATATTGATAACACCAAAGCTTGTTAATTAAACACACGGCAGACTATAAGACTCCGTTCAGGATTGAGCTTTTGGCGCTGTAACAAAAGGTTATAACATGAACAGGACTTGTAACAGATTATATGAAGATGGGGATAGAATCTAAGAAGAAAAATATTACTATTTCATTTTTTATTTTTATTGATAACACTAAAGCTTGTTAATTAAACACACCTATGTAGCGAGAAACATACACTTTAATTCATGTCCTTGTCTTTCCTACAGTTATTACTCACTACCTGTCTCTATCTACTGAAAATATAATAATAATAATAACACACACAATCACAACAACGTCTAGGTCCCAAACTAAGCATTAGCTTGTATTTTGGGTACCAAGCGAAGACAACACATACATATAACAACCAAGACCCGGTGCCAGTATTAATATTCATCATACAAATACTGACCCGACCTGGGATTCGAACCCGGGACCTCCAGCTTCGCAGGCAGGGTCGCTGCCCACTAGGCTAAGCGGTCGTAAAATATGGATATAAAGCTGTTACATACAATTATTGTTTAAAGGTAGTGAGTAATAACTGTAGGAAAGGCAAGGGCACAAATTAATGTGTGTGTCAATTAAAAAATGTTTCATCATCATCATCAGCCCATTTTTACTCCACTGCAGGAGCTTAGGCCTCCCCCAGGTTGAGGAGGGGGGCTTGGAACTTAAGTCCACCACGCTGCTCCACTGCGGGTTGGGAACTGTAACGACCGCCATCTATTGACAGCGTCCGGGACCGACTGCTTAACGTGCCCTCCGAAGCACGGTGTCAGTGATATTGTGTACTTAAGTCAGAAAAACTCATTGGTACACGCCCGGATTCGAACCATTCGAACCAAAAAATGTTTGATAACATTAAATGACAGTCGATAAATGTTATCTAATATTTTTTTAGTTATTATAGTGGTATAAGTTAATAATATTAACTTTTAACTATTACATGAGCGCAGTAGACGCGCCATTTTGGATTTACCGAATTTTGCGTAAAATTTTTTCAAACTGTGACGGCCTAAAAATCCCGTTTTACTTTTATCATTATGAACCCAAACCCATTAAACCACATTAAACCTGTCTAAACTACCACCGTTGCTTACGATTAACACTTCAAAAATCACTTAAAATTTAATAAGTCAGTGATGTAAAATATCTATTTAGGTATATATTTTAAAGAATATTTAAGTAACTGTGCACAACAATTTTCTAGTATCTATAATACAAGCATAATATTTGCTTAATTTGAGACTAGACGGTTCTGTGTGTGATGTCCTAAATATTATTATTATCATTATTATTATTTTATTATTATTTTATTATTATTAGTGGTTCAAGAGAAAAAAAATCGGTCACTGGTTACCTTTGATTCAGTATGTAAGCGGAAACCCTCCCATCTAGTAGCATCAATCAGTTTAAAATACAACTGAACGCGCTTACAAAAGCCAACATGATATCACATTGTAAGATGGCCGGCAATTATGTTAAATCCTTATAATAATTTAGTGCGGCAATACAACATGGAACAACACTAACTCATTCCATTCTGCTCAATAACATGTGCATAAGTCTACCGTACAAAGCCAGATGGTCGATAAATTTATTGTAAGAAGCTCCATTCACGCAACTCACTTTTATAGAACGTAGAATTTAGATCGTGTATGGTCGGGTTTAACAATTTAAGGCTCTATGCACACGTTAAGGTCTAATTGAGGAAATATAATTGAATAAATGCTTAACGGTCCGAAGCGAGAACCACGCTTAGTTATTAAGGTTGGCAAATCAACAACCGAATTTTAAAAGAATTTAGAAGTGGTTCCTAGCAATTAAAAAATTCTTTTTGGCGGTTTTTACCATAATTATTATAGAATTTATGTGATTATACTTCAGGTACGTAATTATACAGCAATGTAAACAAGTCTGGGAATACAAGCTTCTTTACTATACTAATCGTAGAAATTTTTTTTAGTTTCTAAGACATCCCACACAGCTCCATCTAGTCCCATACTAAGCAAATATATGCTTGTGTTATGGGGTACTAGACAACTGACATACATACTTGATATACATATTTATATAGATACTTTTACACCCAGACACGGAACCACAGAGCATTAGAGTAGGTTAAAGTTGGCATGTAGGCGGATAAGTTTCCCCTTCAAGTATGCAATATGTAGCCTGCTTAAAACACAGATCTCTTAACCTAAACTTTAAAATGCGACGTCATATCATACCAAAGATGTAAGGAAAACGACTTGACCGCTTTCTAAAATGATATAATCTGAGACAAAACTATTAACGTATGCGTAATATTTTTACGTACATTCGTTGTGTATTTATTTTTGGGACACGTGTCTCTGAACAAATAGCGTCACATAGCAACTCTAACCTTCTCGATTCCCTGTGTACGGAACAAATAGATAAGTTCATTCTCATAAATATTTGTGTCGGGTGAGAACCAAAATCTCAACCCTTGGCTCCGCAGTTAGGATGTCTAACCACTCGGTCAATCAGTCAAAACGATAACAAACAAACAACAACAAATAACCGTATAAATATCGAAATGTTAAAACAGTTAAAAATGTATTAGCCGACGTCAAAACTTTTATTTCTATAGACATCGTTCAAACAGTTAAAAATTAAATTTTTAATATACCTTATACCATTTAATATCTGCCTATGTAAATATCGTACAAAAAACATTGTATGGTGCATTTACGGTGCATTCTTCGTTGTTCAAAACAAATTGTATTGAATATACCCAGCTTGTTTTTCTCTTTTCAGTTAATAGCTTTTTCTTTTCTGTTAAGTGGTATTTATTGAAGACGGATTTTTATAATAATTTAGTTCGTTTCAATTTTTTTAGTTTTATTAATTGGCACGCATTTTCTCAATTTTGATTACAGCACAACAAAAATATTATATAACGTACTGTCTTTGTATTAAACACACTGTATTTTAGTTTATGTAAAAATGGTAGTAAATGGTTATAAAATTTATATATGCATATTATATAATAACAAATAAAGTTCATTTCCACTCCGTTTTTTGATTGGCAGACATATTGAAATATGATACACCATATGTCACAACAACAATTGAGACGAATTTAAAGAGACATAATATGTTCAAATCCATCAAGCTATTTAGGACGCAAGACGTACCAAAGAAATATCTAGAATACGTACATATATACACTCGAAAAATTTTGTCCTCCGCAGTTGGATCAAAATAGAGAGCAATAAAACAATTTGATAATTTGCTTTTAACGTAATAAAATTATAACCTATGAATAAAAGTAAATAAATTCTAATTAAAGACTAAAATTAACTACCTATAAAAAATAACTAATATTAAATTATATTATTAAGGAAGCAGAAAAAAATATTAAACTAGAAACTTAAAACTAACCCTAACAAAAAAGCCCACCTAATAAATAAATAAATATCTGAAATATATTTTGTATGCATAAAAACATTTATTTTTCTGTCTTCATAAGTCAGGAAGTTCTATTACTTCAAGATAAAGCCGATGCGGAGCCGCGTAATTTTTTTTTTTAATTAATTTTGGATATATGACCATGAGCCATTTATTAGCACTAACCTAAAAAAAACTATATTAGTTCATTCATTTCAAGTTTAAACATGAGTTCAAACAAAGTAGGCTTCATTGAAACGATTAAATTGCGCATGGATCGTGGCGAACGTGATCGTATTTGTTCGGAAGATTTTGCCACGCGCCTGACCGAGATAAATATCGGCGCGTGCGCACGCTCCTGATAATATCTGTGACTATCTATAGAAGAACATAAAAGTGCAGGTAGGTTGTTTTAAAAATGACAATAAAAATATCCACTGGCAAAACCGTGTCTAATGATTACAAATTTAAATATCCTATTTATTGGAATAACTTTTGATCTTTGATCAACGAACACAAAAAAAAAAACCTGCACATGCTTTACCGTCGGTAAAGGTCAATGACTACTTGTTGAATTCCATTCAGCATCCGTATCGAACGTGGTTGTTTGCGGACATGTCATTGTATTTAAATGAAACAAATATATGAATACCTATTTCATTTAAACAAAGCTGGCAAACACGGACGGAGCGTAGCGTGCTGCAACCAACTCGATAGCTTGTTCCATCGTTAGCGAAGTACTTTCAGGCAAACAGGGGATAAGACACGTGTTCTATCTAGTCTTGCATATTTTACTACATATACTCGCACGACAAATATATGCTGCATTATGGGGTTACATTTGTGAGAGCATACAAGTGTGATAGGTTGCACTGAGCCAAAGCAATGGTGTGAACAACGTCGAAGCTAGAATAAATTAAAAATAAATTAGAAACTTCTACAAACACCGCAGGCAATCGAAATAATTATCTTTACATCATCCTGGGGCGCACGTTCATAACTTGTTAACAATAATTTAAAAAAAAAACGACTTCAAAAACATAAACTAAAAAGTTAAAAATAAAATTTTCACTTTAAAGAAAGGAGCATTAACAGGCGGCATATAGTTAATAAAGTCGGTGCCTACTCACTCAGACACTTTAAATTGTGTTCTATATTTGTTATAGTTATAAATATATCATTGTTGTAATTGTTATTACCTGGTAAGTACCCATTTAAAGTGTCTGAGTTGGCACCGACTTCATTAACTATATGCCGCCTGTTAATGCTTCATTCTTTAAATTGAAAATTTTATTTTTAACTATTTAGTTTATGTTTTTGAAGTCGGTTTTTTTTAAATTATTTTATTTTTCAATTTTTAGTTGAACGCATCTGTAACTTATTTGTATTTAGTATAAATGGGGCTTCTAAACGCGCTACTCTAATGAGACAGCACCGCGATTACGCAACGTAAATTCAGTGTCAAATTAACGCATCAGCATGCCTAGTAAGCAGTGGTATTCCTATGTAAAACTTCAATCTTAATTATTATTTTTGTGCGAACTGAACATTTTGTCATATTGAACCGCATGAAGGAAGCCCAACAAAAGGTAACTGCTGTAAATCGTTGAGGAATTCCCTCGACTGTTTATGGTCTTCATCATCAGACCTGTAATGGCACTTATAACCCATATGAGTGCAAAGTTCTCATCAATAGAAATGAATTAAGTCCAAACACCAGGTAATTGCTGTAAATCGTTAAGGAGTTCCCACGATTGTGTATGGTCTCCATCATCAGATCTGTAATGGTACTTATAACCCATGTGGGTGCAAAGTTCTCATTAATAGAAATGAATCAAGTCCAAACACCAGGTAATTGCTGTAAATCGTTAAGGAGTTCCCACGATTGTGTATGGTCTCCATCATCAGATCTGTAATGGTACTTATAACCCATGTGGGTGCAAAGTTCTCATTAATAGAAATGAATCAAGTCCAAACACAAGGTAATTGCTGTAAATCGTTGAGGAGTTCCCTCAATTGTGTATGATCTCCATCATCAGACCTGTAATGGCACTTGTAATCCATATGGGTGGAAAGATCTCATCAATAGAAATGAATTAAGTCCAAACACCAGGTAATTGCTGTAAATCGTTAAGGAGTTCCCACGATTGTGTATGGTCTCCATCATCAGATCTGTAATGGTACTTATAACCCATGTGGGTGCAAAGTTCTCATTAATAGAAATGAATTAAGTCCAAACACCAGGTAATTGCTGTAAATCGTTGAGGAGTTCCCTCGATTGTGTATGGTCTCCATCATCAGACCTGTAATGGCACTTATAATCTATATGTGTGCAAAGATCTCATCAATAGAAATGAATCAAGACCAAACACCAGGTAATTGCTATAAATCGTTAAGGAGTTCCTTCGACTGTGTATGGTCTCCATCATCAGACCTGTAATGGCATTTATAATCCATATGGGTGCAAAGACCTCATCAATAGAAATGAATCAAGTCCAAACACCTGGTAATTGCTATAAATCGTTGAGGAGTTCCCTGGACTGTCTTTCAGCTCCATCATCAGATCGACTCCCGACCTTCATTAAATAGTACTAGTAGTAGTACTTTATCAAAATACTTAAAATACGATACTTCAAAATACGATTTTCGAAGGTTGCCCTCGATTTCTCTGGGATGTCATCATCAGGTCCTGGTTTCCTTATCATGGTACTACTCCGGAGATATCTACCTTTCACAAAAAAAAATCATCCAATTCGGTTCATAAACAACGAAGTAAACACATAAAAAAAAATTAAAAAAAATACGGTCGAATTGAGTAACCTCCTTCTTTTTTGAAGTCGCTTAAAAAAGGGGCAGGACGCGTGAAAGTCCATACAAACGCTTTTAAAAAAGATTACGTCGTTAATACGCCTATTAATGTAGATTTTTTTAAATTATAATGACACCTGAGTTTTAACTAAGTTCGTATAGAGCCAAAACATTGAAATTTTTATTAACTTCCTAATTATAGAGATTCCGTAATATGTATATAAATATACGAAATTTCCGTAACTAGAAAGTTTAAAGAAATTTCGAAATTTTGCCTCTATAGGAACTTAGTTCAAACTCAGGTGAGATTATAATTTAATAAAACAACGAGATTAAAATGCGTATTAACGACATAATCGTTTAAGAGCATTTGTATGGACGTTCACGTGTCCCGCCCCTTCTTAAACTGTCAATAAAGCGTATTGTTTGGTTCTGTGTCTGCGTCGCTTTATTTTAGTTGATTAAGTGATTAATAAAAAAATATTAGATCTGGCGTGCGAAGTTATTTGGTTCAGATAATAATAATAATAATACCTGGGACATCGTACACAGCGCCATCTAGACCCAAAATAAGCAAAGTTTGTATATGGGTACCACACAACTGATATACATACTTAAATATCCTTTTTTATATAATATATACATATATAGATATTTTACACCCAGAAACAGAAGAAATAGACATATTCATGCACACAAATATTTGTCCCGGGTGGGAAACGAACGACCATCGGCTCCGCAGTTAGGGACTTTATCCACTTGCCCAAGTGTATAACAACCCGCGATCGATCCTTTAATGGGATATAAGTATTAAGATACCAAAAAAATATTCAAAAAATTAATCATGATAAAATCTAAAGTTTTTTATTATTCAAATTACTTTTAAATGCGATATTATTAAGAAAAAATTCTTTAAAATGTGTAATTTTTGCAAGATCTGACGACATTTAACGGCATACCGCCTGAGCCTTTATTAGACACCTCGTGCTTTGTCGACGTGCCGACTTATGCGTTTTTTTAAAATATTTTATAATTGTTCATTGCAAATTTAAAAAAAATATTATTTAGATACGATCACACTTCTATACCAAGTGATGCCCTCACGGATCGATCAGTGAAGCATGCTGTATAAACTTTCAAACACAAATACAGTAAAACAATTACTGTGATGCTTCCTTTACGCACAGTTTGACCCGAAAACTAAAGATATTTTACTAAACTCTATAGTTGTATCACTACTTTTCTTGTGTTCCTACTCTCCTTCCCTTTGCGTTATTTCTAAGTTTCAAATTCGCCAGAGAGAAGAAAATGAACTAAAAGAACAAAATTTAATATTATCTCAATTTCGATGTGTACGCTAAAAATCTATGGTTTTTGTTGTCTGAATATGTAATCAATCTGAAAATTTCATGAGAATGTCGGTCCAAAAACACTTAGCTCCTCGGAAAGTACAACACTAATCCAGGAGAGGAGAGACGAAGACTTGCTACTTTGCTCCAATACTAGAGACGCCACTGATGGTAACCATCAGATATTTAGGAATAATTCGTGTAATACCGATCAGACTAATACCAAAGTATTTGGAGCTCGAGGCCCCCGAGTAAGTAAGACATGTTCCCTACTAGCTAAAATTCAGCTAGACGCGTGTAGGGATGTCGACATCGCATTGCTACGAACAAATATCTCTCTACTATGGGAGCGCGTGATCCGCATGATGTGCTAACCATAGTGATAACTCAGTTTTCTCTCCCGACGCTCGCGATAGTAGTCGTCGGGAAGTATCCTCTTTTTCCCACCGCACCGCTTTTTCCCACTTGTGTCGCCTATTTATCACAAAGATGTTCTACTTGTAGAATCTTAACCTACTTAGCTAGTACATTATGTAGTATTGCCATCTCTATCCAACAGGACATTTTAAACATTCTACACCTTGTTAATAATAATTTATTTTTAAAAATTCTTTCACTATTATTATACATATATTTAAGTATCTCATGTAAAATAGTAAAAAGTAGCCAACTAGCCTGTTTTTTGAAAAAAATTTCACTGCGTAGCATCTGCTTTTATAATGTTTGTTTAGTTTTGTCCTTAATGGCACAGCAATTGCGAAAATGGCATCAAGATATCACGTTTAAAAAAATAAATACTATCATTAAAAAAATATGAATTGGAGTTGTCGATAATAATTACGCTGTTATATAAGCGACGTAAAAGCTTAATTAAATACATTATCGACAGCCTTAAGTCCGATCCCTTAGAACATGTGTTAAAAACTTCCTTCCATGACATTTTGTTTGTAGAATTTAAAAAAAAAGTGTGCTACTTACTGATCTAATCAGCTTTTAAACCACACTAGCTTTCGTGACATTTTTAAGGTTCCAGACTCGAAGGGTATCACAGGGCCGTATCGTTTGAACCGTAATAGTTAGACACTTGAAATTTTCACACTGGGTGTACTATTATGGCCGCTATAACAACAAATAATAAAAATAAAATAAAGTTTAAAACTAAAAGGGGTTCCCATACAAGAAACGTAATTTTTCGACGTTTTTGGTGATCGGTGGCTGTGAGATCATTGCTTACACTTGAAATTTTCAGGAAGTATAATACTATTATCACCTCTATAAATAAAAATAATAAAACTAAAATATAATTAAAAATTAAAGGGGATCCCCATGTAAGGGACGTGTTTTTTTTTTTATAGTGTACGGTGGTACGGGACCTGTGTACGGGACCCTTCGTGTGCGAATTTTTATGTACAATAAAGAAATAGATGTACTGTTAAAGTCTGCTGTATGTTTTATTTAAAGATTTATTTCATAATTATAATTTTATTTGTTGGTCATTATTTTTTACACTAAACAGTCCCGTTATACGTAATAAAAAATATCTTGAAAAAAAAAACGCGCAGTAACTGAAACAATATATATAGATTATTGTATTTAAACAAATTAACACATTGTGAAAGCAAATAAATCAAAGTGAGATATTTAATAGATACGCACATTAGCCACGTGTTGGGCTGATAAAAAATACCTACATATAAAATTATAATTCTTTGAAAAAAAATTTATTTATTTTTTCTTCACTTTTCACATTTTCCGTTTGATTATTTACAATTGTTAAAAAGAAATAAACGTTTATACAAAAAGAAAATTAAAAAAAGTCAGACATTAAACTAAAAAAAAATATTTTAAAACCTTTTCGACCGAAACTGTTACTTTTACTAGAATATGATATTTCAACTTTACTTCCATGTAAACAACTAATTAGAAATATACGGCCATCAGTTTTCTGCCGTATACATTGATATGTATTCGGCAGAAAACTTAAATTCGAAGTGAATATTGATATCTAGGAATTTCAAACCCGTTTCTTTGAATAAGTGCATTCAACTATTTTATTATCTGCGCCTCGCTTGGCACAAGCCAGATCATAATCGGGTGGGCTGTTAAAATGACAGCTGTTAATCCACCATCTTGAATTCTTTCGTTTTGTTTTTTTTCTTAATCTGTATCATCTGACATCTCGGTTGCACTAGGACCGCTAAAGGTTGTCTGGTTTAGCTATGAAAGGGTGACAAACACACAGATAAGTTTTCGGAGGTGAGAATAGCCTAATATCCTGAAGAACGCTTCAGAGTTTAAGTTATTTCTGTACTAAATATCATCAAAATCGGTTTTGTGGTATAGCTGTGAAAATTAACAAACATACAGAAGCATATCCGTAGTAGAAAATAGCCTATATTATTATTACTCTTTAGTTAAGTATTACCACGTAAGTATTACTCTTTAGGATGCAAGCTTTCTTCCTACCAATTTTTGTTACCGGCGTGGTCTACACGTTTGTATTAAAACTAAAGGGACATTTCAAGACGATGTAGAACTTTATGAATTACAGAAACATTCTAGAAAAATTTAGAATTTAAGCAAAGATTCCAATACCGTCACCCATTTCCACCACCCACGCATAGCACCGCCTTCAAACGCTCTTAGAGTTGATGGGGGCCCAATCTACCATCATGACTGCGAGTGGAATACGGTGAATGGTTGTGGATAAAACTTAAAATTTGCAAGCTTTCCCTTTTAGCTTTTTCCGCGGTAAAAAGTGGCCATATTGGTTTTCACAATGCAAATTATCAGTTTAACGAATATAATCACAACTGCTTCGAGGATTTAGCCATGAAATGGTAATACACATATATACACCTTCTCCGCGTTCCGCGTTGAAAAATACTCGTATTAGCCTGTCTATTTCTTTATGGTTCGAGTTCTGTTTTTCTTCCTTTTTTTCTGCTAACTATGGTGAGAAAGGGGGCGATTATTGTGGAACGCAACTTGTAGCAGCAATTTAATCCCCCCCCTCCCCCCCCCCCCAACTTTAATTCGACCAAGCGTGCAGCTGCAGCGGCCGCTGGCTCCGCGGTCCTGTTGAAACAGCAAATATACAAACTTGGAACAATTCTATATCTTCGTGCCTTTTGCTGTGGAGACGACGAGTTGTTGGAGCCTTGAAGCCAAGAGGTTCGCCATAGCGATCCAAACCGGTAATGCCGCAAGCGTTATGGCAACTTTTGCGCCGGATGCGATAGAAAAAGTTAATTTTTAGCGTAAAATCAAATAAAATCAAATATTTTTATTTCGTAGTTATGTAACGTAATCTTGAAATACGTAACAGTAGTGAATTTAATACTTTGTGGAAAAACGCCACCACAAAGGCGCATTCAAAAAGTCCTGGATATCATATCGTCATGCTTAGATTTAAATCATCTGATTAAATCTGGCGTGGGTATGGGAAGGGAGGGGACAATCGATGCATCTTCCCTCTAATTTACGACTGGATCATTTTATTTGGACCAATTTCACACCTTTCTAACATTTCTGATTTCTGTGGTGTGGTGTGGACTTTAACGGTAATATTAAATTTTACTCATCAATCACATTTTAGTTAATATAAGTTAATTATATATATACAGACTACGAAATTTTGTAATCGAGACGTAAAATGAGGTCAAAATATAATTTCTGCGCCTCTCCGATTATTAGACCATTAAAATACCAAAGAACAATGACTCATAATAATTGACTTTTACATGAAAGAAATCTTTGTTCTAGGTAGGTAAATAATAATTTAGAAAAATACGGAAGTGAATCGAGTCAAATGGTAAAAACGAAGTGTATCAAATGTAGGGAAGAAATAAACTAATTGTCAGTATCAAAATGAACTTCGTACTCCCGTGAGCGTTTAAACATACTTCTAACCTATATACTAATTTAAAAATATTGGACTGTCATCCTATTATTAAAATTGTATTATAAATTGTTAAATTCTATAGAATTTAGTTTGAACAATGTAGAATGTACCATACGCAGCCTTTTGAACAATTTTATTAGGATTAGAATTATAATTCAATAGAATTTAGTTTCAACAACGTAGAATGTACCATACATAGCCTTTTGAACAATCTTATTAGGATTAGAATTATAATTCAATAGAATTTAGTTTCAACAACGTAGAATGTACCATACATAGCCTTTTGAACAATCTTATTAGGATTAGAATTATAATTCAATAGAATTTAGTTTCAACAACGTAGAATGTACCATACATAGCCTTTTGAACAATCTTATTAGGATTAGAATTATAATTCAATAGAATTTAGTTTCAACAACGTAGAATGTACCATACATAGCCTTTTGAACAATCTTATTAGGATTAGAATTATAATTCAATAGAATTTAGTTTCAACAACGTAGAATGTACCATACATAGCCTTTTGAACAATCTTATTAGGATTAGAATTATAATTCAATAGAATTTAGTTTCAACAACGTAGAATGTACCATACGCAGCCTTTTGAACAATTTTATTAGGATTAGAATTATAATTCAATAGAATTTAGTTTCAACAACGTAGAATGTACCATACATAGCCTTTTGAACAATCTTATTAGGATTAGAATTATAATTCAATAGAATTTAGTTTCAACAACGTAGAATGTACCATACATAGCCTTTTGAACAATCTTATTAGGATTAGAATTATAATTCAATAGAATTTAGTTTCAACAATGTAGAATGTACCATACGAAGCTTTTTGAACAATTTTACGTTCGGTCAAAATAGGATGACAGTCCAATATTTTTAAATGTGTAGGTTAGAAGTATGTTTAAACATGGTTTAAACGCTCACTGGAATACGAAGCTTGTTTTTCCTTTTCAGTTAATAACTCTTTTCATTTAATTGATTTTGTAGTCGGATTTATATATATATATATATAATTTAAATATATATATATTTAAATTTTATTGGTTATCAAAATTATTTAGTCTATGCCGCCAGTGATTCTCTCAATAGCGATTTCGTTCTTTGTTCGAACCTGAGCGAGACCTGCGGCGCGCGATGCTAGAGCCGATTGGATTCATAAGACCTGCTTAACTAAATTTGTGTACTATCCATATTCACTCTTAAAATTGTGAATTCTTAAGTATTTAGATGCCACGCACACATACATACATAGGATTGTCGCTAGCTCTCTTTGAATGTAGAGATTCTTTGCTAACGCCGATATCTGGACTGCAATAAATATTCATGTCAGTTATTTAGGTCTTAGTTTAAGACCTAAATAACTGAGGGAATTATGCAGTTTGCATGACGCCACGCTATTCCTTTGTCGTTTACATGGTTTGTATGTATCTTATATGTAAATTAGTATATTAAGGGAAGTAACTATGTCTATACATCCCAAGAAATGGCCCACGCAGTAAACTCGTCTTCGATAGGTAAGTGTCGCTATGATAGGTGAATAAAACAATTGTGCGAGTCACTTGGTTAGAGCCATAACAGTAAATTGAAAAATACCGACTTTTACAATACGGAAATGTAATTAATGTAATGTGCGTGTGCGCTAATTTTTAGGGTTCCGTACCGAAAGGGTACCAATGGGTACCCTATTCTAAGGCTCCGCTGTCCGTCCGTCCGTTCGTCTGTCACAGGGCGGTTTCGTCTGAATCGTGTAATAGGTGACACTTGAAATTTTTGTAGAGTGTGTATTTATTTGAGTGTTACAACTATTGTCTGAAGGACAGGCTTTCCTAGTTCAGACACAGAGGTCTTCCATTTTTTCTTTTCACTCCTGTTAGGTACTAACCTTGAATTATTTTTGATTATAGTGTAAAACTTTGTAAAACGTTGTAAAAAATTGTAAAACTTTGTAGAACTTTTAGTGAATAACAAATAGAAAAAAGTCGATTGACCCTGCAGGCCATCCCTGAGACTTCCCGCTATTTTCGAGTTACGCTCGAAAATTAGAATACTACTTAGGTCTTCGAACTCTAAATATCGATTCTCGTGGTTTTTGAGCTCTTTTTTGTTTCATTCCAATAATTTGGTTTCGGAAATTTTATGAGTCGAAATATAAAATTAGTTTATTTTTTTCGAATTCAAAAATACCATTTGTATAGTTTTGATTTTTTTGGAGCTTTAAAATCAGGAGTATTTAGATAAAACATTGCTGTAGAAATTTTATGAGTACAAAAATATACATTTATTTGTTTATTTATTTATTTACATTATTTGCATATCGAAGATACTATTTGCATAGACTTTTGATATTTTGGGGTTCTAATATCGGAGTTATTTTAAAATGACGTTATTTTGGAAATTTTTGGACTGTGATATATTTTAAACGCTTTGTTTGATTTTAACATAGTTTACGGCAGTTTATGCAATTTTGTAAGCACAAAATGTCTGTATGAAGTCTAAAATCGATTAGTCGTAAAATCTCAAAGTTATATTAAAAAAACACTTTTTCGGAAATTTGTAGACAACGATATTTTTTGAACGCTTCGTTTGATTTTAATGCAATTTAGGGCATTATATGTAATTTTGTAAACACAAAATGTTTGTGTAAGATCTAAAACTGATTGATCTTAAAATCTTAAAGTTACGTTAAAAAAACACGTTTTCGTAAATTTTTGAACTGTGATATCTTTTAAACGCGCCGTTCGATTTTGACATTTTTGACGGCACTCATCGCAATTTTTTATGTACCAAAAACGTTTATAAGGTTTCAGGTAGATCGGTTCAAAAATCTCAAAGTTATTTAAAAAACGTTAAAATTTATTTCTTTTGATTTTGTTTTTTTTGAATATTTTTGAAACAGCTCGACCGATTGACTACAAAAACATACACACACATACGGACCTCCAGCCGAAAATAGTCAGAATGGTTTCCCAGGACCTCAAAACGTGGAGATCTAATGAAAACTCGATTTTCGAAAATCAGATCCAAATCAATAACTTCCCTTGGATAACAGAAAGTTAAAAAAAAACAAATGATAAAAATAAAATACAAAATAAAAATAAAAGGCTGTCCCCAAACAAGAACGCATTTTTTCGTGATGATTAGTGGTTGTGGATCATTGCTTACACTTGAAATTTTCATGAAGTATGTACTACTATGGTTCCTATAACAACAAATAATAAAAATGAAATATAGTTTAAAATTGAAGGGGGTCCCCAAACAAGTATCGTGTTTTTTATAATGGACTGTGGTACGGAACCCTTTGTTTGCGAGTCCGACTTGAACTTGGCTGAATTTTTAATTACAGAAGTACGAAGGTAATGCATCTACACCTACGTCTATAACTCTCGACTGCCGACTCGCACTTGGCTGGATTTGTACTTACAGAAGTACGAAGGAAATGCATCTACATCTATACCTCTGTACTGATTGAAAGCTGCTAAAAAGGATTGACCATTAATTGATATAGCAATGAATTATTGGATATGGTAAATGGCTAGGGCGTAATTATGTTTATATGAGCAGATGACATAATAACGCGCTAACGCTTTCTTACTTACATTAAAGCAATGACGTTTTTTTTATTAAGGATAACGCACCTTCATACTGCACGGCGTTCGGAAATTGATCCCCAAACACATACATACTTAAATCGTCGGCGTATATAAATTACAGAACAGAGTGTGAAATATGATGGACTTATGATACAGAAAGGATAACTATCTGTAAAGATTCAACATAAATTATAAGGAAAGGATAATGGGCGATTAAATAAAATTAAACTAATTAGGTGAATCTAAACACCTCACTTTCTGCGCGGCAGTGCGACATCTGCTTCTATTAGTACATAATAGTATTGCATTAAACATACGCCTGTTTTATACATAAACGACCCGAGCCATGAACGTAGGTAGTCTCTCGTCGAAACGTTCATCTTATTAAGTGTGTACCAGAGCGGCATGCCCCGAAGCGATATATTAAAGCAGTAATTTATCCCGTTTCAATTTGTGTAAGTAATTTTTTGTGTGCTACCGAGCTATTTGTTAACTGATAATAGTGGCGGTCGCTCTTCTAGATATCGTGAGCGGTAATTTTAAGTTAAAAATACTTTGTGGGTTACATTACGTTTATAAATATTACACTGACTTCCTGTCAACTGCCTCTGTAGTTTGATCGCCATGTTAATCCACTTTTTTTTTTCTACGTCTCGTTTATATGTTCATTCGTTTAAGTATACAACAAAATGAATAACAAAAAACGTAAGAGCATACTTACTACCTACGATATTTCGGGTTCCGTGTGCAGCTGGAATACTCCATGGAATTCTGCATTCGTTTATTTCGCTCCACAAAAGAAAAACAGCGAAATGATCCACAAATATATTAATACGTTAAGTTTAACACATCGGTCTCGACCATATGTTTTTTAACAACGTATGCCAAAGTCACTGGTGCGAAGATAACATCTCGCCCAACCGATTAGCTGAGTGGTTAGAGACCCTAACTGTAGAACCAAAGGTCGCGGTTTCGATTCCCGCGCGGGACGCCGCTGACATTCAAACAATATTTGTTTTGCAGAAAAGGGCTATTCGAGCTATTTATAAATTAAACTCTAGAGATAGTGTGAAAGCTCACTTTAGAGAAAGTAACATTTTGCCAGTCTCTTGTCAGTATATTTATGAAAATATAATTTATGTACATAAAAACTTAAATGCTTTCTCTAGGGTGGGTGATGGCCACAACTTAAATACAAGACATAAACATATATTATCGATTCCCAGGTTCAGACTTTCAAAAGTTAATAATTCTTTCATGGGAAATTGTATCCGTTTTTATAATAAAATTCCTAAAGAAATGTTGAACTCAAATTCAAATCAATTTATATAGCGAGTTAAAGTCCAACTTATGAAAAAAGCTTACTTTTGTATTAGCGAGTATTTAAATGATAAGTGCGCATGGGCATCATTGTGAAAGTTGTAAGCATTTTAAATTAAAAAAAAAGATGAATTATGAGAAACATATACTTAAATAAAATAAACAGGGAGGAGTTTCTTGCCGGTTCTTCTCCTTCTAGTTGTGGAACCGGTACCTAATCAATTCATTTTGACTTTCAATAAGTGTGTGTAAACATCTTATATTGAATAAAAACTTTTTGAATTTGAATTTGGACAAATATTTGTGTGCATGAATGTGTCTGTTTATGCCGTGTCTGGTTGTAGAGTGTTTATATATGTATTTGAGTTCTTCCTCGCACGGATTCAGAGGAATCCCGAGCGCAAGCAAAAACTGTTGGCTCTACAGACAGTCCAGTCAATGAAGGTTTTCACCTCCGATTTCGTTGAATCTCCATCGATTTTCATGAAAATTGGTGAGTAGGTGGGGGATACCTTAAGAAACAAAAGCGACATAGTGTCAATTTGCGCTTTTGCCCTGGGGGTGGATGCCACCCCTTCTCGGGAGTGAAAATTATTTTAATAAAAATAACCACAGGAATCAACAGAAAGACAAATTCTAAGCAAAATTTGTTATATAAAGTTTTTGAAATAAATCAATACTTATTTCAAAAACGGTTTTTCATAAATAACTCAAAAACTATGAGTTTTTACAAAAAACCGCTTTAAAACATGTATTTTTGTGTCCTTACCAAAATTGAAGCTAATAAAAAAAACAAACAAATCTCTACTTTGAAAAACCTTCTAATATTAATTCAAAGTGACCTATAAGTAATTGTATGTATATTTTTTTTCGGCTAATACTTCAATCTAAGTATTCAAACTTAAATAACGGGAAACCGATGCATTTTATGACATATACTGTCAAAACACTTTTTAAAGTATTTAGAAATACCTTTCTAATGAGCACTCTAAAAAGTTGATAGCATCAAAATTGAGCAAGTTGTGATAAAAATAAGATGACACTTCCGCATTTTTTTGGAAAAAACGAAAAATAAAACCTTCACCATTTCCACAAAAATTCAAATTTACGGTTATCCCTAAAGGACTTTCTTTTTTTAGCATAAGTGATGACCTCAAAAAATTTTCCCGGTTTAGAAAGCTTATTTTTGAAAAAAAGTATGATTTAATGAAATCGAAATTTTTAAAATTTTCGTGAATTTCATTTTCTTTCGAAAATAACTTCAAAAATATTGGATATTCCTAAAAAATGATAAAGAACAAAATTTGAGTCCTTTTTTTAATAAAGATTTTGGTTTTTTTTTAATTTTATAGGATGAAAAATTACCGAGATAAAGACGTTCAAAGCCTAACTTTTACTGCTAGAACCATGTAACCGGGAGAGCCTTTAACCCTTTATCTTTTAAAAAATAAGGGCTTTCAAAAATCTTATTTATGCTCTTATAGCTCTTGAAATTACCTTTCAAATGGTTTTTGGATGAACCTGATATCTTAAAAATTAAAAAGTGTGTTTTGAAGATACAGAAAGTGAAAGGAACGGTAAACATCTGCTCGAAAACGTGGTGGGGCTTTCTAGAATAATGTGTGTCTATTGAATATTTCAGTATATTTCCAAAAGTGGACTGTAACACACGTGGTATTTTTTTGAAGTTTAATACTCTCTGACTAATAATTAAAAATTCGTTTCATAATTAACCAAAGAATTGTGTAAAAATAAAAAAAAAATATTATAGAATTGTCATTTACATTTCAGAATATTGTTTTTAGAGAAATATTTTCTAGGCATATTACATTTGAGAGGAATACTTGCAACTGGCTTTTTCATAACTTTTTGGACAAAGGGCAAAGGACCATTGTGGTGCTCTCTGGCTATGTAAGGTAGAGGCATGAAATGGGGAAATCCTTGTCGCGAGTAAATAAGGTCAATGTGGGGTACCTGCAGAGGAGTTAGATGGCCAAGGATAGAAAATATAGTATGCCCTTATCGTATCAGCCCCTGGGCACTAAACCAAATACATATACGGATAAGTTTAGGTGTTTTAATACGAACAAGTCTAAAATAAAATATAAATGAAAACCGTTTTTGAAAACAAACTTTTACTTTAAAAAAAACAATGAACTTAAAAAATAATCATCAACATTTATATCTCATAAGTATTGAAATATGAAATATATATTTTAAAAGTTTAAGGGATCAAACGTCGTATGTAATGAATATGTTCGAAACTTTCTATTCGAAATAAAGCCTTATTTTTAAAGTGTTATTATTTAATTTACGTAAAATCTTGTTTTTAATTGGGATTTTTATTTTATTCTTGTACTTATTAGTACGCACCTTCATTAAAAATCGTCTCTTCTATGATCATAAATAATATCTACCAACCCCTGCAAACGTAAACACCTCATTTCAGTAAAAATATAAACAGCGTACAACTATATTTATAGGCGTAGATAACGATGCCATTGATAATAACATCAAAACCAGACCATAAACTAACATATTGCAGATATAATAACATGGTGGCAAAGACAGGTGGTCTTTTCGCCTACCGTTTAATGGGAAAACTATGTGGTATTGGCTTATAGAGATATTTTGCAACCGGTCATTAAAAATGGAAGCATATTACTATTTACTGTTGTGTTATTTATTACCTGCCATTTGCAATTTTTTTTTATCATTAATCACCATAAAACCTCTTTAAATAGGTTTTTTAAGTATGTGTGACACTCCGGTAGGGGCCAATCAATGTTATGTAGACGTTTAAGACGTTTTTAGAGGAAGCGGCAGCATTAGCGGCTTGCATTAGCACAGCATATAAGCCTTGGTGTTTTTTTCTGTCGTTGTGTCGTATCAGCTTGTTGCGTCGAACATTTGGATTGGATTACGAACGTTAGTTCATCCTACTTGGAGTATATTTAATGCATTTTATTTCCGATTCTATAAATATTTGAAAAAGTAAAAAATAAACAAAAAAATAAACTACAATATTTCTTTGTATACAACATTGATAACTTCTGCCTAAACACGCGTGTCGTGTCGTCTGGTATGACCGTCCGGCGCAGCGCCCGATATTTTTATTACCCGATAGCTCCTAAGGTATTAATTTAAATTGTATACTGTAAAGAGCAATCATAATGTACATGAAATGCTGAAGGTAAATTACGTATTTAATTTGATAAGGACGAATAATGTATCCGTATAAATTGCTTTCCAATTACCTCATCATATGACACCATTTTTTTAAACATAAAAATAGATATAGTGAGCTGTCCATAAAAGATAGACATATTAGATCGCGGATTTTTCTTTAGTCCTACAAAAGAGAAATAATTCCTCTATACATTATTTTGTTATATTTCAAAGGGTAATTATTAGGATAATATTTTTTCCGACTTCTATCTATATTCTATATCTAGCCATTATCCATAGCGTTTCAAGCTGTGCGGGAGAGAAGGCTAAAGTTCGGCAGTAAAAAAAATTAAGTAGTAAAAAAATAGATTTAAAATATGATTTTCTCTTTAACCGTTAGTTTGCGCCATCTGTTCACTCTAAACTTCTTGTTTAGTGTGGTGCTTCGATAAGCTCTACACGCTCTCTATGTTTGTATTACCTTCAGCTGAACACGGTGTATAGGTACGCATTATAAACCGGCTCAGGGATATGCTTGCATTTGTCCATCCAATTTAATAGCACCTCAAGTATGGCATACCATGTCGCGTTTACGTGTTCAAATTCAAATATAAACCTAAACACAATTTCAATATTACAACATTGTACAAAATTAGACCCCTATTTATTTTTATATTTATTTATTAACCGCTAAAATTAGGTCGCTAACCTGCGTTGGTAGAAATATCTATTATTCTATTCTATTGTCTTCATAATACAAAATATAAGAAGATAATGAAAAGGTATCTAATTTCTTTTAAATAGAGTGCCCTTTTCAACAAATCTATGTATCATACATCTTTTTACAAGTTAGAGAATAACAAATGACATATGATAACTGTGACAGATCGACGGACGGACAGCGGAGCTTTTGTAATAAGGTTCCCATTGCTACAATTTGGATACGAAACAATAAAAACTAAAATCACAAGACGCGCTCATGGCATAGTTTCAGGTAATACTCTATAGTAGTTAAGATAGTTGGTGCCTATCCAAATGCATATTGAGGGCCTATCTAAACCGGAACCAAGAATCAAGTACTAGGCACACATAGAGATCACAGCTATCGCATAATAACATCATTAGTGCCGTGTAAATGAGCTCACGATCGAATCGGTTTAATTAATCTCATAATTAAATCGATCAATTAAAATCGTTTATACGGATCGGGAGGCTAGGTGCGGTGTGATTGCTTTTACAGTGTTCGATTATTACACAGTTACGACTTACAATGTCTTATCATAATAAGCTCTCGCCTGTTTTCCATGGGGGGTAGGAAGAAGCCATATTTCGATTCATCGATATTAATTTATTAGTTTCGTACTCTCTCGCCGATATTTGGGTGGTTACAATTTGGTTCGTCTATTAAATGTCGCCGATTCGGTCACATATACACGTAATTTTCTATGGCATCCCTTACCGATCCATCAAACCGCACATTCACTCTATAGATTAATACTTCCATCACTCTACTCTATCTATGTCTTACTATATATTATATGCGAATGTGTAGAGGGAACAGTAGAACGTGATCACATATTATATTTATCTATCTCGAAGCTTTACTATAAATTTAAAATTCGGTCAAGATAGGCAGATTGTCCACCATCTATATATATCTCAATCAATAGGTTACATGGGGTTCGATTACGTCAATGCGAGGAGCGAATGTCTTTGTGACGGGTATGTATTTTCATTTTTTATTGTTGTTTTTTTCGCATTTCCGCATTTTTTAAACTTTAATATTTGGTTTCGTGTATTTTTTTTGTATTTCGTGTACCCTCCCCCCCTCGAACCTAAATTATTATTATTACTTTAAAGGTGGTAATTTTGAAAAGTCTTACCAAAATCATTCTATATTCTATCTATTCTATATTCAATAATTCTATGAGTATTCACCATGGAAAGGCTGCAGAGAAGTAGCTTTAACTGAACGTGATAAAATTGAAGGTTAAAATTTTGAATTGACATCCACTATTTTTGCAGACAAAAAGTCTTTCGAATCCAGTGATCACGGCCGTTTACATCTTTTACGCTACGAGGAAGGCCACGTTGTACCGAATAGATGTTCTGGTCGCTTTGGTGTCAACATGAGTGATTGAATTGCTCCCGATAGTAGTTTCCTCCGCACAAGAGTTTGTGAGAAAACAAGAGTACATGGAGTTTGAGTACATACAGTTTAAATGCGTTCGGAGCGGACCGAGCGTATCGAAACACTGTAACTGGAGTTCGTGAGATGTTAGGTGATCAACAAAATACTATTTTACGTAATTGAATAATAAAGAACTTAACCAGAATTCTATTACGATGCATCGTATATACAAGTACAAAATAGGATATTTATATATTTATCAAGAAAATATAAAATTTGACTTCACATGATAACAAAATTTATAAACAAAATTATAATCGGTTGAAGAGTATGAAACTTATAAGCTATTAAAAGTTTATTTCTGTCTCTTTCTATAAAAAATAAGTTTAACATAATTTTAATTGGCCTGACGTCACAGGATAGTACAGCGCGCGATATTGCCCTCTGTCGAACAGGACATTTTAAACATTCATGACTTCGTTAATTATTTATACTTTTAAATTATTTCACTGTTTATATTTAGATAACTTTACCATATAAAATAATTTTTAAAAATAGTCAACTGCCTTATTATGTAACTATCTATATAGTAGTACATAATTATACCGTAACCCGGCGTGCTTTGAAAAGTAACTCAATTAGGCCCAAATAGCAAAAAGTTTGAATTTCTCGTCGCCGTTAAGTTTGAGCGGACGCTTTTGTAGTACCCTGAATTATAAACAAGTTTCTCTTACAGCTTTCTTCGACTGTCCATCAACACTTCTAGATTATATATCGTAGTGATACAAAACGTAAACTAGAAAACTGGCCAGCTGTTGTTCAATATAATGGAGTCGTCCATCGCTTTACAATGGACAGTGTCAAGCCGACGTCACGCGCTCTTGTCAATTAGCCCGGTTTCACCCGCTTACTCAATTATCACTTGGGGTGGGGTATCTTTATCGTTCTTTAGGGTAACTATGTTTGAATAATATTATATAAAACTAATGCCTGACATTTGTTGTTTTCAATAATTTTTTTTAAATTATTACACAGCGGCAAAATATAATGTTTGTTTGAGGTTTGAATATCTTTTTGTGTATGTTTGGGTACCATTTCATTACCATACCAACGTGTACGTATTATTTATAATAAAATTCTTCAAATATGCCGAAAATGAATGCAGAATATTGTCGCGATTATCGAAAAAAATAAGGAAAAACAAGTTTAAAAAAACAGCAAAAAGTGCAACGGTTCAAAAGTGTTCGTGATTTTCGTGCATGCCGAAAAGCGTTGTTGAATGTGAAAAATGATAGTTCTATTACGCAGAAAATTTTTGAAGGTTTCACTTCTGCCACGTGTGAATTGCATACATGTTTTTAAATTGGGTTTTAACCTTTATAAATAACCATTCGCCATAAGAATTATTTTAAAATAAGTCTATTACGCGCATAACTGCATTTTATTATATAAAAATTACTTCATGATGACGACTAACTGTGGCAAAAAGGATTTGTTTGTTTGAAGAAAGGAACAATTGTTGGACTAAATAATTCTACTAATTGGCTGACAATTAATTCTCTTGCTCCCCGCAACGACACAGGACCCGCAAGCTCAGTTTTAGGATTCACTATAATATATATCATACTATATTATATATTATCATACTATAATATCATGTGTCGTGATAGCCCAGAGCGCAACGAACCTGTCTCAAATTTATAAGGCCCCGTAGGGCCATGGTTCGAATCCGGGCGTGTACCAATGAGTTTTTCTGACTTAAGTACACAATATCACTGACACCGTGCTTCGGAGAGCACGTTAAGCAGTCGGTCCCGGACACTGTCAATAGATGGCGGTTGTTACAGTTCCCAACCCGCAGTGGAGCAGCGTGGTGGACTTAAGCTCCAAGCCCCCCTCGACCCCTGGGAGAGGCCTAAGCCCCTGCAGTGGGGTAAAAAATGGGCTGATGATGATGATGATCATGATAATATCATAATTTGTTGTATTTTGTTTTCATTGCCTATGTTGCTCTGGAACCGAACCAAAACCGCAATGAACATTAAAACGTTTAACCGCAGCGCTTAAAAGTATATAGTCAATTATTTCGTACCTTAAACGGCATTTGCGTATGCGATGATTACATAGTCGGCCGCAATGGGCGCAACAATGGTGGCATTACAGATTTTTCAACACTTATTTTTTCCTATACGACTGCACTTTATTATCCTTTCACACTTGCCAACATTTTAATTTATTTGATTACTAGCTTTTGCTCGCGGCTCAGCCATCGTGGGCATAAGTTACATAACCCATATACTATGTTTTCCACTTCCAGTTCCTGCAGTTTCTTCCTGCAGCCACAGCTTCGTGTTCTTCGGGAGCTTCGGGTCGGTGTATTACTCAAATACTCAGTATACACCGTTTTATACAATTTTAGTATGGCGTTCAAAAGCGCTGGCCCTTGAGAAAGCCTCAGTGTTGTTGGTTGTATGATAAGAAATAAAAAGTTATTAGATTAATTCTTATTTTTAATTGTTAAGTTAAACAGAAAAGTCCTATTCTATACTTAATTGTTTGTACTATTCTTACCTATTAATATTATTAGCTTTATTTTTCCACACACTTAAGAAATTATATTTTTAAATATTTATAGTAGTAAGTAAATATTTTAATGCAAGGTAGAAAGCCTCCTCCATTTTTATCCATGTCCGTATGTCTTGAGCTGTGATTATCCAGGATAAAAAATAGCCTATGCCACTCGTCAGTTTATAAACTATTTCTACGAAAAAAATATAGCGGTTCCGGTACAACTGTGTAGTTTGAAAATAAAATATTGCCCATGTTACTTGCTAATAATGGCTTTCCTTGAGTAAAAAATTTTTCAAAATCAGTTGAATAGTTTTCGAGTTGATCCGTAACGAAAATCAAATCTTTCTTCTTAGTAATATTAGTATAGACTATAAAATGAACAAAATGTAGAATAATTTGAAATGGAACCCGCAGGTATCAAAAGATCATACACGCGGGTGGGTCTCGCATTGTTGGTTATTACGCCTAACGAAGGTGATATTGCCTTAATGGCTGCTCAAACTGATCACATCTGAATACTTAGAAACTACTGGAATAACTTTCGTTCGGTGTAAAAGGGTATGCCGTGGTAATAAAATTAAACGGCCACTGTTAGGGTTCCGTATGTGAAATGTAAAATTGTGTTTTTAGAAATGTATTAACGACTCGCCCCGGCTTCGCACGGGTAGCAGAGCATATAGGCATACATTTTTTTTTCTTTCGTAGTGCTGTATAAGCTTATTTTCGTAGAGCATATGGATCAGATTTTAATTAAATTTAATTAAGTTTAATGCATCATATATTAACCCTACCTTGGAATTATAATCAATTTTATATCCAATCCTGCAAATATTTGAAAAAGAAAATAATATATGCATGAAAACAAATTAAAATATTTCTTTGTGTACAAAATTGATAACTTCTGCGTGATTACCCGAAATATTATGTTCGCAGGGCAACATACAAGTTAACATACAACATACAAGTTTTTAAAGGTTAGTTTTTTTTTTGTATCGGGAGTTTTTTAAATTTCTAACTTAAGTTTTATTTCTAAATTTTTAAACTTAGCTATTTAGTTAAACTAATTCATACATGATCAGACAAAAAAAAATATTAAAAAAAATCACTTAACCCCTGAACGACGAGCCGAAGCAACGCGATAAGCTAATTAATTTGTTTGCAGTGATCTCTATCAACGGATAACCAACTAAGTTGATATCGGATCCTGAATTCATTAAACAGAATATTTTATGATTTGGTTTATTATTTTTGTGTTAAATATTTAACTATTATAAATGACATAATTTTAACGTTCGAAGTATTACTTTGAACATATTTTTTTTAATAATTTGGAAGAAATGCGTACATATTGTCGAAGATGATCTTGGGTCATCGGCTACTACTGGGACGTCGAAATAAAAATTACTATCCATATCAGGCCATATTGCCCCACTGCAGGGGCTTAGGCCTCTGCACTTCGACTATTCTTAAAATATCTAACAATATCATAATGTTAAACACTATATAAACTTTGGTTTGAAATGGTTTCTGATACGTAATAAAGATAAAATATACGGTTTATAAAAATTTATTGATAGCACGCGAATAACTGTGTTGATGGCGAAATATAATTACTATTTTCCTTGGAAATACAATCCAATTTTACATTATGTTTTACATTAAAAATACATGTATTTATATTTTTTTTATAAACTATTTGGTTATAATTTATTGATTTTATTTCTAGGGAGATTCAATTTTTAACTGATACAGTATAGACACAAAAATAGATATTACCTATACACCGAAGGTAAAAAACACTAAGCTGTATTGATTTTTTTGTCCACCTTTTAGTAATATTCATTAATTTTTACTGTGACATTATACGGGGCGAGTAGTATAACTTGATTGCTACTAATCCAAACCTGACAGTTCGCTTGTCAGTTATGTTAGAAGATTCTAACATTCTAGCACCATTCAGGAATCAAATCAAAATGAGCGTTGCTTGTGTTTCACTGTACTTTCCGTTATCAAAGTACAGATGAGGTAGTGTACAGTAATATACCAATATATATACCTACGTATCCTAACGTAATCATTTGATACATGTATAGTGAAAAAGTGTATATATATGATGTAAACTATGTCAGTCTATTTATCTTTCAGACAATACAATGTAGCAATGCATAGCGCACGCGCCGCAAGTGCCGCAAGCTGCTGGACACGAATGACCCCAGTACACTGTGGGTGTTGCAGACATGGTGTTGTATGAAAACATAATTTATTCGTTTATTTACACTTATTTGAATCGTTTACGATTAAATGACTATTCTAAACATTGTTTCATAAGTTTTTATGAAGTGTCAAAATCTAAGATAGAGTTTGGCCAATGAATCGTGGCACTGATTGAGTGTGTATTGTCAAGTTTTGTCTCTTTTTTATTTAATAATACTACTGGAACATAAAAGGGACAAAACACAGTCAATCAGGACCACGATTCATTGGTCAGACTCTAGTAATAAAACTACAGCCACCCTGAGAAAAGTGTTCATCATCAGACGAGACCTCGTAATAAAAAAGGAGCATTACGTAGAGGAAACAACATGCCTCAGCAAAAGTTATGGATCCTGTAAAGCAACGTAGTTTTTCTTCTTCGTTTTCCTCGTATTTATGATGATCTAGATCATCAGTTGTTGTACTAATACGCCATCGTATTTTATGAAAAACATTTTTCTCAATTCAAAAATACTGGCTTACGATGTAAAAGTGAGTAGATGCTATATGCTGTCACAGAGGTTGGAATCAGAACAGGATTGTTACCAATAAGGCGTGATGTTGCAATCATGAGTGGTGCTAATACAGCACCTAGTTCTTTAGTTCTTTTCTGTTCCAATTAGAATTTTATGAAATCCTAACCATAACCCAAATAATCTGTAAAAGCGACTTATATTTTGATACGCGAGCGGAGCCGCGGGTAGAAAGCTAGTATGAAAATAAAATATAGCTCATGTTACTCACTCATAATGTTGCTTTCTAAAGGTGAAAGAATTTTTAAAATCAGTTAGCTGTTTTTTGAGTTTATCCGTAAAAACAAAAAATCGGTGGACCCTGCAGGGCATCCCTGAAACTTCCCGCTATTTTCGAGTTCAAAGCGCTCGAAAATTAAAAAGCAATTTAGAGAGCTAAGAGTTGAACTCAAAATATCGATTTTCGTGGTTTTTTAACTCTTCGAGCTGACAATATTCATTTTCCGAGCTCTTCAAGCCCAAAAATAGAATTTCTATACATTTAGAGTTCTTCAAGCTCAGAAACCTGGGACATATCAAAGAAAATGCTATTTTCGAAATATTTGAACTGCGATATCTTTTGAACGCTGCTTCGCTTGATTTTAATGCAGTTTACGGCATTCTATGTAATTTTGTAAGCATAAAATTTTTGTGCAAAGACGAAAATCTATTGATCATAAAATGTAAATGTTATGTTAAAAAAACACTTTTTCGGAAATTGTAAACTACGTTATTTTTGGAACGCTTTGTTGGATTTTAATGGAAATTACGGCATTCTATGTAATTTTGTAAGCATAAAATCTTTGTGGAAAACCAAAAATCGATTGATCTTAAAATCTCAAATTATGTTAAAAAAACACGTTTTCGGAATTTGTGAATTGCGATATCTTTTGAAATCGTCGTTCGATTTTGATATTTTTGGCAGCACTCGACGCAGTTTTTATGTACAAAAAATGTATATGACGTTTCAAATAGATCGGTTGAAAAATCTCAGTTATTAAAAAAAAAACGTTAAAAACTTTATTTTTTTTTTACTTGACTTCAAAATCTAATCAGATCTAAGTCTCGATGAACCCTTCCAAACGCTGTATTGCGGGTCTTAATCGGTCAAATCCGTTCTCAAGATATCGTACGACAAAAAAAAGTTACACGCACGAACATACGGACGTCCAGTCGAAAATCGTCAGAATGGCTTCATAGGACCTCAAAACGTTGAGATCTGATGGAAACTCGATTTTCCAAAATCGAACCCAAGTCAATAACTTCCCTTGGATAGTTGGAAGTTAAAAAAACTCTTTCCTCTTTATAATATTGGTACAATCAATTTTCAAAATGCCATTGTTGAGTGCAAATCAAACAGTTTTAACCAACGATATATTAATAATAACGAAATCATCCTATAACCGTTCCTTTATACAAACAGCCGAGTACAAGAAAGGCAATTAAGCCTAATAATAACACCCGGGTTTGTCCGACAATAGCCGCATTTAAGTTGCATTCCAAGCGTGATATATACCGCCTCGCTAACGAGTTACCTTGTGCTGATAATATCGACGATTCAATTTGTACCATTGCTTTGTTTACGAGCAAAACAAAAAGTTCATGTCATATTGCAACAAATACTAGATAATAAGTTCCTTAGTCATCGATTTTGAGGTCGAATTTAATTATGCAACCAGGAAATCACATAAAAGATTTTTTTTAAATATATTTACATTGACAATATTTTAAAATCATCTGAATAATTTTGTCGAATTCAAACTTTGTGACAAACTGAAATATATTAAAGCTCATCTAATATTATAAAATTCAGTAATAGATACTTGTATACGAGGGCCAATCAAAAATTCTTTGGTATTCGATTCTTTAATTTGTAAATCAAAGTTGTTTGTTTTATAAATTTTATAGCCATATATTTTACTTTGTTTCGAGTAAATTTATTTATTTATTATTTTATATATCAAGTAACAAAGACTCATTTGTTAGTAAAACACCTACATTACAAGCTAAATGTTAGTAACATAATATAACAGTTAAGATTAAAACAAGCTACAAATCACAAATCAACATCAAATTGTAAAAATTGACTAAGTCATACACAAGATGTCAATACTATATCTTCTCTATTTGAAATGGCTATCCGAGAAAGAACACAATTCACAACAAATCACAATTTTCACTAAATTTAGCAAGTGATGCTATTCTTTTCATGGACCCATGCCCTCTCCCAAATGACCAATTCACACCATATGAAGGCGGCAACAGCGACCAATAAAAAGACATTCATACCTTTTTGATATCATCGCCAGGATAGTGCTGAGACTGCCTCGCACTCGGCGCACCAGAGACGTTTTTAGGGAGATTTCAATCATTTCAGAAGACAATGCTCCGGCATGTTCTACTAAAGGTTCCACGTTTCACACGGAAGAACGAGTTGCAAAAATTAAGATCACTGTGAAAACCTCACACGGCCACGCCATCTTTATCTGAGACTTTAATTTTGGAATGTACAAACAATACTTTCGGACTACTTGAATTTCGACCTGAGCCGGAATTTTTATCTTGTCCGTATACTCTTTTTGTTACCCTAAGAAAAATGTTCATCCTCTATCGAGCAATGGATGACCTTCATAATAAAAAAAAGGAATATGAAGAGAGAAAAAATATACGTCAGCGGAAATTATGGTTCCTGTAACGTAATTTATGATGACGCGTAGTTTTTTTTTCCTCGATTTTCTCGTATTTACGATGACCTTGATCGTCAATTGCTCTACTTATAGTAAAACCATTATAACATTTTTTTTTATTTATTATTGAAAAACAAAACAGCTTCAGTAAAAAATTCAGTAACATAATAAGTACATAAATAAAAATATGGCCAATTACTTTGCTTTCTAAATAGGTTTGATTTTTATACGTTTGTGGTGACAGAACAGAACAGCACGGACAGTGCTCAATAACACTACATAGTTAAAGTATACATTGTTTATTTAAGATTAAGTTTAAAAAAAATTGTAAAGAAAACAAAGAAAGAGAAAATGAGGCAACCGCGTGTGGTATGGTGTATGTTTGTGTGCAGTGTAGGTGTGATATATGAGGAGTGTGTGTGTGCGTTAATATGGTACTTAATCTGAATTCACTATAGTATTTTTCTCAGTATACCAATATTTCCATACTCCTCTCATATTCTTCCGAAAATGATTTTAAAATTATTTCCTCGTTTATCTCTTGCAATATAACACTGTAAGTATTCGTAATATATCCGTATTTTAATTAATTAAATGAAATTTCTTTTATGATATATTAATTCTATCTTTTTGATTTGTTGTATTTTTGGTGGGCTACTTCATCAGGACAAAGCGTCCACAACCTATAATATCACCCAATATTTTCCAGACTTCGTTCTCAGTTATTTCTATCTATTCCCTTTTTAATATTGACATAACATATTCCAACACATCCGAGTTACTTACTCAATATGAAAATAAAGACAAGAAGCGGAAGCTTTCGAGACCAAGAACAAGTTTTTTTGTTGGTTGGGAATAAAAAAAAACTCTAAATAGCGGTATCATAAATGTATTAAAAGTGAAGCTAACATTAGGTTGACAAGTAAAATATCACTTTTTGTGCTTTTTGTATTTTTTAAATACCATTTTTATACAATTTGATTGGCCAATGTTTGTGCGTAAAAATTATCTTAAAATTAAGTTATAGGATTATCAGCAAACAAGCCATATTCAATTGTTCTGTTGTCATTTTTATGTTAGCCACGTAAAAATATCTTATAGAAAATTTCAATACAAACCGCGTAGTGTTTGTCCGTCCTGCGGTATATGCAGTGTACGCGAGGGGAGATTACGCTCTGTTAATTGGTAAAATTTTTACGGGCCCTACAATGTCAAAAAACAGGTCATATGCGTGTCAGACCACACATCCATGGGGATGAACTATCGTGTTGTTTTTTTTAAATAATAAGTATTGTAGAGATGGTAGAGAAGATAAATTATAACTCTTTAGAGGTTTTAGAGGAGTATATTGGTATAGGCTTTTAATACATGCGCTGTGGAAAGATATCACTCGATCAGGGCCACATCAGGGCCGATCGTCGACTCACTTTTTTCAACTCTTTTCTTCTATTATTCTATGTATTTTAGTCTCCATTGCAGCCAACGTCACATTGCTTTTTCTTTCTTTGTTCGTGCGGCCAGTATAATAGTCGTACTACAGCATGAAAACCATTATCTCAAAACTACTCAATACATCTTATTCAAACTACATTTTATTAAAAGTGTTTTTAAATTAATGCAATTTTTAAAAAATTCTGAATATTCCATGCCTTATTTGAAAAGTTGACACTTTTTAGAAGTTTATGAACACATACGTGTATCTAAACAACTATTGACTTGAATTAAACGGTCACTTTGAAACATGTATAGACGTTTAAATACTTTTTGAAGATTTTTTAAAGGTCTATCTATGGGAACGCCTTACGTTAAAGTTCACAGGATTTTTTTTCTTGGTGCCGAAGGTCCATTTATATGGCGACCTAAAATTTTTCGTAATTTCGCTAAAGCGCTTTTTTTGGCGGGCCATAAGTTCAAATTTCGTCTGAATACTGTCAATGGACTTCAGAGTTAAGTAGCTGTGACAGACAGACAGACAAACAAACAGACGGCCAAGACCAATGTATAAAATTTTTTTGCCGATTGGCTACGGGATTCAACAAATGGAGCTTGCTGCTTAAATAATTCCATATCAGCACATTATGCCCCACTGCAGGGGCTTAGGCCTCCTCCCGGAATGAGGGTGGGTTGGTGGGTTTTAAGGACTACTATTTAATTTTAATGATAGCAACCGAGACCGACGGCTTCGCGTGCTCTCCGAAACACGGCGCCAGTGATAGTTATGGACTTCAGTCATAAAAAAACTCATTGGTATATACCGGTCCTTGGGATTTGAACCACGACCTTCTAAACAAGAGCGAGCTCGCTACCACTCGACTATCACGACAAAATATTTAAACTTTGTCAATTTCAAAATTAACGTGCATTTTCCTACGGTTCCTTTAAACCTCTGTATCGAATAAAATAGTTTTGTTTATGGTCTAAAGCATGTCTAAAGCGCGCTGTTTACGATGACCGCCCATCGCTATATATAATCCTTCGTTAATCATTTCTATAGGTACAACTATGAATCAAAATCAACCGGGAGCTACGGCCATGAATCAAATGATAAACTTTGCGAGCTTTAATTGGGCGACAAGATTGACACACTGTTTTTATGTAATGCTAAAGGCACAGATTAGGTAAACACTTCTACGGGTACCTAAATGGTACATAAATGAGAGCTAAACCTGATTGACTTTCTAACTTATTGACTTATTAACTTTCTAAGAATCACATATTTTAACATAACAGTTCATTTAAAGCGAATTAACATGTTTTTTTGTAATATTTTTTTTATTATTATTAACGTACACATCACAATAACGTCTAGTCCCCAAACTAAGTATTAGCTTGTGTTTTGGGTACCAAGTGAAAATATCACATACATATAACAACCAAGACCCGGTACCAGTATCAATATTCACCATATGAATACTAACCCGACCTGGGATTCGAATCCGGAACCCCCAGCTTCGTAGCCAGGATCGCTACCCACTAGGCCAAGCGGTCATTGATTTATTTGAGACCACTTTAGCTACCGAATGCCGTACATACGATCGCTTTGAAGAAAATGAGGAAAAGTTTAAACATAGCAACTCCAAGGTTATAACAGTAACGGTTTTACTAGTGAAGCAAGTCTGAGTTGAAAGGACTGATCACCCATTTCTGTTATAAACTCTACTAAAAACTTTGCAATAAGTACCTCGTGATCACAATTTTATGTTTAGCAAACACTTCGTTTCCAAATGAGCTCAAGCTAGCAATGACTGCTTATCACTAGCGTTCTATGGTGTTCAGCTGAACGTAGTCCAAACTTATAGAGCGTGTTTAACTTACCGACCTAAAGAAAAAACTTAAAAAAAAAATTAAACTTGAAACATGTTTTTCTTAGTAACCGTTAATTTGAGCCATCTGCGCACTTGAAAATTTTTGTTTAGTTCGGTAAGCTTTGGGTACACGCTCTAAGTTTGGACTACGTTCAGCTGAACACGCGGTATATTACACATACGGAGTGTTGGATTGAACGTAGTTCAACTTTGAACATGTTTTTCTCGGTAACTGTAAGTTTTCGCCATCTGCTTCTTGAAACTTTTTGTTTAGTTTGGTAACCTCTACATGCTCCATAAGTATGGACTAAATTCAGCCAAACACCCAGTATGTCAGTGGATTACAGTACGTTTATAATCAATCTCACTAGACCTGTGTAAACTGTGGATAGATTAATAATAATAACACCTGGAACACTTAATCCTACCAACCCCATCTAGTCCCAAAGTAAGCAAGTACCTATTATACTTCTATTATGGGTACTAAACAACTGATATACATACTTAATTATTCTTTACAATATATACACATGAATATATGCCCTATATTAATAAGTAATTAATACTATTTGCCCGGATGGAAATCGAACCGGCGTTCTTTGGCTCTGCATTTACGGTCTAACCACTCGGCCAATCGGTCAGTCGTAGATTGTAATTCCACAGTTTCTATGAAAGCAGCTTTCGTTGAAGTCTATCATATACGTCGTAAAATTTATAAAATAAGCTCTTATTTTGGTTCCCGGAAAAACCTCGCTCGCACGTACGTAACTAAATCTAAAATTATGACCTCTAAAAACCGAATTTAGAATTTATTGTTAGAAAGAACACATTTTTTTTACGATGTATGTTGTTTGTTAAAATGGTAAATTGAATAAAACAACGTTGAATTATTTTTTTTAAATTTATTTACGGTAAACCAACATAATACGTACAATAATACATTTACAAGAAACATTTGTCTTTATACTTAAAACTAGTACGAATGACAAATTATAGGTTTACTCAACATTCGTAAGGCGAGTTATTTTAGGATTGCTACACAAAATGATTTTTTTTTTCAATTACAGCAAATGTACAAATAATTTAGTACAGAATTGCAGTGACAAATCACAAACACATAAAATACGCAACCAAAAAGTTAAACATCCAAGCGCATAGTAATAAGCTTTTGTTAAATGAAAACTACCATAGGAGCACTATTCCGTACAGGTATGCGGTCGCAGAAGCCTCCGTGAAAACTGTCCCTAAAAACTGACCTATGATGATGATGATGAGGCACTATGATCAACATTTGTTTTAGCCATCGGAACATAAAATAGATTTTTATGAACATATTGTATTATGTTACTTCTAGTGAAATAAATTTTTCTATGGAATGTAAAAGACGACTTTTCAGGAACTGTATGTCGTGAGTGGCATTACAATAATTTTTAAGTATTGTCTCAGTAAATATACGAAAAGTAACGTTGTTTACGCAATATAATAGACAAGATTCCTCACCAGCACCACAGAATAGCAGTACTGCTAAAAGTAAATCGCTGAACCGTTAAGCTATTTGAAGGAATTGTGAAAGGTCTTGATCTTCTGTATCTTTGAATGATGTATTCTACGCCCAGTAATTACTCGGCCTTGCTTAGCTTGGAGTGTAATGCAAAGCGACCGCGGCACATCAGAGCTGCAATAATGGGGCGAATTGAAAAAAATATCTAAAACTTTAAATTTAATTGATTAAAGAATAAATAACAGGTCGTGATAGCCAAACGGTGGCGAGCGCACTTCTTGTTTGAAAAGTCATGGTTTGAATCCCAGACCGGCAAACCGGATTGAAACCGGCATGTGCCGATGAGTTTTTTCTGACTTAAGTACATAACTATTACTAACTCCGTGTTGTCAGTCAGCTGTCAGTCCCGGTTACCATCATAAGATGGCAGTCATTAAAATCCACCAACCCGCACTGGAGCAGCGTGGTGAATTAAGCTCCAGGCACCTTCATCTCGAGGGGAGGCGCAAGCTCTTGCAGTGAGGAATTATGGGCTAATATGGTATATGGTAAAGATTAATCCATCTACGTGAAATTATAAATGGCAATTACTATGTTTTTCTTCTTATTTACTTTCATCATATTGTTACTGTTTTCATGTGTGAGCTGCTTTTATGTGAATTCAGTAGTTTCCTTTAAAAGAGCCATAAATAAATTTTGGTTTTAATTCGGTACTTTTAACAAATTTTTTAGTTTTTAGGTGTAATAAAGATTTTTAATTGTTTTTTGTTAGTAAATTTTTTAATAAACTAGACTTTGATGAGAGATTACTAGTAAAAACCTTAATTAAAATGTACAAATATAAACCAAATTATAACTAAATTATATAAAAAGTAAAACTAAAAGTATTTACAAATTAAAAAAATACTAAGTAAATTATGATAAATGACAAAATTTTAAAGAGACGATGGGTTCAGGGTACCAAGGATGCTTGCCGCGTTGCCGCGCTGTATTGCGACACTGATCCTCTGAACAAAGTACTCCTTGCTCAAAGGATCCCCTGTCAACAGACACAGCGCGACACCCAAATCGTGGACAAATGCTTTGGTATCCTTGGACCAGGGACCCATCGTCTCGACAGCAAAAGGGATGAAATGGTAACGATTTAAAAGTTCCATGTGCTTGGCTGTTTTCCTGCGAGCTGCTGTCTCAGCAGCTGCTCCAGTTTTTTTAGATGTATTTTTTATGTAACTTTGACACAATGTATCTACGCAAGTTACATCCCAAACAAGAGCTTTACCACTTTTGTATGGAACCATCGTGACACCATCGGGTCTCTTGCCGTCACCCCGAAAGATACCTTGAGGCTCAAGACAGGAAGGTATCTGTGCAGAGGATAGAGCGTCTTTTACAATGTTGTTGAGACGATAATGCCTGGAAAAGCGACCAGCATTTTTTATGCAGGAGAGCCCATGGAGACCATAAGTATCTGCATTTTCCCCACAAGCACAACGGTGAGATCGGTAAATATTGAGACCTAATCTCAAAGAGACGGCGATGCGTAAGGAGGCCGGGTCAAGCAACGAGCCCAAATTAGGAGAGGGAATAGCTCGCAGCCAGGCACCGGACTCACTTTCACATGAAGCCAGGAGACGCGCTTCATCAATGATTGATGATCTTGGAAGTGTGTTAAAGATATTTTTCACTATAGGGAGGTCCCAGGCCTTTTGAGTACATGGAGAAAGAGGATAATCAGCTGAAGAAGCGGATTTCCAGAGAGTTAAACCCTCTAGTTCTTTATGGAAATGAGAAATAGAGAGAGAAGTTCTTGAAAGTAAAGCGTTGCATAAAGGTTTAGTGACACTCAAGGAACTAATATATGCAGGGATTGCTAAATCTAAAGTTTTTCTCACTCCCAGACCACCGAGACGAACTGGAAGGGAAGCCTGTGTGAACTTGTTAGAATCAAGTTGTATATTGATTATAGATTCAAGAGATGACTTGAGAACATTGTCGATATCGTGGAGAATATTACAGTCCCAGGTTGGAGCAGTGCGAAGTGCGTAAACAAATCGTGGAGAAGAAATACAATTTTTTAATAAAAAAAGGGCAACATGAGGATCTATCTTCTCAAGTCTGGAACAAGCGTGCTTCAATAAAACTAGCTTTGATTCTAAGGACGATGGTATACCTTCATCTTTAATTGGGGCGCCTAACAAGGAGAAGTTTTCATTGGAGATTAAACGAATGCCAGGAGCTAAATTATTAAAGGACTCGAAAACGCTGTTATCTGTATCTGAAAGAAAATATAGTTCACACTTGTTGGTGTTAATTTCGAGGCCTAAGTGTTTTGAAAAAGAAATTAATTTAGAAAGATCAGCTAATACAGAATCGGGTTCACCCCCAATAGTGCCATCGTCTAAGTACCAAACATTAAGCTCAGATGAAAGTTGAGTAATTAATGGATTGATAGTAAGTGAGAAGGCGGCTGGACCCATGGGATCACCTTGTTGACAACCTACGCTAGAATTAATTATTTGATCTTCAAATATCAATGATGATGAGGAGTAGTAACTTTGCCACATATATGGAAAGATACTTGGACAATTGGATTTAATTTCAGAAAGCAAAATGTCTCTTTCGATACAGTTGAAGGCGTTTTATAATCTATTTTCAGTATTACTTTGGAGGTGGAGCTATTGGAATTAACAAAATGACGTGTAGCGTGAACGGCTGCTTCACAACCGTTACGAACTGCAAATCCAACTTGAGTTGGTTTAAAAAGGTTGCTTAGAGAGTTGGTGACACTGGAGCAAGCTATTTTGGAAGCTATACGTCGAAAAACACTGCCAACTGCAATTGGACGTAAACCGCCATCTTTCTTTTTTAAAGCACATAAACTTGCGCCAAAAAGGTATTTAGAAAAATTTTCATTTACAGAAACAGATAACATCATATTGATTAAACCACAGATCATATCTACAAGTTTGATCCCGGCGTCTCCTGCGGAAAAAGAAATTAAATCTTTCAAAACTTGAGGTCTGATACCATCAAGACCACCAGCGGAACCATTTGGAAAGCTCTTTATGGCATCAATTATATCTTTTGGGTTAGTGGATAGACACGTGTCACCCGGAACTGGTGGATCTGGGAAGCATAACAACCTAGACGGGGAAGGGTGTTTGGTACGAAGAGTTTTCAAAGTTGATTCGTCACAAAGAGCAAAGTCATCGTTGGATAACAACAAACGTATTGCACCTTTTATGTCATAGTCAGCTAATTTCATCTCAATGCGTCTAGAATATTTATTAATAATAGGTTTGGTAATTATATTACTTTGGACAGGTAGTTCCGATTTCTCTAAGTTAATTTTTATTGCTGTAGTTAATGATTTATTTGATTTATCTGGAACCTTAAGAGCTGAATAAGAAAATAAAAAAAGGTTTTCCCAAGCTTGGGTAGAGTTGTCTTCAATACACCTAGAAATTAATTGTGAAAGCTTAATTGCTGCACAACGACGTGCACCTTTTGGGACTCTTTTTAAAACTTTTATGGACCGACGACGTCCAGTGAGAAATTCTTCGAATGAAATATCATGGTTCAATGGAATGTCACAAGCACTAGTTAAAAGTCTAGGGGGTAATTGCTGACCTTTGTGTTTACGACCGAAATGAATACGTAGTCCTGTAAAACTTTTGAAACATTTTGAACAGATAGAACACTGATTGAGTTGTGTTTGAGAACATGTTTGTGACTCATCTAAATGCGAACAACCCGCACAAAACCAGTTCGTAGTGGAGGCGTCCAACGGAATTGTGGCCTGTGAACTGCAAACGCAATTTATATGAAACCATGTATTGCAACCGCAACAAATGATACAGTCATCGTTCGAATTTAGGGCCAAATTACCGCACAAGCACATAGAACTTTGCATAATATTAAAATTATTGTATATATAAACTAAATAATTAAAAACTAAATAATAAATAAAAACTAAATAATTACAAATTTAATATTAAATCTAAATAAAAAAAGATTAAATTAATGGTGGTGTAGCCTGACGCTATAGAGACGATCCTGATGCCCTGTGATCACAAAACTCTTGCTATAGATAAAGTAATAATAATAATGCCAGAAGTAGAAGCAACATATGCAACATGCCCTATATCACCTTCATACACTGATGTTGAAGTAGTGTTCAATAACAAGCCTTTTTATCCATCGTCATTTGGAGGATTTTCAGCTGTCAAAACTACTGACAACCTTAACATGTTAAATGTTCGTATTGATTTTTTTTTAACATCAATTATTTCTTCACAATCATACAAAAGATGTGATCGATTGTTATAGACAATGAAGGACAGGATATGCTCGAGAGTTTCCAACACAAATTATCACACAATCCAAACGATCAAACTTCTCTTTGGTTGAATCTAAAGACTTTTTGACATCTTCTTCATATTTTATAGTTCCAGGTGATCACTTTTTCTTAATAGGCGCAAAATAGGCGCTATGTCGTCCAATTAAGGAAAAAGAGCCCGACATCATTACTTTTTCTCCATAAGGAGATGTGTGGATATAATAAACATTTGAACATTTTTCAGTTTAAATTTACACTTTGACATATCAGTACCTACTATTTAAGATTGATTGGCTTCCATGTTACGCCACTGAGGTATTAAACTGTTTCAACAAAATTTAGAAGTTACTCGTTCTAATAATGATGAAAATTGTATTTAATTTTTGAATTGTTTATTATTTTAAATAAAATATATACGGAGCGAATTTTTTTCAAACTTGTCAGTTTGACAGTTTTGTTATTTATATTTATATTATTAAACAAATTTATTTAGGAATGTGGAACTATTGTTTAAACAATATATTAAAATCGATTCATTAAAACAATCAATAAGTTGAATTGGAAACCACTTGAATTGAAAAGACTTGGTTTTTTTCGTTTTATAAAATGTATTAATAATTTAAACCAATTAAATTTTATTTCATACGACAAACCGTTCTAACGAAAGGCAATTGGTAATTCTTTTGCTCCCAAAATGGCGGCGACATATTACAAAACCATATCATTGTCATTTTAGTCTAGGAAGTTGTTTCAAAACCGCTTTTCGTGTAATCTGCTATTCCAATTTCGGTAGTATAATAAATGATTTAGAACGACTAAGAGTAGTACAAGTCGGTACGATTTTGTATCAGGCTAACTAATGCGACAGCAGATAGCTGTCTATGGCACCACTCGGCTATCCGTGACGCGGTGATATGCTGGCTCTGATAGCAAATGGACATTCTTGTGCAAGTATATACGTTTCGAACCTTACTTATTTCGAAACAAATCTATAACAAAATTGTGTGACCATTAAATGCTTGCAGTTCGACGCTTTTCTATGACTAAAAAAAATATATAGTTTTTCTTTTTAGGATTTCATACCCAAAGGCTACACCCTATTACTAAGGCTCAGCTGTCTGTCACTCCATAAATCAGTCAAGGGCTGTATCGTCTGAACCGTAATAGTCAGACATTTGAAATTTTTACGTATGTATTGGTATTGCCGCTATAACAACAAATTAAAAAAATAAAATATAGCTGAAAATTGTTAGGGGTCCCTGTACAGGATACGTGTTTTTCGCGAAGTTTTTAGTGATTCAAAATTTTCATGAAGTATGTACTACTGTGGCCGCTGTGACATAACAAATAATGAAAAATAAAATAAAGTGAAAAATTAGAGAGGCCCTCATACAAAAAATTTGTTGTTTTTATATCGTACGGTGGTATGTTGAACCCTTCATGTACGAGTCCGAATCGCACTTGATCGGTTTTTTATTATTATTTTATTTACATTTACAAATGTACCAAATTACATTAAATCACGTAGCCTACTGTGTGCCCATCGTTGTTCCCCAGCGTGTGGCCACTTTTTTTGCTGATTGTACGAATTTGAGTCGTATCGGTGCTATCAATTATTTTCTTGTCGAAACCATTCAACGTGACTTATGACCTCGTTTCGACATTTTCATCTTATAATTTCACAATTTACATATCCGAATATAACGTCATGTCACTCAATGACGTCACTTTATTCATTTTTCACATCCTTAAAAGCAAGCTGGAAGTAAAACTACAAATTGGTCTCGCTAGGTGGCGTTTCGCCGATGGTGTGGTACATAAACTATTCTGTTAATATAGTAATATAACTATAGCATTTTTCTCTTTTAAAAAGGTTGTGTTTTCCGTCATTCTTCTTTAACCTCTCACCTTGGTCGTACCGTGGGAACGGCCGGAGCCGCTGCGGAGTCTGCAGCCGCCAGAAAACGAGTCAAATACTCTACTCTGGAGAGTAAATACTTGTTCGTCCCTCTTGCGGTGGAAGATGCTGGCTGTTGGGGGATTGAAGCCAAACGTTTCGTCGCGAGCATCGGCCGTCGTCTAAAAGAAAGGGGACTCGACCCCCGTTCCGGTTCCTTCCTGAAGCAAAAAATTGCCATTGCAATTCAGCGCGGCAATGCGATGAGCGTCATGGGTACATTTGCGTCGGGGGCGACGAGGGGTGGATTATTGGATTAGTTTTATTTATTATTATTATTATTTTTGTATGTAATATGTATGTATGAATAAAGATATTATAGAACAAATACGGAAATTCACCATCAACATATATAATTAAATTAATATCACTTCGAAAACTCCGAAAAAAAATTCTTCTTTAATATTTCGACTAAGAGAATGGAATACTTTTTTTTAATATTTAAATATATATAAAGAATATTCAAGTACGTCTATTAGTTGTCAGTAACCCACAACAAACATAATACTTTGGGATTAAATGGCGCTGTGTGGGAAATCCCATGTGTTATTATTTATTTAATTTGTCCGATCACAGTAAATACGCGATGTGTTATTATTGAGTGCGAATGACAATTTTCCAAGTGATGTCAAGGTACCAGCCATTACAGCGCCATCTGAAAAAGCTTTACCTTCTCCACTCCATTCCCAAGCTCCAGGATTACACAACCCTCAGTACTCGATGAGAAGCATTGATGCTTGTTCTACTAGTTGGCAATGACGTAATTTTCATCTGTACAAATTCTCCAGGCTCAGACAACCATATTTATTTTATATATCTTTTTATTGTTACTCTCATCTTGTTTCTCAATGACTTATGGTTACCGACAGCCGGCTCTTAGTCTATTAGGTTTTCGGAAGACAGTTAAACTATAAATCATTACGCTATCACATCGGACAGTTAAGAAGGGGATGTACGCGTGAACGCGCATACAAACGCTCTTAAACTATTACGACCTTAATACACATTTTAATCGTAGTTAGTTTTGAATTATGGTCTCATTTGAGTGAGAACTAGATTTGTATAGAACCAAAACTTTGTAATTTCTATGAACATCCTAGTTACAGACATTTACAGAACTATTAGCATATTTCTGTAACTAGAATGTTTATAGAGAAACCTAGTTCTAACTCAAATGAGACTATAGTTCAAAACAAACCACGATTAAAATGCGTATTAAAGTCGTAATAGATTAAGAGCGTTAGTATGGGCGTTGACGCGTACAGCTCGCTCTTAAGAAGGCGCTGGCAATCACTCTTACAAAAATATTGAGAAATTCATCGGCACGTTGTATGAATTTATTTAAATTATAGTAACAAAGTTGCATGCAAAGTAAGCAACTTGTATTCGTGACATGATACAGTAGCCGGTCGAGGTCGGCTTATATCGTTGGCGATTTGTCTAAACGCGTGCCGATGTACTACAGTAGGCGGTATCGGACAAAAATCGGGTATAACTGGAACGTTGAAGGCACAGGTCAGTAAATCGGCTTCATAATCAGATGATAAGAATACGTATGTTGATTGTGTTAGAAAAGTCTCCGATGGGCATTTATTTAGTCTTTCATTGGTTTTGTAGTGTCTAAAGTGTTTGTAGTCCTATTTGGGCACAAAATCCAAGGTCTTTAATCCTGAATGTGTCTTATAACAACTTTGTACCATGCTTTCTTACAATAATATATTATAGTGCGTTTACAAGCATTCTAACAGTAATTAAAGCGCTTACGTAATTTGTAATTTGTATTATGGTTAAAACTGTAACGGAGACATTAGTCAATTGATATTAGTCAATACATGAAGAATATTGCTTGATTATTCGAATGATTCGAAGTGTTTTTAACACGCTCATATTAGTTCCACCTGTATGTTTGTTTGTTCGTTTATTTGTGTGTGTGTAATGGAATCTTAGAACGCGATTTTTACCTACTTTCACTGAAACTATCGGGCTGAAATTTGGAAGAGATATGTAACTTCGATGGCAATACATTAAAATTATAAACACGACCTGCAGCCAAGATTGTCTCCCCATGAGAATACTCCTCAATAGATAATAGTACAGACACAAAATTTTGTATATACGTTGCATTTTGATAGTTACATAATTTTTACCACGAATTGATGCTGAAGCCGAGATTGTCTCGTCATGAGGATACTCCTCAACAGTTAATAGCACGCACACGAAACTTTGCATATACGTTGCATTTTGATAGTTTACCATTATTTTTTACCAAGAACAGATGCTGAAGCCAAGATTGTCTTCTCATGAGGATACTCCTCAGTGGTTAGTAGCACGGATATGACACTTTGTAAGAGACTTCATCGTTTTATAGGTAATTGTGAGTTACGTCTGTACGTTTGTAAATTTAGATTAACCGTAGTTTAAAAAATTTTGGGACCAAAAATGAAAAAATAAATTATAGTTTAAGAAAACTAAAAAAACACGCTTTAATAGCAAACTGAACTAAAAAGCAGAAAATAATCTCTAGTATAAAAATAAAGTGATTGACGAGAAAATTAATGTTATTGTGAAAAAGCGTCGGGTGCTAGATATCAGTTGTTATAAATACTAGAGATTATTTTCTGCTTCTTAGTTCAGTTTGCATTGAAACGTGTTTCTTTTTTAGTTTTCTTATTAAATAGTCAGGAGTATTTCATTGCTTTGATGTCACAGTAATCGTTGGATTCGTTGGTTGATTTAAGTGGAGTGTGTACTGGCAAATTTTCTTACAAGAGCAGTAACGGTTGCACTCCATTAAACCTTAACCGATTGGCGGAAAAAAGTATGGTATTTAGATAAACAAAAACTAGGTTTATACTATACGTTTTAATTTTTCTTATATTTTGATACAGCATAGGGAAAGAACGGAAATTTTTCGATGTTTTTTTTTATTTTTCACATTATGTGAAAATTCAATTAGTTTCATGTTGAACATATCGTGGAAAATGAAACAATATCGAAAAAAACCCTCACATTTTCGTCTTTCTTTTTTTCTTTTGATGTATTAAATTACGATTAACGCCGTTTGTATGGAAATTTACCAGTACCTACACATTCCTTATAACCAATGCTCAAACCGCAAAGTTTCTTGAAACAACTCTATAATTTATACACATAACGATTTCGCATACAAAACACCCGTTGCATTATCGGTATAACCAAAACACTAGAATTGTGAATCTAATTTTATTACAAAATTAGTAACCAGGAGATAATTCCTCGTTATCTTCTAGGAACGACTGCTTCAACTATTATTCAGCTACTATTTTCAATTCAGAATAAATTCCCTACTATTTTTTTAACCCATGGACGATGTTATGACATGATATGATAAGATGGCGTATGTTGAAGCTTTATTTCACGAAAATAAGTCTTTATTGCAGTATACACTGTTATAAGTAAGTTTTTATTTTAGAAAGAAAAAAAAACAAAATAACACACAATGATAGAAGAGAGATCAACAGAAAGTAAATATTTAGACTAAATCTCATATTAGCTTCTGAGCCACAGATTCGTAGTATATACTTACATAATCAAATTTTAACAACCATCCAAATTTTAATATAATGACTTTTGGTATATAACCAATGACTGTTTTGTTTCCTTTTCATATCGTTCGATCGAAAAATATTGAAATATGACTACACAAACCTTTTCCGAAAAAAACCAATAACTCTAGTCACCATTCACGGCCGCCGCACGCTCCGCCCCATCTCGGTCTCAAGGTCTCGGGCGCGTTATCACAGAGAAGGTAACCAAATTTTATAATGTAAGACTGTAGAAAAAATAATTTATAATGAAAATGTGACCTATATTTGTTATTTACGTAATGTAATCTATTCGTAATACATAACATCTAGAGTTTTTTTAGATGATGGTTAAAATTTCATCCTGTTAAAGTGTATATTTTTTTCAACAACGTATGCCAAAGTCAAAGGTCTGAAGACTACATCTTTATTTTCAAATACACAGTTTTATTTTTCTGATTTATTTCAAATATCTAGAGCACGACACGGTCAAGAAGTAATGTTATTTTTTTAAATAACTAAATCTTATGTCGAAGTAATGAAGATTATGTTTCGTGGGTAGAACCAGTGGGCATTTTTGATAGATACCTATTTATTTAGATTTTTGTAGTCATATCTATTAGAATTGGACCCCTAGACAATATATTTATTAAGACGTAAACATGAAGTCAAGATTTTAAGATTCGTGCCGGAGGCGCCCCGAGCTATATTGTTGCCAGCAGCTAGTTTCCGACACTAAAATATTAGAAATTCTGAATCATGCATAGAAATATGAGTTGCAAACAATGCTGCAAAGTAAAACATTTCAAAGCATTTAAGTGATTCAAAGAGTAGAAATAAAATAGAGTAACATATCTATAGATACTTGTAACATAGACAGTAGTAACAACTTATTGTATTTTATCAGCTTATTTACATTAAGTAGATTTCAAACACAATCCAGTTAATGAGTGCTTTAAAACCTCAGCTTTATTGGATGCGTTTATAGTAACGCATAATATATATATATATATTTATATATATATATTGAATTTATCGTTTTACGTTAATTAGTTGACATTTGCACAATGATGGCACAGGGTAGCGAGTTCGATTCCCGCCCGGGACTATTTGCATGTGTATGAATATATCTATTTGTTCCGTGTTTGGGTGTAAAAAGAATTTATATATGTATGAATTATAAAAAAAGACTAAAGCCAAAAACATACGGTTTACTGTACAAGCAACCTGCGCTGACCCAATAGCCACGGCAATACAACCTCGATAACACGGCTGCGCCCGTACAGATGTAGATATCGAAAATCTGATACGACCGCACGGTGTTTACACTGCGAGCCTCGACTGCTATTTAAATGTACCGATCGCATCGCTAAGGTCACGGATAGTTCACTTAAATAGCCAGATCAGCGATATTTCTAACAGATTTCGAGGAATATACTATATTTATCGTTTATTATTTATCATTCGAGGGATGCGGTAGGAATGACACTTTTTGAATTGCCTAATCATTACATAAAACACTCACACCCTTCAGATGGATACTATCATGCGTCTTTCCCAAAATATTTGCAATCTACTCCTTTTTTAGACAAATTTTGTCAAAGAAACTATAGTAATCGAATGAATACTTAGAAATTTTTCAAACACAATTCTACTAGTGTAATATTATCGAATATACAAAAGTATGCACAGGTGCATGTCATTTGTAAGTAATTACAACGCGATTACTTCGAATTGACAACGTGAGACGAGACGAAGCAAAAGTTGCAGCACATTCTTTGCGTTCTCTTAATTCGGCCACTTTCACGTAGTCTTACAAAGTGTGTGCAGCGTGGTCGATGACTTAGTAGTCCTTCCGCTTTATTACTAACTAGCTTTCCGCCCGCAACTCGCGTGGACTACACAGTTGTGCTGGGGCCCGTTTTTTGGGATAAAAACTAACCTATGTCACTTTTCAGCTTATAAACTCTATCTTTGCAAAATTATAGCGTTCCGAATGCAAAAGCTAGTTTGAAAATAAAATATAACCCATGTTACTCGTTGACAAAGTAGCTTTCTATGGGTGAGAGAATTTTTTTATGTCAGTTAAGTACTTTTTGAGTTTATCCGTAACAAACAAAAACTCAAATCTATGAGATGTCTAACTTCCAGGTAATCTAAATAATCAGGTAAAGATAAAACAGTGCAGCGCCTTTTTCTCCTATGATTGTAAACCGATTTTTGGTTTAATAGTGATAGATATTTGATTTAGATAGAATTTTACATGTGGGTCACACAAAATTCTACTTCTCAACATATATTTCAAAACATCAACTGGTGTATATTACGCCTATGTGGTATATTTTTTTCCTCACATTTTTGTTGTCGAAACGCGATATTTCTATGAACATTCATGTGCTATCAATAAAAAAGAATCGGTTGACCCTGCAGGCCATCCCTGAAACTTCCCGCTTAAACCCGCTTCCCGAATTTTCGAGATCAAAGCGCTCAAAAATATCCCTTTTAGAAAGCTATTGAGCTTGAAAGCTATTGCTCAAGCTCAAAATACAGATGTCCATGGTTTTTTTGAGCTCTTCGAGCTCACAATATTATTTATTTTCTCAGCTCTAATAGAATTTCTATAAACAATGACGGTCAAAATGGACCTGACCTTTTTGAAATGTATAGGAATTCCTTCTATACACAAAAATAGCTCAAAAATCACTTAGTTCAATTAACTGTAATTTATGTTAAAAAAAAAACACTTTTTCGGAAATTTATAAACTGTGATATTTTCGTTCGACTTTCATTTTTTTGACGGCATTAAAAGCAGTATTTTATGCACAAAAAACGTATAGAAAATTTCAAGTAGATCGGTTGGAAAATCTCAAAGTTATCTAAAAAAGCGTTAATTTTTAATTTTTTGTATATTTTTGAAACAGCTCGACCGATTGACTTCAAAATTTAATCAGATCTAAGTCTTGATAAACCCTTTCGAATGCTTATCGTGAGTCTTAATCGGTTGATCCATCCTCAAGATATCGTACGACAAAAAAGTTACATACAGACACATACGGACGTCTAGCCGGAAATAGTCATAATGGCTTCCCAGGACCTCAAAACGTGGAGATCTGTTGAAAAATCGATTTTCGATAATCGGACCCACACCAATAACTTCCCTTGGATAGCGGGAAGTTAAAAATTGGAAACAGTAAGTTTTTTTCCACCTACGACGTATAGAGTCGCAGCCTTTATTTTGACTTTTCTTCATTGTTTCTTACCTACATAATGAACGTTGATTATGAAACTCCTTAGTTGGATAAAGATTAATACCATGGGTACAAATGTCATCGTATTTCGATTGTACCGGTGTTCTGATTGACTAATTTGAATAATAAACGCTTATTGTGACATAACTATAATAATCAGACATACAGCCTAGCGGATTTTTTGTGGGTAATAATGAGTGTTTCCACTTGAATCCCCAGCATCAATCCCCAAGAAGAGCAAAAGACACTATATAGCACTCTGATCCCCACAGTGGGGAGCATAATGATGAGTACCATAAACACGTAGGACATTATTTTAGCCCCTACTGGCTTCATCTCAAATGAGTGAACAGTAAATCTTAAACTGAGGCCCGCGCCAATAGAATCATTTCCCATCGAGTAATTCTTATAAAGGGGTTTCTCGACATCTTCGTGCCGGTGACACCCTAGTGTGCTTCCTGCTGCTTCGATGAAGTCGTTGGAGCTTTCGGGCTAACGACACGCGTCCTTATTCTGCTTCAGGCGGTTGTTTAGTGCAACTCCCACTTAAACCGCGCGCTCGGGCGCGCGAAAACGTAGGGGTAACAACGTAGGTAGAGTTTAATCCGCCTTCCTAAAACAAAAAAACAATTGTTTTATGCATCATCAATGTTTTTCGCAGCGCACGCCAAATAATAACTTTTAGAGGCAAATTTTTGATACTTTGGGTACATTATTGTAATTTTCATAAAAAACTCTAATTTCTTTGAAAATAAAATACAACCCATGTTACTCGCTGATAATGCAGCTTTCTATAGGCAAATGTATTTTTTAAATCAGTTAATTCGTTTTTGAGTTTATCCATTACAAATATACAAAAAATCAAACCTTTCCTCTTTAAATATATATTAGTTGATAGAAGAAGAAAGTAGATAATAGCAGTAGATAAGTAAAGAGAAAATGTTCTTTATCTATTTATGCGTTTAAGGTACACGGAGGATTACGAGATTTAGCATAATTAAAGTTTAGGTGAAAAATTTATATTTAATATGTTTTACAAATACTGTTATTACACAAATAACAATTTGTTACAATTTAATTGGACTCATTTTCGCCAATATTCGCTAATTCGCAATTTCTTTATTTATTTATTTATTTTCTTTCGCTAATTATTCGCTAATTTCGCCAATTTCGTCAAAAAAGGGAAACGGTTGATTTGATTTTAATGAAACTTCGCAGCCTTGAAAAGGAGATTGTGAAAAGTGTCTTTGTTTACTTTTTGTTTGTGTATTTGTCTGCTTAACTGTATGTCTGGGTTAATCTCCGAAACGATTTCACGAAAAATTTCAGACATGAAAAAGAGGTAGTCAGGACTGAAATCGTTTACTTTTTTGTGCATTTGTTTGTCTGTCTGTTCGTCCGGACTAGTCTTCGAGACGGCTGACCAACCACTTTTACCAACCAATTTTAATGATTTTGCAGATATCAAGAGGGCGTTGTCAGTTTGGTATAGAGATTCCTTAGGTAGATAAGTTTTAAAATGTTCTAGAAAGTCTCATAATGTCCTGAAGCGTCGCGCCCCTTAAGCTGTTCCGGTACAACTGTGTAGTCCACGCGGGCTAAACCGTGGGCGGGAAGCTACTTCTATAAAATGTTGGCCTTCCATAGCGTGGAATCACACCTCCCGCACCACATTATTACCGCAGAGAAAGCTAACATTATGCGGTATACATGGGTATACCTATAGTTTATTATGACAACCTCAAAATAATGACCTAACCGCTAGTATATCCCCAGCCTTATGTTAGCACAAGTGAAATATCGCATCGATTTGCACACGAGCGCACCATCTATAAACGCCGAGCTAACAATTTCGTCAGAGCACCGCGCAGCGGGGCGTTAGACCTAACCACTTCATACTAACTTATCTAATAAATTAATAACAATAAATTACTCACACGTCAAAATGAACGGTCAGTAATTTGATGTTAAAATATGTTATAAAAGTATAAGATAAATTTTACAATATAATTTGTCATATTGCGAAATTCATCTTATACATAAAAAACCGGTTAAGTGCGAGTCGGTTTCGCATGGAGAGGGTTCTATACTGTAAATGCTGCAAAAGCGGACTGTTCGAGCCATTTATAAAATAAGGTCTAAAGTATCACTCGAGACAATCTTAAGGAAATTAATAGAATGACATTTTAATCTCAATATCAGATATATGTAAATAAAAATATTGTATTATTTAAAAAAAAATGTGATCGGCTCAATGTTAATTAATGTCAATTAATTAATTAATTTAATTAATTAATGTTAATTAATACAAGAAACAAAAATAAAATTGATGACCATATTAGCCGCCTCAGTAAAGTCACAAAATCTATTTTAAAAGGCAATGTATACACTTTTAGAATAATATCCCAGTTGCAATTCAAGATCTACCCCTTAAATAGTTCAAAACTACAATAAAACGAAAGTTTTATGCAAAAGTGTATTATAAAGTATCGGACTACTTAGACGATATAAATCCATGGACGTAGACCTCTCACCTATCAGTTCTTTTCAATAATATTAATATTTAAGGGGATAGTCTTTCAATCCGCGGCTTCGAATTGGCATCGCTATCTCCGTTTTCAATCCCTCTTCCCCAACCTATTCTTGAGTGACAGAAATGACAAGGGTAAATTACCAAAAATACCTATAAAATACCCGTCGATAAAAGCTTGTGGGCCGTGACTGTTTCCACCCCTGAAATGTGTATAAATTGGAACCAAAATTTGCAGGGCTATTAAAAAAGGATGTCCCTAGCGGCGGTGCGTTGTGTTTTTTTTTAATTCGCATTAATATCGAATTTACGGCTCATTATTTAAAAAACGAAGAGCAGACGGAAATAATGTTTTTTAGGAATTTATTCTTAAACGACTAAACACGATAACAAAAAAAAACAGAAACAAACCGCCCTGTGACAGTTTTTCCCCTATTTATTTATTTTTTTCTGTAAATATCGATACAGAAACACAGCGAGGATTAGACACGAGCCGAACCCTATTTTTATATGAAAAGCCTACCCTCTTAAGCAGAATCTTACACAAATGTTATGGTATCTAACAAACCACTAGAAGGCGTTGCAGTAGCTATGTTTATTCAAAATGGCTTTTCAATGCCATTTGTTGGTTAGACACAAGTCTACATAACTTTAAAAACTAATTATTAAAAAAGCTAAATAAATAACTTTAGAGGCGACAAAAAACTCGAGAAATAAAATATAAAAAAGGTGGTCATTTAAAAAGTGTGAAATAATTCCGGTGCGATAGCCAAACTAATGATGTACCTAAAACTTATTGTTAAAAGTTTTGTTACAGAAAGACATCTGTTGTAGCTCCCTCTGGTGGCCTATAACCGGTAAACATAACCAAGAACCTAGTTATGTGAAAGAAGAAACTGTTGCAAAATTTAACCAGCTGTTTTAAGAAAACTCGTATACTGCAGCGCCACCTACCAACTTCTAAATAAACTCTGGCTTTACATGTATTTGTTGAAGTCAGTAATGACACCCTCTATATTCACCTTTATATTTTTTTCAATACATTTGCTATTAATACTGTCTTTATGACATCGAAACTTGTACAGTAATATTGTATTTTACAGTACTAGGCCTTTTTACTTTGCACCAATCACAAACGAGTATTCTGTTTGTGACGCATGCGTAAACCGCGAAAAGAAACCCGCTCGCGCCCTTAGCTTCCGCCATTATTACATTTGCAGTATCTATCTGCCTAATTTTAATCGCTAATGTATTGAAAAACGCCGTATGAAGCTCGTATTCAGTGAGCTGGCTATTATTGTCATCGGTTTATTATAGGAATGAGACGAAGCCGAGTACAACACCTCGACTATAATATGCAGCTTACCGTACTTGCATCATAATGTACTATTCTGCTATGGTACAAAATTGTGCCGGAGAGTTTTGATATAGATGGATGTGTTGGCATTTCATATAATTACAAGTGAATTTTTCGATGCTTCTAGCGATGAGAGGTCTTGAGGCTTCATTTTTTTGTGTACTATACCTTGTACTCCTTTTTTTTAGAGAGAGATTACAATATCTACTACAAAGAAGAAAGTATTTTAATAAAAACTTAAGTTCCCAAGGTCAGTTTTATATTGATGCATATAGTGTTCTTTTTTAGCTAGGCAGGCAGATTTCAAACCGGTTACAATAAACGGTAAATAGCCAACTATGTTATGGTATGACGGACGGAGAGACACGACCGGCGCTTGTTCGTGCAAGTGGATTTATGACTGCCACGCTCATATTGCTTGTAGGCCGTGTGTTTTGCTTCGTGGGTAGGCTCAATGAGTCAAAACTGCTTCGATATTTGCCGGCACTTCACTTGATCGACCCACCGAACTTCATATTGCGTGACAGGCTTTTTTAGTTGAAACAACCACTTATTTGCCATTTACTTGAACCACGGTATGTTTTGGGCGTTTGTCGCCGCTATCATGCAATAGAGACGGCAAAATCTGTCGTACCATCGCAATGGCAAAGACGGAAACCCTAATTCCATAAAGTCGTGCCTGTCCACAAGTCGCCTTGGTTTGGTTGAGCCAACATGTAGAGAAAGTTTTAAAATAGATATATTATACTAGCCTTCGTCCGCGTGGACTACATAGTTGCACTGGGACCGCTAAAATGACGCGACGCTTGGAGATTGTGAAGTTTTCTAGAATATTCTGAAACTGAACTATCTAAGAAATCTCTCTACCGAATTTCATCAAAACCCGTTTATCTATTTTAGTAGGAAGGATAACTATCTCTCAGGAACGGCGTATTTTTCTGAGATATTAAAAGGAAGATGTGAAGAAGAAGAAGATTTTATGCTTGCATGGTACCTGTTCTTCATTTGCTGCTTGCCTGGTATCTAACAAATATAAGCAAGTTAAACAATTTCAGGTATTTTTTGAAGAATCCCATAGGAACTCTACTCCGTACTAGCTAGCATACTCTAGCTAGCTCGTGTAAGATGGCGAGTTTCAGTCCGAATTTCAGCGCGCGAAGTCCCCACGCGCCGGTCTTCACCCCCGCGAAATCCCCGCACGCCGGTCTGTCAGTTCGATACTGTGAAGTGCGAAGCGAATTTATAACTATATTAAAACCATTAAAACCAAACACTGCTCTTAAATAAATTTACTCTATGGTTATCCAAATCTAAATATGTAGCTACATTTGTAACTGCGTGATATTTTTTTTTGGTTCATATTTTTGTTGTCATAACGCGGCATCTCTATGAACATCCACTGAACTAAATACTAGTAGAATAGACAGCGCAAACAAAATCTGTGCGCGCAGCAGTATGACCTTGTTTCTACCACATTGATTTTCCTACCAAGTGTAATATATTATACATGTCTCATACGTGTTAGACTTGGTTCGTTTCCACTAGAATACACAGAATTGTAAGTATTATACAAGTATGTAGTAGGTATTATGAATGTCGTGACATTACTAGTAGTTAAAATAAGTATGGTGGCAAGTATGGCGGCAACGGTAGAAAATAATGTAGATAAAAAAATTAGTTTTGGACGGTTTTAGTTTTGTTTTCTTTAATTATCGACGATTTATGTTACGCCACTATCTTTTTTCTTCGCAGTTGATTGATTTTTACACGTCATTAACACCCAAGACGGCATTTTTTAATTGTTGTTTAATCACGTTTTTGGCACGCGGTCGCCATGAGCATAGACAGACGAGTGACTGAATGAGTTGTTGCCGGTATATACCTAGTTCAGTGTGAACATCCATTACTGAACACGTGATTCAATCGAAATCAGTTACATTTCGAACGACATTTTTCTTATGGCAATATTTCTGTAGGGTGTTGAGAATACAGAATTTATAGCTCCATATGCCTCATACGACAATAATTGTCACCAAATATCGTTTCACAAATTCGGGCTCCAGGTTTCGAATTAGTAAGTAGTCCAAAGAGTATCACGCTTCTAAAAATATTTAAATATTAAACCGAACTTGCTGCATTGATTATTTTTCTCATTAACATAACAAACAGTAACAAACGAGACCACACAATCCAAGGGTCGGTGGGAGTTAATAAAATTCACATAAACAGCAAACCATTGCCTAATGGGGTGAGACGGTTATCTTTGCATTGTGTTTTAGATAAAGGAGATCTTATAACCGCATTGTTTTGCGAATTAAACAATACGATGCGCGGAAACAATCGGCGGCGCAGACACGACCGAGCGTGAGTTACGCGGCCGAGCCCAGCCGCCCTGAGCAGTCTGGCCAGCGGAATATGGCGAAAAATTTTGTTTCGCCAAGCCCATTCTGCAATGCTCGAATAAAAATCATGCATAATATTGTTAATTATCGGCACATCAGTGGCCCTACTCTGACTTTTAACACGACACTGAAGTAGCGCCGAATACGTTCCTTTACAAAAATCCGGTCGCTAAGACTAACTATGGATGAGAGTACGGATTTTTAAAATGGCGCGTATTCGGCGCTAATTCGGCGCTGCGTTAATTTACCAGAGTACGGCCGCAGCATCACTTGCATCTCAAAAGACCAATGCAAATTCTGGAAGGTTGATGTGGGGTGAGCTCTAGTGAAGTCACGGCTATTTATCTTTGTAATAATAGGCATTCGTGAATTTGATGTTTGTCAAATAGGTACTGCTTACATTCAATATTTTTTTATCACTCGGTTGAAAAATTATGAGGGACATTAACAACTTTAGGAAATCATATTTCGCGAAACGTGCCCTTAAAGTGAAAAAAAAACATAAACCAGTGTATTACCTACATTGTTTTTTTTTAAATCTCATCCTGATTTTGACTAAGGATTCGTATTCGACTTATTCGTATAGTAAACTACCATAGTAACCAGCGTCATTGAACTTATTAATCCTCAATGAAATTAAACAACACACTTTATACGCATTTTCTCTTCGAATATTTTCTGTTTCCCGCGGTAATTCAAATATAATATATAATATTAATAATAATAATATCTGGGGACATCCCATACAGCGCCATCTAGTCCCAAAGTACGCAAGTATTATGTTTGTTATATGGGGTACTAGACAACTGATATACATAGGTACTTAAATATTCTTTTTTTTTAATCTATACTAATATTATAAAGCTGAAGAGTTTGTTTGTTTGTTTGTTTGTTTGAACGCGCAAACCTCAGGAACTACTGGTTCGAATTGAAAAAAAAAAATTGTGTTAGATAGTTTATTTATTGAGGAAGGCTATAGGCTATATGTATAAAATAATACTATCTGTCTGTCTGTCTATTCGAGCAAATCTCCAAAACGGCTAAACTGATTTTGATGAAACTTCACAGGTGTGGAAAGAAAGTGGTAAAAAATGGCATACACTACTTTTTGTATGTCTGTATGTACGTCCATCTGTCTATTCGAGCTAATCTCTAAAATGGCTAAACCGATTTTAATGAAATTTCACGGGTATGAAAAGGAGGTGGTCAAAAGTGAAATACGCTACTTGAACAGATTTTGATGAAACTTTGCAGACGTGAGAGAAGGTTGTCAAGAGTGACATCAGTTACTTTTTGTGGCTGTCTATCGTTTGTCCTCACTGATCTATCAGCGTAGATAAAGCAGAAACTACTAAGTCTAGGAAGCTTAAATTCAGAACAGTGGTTTATTTTATAACGTGAGTATTAATTTTTTAAGTAAGGAATATATGGAAATTTAAAATTTAAGGAGGGAGGGATGGAGGGGCTTTGTATGAGAGTCTTTGTTCTTTAAACTTAGAAACATAAAAATTTTTACATAAATACATAATGACGTGTTTCAGGGTTTTTGGATTTCCACATTTTAAGGGTCGGGAAACGGGAGATGAAAAGTATGGGAGTATCGGTTTTTTTAAAGGAGTGGGGAGAATGAAGACTGAAAGTTTGAATGGGTGTACCCAACATAAGTTTCAGCAAAAAGTACCTACATATAAACCATTTCGAGTGTTAATACTACCTAAAACAGGAACGTGTAGTCTACGCAAGCGAAGCTGCGGGCGGTCGCTAGTAATATATACATATATAGATCCTTTTACACCCAGACTCGAAACAAATAGACATGTTCATGCACACAAATATTTGTCCCGGGCGGGAATCGAACCTGCGACCCTCGGCTCCGCGGTTAGGGTCTCTAACCACTCCGCCAACCGGTCAGTCTGCTAAAATCAGTCAGCCAAAATACTTTAGGATTTCCAATTAAATTTTCCTGTGAACTAACTATAAGGGAGGCTCTTTATTCTATACTTTTTCCAAAATGTTACAATAAAAAAACTATTTTATTTACTACTAGCTTTCCGCCCGCGGGCTTCGCTCGCGTTGACCACAGTTATGCTGGGACAGTTAAATGACACGCGACGCTCCAGAACATTGTAACACATTCTAGAAAATTCTGAAACTTAACTACTTAAGAAATCTCTATACCTAATTTCATAAAAATCCATTTAGCCATTTTAACATGAAGAATAGCTATCCCACAAGTCGGTCCCAAAATCAGTCAGACATTTTGGAGATTAACTGAAACAGACAGACAGATTAACAGACACTACGATTTTCTATATGTATATAAAAAAAATTTCTTTCACTCTTGACAACGCCCTCTTAGTGTTTGCTTAATTTCAGTAAAATCAGATAAGCCGTTTCGACGATTAGCCCTAACAAACAGACAGACAAACACACAGACAAAATCAACCTATTTCACTCTTGATAACTTCCTATTTATGTCTGCGACGATTCATAGAAATAGTTTAGTCGTTTTGGAGATTAGCCGGAATAAAAAGACAGACAGACAACCACACAGGCAAAAAGTTACCTAAATCACTTTTCACAACCTATTTTAATGTCTGCATAGTCTCATTAAAAATTTTAAAAGTTTAGCTCGAACATACATAAAGACAGACAGACAAACAAAAAGTAGCGTATGTCACTCCTCACATCCTCTACGTCTGCGAAACTTCATTAAAATTGGTTTAAATGTTTTAGAGTTTAGCTCGAACGAACAGAGAGACGGCCAGGAAGACAAACAAAAAGTAGCCTATGTCACCTCCGGTAATGCCCTCTATACGTCTGTAAAGTTTCATTGAAATCGGTTTAGCCGTTTCGTAGTTTAACCGGAATAGATAGACAGACAGACAGACAAAAAACTTGTTGGCAGTTATAGGGACTGCCGATAGAAATGAAAACTTAGAACTCATCAAAACATCAATTTTGAGTACCAACGCGATAGGTCTGCGATTGGTAGTTTCGAAAATATAAGCTTTTAAAAATTTGGTCACGTGGTCACACAGACCTCGCCAAAATATCAAGTTTGAGTACCAACACGATAGGTCTGCGATTGATAGTTTCGAAAATATAAGCTTTTAAAAATTTGGTCACGTGGTCACACAGACCTCGCCAAAATATCAAGTTTGAGTACCAAATCGATAGGTCTGCGATTGATAGAATCGAAAATATAAGCTTTTAAAAATTTGGTCACGTAGTCACATGTATCTCGTCAAAACATCAAGTTTGAGTACCAACACGATAGGTCTGCGATTGATAAATTCGAAAATATAAGCTTTTAAAAATTTGGCCACGTGGTCTCATAGATCTCGTCAAAACGTTAAGTTTGAGTACCAACACGATAGGTCTGCGATTGATAGATTCGAAAATATAAGCTTTTAAAAATTTGGTCACGTAGTCACATAGATCTCGTCAAAACGTTAAGTTTGAGTACCAACCCAAATCGTCTGCGATTGATAGATTCGAAAATATAAGCTTTTAAAAATTTGGTCACATGGTCACATAGATCTCGTCAAAACATTAAGTTTGAGTATCATCATGATAGGCCTACGATTGATGGTTTCGAAAATATATGCATTTAAAAATTTGGTCACGTGGTCACATAGATACGTCTGCGAAGTTTCATTGAAATCGCTTTAGTCATTTTGGAGTTTAGCCGGAACAGACAGACAGATAAAAAGTAGCCTATGTCACCCCTGATAATACCCTCTGCACGTCTGCCAAGTTTCATTGAAATCAGTTAAGCCGTTTCTGAGATCAACTCAAACAGACAGACAGATGGACAGACAGACAGACAAATAGCAACCTATATCACTTTCGACAATACCCTCTGCACGTCTGCCAAGTTTCATTGAAATCGGTTCAGCCGTTTCGGATATCAACTCAAACAGACAGTCAGACGGACAGACAGACAGACAAAAAGTAGCCTATGTTACCCGCGGTAATGCCCTCTGCACGTCTGCAAAGTTTCATTGAAATCGGTTCAGCAGTTTTGGAGATTAGCCGGAACAGACAGACAGACATACAGACAGACACTCCAATTTTATTAATATAGATAATGAGCCCTTCTATTGGCTATGTCACATAATACACTTAACAAGAATTATTTTTGATAATAATAATAATACATGAAACATCCGACGATCGCTTAGCCTAGTAGATAGCAACCCTGCCTACGAAGCTGGAGGTCCCGGGTTCGAATCCCAGGTCGGCTCAGTATTTATATGATGAATATTGATACTGGTACCGGGTCTTGGTAGTTATATGTATGTGGTGTCTTCGCTTGGTACCCAAAACACAAGCTAATGCTTAGTTTGGGGCCTAGACGTTGTTGTCATGTATACATTATTATTATTATTACTATCCCACACAGCGCCATCTAGTCCCCAAGTAAGCAAATATCAAGGTCGTGTATGGTTTACTAGACAACTGATTTATACAAGATATACATACATAAATATTCTTTATAATATATACATAGGTATACAAATATTTTACACTCAGGCACGAAACAAATTGACATGTTCATGCACACAAATATTTGTCCTGGACGGAAATCGAACCCGCAACCTTTGGTTCTACAGTTAGGGCTTTGGAATCGCAATTTCCCTGCAAACTATGTCCTATGACTGAGGACCTATTTCCGTATTTTCGCAAAATTTTATACTCAGTAGACTCGGAGATAAGAGGGGTAATTCTCGACATTGACACATTTTTTAAATATGTTTTGAACTATAAAACGTAGGATTCATATATATATCACATGATGCACTTGATAATTTTTTTTTTATAAACTATCGTACTTGCCTCTCAAAATAACAACCAAAATGAGAAATCGTTTATTTACTACTAATACGTAATAATAACTCCTGTATGTATTGAATTACTTTAGGCTGTGATAGACGGACAGACGGAATGATCCATAAAGGTTTCTTTTCTTCATCTCAGATGTAAGGAACCCTAAAAAATCACTTAAAATTTGAAATCAATGATTTTCAGATTTTAAAACCTTCATTATGTTTTCAATAATCTGTCAAACGATAGCCTACACGACGCGACGGGGTGAACGTAAAAATTATCGTCTCATGATAAAAGTCGTCGAGGGGAGGCCTAAGTCCCTGCAGTGGGGCATAATGGGTTTATATGGATGGAGACCTACCCCTAAATAATTTATTGTTTATAATTTATGTTCAGTATTGTATGGCTGTTTGCATAGTACTTAGAGCAAAAGTGGGTATGCTTCGCCTATTTTAGGGCTTCGTTGCCAAACGAAACAGTTATATTTTCGGTATATACGCTTGTCTTTCCGTTTGTCTGTATGTCACAGGGTTATATATATGCGCTATCACCATAATCTACAGATCTATCTGGATCTGGATTGATCTATGGATCAACAGTAAGATGGTGGATATGCCAAAATTATAATGTGTCCATTTTTGCGATTTATTGACTACGAAGCCCTAAAATAGGCCTCCACAAAAAAGTTCTGTTAAAATCGTACCGAAGTTCGCACATCTTTTCATTTTCATGATTAACAATTTTCGTTGTTGGCAATTGTAAAGATACCTATTTGGATTGATTTTCATTCTCAGATATGTAATTTATTATCTACGTAGTTGCAAAATTTCCATTAGGCGCGAAGGAACATGGAGCGATTACAACAGCAACTAACAAGAACAATGGCGGGTAAAATATTAATTAATTAATACCTTGGCGCCACCGGCGAGAGCCAGTTACACCGTCGACATGTTATTTAAAGATATATTGTATATTCTGGAATTATTCGTTTCCCTTGATACAGTTTTATTACTCGAAATACTGTACGTATTCGTTTCTGCAAGAAATTATTTTTCCTCTGATTGTATGCGACGTTTTAATACTTCACAAAATTCAATAGTGTGAAGGTGTTCACAAATATACATCTATGAACATTCAGTTCACTTGATTTACCTATTCTAGGAGCGGCTTCATTTTTAACCGATTTCAAAAATTATAAGATTTTTAATTCGACTGTATACTGAGAACCGATTTTACTGATTCAACTTTTATTGATCATAAACATTATCTCGAGGTTGGTCCCATTTGAATTTAAATAAAATATTCCAAAATTGGAGTGTAAATCAGAAGATAAAGTCTGTTTTTTGTTTTTTAATTTCACCCCCTCGCCGTTTATCGATTTTAACAAAACTAAGAACATGAGTATACTGGAAATGGCAGACAGTCGAAGGGAACTCCTTAAGGGTGTACACCAGCAACTGCGTGCTTGAGCTCGTATGATTCGTTTTAACGAAAACTTGTACCTAGGTTTTAGTTGTCATCGAGGAGGCTGCATTCCACTACTGCTCTGCGTTCACAGTATTCATGGTATTATGGCTAAGCATCAAATCGCTTAATTAATTATTGCATTTCATTTCCTGTTTTTTTTAACGATAGTCCTTTTTGTCACTAGTTTCTTATTAACGGAGGTGTTTCATTTGAGCAGCGAATTTAGAGGGTCCTATACCCATATTGAATACAAATAAGCTTCAGTTACTTGCCACTAATAACTGATAAATAATGTACTTAAATGTAAAAAAATAATGACCTACTTCAAACCTTTACATATATGTACAAAGTTAATGAAAAGTTTAAAATCATATTTTTTATTACTTCAAATAAAATAGCATTAAAAAAACTATATAAAAATTATTAATAGGTACTTCAATATTTACAATATCTAATCAGTTTTATTGGAATCTGTACCAGTCAAGGCAAGTTTAAAACTTACAGAAATGTAAGTTATCTAACTGTTTAATTAAATATTTGGGTAGGTATTTAATTTCTTATTTTGCTCCGCCTTTAAAAATAACTAAATATTAAATAGTAAATATTTAAGTTTGCTTCGTTAAACTTGGAATCTTTCACAACACAACTAGGCTAGGCATTTTGCAAACAATTCAAAGGCCTGCCTTAGTAAACTTAGTCGAGTTTGAGGACGTCACATACTCGACTAATTTTAGGCCTAATACCTATTTACAAGACGACATTGTACACGTATCGACTCACAAATTAACTGTCATCATCATCAGCCCGTATTTCTCCGCCCGTAAGGCTCTCCCCCACACATAGTGTTCCATCTTTCGCGTCCAACTTTACCCGATATGGTGGTTCAGGTCATCTGTCTACCTTAACTGGGGGGACCACTTTGCTTTTCGTATACCCCATCGGTTGTCTACAGCAGTTCTACGACAAATGTGACCGGCCTATTGGCAGTTCAGCTTGCTAACCACTTCGGCTATGTCGAAAACTTCTGTTTTTCGAAGGATGTCAGTGTTCCTGAATTATCCATCAAAGAAATTTCGAGCACAGCCCGCTCTATATAACGCGCTGAGCGACTTTAAATTAGTGAACCAGTCCTGCCGTGAGAGTCCATGTTACGACACCGTACGTCATTGTAGACAGGACACACATTGGTTGAAGACTTAGGTCTTCAGACACTGTGGTAGTGGCGATGAGAACAAAAGACGAAGCCCAGCCCAGCTGAATTTTTCGGGCGGCCTATTTGCTTAAGTTGTGTTTGCCTCACTTGACAGTCAAATCAAATCAAATATCTTTATTTCTTAGTTATGTTACTCAATCTTGAAATACGTCACAAGAGTGAATTTATTACTTTGTAGACGAACATCATCACAAAGGCGCATTCAAAAAGTACTGGTACCTCTCAGAGACGTTCTTTTTTAACAAAATTATAAACAATTTTTAACAATAAGTGCTTAAACATTAATATTATTGAAACGAACTGATAGACGAGCGGCTTACATCCATGAAATTTTATCATCTAAGTAGTCTGATACGTTATAATAAGCTTTTGCGTAAAGCTTTCGTTTTATTGTAGTTTTAAACTTGTTAAGGGGTAGATGTCAGCTGGGATCTTATTGTAAAAGCGTATACAATGCCCTTTAAAAGATTTTTATTCAGGCGGCTGACATGGTTAGCAAGTTTATCTTTGTTTCTAGTATTAACATTATGCCGATCACAATTTTTTTTAAATAATGCAATTTCTTTTAATCCCGCGTGGAACCAACCTGGACGATATTTTTATGTTGTAATTATTGTTAATTTGTAGAAATAAGTTCCTTCACAGTTTTGTTTTTTATTTTTTAAATAAATTAAATTAATTTTATTTTTGTAAAATTAACGCATTTACACCGCTATTGAAGGTGTTACCGGACCATGCGTTTCGCGGTCAGTGACCTTGTGTGAACGTTTATGTATTGCGTTGAATTTCTTTTTACATACATTATGTTTTCGAATATATATTGAGACGGCAATGTCATTATATTAATTTCCTTAAATTTGTCTCTAAATGATAATTTAGGTCCTAGTTTATAAATTGCTCGAACAGCTCGCTTATGCAAGACGAATATTGTATTCACACTGGCAGCATATCCCCACAGCAGAGTGCCATAAGTCATTAAACTATGGAACCCACTAAAATGCACCAATCTCGTGGTTTCTATGCCCGAAAGGAAACGAATCCTTTTTACAGCGTAAGCTGCAGAACCGAGCCTTCTCGCCAAGTTAATGATATGAGGATCCCATTACAATTTCCCTTCCAATGTGATTCCCAAGAATACAGTCTATCCTAAACAGACATAGTCTTGTAGAACTTCATTTCGTTCGTTGAACATTACTTTTATCTTGTCTAAATTCATCTTGAGTCCCACCCGCCGAGAGGTGACATTGAAGCTGTTTGTTTATAGACGTTTACTCGGGAATGTCACACCCCCCGGTAACACTCCTCTTCACAATTGGATAGGTTTCGTCCGCTGGTCCTGGACCTGGACGGTCAATATCGCGGTTTTGTATAGATATCTCAACATCTAAATGTAACGGTAGTCGATCCGGAATCACCCCAAGGATGAAATCGAAAGCTTTCTCGTGGTTGTAAAAATATATAATTTTGTCTCAATAATACATATAAGAAAGTAACACAAGTAAATGTAATTTGCAGTCTAAAATACTAATCTCTACAAAATCAATACAAGCAGCTATTGTAGGTAAGCTAATTTCAGATAGGTGTCAAGACACTATCGACATCACAAAGTTATCTCGTAATTAAAGGTGTACCTAACACTCAGAATAGTTCTCGAGTTTAAGCCTTGAGTAAGCGCTGTAGCGCAATGTCAACTTCGATCAACTATTTATGGATGCACAAGTACGATTTATTAATACAGAACTAAGTATAAGATCATTATTGAACACGCACTCAGCTGATACCGTCTTCAAGACAATCTTGAGTATGATGTATTAATACCGGCCATAGACATGTGGATGTGTGTCAGCCAAGTTCACAAAGAAAAAGAGAGACGAACTGGCCGAAGGTTATATTACACAAAGCATTTCGGGGCACTTTCGATCCTTCTAACTTAAAATCTATTCGAGCTACACACATGTGATGTTTGCATGTCAAGTAAAACACCTGAACACCTAGAATTATACCTTTGTGAACAAACCTCTTGCTTCTTGAGCTGTTGACATCCGAAAATCATTATATTTACCATTCACTCACACGTTCACTCATCATATGTCTAGACTACTTCCAGGTGACTTAGGGGCTTGAAAGGCATCGAGGTGTAACCAAATTATGTGTAGGTATAACCAGTATGATAGTACTGTCCGAAAATATTAATCTATATTTATTTATTCATACGTATTGTGCTTTCAAACGTTCTAAGTATAGAAATAGCTGAATTAGACATAATCATATATGTGAAGTGTAAACCCTACTTATTTAGGTACCTATTTATTTATTTTCATATTTGATCAGTAGTTTTATTTACTCTATGAGCTGTCGTGACAAATTGAATACATACGATCTCCTGTCAACAGACACAGCGCGACACCCAAATCGTGGACAAGTGATTTGGTATCCTTGGTACCCTGAACCCATAGTCTCTTTAAAATTTGGTCATTTATCTTTACATAGTATTTTTTTAATTTATAAAAAAGAATATTTAAGTATGCATACCAGTAGTCTAGTACCCCATAATACAAGCATAGTATTTGCTTACTTTGGTACTAGATGGCGCTGTGCGAGATGTCCCAGGTATTATTATTATTAAATTTGTTATGTTTTGTGCTACTAAAAGGTACAACTTGGTAAATATTGGTAAGTGATTATAATGTAGGCATCTGACTAATTGTATTCTAAATAAAAAATTGGTGTCTGAAAACTTATTAAGTTACACCATTTAGTAACATACCTATAACTTAACAAAGTTTCAAAGCAACTGGATGGCTTGGTTGAGTATAATCCTGCCCATTTGAAAGTGGCATATGAAAAACATTTTATTTGTATTTCATAATAGAAGGCGCCTTGCAATTTGACAATAGCAATCTGCATCGCTTGTACAACAGCTAAATGACCGCCGAACAGCATCTAAAATCTAGTTTAGTGCTCTATGTATCTAAAAGTTACACAGATCTAGCAAAACTTGTTAAAAAATATGGATCATTTTATTTGGAGACATTGTAAAAATTATATTAATCCAATAATATAATAATTGTGAGTAATTCTTGTGCAAATATATGTATATATTTCGAATATATCGGAAACGGCTCTAACGTTTTGGATGAAATTTTGTATTTAGATAGGTATTATCTCAGAACAGGTTACTAAATAAGTTTTATGATTATTAACCACCAGGGGGCGCTGCAGTAGATGTGTATCTTCGAAACCACTTGAGAAATTTTGATATGGTTTTTTGCGTTCCATAGGTATAACCTACGAGTAGATGTTTAAATAACTTGTGATTAAGGACCACCAGGGGGCGCTGCAATAGATGTGTGTCTCTAAAAGGATCTCGACGCTGTTTTTGCGTTACATAGATATTACCTAAGAACAAATTCTTACAAATAATGTTTGCGGTTATGGGCCACCAGGGGGCGATGCAATTGACATGTTTTTCTAAAACGGCGCGAAAGGAACTTGAAGTGATTTTTGCGTTAAATAGATATCATCTAAGAGCGGGTTCTTAGATAAGGTTTGCGGTTATGGGCCACCAGATGCCGCTGCAATAGATATGTTTCTCTAAAACTGCAGGGAAGATCTCGGAGTGGTTTTTTTGCGTTACATGAGTATCACCTAAGAGTAAGACAAAGTTCTTAGATAAGGTTTGGAGTCATGGACCACCAGGGACGCTGTAATCAGTATGTATTTCTAAAACGGCTGGAAGGATCTTGATGTGGTTTTTTGTGTTATATAAAATATTACCTAAGAGCACTCCTAAGAGTAGGTTCTTAGATAAGGTTTGCGGTTATGGAACACCAGGAGACGCTGCAATAGATGATTCTGTAAGACGGTATTAAGGATCTTTAGGTGGTTTTTGGAGTTAGGTATATAGATTTCACCTAAGAGCAGGTTTTTCGATAAAATTTGCAGTTATAGGCCACCAGAGGGCGCTGCTATACATAAGTTTCACTAAAACGGATGGGAAGATCTTGACGCGGTTTTTTTTGCCTTACATAGTATCAAGTAAAATTAAGAGCAAGGTTTATTGTGCAAACACGATTAAACGAAAAAAACCGACAAAGTTCAGTCACCCCACCCACTGACCGTGCGCAAAGCAACACATGCGATCTTGAGTAGGTCTAGTTTAGAAAATGTGTGTGAAAATTAAAATATACAGCATTTTGAACATTTAACCTCTCGCGCGTGTGCCATTACGTGACCGTCGCATGAACAGATACACTTAATTAAACGGTTGTTGGTATGATATCGTAACAATGACTCATTACAGGTTAATACTGAATATATTTCAGCTTTGAGGAAAAGCATCCAATCTACAAATCCCCTAGAAAAAAATATACCCCCACCACGTGGAAGCGCTGGTACAACGAATGTACCGCACACGCCTGGGTCATAAACTTCACTGGTACAGCTGCTGTACCAAATGCGCCCTAAGCGTTAATTGATTGAATTTCACAATTATGTATCCAACAATTGTTATTGTTTGTAGTACCTACGTCGATGTCTTTAATAAATATTTTGTTGTTAATTTCACTTCACCTAAATTTATTCAAAGAATAAAAGTTATACAACCAATTTGCGTGTGAAATTATACAGAGTAAATAAATAACTTGTGCTTTAACATAAACATAATCGTCGAATTTCATCAATTTCCAGTAGGTAATTTAAAAAATGGTTGTGGGCGACGACATCGCGACCATGACCAGTCGCGACTACACGAGTTCTGTATCTCTCATCTAGGGTCTTTGCTTAATGGCTTAATTCCATAGTCTTTGAATATGAAACTATGGAACTAATAAGTACTTCGTACAACTGAAATGAGCTGCACAAAGAAACTTTCAGGGCCTAGATATTCGATCTTGAAAACGAATTAAAAAGATAAAACAAACCAGGACGTTAGTGGGTGTCATACTGTCTCGTTCTGATTATGGTGCCAAAGTTATGTATAATAAACAGGACCATAACAAGACTTTTTAATTTTCGACTACGAACGAACAAAACTCTCTAAGTCTATCTTGTGCCTGTGACACTGATCTGAACTTTTTTTTTATGAGTAGGTATAATGATTTTTGTATGTCCGTGCGAATAACATATTATGTCGTATTTTTGTAAATGAAAACCTTTAATTCGAACATTTGTCAAAATTGGTTTAGCAGTTTTCAAATAGTAGTCCTACAAACATACATCCATCTATATAGATATCGAGTGAAAAAACATACACGAGTAATCCAAATCAATTTACATTTATTATTAATAAGTAACTTTATATATTTATAAGAGACAAAATATATGTGGAATGTGGGGCTTCCTAGGAAAGTTGACATCTGACTGTTTCGATTTTCTTTTCAATCTAATATCTTATTCTAAGAACAATTTACGAACGTATCAGATTCTGTGTAGAGATCATCGACTTTTCTTATTTCCGATAGATGCGTCGTCAATACTTAAAATGTTTTGCTATGTACTTGACCTAATAAGTAATCCTTATATTTATTTACAAGCCGATTATATATACTTAATCGTAGTTTCTGCTTGGTGTGTATTCATTGGTTTCGCAATATTAAATATGGCTCGGGAATTCGGATATTATTAACGTCGAGTGTGTTCAGATAATTTTTTTTTAATTTTATGTCTATGACTTTTTATGAAAATAGAGCATATAACTAGACTATCATCGACCACCGAGTTAAACGTTAATAATTTAATTTTTATTATTTGACGTGAATTCGACGAACGTCATTTTCGTCGTGCCGGTAACGTGAGCATTCCAAAAAAAATGCGACAAAAAAAACTTGTACTTTTGAAAGCTTCATACTTCTAAATTTGGAAGTTGCAAAAATGTTAGTTATGTCTTTGTTAACAACCATTCAGCGACTACAATAAAATATATGTTTGACCCACCCTTCACCCCCTGCGATGACGTCATAAACCACGAAAGTGAGCGCTGAAAATGAGGTCTCGCGCGAGCGCCGATCAGTACAATTCGCGCTAGCATCAAAAATACTGGTTGGATTTGAAGGAATTAAACTGTATTTATAAAGAAATTCAGTTATAAACTTCATTGGAAATCATCGAATTCACAAAAAAAAGAAGTTCAAGAGAGTTAGTCACTAAAAACGGCAACCCGCAAAAGATATGATACGTCGACGGAGGCTTCTCACCTCCAAGATAAGTTGTGAAGCAGTTAGTATCGCTTTAGTAAATTACCAGTGGGCTCGCCTTATGTATATAACCCCTTTGAATACAAATCTCCCATTCGATTACTGAAATAAAGCTACTTAGATTGCGATTTATAATTGGATGGCTGACCGCCTCTATTTACAAAGTAATTAAATCCCACAGAAGTAAGGAACCAAGCGCTACAAGTTGCGTAGGTACTTTTGCACGCCGAGGCCTTCAGGACCATCGCTCAAAAAATAACTAGTTGAAACGATTCCAGTTAGCCTGAACACGCTAAGCAAAAGTTCAAGAATTCTGTAGATATAAATGTTCGAAAAATATATTTTTCATAAATATTGTCGCGCTTTACCGCCTTGAACGCACGTGAGAACCCAAAAACATAAGTTCATAAAGGCGACCAAGCTCCTTTCCTTCCCGACAAAACACAGCAATCCTAAAAATTCCCAATGATTTGACGGATGAAAACGAATTTAAGAGAGTTTTTGAATTCGTTTATTCCACTATTGAAACAATATTTCTTTCGATTGGCACTAGAATATCCCAAAAACATGATCAGACGGACGGATTTAAAAACCTAAACGCCCTCTCCATCGAAATCACACTCGTCTGATAACAGATCTGAAATTAGAATGACGTCAAATATGTAACAAAATTCCCGTAACGTAAATATGATAACGCGAGGATAACGCATAGTTTTTTATTCTCGGTTTCCTCGTAATAAAATCTAAATTCACTATGGTAGGTACTTTTCTCAGTATAGTGGTACAATATTTTATGCTAGCCACACATATGAGATGTACCTAGAAAGAGTTTTAAAGGCACCGAGCGGCCAGGCACTCGGTTACTTCCTTTTCGCATTTTTTTTTTAAACACCAGTATAGGCACTTATCTATGTATGACCGAAGGACTGACCATGTTCAACTCATGTTCAACCATGTTGGTGAGATGACATAGTTCCATGATTGAAACAAAGTTCCATTGTGGTTCCATACCTGCACAAAATTTAAATTTAATAATCTGAAAGTATCAAAGTAACAAACTCGACTCTGGCGAAATTGCTTGCAGAAAACGCCAATAGCTAAGAAGAAGAAGAAGTGTTCCATAGACTGTGCATAAACTGCCATAGACCACCATAGACTTCCGCACATCATTTTTTATTTTTAAATTTTTTAACTAGGCTAATCGTGTTTTGATCATGTCTATGGTTTTGATCACAGATGTTAGTTGATCGTGTTTGAATTTTATATGCGACTTCAAAAAAGAAGGAGGTTATTAATTTTACAATTTGCACTTAAACTTTTCAAAAAATTAGTTCATAAACAAATGAAAATCCATTATTCAGTCCATTTATTAGGCAATATGGTCTACTATACCATGTTTGATTATTCATTGTGTAATCTTTGAGTTTTAAATGGTAGGTGAATAAAAAATGGATTTAGATTTTATTATAAATCTTTCTAAGAGTGGACTTACTGAAGTACCGAAAACTGCAATGAAGAAAAAAAACGTAAAATTTGTTGATTTATCTTACAACAAACTACAGCATTTTGAAGAATGTCCTGACTTTTGTGATAGTATTGAACATATAAACTTATCTAACAATGATTTGCAAGCACCTCCCTGCTGGATATGGTCAGGAAAAGCCAAGAATCTTAGATCTATTGATCTATCCAATAATAGTAACATATTCTCTAGTAACAAATTGAACTTCCATGATCTTGAAGATGATTGTGTAGCAACTTATGTGAACCTTACTAATTGCAGAATTCAAAACAAAATTAACATTTTAGAATATTTCCCTCACGTAAAAGAACTTGTGCTTGGTTCTTCAGAAACCTTAAATTGTGTATTCACAAATTTTTTAGAAGAAGTGCCTAGCCGACAATTATCCAAGTGCCTCGAAATAGAAATACTAAGACTAAACAATACTAAAATATATTCAATAAATGATAATATTGACAATTGGAAAAATCTAGTCGAAATAAATTTGTCATTTAATTATATAAGACATGTGCCGAAAGAATTTTGTAACTTGATCAATTTAGAAATCTGTGAATTATCATCAAATCACATATTGTATTTGCCAGAGGAATTTACACAATTAAAAAACCTGGTAAAATTAGATTTAAGTAATAACAAGTTGTGGATGATACCTGAAGATTTGTGTTCTTTGACCAAATTGAAAATCTTAGATTTGTACAACAATGAAATTGGTTTTGCGCCTGAGAATTATAGTACATTGGTGGAAATAGATTTAGCACAAAATCATTTTGAAGAACCTGAAACTGAAGAATATTTAGCAGCTAAAAAAAAACTGAGATCTAAATTATTAACCAGTGATTTGAGCGAAAGGATGGATGGCAAGTGAGTTATAATCTATATTAATATCAATGAATGTAACTTTGATAAACATTATTTTTATTGGTCCTGAAACCAGTAGCTAGCAAACAAAAAAAACATTTAGGTTCGAAATATTTAAAAAAAAAATTTTCTATTTGTTACAACAGGGAATTGTTGGTTGTCAAATTACACCTACATTATGTGAATATTATGGTTTTTTATAATTAAAATAAAATTTTGCAAGTTCTCATGGAATTTGATAGTTTTACTAAATTTATTATTCTCCAGGGTACTGTTTGGTAGCGCTTTCCAATGTAGCTTGCTGAAAAGTTACACAATATTTAATCGGGCTTGTGGGGGAGCGGTGTAGGAACCTCATGCAGTAAATATTTTTTTAAGGAAATGAAAAAAAAATTATAAAGCTTATTAGTGGCTCGTCGCTCGCTTCTCGCATTATCACAAGCGAACCATGACCTAGCCTATTTTTTGAAATGATGGACCATCAACCTACTTTAGCCAGATTTCAAATTGATCATTGTTATGAAGATAATTTTCATCGGGCAACAATGGAAAGCCGACACTACTGCTTTCCTAAACTACCACCCTGGAAGTAATAATTTAAGGAGTGGTGGACGAGGACACGAAACCAACTTTCAGAATTATTAGAAATGCGGAAATGTGAAAAAAAACCATAAATAAAAAATATATACCCGTTACCACTGATATGAATTCAGTCCTTGCATTGATATAATCAAAGGGTCAACTATTGAAAGAGGGAATGTACTTCAACATTAATATAAATTGAAAATGGTAAATACGTTTACAACTAAAGTAACTAGTGAAAATTCGATTTGCGTTTTTTATGTTCCTAGTGGGTTGGAACCATCGACTGTTGAAACAGTAGTCAGAGTGCCCATATAATCTGTTTTTATTTTATTTATTTATAACTAACCTAACCTACCTATCGAATGAGAAATAGTGGAAAAGCAACCTACCTTGACCAAATTTCTTTTAAACATTGTTTTATGTACCAAACCTAAATAGTTCAGACTTATTAGAAGAGTGGCTGGTCATTTTGTGTTAGTTTCAAGTGTTTTGAGTTTGAAGCCTATCAAAAATCTCTTAGTAGCAGGTACGTATCACTCAATTGTAATTTCGTTTTTTTTTTTTTCATATTTCCGCATTTCTGAAAATTATGGCGAATGTGAGCATAGGCACAAGTCGCGTCGCAGTAACCAGTTTTAGGTGTAGCGGGATGCAGTGGTGGGAGGGGCATATAACTGTACCTGCACAAACATGCTTATAGTGTAGTATTCCGATCTGCCATAAAGTTTGAGGCGAACTATAACTATCATTAATTCAATGGTTTAAGGAAATTGAACAAATGTGCAACAATTGAACCCTATGTAAATAATTAACATATTTGACTTTTATTTTATAATATGTATGTTGCTCTTTGAGCCTAATAAAGTTTCTCTGCAGTTAGGTAATTTACTCAAATGCTTACTATCAAATTATATTAGTTTAAAATATTAATATTTCCAGTGATTAGTTTTGTTTCATTTATTCCCGAGCTCATAGGGTTTCATACTCTTTGTGTTCTCACTGGTTCCTTGAAGTGGCCAGTTCTATTTTAAATTTAATCAATTAACAAATTTTACTTTATTAGAATAATTTATAATCTATCTTATGAAATTGTCTATTTTAATGATAACAATCATCAACATCCATTTGTTTTTAATCCAGATTAGAAGAATTAAAAGAAATTGATAACAATTCAGACAAACACTCAACTTCATGTGGTTCTCTTGACACTTCTGTATCTGGAAACACTAACAGAGGTATGTAAATATAGGTACATATAATCATTTTATCTATACTATTTTATGAAGTTCGTAGTATATACCTGTGCATTGCATTGTGAGGATGTAACTTGTAAACTATTTGACAGATTTCAATGAAAATATTTTTCAAATGTTTCTTAAAATGAAGTGCTATAGGCTATGTCTTACTTATAAGTCACTAGGGTGTGCTACTGTAGACAGAAAAGATATGTTTCTCTAAACTGGCTAGGTCGATTTTGATGCGATTTTTTGCATTACATACATATACCATAGATCACATTTTTAGGCAGGCTAAAGTTGATGACACTGTAGGTCAACATATAGGTTATATATTATAATGTTGGTATTGATACGGGCTGGTGGCCCAGATATTTAAGATGCACAAAAGCACTTATTTACGTTGGACTTATACTTCATTTCTTAACCTTTTAACTACTCATCAATCATTATCAATAAATTGTCTATGTTAATTAAATGGGTCGTGACCTTCAATCTGACTAGATATGGTTAATGACTAGCAAATAGGTTAACAAAACCACAAACTGATATCTCACTCATATTGCATACACTGGTATGTTCGTTCTTTACCATACCATACATACAAGAGTCAACTCTTCCAAAGAAACTCACTCTTGACGCCGCGGCGGACTCATTATAATATGCGCTGAAATCTCCGCCCTGAAGCATCTCGAAATTGCCATCTATATAAAATTCCAGTGTGCGTGTGTCTGTTGATGATTTCGTTTGTACTTATGGGGTCACCTGAGTGGTTCTTAGCTATAGTTGGACCTGGTAGGTGGCGGTGTTATCTAGATCCTAATTTATTTCTGACCAAATTTTTTATTTATTTTTTTTTTATTTATTTCAAAGAAAAGCATATAATCCTAAATTTACAGCCTCCAAGCATTTCACAATATTTTTTGATTCAATATTTTTTATATACATGACATATTAAATAATAGCGGTCCCGGTGCAACTGTGTAATCCACGCGGGCAAAGCTGTCGACGAAAAGCTGCTTTTCATAAGATCTTATAATCAATTTTAAAATACTTTTCAATAAAAATGACTTGATTTATGTTTTTAATTTTCCGTTTTATTTTTCAGTAAGTACTGACATAGTCAATGGTAATGATTCAGAAGAAGATTGGGACTCAGATTCATATTGGGAACCCGGAATGTTAACTAGGCGTTCACCTCCACCACCCCACTTTTTGTGGAACCAGTTTGTGAGGCAGAGGATGAAAGAAGGTAGATTTTGCCCAGCCGATATTCATGCGATACCTGTTATGGAACAATTAAAGGGCAAAATTAAACCAATGGAATATGTAGAAGGGCAATTTGATGACATAACTGACAATGAAGAGGATTAATTAGGTCATTTTTTCCATGCATGTGCCAATTTGAAAAAAATGTAAAAGAGTATTGTGCTGAATATTATATACCCGTTGTCTAATTATGTTATGTCAACAGGAACATGGTTGTTTCACATTGAAGCAGTATGAGTTTGATATCACAGGTACTGAGTAGGTTAGGTTTGGCATGTAGGCGGTTACGCTCTCCCTATGCAGTATGTTAAATACTTAAGATAGATCTCTTAAGCTAAACTTTAAAATGCGTATCACCGCATACCAAAGATGTGAGGGAAAGGAATGAAGGACTTAACCGCTTTCTAAAATGATATAGATCTGAGACAAAACAATTTATTTTTATTTATGTGCGTCATATTTTTACTTATATTCGTTACCTGAGTAATTATTTTTGGGACACGTGTCTTTGAACAAATGCTGTCACATGGCACCTCTGACCTACTCGTTTCTCTGTGGTTTGATACACCATTTACGGCGTTTTCTGTTTAAGTATATCAATTTCGCCAGTGTCTAATTTTTTTTTTTAGTTTAGAGAGAAAGGTATAGATTGGTTTATTTTCGAAAAAAAAAAAATGTAACATGTGTTACAAATTTTGCGTTCATTGCCCGTGGTCCACCTGCAGAGTTCACCTGGATGGACCACAAGAAAAAATAAGTTCTCGTGATCCACCAGAATGTCCTTACATTTATATCGTGGTATTACGAAAGAAATTTGTGGACTAGGTACCTGATTAAAGTTAGTATTATTGCGTTTTATGTATATGTGGGAAAAAACAGTTTTATTTATTTGTATTATCTCTGTAAGAAGTAGCTTTTGGTGTACTGCAGGGAAATATGATTTCCCATGGTTCACCTGGGTGTACTACAAGAAAAAATAATTTCTCATGTTTCACCTGGGTGTACTACAAGAAAAAATAATTTCTCATGTTTCACCTGGGTGTACTACATGTAAAAATAATTTCCCATGGTCCACCTGAGTGGACTACCTGGGCAAACCACAGGCAATAGACCAAATTTTGGTCCAAGCCCTTTGTGATCCACATTTTAAATTATTTTTTGGGTTCTCAGTAGGACTCTCAGTTCTCACTGAAGAAAATGTTACAATAAAAAAATTATACAACCTGTAACAGAATCAGTCCAAACTCTAATTCTATTACAGGAATCAGTATCTGCCCTGTTACATGTTCCCATGTAAAAAACTAACACCTGATTCCGAAACGCATGTCAAGGTATAATCATATGATTACCTTGACATGCGTTTTATGTCTTAAATCATCCTCTAATTAGTTAACAAAGCAATTTTTAATTTGTCATCAAGTTTCTTTTTTAAAACGTCAATGAGGATCCCAAATATCAATCTCTCCCTACAGTGGGTGAATCGTTCACATAACCATTGATGTATGCCACATGCATACAATTTCTAATCTATGTTGTACAATATTTAAATTTATTGTTTAGTAAACAACACAGATGTATATATTAATCCACCTGCTCTACTGTTGTTGTCAAAGAATATGTTTTGTCTCCAATGGCCTATACTTGTCAACAAGGTCCTTTTTTTTTCCAGAATGAATTGCATTCCTTTTTTTTAATTCACTTTTCAAATCCTTTGAATTCCACGTTGAAAACATTATGTAGCCCATGAAGTAACAGGTTATAATAGTGAGGATTAAAAAACTTCAACAAAAAACACTACCGAAATTATTGGCAGTTATTGGATTGACATTATAGGAGCGGGTCACCACTAGCGCCATCTATACAACGCTTAGCGTTTGAAACCCTATTGTCTCAAAAGAGGCAACACAATACCTCTGGCCATACACCTGAATGTGATAGTGCCAAAAAGTTGAAATGATACTCTAATTAAAATTAATCACTGGTTAACAAATCTAACAATTTGACTAGCATTTCAGGACTTGGCTATAAGACTATGCTCGTTTAAACGTATAACTGATGTTATCTAAACCAAACTGTCAAGAAGAATGAATCTGGTTTTCATCAATGTAAAATAGTTGAATTTGTACTAGTCTAGGGCCTGTTTATGAGCGTGTAAACACAACTGTACCTTCACTAGTGGTATGGTAGGGATTCTTTATTACCCAGTGCACCACCATAGTGCTACCATTGTATGATCGGTGTAATATATTTTTTTCACATGTATAGATATAAAGACTTTTTTTAGTCAGTTATTAATATTTAGTTGTCATGTACCTAATTATTACATTATTATTTATATATTCCATTCCACCAGCCCATTATGCCCCACTGCAGGGCCTTAGACCTCCCCCCAGGGTGAGAGGGCTAGGAGCTTAATCCACCACGCTGCTCCAGTGTGGGTTGGTGGATTTTAACGACTGCCATTTGTTAATGGCACCCGGAACCGACGCCTTAACGTGCTTACCGAGACACGGAGTTAGTGATAGTTAGGTACTTAAGTCAGAAAAAACTCATTAGTACACAACTGGATCCGCACCACAGCCGTACGGCCATCTAAACTGTGAATAGGTTCGCTGCGCTCGGGCTATCACGATATTATCAAAGAAGTCGATTAATTAACCCAAAACATTTATGAATGGCAACAGTTAATAAGAAGAAAATTTTGCATCATTAGTTGATGGGCCAGTAACGTTAATGAAATAATATAGTCGGTAATATTTTTCAAATGGCGTTCTTTGGTACTTGCTCGTAAATACATTCTTTACCCGTCTTCCGTCACAAAGTTCGTAATTCTAAGGGCAGCACGTTTTTTAACAGATACATATCCGTCGCTCAGTCCAACGACAATTACACGATATATATATATAAATTGCCGGCCGCGGACGAGACGGCCGCCCCTCCACCCCACACAAAATTGAGTCTGCCTTGGTCAATATTACAAAATTGACACAGCACACTTCTTCTTTTTAAATCTATTTTTATTCGAAAATAAAAAAGGCTAAGTTGTACAGTTAGTATAGAGTTTCTTCAAAATGCCACAGGAGCTACGATGTTGACTTGACACGTACGCACAGTACAGCATTTAAAAAATACGTGACACCACTCTCTTTGCAATACCTTATTGCACCTATGCTGCTGTCAAAGTTACTTTATGATTTTTGGTTTTTTTTTTTTTGTGCAAAAACAAGATGCATATCTATCTATACTCTGATAAAAGAGAATCCTGAAGATGACTGTGGACCTCCACTTTATTTACAAGTTTCAAATATTTTATTGAAACTCCTGAAAAGATATGATAGCTGAGTTTTAGCGAGCCCGCTTCTTGTTTAGAAGGCATGGTTCAAATCTCAGGGCATGTACCAATGAGTTTTTCTAACTTATGGTTAAATATTAGGTACCTATTACTTATTTGCAAATAAACTTTGAATAAGTATTGCGTTAGTGTCCTCCTATGTTTAGTGTTTTTATATAACATCACATATTGTTATTAAGTTTTAATTTTGTATTTAAATGTTACATACATCTAAGTTTTAATTTTCACATCATCAAAAAAAGCATAATACGATAATAATGACAAAATATCATGTGTACATTGTTACTGTAATAGAAATAATTGTGATGACTTGCTGTGATTAATCTAAAATAATTTTACTTGTGTTTTCAATATGTTTACTTTGTAAGCTAGAATGAACATATTATGTTATTGCATAGATATTCAATTAAATCTTACACGTCTTTTCTAGAAAAACCATTCATAATATACATAATTTGAAAATAATTGTAGAATTTTAGAGTAGGTATATTAAGGGAAAAGGATACATTTTACAAAAAAGGAATAATAATAATTATAATGTATACATTACAACAATGTCTAGGCCCCAAACTAAGCATTAGCTTGTTTTGGGTACCAAGCGAAGACACCACATACATATAACAACCAAGACCCGGTATCAGTATCAATATTCATCATATAAATACTGACCCGACTTGGGATTCAAACCTGGGACTTTTTATCAATTCCATTCGGAATTTGTATCAAAATGCTACTTTATTTGGGATAGGTATTTATTTTTCCATATCATTTTAAGTGTCATTAAAATACTAAATGTATTTCCCAGAATTTTTTAAATTGGAATGTAGATAAAGGCGGTTATGCAATTCCGCCAAGGATGGAGGCTTTATTATACGTAATTTGTAGGTACTGTTTGCCTGATAATGTCTAAAAGCAAAATGTTAACCGCGGCCATGATGATACTGTGCACTGATTGGTTGAATCTGGACAGTGATGCATCTGTTCCTTAGTTGATGGATAGAACAGTTTTCGAAACCTACATCTATCTAGAGACATGATTTTCTATGGATAGAAGTGGTTTAACAATTATCTGATTATCATATAAATTAGGGTTCATGGTGTTGACAGACTAAAAATTGTTTTTTTTTTTCGATAGAGGCGGATCTGTAAATAGACCCCTCATATATTGATGTAATCTTTTATTGCCACAAAATAGATACCTACTTAATTATAACAATAGTCTGAGATCCCGATCTATCTTGTGAGTCCCTCATTATTTTCCTAGGCGAAATATTCTTTGTTCATATACTGTAAAATATATGGATATACAGATCTTGTACTATGACAATTTAAATCAATCTCAACAATGAGGTTGTCGTGTGAACATTCTTGAAACTTCCAAAAAGAGACAGAATAAGTACTTTTTTATAAGGCACTTGACAGGTGCGAAACAGTTCAAAGTGAAGGCCAAATTTTGAAAAGTAATAAACGAATTGTCAGTGTCAAAGTGGCATGGATTTCACAAGAATGCATTTGTGATTAGATTTATTTCGCTGTAAAGTATTGGATTGCGAAATAAACATTAAAAACTTGCCATGCGTTTTATTGTCAGACAAACCCAGTCTGGTAACTAAATTCCTAAGATAACTGTTGGATCGTACATGCCTACCTAATTCTAAATACCAAATGAAAATTGTATCTACACAATTTAATTTTGTCCAATTGAAATTTTTAGTTTTGTGTTTGTATAGATACTTGATGGTATTCCAGATTTCTTTTTAGTTTCATACTTATTGTATAAATATATAGTATGTTACTTGTGTAAATATTTCTTTTAAACTAAAGTTGGCACCGACCTTAAAAAAATGGCATATTTTACATTTTTTTAAAAATAAAACTATTATTTCTCGCTTGTCAGTTATTAATTTAAAAAATTCGTTTTGAAGTCTGTTTCATTCTTCATTTCACTTTCTTACTTTAATATTTAAAGTATAACAATATACATACAGATGAGGGTAGAACAAGTGACGCGGAAAGCCCCAACATAGCGTAATCGAAATTTTTTAACGTGAATTTAACGTGAACGTGATAGTTAAAAATTATACAAACTAAGCTTGGTACGCGTAGATTTGAAAATACATTTTTTCTATACAAAAAATCAAATAGATAATTATTATGAAATTCAATGTTTTACTGTCATCACGTATATTATTTGTATTCGATAGAAAAGGTGCTATTCAGAAGAAAATTACACTGCTTTATTGAGCCAGACGGGTCTGACAGACCTATTTGATGTGTGTGAAAGAAGATAAACTTTCTACATTATAGCATGTTTTTTTTTTATTTTGTGCTATTCGATAAGATTTTTAAAAACATCTTGATCCCTATACAGGTCTAAAAACTGCAGGATATATCCAGCAGCTTGCGTAGTCTCGATTCATTCACTTCTAACAATCTAATTAATATATATAGGTATTTAGATATTATTAAAATAAAACAATTTCCATTAAAAAGTATATTTTTTATTTTACTTCTTTTACCAGTAACACTTCAGTTAGTCTTGTCAATATTTCTTCATACAACATATTTCTGTTTTCACGTGTAACCTAAAACATGTACAACGTTTTTAAGCATACAAATCCCGATCTTATCTAAGTATACATATGAGGTGGTTATTTAGGTACATAAGAAAATCATGAGTGTAATTAGCTAAACATTTTATAAGAAATAATAATAATCTTTATTGCCAATCATAGTTACAGTTATATTTAAAAACTAATTAAAGGAACATACAATAAACCTAATGCTACAGTGAAAGGCTACTGGCACCTCATAGACATTATACTACTGTATTATAGGTCATATAGCGCCATCTCACAAAATATTGAGGTAACAAGTTGACAACAGGACAAGTACAATAAAAATTTACGAGATAGCGCTATATTAAATAGAAATATTTAAAAAATTGTTTAAAATTGGGTTTTTTAATACAACTATAAAGGTACATTTAAAACCTTATCTAATTCGAAAAAAAGTTTCTACATATATACAAAAATGGCTTGTGTTCCCTTAGGTATCAAGATGCAGTTTAATAGGTACAATTTATAATGAAATGATAAAAATATTGAATATTATTTTCTTACCAGCCAAACTTTCGCTGCTCTGTTATTCCTAATTGATTCAACTATTTGGTCATTTTTCCTTGATGGAATAGTCGCAAGGACAATAAAGTTTGAAGTAGGGTTAAATATGTCTTGTACTCTTGTTTTAAACTTTGTGCTAAACAATTCCATTTTTCCAATTTCATCTATAACTATAAAAGTTTTTGTAGAGTCTGAGGGCTGCAAAATTTATTTTGTTCAAAAAATATGTTTATTAGATATTATACTGGCTACCAAAAAAATTGACCCATTACAAAAGAAAACAATATGGGTGATTTGATCGTTACCACAGAGATCTTTACATTGACACTGTGGAATGCTGAACAGGCCTAAATATGTAAAGCTCAGAAAGAATATAAAAATAACTATGAAATCAAGAAGAAAATGAATACTTAAGTATTTGAAAAAAATTTAGTCAGAATAGATAGGTACACGGGTATCGTTTAAGTTGTGCATCGCCTTAGGTAAGCAAGAGGAACGGGCGAGGGGAGTCAAAGCTAAACTAAATGCCCGCACAACCCGCCTTCACCCGTTCTCTCCCGCGCTGCGCAGTCGTCCCGCCCGCGTCTCTTGCTTCTATGCTCTTACTTTCCTAAGGTGATGCACGACTTAAACGGTACCCCTGTATGTACTACTTGCTATTTTATATTTTTTCTTTACTTTTTATTACTTAAGAATTGTTCTTAATATGAAAATAGCTTCAATAATGACAATATTAATAACATTTTATTTAAAAAAATTAATTCAATTATTTTCTATTTCAAACTTGAAAATAGCTTCAATTTAATAGTTAATTCAATCCAGTGCTGGGTAAAGTAGTCACATGTCAAAGTACAAATAAAATTTTGGTCAGGCTAATTATATGTACGTACATATATTTTGTGGAATAAATAAGGTTGATATTGTCGCCAAACGAGAAATAACCTTAATAAAGAAGAATGTAATGTAATAAAAATTAATAAAATAAATTAATCTGTTGTATCTAATACCTATATTCTACATTCACATGATACTGAAATTTTTCATATTTTTTTATCATTTTTATAATAATTTATGTTTACTTTTTTCCACCAAAATTTTTGGAAGTATCCCAAATTGAATTTTCAGCCAACAAGTCTCCATTTAGTGCTGTATCCTTTTGGATTTGACTTTAATTTGATATCCCACTGATACCTACCTAATTAGTCAAAACAAGAATATGTGCCTGTGATTTGTTGCAATTTTTAATCAAGTCTATGTAATAATCATAAGCAAAATGTATGTGCAACAGGTAGGTACCTATGTACTAGTCACATATTGGACAATGGTAAAGTCCACTCTCCTAACATAATTATTAAAATCATCACCTGCAAAGATGGCATCGCTACTTCCTCAAACTCTTTGAGTAGAATTCTATATTTCCCTACTTTATATTTCACAGGTTCGTTCAACAAATTCATAACTCTAGCTAACTTTCCTCGTTCATTATTGAATGTGATTACATCAAAACCCTCTCTAACACCATTGTTTCTTATCTCCTCAGTATAGAACCCAGTAGGCTGCACACCTTTAATACTTATTTGCATACAAATTTTCTTAATCAACGTAGTTTTGCCTACTCCTGAAATTGGAATAGTTTTATTAGAAGTTAAAAGACAGGAAATATTAATACATAAAATATTGAATAAGTAATTGTTAACCTGGTTCTCCAGTTAAAATTACATATTTCAACATATCGGCTATGGCATGTAAATGACCACCTATATTTGTAAAATTTGCTAATCCAGTTCAGCTTCTGCTTCAAAGTTATGTAAGTACTTTAACAAATTATAGCTATGCCTGACTGCTAAGATTGGTTCTACTTACATTCTTCTTCTTAATTATACCTACCTACTTCTTAATGGCGTTTTCTGCTTAAAGCAATGTCACAAGTTTATTAGTGTATGGGACTGTTTTTAAAAGTTGTGGCTATCAAACAGATGTACAATATGTGTACAATACATGTCAGCTGTGTAAAAGGCTTTTTAAAAGTTGTGGCTCTCAAACAGATGTACAATACACGTCACCGATGTAAAAGGTCGGAGACGAGAGCTAGAGAGCCTAGAGGCCCTTTTCTTTTACCCGCATAGCGCTGCCTCATGAGCTCGCTTCCGATCGGCGAGTGTGTACAGCCGGCGGCCTTTAATATCGGTGGTGGCACGTATTGTACATCTGTCTGATAGCAACTTTTAAAAACAGTCCCATATACTAATAAACTTAACACTGGTGAAATTGCTATACGCAGAAAACGCCAATAATTAAGAAGAAGAATGTAAGACGAAACCAAAGAGGCAGCGAAGGACCTCTGGCGCTCGCCGCCACTCGCCGCTCGCCTCCGATCGGCGAGTGTGTACAGTCGGCGGCCTTTTACATCGGTGACGCGTATAGTATATTGATATTTGATACCGGCGGCGTCGTGTTCAATTTAAATGTAAATGATGCGTTTCATTCGCATCAAAGCAGCCACAAGCCACAAACTGTGGCCACAAATGACACTTTTGTCAGTTTTCTGCGTTCCAGATGGAACATTATCGCCAAAATCGTTTACGTCTGGCGATTTAGCCATTAGTGTCATGCGTTTCAGACGCATCGTTTTGGGTGTTTGTAGCTGCTACTGTGCTGCTACGTTTTACCAGCTCGGCAGGTTGGGTCGTTTGTGTTCATTTCTAGTTTTGACATTTAATAGGTACCGTTTCAGACATAATTTACGTTTTAGTAGGGTTAGTGGCATTGTTAGTGAATTTATCGCTCATAACAGATTAGAGAGTAAGAAATAAACTTTTGTAGCGTTCGCGGCGATAGCATTTGTGGCTGTTATTGACAATTGGCATATAGATAATGTAATTTTTTTATTTTTTTTTGTTTAGTGAGGGCCGAATCTGCTTACAGACATCTACGCGCCCGACCTACCGCGCAGATAGTGCCGGGTTGGGATTTCTACACAGAAGGTGCAGCCCGACCGGCTAAACGACTCCTCAACCTATACTCCGGAGAGCGTATAGGATTTGACATGAACGACGACCGGACGCATTGAGGATGCTTCGGTGCGTTAATGCCTATTGGCGGGCGGCGCCTTAAGGGCGCCGTCTCGTAGGCTTATGATTAAAATTAAAATTAAGAATTAAAAATTCGGCAATGGAGGGCAGTTCGAGCTGGACGGCCCGACTGTGAACAAACAAGGCTCAGATGCCATTCGAACAGATTTGCTACGTTAGCTAGGTAATATCGGGCGCTAGGTACTGTTCACCTATGTCAGACTGAAGGTCTGATCTGCCTGCAGACTCTCAACCTCGGTGGTGAGATCGTCAGGAGGATCTGTTAGTGCATTCCGTGGACGTCTGAGAAAGTGGGTGGCGGGCGGGGGCTCGTAAGAGGCCGCTGCCGAAAGTAGCGGGTTGGGGTGCGCGACCGCGGCGGCGAAGAAGCGCTCTGACGCGTCCTTCATGTACTTGGAAAGAGTTGGTAAGTCGAAATCGCTGTGAAGCATACTATTTCGAACGTACCAAGGAGAATTTACTGCTCTTCTACAGAATCTGTTCTGTATGACCTGTAGCGGTTTAAGTATCGATTCTTTGGCGTAAGCGAAGACCGGGCATGCATAAGTCATGACCGGTCTGATAGCCATCACATAGAGTGTGCGCTTGTTGCGCATCGACATCTTACTACGGCTACCTATCATACAGGACAGGCGGGCCATATAAAATTTGGCAAGTTTGCTAACACGTTTGACATGATCGCGAAAGTGCAGATGCTTGTCAAGCGTAACCTAAATATTTATAACTATGTTGCCACGGAATGTTGACACCGGACATTTTGAGTGAATCTATGTTTTTTGGGAGGAGTGAGGGGTCTTTCGCTTTGGAATGGCGAAAACAGATGGCCGCGGACTTGTCCGGATTTATTTCAATCCTCCATAGGCGAAACCACTGCGTGAGTTCGTCTATAGAGGACTGTAGTCTAGGGGCGATATGCCCATTTGTGCGCGTGCGAAAATAGAGCACTGTGTCGTCGGCGAACAGTGCTAATTGGACTCCGTTGCGTGGCAACGAAATATCGTTGGTATACGCTGAGTACAGTATCGGGCTGAGAGTGGAGCCTTGCGGGACTCCAGCTTTTAACGTTTTCCGCGTTGAGAGTGATTTCTCGTGTTTATAGACGAATTGTCGGTCGGTGAGATAGTCTTGGATTATAAAAACTAATCTATCTGGGACTTCAAGTTTATGCAGCTTATATATTAAGCCTGCATGCCAAACTTTGTCAAAAGCTTTGGCTACGTCGAAAAATACTGCTACGGTTTTATCTTTCCGTTTGAAACCGGAAGATATGTATTCAACTAAGCGGAGAGCTTGTTGAGGGCAAGAGTGTCGGGGACGAAAGCCAAATTGCTCGTCTATAATTAGTCCCTTTCCAAATAAATGATCGCAGAGACGAGTCTTTAAAACTTTTTCGTAGAGTTTGCCCATAACCTTGAGGAGGCTTATGGGTCTGTAACTGGTGGGGAGATCTCGAGGTTTGCCTGGCTTAGGAATGCCGATTACGACGGCTTCCTTCCAGATCGGTGGAAAGTAGCAGTTTTTGAAGCAAGTGTTGAAAATGGTTGCCAGAAGGGCGACTAATGGAAAAGAAAAGCATTTGAGTGCTTTGTTATTGATGCCATCGAGACCCGGAGCTTTTTTGTTTTTAAGCTCCTTAATATGTTTAATAATTTCCTCACAAGTGACTGGGGGAAGGTCCGCTGAGGGCGGACGGGCCGCGTGATTGCGTACGTCGTTTTCGACGTAGGCTACGTGAGAGGGGTCGCACGGAAGTGTGCTGATTGAACATTGGGCGTCAAGACTATCTGCAAGACAGTCAGCTTTTTCGTTATCGTCGAACGCGAGGGAGCTATCTGGTTTCTTAAGTGGGGGGGACGCGGCGTGTCCGTCTAAACGGAGCGCTTTGGCGACACTCCAGTAGGCCTTATGGGTTGGCTTAATGCCTTCCATAAGGTCGTTCTACTGTTCGTTACGTAACTCACTTATGCGCGCTCTCACACGGCGTTGGAGGGCGCGCGCTCGTGACCTATATTCGGGCGTGGGATATGCGCTCGCGCGGCGCAGAGCAACGTTTTTGACTCTTATGAGTTCGCGCACTTCAGGCGGCAGGTTCAGGCGGGGTTTAGCCGCCGGCGCCTTCCGCGAGCAGTCCGCGATCACTTTTTGAACGTGGTCAGTAAGAACCCCTATAGCTAAATCTATATCATTATTGGAATAAATTTCCGATGGGATTTTATTAAGATCGGGGGTATCGATTTTTTGGAGCGCGGCTTGGACTTTATCCCAGTCGGTGATGAATTTGGGGTCCTCCGGCGGATTTTCCGGTGAGCCCAATTTCATGAGAACGGGCCGGTGATCTGAGCTCAGGGCGTGAAGCGTCTCGATAGAGCTCAGTTTCAGCGCCACGTTTTTAAGAATTGCGAAATCCAGAATTTCTGGACGATGAGTATTATTATCGGGGAATCGCGTCGGTGTAAGTGGCGCGATTATGTCTAAATTAAGGGCCTCGGCTAGGACCGATAGCCTGCGGCCGTTCATGTTGGTGGCCACACAGTTCCAATCTGTGTGTTTACTATTAAGATCGCCGAATAAGAGAACGGAATCTCCAAGGGCGAGAAGGGCTTCTATGTCGCTCCGGAGCAACTCACTAGTCGGCGGTAGGTACACAGAGGCTATGATAAGGGTCCCGTGACCGGTCATAGCCAATCTGCACACTGTCGCCTCTACGTTAATAAGAGAGGGCGCGTCGATAGGGCAACAATACAGCGAGCGTTTAAAATACACCGCTGTACCCCCACCCCTTCCGCGTTCGCGGTCCGTTCTAAGTAAATTATAATTATTAATTTTGCAGGCCCTGGGCCTTTTGTTTGATAAAAAGGTTTCCTAGACTAATATGATATCTACGCTGTACTCAGACGCACATTCGCCTAACTCTATAAAATTGGTATTAAGGCCGCGCGCGTTGAACGACATAATCGAGACCGAACTCGGTTTATGTCGCCCAGCGCGAGCGCCCAGTGTGCACGCGGGTGCACACTCATTACAATTTAGAATTGAAAATAAAAATTAAAAATTTAAAAAATTATAATTTATAATTAAAATGAATTTAATAGAGTGATTCGATCACTTTGGGGTAACGACTAAGGGTAGCCATTCTGTCCTTAGTGCATTTACTATTTGAGATCTCCGAGGCCAAGGCGGCGACCTCGTCTTCGGAGACCTCGGCTATGGCCGCTTTTATTAACCTTAAATTTGCGAGGAATGAGCTCGCATCTTTAAGAGGTTTATTGGGCACGGGCCCGGTATTACGAGCGGCCGGTGCAGCCGCCTTTGCGACGGGACGCGGTCCCCACGCCGTGGCGGGCGCGGCGGGGCGAGCGGTCGTGGGAGCGAGAGGGCCGTTAAAATGCGGGCGCCGTTGAATGAGCGCCGGGAAATGGGTCGTGTTGTGGACCGCCGGGGCCCATTGCCTTTGTGCGGGACGCACTGGCGGTGGAGTGAATTTGGGTGCCTTAGGGCAGCCTCTATAATTGGCCGTGTGGCCGGTTTGTTGGCAGAGGACGCACGCTGGTGGTCCGTCCTTTGCCTTATCACGCGGGCACTCCGAGGTGAAGTGGGGCGTGAGACATTTAACGCAACGCGGATTCGCGTTGCAGTTAATGGAAGCGTGGCCATAAAGCTGACACCTATGGCATTGCCCAGGGCCGGTGCGGCGTCGCGGGATTTCCGAACGAATGCCAGAAAGACCGGCTATTTTAATATTGTTATTGTGAAGAATGAGCTTGCCGAGCTCATTCTTTTCTAAGATGGCTAGGACGAGGCCTAGCGATGATCCATCGCGCCTATGTAGACGGTGTACCGAACTAACGGGGTAATTTTGGGCCTGGAGGTCCTCAATTATGATTTGGTCGTCTACTTCGTCGGGGATTCCGCGAAATATGACCTTTAATTTGCGCTCTTCAGCGAGCGCGAATGTATGAAATTGGATTTTAGTATCCGTTAAATAGCGCGTGAGAGCGCGAAAAGAGTCTGTATCGGTAACTGAGATGCGAATACCTTCGGAGGTATTCACAGCTTTATTATAAATTATGTGGCGTTGGCCGCACACGGCTGCGACCACCGTCCATTTAGATTTGTCCCGAAGGACGACGGGCGAGGGTGATTTCCCAGCGGGCGGGGGGATTGGCTTGTGAGCCGTGACTTTATTGTGCGCCGCTACGGCGTCACGAGTGAGCGCTGAGGGCGCGGGGGCGGGCCGTGAAGAGGCGGCCACTTGGTGTGTGGCGAGCGCGGGGCGTAGGGGGGTGTCGACCTCCATGGACGCGGAGGACGCGGCGAGTGCGCGACGGTCGCACGCTCTTTTTTTTACGACCGGCTTTGACTAATTCAAAGCCGTCGTTAGCGGGGTCGGGGGTTGCGGATTCTACAATTGTTGAATCCGAGTCAGAAGAGTCCGGTTCGGAGCCCGAGGCGGGACGGGGGCGCTTACTGCCCGTAATGGAGCCGTTGTCTGACATAGTGTCAGACTTGCACGAGTGCGAGCGAGAGGGCGTGGCGTCACTCTCCGTCTCGCTCACACTCGTGGCCGGGGAGACCGGCGAGTCGGGGATAATGGCGGCGGCGCGCGTGGAATTTTCCGTTACAATAACGGCGGTCGGGCTCGCGGTATTAGGCGCGAAAATGCTGGCCAGATTTAGGTTTGCTGGGACATGCAGGTCGTGCGCGGCGGCGAAGGCAGCGAGGACGGACATCAATTATCTCAGAATATTTGCCTGAAGGGCGGGGGGGGGGGGGGGGGGGGGGTATTCGTGGCTGACATTTTATTGTTGTGGGTGTGTAATGAATGAATGTTTATGTAAGTAATGAGTGAGGTGGGTACCTACTCCTACACCTACGGTGCGTCCCCTAGTTTCGCGTGAGCAAAACCAGGGGGTGCGTACCTAAAGGCCCTAACTGCCTCGACCGAGAGACCGCCAAGAGATACTCGATTGGCGATCAAACTACGGCCGAAGAATGGGTAAAAGGATAGGAGAGGTGGGCGGGCGACACCAGGCGTCGACTAGGGTAGCCCCCAAGGTCGGTGGTACCTGGCCCGTCGGTTAACTTGCCGTTCCCGTTAGGGAAAGGCGAGCAGACCGGTCGCCGCTCCGAATCGGATTGTTGGCACCGTTATGCGTTTCCACCGATTCGACCACAGTAATAATTTCGTGGATTTGCAAAGCGTATGTGAATGGAATAGCTTTGAAAAAAGCTGTTTGAAAGCACTGCACTGCACTAGAACTCGCGAACGATTCCGGGCGCAATGTGAGACGTCCGCGCGGGTCGGACGTTAGAGTGGGCAAGCTCTATATAGCTCTGTTTGTAAGAATTGAGCATCGTTTCTCGGTGAAAAAAGGATGGAAAATAACTGTTCTATAGTATAAATCAAGGCACTCCTTCGAGGTACTCTTATTCATTGTCTCTTTCTGTTGAGACCCGCATTTCGGACTGGCTTGTCTACTTTATTCTGTTATCTCTGGTTATTGTATGCGAATTGAACATAGCCAAGGTAAAGGTATTAATTTTCAAAATGACAACACTGATTGGTCTGCACAAGTTTCGCAAAGTGGCACAGTGTTTGTTTTCAGTCTTTTCCAATCAAAAGTTATTTGTGGTTATCAAGTTCAAAGGTATCAAAGTTCAACCTTTTATTAATTGCCGTTTCAACCTGATAGTAGACAGTAAACAGTCCTTTCATTTTGTAAAATGGCTTCAGTAGGAACATTTACACGCGTTTTAGTCAGCAAGGCCGTATTCAACTCGGGCCGTATCGTTATAGTACCCAATACCGGTTTCGTCAAATTCTATAGTGCAGGTAAATAATTTATATATTAATAAGCGTATTTAATTATTGTAATGCATTGAATTCATCGGATTTGAGTCTCGTCTTGTATGAAACATTAAAATGGTAATTTTAATATCATTTAGTGTTCCAAATTTGAAATTACGATGTTTGGTGGTACATACACTGCTGGATACATAAAAAGTTAAATTAGATACCTACTTTGATAGACCATGTAGGTACATAATTTATTTTTTTATTTTTTTTCAAGTTTAGCACTGTTATTAAATTCAAATATTAATAAATAAATAGGTTACGCATAACTACACCAATATATATCCTATTGTAAAGATTCTAGGTAGGTAATTGCCAACTTAAAAACAATTTCAATTAAATAAATCTAGATAGAAGTCCATTTTCATGTCATGTTTATCTTATCAGCATATTTTAAACAACAAATTACTGAATGTGCTGTATGAAACGGACTTGCAACTCATTGTAATCTCCGACATAGTTTCAAGATAATATTTTATCTACTACCTACTACAAATTACAACCAACATAAATTCTTTCTTACTTTAAATGCACAGACATATTTATCTGCACCTTATACTTTTAAACATGTTTTAAAATTAAAATGTTTTCTTTACAAAAATATGTGTAATGATAAATATTAATGTAGGGACCTATTTATTTTCTACATTAATTGTCAAATATTGTCAAGGCTTCATCTTCTTGTAGAATCATTTTTCTAGTTAGTAGTGGTATGTCTTCTATCTAGTAAATAATAATAACCTTTTATTATTCAACTCCACAGCTCCAAACTATGAAAATATAAAGGTAGATGTAGTCGGCAGCAAGAAAAATGTAGGTCTTATCGAACTGAACCGTCCTAAAGCCCTCAATGCACTGTACAAACCTCTGATTGAAGAAGTAGGGAGAGCGGTCAAAGGTTTTGATGCTGATGACAACATTTGTGCCATTATTCTAACTGGTGCGTTTATTATTACTATTTATATTACTGTTACTAACTAATTTAAATATTTACTAACACTCCACAAACCCACAACAGATTCCATATGTCATAAACATAATGTGAATAATTTAACTTGTATTTCAGTTACTGACTGTTACAGTGAATCATTTATTCAAGTGCATGTACTATAAAAATGAATCTATTTCAATTTAAAAATTGATATGTTTGAAAATAAGTATCTACTTAATAACTATGCATATTTTTCTTTTAAATAATCACTGATATCACAAAAAGCTTTCACAATTAAGTTTTTTTTATATAAGTAGTTAACTTGAACTTGCTCAACGATATGGTAAATATTATCAGAAATATTATATTTGCATATATAGATCTGCAGGGAATCTTTTAACTTTGTGTAAGTAAAATGCCAAAACATTATACATTAATTAAAATTATAATTAATTAAAATAATAGTCAAAATAATATTAGCATTTTATTAACAGGCAACGAGAAAGCTTTTGCTGCAGGGGCTGATATAAAGCAAATGCAGCATAACACATATAGTAACTGCCAGAAAAGTGGTTTCTTAGCAGAATGGGAGGACATCAATAATTGTGGCAAACCACTTATTGCTGCTGTCAATGGATTTGCTGTAAGTATACTACCAACTTATTACATGGATCAGTTAAAATCTATTCCAATTCAGTGCCAAAATTTTTATTTGACATCATATGAATGGGCGCAATTTACCCATCCATGGTTGATAAATGTACTAAGTAAAGTTCTATACTTTGGAATAATACAGTATCTAGATGTTGTTAGTACAGGTATGGCAGATAACCCTAAAAGTCAGACTTGTTAACAATTGTCTTTTATTTCTAGTTAAACATTGTAACTTTTATGGAAACATTGGAGGCTACATTGGAGACAGCAAAATAATTGCATTAGGTTTCTTGCGTGGCCGAACTTAATCGAATCAGAGTACAATTTAATATCAACTTTATGTGGCTCATAATAAGGTCAAAATTGTTTGGCCATGCAGTCAATCTACGAAGAAACCCGATGCGATCTTTTTGTTATGTCAACATTTGAAGAAACTCTTTAGGAGCTTTTTCGTTTTGTACAAAATTTAATTAACTGTAAAGTTAAGTCTAATCAGTATCATACATTATAAACAGTATGAAAAAAAGAAAAAAGGGCCTTATAAGCCCTCCTTGGGAATTTGTTGTTTTCAAAACAAAGTTTTGAAAGGACCGATTTAATTCAATCTATAGGACTTAATCCACTTATATATAACATAACAGACTTATTATTTGATCCCTGAAATATTCTCTACTTGAATTTAAAAAAAAAACTACTATCACTTTACATCTCGATTTAGTATTAATTAATAAATGCGTCTTGAATAGATGTTTAATAGCAACTCAATATGCACATTGTCTGACATCATCTGCATTTAAGATCGATATGATGTTTGAATGCACTCAACTGATATTGTTCTCATGATGGTCATAACTAATTTATTAATACTGCCCTAATTGTTCAATGCTACCAAAAGTGAATTTGGAGGAATTTATTGACATAAATAATAACTGAGGCATCCCACACAGCGCCATCTAGTCCCAAAGTAAGCGAATATTATGCTTGTCTTATAGGTACTAGACAACTGATGTCCAAACTTAAATATTTTTTTTATAATATATAGATATTTTAACTTAGACATGGAAAATATGGAAAATATGTCCGTGCACACAAATATTTGTCCCGGGCGGGAATCGAACCTGCGATCTTTAATTTTACAGTTAGAGTCTCTAACCATTCAGCCAGTCAGTCATAAATATTAGTTAAAATATATATTAAAAAGGTTTCATGTATACCAGAGAATAAATTGATTGGACAAGTTTGTTGCTTACATGCTTCATTTCCTTGGAAAATTATGACAATAGAAATTATGGAAATATTAAAATGAATATTTTTACTTTGTGTTAATACAGATGTTCCATGAAAACTTTTGTCATTCAAAATACTCTATAATCTTTGGAATATTTGAATTTTGCTTCGGAAATCACACATTTCCCAATTGCATATATTATTATGAGATCATGATGACTCGATTACACCTGAAACTTTCAGTAAATGTGTTTTTGATGCAAAAATCATATTTTCTTAAGATTCTCAAGTATTTCTAATGACGAAGACCATAGAAAGTTATTATTGACCATTTCAAAATAAACATGAAGTTATGACCAGCCAGTAATTTTTAATTATTCAGTTGGGTGGTGGCTGTGAACTGGCTATGCTCTGTGACATTATATACGCGGGCGAAAAGGCCAAATTCGGGCAACCGGAGATCGCCATTGGAACTATTCCTGGCGCAGGTGGCACCCAGCGTCTGCCGCGTTACGTGGGCAAGTCAAAAGCTATGGAAATAGTGCTTACTGGAAATTTCTTTGATGCCCATGAAGCGGAAAAAATGGGTAAAATGAATATTTTTTTTATTTTAAATTATAGTTTCCAAAATCGTTTCTACAATGCGGGTTGGGGATTGTAACGACCGCCATCTATTGACTGCGCCCGGGACCGACTGTTTAACGTGCTCTCCGAGGCATGGAGTCAGTGATAGTTATGTACTTAAGTCAAAAAAACTCAGGTACACGCCCGGATTCAAACCATGGCCATATGGCTTTCTAAATTTGAGACAGGTTTGTTGCGCTTTGAGCTATCACGACACATAATTATAATATAATAATTATAATTGCTTTGGGTATATTATTTGGGTTCCTCAAAATTATATAGTCAGTGTATTCATTTATTCATGATTTATGATATGTTTTGTACAACATTATTACTACTTTTTATCTGTTTTCCATATCTATTCCATATCTAGAACAAATTCAGTTTCCATTTTTTTTATAAACTAATGAATAAATAACTATCAGTTTCAGGACTGCAGGGTTTCTCACTTTATACAGAATCTGCTCATTGAGTAAATCATTTTTACCTGACTGTGGAGGCTGTTTTTTTTAAGCTACCACCATTATAAAAAAAAAGTCTTTGAAATTCGGTTTAAAAATCTTTCAACTGATAACAGATGCCAAATAAATTGTTATGAGCATCTAATATTAGGTCTTAACCTATGAAGTTGCCGTTCTTCAGTAATAGCCATTTCAAACAAAAAAAAATTTTGATTGGCAGTGAGTTCTAAATTAAAATTAATTTTGTTTTAAAAACATAACATTCTTTTTATGAAGTCAGTCTTTTGTTTATTGATTAGCGTTGTGTTTTCATTACATTTGAACATTTTTCGTCATAATGGACACTTTAAAAATTCGTGTAATTTTGGAATATGAGTTCTGTCGTGGCACTAACGCGGTACAAACAGCACATAACATCAACAACGTTTATGGAGAGAACTTAACAAACGAACGCACAACCCGTTATTGATTTGCCCGCTTCCGTTCTGGAAATTATGACTTGAATAATGACCCTCGTCGTCGTCCGGACACTTTGGTCAACAATGATGAATTGAAGGCGATTGTGAAAGCTGATGATACTCAAACTACAGCTGAACTAGCAGCAGCTTTTGATGTTAGCTTCAAAACAATATTGGACCATTTGCGACAAATTGGCAAAGTAAAAAAGCTTGTTAGATTGGTACCCCCACGAACTGAACGATCGCCAGCGCAACGTACGCGTCGATACCTGCCTCGCGTTGCTCAACATGTACAAAAATGAAGAAATTTTGAACCGGATGATGAATCAGCACCAAAGCAATGTTTTAAACGAAAAATAACCCCTAAAAAGGTGATGGTCACTGTTCGGTGGTCTAGTGCCGGTGTGATTCGACACAGCTTTTTACTAAATGACATGAGCAGTACTGCAGTTGTGTATTGTGAAGAATTGAAGATAATGATGGAGAAGCTCGCACGTCTGCGGCCAGCTTTGGTCAATCGGTCGTCCCCGCTGCTCCTTCATGACAACGCACGTCCCCATACTGCACAACAAACAGTCTCCAAGCTGCTGGAGTTGGGGTTGGACGTTCTCCCTCATCTACCATACTCACCAGACCTTGCACCTACCTACCAACTATAACTTTTTTCAAAATGTGGACAACTTTTTAATGGGAAAAAATTTCAATTTCCGAGAGCCAGTACAAATTGCCTTTGAAGAGTTTGTTGCATCCCGTCCAGTTGATTTTTACAAGAAGGGCATCAATAAAGTGCCACTGCGTTTGCATAGATTGCACGGGTCATTACTTTGAATAACAGAAATAAAGATGTTTGGAAAAAATAATACTTTAACTTATTTCATGCAAAACGGCAACTTCATAGGTTAAGACCGAATACACGTCACTTTCACAGTAGGTACTTGCTACTTACTAAAAAATTTTTTCTTTAATTTTTCCTTCAATTTTTCCATTTTATTCTTTTACATGTTTAAAAAATAATTTAGATGGCCTGAAAAAAAATATTAATACAAAAAATTATGTACTTGACGACCAGATTCAGTAGTGGACACCCTCCAGTCCTATTCCAGCCTGTATGATTATAGAGCCAAAATAAACATTATGTTAAATTTTACCAGGATTGGTGAGCAAAGTGTTTCCCGTTGAGAAACTTTTGGAAGAAACCATCAAACTGGCTGAAAAGATTGGCACACACTCGCCACTGATCGTCAAAATGGCTAAACAGGCTGTCAACCAGGCGTTTGAGACCACGCTAAAATCGGGTCTTCTCTATGAAAAATCTATTTTCTATGGAACTTTTGCTACTGTATGTATATCTTTGTAACTAATTTTTCATACTATTTTTTTTTTTTTAAGTTCAGGTGTCTTGTCTATAGGTACTTTGTTTACATACCGTACCACCAGCCCATTAATGCCCCATTGCAGGGGCCTAGGCTACCCCTCGGGGTGAAGGTCTTAGAGCTTAATCCAGCAAGCTGCTCCATTGCGGGTTGGTGGATTTTAACGATAAACATTAACCGAGGCCGACGACTTGACATACTCTCCAAGGCACAGTCAGTAATAATTATGTACTTAAGTTAGAAAAAGGCATTGGTGCATGCCCTGAGATTAGAACCACGGCCTTCTGAACAAGAAGCGGGCTGGCTACCACTCGACTATTACAACTCATTTTTTAGTCGCATTTTATTAATTTTTGTGTCCATTGGCGAGATTTACCATTAGTAGATCTGAGTGCTAAATACAAATTTTTATACCGTTTAAAAATTTTCAAAAACAGTCAAAAAAATTCCAAAACCCACAAATCTGCACTGGAGTAGCGTGGTGGATTAAGCTCCAAGCTCCCTCAATCGAGGATCGGTCTAAGCCCTTGCAGTGGGCCATAATGGACTGATATGGTATGATATTCAAAAAGCAGTTTGGTGGGTCAATTTCATGTTTCAATAACCGAATTGCAGAGTGGTTAAAGACCCTAACTGCGGAGCCGAAGGTCGCAGGTTCGATTCCCGCCCGGGAAAAATATTGATGTGTATGAACATGTTTATTTCATTCCACATCTGGGTGTAAATTGTACATGTATACATTATTAAAAAAATATATATTTAAGTATGTATATGAGTTGTCTAGCCAACCAAACACAAGCATAGTACTTGATTACTTTGGGATTAGATGGCGCTGTGTGGGAAGTCCCATGTATTATTATTATTACTGCACCTAACAAAGTTAGATTCTATCCATAAGGGTGTCAAGCGGCGGCGGGACGGAAGTTGACAGGATTATACGTAACAGAAGCAGCCTCGACACAGCTTCTAGGTCGCTAGGTTTGAGCAGTCAGAACATGTACTCCAAATATAATTAGTATATTACATACCTATAATAAAAATACATATACCATTTGTTTACAGGAGGACCGTAAAGAAGGCATGAGTGCATTTGTTGAGAAGAGGCCACCTAATTTCAAGAATGAGTGAAAAAACCATGAAGTGCAATAACATATTTTAAGGGAAAAAATCGACTTTGTAAAAAAAAATCTATTCTATAAGCTCTATGCTGTCACCTTGTTAAATATTTCCACTTTTATAAACATTTTACAACTGTTGCATAATAAAATATAGTTACATATTATTTATATTTTATTGCAAAATTACAATCCTAATTTTACAAAAAAATTTAATCAGATGTGTGGGCTCTATACACTTCTTCTTCATCAGCCCATTTTTACCCCAATGCAGGGGCTTAGGCCTCACCCGGGGTGAGGGGGCTTGGAGCTTAAATCCACCACGCTGCTCCACTGCGGGTTGGGGATTGTAACAACCGCTATCTATTGACAGCGTCCAGGACCGACTGCTTAACGTGCTCTCCGAGGCACAGAGTCAGTGATAGTTATGTATGCTCTATACACACATTAAGAAATTCAAGCTGAGAAATCAAAGTTTTGAACAAATAGGGTTGCCTAGGATTTTAAGTACCCAAAGTCATTGGACCACCAACAAGTGAGTGCTATAGGATGTCAAGTACCTACTCAATGTTATTTGGTTTTGTGGACCCCAAATATAAATAGGTGCCCTAGAATTTTAATAAATACCCAAAGACATAGGGTTGTGAAGACCGCTGTTAGGTTATTTATGATCGGCAAAATGGGTTGGGGTTAATTTAAGAATAAAGGATGTGGACTGTATACTTGACAAAGATAAATTGTTCGAGAAAGTGGATTCTTCGCAGATTCCTCCTTAGGCTGGCTTCGATGTTATGGTTAGGCTTCAGCATCCGTTGGTTCGTCAACTTACATTCGAAATACCTTTACCCTTTCATGCACCTTGACCAGCGATATTTTACGAAGTATGAAATTCGCCTTTTGTCGAGTTACATACTCATTCGCAACACAATTCCAAACTTCCGGTTTTTAATTACATTACAATAATTTCGATAGTTCTTCAGCGACAAATTTATATATCAAATATACGACAAAAAATATATGACGATAGCTTTACGAGAGACTAAAACGACACAACGAAATTTTCTTAGGTCTTATTACTACATTCGAATAAATTATAAAACTTTTAATGTTTTTATTTAGCTGCGAAATATTTGATTTTAAAACTGAACAGCCGCAATTACAAATAAAGTGCCTTACAATTTTACGTACCTACCCAAAGTCATTTAATTGGGAGGGCTCAAAGTATATAGGATTTAAGCTTTGGCTTTAAGTACAAATATGGTGCCCTAGGATTACAAAAATTGGATTGTGAGAACCCAAAGCACAAAGGGTCTTTACATATACCCTATGATTTTAAGTAAGTAGGTACCTACAGAAGTCATTGGGTTGTGAAGGCAAGCAAGGTCCTCTAGAATTTGAAATAACTAAAGTCATGAAGGCTCCAAGTACATACAGATTGCTTTAGGATTTTAAGTACGTCATTACATTGCGAGTCTCGAGCCACTAGCGATAATGACCCCAAGTCCTTCGGTCCCGAGGATTGTTACGTTCAACTTCTATAATTTTGGCCAATAAAACAGCTGAACTCTGCATGAATTATTGTGTAAATTTGTGGTTTACATGGTTGCGGACGGTCAGTGGTACATTACAAATTACTATTACGAAATAGCATCATGTTTCATTGGCGTTCAGTCTCATCAACAGGACAGAATAGCTCAATAGACAAAAAAGTGGAGTCAATGGACTTTCCTACAATATTTAAGGAATAAACCATAACTACACGCAAATATTAAGAACACCGATCGCCGGAAGAAAAGAGGTAAAAGAAATGTATGCGCAACGTCTGGGAAATGTCTTATTTTAAATTGAATGTGTTCTGTGATCTAATGGTTCAATTATGTTCATAGATGTATTCGAGAACAAGATGGGAGCGGGGACACAAATAAGTTGTGGTACAGAATAAGCTCACTGTAATCAATAATAGTAATCTAAATAATAAGAAGAACTCACTTTTGTGAAATGTCAGGTGAAGTGGTTTTAAATAAAACTATAATTTTCATTACAAACTTTATTACAAAATCATATCACTTTAATTACACTTATTTACATAATAGATCGTGCACGAACTCCGTACAGTCATCGTCTCATGTGAGGGGTGAGCTATGCTCCCACAGTGCTAGTTCCAGCAGGTAGTAATATTGTGACACTAATAACGGTAGCATTGGCGTCATAGAGGTAGCACGGGATGTAGGCAATAAAAAAACCACATTCCACGAACATTTTCAATGGATTTCAATAAAGGTATAGTCTCTATTCGACATGCATGCATCTTAAATATTTTTTCTTGATGTTTATGCATAACTTTGTAATGTTATACATGGCCATAGTTTTTAATTAATAGAAAAATATAAAATCATTTTAGAAAAACTAATAAAATAGTGGATTGTAAACATCCCCAACATGTTATATGGGCCGTGTGTGCATGTACCATTTCTATTGGTGATCACGGTGAACTGTTGTGGGTCTCAATGTCTCATTATAAACCTCAACAAAAAAGTGAGCCATTTTTACCTCCACCATGCTAAAGGGTTAAACAATGTCACATTACTACTTCCCCAAGGCTCTGAATGCACGGAATTCGTGCCTGCTGGACACTATACATAATCAATATTTTAATATTTTCTTAGTATTTAATTAAAATGGAACGAAATAATGTCGTCATGGAGTTTGGATTTACAATTGCGCGTCAGACTAGGGATACAAGGACCGCTCGTAGCGACCAGTAGCGACAACTCCAAGCAGCGACTGCATGGCGCAATGGAATTTTAATACAAAATGTTAAAGCGTTAGGAGACGTACTACATGACCTACGCGAGCGGTACGCCGAGCAGTAGTAAACGTGAAACAAAAAAAACCTAGTTAAGTAACTGTTCCAATTGTTCGTATAATTTACTAATGATCAACAGTTCAAGCTATCAATGTATCCCCAGCCAGCTTGACGGTCTAATGTAAAATCGCCCATTCTTCGCCCATCCTCGGTGTATTGTAGACGTACTTTGTGAATTTTATTTTATTTATAATATTTTGTTTTCTTATTGTACAATTGGAAACCACGTCAAAAAATATTCACTGGTAACTTTTTTATGAAATATAATTCTTTGTAAAATAAGTAAAAGCACGCAAAACGTACAGGTTTAGGAAAAAAGATGGCTGTCAAGATGCTGTGTACGATGGAAATCATTGTTCAAATATAATCAAAACCTGGATGAAGTACAGACGCCTGTGCTCGTATCTGAACACTTTGTATTTTGTGCACTTTCAAATAGGTAGCAGCTAAAATGGTGAAGAAAAGACACAAAACGTGCGTGCCAGTCCCTATGATAAGGTGTGGGGGCTGTTATCTGCTCCAACTAACGTGCAGGGCGAGAATTGTACACTTATGATGCACTTCTTTTTTCGCCCGTCGACCGTTTTGGACAGTGTTCAGATATTAGAGCAGGCGTCTGTACTTACCGCCTTCACACCGTCATCTTTAGTCTTTTCGCCTACAAACGGGCAACTTAAACACCAGAAAACTAGTGTTTAGGGGTTGTGGAAGCTGTTGTCAATTTTGTTCCTCTGTGGGTTAATTTAAGATAGGTAATATAATACTTACATCTACTAAAAACTTATAATAATATAGAAACAAGTAAATAAGCAAAATCTTATCTACAATAGAAATAGTAAAAGTCACTCAGGTTTTAATTTTTAACATCAGTGATTTGGAATTAGAATTATTCATTCCTTGTTGCTAAATATCCTTGTTAAAGTAATAACTCTTTTTTTGTCAATCTTATGTTCAATTTGAAACATTAATTTTAAAAGCAACGCGCGACGTAGAAAGAATTTATTGCAACGTCCCTTCTTTACATTATATTTTATATCAAAAATACAGGGATCTTTATGCAAAATAAAAATTTAACAAAACAGTAACCTGAGGTATTCAATAAACCACTTTTCATTTGCATTGTTCGACATAGATTTAGTCGTCTCGGAGACATATGCGCGTGTTACACTTGGGTCTATATAAGCTGACCAATCAATGAATATGAACGCATCAGATGGACAATTGGGAAATGAAGTCGCCAAGCAGCCTCCTACGCAAATCATACAAAGATATGTTTTTCAAACTATATCAATAATGTAAATGCCACCGTAAATGTCTGAAATGACGTATATCTTAGATACACTAGTGTATGTTGACATTCATTTCAAGCTTACTGGTGAAAGTTCGTTTATTGTTTTGTTTATGGTCATTCTAGTCACATTACATTGAATCATTACTAACGGAGATCCAACACTCATATTTACTACTTTATTTGCTGCTTCAAATGTCAGTAATTAGAATATTTAGCAACGAAATAAAATTAATTACAATAAGGGACAACAATCCTTCATGATATTTAAAAAATGCTTTTCGGTTTTTTTTAAATATCAATAAAAAAGAAAACAAGAACGGAAGAGATTGTAGGTCTTTCAGGACCGTAAGTCACATAAAGGCTTCAAATATCCTGAATTTTCAGTAGGCTTCTAAGGGGAAATCGAACATGAGAAATCGGATTTTAGTTGTAATCTACGTACACACGTTGACAATGCTAATGAGAAGACACGATACAAAAGAATGATCATTGAACTTATTAACGTACAGCTAGTGCCAAAATTTTTGATCGCTCTGAAGTCAAGGCGAGTAACGTGGCAATAACAAAAATTGGTATCAGCGGGGCAAGAGCGGGCGCCGCAACTGCCGAAATCCGCATCCGCGTCAATTCCAGAGCTATCAAGACGTTTGGCGCGATCTGTACGGGAAGACACGTGACAATAAACAGATGGTACCAGAGCTATCATTTTTTAGAAGTGGAAAATGGGTGGAGTGTCTCACTCGCTGCATAATGCTGAAATACAAAATAACGAAAATGATTTATGAACATTTATAAGCGCGATAAAAATGAAGGCAACTAAAACTCAGCATGGGCGAGTGTCAAGTTCAAACAGAAAATTTCATTTAAATTATTGACATTTCTTTTTTAAATTTTAGAATAAGCTATCTAAAACTGATCCTTTATATTTTTTTACTGCAGCTTCTTGCAATTCCTTTAAGCTGGTGTCTAAACTCTTGCGTTTTTCTCCATCGCATCGAGAAATCGTATCATCCTGAATTATTCCAGTGAATTCATCTTTAATCTGCAAAAAAAATTGCTACCTGTATTTTTATATAATCCATCATTTTGGTGTTTTAAGAAACAGTTAAAAAGTTGCTATCAATACATTCAAAGTCAACTGTCACAAAACAATTTTTTTTGCAATCACCTGTCTATGGCTCGGAAATCAATGGGATTTAATATAAAATGGTAGGGCATTAAACTCGTTATAAAAAAAGTTTCATCAATTTTTATTTTAAACAACCGATTTTATGAGCGTGGAGAAAGTTTGGCTATGTATTCGCATACAGTATCACCCAGTCTATGTCAAAAAGCATTTTATGAATGAGGTAGCTGAATAACCTTTCAGTGTTTGATTTATCTTGTCTACCGCTATTTATACTATAATCATTTACTATCAATTAGTGTATATTTTGTCTGACTCATAACTTTCACCATTTCTGATATTAGACTGGACTGAAATTTTGACATCGTCATATAATTGTGAAATGGATAGAGGCAGTCAAGTGAATCTTTCATCATTTGATTTATCATCATTGACTAACTCGTGAAATCATTTAATAAACTCATCTAGATGTTTGTAATCTACTAGCGGCTTAGTTCAACAATTTTTTTTTCCAAAAGGAAAACTAATAAAATCGTTATCTTGTTACAATAAAAAAAATCAGTCAAACAGCATTCGAAACTAATTGTCGCCATCTTAAATAAAATACCTTTTTTAAGTTATTTAAATATTATAAATAAATACGTGTAATAAATATAATATAAATAAACCTCATTTATACCTACTTCTCATCAACATAATTGAACATGTTGCAAGAAAAACATATGTTAAAAATTTAGCATTAAACAGTCATTAAATTTCTAACTAAAGAGGGAAATACAATATCGCAAATCAGACAACGTATTTTAGTGTGTTCGGTGATTCCAACATTACTAATTTTATTAAACTTTTGGTTGAAGCAGTTTGAACAAGGCCGAGGGGCCTCGAAAATGACGCCTCAGTGGGCGACCCGTTTTAGCCGTTACCGACAAAAATATTGCAAAAGTGAGGAATTTAAATTTAGAAGACCGACAGTGGAAAACCGCTCAATACATAGACGTAGGAATTAGTAAAGAATGCATTAACGAAATAATTCAGGCATGTCAAAGATCAGCGCGCAGGGTCCCTAAAATGTTGGTTCCATTCAACACAGGAATATATATGTTGCGAGAAGTTTACATATATGGATAGATGTAAAGAGGTAGAAATCATTTTTTGAATAATACAGTATGATGAGACCTGGATTTGATAATGAGATTTCAAAATTAAACAAGAATCATTACAGTCGAAAAGAGATGAGAGACCTCCTTGGAAGTTTAAGATATGTCCGACGGAAGGAAAAATAATGGCAACTATATTTAGGGTTGGCGATAGGTTGGAAAAAAAAACTACGATAAATGCAGTGTATTAATTTGATAGATCAACTAACAAAGGGAAAAGCAAACTCAGTAGACGCTTATGGGTTTACTGCTCAAGCAACAGAGTCAGCCATGACCCTACAGCCCAGACTTAGCCCTTTGCAATGATTTTGTGTTTAGACTTTTTACAAATAGGTTGCCAGGAGGGATATAGGTAACCTTTTCTCCGTGTTTGTCTGTCTGTTTGTCCCAACTAATCTCCAAAACGACTAAACTATTTCACTGAATCTTCGCAAACATAAAAATGAGGTTATCAGGAGTGATATAGGTTGGTTTTTGTCTATGTGTTTGTCTGTCTGTTTGTTCGGGCTAATCGCCGAAACGGCTGATCCGATTTTAATGAAATTTTGCAAACATACAGATGGCGTTGTCAGGAGTGATACGCATAAAATCCTAGTGTCTGTTAGTCTGTATGTCTGTTCCGGTTAATCCCCAAAACGGCTGACTGATTTTGGGACGGACCTGTGGGATAGCTTTTCTTCATGCTAAAATGGCTAATTGATGAAACTAGGTATAGAGATTTCTTAGGTAATTAAGTTTCAGAATGTTCTAAAAGTGTCACAATGTCCTGGAGCGTCTTTTAGCGGTCCCAGTACAACTGTGTAGTCCACGCGGACGGAGCCGCAGGCGGAAAGCTAGTCCTATTTACGACATATCAATTAAATTGGTTCAGTTAATTTCAAATGAATCTACGACTATGATTATATGAAAATTGTCATGTTCGGGCAGTTCTTAAAAGACAGGATCAAATACTATATATATATATTGAAGAAGATTTCGGGAATCCATTAAGTCATGATTAAGTACCTCAAAAAAATTTTTATCCTCGTCAACAGCATCGCGAGTGTTGGCAGTCGCGATTTCGTCTACAGTACCTAGTTTCTTTATCGTCGTTTTTTTTTTTTGGTATGTCTTCACTGTTTTTAATTTCATATTTTCGACATGACATTGATCTGATAAAGAAGAACTAAAAGAAGACACAATGTCTTCTTCTAGTTCTTCTTCGCAGTCATGTTCAGATTCTGAATAGCTGTCTATGTCACTAGTTTGCATTTTGATGTCTTCGAATTGCAAGGGAGGATTGTTTTTTATAAACGATTCCACATCGTCATACATATATATTGACATATTCTGAGTATCTGGTGTTAATCTACATTCCTTTTTTGATTCATTAGCCTTCTTTCTAGTGACATATATTACTTCTGGTGCTACGGGTTCTTTTGCGTGTATTTCGGCAGTAATCGTTTCTCGATTATTTACTTTTGTATGTTTGACTTTCTGCCCTGTGGGATCCTTATTTTTATTCGTTTTATTTGGATATATTATTAGTCTATTCACATATGTACGTGTGTCCAAGCCAAGGCGGAATGCTTTAAAATATTCCTCTGCATCAATATACGGCAATTTTTTTGTGAATTCCTGAAATAAAATTCACAAATTTCGTCAATTAGAATTATGAATCATTTGGGACTACGAAGATTTCGAGTCATCAATATTAGAAAGCAAAATCTTTATTAAACACAAAGGATTCCCGTCAAAATCCTACATAAAAGTTTGCAAATCAGCACTTCGGAACGTGACTACTTTTGAGAAGAGGCACCGCTAGAAACTCAACAGTTTTGTCTTATTAGGGTTCTATGCATAAAAGTACGAATTGACTAGAAGCCCTCTTTTGCGTTTACCGTCTAACCATTCATACTCTAACTACCTCGTGTAAGATGGCCAGTTTTAGTCCAAGTTTCAGTGTGCAAGGTCCCCGCGTGCCGCTCTTCACCCCCGAGAAATCCCCGCCAAGCCCGCAAAATTGCGTAATGTCACTCCGATACCGTGAATTGACATTTATGACTCTATTAAAACCAAACGCTGCTGTCAAATTAATTTACTCTATGGTACTATGCCTCAAAAAATGGAACATGACATAACATAAACATAGAACCATTATAGGATTTGTTATTTGTCACTTTGTTATCTGTCTGTCTGCCCATCAAGTACGTCCCTTTCCTCACGTACGGATAGAGGTACCAAATTGAAAGTATTAATTATTAATTAAATTCAAGTTTCTTAGTTAATGGCATAAAAAATTTCTATCAAAAAATATGTATTTTCATACCATTTTTAAATAACGCATGTCAATCAAATAATAATGCAACTAGGCAAAGCCTGTACTATGGGTACCAAACAATTCATAAAGATTGAAGAAAGGCGGGGATCGAATCTGGAGACTTTGGGTCGCAAATTGACGTCGACGATCACTAGACCAATTGGTCAGTGAAAACCTATAGGATGCTTATCATTGATCTAGATTCTTGATGTTTGGCATAAAGAAACCTCACAGCTCAAGTAAAAGGAAAAATCTCGAGTATGTTTTGTAGATACTACTTTACTGGTATATATTATGAAAAATCAAGTAGAACTCATACATATGCTTTTGATACATCATATAGGTTTAAACATCAATACATATTATAATATAAAGTCCCCCGCCGCGTATGTCTGTCTGTCTGAACGCGATAAACTCAAAACCTATCAAACGGATTGGCATATAGTTGACCCCAATAGACGGAGTGATTCAAGAGGAAGATTTATGTGTATAATTTATTAATGTTTTGTGCAAATTAGTTGAAATATGACGATTATTGTTGAAGAAGTCGGAAAAAAATCAAGCCGGCTGGAAGCTTTCATCGCAAGAATTGCCTAATTCCTTTGAGATATAACAAAATAATGTATGGAGGAATTGTTTTTCTTTTATAGGACTAAAGAAAAGTCCGTGATGGCATATGTCTATCTTTTAAGGATAGCTGGCTATGCCTATTTTTATGTTTAAAAAATGGTGACATATGATGAGGTAATTAGAAAGCAATTTATACGGGTACAATATTAATCCTTATCAAATTAAATGCGTAATTTGCTTTCAGTATTTCATGCAGATTATGATTGCTCTTTACACCATACAATTTAAATTAATATCTTAGGAATTACCGCGAAATAAAAACTATCGCGCGACAAGCATCCGGGCGCCGCGATGGGCGTCGTCCTCATACCGATGCGACACGTGTGGTTAGACAGAAGTTATCAATGTTGTATACAGGATGAGGTTTTAATGACCAGCCAAATTTTAATATAATGACCTTTGATAAAAATCCGTTGTCCGTCTTGTTCCTTTTTAGTATCGTTCAATAGGAAAATATTCAGTTAAGCCTACGTAAACCGTTTCCAAAACTACCAATATTACTAGTCACCGTTCACGAGGGCACCAGTGCACGTGCACGCGCCCCGCCCACATGCCCCGCCCTTTTATATGTAAGTAGAAGCCAAATTTTGTGAAAAAATATTTAGGATATAATTATTGATTATGAATATTTGATCTATATTTTTATTTACGTAATGAGGTCTATTGGTGATATCTAACATCTAGAAAAATTTTGGCTGGCGACTAAAATCTCATCCCGTATACTGAAATATTTTGATTTGTTTTTTATGTATATATTCTTTACTTTTTCAAATATTTACAGAATTAGAAATAAAATAGATTTAAAATACTCCGAGTAGAACGAACTTACCTAATATCTAATTGAATCTAATCCACATGTTCGACGCAACAAGCTTTTTAATATAATGTTACGTTATAAAAATAATATTACGGACAATAAGAAAAATACTACGGCTTATATACTCTTCTACATGTGCGAAGCCGGGGCGGGTCGCTTTTATCTTATAAAACTTACATCTTTATAAGGATCAGGCAATCTTTCACAGTTCCTTCTTAGCAGTACATCATCTAAAAGTGCATCCAAAGTAATTTTTTGCTTCAGGCTTCGCATTTTCGATTGGATATCTTGTAATTTAAACGTATTTATAAAATATGCGTCTCTAGGGCTTATCCATGTGCACATCTCGGCAAATTCACCAAAAAGCCTCTGTAAAATAGAACAAAATTAAAAAATAATGGAGTAAAATCACTTCTGATTCTGAGTTTCTTTTTCAAATTTTAAATAAGTGCTCATAAATCATAAAACCTGTAACAGAAGTACCAGAGGGCAACTACTGTTAAATATATCTCAGATAAAATACTATAAAGCGCATTGACTGACTGATTGGCCGAGTGGTTAGAGACCTTAACTGCAGAGCCAACAGTCAGTTCGATTTCTGACGGAGACAAATATTTGTATGCATGAACATGTCTATTTGTTTCCGTGTCTGAGCGTAAATTATATATGTATATATCACTACATATATTATATTAAATTAAAAATTTTAAAAACCCCCGACCTGTACAAATACAAACATACAAACCTAACCTGTAAAAATTGTGAAATAATATAAGTTTGTTCATTGTCTAATGATTTTTGATCCTTAAAAGCGTCGGGGACCGCTAATTATTAGATATTATAAGTTTATTTATGAAATTAGTCATAGTGTTTAGTATTCTACTAGTCAAGTCCTTTCATCTGATAATATTGATGGAGTAGTGAAAAAAATATGTAATTCGCCATTTCGGGGTGGCGGCCATCTTGGATTTGAAATTTTTCATGGTGTGTAGTATTCTACTAGTCAAGTCCTTTTATCTGACACCCATATTGATGGAGTAGTGAAAGAAAATATGTAATTCGCCATTTTGTGGTGGCGGCCATCTTGGATTTGAAATTTGTCATAGTGTATAGTATTCTACTAATCAAGCCCTTTCATGTGATATCCATATTGATGAAGTAGTGAAAAAATATGACGTCCGCCATTTTGTGGCGGCGGCCACCTAGGACTGATTTTCGTCAAACATAGCTAAGAACACTCCCGACTAATTTACCTTTCATATAAAAAAATCCGCAACCAAATCGGTTCATCCGTTTGGGAGCTACGATGCCACGGACAGATACACACACACGTCAAACTTGTAACACCCCTCTTTTTCCTGTCTAAACGCGATAAACTCAAACCGAATACGGATTTTCATACGACTACCGAACGGATTTTCATACGACTGCTACCCATAGCCAGAATTATTTATGAAGAAGGTTTATGTGTATAATTCATTAAGGTTTTTTGTAAATTGGTTGCAATATGACTATGATTGTTGTAGAAGTCAGATAAAATCAAGCCTACTACGAGCTTTCATCTAAAACGATGCCTATTCCCTTTGAGATACAAAATATTTGATCTGATAGCAAAGATGTCAACGCATCCATTCCACAAGGAAGTCTGATTGGATGTCTCTTATTTTTAATCTATATAAATGACCTTCCTAAAATCATTGATGAAACTTGCGTATTATTTGCAGACGATATCTCGTTACTCACATCTTGTTACAGTGCTAAAGACTTTAACAACAAACAATATTTCATTCTCCACCAAACTACTAACTGGCTACAAGAACACAATCTACGCATAAATTATAACAAAACGAAATTAATGCTATTTCACCCCCATCAAAAATGCCCGATTGATATACAGCTAACATATAACAAAACCCAACTTGAAATAGTTAAAAAATATACTTTACTCGGTTTGGATATAGATATACACATAAAATTGGAATAATCACGTTAAAAAAATTCGAACAAAATTATCTAAATTTGCGTACGCACTCTATGAAGTTAAACCATCTATCTAAAAACAGCACTAATATAACCCTACTACGCCTATGCTCATGCATGGTCTAGCTATGGCGTAATCTTATAGGGTAATAGTACATATCGACGACCGCTTAGCCTAGTGGGTAGCGACCCTGCCTACAAAGCTGGAGGTCCCTGGTTCGAATCCCAGGTCAGGTCAGTGTTTATATGACGAATATTGATACTGATACTGGGTCTTGGTTGTTATATGTATGTGGTGTCTTCGCTTTGTACCCAAAACTCAAGCTAATGCTTAGTTTGGGGCTTAGAGATTGTTGTAATGTATATGTAATTTATTTTTTATTTTTTATTACTGAGGCACCTGGTGTGTTTACTCTTCAAAAAGGATTGTTAATATTAAATCTACCCAAAGTTGTCGATCACAGTTTAAAGAACTAAAAATTCTTACCTTAACCTGTATCTATATCTTAGAGATATGTAACCAGAGTTTTATAAAAAACGCATAGATCTAGCAACGAATTATTCCCTGAGACCAATCTAAAAAAACAAATTAGTGCTACCTATCTCCCGCTTAAAACTGCATTCATCTGGACCCTTAGTCATGACAATAAAAATATATAACAAGCTACCCGAATACATTAAACAAGAAAAAAACAAAAGAATATTCATAGGACGGCTAAAACAACTTTTACACAATAAAAGCTATTACACAATGAAAAATTATTTTGATGACAATTTGTAATAAAATAAAATATGCCTCTCTCTAAATAACACACACACTAGTAAAAAATAGTAAAGGAAAAGTTAATTAGTTATCTATGTTTACAATTAGGAATTGCTATAATATATATTTAGTTTTCTTTTTAAATAAATATCGTCGTCCTCCATTCCTCTCCTTTCTTTACATTGCTCTGCCTTGAGAGTGTCCGTATTGATGTTATAAATTTAAATTTAATAACGTTGTACACATATAGATGCAATAAATTTTTGAGTATTGAGATATAACAAAATAATGTATGTATAATCGTTCCTCTGTTATAGGTTTAAAGAAAAGTCCGCGATGGCATATGTCTATCTTATAAGAATAGCTTCCTACGTCTAATTTAATGTTTTAAAAACTAATGGTCACATAATAATGAGGTGATTGGAAAGTTATTTACACAGATACAATATTAATGTTCATCAAATTAAGTACCTTCGATAAATATTCTATACACATTATAATTGCCCTTTATACCATACAATTTCAATTAATATCTTAGGAGTTATCGCAAAATTAAAACTATCGCGCGACAAAATTAATTCATCAGTGTTCGACACCAACGTGACATGCGTGATGTAATTAGACAAGTTATCAATGTTGTGCACAAAGAAATATTTTAGTATATTTTTATGTATATATTTTTTATTTTGAAATATTAGCAGAATTGGAAATGAATACGTACATTAAAAATACTTCAACCAAGTAGGATGAATAATATGTTACATTGAAATCTAATTAAATGTAAACCACATGTTCGACGCAACAAGCTATTACAACACTGTGATAGAATAAAAAAATGTTCTGTTACCCCTGCGAAGCCGGGGGGCGGGTTGCTAGTTATAAAATATATATAAGTATGTACTTCAGTTGTCTAGTGCCTAAAGGACCCATTATGCAAGCTTTGCTTAGTTTGAGACTAGATGGCGCTGTGTAGGATGTCCCATGTATTATTATTATTGCAACAGACTATACACCTGAATTTTACAATTTATGAATGAAATAAAACTGAGTTAGAAAAACTTATATTTTATTAATGTGATGTGAGAACAGGCTGAAAAGTAATTTCTTATTTCCCGGTCGAAGCCGCGGGCGGAAATTTAATTAAAAATTAAAAAAAAAGTGTCCATGCTCGTCTTTTCTTGTATAGCTTACTTATCAGCTTCATTTCTACTTTTATAAAAACTGCTTATTAAATTGGAATTTATGAGCTTTCTGGTTAATTCTTGTTCTTAGTTGTGAGTCAACAAGGATACATGAATGATACTAACCTTGACGTCTTGATCAGTGATCCAAATTTTAAACTGGCAGTCTAAACGGCGTAAACACCTTAAATGGGACAAAGCATTCTCATGATTAACAATCACTACACCCCATTGGACCTTACAGTAGAGATCGGCATTTTCCAGTGGGCTCACATGTGCTAGTGTTAACTTATATTTGACACCGGATGGTGGAAAACCAATGTCTGCAAGTCAAAATAACTACCATTAATTCATAGATCAAATCAAATTGAAGCACACCAACATTGCAGATGGACCCTAATAGGCCGTATTAGCTAATAATAATAATAAATCTATATATAAATATGTGAAGGAAAAGGTTTAGACCCCTTTTTAAGCATACTACGCACACTGACGAGTGTGAGATTTGGATAGTTAAAGTTTACATGGAAAAGTAGTGCCAAAAGCTAAAATCTATATACAGGCTGAATTTTCGAGATGGAACTATATAGCCAAATCCAAAACTATGAAAAATAGCTTAAAGTATCCAAAGGATCCATGAGCTCGATTTTAGAGGAAAAAAAGCTACATAGCTACTTCAATAGGAAATCCACTTAATTTAATAATCTATATATTAACATGTGAAGAGAAAACTTTGTACCCCTTTTAAAGCATATTACAGATACGGAGGAGTGTGAGATTTGGCATAGATAAAGTTTACATGGAAAAGGAGTGCCAAAAGCTAAAATCTATATATTACTAATATGTGACTTTGTTATATAATATATATAACCATAACTTTGTTATTGATGTTTAAAATTGTGATCATTGTGTGATAACAATGCGTGCTATTTTCTTCCAGTAATAAACAACTTACTTAAGTCAAAACCAGTCCAAAACCTGAAAAGCTGCACCCAAATTTCAATATCAGATTTTTGACAAAGTAGCAGGGGTGGTAGGCCCTTAACTGTCCATGAAAATAATACAGCTTGTACCATATCCATATGTACAACTGGGCCATTTAGAATCACACCCTTTCTGCCCTGAAAATATTCAATGTTACCGTCATCTTAATCCTAACAAATATTCATCTGTAGTAAAAGCGTTTGTTACCTTTTCATGGTTAAAGCAATGAACTAATTTTGCTATGGAGAGAACACAAAAATAATTTAAAGGATACAGAATAGCAGACTACTGTCCGATCAAAAGCTGACCGATTGGCCGAGTGGTTAGAGACCCTAGCTGCGGAGCCAAGGGGCACAGGTTCGATTCCCGGGTGGGATTGTATTTGTAGATGAGATATTGGTGTAACCTAAGTTAATATAAAAAAAGCATGATGATGTTTCCAACTTAAATAACTTAGGTTCAATATCATTTGAGGAAACATTGTTTTTTATAAATAGTTACTATAACTTTACAAAAAAAAAAAAAAAAACAAATAGGGGGAAACTGAAAAAAACACACCATACATTCCTTAACAACTTGAGCAAACACATTTAGCATATTCAATACGCTTTTTATGATACGATAGGCTTTTTAAGTGTGTGATTATACACATTTGTAACTGCCATGTCATTGAAATGAACCATAAAATGTGCCCATCTACTTTGGCCTGAAATTTTCATACAATTGTTGTAATGTATTCATTTGAAATTGGTTGAACTGATTCAAATGATATCTCATATCTAAAATCAGATGTCATATGTGCAAGTCACTCAGATCAAATATATAGATATATGACACCAAAAAGCAGTGTGTGTGTTCATTTCTTTATATATGTATGAGTTAAGGAATGTTGCCATCTTATTAAATATTGCTTCATACACGGGAGTTATGTGAATAATGTGGGGAGATAATAAATTAAATAGGTACTTTTGTTAAAGGTAGATAGTTGATACAATTACATTAAAAAAATCGAAACGGTTAAAAATATTTTAAGCCCACATTTATTGTAGCTCTTCAATATCAAGCTGAATATAGTGTTTCAAATTCAAGGTAAATATAACTTTGTAAAATAATACAAATATGACTTTACCCTTCTATTGTTAACAAAAACAAAATGTTCAAAATCAGATTAAAAAAAAATGGAGCTAACATGCTCACCTATGTGAACAAAGTTCCTAAATAAAGATTTTTAAAAATGTTGATAAGTTAAACATGCGAGGGAGTGTTACTAGTAATCCATAGTGCTCAAATCTTGTTCTTTGCAAAATGAGGAATACATTTTACAAATCCATCTCACAAACTGAAAATTTTTTTCCCCTTAGAAAAGTTAATTTTAAGTCATTTTGTTCAATTGCAATAATAAACATTCACCTTTGTGTATTGTGCATACAGAAATCTTATCCCTTCCCTTTGCTGAGGAGTCAAAAATTGTGCATATTCCCAAGGTATAAATACTTCATTTTTATCTTCTTTCCAAAGATAAAAATTTTCAATAAAAATGTTGTCTTTTGCAGTCATAGTCATATTGCAAATCCTGAAAAGAAATATTTATTACAAGACTTTATTCTTTAAAATTTATATAACAAAAAACAAGAACATTTATAGTATACCTTTAGACTTCGTTTTATAATTAATCACCAGCAGTTTATGAAGGAATGTTCTGATTAACACGGTTCAAAATAGATAGCGTCATAATCAATATATAGAGCATCTCCAAGTAAAATAACGCTACAAATACTGATACACTTGTTTTATAAACTTCAATATCTTCAAATTCTTGCATGATGTGTCTATATACATTATCCCACAGCATGGACATGCAGTTGTTTACTATTACATCTACTTCAAACCTTGACTAAAACAATTATTTCCTCATGATTAAAATTATGCTATTTGAGTTAATTCAATCTATAATAAACAGTTAAAATCAAAAAGTTACTAAAACTGCTAAAACTACGTGAGAAACAAGTTAATGCGCAAGTGCACAACCACAGAACAACGTGCACAACATGACAACAGTGTCCACCCACACACAGGACAGGTAACAGACAGAGTACAGACAGACAGACAGGACAGACCAGACAGTGCCCTGTTTTCATGTTTTCATTGTCCTCTGTTCGCTTAATGTCTGTTCGGTACTGTGCAGGTGCCATGGCAGGTGCAGTGTCCAACAATCACAGACTACTTATATATATATATATATATATATATATATGTTGAAATTTGATCTAAACTAAAATTAGTTTTTCGGAATGCACTCACATCTTTATACCTTATGTCTACTAAAAAGGTTGTGTGCCTAACACCTTATGACATCTATCAAATATTCAAAAAGACGATTTGGAATTTCTTCTGTTCCCTAGATACGAAAATAATATTCAATGGTGATTAAATGTTGTAATTCTATGTTAAACAAAAATGGTCAAATAAAACTAATGTGAAAGTGCTTGTTACTTATTCTCACGTTACATCAGGTTATGGGCTAATAGTAGAAAGAATAGACAGCTATCGTAAGTACTAAAATAAATGTACGTAGGTAACATGTCGAAGTCTACTCATTATCATATTGAACCATTGAAAAAGGATAACTATGATACCTGGAGCGTACAAGCTCAGGCCGTCCTTATAAAAAATGGATTATGGGAATATGTTATAGGCATAAAAGATGACCATGGAAGTGACAAGATATTCGAAAAACAAGATTTACTCGCACGGTCTGAAATCTTGTTATTGATGTCTCCTACGGAACTGAAACAAGTTAAATGTTGCAAAACTTCAAAAGAGGTATGGGACACTTTAAAAAATACTTACCAAAGTCAAGGACCTGCTAGAAAGGCAACATTGTTAAAACAGTTAATATTAAAGAAAATGTCAGATAACGATGACACAAGAGAGCACCTGAATAACTTCTTAGACATTGTTGAGAAACTGAAAGATATGGGTATTGAAAGTAACTCGGTACTTCTCAGTATTATGATGTTGTACAGTTTACCAAAAAATTTCGAAAACTTCAGGATAGCCATAGAAACTAGAGACAAACTACCATCACCGGAAGAGTTGAAAATCAAAATAATTGAAGAAAGCCAAGCTCGAAATAAAGATGCTGAAACTCAAAATGAAAAAGAAGAAGCATTTTATGGTAAAAACTTAAAGAAAGATTGTAATATGAAAAATTATGGAAATGAACATAACAAAAATCAAAAGTTTATGTTCAAATGTCATAAATGTCATCGAAAAGGACATAAAGCCTCAGATTGTTTCAAAAATAAAGAAAGTTACTCGAATTTCAAAATAGAAGAAATTTGTTACACTTCGAATAATGAATCACTAAACAAAGAGTGGTGTATAGACAGCGGTTGCACTTCACATATGTGCAAAGATAAAACCATGTTTGAAATGTTAAGAGATGACGAAGAAAACAAATCATTAAAATTAGCGGCTAGAAACCAAACAACAACAGTAAATGGTAAAGGTAATGGTAAAGGCAGTAAAATTAAGAATAGGTAATGGTAATGTGAATCTACTAAATACTTTTATACGTGCCAAACTTGAATTCAAATCTCATGTCTGTAGCAAAAATAACAGACAATGGCCACAAAGTTATTTTTGAAAAAGAAAGAGCTGTAATTAAAAATATTAGAGGACAAACAATTATACAAGCTAAGAAAGAAAATGGTTTGTACTATGTAAATAGCAAACAAGAATATGCAAACAAAATAGAATCGAGCGAAATTAATATATGGCATATGAAACTAGCACACTTGAATGAACGTGATTTGAAATCTGCATTAAAAAATGAATCTTTACGTGGTCTAAATTTTAATCCCACTGAAAAACTGGCAGAATGTGCTGTTTGTATACAAGGAAAAATGACAAGATTGCCATTCACAAAAAGTAACATTGAAAACAGAACTACACAGTTATTGGAAATCATACACTCTGACGTATGCGGACCTATGCGCACAGAAACGCCTGGAGGTAAAAGATACTTTGTTACTTTTATCGACGAGTTCTCGAGATACTGTAAAGTATATTTCATCAGACACAAAAATGAAGTACTAGAAAAGTTTATTGAATATAAAAACGAAGTAGAAAATCAAACTGAAAAAAGAATAAAATATTTGCAGACAGATAATGGTATAGGAGAATATATGAATCACCGTTTTGAAAATTTCCTAAAACAAAATGGAATTAAACGCAGATTGTCTACTCCGTACACCCCACAACAAAACGGCATGGCTGAGAGAAAAAATCGTACGTTAGTCGAAAGAGCTCGATGTTTATTAATTCAAGGAAATATTCCAGAAATGTTTTGGGCAGAAGCTGTATACACAGCCAATTATATAACTAACAGAATACCAAATAAAAACAAACTAATAGTAAGCCGAGATGTCAAAGTAATGAACGAAATGTATTATGGATACCTATAATCAAAAACATGAACAAAAGAAAAATGAAAAGGATGTTGTATTTATTGATATGAATGAAAGCACAGATGACATCACTAATGATGATTGTTATGAAAACGAAAACAATGAAAAAACAGGGGAGGAAAATATTACGGAAGAAAATGAAGAGTACCCTGGAGAGGTAGAAACAGAAATTTTAGAACACGAAGAAAGAATACAAAGAAATAGGCAACCCCCGATTTGGACAAAAGATTATGATATGTCAACACATTTATGTGAAGAAGACGAGAAAAACAAAGTCGAGTGGGAAGAAGCCATAAAATCAGAAATAAAAGCACACCTGAACAATGATACTTGGAAAATAATTGAAAGGAGTGATGACAAACCGGAAATATCTTGTAAATTAATTTTAAAAGAAAAATTTGGTGCAGATGGAAAATTAGAAAGAAGAAAAGCAAGACTGGTCGCTCGAGGTTTTTCTCAAATACCTGGAGTTGATTTTAACGAAACTTTCGCACCTGTATCGAAATTGAGCTCCATCCGAACATTACTCGCAATAGCTGTGGAAAAAGATTTCAAATTAAACCAACTGGATGCTACAACGGCATACCTAAATGGTGAAGTAAAGGAAAATCTAATCATGGAAAAACCGGAAAATTTAGAAAAATACCTATGCGATATTATGACGGAAGAGAGTTCGAATGGAGACAAAACAATGTTTTATAAAGCCAGACAAATGTTGCTTGATTTAAGGAAATCCGGAACCCCTAAAACTTGTAAATTGAATAAAGCAATTTATGGTCTCAAACAAGCAGGCCGTGAATGGTATGAGAAACTAGATAACACACTACAAAACCTAGGCTTTATACCATCACAAGCAGAACCCTGTATCTACAAAATGGCGAAAGGGCGAGAAATGATCATTATCGCCATATATGTAGATGATTTAATTGTAGCATATTCAAACGAAAATCTCTGGCTAAATGTAAAGAAAATATTGACAGCAAATTTCGAAATGAGAGATTTAGGAATACCAAAGTACTGTCTTGGTATAAATTTCGAAGTCAAACGAAAGTGTACAAAAATTCACCAACGTAACTACATAAATGAAATCCTAAAACGATTTGAAATGGAAGAATGTAAGCCCGTCAACACTCCTATGGAACCTGGACTGAAACTAGAGAAAGCGAACATTTCAGACAATAAACCATATCAAAGTTTAATTGGTAGTCTGATGTATTTAGCAATAGCTACAAGACCAGACATAATGTTTACAGTGTCATATTTAAGTCAGTTTAACAACTGTCATAATGAAACGCACTGGAAAAGTGCAAAAAGAGTATTACGGTATCTAAAGGGTACAATAACTAAAGGATTACTGTATAGAAAAACTGGAAAAGATTTAGAAGAATACGCTGACGCAGATTGGGCTGCATGTACTATAGATAGAAGATCGTACACTGGACATTGCTTCAAGTATGCTGGCGCTGTAATAAGCTGGGAATCAAAGAAACAGCGTACTATCGCTTTATCTACGGCTGAAGCTGAATACATGGCACTCACCGAAGCAGCGAAAGAAGCGATTTATTTGAAACAATTATTTCTAGACATGGATATAAAAATAAATAATGTATTGATCTGGAATGACAACAAAGCTGCTCAAAATCTAGCAAATAATCCTATCACAAATAAAAGGTCAAAGCACATTAATATCAAAGAGCACTTTATCAGGGATCTTATAAAGTCAAAATCCATGGAAATAAAATATAAAAGAACAGAAGAGTTGGAAGCCGATATGTTTACGAAAGCGCTACCAAATCCACGCCTATCGTTATTGGCTATGAAGATTGGTATAAGTAAAGATGAAGATTATAATGAAGATGTTTGTGAGGGCGAGTGTTGAAATTTGATCTAAACTAAAATTAGTTTTTCGGAATGCACTCACATCTTTATACCTTATGTCTACTAAAAAGGTTGTGTGCCTAACACCTTATGACATCTATCAAATATTCAAAAAGACGATTTGGAATGTCTTCTGTTCCCTAGATACGAAAATAATATTCAATGGTGATTAAATGTTGTAATTCTATGTTAAACAAAAATGGTCAAATAAAACTAATGTGAAAGTGCTTGTTACTTATTCTCACGTTACATCAATATTTATATATAGATAGTATAAAGATAATACTAAAATATATATAAACCTATATATATCTTTATATATCTTATATATAATTATATATATATATATATAGCCAATGTAACCAGAGCAAGCAAGTCAGGGCTGGAAATATCCATAATGCTAGACTTAGCTTCAAAAACCAAATACCTACAAAGTCTCGAAGTGTGGCACAAGAGTTTGAGCATTTGTTCAAAGTTTGATCACACATTTGAAGTTTGCCATGTGTTGTCGGTTTTTACGGACATCAAAGCGTTCAAAGCTCAAGCTTTGTGTAGCCTGCCACACTTGCCCAAAGTTTAGATGGGTGTGTATCGTTGAATATTGATTGGAGTGGTTGTATTTGTAAATAATATATAAGTAATCACCTAATATTATGAAAAGTCACATGAAACAAATTATTAAAGGCACTCAAATGTCTCTATCAAATATCTTTGTGATGAATGTAGAACTTACCTACCGGTTCTTAATCAATTTATTACGACTTTCAATAAAAGCGTGCAAACATTTTATATTGAATAAAAACTTTTTGAATTTGAATTTTTAATTTGAATTAGAAAAGAACATTTATTTGCAAAACAAGTCTGGCAGACCCACAAATGCATCAAATATGAGCGCAAAGTTTGAGAAAAGTTTGCTCAAACATTTGATCACATGTCTGGCACCCGCGTAACGGCTGGGCATTAGTTTGATATGAGAGAAAAATTTAAATCACGGTACTCCTACGAGGTACCCTTATTCTCTGTCTCTTTTTGTACTGGCTTGCCTACTCTAACATGCCAATATCCGAACTGATCCAAATAAGTATTCTGTGTTTCTGATCCCATCCATAGAGTCTGTGCAGTATGCGTGCATCTCTGGTCGGCATCTGCTTAAAATGCCAGTTGATTGTAGTTGATTCCAGTTAGTCAGGGCAGTCAGTAACAGCGAAGCGAACCAGCGAACAGCTGTTCCAAAAAAACCAACCGAAGGAAGCAAAGCAAGAAAGAGTATTTAAATTATAACTAACTTCGACATAGATCATTCTTGAGAATAATCCATTTTGAGTCTGTACCTCAAAAATGTGTCGTTTAATCAAATTTTTCATAATTTCAACATTTGCCCTTTCACTGGTCAACAGTGATAAAACATTGAAGTTTTACCAAGAGAAGGTAAGATCATGCCAAATCTTAATTTATGTAAAGTCAGTTTACAATTACTTATTTTAAAATTTTTGTTCGAATGTAAATCCGATCCATGGTCTAACTAAAAAAAAATTCCTTTTTTAGTACCTACATATTTGCAAAATTGCCGATTTTGTAATAAATTAAATATGACCAAACCTACAAAGGTTTGATCTACTACTTGTATAGAAGTATCAACTTTTTATATATTTATACAAATAGTAATAAATTTATGTTTGCTTGCAACTTTAAGCTTAAAAACATCCTACACATAAATTTTTATAAAATTATATTCAATATCTTGTAAATATGTTCAAGAACAGATTAAGTCAAACTTTTTGGCCAATCCGAACATAGTGTTATGTAGGTACCATTTCAGTAGCAAAATATATGTATCAGCAGGAGTGCTCTATTTTCATTAACGAGCAAATATAAAGTTTGATATCTGTTTGTACCTTTTTTTTGTTTTTCAATAAGCTACATATCTTTAGTCTTTTTCATAAATAATTATGTAATATCAATTTTAATGGTCTTGAAAGTTTCCTTAATTGTTCTGAATTTTAATTTGTTTGTTTCCCAAAATAGGTGCCATAGCTAGTTTCAATTTTTTAGTTAATAAATTCTACTTCATAGAAATCCCAGAAGTGGTTGATTAGAGTATGAGTAATAAACCGAATCTTAGAATGTCAATATGAAAATAATATGCAGATAACGTGGTTAAAAATCATAAAAGTTATTACATTTAATACCTACTCTATTTATGATATACTGAAAAAGTGCCATGCAACAAATTTATTGGCAGACGTTTTGTGTGTTTATTAGGTTGAGGACAAAGTTTCTGTATATTTTGCATATAAATTTAAAAGTTTTAAAGTTAAATTACATTCACATAAAATAAATTATAAGTATGCAACTTTTATTGATATGATAACTCATCACCATCTTATAAGTAATGTTATGATCCTAGTGCTGTAAAAATTATGGGATGGTTATCCAAAAAATTACGACAAGTCATTTTGACAGTGCCAGTCCTCTTGTGGTGTTAACCATATACTTAAAAAGTTGTGAAATGACCTATGAAAGTGACTGAAACAGGTTGAAATCTGAGGAGGCAAAGTCAGACCTATATAAGCCAATCACCACTTTCGATACGCACTCTTAATTCTTGCTAAATGGCTAGATATATGTGGTCTGACATTACATAATGTAAAATGTTCATCAGGTCTGTTTATTTTAACATTGAAAATGCTTATCAGATTGTTTTCATGGCAGTTTGTGGTTTGGCTATATTTCCGAAATTTATGATGATAGGCGAAAGGCAGTGGTGCCAAAAGATGCAAGGGCTTGTGGGGCATCATATGATATCAGATTTTCTAAAATCGGTTTGTAACTATTTGCAGAAAACTGAAAATAGTGAAATTATGAAATTTCCAAATTTTTCAGACAAAAAGTTTATTATTGAAATGAAATGAAAAGCCATTAAAAATGAAAGCCAATATCGAAAAAATGAAAAAAAGCTCCTGAGGCAGATAAATTGACTACTATTAGGAACAAGAAATTTTGGAATTGGTCAAATACTGTGGCCTGGGCAGTTGCCCTTTTCATTGAATGCTATATTTCAGAAAGTATAAGGGTAGACAAAAAGCAGTAGTGTCAAAAGATGTAGGAGCTCGCATGGCATTATATAATACCAAATTTTCAAAAACTGATCCATAACTTTTTTCAAAAAATTTAATGAAGTTGTTTGACAAAAATGTGTTATAAGTTTTTATTTTTGATATTCATTTTTAATGTCCTTCAATAGTTGCGAAAAGCGCAAAATCTGTAGATTTTTCATTTCATATCAAGTCAGGTTTTGCCACTGTTTGTGGGGTTTGTCTGTATTTTGATCACAATCTTTTTCGCATGTTGTTGTCATAAGTGAGCTACTCCTTGTTGGCTGTTATCGATATTTTTCAAAATCATTTGATTTTGATGTTTTAATGAAAAATATGGTTCATGAGATTTTACATATTATAATAATGGATTTTATATATTATTACAAATATTGAGCTTTTTTCAAAGATGGTATTGATTTTATCATAACGAGGCACCCAAAGCGAGCTGCATATTTCATGTTAAAATTTCCAGATTCAAAACATTAAATTTTCAGCCTCTCCCCAACTTTGTATAAGTCTTGCCACCAATTTGTGCGATTCTGAAGTGCCATACTTCTCGCCACAGCACTGCTATGAAATTAAGTTACTGGGACATTTTTGTGACTAACTTCAGAGCCACACAGATCGGTGGAAAGTATTGTACTACTCTTACTATTACCACAATAGGTCTCAAAGTACAATTTTCTTTTGCGACTTGTGTTTGGTCAAAATATACGAGGACTCGCATATATTTCTAATTTTTTTTCTGTCGTAAAATTTTAAAGTTTAGCGAAACAATGTAAAATTAATGAGAGTCAAATATACTATAATTTTTAATTTTCTTAGGATGTCGACTTTGTATGCTAGCCTCAATACAAAAAACAAAAAAAATAATAATTGAGTCACAACTTATATTATTAATTTTTAAAATCCACTGAAAACCCCAATGACGGGAAACCATTTACTCCAGACTTGCAAAAAACATGTCAAACTTTTTTATAAATGTGTTCAGAAGGTGTCTAATTAGAAATAAAACAATTTTCAATAACATTTTAGAAAGTCCACCAACCAAAGGAACTCACTGATGATGAAATTAAAATATTAGCGGCATTGAGTGATATGGACCACTTTAAACAGGTATTGGACGAAATCCTTATACCGAGGGTAGTTGGAACCCCTAATCATGAGAAAGTCGGTGATTATATAGTTAATCAAATGACTGGACTCGGATGGAGTGTAGAACAAGACAAGTTTGTGGATAATGCTCCAGTTTTTGGACCTCTGAATTTCAGAAATATTATAGCCAGGTTAAATCCTGACGCTGAAAGGTATTTGGTGTTGGCTTGTCATTATGACAGCAAGTACACTAGAGAACATATATTTGTTGGTAAGTAATATTTTATTTTATATTTTATAATTCCATCCTCATCATCTTAAACATTGTTTCAACCACCGATTGTGATTTAGTTTTCCCAATATACAAATAAAACTAGAAATGTTTGTGTATGGTCTCCATGGTAAAGTAACCCATATAGGTGCAAAGTTCCCATCAGTAGAAAGGAATCAAGTCCAAACACCAGGTAATTGCTGTAAACCGTTGAGAAGTTCCCTCGACTATGGTGCCTTGGTATTTTTTTTTTTCATTTTGCTGGAAATAAATCCTAGGTAGGTTATAAATTAAACCATTTTTTTTTGTGTTGTCATATAATTTTAACACTAATATAGCTGATATTACAAATTATTTATCAAGGTTAGGTTCCGGTTGAATGATTTCGTTTTTTCTGCTACTGATTTTTTATTATTCATATTATTTTAATATAATCCACATTTTATACGTTGATAAAGAAAAAGGAAATTCATTCCAATACTTTGCATAGGTTTTAGTACTTTTATATAATATTTATAATTCACCCCAAAGGTGCAACAGATTCAGCAGTACCTTGTGCCATGATGATCAACTTAGCAAAAGTGATGTCTTCAAAACTTGATAGCCAGAAAACTGCAAACTTAAGTCTCATGTTCATATTTTTCGATGGTGAAGAAGCTTTTAGATTATGGGGACCAACAGATTCTATATATGGTGCTAGGCATTTAGCCCAGCAGTGGCACGGCACTCTATATAAAGATGGAACCAATCATTTACACAGGATGGTGAGTTGAAATTTTCATAAAATTATAATAAGTTGCACATTTGCCAATAGGTGCTCGGGAAATGTTGGAATTCTACTATTTAAATTCTCAGACGTTTCATATTTCGCGCATTTTATTGACGTTTCTGCCATTTCACGTGACGCAACTTCGGCCGTTTTTTCGCTGGGGAATGTCCTCTTAGACAATAGCGTCAAATGATGTTACCTTTTTCGTTATCTTTTAATAAGGTGTGATTGTGACATGTGCATTAAGTACCCACTAACAAAAAGTGTACTCGAAAATTTTATTTTTGTTGGGAGTGACATAAGTTTTCGACCTTATCAATATGAAAATAAGTGCAATTTAACACAAAAGTTCAACCTTGCGCCGCGCTAGTTTGGCATGCGCCTTACTAACTGGCGCATCGACATCATGGAACTAAATGCATTTTCACATGTGAAAAATAAAACAATTTTTAAGGAAAAAAAAATACGTACATTTAAGTTTTTTTTCTTTTGATGTATCAATGTACGTATATGTACATAATATAATTAAAGAAATGAAAACGGTTGGACCTAGTTTTTGCTGATCTGAATACCATTTTTTTTTTGCGGCATTCGGTTAAGGTTTATTAGGGTGCAACCGTTAACGTCGTTCATATGGAAATTTGAATACACAACCCTGTTAAAGCATTCTTGTCTTTGTAAAGACTTAATACATAATATATTTATGTACAATATACATATAAGTTATTGTAACCAAAAAAGAAGTCTTAAAAAAAACCGAAGGCTCTTTGCTCTATTATGATGTTTGATATATTAAAGTGACAATGTATCTGGCCATTTATATTCTGGTCATGAAGAAGCCAAAAATGGTGTCTCTTTGTCTTGAACTGTCAGCTTTAACTAATTATGCTGCTATGTTTTTAGATCTTACCTTTATTCTTGTCCTTGTTCTTGTATTGCCGTTTGCACACGACGCGACAACCGCTATATTGTGACAGTAACGAAATGCAAGACATAATAGGAACTCACTCCAAGTCGGATCAGAGCGTCATTGGTAATTTTCCCTGATTCGAGAGTTTTGTGCTATTTATCAGTGAGGCAATGGTACAGGTGTGAACAACCACGGCCCAATAATGTATTTTTTCCAGTTCTAGGAAAGACATTACATCCAGGTCCAAAGTGCAATTAAGTTAGGCCCGCAAGGCCCATGCCTATAAGACAACAAAATTTACAAAACTCAAAAAATTACAAATTACGAATATTTATTGACCCAATAAGATTATTTTCATCATCATAAACTATTATCGCACTTGTTCACAGATATGTTTGTTCTTTGACTCTTCGAAAAACACTCACTAGTGCCGGCGCTCGGCCTCACCCCGAAGCATCTTAAAATTTTCATCATCGAACATTCAATTTTAAAATCGTAATTGTAATTTATTATGAGAATAATTCACGGTGCCGGCGCTTGCTTCGACCGCACTGCGGCGCCGCCTCAAAAATAAGATTTTGAGCGGCAGCAATCTCTTTGACGCGCCACCTCTAAAATAGAATTTCATTTCTAATTTATTATGAACTCGATTTTTTCCGTATTCGGTCGATATGCGTGTTAAACCACGTGATGTTTCTAATACTTTTTGACTTCGACGTGCTTCTACCTGTAAACGTCACAGTATGTATACTCTTACAAATAATTTAATAGATGATGATAGCGAGGAAACATTTTCCATCGGTTTCAAGTGTTAAATAATAAATTTATTTTCGTTGAAAATTATTTTCTTCCTTGATATACTACACTGTCGATCAAGGAGAATGGATAGTTAGAAACTGTCGAATCGGGGGAATTGTTCAATCACTGAAACTCACCAGCGACTGTGCTCGTACCCTGAAAATTACACGTTTTGGAGCGCGCAATAACTTTTGGTACGAAAATATATTTGCGAAAAGGGTTGTTCAAATTATTTGAAAAAAAAACAGTTTTAAATAAAATTGCCTGGACCGAATTTGGGGTACCACCCTCCTTAGTAATTTTATTAAAATATTTTATAGCATACGAACAATATTACGCATTGGAAAAGAATGAGGGTTCACAAGATAGGTCGGGATCTTGCACTATTTTACACTTATTTGGTCTAATGTGGTTGGATCGAACGACTGATTTGCTACCTACCTGTTTCTTCACCTCTCACCTTTTCTAATGCTCCTAAAAATAGAAGCGTAATGACGTTATGTCATACTATTTGTGTTGAATCTTGATTGCATTTGTTTAAATATGAACGTTCAAATACACACATTACCATCACATAACAGACCAAACAAAAACTGGGCAAGTGCGTGTGCATGCGCAGTGTAAGGTTCCGTACTACTACTGACTACATTTATCTGTCTAATGTCATTTTACTCGTAGACTAAATTTCTGCCGTAAAGTTGAAATGACAATGCTCATTGCACCACATTGCAATTGACCCAAGTTATTAGACACTAGCGGTCGTACCCGGGTCCGCCCGGGTGGACTACAGAAACCTCCCCTTCCCATTCCCTCCACCTCCATTCCGCCTTTCCACCCACTTACTGTCCCCCGCCCCCCCAACCCCGTACCCTAACTCTCCCCTATCAACTCTCCTTCTATACTCCCTAAAAAGTATTATTTTTACTATACCTGTCTATTATATCACATCCATCTATGACATCACATTGCTAATGCGTTTTTAACAATTCGCCAGTGCCTTGAAAATTCGCAAAACGGACACAACCGTCAATGACGTATGCCCTCACCCGTCTGCCCGCGTTCGGGTCGCGCATTAAGCGATGAGCGATTTCTTCCCTGACCTCGCCCCGAAGCTAGTTTTAAAATTAAATTGCCTATGTTAATCGCTGACAGTGAAGCTTTCTATAGGTGAAAAAAAATTTAAAATCAATGTACAACTGTGTGGTCCACGCGGACTAAGCCACGTGCAGAAATCTAACAATAAATATAGCCTATGTTACACAGGGTGAATGTAGCTTTCTAATGGTGAAAGAATTTTTTTAATCGCCACAGTAGTTTTTTATTTTATTCATTACAAACATGTACACACACAAAAATACAAATCTTTCCTCTTTATTAATATTAGTGTAGAAAAGCAAAGAACCCTTATGTGGTGGTAGTTTTGTCACGTTCGTTTGTCTATCCACCTGTCTAAATTAAAGCATTCAAAATGGGAAAAAAGTCTTATGGAAGTTGATTACCATATTTACGATGTTCAATTAAAATTGTTCTCGGTAACTTTAATACGTCACTTTCGGAATAATCGAGAAAAAACCGCTATAACCCAAAAAAAAACAACGGCTTTGAACGACTCTTCGCATATATCTTCGCATAACTGACAATGGAATCTACTCTACGCAGAAATTATTTTAAACTCGTAATTTTAATAATCATAGCTACAGCCCTGCACGCGCATTTTGATTTTTGCAGTAAAATATATTCAGAACACGCGATCAAAATCACCAGACCATAGGAAATATTAGTACCGCTTCCAATTACCCCTGTTTCCATTTACCCTGATTGACTATACCTACGAAATGACATGTAGACGTTGTCTTGTAATTTAGATAATATTAAACTAGTATAGGTTATATATATAGTTTCTTTGACAAAATTTGTCTAAAAAAGGAGAATATTAGGTACAAATATTTTCGGAAAGACCTATGATCGTATCCATTCATATTATGTAAATTAACTTTTATATCAGTTAATAAAAACATACCTGCAGTAGGTAGGTAAGCACATGCATCAGTGAGACAGTTTTTTTTTTAATTCTATTTTGTTTATGGATTTTTTAATTGGATGATCGACGAACGATAATTGTTTATAAAATGTTCATAAATTTTCTAAATATTGCACGATATACGTTTACAATAATAAACTTATGCAAGTCGGTCAGATAACGTGCCTATCGGTAACTAAACTATCTCGGGTTTTACCACAACACGAATTGGGATTTCCTGAACGAGATGAAATGTCGCTTTCGATCGATACCGAGAATTTCCGAACAGGAAACATCGATTAAATAATTTTATTATTTATTGTACACCGAAAAGTTATTTATACAAAAAAAATCACCTCTCATACATATCTTAATAAATAAGTTAAATTTAATAATTTATTAACACTACAAATTATAATAATGTTTATTGTAAATATCCATAAAATTAATTATCTAGCCGTCGTGATATGTTATGTTGTGATAGCCCAGAACGCAACGAACCTGTCTGAAATTTATAAGGCCATGGTTCGAATCCGGGCGTGTACCAATGCATAGACATATATATACTAGCGTAGGAGACCAACTGACATCTAAACATCGCATGACCGAAACGGAAATGAGTATGTGTGCAAAATTCACATGTGGTTGAGCCAGTTTTAGTGATGTGCATAGGTGTTTTTTATGTTATCGATAGCACGTAGTACTTTCATGATAATGTGTCGTTGAAATTACCGCGTTATCATAAGTCGAAATCGGCAATCCTATTTATTATTTTGAATCTGCTATACTACATAATTTTTGTTTTAAGTTACTTTTCCTAACTTTTAGTTTTTTAAAATGACAAATCATCAATCAGTCAATTCAAATGCCATTTCCTTTACTCCAATAAATATTTTTTTTTGTTAACAGTTGATAATAAAAAATTTGCAGAAGTAAAGAAAGCGTTAACATCATTATGGAAATTTTAATATTTAGTTGAATACAAGCCAAGTAATAAATAAAACAATATAAAAAAACGATTTTTATATTTAATGACAATACGTCACGTTGCAACGCATAACAACAAAATTTTAACTCTTTGTAAACAAAAAAATGAGAAAGTACAAAACAAAAACATTTACAATGGAGAAGTTCATGACGTTCAAAATATACAATTTAACTCGATAGAATTGAAAGATAAACCAAAACTAATAAAACAGTGAAGGTTTTTTTTTTAAATTCGTCAATAAATGACTGATAAATAAATTATTGATATTTATTAATTTGACGACCGCTTAGCCTAGTGGGTAGCGACCCTGCCTACGAAGCTGGAGGTCCCGGGTTCGAATCCTAGGCCGGGTCAGTATTTATATGATGAATATCGATACTGGTACCGGGTCTTGGTTGTTATATGTATATATATATGTATGTATAGTTTGGGACGTAGTCGTTGTTGTGATGTATACATTATTATTATTAATATTATTATTATTATTATTATGTATTTTCGTGCGGTTTGACTGGTGGCTTCTTACTGCCCATGACGTCACACTGTCTACTCGATTGAGTGTCGCGTCGTCTCACTACACCACAAATTATGCCTTGGATGCCTTGGACTAGTCTATAATATATTTTGTTTCTTTATGTAATAGGTAATTAAGTTTTATTTGAATATAAAGGAACAAGTTTTTGTAAAAGACAAAGTGATAATTTGCCTAAAATTGATATTTTCACTGTGATGGACTTTTTCTTCAAATCCATTTTATATTAGTGCTGAAATAAAGGTTTAGGCTCTAAAGTTGAAGGTCCTGGTGATATATCTCGGTAAACGTACGCTGACACCGATCGCTTGGTCTTCAGATTGACCTGTACAGAAATTACAGTTGGCATAAATGCTCTGACTTTAGATATTAAGTATTATTAGTATATTACTTAATATACTTAGTAAGCACATATGAAAAAAAAGAAACCCCTAACGGCACAAATTCAGTAGGTATAGATCCTTTCTTCAAAAGTCGTCGGTGATTTAGTTAGACAAAACAGTTATCCGTAAAATGTCTACTGCAAACCAAAGAATGTTTTCGAGGAGTCCCACCTGTTCTATTTAACATTTTTTCAATTGTTCTATGCTAACCGTGTTTACAGGAAACCTGGATATTATGAAATAGTCATTATGAAATTATGAATTATCAGGAAGCATTTTTTAACACCGCAGTTTCTTGGAGGAAAATGAGGTTAAACTATTGTATACAGTAGTTTTGTCATTCAAAGTTAAATTATTTACGATGTCCATAATCAGAGAACAGATAGAACGTCAGACTTTAAATCATAAATAAATAACGATTAAAATTAAATAGAGCATCAGATTTTAAATCATAAATAAATAACGATTAAAATTAATTGTGTATATATCTTATATTTTCATTTGAAAAAGTCTTGTATTTACATATATACCCTATGTGTAGTATATATGTATAGAGGTCATACTTTCTCTTACAATGTGCTGCCAGGCTAAATAAACCTTACAATATGTTTAAAAACAGTTAACGACATTATTCCAGTGGAACAGGTGCAATTAGGTAATATCAAATTTACAAAATATTTATATTTGAAAATATCGACATCTCGATAGATTTTGTGCAATCCCTATGCTTAATTGTTTGATTGTAATTTTACACAATATTTTTGTATCGTACACATAATTGTTTAAAATAACAAATTATTTACAAAATAAAGTATTTACCGTATACTACTGATGTATAACCAAGTAAATTTAGGATCGCTTTTTATAAAAATAAGCATTAAGATAACAGTATGTTATTGGCAGTACTTACATGTGAAATCTCTCTTTATTTGGATTATTATCATATGTTACAGTGCAATCTAAAACTGACCACGACACCATTTTTATCACAAGAATTAATTTTTGTAGAATTCAAAACGGTTATAACACAAAATAGAAAACAAAGCTGGACCTTATTTTGACAAGTGAGTAATGAAGACTAAATGTGTTCAAAGAGGTTTTATGTCAGATTTTCTTGCATTTCTTTCTCGCATGTAGGATTTCCGCAAAGAGCTGGATGTCATTCGCACACTGTGTTCCTCTCTTACGCTAGTATATATACCTTTATGGTACCAATGAGTTTTTCTGACTTAAGTACACAATATCACTGACACCGTGCTTCGGAGGGCACGTTAAGCAGTCGGTCCCGGACGCTGTCAATAGATGGCGGTCGTTACAGTTCCCAACCCGCAGTGGAGCAGCGTGGTGGACTTAAGCTCCAAGCCCCCTTCCTCACCCTGGGGGAGGCCTAAGCCCCTGCAGTGGGGTAAAAACGGGCTGATGATGATGATGATGAATTATCTAGCGGTAGACGCTTCTACGTATTATCTAAATACTTATCACCCTTATTGTTTAAAATAGCCCCTTTCAGATCTCGATGTATTCCGGCTCTCTGCCCCCTGATACCCGTTTTTTCTATTGCGACGCTACTCGCTTTGACTTCATAGCAAACAAGAAATTTGAAGCGAGCAATATCTGTTTGCAGCGCAAAATAGCGGCTTCAAAACGGTAACCGAAAAATAAATGCCGATAACGCTTTCTTTTTAAGGTTCCGTACATCAAAGGACAAAATAGAACCTTTATAGGATCACTTCGACATTTCTCTTGTCCGTCTGTCTGTCAAGACCTTTTTCTCAGGAACGTGTGGAGATATTAAGTCGAAATTAATGTCTAGCGCTAAGTCTACGGTTCCTCGGATCTGTAAAAAAATCGAACTTGTAAGTCAGCCCAATAAAAAAATAGGGCCATTTATACCGCATATTTTGACACTCATAAGTAATTCAAGTGTCGTGATAGCCTAGAGCGCAACGAACCTGTCTCAAATTGATAAGGCCCCATAGGGCCATGGTTCGAATCCGGGCGTGTACCAATGAGTTTTTCTGACTTAAGTACACAATATCACTGACACCGTGTTTCGGAGGGCACGCTAAGCAGTCGGTCCCGGACGCTGTCAATAGATGGCGGTCGTTACAGTTCCCAACCCGCAGTGGAGCAGTGTGGTGGACTTAAGCTCCAAGCCCCCCTCCTCACCCTGGGGGAGGCCTAAGCCCCTGCAGTGGGGTAAAAATGGGCTGATGATGATGATGATGAAGTAATTCAATATGGTACAGTTCCAATCACCCTTTATGGCGGAGGTGAACATTGCCTATGTTCGCGTCGCAGTAACCAGTTTTAGGTGTCGCGGGAAGTAGTGGAGCGAGGGGCATATGACTGAACCTGCGCAAGCATGCATAATGCGTTGTATTCCGATCCGCCATAAAGTTTGATTGTAACTATACTTGCCGTTGACCTAAAATCATTAAAGGCAAGAAACAAGGTCTTGCTGCACAAGTAAAGGAATAAATCCTAAAATTTTTAATTTGTAGTAGGTATATAAAAAAAATAAAGCATTCTGATGATGAGTAAGCTTAGCATAACATGTCAATATACGTTTATAACTACCGAACCCTCTGGGCGCGAGTTCGACTCCCGCCGAGTCATTTAAGCTTAAATTAGGAAAAATTTCGGAATTCGAGATACCCAGCTGTAAGTCTGTAAATACTTGTATATTGACACCCTAAAAGTTGTCTCAAAACCTACATATGGTAGGGTGTACGCAACTATTAAATTTCAAGGTCAAAGTCACGAAAATCGGTTTTGTGCGCTTTTTTTGTAAATATCTCATTTCCTATGGGTTTTTTGCTATTTGTGTTTATTATGAATATTGTAGAATACAAAATTCTCTACAAATTTTGTTTAAAAAATTTTTCATACGGTGAACCGTTTTCGAGATAGAGGGCGGAGAGCGCGCGGTCACAGCATCACTTCAGGTCAACCGGCGGCGCCTCCGGTCGAAAACGCGCCATATATAGTTGATGAACTATCGATAACGCAACTGTTTGATATTAATACCGAAACATAAATATCTGTTTTCTGTTAAAAAAAAAATGTACCTAATATTTTTAATTTTCGTATGAATACCTATTTTGAATAATATTAAAAGCGGCCATTTGCAAAAAGTAAAGTGATAAAACCATAATATCTACGCTTGGTATACAAACGAAACTTGGGCATCGAGCTCGCGTTAAGTACCTACTCACTTGTTTCATCTATACGGACACGCATTTTCCAGTGGACGCTAGCTTCATATCAAGATCTGTCTCTAACGTAATTCTATTAATAGTAATTATTTTTTAGCTTAAAACAAGATGTTATGGCTTATTTACAATTTGTGACAAAAAAATATTTTAAATGAGAAGTAATTATTAAAATATCACGTAATGTGTAATTATTGTTTAGTAATTAAAACACGACGCTATCTATTATATAGTAACTTTGACTAAAAAACACTAATTTTTTTTCCATTTGCATCCCTTGAAAAGTTAGTCACTAACTAAATATACCTACCTATATTTGGTCCAAATTTCAAGTTTTTATTTCTAAATAAAGGGTTCCTTTTGAAGTAAATGAACCCCCTAACGCGAAATGTTCATATAACATCATCTATAATGATCTAGTCCATAGTTGTTACTCCAACAACTTTTAAATAAAAATAAAATAACATTCAGATATCAAATATTAAAAACATAAAAGTACGATTTGACTAGAAGCCCTCTTCTGCGTTAACCGTCTAACCACTCATACTCTAGCTAGCTGGTGCAAGATGGCGAGTTTCAGTCTACGCGGTCCCCGCGAAATTGCGTTTGACATTTTCGATACTGTGAATTGACATTTCTGACTCTATTAAAACCAAACGCTGCTATCGATACGGCAGTAATCTTATCTTTTATCTTTCGCTGTCTTATACGTATGTCAAAAGACAGAAATGTAACTTATGCAATGTTCTCTATTTGATTGTGTTAATTTTTTTTTTGAAAAATACTCTCCAGTAGTGCCTTTACATTTAAAAATTGATAAACAAAATTGTATTCGGTTGAAAAATATGGAACTTATTATCTATTAAAATTTTATTTCTGTCTCTTTCTTCCAAAACTAAATTCAACATTATTTTAAATGATCTGACATTACAGGCTAGTACACCGTGTGGTATTGCCCTCTCTGTCTGACAGGGTATTTTAAATGTGTTAGTAATTTTTTTTTTAAATTAATTCTCTATTATTATATACTTAGAAAACTCTCTTAAATAAAATAATTTAAAAAATAACAGTCAACTAGCCTATTACGAATACTTTTTACCGAAATATTCGCGCTTGTGACTACGATATTGTAATTTTAACCGAAACTTGATTGTTGGATTCCATTGCCGATAGTGAAATGTTTGATGAGGCGTTTGCTCAGCAATGAATTCTTTGTCGGCAAGACTTATTGATTGGAGCTTTGACTTAAATGTATGCATATATTTTTACATATATATGTTATAAAGGTGTTGGAGGGAGGAAAGGAGGTTTTTTCATGTCATTTCTATCAGTGGGAACCTGTAAATGGTTGACTGTTAACCACTCACTGCTAATTATTTTCATTTGTATGTAACTGTTGGTTCTCCTTAATATAAATAAATAAATAAATAATTAAAAATAAATTACGTTGGTTGCGTAATTACTCTATAAATAGTATAAAATGTCCGTGATTGAAGCCTACCCACGGCTCGCCCACCTTTAGTCAAACTTAATATTCTGTCTTACTAATCCTTTATAATTAAACTGACAGATTTGATACAATCTTAGTTTCGCGACCTTCATGAAAAGATAATGATTTTGGGCTCGAGTCACGTTCAACATCTCTGAAGCACGTTTTTGTGTTCTCGAGAAAAGAATTTGGACCGGCCTCCTTCCTCTTTGCAGTTTTGATTTTAAGATAATACTGTACCTCTGAGAAAATTTTCTTTTTCGGATACACCGGCTTTCGGATGCATGGCTGGGTCGGCCCGTTCCTATATGCGAGCTAGGCGACGGCCTAGGGGGCTCGTATTAGGGGGTGGCAATCTGTGGCCAGTGGTGAACGCGGTTTTTTGATCGAAACTAATCAAAACGTACATGCTCTCAATAATGACTCAAAAAAGGCTTGTCTATAAAGCTAGAAATTGCGGAAACAATTGATTTAAAGGAGACCGTTTCCACTTTTGCCAAAATAAAGGCAACAAAAATAGATGTCAACTAATTGTATGCTCTATTTAGTGATTTTTTTTTTAAGTTTTATTCTTTCTTATAGTTCGCCTCAAACTTTATGGCAGATCGGAATACAACGCTATAGGCGTGCTTGCGCAGGTACAGCCATAGGATACCCCTCACTACACTGCGTGCCGCTACACCTAAAACTAGTAACTGCGACGCGACTTGTGCCTATGTTCGGATCCGCCATAAAGTTTGATTGGAACTGTACCTACAGCAAAAAAAAAGGTGTATGCACTCTCGGTTATGTAATAAATAACTACTCCAATTTTATTTTTTTATTAAAAATTACACTATTAATTTGTTTACATAGTTTTATTTTGTCACGAATTTTCTTAAAAGGGCGTCAGTTCAGTCTTTCGCCTAGGACCCGGGCGCCAGGAATACTCGGTCCGGCGCTGCATGAAACGTTACACCGTCGTCGTTATACCAATAAAAATATCCTTCGGTTATAGTCGTTGACTGTAAACAAATTCAATGACCTTGGCTGACGAATCCGGAAATTCATAGAAACTGCTCAAGGCTCTATACACCGATGATGCCGAAACATACGATATAATTAGATTTATCTAAACTGTAATATTATAAAAGGAAAGGAATCTTTTGTTTGTTTGTTACGAATATACTCAAAAACTACTTAACTAATTTAAAAAATTTCTTTCATCTATATAAAGCTACATTTTTAGCAAGTAACATGAGCTATTTTATTTTCAAACTAGCTTCCCACCCACGACTCCGCTCGCGTGGACTACAGTTGTACCGGGACTGCTATAATGTTTAATATAGATATAGTTTATACGCTGAAGAGTGACATAGGCTTCTTTTTATTCCGGAAAAAGGGGCCCCGGTCTTAATACAACTGTGCAGTTCGCGCGAGCGAAGCCGCGAGCGGAAAGTTAGTTCCAAATAAAATTGTAAACGAATATTCGTAACGATTCCTAATCTCTTTGTTTTTTTTTAATATGTTTTTTGCTACCAAAAATGTTAACTAAATCTCACAAAATATTCCTTAATTTTAGGACATGCTGGTGTTACTGGATTTGCTTGGCACACCCGATCCAGTTTTCTACAGTTATTTTACATCCACTGAGAGATGGTACGTGAAGTTGGCTAACGCGGAAAGGAAATTGGCCACAATGGACTTGTTGAACGCGTACAGTAAAGGAAAAGCCGAACAGACTTACTTCAGGCTGAGAAGCTCACGGGCTTTTATAGAGGATGACCACATACCGTTCATGAACAAAAGTAAGTTTCGTTATATTGTTTAAAACTATATTTTATTTGTGATGCTTTTAATAAATTCAAATTCTCTTTGTATAAACAAATTCATCTGTTTATATGACTTTCGGTTCTGCGTGTAATTATAATAAAGTATTTTTTCCAACATAATATATTAATGATGGTTTTTCTGACATCTAATTTAAAAAAAAACGAAACTCAATAGATGGCGCTGACGACACACGCTACTATAGAACACTATTCAGTTAAACAGAAGACCCACTCCAAATAATTTTTTTATCGAGATAGCGCTGCCTATGTTAATTGTCTATCTTTTTCACACAAATGAAGTTAAATTAATCTGTGAATTCCTGTGCTCTTAATGTAATAGCGTGTTCGATCAGCGCCATCTATCGAGCTATTTGGAACTTTTTTTTTTAAATTAGCTGTCGGAAAATCCCTCATTGCCGAAACACAGCTATCTAGCCAATCACGTCATCCTTCTTAAGCAGTGCTGCACGTGTAAACGCACATACAAATTTTAATGCTCTTTTGAGTTAGAATAAACTAGATAATTGGTATACATAATTTCTATAAATTTCTCTAACTCAAATGAGACTATAATGAGCGTGTCTTAAGTATAACAAACAAATTATTGTAAGTACTTTTTAATTTCGGAAAAATACAGATTATTACCGGAGATATAACAAATCAAAGTATGGGTATTTACGACCCGCTCGTGACGTCACTTGGTGCGCGGTACATAGAAATGACCCACGGCGTCCATAGCAATGTAACCGAATGACGTCATGGCACGATTTTTAAAAATTTGTATCTTCGGTATTTTTGTAGACATCATTAAAATTCTTTCACTAGTTAGTTTCCCTTAATAAATATGACATATTTTTATAAAAAACCAAAATCACAAGACACGTTTATTCAAAACAAACAAGAATAAAATGCGTATAATGTCGTTATCCTTTAAAAGCGTTTGTATGGGCGTTCACTCGTGCGGCCCCTTGTTAAGTTTGGATATACGCGTCTGTTAGCACATAAATACGCGCAAGTTATACATTTGTAATTTATTCTAATTTTAATGCTTAACACTGGTTCATAGAAACTATAAAATAGCGTAAAAATTTATTTCATGGCAATCTAGTTTAATAGATTTTTTCTATACCAGCTCTGTTTAACAAAGCATTGATTTCAGATGTCGACGTGCTACACATAATACCAACACCGTTCCCAGCGGTATGGCATACCGCAGCAGATGACCGTAGCGCCTTAGACTTCAACACCATAGAGAATCTAAACAAGATTATGAGGATTTTCGTGGCTGAGTATTTACATTTGTAAAAGTGGATTATCCGCATATATATATATAGATATTTGTTTTAAAAATAATTGACAAAATGGCCGCTCAAACTTATTTTCGTACCGACGATATTCACAAATGTAGCATGTGTATGTTTGACTGTGAAAGTCGCTTCTATTTTTATGTATTGTAGAAATGGGGTGTGTCACGCAAAACTTTTGTAGATGGCGCTCTCGTCAAAGGTACCTTATTTACATATTGTGACATTTATATTTTGCGAATATATTTATATGTATGTATATGTGTTTATAAAAATTCCAACTTTTGGATGATGCTGACAGTCGATTGAGTAGCGTCGTTCATACGCCACCTGGCGAGAGAAAACGGCAGTGATACATCTCTTTACTTATTATATGGTTGAAAAGTCGATTAAAAACTGTTATTAAACGGTAATTTGGTGATTAAGACAAATTGTCGATTTTGAAATGGCATATGTACCTATAACGAAATTAATATACTTGTTCAACTTCCTTAACTTTAAATGTGATAATATATTATTTATTTTTGTAAAACGATATAAATATTTTTAAATATATTTATTTTTTACACCTATAGGTGTTGCAGTACAAAAATATTCGCTTCACAAATAATTATTTTAGGATAGGCTTGATATATTAACTAATTTACAGGAAAAGTACATACTGTTGCAAATGACCTTCTACACATAAAAACAAAAGGTTTTTTCCTGATTGACTTGATGAGCAGTTCTACAATAGCTATAAAATAACTAAACTTAAGTGGAACAACTTATTTGTCATTATGTCACCAAGCTTAGTTTTGAATGGACATATCTCATCTCATTTAAAGGTGTTTTTTTTTCTGTGAGAGATACGAAAAGAGTGGATTAAGGTCTCTTTGAGTAACACTAAGCATATATTAAGTATTTATTTTAAAAATACATTCAATTTCATACTTAAATACAAGTAATGTTTTACAATTTCACATTTTGGTTATTCTTTGTATATTTTTCTTTAAGTTTTAAAAGATATATATATATTATTAGCAATGCCTACACACATTACATGGGTACTCACTTTTAACCAATTAAAACAAAGATTATATTTACAACTACAACACATTTTATTGCTATTAATGTAGAACACAACAGAAAATGAATGACTTGGCACCGACTTACTATAGGGTCCTTTTCTCAACAAAAAATAATATAATAGTTATAAACAATAGGAACCTACCATATTACTTATTATTAATTTTTACTTTGTGGTGGTTACGTTTTTTGAAGACAGTTTCATTTTTGTTTAAATATTTTTAATATGGACACACCAAGTATAGTAACATGGATATTGTCTGTGGGTTGTTTCTGCTAAGTGGAAAAAATTAGACAAAGTTTTATTTATTAATTTTTTTATAAAAATTTGGGTAATACTGACACAAAATTCTTGAATTGTATATACTTAATTCCGTAGTACAATGGGCATTGTCCCCTTCTTTTTTATAACGTCTTCTAGAAGATTGGTATGTCTTTTTTATTTCCTGGCAAAGAAAAATAATATGACATAGTTAAAATTAAATGTAGGTCATTATTTGTAATCCTCTTAATGTAAGCTGTTTTAGATTCATCAGGTTTTTAATTGTTTTTTAAACTTCTTTAGCAGTTTGCCATATTATGTAATATTTTATCATATTTGCAAGTCACCTCATACGCGAAGATCACACTAGTGTATTACCTGAGATCACTTAATGACATTTCGTAAGTCATTTTCTGATGATGAGTGCTATTATACTGATACTTTCAAGTTGTTTTCTTTAAAAATGAAACCCATATTATTTGATATCCCACTTTTTAATATCGATTTCTTTTTGTTACAACTCAATCCAAATAAATTTTCTATCAACCACTGTCATTGATGATTGACTTTTTGTTTAGTTGTTAATGTTGCCAAAATATCAAATGGTAGACCAACAGTAAAAACAATATGCATTCGGACATAACATTGAATATTGTTACTTATCTCTCCTATAATCTATATTGTCCCTTGGATGAGTTTTGGGGGTTTCAAATTTTCCTACTTGACTACTAAAGCGTACCGCTTTATCATTCTACCGAAAATAATGCAATCAACTGCTTTCTTACTAAAAATCTTACACCTGTTCAATAGGTTAATTTTTGAAAAATAGTATGACTCTAATGATTTACCAGAGTGTGCCCTTCTATTGAGTATATGTCATCTGTCATCATATGGCGTCTGTCAGCAATTCAGCGTAGTTTTCAGTTGATGGAAATGATTCTGGTAACAGTTGCTTCTATTCTGACCAAGTGTGCTTAATAGTTGGTAAGCCCTAACAAGCCAAGTCTTAACATGCCTAATTAATTTAGGTAAGGCATAGTGAATCGTTTGTTTTCCGCCCCAGTCATAAATTTCCGCGCTTTCTTCAACCTTAGTAAGCTATACATCCATTGTTCGTTCTTTATTTAGTGGGTTAAAATTGGGGACAATATTCTTTATAGCTGGAAACGATTCACGATCTTTACTCGGAAAAATATTTACAAATTGCTAAAAGAAGTCAGAGGCGACATCCTATGTCGCCTGACTTTTCTTGATTCGATCTTTTTCCATAGCTAGTGGGGCTGCGATGTCTATGTGAAGACAGCTGAGGTGGACCGTTTGCATGGGGTACACACTAGTCTCTGATCATTTCAGGGTTGTTACTCATCGTCTCATGTTACGCTCCCTATAAAGTTCATTTTCTTGCAATCATAGTCTCTTATACAGTTCTTATAACGGCTACGCCTATTAATGTTTCATCGATCACAGCTCCTGCTGTGTTGTCTAATCTCGTACCGACTATGACTGCGGTCATGGCGGTAGCTGGTTCTTCCATCACTCTTGTGTTGGCTACGGCTTCGCTGACGCTGATGGCTTTCTAGTCTTGAACGATTGCGCCCGCGATTCTCAGTGTCAAACCTCGGCTCAGGTTCAACTTCCAACATTTATTGAATAAATAAAAACACTTTCTATTGAAAGTTTCCACTTTCTTAAGTAATTGCTATTATTTGTTTATATATGGATGTAATTTTGCATGTAATTATGCCTCAGTAAAATTGTTGTGCTCTAAACATTGATCTATCATTTTTAACAGGATGCAAAGTCGCCGTGTAAAGACGAAACAAAACCGTCCGTATTGTGCCGTAATGTAACGTATTACAGTTTGTTACCTTATATATACCTTTTTTACATGAATCGAGAAAATTGTGCTCTATTCTTAACACTTATGACATATTTTCGCATTATGAAATTCTAATACGAGACCTTTTAGAATTCACTTCTTCGGGCGGAATTATTTTTCTTTCATGAAGCATGGAAATTGAGCTCCATTCATAACGCTTATGACATATATTCGTTGAAAAGAATTCAAATATGAGACGTTTAAGAATAGACTTCTTCGGACCAGCCACGCTGCGGCCACCGCGCGCGGGTCGCATCGGGTCGAGTCAGTCCTTACGAATACTTATTACGGGTCGGACGTGTCACACTGTCTACGAGAATGAGACGAGAATTAAATCGTGATAATGTTCACATAAAATTAAAAAGCAATTGAATAACTGTCCGCAGGCATAAACTAATGTTAAATTTAAATGTTTACTTATCGAAAATAGGATATTCGGTTCTTTTTTGCGTCAGTTTTACAAATTTTCACGCCACTGATCGACATCGCGCACGTTTATTCGGCGCTAAGCCATTACATTGACTGAAAGCCGGTTGGGGGACTTATTGCGTTTTGGATGACTTTCTGCGCGGACACTTTAGAACGCGGACAGCCCATATAGTTATATTGGTACATCGATGGCTGTAAAATAAATAGACTTCAGAGATACTGCAGTTATCTTCAATTATGTTGTTCCACTTAAGTTTAAATGACCGAATAAACGCATGTGATCTAATTTGAATGTTACGCATACCATGCATATCATAATTTACTGAAACGCACAATATTAAACACAGGAGTTTACAATGTTGATATATTTCAAATTTATGTAGGAAAATATTACTTGTATTATGTATTGTTTAGTGAATTAAATTACATTGAGTAAGTACACATACTTTATATTATACATTACACATTCCATAAATTATAAGTAAGAATATATTTTATATTTTTGTTTGTAAATATAAGTGTAGGTTTATTAAAAATTATGTATTAAAAATGATTACACAAAATTAATTAATTAATAATGAATTAAATTAGTATGAATGTATTGTTGTTAAATGATGGCATTTTGATATAATAAGATATTATTTCGATGCCTAATCCTTGACAGATTTTAAAATTATCAAATGGGGCATAAAATCAATATAGTCTTCTGAATATATTGAAACTCTCACTTATGAAATGACATTGGTACCTATCTGTGTAACTGTCACACTCTTTTCACTTTGTAACTGAATAAGAAAATTCAAATGATTAATTCTTTACAGATGTTAAGATTAGAAGATTAGAGATTAACTGTGTTCACAAAATCTTATTTTTTTTTTCAAGTCCGTCATGCGGTATATCGCGTAAAATGTGGCAATTTTATCATATTTTTTAAATCTACCAGTTAAAGAAATACGGAAATTTAAGATTATGCACTATGTTATGATGTGGTAAGCTCACAAAGACCAGAAACTAGGCTCTCTATTTTTTTAAACCATGACATAGGTCAAGTTAGCATATTTCTTGGTTACTTTAAGGTTGACTTGTCTGTGCTTTACCCAGTGTTTTAAATTATGTTTCTATTTGAAAATGCTTATCGAGGAGTGATGGCTATAGTTTTTTGGGAGCTTATATTTAGAATTTTAATCAATAATTACAAAGCCTGTTATTTTTTTAAAATTGTTTATTTAATGTTAATCAACAGAAACATAGTTTGCTTTATCAGTCTTTGACAAATTTCTTATAAAAAAATATTTTTTTTAGCATTGCTATGGCCATCTCATCTAAATCAGTCAATGTGAGATGGCCATGGCGGCTGAGTATGAGATAATATAAGTATGAGATGGCCATAAGGTTTTAGTTTATATAACTTTGGTTTTAATTCGCGCTTTTAGTTTTTTTTCCTTTTCCTTTACGTTTTCTAGCATCGATTTTGATTTTATTGCCACAGGCGTGACATTTATCGTCATACTCAGTGCAATTTTCGTGAGCCCACCGCTTGCATATGACACATTGAATCCATTCTTCTGTCAATTCTGTCATATAATAATTATCACCACAACCTACACAGTCATCAATCAGAGAACTTACAGGAGAAGAATCACCGCTCTCGAGAAGAATAGGCTCATCATCATCTTCCGTATCCGTAGATTCCTGTCTCTTGTTTATCTTCTGTCTCTTATTCATATTATTTTTCTTCTGCTTAGTTTTCTTTTGAACTGGCTCATCTTCTTTTTCTTTTCCTTGTCGGTTTCTTTTCCAATTTTTTTCGTTAGATTCTTTGCCAATAGTTTTCTCTTGTTTTATTTTTCTCTTCCTTATATTGTTGTTAGATCTAACTTGCTTGTCATTTTTCTTTTCTTCACATTCTTTTCGATAGTTTATATGAGTTTCAGAAGTTAGTATCTTCGCCACTTGTATTGCTCGCTTTCGAACTTGGTAAGTTTTCAAATGAATAGGAGATATTTCAGTTAAAAATTTAGATGGTGTCTCTTCTTCATTCTCTTTTGAAGCCGGTGTTTGCTGAATAACTGATTCGACAGATTGATTATTGTTTTTCTGTGCCGGAGAAAGAACAAAGTTTCTGTTATTTTTTTAAAGCAAGTATGTACGATGGGCCAGGCTCAATTGATTGTACCTCATGCGGAAGAGGTGTACAGATATTTCGTAAAGTTTGCATTTCATGGACAATGCTCAATAGTTTCCACATCGTCAGGCAAAGAAGGAGTGCTATCTCGTGATGGAGCTTGAATTCGAGGCAGATCAGGTTGATTAGGATTAAAAGCTGGGTTCAGTGGAGCCTTGTTTCCAGATGAACTGGAATGACTTGGTTTCACAGAAGGTACACAAGGGCTACTGCACCTTTGTAAAGTGTGAATTTCGGATGTACTGAATTGATCGGGTCCGACTTGGAGTACCGAAGGGCTGCTGGTCCTGCGTGTAACTGTGGCACTCGAGGGTCGATGACGTTGACTCTCGTCAGTCTGCATGTTTGTCGTGGCAAAAGCATGATCGGGAACTGCATAGCGATTAAAGGGATAAATTTTCGTTGCTTTGAAGCTGGCTGTGGCATTTTCATATGTTGCTGATTTACTCCAGGCTGTGGATAACAATTCACCGAATTGCAGTCGGATGAGACGCCTTCCGGGATTTCTTTTAAGCCACATACGACATGCTTCATAATAAAATGCTTTAAGTGACTTAAACACTGATCTGTCAAGTGTTTGAAGGTAGTGTGTCGTGTGGCTTGGTAGTGTGAATAAGATGATGTCGTTAGCAGCAGCAAATTCTAACATCTCTACAGAGTTGCAGTGAGATGTATGGCCATCTAGACAAAGTAAGACTTTTCCAGCCGGTTTCCTTGGCAAGAAATGTGTTTTTAGCCATTCAAAAAATATTGTTGCATTAATATAGGCGGATTTTTGTGACATAAATAGCACAGAACTAGGTGGCATTCCATCTTACCATTCTTGTTTTTTATTTTTTCCTTTCATTATGCATGCAGGTGGAAGGAAAATTCCTTCAGCATTACAACACCCAATGACTGTAATCGTCTCATCTTTTTCTGTTGAGGTCACTGTAGAAACCGCCTTAGATCCCTTTTTCGCAAGCACGTGTCCAGGTCTATTATTTAACTGCAGTCCTGATTCGTCCATGTTGAAGATATGAGAGGGTTTCTCAAACAACTCATATTCTTCTAGCAAGCTGAACAGTATAGCGTAATATTCGTTTACTTCATCTCGGTTGAGTGCTTCGCAGCGCGCCAGTGACACACCTTCAGCCTTTCTGATCTTTATTTCAGGGTTCCTTTTCAAAAATGACTGTAACCAGACATATCCAGCTTCCTCTTTTTCTTTGTTAAAGGTATGTTTGAGACCCAGCTGTTCGGCGAAATGGAAAGCAATGCTTCTCAAATCTTTTGGAGTTAATGGAAAACAATCATCTTGCATCTTTAAAATGTGTCGTACTAGTCTTTTTTCATGATCGGTTCCAAAAACTGATGAAGGACCCATAGGGCCCTTAGTGAAATCTTGGGTCTTGAAGCGCCTCTCCAAGGTTTTTCGTGGTACGCCGTACTCGAAGCTAGCTTGACGGACAGAGAGATTTCTGTTTAGAATTGCTTCGATTGCTTGTGTCAGATCCTCTTGCGTCCACTTGCCACGATCGTGCGAAATCCGTACGTACTGGTTAGGCATCTAAAATATAAAAAATAATCTATAAATATAAATTAAACTACATCATATAAAATGGCCATCTCACCTAGAAAAATGGTGGCATCACTCCTAAAAAGTATAGGAGAGATGGCCATGGGCAATTTCAATTCCAAGAAAGACAGTCAGCAATGAGTTTTGAGGTTATAACACCGGCCGATACACTTGTTCGACATTTTAGTTAAAAAAATTGTAAAAAATTGAAAACCATATACACCAACAGATTCATCACTAACTACTAATAGAAAAAAAAATATGCCACAACAAAAATCAGTACGGATTTACTCACTTTTTGTTAATTTTTTAACACAAATTCTGGACGCAGTGTCGCCATTAACACCGTCTCGTTCAAACTGACGCGATAACGTGCTGCCCTCTCTTAGAACTTGTCGGAACTTTTGACTGGCCATCTCTCTTCTATGGCCATCTGTCCTCTGATTACCCTACAATAAGTGAATATCCAAAAAAGTCTTAAGTACCTACTACAACATTGCCATAATACATGGTACTTCCCACACAGCGCGATCTAGTCCCAAAGTAAGTATTATGTTTGTGTTATGGGTTACTAGATGACTGATATACATGCTTGAATATTCTTTTCATTTTTTTAATAATATATGCATATATAAATAAGTATTTTCACACCCAGACTCGAAACAAAATAAATATGTTCATGCACACAACTATTTGTCCCGGGCGGGAATCGAACCCGCGTAACCGGGTTAACCCGTGTCATAATTTTTTAGACGTGGAATAATTATTAAATATGTGATATTGAAGTATAGGTAAAACTGACCCGTAGGGGCAAATACTGTACCTACCTATCTGTGGATAACTAGCCGAATTATTGGTATAAGTTACTTTGTTTGTTTGATATTCTAAAGTCCAAAATATAATCAAACATATGTATTTGTACATAATGCGCAAACAACAATCTAATGTCTGTACAGTTTTCTCTTCAAAAAAAAAGAAAGAGAGAGAAGAGAAGAAAGAGTGTTTATTATTACTTGAACGTTCATTATCAACATACAAGAAGACGCAAAAAAAAGGGCTCCAGACTTCAACCATTTTTTATATTTATTTAAATGGTCTCTATAATAACCCATTAAAGAGTTTTTCCTCGCCTTCAGTTCTTCTGTTTCTATCAAACGACAATCCTAACAAAATCATTTTGTACACAGCGATTTTTATAACTATGCTTTGCTGGATTCCACAAACAGGGTTCTGTTTGGAACGAAAACTCCGAAAACTCTAATACTCTTTCATTTGACCGATCTGCGGCTGCTATCTCACAGACTTCGACTTAATATGTGAGTCAATAATATGAAAATTAGACGAATCAAGACAAATCAACGTACAACATAAAGACGTGTTTATGGTTGAACACCCGCAACGGAATGAAGTGTAGCCACAACAACGGATTAATTGACGCGTTGTTCCCTTTGAAATGTCAAAAAAAACCGCCTCCCGAATTATCGTCTAAGTTAACGTCTTTTCGCAACAGTTAACGTGTTAATTGTGGCTACACTTGTATTGACGTGTCAAGTAACGTGATAATTAATGGCATTAGGCGTTAGTGTGGCCCCAACCTTAATATTTTTTTGAAAATATTTATATAGGTCATCGAACAAGTCTTTGTCACTGACCTCAGTGACCGTGCTATGGTAAATTATCCCAACGTAAAAATAGCGCCGAATTCACTCCGATTCAAAAATTCGGTTGGCGCTATTTCGACGCTACGTTAGTTCATCACATAGAATAGAACGGCCGCTGATGTAACATTTTTCACACACAAAAGAATGACCATCTTCGTCTGACTCTGAGCTAAATCCTACTCATACACTTGCGATTATAATATAATTTGCACGTACTACACATATGGACTTTTTATTTATTTTAATAGTTTAACGTCGCCTCTCTTCCCACTTTCGTACCCCGGGGTGAATATAAGATTTTTTAAGAGGCGCAGGGACCACGCCCAGATTGAAACAAAGGTTTACCAAGTGAACCATCACAGGGGTGATCTGAGCTCTAGAGATCTTAAGGAACTTAATGGGAATTTAACCCCATCTTGGGGCAATTTCAGTTTTCAAGCTCGTAATAATACTTTTTATTTGCTCAATCAATAAGTGCAAAAGAGGAAAGTTGTGAAGCTGGAAGGAACATTGTTTTGGGGTTTGTATAGGATGGTGTGTCGCTCCAATGTTATTTGCTATATTGTTTCCTATGTTAACAAAAAAAAATTGTTAAAATAGTTGACCGCCACCGGTAGGCGACTTAGTGAGTAGTACAGTATTATTAATTTTGGTAGTTTTTAAATTAATAACGGTTTTTATTATGATCCATATTATTAATTTTTTTTTTAAGTTTTTTGGGGCCTTTTTCAATACTTAATTGTTTTTCGTATTTTTTCCGCTTTATTTATTTTTTTTAAATTGCAATACCTTTTTAAGCGACTTCAAAAAAGAAGGAGGTTACTCAATTCGACCGTATATATGTTTTTTTTTTTATTATTATTTTTTATTTTTTTTTATGTGTGTTCAGGGATAACTTCGTTGTTTATGAACCGAATTGGATGATATTTTTTTTGTGAAAGGGAGATATCTCCGAAATGGTACCATGATAAGGAAACCAGGATCTGATGATGGCATCCCAAAGAAATCGAGGGCAACCTTCGAAAATCGTATTTTAAAGTATCGTATTTTAAGTATTTTGATAAAATATTACTACTAGTACTATTTAATGAAGGTCGGGAGTCGATCTGATGATGGAGCTGAAAGACAGTCGAGGGAACTCCTCAACGACTTACAGCAATTACCTGGTGTTTGGACTTGATTCATTTCTATTGATGAGATCTTTGCACCCATATGGATTATAAGTGCCATTACAGGTCTGATGATGGAGACCATACACAATCGAGGGAATTCCTCAACGATTTACAGCAATTACCTGGTGTTTGGACTTAATTCATTTCTATTAATGAGAACTTTGCACCCATATGGGTTATAAGTACCATTACAGGTCTGATGATGGAGACCATACACAGTCGAAGGAACTCCTTAACGATTTATAGCAATTACCTGGTGTTTGAACTTAATTAATTTCTATTGATGAGAACTTTGCACCCGTATGGGTTATAAGTACCATTAAAGATCTGATGATGGAGACCATACACAAGCGAGGGAACTCCTTAACGATTTACAGCAATTACTTGCTGTTTGGACTTAATTCATTTCTATTGAAGAGAACTTTGCACTCATATGGGTTATAAGTGCCATTACAGGTCTGATGATGAAGACCATAAACAGTCGAGGGAATTCCTTAACGATTTACAGCAATTACCTGGGTTTTAACTTTATTCATTTCTATTGATGAGAACCTTGCACTCATATGGATTATAAGTGCCATTACAGGTCTGATGATGAAGACCATAAACAGTCGAGGGAATTCCTCAACGATTTACAGCAGTTACTTTTTGTTGGGCTTCCTTCATACGGTTGAATATGCCAAAATGTTCAGTTCGCACAAAAATAATAATTAAGATTGAAGTTTTACATAGGAATACCACTGCCTACTAGGCATGCTGATGCGTCAATTTGACACTGAATTTACGTTGCGTAATCGCGGTTCTGTCTCATTAGAGTAGCGCGTTTAGTAGCCCCATTTATATTAAATACAAATAAGTTACAGATGCGTTCAACTAAAAATTGAAAAATAAAATAATTTTCAAAAAAAAAAAAACCGACTTCAAAAACATAAACTAAAAAGTTAAAAATAAAATTTTCACTTTAAAGAAAGGAGCATTAACAGGCGGCATATAGTTAATGAAGTCGGTGCCAACTCAGACACTTTAAATGGGTTTACCAGGTAATAACAATTACAACAATGATATATTTATAACTATAACGAATATAGAACAAACACAATTTAAAGTGTCTGAGTGAGTAGGCACCGACTTCATTAACTATATGCCGCCTGTTAATGCTCCTTTCTTTAAAGTGAAAATTTTATTTTTAACTTTTTAGTTTATGTTTTTTAAATATGATTTTTTTAAATTAATTTTTCTGTATTGGACCTTAACTGTATTTGAATTTTATTTCTATTTTAAATACAATATACAACAGTCGCAATCCAGAACATTATTGTTGTTAACAGCATATTACCTACATATATCTATGGAAAAAAAAATATGTGAAGTTTTGGCTCTATACAAACATAGTTCTAACTTAAGTGAAACTATAAATCAAAACATAACAAGCTTAAAATGTGTATTAACGTCGTAATCGTTTTAAAGCGTTTGTATGAGCATTCACGCCCCCGCCCATTCTTAAGCTGGGTGAAGTTGCCACATTTTACATACAAGCCAAGGAAATTCAACATAATTTATTTAAAAATACTTTTTATATTTAAATTAATATTGTATTTATAAAATGTTGTTCTATTAAAAAAGATGTAGTTCATGTCATTATACTGTACCTATATAGTACAAAATAAAACTTGTTTTTCAGAACTATACTTAGAACAAAATTTTTCACCGAACCGAAAACTTATCAATTTGTAATATTTACTTAATATTCACATCAAATTGATTTTACAGTTTTGATAGCTAATTTTACAGGAACATCATAGATTAAAAATACCTGTGTTTATAATTGTTTCAAATTTATTTAATGTAAGGTAGGTAGTCATACAATGTAGCACATTCTGTTTTCTGTAATTTGAAAATTAAAGGTTTGTACAGTTTCAATCAAACTTTATGGCGGATGTGAACATAGGTACAAATCGCGTCGTAGTAACCAGTTTTAGGTGTAGCGGGACGCAGTGGAGCATGACTGTACCTGCGCAAGCACGCCTATAGCGTTGTATTCCGATCCGACATAAAGTTTGAGCCGAACTATACTACATTACAAATAAATGGTTTTTACTTCTAGTCGCCATTTTAAACTGCACGTTTAATTTTCACTCTTAATAAATATTGGTTTATGGGTTCTAAGTATAAACAAACCAAACTTTTTCCAGTAAAAAACCAGTTCTTAAATGCTATTACTACATAAAAAATATCATTTCAATATTGATAACCATTGTGAGTCAAATATAACTTGACCTGCAGTATGCCTGTAGGACGCTGATGTGACAAAATTCGAAGTGTAAATGGAAATTATAAATACTGTTGCCTACATATTATGTTTGTGTGCCTAATACGGTTTTGTATAAAATTTCTGTACATATGACGATAACTCGATATTAAATATTGATGAATTACACATGTGCATTTTTAATTTTTGGTAATTTTTATTATTGTATCATCCTTTTAGCAAAAAAAAAATACCTCACCGATAAACAAAAAATACGCGCGGACGATCGTCCGCCTTACTAAATAAGCCGTACTATTCAGACAACAAAGCATGTTACAGAATTGTTTACGGCGACAATTTACCGCGTGTCCTGATTAGCTAAAGTGAGCAATAAAACAAAACTCTAATAGAACATGTTACAGTCAATGTGGGTAACTTTGCCCCACTTTTGTTGAATATTGTTAAGTAAAAGAGAGAGTTAAAACTTGTAATAAACGTTGCCTATGTTTTTGGTGGCATCTAAACGCCTAGATTGTATTGCATCATTCGTAAATAGCATCACCCTTATAAAAAATTTAAAAAAAACCATTAAAACTTGTGGGCCAAAGTTATATGGAGACTTGAGGTATAATTGGCCCACCTTTACCCATGTTCAATTATTACGTATTATTTTGAATTCTGAGCTTCTCATTATAACTTTGGCCTCTTGTTTATGCTTATAAACGTACTCAGTGCCCATAGACAACCTATAACCGTCAAAATATTTTTTTTTTCTGGAAATTATAGGCAGAATAAAGATGTTGCCATGACACAGGTACTACATTTGTTCTCAATCAAGATTTTTTAAATTACACTTGTAATATTACAATCCTTGACACAAAATACAATTAAAAATGAGTCTTACAAAGTATTATAACATGCGAATTTAATACACTGTTCCAAGATCCAGATCATATGATAGCAATATATAAGTTTTATATATTGCTATCTTATGATCGCCCCACTTTAATCTTTAATCGCCCCACTCCATAGACAGAAAGTCGTCTTTTATCAGAGTAGCTTTGGTTCATATCTATAGCGTTCTTTTCACGCACTTTCATGATGTTCTTCATTGTACATTTCCACACATCAACCTGTTTTGGCCATACCCATGCTTATTCAGCCTTTTGCTTATGTAATATTTCGTAGTTTGGAGCTTGAATACATCTGACTTGCCCAGGAAACAAGCTTCCCTCGCAAGTGCTTTGGTAAGCAACCGGCAATCTTTCATCTCCTAGTTTGTCTTCAGCAATTGGCAGCAATTCATAAACGATACTGGTAATTTTCGCCCGGGCCAATGTTAGCCGTATTTCACCGGCGGCAAAACGGTTTTGAACAAATCATACAATTTCGCTGTAACTTGATATTTTAAATTATACTTGCATATGTGTCAACACTAATAAACAATAAATACTATTTAAGCGCCATATACCTGTAAAAATTATCCAGGCACTGCGTAAAAAATAACTTTGTTGCTTAATCTTTTCGACGACAAAATCACGCTGCGGACAAAATAGTCTGTGATTTTAAATCTATTGCCAGTATCAATGTCACTGAGTTATGGAAGCGTTAAGGATATACTAAGGTACAAAATAACTTAAGAAACATTTTGTTTATTTCTAAATGAATCGTAAAGTAAAATCAAATAATGCAATAGTGAAGAGTGGGTCAATGTTATATTGAAAGCTTAAGTTACCCGCATTGACTTTACTTATTTACATCGATTGAGAAATAATTCATTAGTTCAATTCTAGCTATATGAACTTTAAGAAGATATTTTCGAGTAGTACATCAATTATTGTTCTTGAAAAGAAATATTTTAAGACTTGTTATAGATCCCCTAATTATTTTTAGAAATGCTATAAGGCATCCCCCTACTGACCTCATCTCAAATGAGTGAACAGTAAAACACATCACGTTATACGTAAATCTTGACCGGAGGCCCGCGCCAACGGAATTATTTCGCCTCGAGTAACCCTTAGGGGTTGCCCGACAACTTCGCGTCAGTGACACCCTAGGCCCTGGTGTGTCTCCTGGCCGCTTCGATGAACTCGTTGGAGCTTTCGGGCTAACGACATGCGTCCTTATTCTGCTTCAGGCGGTTGTTTAGTGGGTGCAACTCCCACATACCCCGCGCGCTCGGGCGTGCGGAAACTGTAGAGTTTAATTCGCTTTCCCACCCCAAGAACAAAACAAATAAGCTATAAGAAACACGCTAAAATATACAGTATGGTGCATTCCGTTGCATAGACTATTCCTTTAATATATATAAATAATCCATTGGGGTGAGGTCTGGCGACCTTGGGGGCCATCGTCGCCCGCCAAACCTAGCAAGTGTTTTATTGGCCAAATATTGCTGTTAGCCTGTCTCTGACCATAAAACTCGTGTGGGGAGGAGCTCCCTTATTTTGATACCACATATCACGCACTGTAGCAAGCGGCAATGTTTCCATGAAAGTCCACACCGTATTATTAATAATTTCCAGATATTTTTCACGAGTTATTGAACCGTCACTAAATAGGTCCTATTATTTCAAGACCAAAAATAGCGGCCCGTACATTTACGGACCACCGATATTGGTGACTTGTTTGTCGTATAGCGCGGGGATTAGTATGTGCCCAGATATGTGTTACACGCGTGTTCCACATACCATTACGCGAAAACATGCTTTCGTCAGTCCACATTATTTTAGTAATAAAACTCTCATCCCGGTCATAATTTAGCCGTATCTATTGGCAATATGCTACGTGCACTGGGTAATCACGCGTCAATAAGGCATGAACTTTCTGAATATGATACGGATGTCGCCGATCTCTCTTTAAGATTTGTAACACTGTTCTATGGTTAAGACATTGATATACCAATAATATAACTGGATGTGCTGTCCGCGTTCTAAAGTGTCCGCGCAGGAAGTCATCCAAAACGCAATAACTCTTCCAACCGGCTTTTAGTCGGTGTAATGGCTTAGCGCCGAGTAAACGTGCACGATGCCGACTTGTGTCGTAAAAGTTTGTGAAAAAACTCGTCAAAGACGCAAAAAAGAGCTGAATATCGTATTTGCGGTAAGTAAACATTATAATTTAACATTAATTTATGCCTACAGACGGCTATTCGACTATTTTTAATTAATTTGAACATTATCACGATTTAATTCTCGTCAAATTCCCATAAACAGTGCGGCACGTCCGAACCGTATTAAGTATTTGCATGCACTGACGCGCACAACGGAGCCGTGCCACCGCCGTATCAAATCAACCCACGCTCGTTGCAGACGCTTTTATTTAACTTTTGGTTACCTAGCGACTACAAATCCTTATTATTAAATTGTTAAATCAATGGGTTAAGACCAAAACGACGGCCCGCGTGTCTGCTACTTGCTGTCGGATGCTCGGTGAAAAACCACATGATGCCTTCTTCCAAGCGAAGTGATATTCGTACCTACAACACGACCACCTCGATGGTCACCCGGTGAAGAGTGTGGCACAATTGGTAAAATTTTCGCGCATGCGATAGATATGCTGCATTAAGAATAACGGCGGCTGTTCGCTGGTGTCTACGATTTGGATACATTTTACAGTAGGCTCTCAAAGCTCTGTGAACATCACCTTCATTTAGTCCCCATAAATAAAGCATATCTGCATATTCAGTAGCACTAAAATAATGCGACATTTCGAGAAATAGCACTGACGAAATAATCAGTCTGTACGAAAGACACAAAACTCAGTTCGTAGTACAAGCTTTAACGCTGTTACAATCACGATATACATGATGCAACTGATTACCCACAGGAAACAGCCGCGTCTTCATACTCATCCACCCTTCATACGCCGCACCCAGCCTGCACCGCTCTGCTGCCGCGGCCGCTTGCGAATGTCGGCGAATTTCAAACGTTTTCAAAGGCTGTTTTCGGCTTTCGGCGCATACGTCTCGTTCGCTAAAAATCAGGGTTGCGTAGTTGTTTCAAAATCTAGTAATATTAAAAATTGATTTTCTCGAAAACAGGTACAAAAAATATAGTTTCTTCGGCGAAATTGTTATTGAATACCAGGAGATTTTAAATACAACGGGACTCTGGACGGTTGATATCCAAAGTGTACATAGGTCTCGAAAGCGTGCCTTACAACGTCGAGTGACGGAGCGCATTCGAGAATCACGTAATGAACGAACAGTGGGACCAGCTAAGGAATGCAGTCGACCCACCAGGCCTACTGGAGTGTTGCCAAAGCGCTCCGTATAGACAGATACGTCGCGTCCCCCTATTAAGCCTGATAGCTCCCTCGCGTTCGACAACAAAGTCGACTGTTTGGTATATAGTCTTGAAACTCGGCACAGAGGTTTCCTTCCTTTAATCTCTTGTTGCAAGTACCATTTTGGAGCTGATTTGAGAATTTTCAACTTGATGGTCATATGATAATAAAACCAGCGGTACTTACTAAATTCTTACGTTTGACTTGTTTATTACTATCCTGGTCCTTTCCCAATTTCAACTGTTTCACTGCTTCTTTTATTATAACCTATCTATTACTATAAACTCCCTTCATGTTATTTCTATGTTTTTTTTTTACCTTTATTATAAAAGTCCATGAGGAACAACAGAATCATTTTGAAATAGGCATTCATTTTTTACGTTAATTACAATAAAACAAATACTTTTTATCATTTCTTTATTACATTTATAAGATTTTCATAAAATAACCGTAACATTTAATAATATTGGAATGTAACATTGAGATTCAATTAATATAACAATCATATTGTCAATATAATAAAAGATTTGAATATATATCACAGTGATGGATATTGTCTATGTTTTTAATGCATATTACTATTTTATACATACAGTTTTCAATACTTTTATTCCTGCAGTATACTTACAAAATTATGTTAACTTATTTATCGTCATCTTTACTTACTTAAGGAATATTCGTAATTCGAGATTAAAAAAAATACTTTTATTACATTGAGCTAAACATTACGTATTTTTTATTAGTCTAGTTTTAATATAAACGATTCGATCTAACTTTCAATAATATAACTGAACGACAACTCATAATGATTTCGATTCATATAATAATATAAAGACTTTACGCATTCAAGGTAAAAAGTATAAACATTTTAAATTATCAAAATTATACAGTTTTAATTCTCATATTACAAATGTTTCATATTGATTTATGTCTGTATAAAAATACTATTTAAAATGATTTTTTTATGTTATTTCTGATACTATATGTATCAGAGTTCGAGTACGAGTACATACTATAATTACAGACTTCACATTTGTTAAATATGTTCTTCTCTTAGCGATTTTAAACTTTTCTCAAGTGATATAAAGAGAACATTAATAGATTTTAATCCAACACATTTGAATATAACCATCGTAGATAATAACTACATAGAGGCGACACTCACATCATACTATAGCTGAACTGTTCTTGGTTAAACCAATGAAAAATTTGAGGTTGTCGGTTTTGCTCCGTGCACCACCAGCACATTAAACATGATGGCGTAACCAACCGAACATAAGCGACGACCGGGCATGTTTAATGATTAAAACATTTTAACACAATAATTATTTATATGCTACATAACAACTAATTTGCATAGAATAAGTTAAATCGGTAGAGAATATGGAGATTCTAAGAGACTCATAGGTACAACTGTATAAGATAACGTGCGGTCAAAAGAAAGAGACAGACAATAGTCATAGCCTCTTTCTTATCTAATACGCAAGCATATGGGCAAGGTGGAGCGTGCAGCGTTGGCGTCGCTCGTCGAGTTTCCCAAACGTCCAACATAAATCATTATTAATGAAGTTATGAATGTTTATAATGTCGTGTTAGAAAGAAAGGGTAATCCCGCGTGGTGTACTAGCCTGTGACGTCAGGCCATTTAAAATAATGATAAAGCAATTTTCCCCGCGATGCAGGCCTCTTGAATCATCGCAGCAGTCGGTCATTAGAGCCACAGATCATTAGAGTAGGTATGAAAGCGCATTCGCTGTCCCTTTCAAGTATAAAGTGTAATACATACTTAAGGCAGATCTAATAACCTAAACTCTAAAATGAGACGCCAAATCATACCAAAGATGTAAGGGAAACGCAATAGAAATTTTTGCGAAATTTGTTGTCTGCTCTTCTGATGTCTATAGCGAAGACATTTATGATCGTCATATTAGATGCCAAAAATGCATAGAGAATATAGATAATCATTTCGATTAAATGTATGCTTTTTTTCTTGCTAATTTCAATTTTTTTGAAATTCATAATTCATACTTAAACCCCAAATATTCTTATTATATAAAAATAAATTGACTACTGCAAATAATCATCAACAACTGTAACACGATAAATGGAATAAAAATACTTTTATGGTCCATCTTTGGGCGTATTCGTGACGCATAACAAAACTTTCACAACTGCTCATACCTCTACCAACAGTCTTCATGATGAGAACCAGTTTAAAACTTGTTAGGTGTGGATACAATAGAAATGTACGCCGACAGTGAAATTGGCAGGTTAACTCAAACTAAATGGCGTGTACAAACATTGTGATGATGGCGTTCGTAGATGTTTTTAATGATTACACCTTTTATTACTTACACTATTCTATTTTAATTTGATTTACCGGCCAATACCGTTCGTTAGGTCTATAGTTTGTGGTCATTTGTCTTGTTGTCTTGCATGAGGATGTCTTAAAGCTGTGTGCAAATCGGCCCATAGAGCCGCAACTCGCGCATGCGCCGTAGCATGTATGCGAAACAACTCCGGTAGGTATTGCAACGCGCTCAAAGAATAAGCTCTGGCGACGCGGGCTTCCTGTGAAATATAAATATACTATTAGAGGATTTTTTCTAATGTTTCATCTGTTTCAATCTATGTTGATTAATTATAGGTCCCGTAACAAGCACTGTTGCTGAACGCAACACGTCAACTACACTTGATTTAAGTGTAGTTCCAATAACGCACCATAAGTGTAGTGTGTATTCTAAATGTCAAATCATTTATATGTATCATAGAAGTAGAAATAATATTTTCTACTTCTATGATACAAATTTATATGATGAATATCAATATGATGAATATGGTACCGGGTCTTGGTTGTTATGTATATGTGGTGTCTTCGCTTGGTACCCAAAACACAAGCTACCTAATGCTTAGTTTGGGGCCTAGACGTTGTTGTGATGTATACATTAAAAAAAATTAAAAATAAAATTTGAGTCCACATCCAAAACACGCGTTTTGAAATTTTTGTCCGGCCGTCTGTTTGTCTGAACTAATCTCTAAAATGGCTGAACCGATTTTGACGAGAATTTCACTGGCAAACAGAGGACTTTTTAGAGAATATTATAGAGAACTTTTTATTCTGGGTACATTTAGGGTTCCTGTGTAAACTTGAAAAATGTAGAAATAATAAAAATCACTCAAACGAAGTCACGGGCAATCGCTAGTTCTAAATAATCAATTCAGTACTTATTGAACGAATACTGTTATATATATAACGAATAATTTTAAAATAATAAATATTATACAGATTATTTAAGTATTTATATCGGTTGTCTGGTATCCATATTACAAGCTTTGTTTAGTTTGGAACTAGATGGCGCTGTATGGCATGTCCCAGGTATTATTATTATTGTGTTTTGTTTAGAGTGTATGTTAGTTCAATGAGCTTAGACTAAAACTTGAAAGCTCCGCTGACGGTCATTAAAATTAAAAGCCATAAGGTTCTAGAATAACTTTTCAAATTTTTTTTTTTCTATTTACGAATTAGCCAGATATTTATGAAAATCCAGTTGATGTCGAAATTGTCTCTGTGAGGTCATCTGGGTGGTTGAGCTTATGGCATTGCTTTCCATAGTAAAGAATCAACACTAACATTAAATAAAAAATATTGAACTATGTCAAATGAGTGATTTACATGACAAGAATCAATAAAAATATTACTTTGAGCAGATGGCGTAAACTAACGGTTGCTGAGAAAAACAGTTTCTTTGTTAGTTTCTTTTTTTAATTTTTCGTTTAGTTGGTAAGCTCAACACGCTCTATAAGTTTGGACTATGTTCAGCCGAACAACAGGTATTTTAACTGTCATAGATTTCACATACCTCTAATGAACATTTTAGTGCATATCTGTGCCTGTCCCTTAGAACTTGTGAAGCAGCATTGTAGGGTGCATTGGTGGCAGCTGCAGCTCTTTCCCCGTGTAGACCTCTAGTCAGCCTTGCACATAATTCTCGATAACCAGTCAAAGCGTCTAAAGCCAACAGCATAGGAGTACATTCTAGTTCTTCTGTCATGTCTGATTGTGAATCTGGTAACTCGGTAGCTAATCTGTAACGTTTCCAAAATTTTTGTAATGTGTTTGTAGTGTTCTGGAACCTACAATTTTTTTTTTTCGATTGTCGAATACACATGTAATTAAAAATTTCATACTTTGTTATAAAAAAAGTATTGATCATACATCGCCAGTAGATAGGAAGTAATTTTCAACCTTGGATGTTCATAGAGTTACCGCGTTGTGCAACAAAAAGGTGAGCAAAAAAATTTACCCACAGACCATATTGATGTTAAGAAATATTCACTATGAAATAAAAATTTTTGTAACTTACATAAATTTCATACTGGAAACAGAAAATATTCTGAAATTGCATCTTAGGTGTGATTAACAAAATGTTTTTTTTTTAACAATGACGACTTTTTTTAGACAACTAACTCTGAAATTATGTTCACGTTCCTGATCGTTTCAAAGTGTGAGACACTCCATCCTGATATTATGCTATCTAAATGTTCAACTTAGCCAAGTTGAAAATTTAAAAATCTTTTCGGTTTATTGCTATTATGGCCTTAAGTATAATTTTAAGAAATTCACTTAAATAATATATTGAGTATGTAAAGATTGTTCGGCCGAGTGAAACATAGATATATAATAAGACTTGTTTTTAACTATAATAAAATGCATGCAACACATGGAACTTTGAATGTAGCAGACTAGAAGGCGCAAGCTTGCTAAACTCAAAGAGTCAAAGCCGACAAATTTTGTCAACTCTGTTTACTTTAATTTTTTTCAATCAATATCTGCCTTTCGTTCAATAGTGTGTAACTAGTTGCGACGGGTAATACACAAAGATCTAGAGACAACACAACATCTAGGTAAACAATCGCGTGGGCCATACGCGCGTCCCGCCAGTCTCCCTTCCTCATCCCATGGCACAAACGTGATGACTTTGGTTCTCTAACTAAACGGCCAGCATCACTTACAGCCTATTGAACTAAATCAAAGCTCGGTGGTAATAGCCCAAAGAACAATTTTTTATCTTTAAAAACCATACCACGATAGGACTTAACGGGCACCTGACAACTAGAAAAATAAAAGAAGAGACCAAATGCCCAGAATGTGGGGAAGCATAAGAAACAAGCTTCCACCTGGTAACAGAATCCCCTATGCATACACTACTCAGATGGGAAATTGTACGAACAGAAAAGATAGATGAAGAGCAGCTTGCCGACAATAGACATTGACATTACGCAACTGGTAGACTTCTGCAAGGCACCGAGAAGGTTCGAGACGACGCCGAATGACCAGTAACCCATGGAGGAATTCACAAAATAGAAAATCGGGCGGTAGATTCTACAATTGAGAAAATCGATCGCCCGCCTGCGTCGGCCGGCGTCCCAGAAGATAATAATACCACAATTATTCGGTTAAAAAATGGTGTCAGGGCATTGTAGATAGCGTTTACTAATTTTTTGTCCATGTCAGTGTAGTCATCCACAGTGCACGAAATTCTGCACAAAACGAGAAACATATATCAAAAATGCAACTCGCAGTGTTCTGAGATTTTCGGTCTTCTCATAAGTGTTTCTTGGGCTTGTGTTAGTTATATACGATGTGTTCGGTTGAACGTAGGCCAACTTATAAAGCGCTTAGAGCCGAGCTAAACACAAAGTTTAAAAAACATAAGTAATAAAAAAATTAGAATGAAAACATTTTTATCTCGGTAACGGTTAGTTTGCGCCATGCGCTCACTTGAAAATTTTGTTGAGTAAAGTCTACACACTCTGTGAGCTTGGACTACGTTCAGCCGAACACCAGGTATGCCATAATCTATATGCAAATACTAACTGTGCAGCAGCTTGCAGTGAATCCCTGAGATGAGGTGAGGCAGGTGCAGCCAGAGATGCTAGTGCGGCGCCTAGTTCACGGATGTCCGTCCGCTCAGTGACACACCGAGCCTCAACTGTAACCATAGACAAACAAAATAGATAGCAGCGTCTATTACAGCAAAGGTAGTACCGTCCAACCATCTAAATATTAGTTTTCTGTGTATAATTTGCCCGGTTTGTACGACAACGGCTCGCAAACCCCCGCGCAAGCTTTATTTCCGGCAGTGTCGTTCACGTTCGATTCTTAATTCAAACTGATATTGCGTAGTTAAGGCTCGACCCATAGAATTACAGTTCTGTAAGTAATCACATTTTATTACAAAAATTCTTGAAATCTAGATATGGGCTCTCCTATGGCATTGGCAGACAATACCCAAACATCTGTCTATCGTCATCCTATATGGAGATATATATACAGGTGAGGTTTTAATGACCAGCCAAATTTTAATATAATGATCTTTGGTAGAAAACCGATAGCCGTCTTGCTTCCTTTTAGTATCGTTCTATAGAAAAATACTGATATATGACTACACAAACCTTTCCCGAAATAACCAATAACTCTAGTCACCATTCAAGCCCGCCGCCCCATTCCGTTTCAAGGCTTCGGACGCGTACGTTTACTATAGCGTTAAGAAGGGAACCAAACGTTATAAAATAACACTGTAGATAAAATAATTTATTATGAAAATGTAACCCATATTTTTTATTTACGCAATGAGATCTATTGGTGATACCTAACAACTAGAAAAATTTTGGCCGGTTACTAATATCTCACCTTGTATATATATACCGATATTAGAAATGCAAGTGTACGTTTGTTTGTCCTTTCTTCACATCGTAAAGAAGCAACAAAACAACAAAATTTTTGCATAAAAATAATTGAAGGAGCCGAGTTACAAACTGTTATTGGCCGATTGGCTGAGTTCTTAGACACCCCAACTGCGAAGCCATGGGTCGCGGGTTCGATTCACGCCCAGGACAAATATTTGTGTGTATGAACATGTCTATGTCTATTTGTTCTGTGTCTGAATGCAAAAGTATCTATATATGTATATATTGTAAAGAATATTTAAGTATATATATCAGTTGTTTAGTACCCCATGATACAAGCATAATACTTGCTTACTTTGGGGCTAGATGACGCTGTGTGGAATATCCCAGGTGTTATTATTATTATCACTGTTTTAAATAAATGTGTTGTTTAAATTACAAATTTTTTTTTTCTTTTCTTTTACAAATTTTACATGTGGGTCACACAAAATTCTACTTCACGGTGAATGTTTCGAAACATCAACTGGCGTATATTTGGTGGACCATATATGTATATTATTTTGCTTACTTTTTCGTTGTCACAAAGCGGTAACTTTATGGACATCCATGAGTGGAACATGGTATTTTTCCAAGGATATAAGCTACCTCTCAATCCTAATCTACCTCCTAGCATGTGCATACTAATGAACGTTCAATGGAATCAAAGTCAAATAATATTTACCTTTTTCAAATATCTGAAACAGACGGCAGAGTCCCAGTTGCACTAATCTTAACTGCTCCTGTTCCAATGTAAATGAAGCTTGCATCTCGTCTGTTGTAAGTTCACCCTACAAACATACTAATATTATTTTTCAATACATTTGCGATTAAAATTACGTAGATACTTCAAATGTAATAATGGCGGGAACTAGGGGCACGAGCGGGTTGCTTTTCGCGGTTTACGCACGCGTTACAAACAGAATGCTCGTTTGTGATTGGTGTAAAGTAAAAAGGCCTAGACTGCATAATACAACATTATGGTACAAGTTTCGATGTCATAAAGACTATTAATAGCAAATGTATTGAAAAAAATATTATGAATTTCTTATAATTATGTTCACATAATCAATTTAATGTACACATAGATGAGGAAACAATTATAAATTATATTTGAGGTGAAACAATAACTCTGATTTCTATATAAAATGTATTTGACCAAAAGTAAAGTTTATATAAATTCAACATTATTATATTAATTTTAAGATTTAATAAGTAAAATACATTGTAAAATTGTATTTGAATTTATAATTATATGTTCTTCTGAACAGGAAACAGTTTAATTTTGGTTTTTAGAGTTTATAATTTTGTGTGGCGCTGTGTGGCGCCGGCATAGAATAGCGCCACCCCATTTCCTCCTGTGGGTGTCGTATAAGGCGACTAAAGGATAAATGCTATATAACAAATAGGCTACCCCCCAAATATAGCTTCAAGTCTGCCTCGGTCTTCGACAACCCATATCCGGTAGCGAGGCAGCAGGGCAGTGATGGAAGGCCTTAAAGGCGGCGTTAGGGGTCATTTAGTTATCGCCGGCTAGACACAACGATGGAATTCCCAAGGAGGGTTGACGTCAGGCAGGCGGCCGGTCGTAGAAAAAAGCCGTATCTTTATACAACATGGAGAGACAAATGAATAGAGATAAGGAAAGTGCTAGGGCGTACCCCCAAGGCGACGCGCAAACGCAGCACCCGGCGGATGTGAGAAGTGGACGAGGGTTGTTGCATCAGGGACGGGTGCAACGTAAGAAGCGAGTCCAGGAAGTAAGACTGAGGTTTGCAAGCTGGAACGTTGGTACGATGACAGGAAGAGGAAGAGAGCTAGCGGACGTTTTAGAAAGAAGAGGGATAAACGTGGCATGTTTGCAGGAGACGAAGTGGAAGGGAGCAAGGGCAAGAGAAATCGGGGTGGGATTTAAATTTTTCTACTGTGGAAGTGATGGCAGGAGGAATGGGGTAGGAATTGTATTAGATAATGAGTTGAAAAAATGTGTGACGGATGTTAAGAGAGTGAATGATAGACTCATAGTAGTGAAGTTGTTGTTTGAGGGAGTAGCGTTAAATGTAATTAGTGTGTATGCACCGCAGACGGGATGTAGCGAGGTAGTGAAAGAGACGTTTTGGGAGAGTTTTGATGCGGTGATGATGGAGATCCCGGAAGGCGAGGAGGTTTACATAGGAGGCGATTTTAATGGACATGTGGGGAGAATGAAAGGAGGGTATGAGAGAGTACATGGTGGGTGGGGCTATGGAGACAGGAATGAGGGGGGTGAAACCCTTTTACAAGCTGCAACCGCATTCGATCTGGCTATAGTAAATACATTTTTCAAAAAAAGAGACCAGCATCTAATAACCTATAATAGTGGTAATCATAGAACCCAAATAGACTACTTCCTTATTAAGAGAAATAACATAAGGGCAGCGAAAAACTGTAAAATCATACCCGGCGAGGCCTTGGTTTCACAACACCGGCTTTTGTTATTAGATCTAAAATTTAAAATTCAATCAAACAGAAACAAGCCAAGTCCTCCACCTAAAACTAAATGGTGGGTGCTGGAGAAGGAAGAATACGCAGAAGAGTTTAGAAGGAGAGTGGTAAATAAAATGATAGAAATGAAAGACATGGAAGGGAAATCAGTGAATGAATGTTGGAACGAAATGGCAGCATGTATGAGAAAGGCGGCGAAAGATGTTTTTGGGGAAACCAAAGGAAAAAGAAAGATAGATAGAGAGACCTGGTGGTGGGATAAAGAGGTCCAAAACATTATAAAAGAAAAGAAGATAGCGTTTAAGGAATGGAAGAGTGTTGATGATGAGGACTCGGCACTTAAGGAACAGATGAAAGCAAAGTATGTGGAATGTAAGAAAAATTCTAAAAAAGCAGTCGCGGTAGCTAGAGCTAAAGTACGAGACAAATTGTACAACTCACTAGAAAGTGCACAGGGACAAAATAACTTGTACCGACTGGCAAGAGCGAGAGAAAAGAGTGCAAGGGATATAGTACATGTTAAATGTATAAAAGATGAAGCAGGAAAGGTACTGACAAATGATGACGAAATAAAGAAGCGGTGGCAAGGATATTTTAAGAGATTGTTGAATGAGGAAAATGATTGGAGTGGAGAGTTGGCAGATGTACCAACGAGTCTAGGTGTGGTGCCAGAGGTGAGTATGGATGAGGTGAAAGAAGCAGTACAAGACATGAAGAATGGAAAAGCCGTTGGGCCGGATGGTATACCAGCGGAAGTATGGAAGTTTTTAAAAGTGGATGGATGGATGTGGCTGACTTTGTTCTGCAATAAGTTGCTGCGAGAAGAGGTGATACCTGATGAATGGTGCAACAGTTCACTGGTGCCCATCTATAAAAACAAAGGTGATGTACAGGATTGCAGCAGCTATCGGGGAATAAAGCTTATGTCACATAGCATGAAGATTTGGGAAAAGGTGATAGCGAGAAGAATGAGAAAGGAGAGTGAGGTGACACAGAACCAGTTCGGGTTTATGCCGGGACGAGGAACAACGGACGCCATATTCGCATTACGTCAACTGTGTGAAAAATATAGACGTGCGCACAAGAACTTGCACATGGTGTTCATTGACCTGGAGAAGGCGTATGATCGCGTACCCCGAGAGGTTCTGTGGTGGGCGTTAAAGAAAAAAAGAGTGCCAGAGAAATACATTCGGTTGATGCGATCGATGTATGGAAGAGCCAGTACTCACGTACGGTGCGAGTCGGGGGTGACGGACATGTTCAGTGTGGCGGTGGGCCTACACCAGGGATCGGCTTTAAGCCCTTACCTGTTCCTTCTGATAATGGATGCCTTAACATCAGACATACAGGAGGAGGCACCCTGGTGTATGTTGTTTGCTGACGACATTGTTCTTGTCGGAGAAAATGCTTCCGAGATCCAGGGCAGACTGGAGGAATGGCGGGAGAGACTGGAAAGTGTAGGATTTAGAATCAGCAGAGCAAAGACCGAACACTTATTCTGCGACTTCGGTGGTGCATCCAGTTTTTCGCACATAGCCTTAAATGGTGTATCCCTTCCAGTCTGCTCCGACTTCAGGTATCTCGGATCATTAATACAAAATGACGGCGACATTGACCGGGACGTGAAGAACAGGATAAATGCGGGATGGATAAAATGGAGACAGGTCTCATCAACCACATGTGATCCGCGAATGCCCCTTAGGTTGAAAGGGAAGATCTATAAGACCATCATAAGACCTGTCGTGCTGTATGGTTCGGAGTGTTGGGCAACAAAGGAGACGGATGAAAGAAGAGTGCATGTGGCAGAGATGAGAATGTTAAGATGGATGTGTGGTGTAACTAGAATGGACAAGATTAGGAATGAGTATATAAGAGGAAGTCTGAAAGTAGCGCCGGTCATAGAGAGACTGAGAAGCAATAGGTTGGAGTGGTATGGGCATGTGATGAGAAGGAATGAAAGGCATATTACAAGGAAAGTGATGAGTATGAATGTGGAGGGATGTAGGGGTAGGGGACGACCCAAGAAGGTATGGATGGATTGCGTGAGAAAGGATATGTGTGTGAAAGGTGTGAGTACTGAGATGACGACTGACAGAGATGAATGGAAGAAGAAAACATGTTGTGCCGACCCCACTTAGAGTGGGATAAGGGCAGGAGGAAGATGATGAGTTTATAATTTTCGATTTATTTACATATGGGCGAGCGAGTTTTCCCGAAACCAGAATTAGCACTGTTTTATAAAAACAACATGTGCATAAATTTTTTATTAAAATGGCAAAATAATGACAACAAAGTAAAGTTTTTTACTACTGGTCAAATAAATGTTGTATGGAAATTAATGATAATGTTTAACCTTAATTGGAAAATACTACAATTTCCCCAAAATTTTTTTTTTTTTAATTGTAGTGTCTCTTCTGTAGGCACTGAAATTTGGTAAACACTGAAATTCCATTTTGACAGGGACATAACTTTGTTTAAATTCTGTGGGACTAAAAATTTGAGTTCAAATTGGCGAAAAACGACCAAATAAGCAACCAAAACCATTGAAGCTACATAATAGAACTGATGAATATAAATGAAGCTATATTATTATTATTATTAGTTTATCATGCAATTTTCATATAAATTATTCAGTTACAAAAATATGTACTTAGCTCTCCAAAGCAAGACCTGTAAAAAAATAATTTTACAAATACTAAAATCTGCTTAAGATTCTTAATATGTAAATAATATCTTGAAACAAAAAACAACAAGTTGATCCCACTTATGTTAATGAACTTTGGACTTTAATTTATTTGTAATGAAATTCAGTAGTATGTGTTACGAATTTTTCTTATCCAACTAGCACACAAGCTATCGAAACAGATATTTGTATAGGTAATGGTTGTATATCTATCATATAAATCCACAGAGGCTCAAGAGGCAGAAATTATGCCACCTTGGCATTTTAATAAGTAGGTATACAATAAATGTAAAAAAGAGTTTAACTCTTAGGTATTTCTACAGCTTGTGTTATTTAAGTTTAGCAGTATGTTAGCAGCTTAATAGCCAAATACAAATAGATGATAATATATAGTAATAGTGTCATAGATAACCTAACGTCTATTTGTCTTCTGTCTGGATAGAAGTCAAAAGGAAAATGCTAATGGTACTATATAAAATTGTAATATCACGTCATATTTCCGCACCGGTACAGGCTCATGAGTGCCGGCCAGCGTAAATTCGTCATGGCGCGGGCGCTCTAAGCGCGTGGTGGGTTCGCAAAGAAAAGAACGTGTGTCGGCATCGTGAGCTAGTATGGGATGTCGGGCTACTAGTGTCAGCCAGCGCTGCAGCGCTGCACGTCGCCGCTGCAGAAAGCGAGCACTGCCACCACCTACGACCATCCGTTTGGGAGGCAGATGGCATACCACTCTGGAAAAATATAATTTATAGCTTAATTGTCAATATATTTGTCATTTAATCCCTGTTTTAGGTGTTAAAAAAATATTTATTGCTGGCTATTTTATTGTAGACTCATATGTTTTTAGAATTAAATATGATATATTAGTCAGTTTTTATTTATCATATGTAAATTCTTTAAAGGTAAAAAGCGCGAGACGAACTAAGTGTTTTTGTGAAGATCAAAAGTCAAAGCAGCCTGAGCCGCCGTCGTATGTTTTATCTAAACCACTTGAACCGGGGTGCGGCCCTAGCTGTCCTTGTTTTGCCCCGCTTTGCCCCCTCTCCAGTTTTGGCGCTCATACAAAGAAGATTGATTTGAGTTTAGGTTAAATACAACCGTCACATTGAGCGGTCATGGGTGGGAAAAGAGAGCACTTACATCCTTTCTTCACGCACTCGTCATCAGTCCCGCTCGCCACAAGTAAATCGATTCTTTGTCCTCGTCTTTTCAAATGTACTAATTTACGTTCCATTCCATTCTCTTTCATCGGCCTTTTTTATAGTCCACTGCAGCAGGGGTTGAGGCCTCCCCTCAAGATGAGGAGGCTTGGAGCTTAAATCCACCACGCTGCTCCAATGCGGGTTAGCGGATTGTAACGACCGCCATCTATTGACAGCTACCGGGACCGACTCCTTAACGTGCCCTCCGAAGCACGGAGTCAGTGATAGTTGTGTACTTAAGTCAGAAAAACTCATTGGTACACGCCCAGATTCGAACCACGACCACAGGGCCTTATAGATTTGAAACAGGTTCACTGCATTTGGGCTATCACAGCACGATACGACTAATTTATGTTATCAATTTTAAATTTTATTCAAGCAAACATATCTTTCATGAAATGCATGAAACACAATATCAATATATTCTAACTTCTCTTTTAGCTACATACACCATCACTCATCAATAACTCATCATTGGATACACACCATATGCCATATTTAGGTGTATTATCGGCCACTGTTATCACACTTCCCACTCGGAGCAAGGTTAAATTACAAAACATTATGATATTTTTTTTCAATATAAATCCTTCTTACTTTATTCAATACAATGATAAATGTATATTGAGTAATGGCCATACCAAGGCGAAAAGCAGGAGGCGCTTCACGAATTTCGATTTTCCTATGTCACATAAAATTCTTTGCATGTGTGCATGTGTGCTTGTGATGATTTAACTTAAAAAGTATTTGTCAGATTTCAATCAAATCTTTCTTCAAATGTTTTTTATGATTCTATTAATAATACAGGCCACTGAACTTTGAATGTAGGCAGACTAGAAGCCGCACACTTGCTATACTCAACTACTCAAAGCCAACAAATTTTGTCAACTTAAATTATTCTAAAAAAAATTATATCTGTATTTGCCTTTCATTCAGTAGTGTGTAACTAGTTGTGACGGGTAATACACAAAGGCCTAGACACAACACAAACATCTAGGTAACCAGTCATGTCGGTCATAAATGTTCCACCTGTCTCTCCCTTGCTCATCCTATGACTCAAATGTAATTACTTTGGTTCTCTAACTAAATAGCCAGCATTACCCCTCTATTGAACTAATTCAAAGCTCGGTGAGTATAGGTTGTGTTTTATGGTTGTAAACCACCTGAGGGTGCTGCTATAATTCTTTGTAAAAACTGAGAAGGCGTTTTTTGCATTATAAAGGTGTCACTTCAGAAGTACTTAGAACATGTTGTTAGATAGGTTTTACGGTTATAAGCTACCAGAGGGCGCTGCAATAGATACGTTTCTCTAAAACGGCTGAGCCGGTCTTAATTTAATTTTTCGCGTTATAAGGGTAGGTGTCACTTAAGAGCAGATTATTAGATAAATCTTGCGATTATGAACCACCAAGGGTGCTGCAGTAGACATATTTTTTTTAATAAATAGCTAAGCCGATTTTCATGTGGTTTTCTGCATTACATAAGTTGAGTTTTATGGTTATGAAGCACCAGGGGGCGCTGCAGTAGTTGTGTTTCTTTATAACGGCCAGGCCGATTTTGGTGCGGTTTTTTGCATATCAGCGCAGAGCAGAGATATTATATATTATATGTTATATTCTTAAGGCATAATATACGTACCTGTATGGATATTTTGCAGACAGGACATCATAAAGTTGTACGAACTCGTTGTATCTCCTAGTAACAGTTGTGCCGTGTCTTCTAGAACTAATGTAGTATTCACAGTGTTTCAGTATCAGCCCTTTTCTTTCAGGAACCAAGTCAACGGTGACAGTATCTGTATTTTCTAAACTCTCAAATGTAATTTCGTCACTATCAGCCATTTGTATATATTTTTATGTATATGCTGAAAATTAATTATAAACATACAATTAGAAAAAGTTATAATTTATTATATTTAACAAAGTTTGCCCAAAGCCATGCCTATGTGGGTAATATACAACATTCCTATAAATTATACATTTGATGCTGTTCCCACTGTACTACCACTTTTTTGCAATTTTTTATACATAACTTTAATTTATACAAGCGATTGCTTGCAACTTTGCATGCTTTTTATAATATCTACGTTTATTTAAGTTTACGTAGGGACCTTAAATATGTTTGGAATAAAAAGTAGCCTATAATGTTCTTTAAAAACCCTTCTGCTTATCAGTGATAATCCTGTCAAAATCGAGTCAAGTGTTTTATTACTTACAACAGACAAACAGACAAAAATTACGTGATACGTTTGGGTTTTGGTTCTGTGAAAATCACAGACATTTGACAAATGAAACTTTTTTATCTTTCCTTGGAGACACTTTCATACTTCTGTGTTCCTAATAATAGCAGTAATGGCAACACAATTTTATCTATTTAAAATTGAGATTTACAACAAAATTGATTCAGTGGTTTTTGAATTAAGATTGTACAAATAAACATCTATAAACAAACAAAAATATCTATTTTGGCTTCAGGGATGTCCAGTCAATATGATTGTTGTCTATATGTTATAAAATAAACCATGCTTTATAATTGTCATTTTAAAGTAAAAACAAATCAATACATAAGTTTATTTTTGTTATTTACTGAATTCTAAAAGTTAATTGGTGTTATGACTAAAATGCAAAAGACATTAGCATAGTGACATCATAGCCCAAAAGAATTCTACACTTGACCAAATAAAGTTCTTAAGATGATCTATGATATATGGCAACCAGTTTTGGCTGAACACATTCATTGCCTTGTATTCAAATTAAGTAATTTTAAAAGTCACATATAATATGTTGGCATTATTTTATAATGCAAATTAAATGTACTTTAAATATATTTATCCATACAAATTACAAAATATTGTAATTTTAACAGCCAACAAAACATAATATAATACCTACACAAACTTTCAGGGTTTTACACTTTTTTTCTGGGCAGTTAATAATTGAATATCTAGTTATTTATGTGTACTACAATAATGTCAAATACAGATTTAAAATTTAATGATAAATTTTAAATTCTAAAATTTACAAATATTACATTGGAAATGCTGTCATTTCACATGTTATAACAGTCATGTATCATGTATCATGAATCATCAAGCAACAATATTATTGTTGTTACGCCTGACAAAAAAAAGAGAACCATGAGTACGCATTTGCAATGGCAAGATAACATGTAATCAGGTATGGGTTTCCAAAACTACCACCTTAAAAGTATTAACTACAGAACCAAAAATCGCAGATTTGATTCCTGCCCAAGAGAAATATTTGTGTGCAAATATTTAAGTCTATTTATTCCAGGTCTGGGTGTAAAAATATCTATTGTCTAGTACGCACAATACAAGCTTTGCTTAGTTTGGGACTAGATGGTGGTGCGTGGAATGTCTCAGATATTATTATTTATAACTAGCGACCGCCCGCAGCTTCGCTTGTGTAGACTACAAATTCCTGTTATAGGTACTATTAACGTTCGAGATGGTTTATACGTACTTTTTGCTGGAACCAATTATGGTCACACCCATTCAAACTTTCAATCTTCATTCCCCTTCCACCCTTCAAAAAACCGATACAATTTTTCATCTCCCGTTTCCGACTCTTAAAATGTGAAAATCTAAAAACCCTGAAACACGTCATTATTTAAGTCCCTCCATTCCCATCCTTAAGTTTGAAATTTCTAAAAAAGCCTTTCTTAACTTTATAATGCTCACGTTATAAAATAAACTTATGTTCCAAATTTAAGCTTCCTAGACTTAGTACTTTCGGCTGTACGTTGCTAGATCAGTGAGGACAACCGACAGACAGATAGACAGACAAACAAACACAAAAAGTAGCTTATGACACTCTTGACAACCTTCTTTCACGTCTGCAAAGTTTCATTAAAATCTGTTCAGTCGTATTGGAAATTAGCTCGAATAGATAAAATTGAATTGAATAGACACATAGATGTACAGACAAACAGACGGACAAAAAGTAGCTAATCTCAAATCTCTTCACAACCTTCTTTCCCGTCTGCAAAGTTTCCTTAAAATCTGTTCAGCCGTTTTGGATATTAGCTCAAATAGACAGATACACGTACAGACAGACAGACGGACAAAAAGCAACATTTGTAAGTTTTAACGACCTTCTTTTCATATTCATTGATGTTTCATTTAAATAGGTTTAGACATATGGACGTACAGACAGACATACAAAAAGTTCTGTATGTCACATATGGAAAGGGTGTAGTCAAAAGATTACATCCTGTTATATGTGTAAAGTTTCATCAAAATCGGTTAAGCCGTTTTGGCCGAAGCCGATTTGCTCGAATAGACAGACAGTTCGTTTTCATGTATATAGCCTACAACTCTCCGCTAGAATCAGGCTATCGAAGGCAAAAAGAGTTTTTCAAATCCGACTGGTAGCTTCAGAGATTAACAAATTCAAACAAACAAACGAACGAACGAACCAACCAACCAGCCAACCAACCAACCAACCAACCAACCAACCAACCAACTAACCAACCAACCAACAAACAAACAAACAAACAATCAATCATCAAATCAATCAGCGCGCGCGACGGAAGCTCTCAAAAGGAATAATTTTTCCCGTTTTTGCAACATTTTTCATTGATGCTCCACTCCTATTGGTCGTAGCGTGATGTAGTATAGCCTATAGCCTTCCTCGATAAATGGACTATCCAACACAAAAATAATTTTTCAATTTGAAAGAGTAGTTCCTGAGATTTGCGCGATTAAACAAACAAACAAACAAACGAACGAACCAACCAACCAACTAACCAACAACCAACCAACCAACCAACAAACAAACAATCGATCAATCAATCAATCAATCTCAATCAATCAATCAAACAAACAAACTCTTCAGCTTTATAATAAGTATTTCTATTATATAGATTAATAGATAATAAGATAATAAGAAAATAAGATATTACTAAAAACCGTATCAAAGTCTATTGGTTTGGAAGTAAAAAGTTAACGAACAGAGGCAGACAGCGAATTTATTTTCTCCCGCTATAGTTTTTAAATTCCAGTAAAAACTGTTAAGATATTAATTCAAATTGTATGATGTAAAGGGCAATTATAATATGCATGAAATGCTTAAGACAACTACCATATTTAATTTGATAAGGATTAATATCACGTTTAAAAAACATCTTCGCAAATAGCACATTATGTTAGAACAAACTTGATTGTCATAAAAAAGGTTATAGTAAGTTAACCTTAAAAGATACACATATGCTGTTGCAGACTTTTGGTTAGAACTTTTAAAGGGGTACAATTCCATAATACATGATTTTTGCTTAACATCAACCGTTTACGCAGCACGTGCGACGGAAGCTCTCAAAAGGAATAATTTTTCCCGTTTTTGCAACATTTTTCATTGATGCTCCACTCCTATTGGTCGTAGCGTGATGTAGTATAGCCTATAGCCTTCCTCGATAAATGGACTATCCAACAAAAAAATAATTTTTCAATTCGAACCAGTAGTTCCTGAGATTTGCGCGTTCAAACAAACAAACAAACTCTTCAGCTTTATAATATTAGTATAGATTTAGAGCAGGGCGTCGATCCAAGGTCGCAAAACCAACTTTTAGAACTTTTTATTAATGCAGAAATGTGAAACAACAAAAAATAAAAAATATGTGCCTGTTACAAAGGCATTATTATCACTAAAATGTTAGAAACTAACAGCAAATTACTTTTACAATGTTCATCTTTTGGGTGGCTTGTTGCTCTGCTCTACTTTTGCTCCTCGCATTAATCTAAGCAGGCTTAGCCTAACATAAATCTATCAGTTAAGAAATGGTGGCCAATCAACCTGTCTTGGCCAATTTTGAATGGATGGAACAGCTTCTGGGTGGCTTGTTATTCTTCTAATTACTAACTATTACCAGATATTAAAAGGGTGGTAGTTTTGGAAAGCGAACCCTGGAATAATTTCGTTGAAATTTTTTTCTTGGTTCAGATTCTTTTACAAAAATTTAAATCAAATAAGTTATTTGACAATATCTAACATTTTATAAATTGTTTGTAATATTTTTAATGTCCGATGTTCATTAGAGACTTTAGTTAGGTACTTTCTTATTATTTAACAGAATAGCATGGTTTATTCCATTGAGGTCAAAAGTGGCCTCGACCTCCATAAACATACTTTACATATAAATCAATATAAATTGTTAATTCCATAGCAAAATAAACTCTTATCTTTTTCTATTTCAAAGTGCAGTATTTTTTTTTTTTTGATGTTTTAATAGGTAATGTAATAAATGGGAAATTTATTTTGAAAATATCCGATTTTCATAAGAAGCAAATTTTTCTTTTGCAATAAATATATAAACAAAACAAGAATCCATTTTTAATTGTATTTTAAATTAATATTACGTATGTATTGTACTTACTTAAGTTTACATAAAACTTCGTGAGTTTGAAGTTAAAGTTTACAGTTAGCAAGACGTATGTCGTCGTACGTGTCAATCTCCAAACTTTCTAAAGTTGAAACTTCTACTACAGAACAACTAGAAATAAAGTGGAAATGAAATAAAATTTTAATTTATAGTTATTTAAAAAAAAAAACATTGTTATATAGTAATAAACCAAAAGCTGCTGTCAAAAAAATTTACTAGGACAAATAAGTCTTAGAAATAACCACACGAATTAGGTAACTAAAATCATAAAATCACAGAAACATAAAATGTCTATGACTAGGGATGCGACGATATATCAAAATATCGATATTATACGCATAGAAATATCTATATTTATATCGATATTTAAAAGTATGATATATCGAACATCATCGATATTTACTTAGTTCCGATATTTATATCGGTAAATATATCGATATTAAATACATTTTGCATCGTTAAATGATATTTGATGTTGAGAAACCTTTATAGAAAGTGTAATTCATTGCAAATTTTATTATTAGAAACTTTACTCAAAAAGACATGGGTATTACATATGGAAATGAATCCAAAACAGGGTTGTACTGATCTTATTTCAAAAATATGTACTGGTTTTATTTCTTTATTACAAGATGTGTATATAACTGTTTTTTTTAATAATCCTAAGATAATTGTTTTAAAAAACGTAATTTATAAATTATGTATACCGTTAAATCATACGTTTTCATGGTATCCGGTGGGTGCGACCACGTTATTTAATTTCGAAAGTCAGACAATATAAAAACACCTATAAAAATCTTTATCAAATTAACATTTCCATAAACTTCATATTCTGTACTAATAATTAAGTAAGATCAAACCACAAATTTTAAATAATTATAACGTTATATAGGGAGATACATGTTTGAGGACCGAAACTTGTCTTTACCGCCTTTTGAAAGAAAATAGTCTATGTATAGATGTCTAACTCAATCTAGTGATTCCCCCCACCCGCGAATGACGGGCAAGTCTTCCATTGTGCCCGGAGTAATGCCTGTCCGTGGAGATTGTGGTAGAGGTGTGTTGTTTTTTCAACGCAGCAAGTGTTACACAAACTTGGTTAAAAGTGCTGTCCTTTTTGTTTTTTTTGTCCTTTTCTTGTCCTTACCACTTTTAATGCGTCTTTACCATTTACACTATTTGACCTTCTATATATATTTCTAATCCTTACGTTCATATAAAAAAAAGTTTTCTTTGATAGCCTAGTTGTAGGTTTTCTACCACCTATTATTTAACTTTATAATATTTTGTAGGTATATTCGTGTTTTACTCGTTTTTGACGTGTTTTTGCCAGTTAATTGTTGCTAACCATTTCTCGAATACATGAACATAATGAATGCACTATGGCTTAATAGTTTTGCAAAATACATCTATTACCCATAATGCAGTCTAAATAGCCTGTTGTCTGAATGTTGTTACGAAATTGCTAAGTATCCGTGTTTCAGACAAATAACTACATGTGAATTTTTTTATCGCTTTCACTTTTCATGTACGGGAGGCATTGTAAAATATTTTTTTATATCGATATATATTTCGATATTACCGGCTTAAAACGGTCGATATATCGAATATCGATATTCTCCTGCTTTCGATATTTATATTGATATAAATATCGATATTAAATATTTTCATCCCTATCTATGACCCAGGATAGGAGCAGTGGTGTAAAACTCTGCTATATTTTAAAAACATGCTTCAGACTACAAACTATATTATTTTAATAGCATGTTTATTTGTATGCTATGCTATAGCATAACACGCGGGAATGCTTAGCGCGAGAATATCTACCACGACTGTTTAGTCTGCTACAGCCACAGACAAGTCAACCTTATAGACCATGCTTTGACAGGGAGTAGCATTCGCCAAGGCTATGTAGTGACACTACATAACTACGTCAATAGTGAGCCGTCAGTTGGAAGCACGTTGGAAGCCATTAAATTGTCAATTTTGAACGAGCCGATGAAAACTAGCCGACCTCCCCCCGCTCCCCGCCACTTTTTGGCGATTTCGTTTTCGTACTGACGTTTATTAAAGCGCGGTCTATAGGTTGACTGGTCTGTGGCTACAGCACTCGGCACGCGATCGCACCTCGTTCGTTCGCTGCATCGGGCGGCGGTTACATGTTGTCGACCGACAGCTGCGCAAATGCTAAATTGCTAAATTTGCTAATCAGTCAGCGCGCAATCGCGTTCGTTGTAGGACGTGCTTCGTGGTGCTGATCGCATCGCTTTATCGGTAAAACAAGACTGCGGGATCGCGTCGTGCCATTTAATAGCACCAAGAGGCAATCAATATAATATACTAAATTCGTTGGGCTTAAATAACGCGTTTTAAATAATGCTTTATGCTATATTACGAGAATCACCCCCACAAAATTGCAATCGACTATTTTCTGACGCGTTCGGCCATTCTCGTTTAGTTTTCGTGCGCCGTACAATGCATAGGTATGATATCTTCGCGTCTAGTACCTGCTAGTACCTTAGGTAAAACATATAAGTATCCACGTTGTAACCACAAGAGTAATCACATGCGTGGTTGGGCTGAAAGTGAGATGATGTGTACTGGGCTGAGACTGACCTAGAGTTCCTGAGTTCCTGATAACGAGAGTCCCGGGAATGGCGAGAGCCATCCCGGCCTGTACCGGTTCCGTGTGAGCTGATCAGAACAGTGCTAGATTAAGTTGTCACTCTACACTGATAGTTATTTGTCTGATTTGCACGTTTAGTTCACAAGCTTTGTGTGACACACTGACACACTTTACGCGTACCGTTCGCGATGCTTACTCCGCGAGACCTTCTTGGAAGGTATATGATCCGGCTGTTCGGTACTGTGGTTATGGAATGAGTTTTCCCTTTAAATTAATAACTGTCGCCGATCCGTTGCGTTCGGCGGCCATATAGTGAGTGACACCGGCGCTGGCGCGCGCTCGGTCAAAGAGCAAAATGAATGAATATGAGAACGTCAAGTCATGAATAAATGGCTTGAACACACGTAAAAAAAAATGTCATCTGGACACATCGATCTGGACATGATACTTTGATATTCCGAAATTTCGTTATTCAAAAAAAAATGAGCGAGTAGTCTTTTTCTAGGCTTTAGCTTCTTAATACCTTCAACAAACGTAGGTAGGTACTTACTTAAGTAATGTTGTTGAAACGAAAGTAATGTTAAAATTGTATCAACTTACTTTTTATTTTGAAAGTGACCTTCTTCTATGAGATTTCTTCGTGTTATATAAAATGCGCCTGTTTCTAGAAATTCTCCCTTCAAATCTTGTCGTCTTGGTCTTGAGCGTGGATTAAAATTTTGTGGTTCCACTTTTCCGTCCAATTTCCTCCAACGTAGTTTGTAACTCCTAGAATAGAATTTTGCCAGAGAATCTCAAAATTAACACATAATAACGTATAACGTATAATATATACCTACATCATAACAATGTCTGGGCCCCAATTAATTATTGTAACAATAGGTACTACTCCATAAAAGAATGTACCTACCTGTCATAAAAAGTTAGGTATAGGTAAAAGTACCTACCTACTTTTAATAAATTATACCTCGTAACTGAAAACACGCAATCTAATGCTTTTGGAAGCGTTAGTAGTTTTATGGCAGCACGAAGAGTTGTTGCTCTTGTAAAAGGTGAAGTAGCTTGCAGCAATACTAAAGTACTAGCGCTTGGTCTGCTCGCTAGAAATTCAGCAGCGCCCCAAATAGAAGGAGAGTAATCGTATGCAGTGATCTTACTGCGATGAAAGAGGATTGCTCCATCTAAAATACAATTCTAAGATGAAATCTCTGCCGATTTTATGAAGACGAGGATAAATACGTGTGATAAACAAAGAAATCACGTGGAAAAATCAGTGGTAGTTGTCCGAGACAGTGGACTGTTAATGAAAGAAACACGTAAAATTAAAATGCAAGAAATACTAACTCCGTAACGCTTCAAGTGCTATAAGAGGGTGATCGGTAGATACGGCGACATCTTGTAATCCAGCAAGGCGTGCCGTCTGTATAGCGTAAGATAATAAACTTTTGCCACCTATTTTTTGTAAATTCTTCAGTTTTATACCTTTAGATCCTCCACGAGCTAATATCAAAGCCACCGTGTCGCCTTGTAGGTAATTTATTTTAATAGACCTGGTAAACATTATCATGCAGGTATCATGTATCAACCATAAAATTGTTTTACCTATGAACATATAATATCTCCGTTTGAACGCTATCTTTAAACGCTCCGTAAAAAATTATCAGACTGGAATATATTAAGTATATACATATAAGTAAAATGAACTCACAGAAGTAAGAAGAAAACAGCTCGCATGGTTATCTTTACTACAAAAAATTTAACTATCTATCACACCGAAACAGGCGGATGTCACTGGTTGCCTGAGGCCGACGCATCTCATTGACACTTCCGTTTTATTTCCCACTACTCGCATAGGATACAGGATACCTAACAAATTAGATTCTGTTTTTGTTAAGCATACGTAAACTCGTAGACACATTCGATGGCGTTGTAATGTCTACCAATGTGTCTACTTTCTAAGTTTATAGAATGGTTTACAGACATTGAAAACGTTTGTTACATCGGTTTCAATTTTTAGGGTTCGACACGGGTTCGGTAACCGAACGGTACCAGCGGGATTCCTATTACTGAGGCTCCGCTGTCCGTCCGTCCGTTCGTATGTCTTAGGGTCTCAGGCTGCATCGTTTAAACCGTAATGGTATAGACACTTGAAATCACAGGGCGTGCGCATTACTATCGCCACTCTAAAACGAATAATAAAAGTAAAATAAAGTTGAAAATTAAAGGGGGTCCCCACATAAGAAACATGTTTTTTTATTATATCGTACGGTGGCACGGATCCCTTCGTGTGCGAGTCGGATTCGCACTTAGCTAGTTTTTCATATTGAAGACAATGAGTTAGTCATTATCATTGCGTATCTTTGAGTACCTGACTAATATATATGAAACAATAATAATCTATAAACAAAATCAAAATCTGTTGAAAAATTAAGATCTTTTATGCTTCGATTATACCCATCCTAGCCATCGATTCTAACGAATATTATAAATCACCGGTTAAGAAACAGATGAACGTCAGAAGGTATGTTGTTGCCACAGTAACTTAATTATGATTAATTGATACACTGTTCTGATTGTAACTTTAAATCAATATCAAATAGGTGTGGTTGGATGTACCTACTACTATTTACCATACACCAAATTGTGGCATGAAACATACAAATATTTGTGTATATGATCATGTCTTTTGTTCTGTGTCTAGGTGTAAAAATATTATTAAAAAAAGAAAATTTAAGTAGGTATCTATACCAGTTGTCTATTATTACCCCATAATACAAGCATAATACTTGCTTACTTTGGGACTAGATGACGTCGTGTGGGATGTCCGAGGTGTTATTATAAAAATTAATTATTTGCATTTTTATTAATTTAATTAGTATTCATAATTTTTATTATATTTATTTAATATACAGAAGGGCTAAAATTTAAAAATATTCCTATACTATTGGATATTCACTGCTTCAATATCTAGGAGTTTTTTTTTTAAAATGGTATATGTAATGACATATTTTTGAGTAATTTTTTAGAAAAACTTCTTTTGCTTGTTGCTTTTTTGCTTGGAAAGTAAAATGTGAAGAAACACTGACACATATGATGTACTTATTTCATTTGTTTGTGCATTTCATTGCAACCTATTTCATCTGTATGCAGATTCGGCCCTCACATAGGTATAATAATCATACTCTTTGGACCTCAAAAAATTTAAGATAAAACCGGGCTTTATGGCGCTTGCTTGAGGCCTACTCTAATGTTAACTCTATGGTCAATTTGGATATTTTAGGGATATTTAGGGATATTTAGGGATATTAAATACGTAGATGCGAATGAAGTAGTACCTACGTAGGTTTGCGGAAAAAGCGGGAAAAAGACGTAGATTTGGCAATGCTGAGGTCACGTGACCCTATACGTTATGGTCATAATCAGGCGTAACAATCTTAGAATCTCAATCAATCTAGAAATAGCATTACGGTAATTTAGTTTCAATAAGTATGTTATAAATATGTTTAGTTTTAATAACTTAAAATTACATCGAGATCTTCAAATTTGCTTATAATAAAGTTCTTTTTTCAATTTAATAGCATTAAAATTTGGTTGGTTGTCAGAACATCACCCAGTGTAATTGATATAAACTCCTATGATTCTATATTATGTAATTATATGTAGTTTTCCTTAAAATGACACAAGAAGTAAACTACTCCACTTGCGACAATTTGAAAAATCTCCTAATCAAGCAGTCGTTAATCAGTGGCATAGAATAATTTTAAATTTATGGAATTGTTAATATGGCGTCATATCCGGTCTTTTCAATCACCAATTTAAAAAGTTAAACATTTGTAAATACAAATAATGAAATTAGTTTCTTATTTCCAACCATATTTCGATCGGAATCATAAAAACGGTATGTTAGAAAAAGTGGTCCTATTCAATTTACTACTGTGTTACTAAAAAAATAGACACGTATGTATCACAAAAGATTGCATAATATTTGGCAGATAGTTAAAAAATCATTTGGTATAATTTTTTTCGCGTTTGTTGGTAGGTCATAGATGTCACTGAGAGATAATAAAAATAGCACTAAGGAAAATTGGTATCATTGATTTGCATTGTGTTTGCATGTAATGAACGTTTTTTTTTTCGATTTAGCATAACATAGCATTTTTTTAATATCTCAGGTGGCTGGCTGTATTTAACTTATTATTTTTACTATTTCACGTTAGATGGCTCTGTATTTAGTTCCAAAAATCGCGTAGTGAGGCACTATTATCGCATTTTCTCTTTTTACGGCGAAGTTATATCTCTATTAAAACCTCAGAATAATGACTGAAGTATAGAAGGCAGTCTTGTATTTACGTATATTTGTTTCATTTTTCACATGTTTTCCACATGGTGAATTTCAGTGCGAGTGAAAAAGATGTAAGTACATACAGGTGAGATTTTACTGATCAGCCAAAATGTTCCTAGATGTTAGGTATCACCAATACACCTTATTACGTAAATAAAAATATAGGTCAAATATTTATAATCAATAAAAATATCCTAAATATTTTTAAATAAAATTTGGCTACCTTCTGCTTACACTCTACCCACACGTGCCGCGCGCCAGCTGATTCCCACCCTTTTCGTAGCGTGCCCCCCTTCCGCACTCAATGACCTCAGCTCAGTCAGCCACGCGATTCTGTATCGGACGGCGCAAGTCATCCGCGCTTCAATAATGTATACAAATCGCGAATATTATGAAATGATGAAATGTTACATTTTAGTGGACAAACTTTACGCGGCGACCAAAGACTGTATGAAGAAATAAGCCTGCCTCAGCTTCGCAATCAAGGTTTACACAATGCCACGGTACCGAACTGTCAAACTATTTGGAAGTGCGAATCAGTGCAAATGTTTGGGCCGGGGTTATCGGTGATAAAATATTAGGGCCCTATTTCATAGAGGGCAGACTGACCGGAATCACGTATCTTCAAATGTTACATACAGTAATATCTGATTTTATGGACGACGACGTCGCGCTCGCAATAATAGCACATCGCGAGTTTTATTTTCAACACTATGGTGCACCATTTGTTAAAGTAGGTAATTTTTTTTATATGGTAAGTGGATTTTAACTCCATTTTTTAATGATTGTACATAAGTTGATTCAAATTTTTTAAATACGCCTGATTGCGAAAGGAAAAAGGACAATTGTTAATCAATTATCGAATGTACGAGTACATTGATCAAAGTAGATTAGGTATGTACCTATTCATTTTTTCAATTTCATTTATTTCGATTCGATTTTAATCGCAAATAATAACTACAACAAGCCTTTTGCAATTTGACGGTCCTAAGCCCGATAAGTATGATGAAGGGAAAATTTGCAACATAAGGAGCCGCATTTCTGAAACTCATTGATGATGTCATCAATTTCAATCGTTCCCTAGGCCTTGTCAAACCAAAATTTTCAAGAGAGTTTTTTACGACTGAGTAGGAGCCTTCATAAATGAGATCATTCGATAATCATGAATTTTCAAAAATACGACGTGCTAGTATTATCTATGGTGCTATACTGCGAGTGCAAAGCGAAAGGGCGGAGCTTGGGGAATGTGGGCGGGGCGCGTGCACGTGCACTGGCGTCCTCGTGATATGACTAGTAATATTGGTAGTTTTGGGAAAGGTTTACGTAGGCTTAACTGAATATTTTCCCATTGAACGATACTAAAAGGGAACAAGACGGCCAACGGATTTTTATCAAAGGTCATCATATTGAAGTTTGGCTGGTCATAAAAACCTCACCCTGTATATGCGGCTCGCTTCAACCTGCTTGTACCCCTTTCCAGGTGCCATTAGTCTGACTAGTCAGACGGACGCCAGACTGACGTTTGCATCAATTTATTAAAAATTTTGATAATTTATGAGTAAATTATTAAATAAACTGGTGCGATATAAATTCGCCACAAAATTGGCTTGTTTCGCAGTAAATTGCCACAATCGCAGTTCCTCAAAATCAAAAGAAAATAAAAGAATTTTGGTTCATCGGTAAGTACCAAATGCCTTTATTTTGCTTTTAACACTAATAAATGAACAATTTCATTATTACGTATTTTTAAACAATAGCCTACAATACACTGAAATTATTAAAATTACTAAACTGTGATAAAACAGCTTAAAAGAAGTAAAAAATAATTTCATTTCATAATTACGTTATAGAGATTGACACCATATGTTTGTTTATATCGATATTTTCTATCGACATCTTGTTAATGTACCGTGGAAGCGTATTACTTGATACAGTATGTTAACATGAGACATAATCAACCGTTTGTAAAAATATTTTTCCTAAAATTTGCAATGGCACCACTGTAGTAGTTTGTGTCCCATGTGTTAGTGGTTAGAGCTGTGTTCTAGATTTTAACTGGAGAAATTTGATAAACGTAAGCATTTTCTTATAATTATGACTAAATGTTATGGTACCAAATAGATAACAATAAAAGGTGGTTGAAACTTAGATCGGGAATTCAAAATTTACGAACATTTTTTTCCCTATCTGCAATTAACGTATCTTCAAGTTAATCAAGATTAGTTTAAAGTGTTTTTCATAAATATTTTTTCGTGATGTCATTATTTTTGTTTTTTGTAAATAATTGTATTTTGTTGGTAACTAGAGACATGTGTCTCAAGTTACAATCAGTGTCTCAAGTTTTATGATGTCTCATCTTACAATCGCTGTCTCATTTTTGATTCATATGAAAAATAAGAAATAATATTAAAAGCAAAAACGTATATGTTTTTCCTGATGTAGATGACATTATGGTCATTAAGAGACATAACGTAATAAAATGTGTTCGACCCATACAGGAAAAAAGGGCCGTTACATGTTCTAACTCTTTTTTTATACTTAAATTTAATTTGTAATAACTAAATTAACCCAATTTGATATAAGTGTTTGAATAAACGCTTTAAATTCTAACGGACCGACTTAAAAGACTGTACTGATACTGTGAAATTAGGTAAAAATGTGTAGCATACTCGAGACTGAATGATAACATGAGAATCGTCTCAAGTTTGCCCCGTATTGATAAACTTTATTATTATTTTTTTTTTAAATAGAGTTTTGGATTTGTAATCACTTTTATATGCTGTTTTTAATTACAATAAAACTTGAAATTTATATGAATATATTAGTTACGTTTTTACGACAATTTCAGATATTTTTTTTTTGTTAACGAAAAATTATTCGTTTTTATCTTTATAATTCACTATCAGATTACAAATGCTTGTGATCCCTACTGTGACAACCTTTGATTATGCCAATAAAAGTTACTTATTCGCCCTACAGACTTTTATTTAAGGGTTTCTTATTATTTAATTTTATTACGAAAATTACCTTGAATATGAATTTTTTTTTTAATTTAATTAAAAGTATATTTAATTTGATATTGTCTCAAGTAGAACCAGTAATGGCTAACTTGGTATAGTACGTGTTTTGAACCATTTCTCAAGTATACCACTGTATATTGGTAACATGAGACAAAAATATTTTGAAAAAAATTTCATGACAAACTTTTATTAACAATAGTTACGTTCAAATATATCCTTAAAGAATATCAAGACCTGTTTATTGTCAAAGTTTTACATAAATTATATGTGTTTATGTGGAGATTTTTATTCTTAAACTTTAAAACTGTCTCAAGTAATACGCTTCCACGGTACTAATTCGGCGTAATAATCTTCTCATAATAAAAAACCGGTCAAAGGCAAGTCCAACTCGTATAAACACGGTTCCGCATCAGAAACTATAAAATAATTATGTATAGAATTTTTTTCCAAATATACCGCTTCATTCCTCTGTAATGTGCTCTCAATCTCTGACATTGATCTCCTGGATTATTTTAGTTTATGTGCCTGCATGCTTGAAAAATAGAGTGCGTATATCTCACATTATATTAAATGCAATTTTATTTCAATGATTTCAGTTTCCGACAACGGCAATGAAAAGTTTGTGCCAAAGTTGTATATTCTAAGCTACTCCAGGTTCCACAATTAATAATTAGCAAATTCTTGTTGTAGATTTTCTTTGGATCTAGAGATACGAAGTGAATGGACAAAAGCCGTTAAAAGAGTAAACTAGACGCCAAGTAAACGGTCGTTTGATTTTAAATGAACATATAGGTTTTGCTTGTGCCAATGAGAGGAGCGAAGTAGACCGAAGAAACAAGCCACACAGAACGCTCAAGAAATTGTGATTAACCTATAGCACATGATTTATAAAATAATTTGTTGTATTGGCTGTTACGAAACTAGTAAAATTTTAAACTAACTATGGTACTTTTTTTGACACTTTATATTGTATGGTTTAAAAAGTTGTATATATTCATATTTCCCATAACACATCCTTTCATTTGATGTATCACAAAATGAATTTGATTTTTTTCTAATTTGCGTTCCGAAATGAGAATTGATTTATCGTTTAGAATTTCCTGTTATTAAAACTATGCATTTTTCATAACAAGTTTTTTTCATTTATGATGTCACATGATGAGTGCACTTACATACGTTTTTCTTAATTTGCCATCTAAAATTGATCTCCAATATCAAAATGGTTTATTAATTTTATACGTTCCTAATTGAGCCACAAAACATTTTAGTTGTACCAAAAAACAAGTTGTTCTTGTCTAATAGATTCACAGAAAATAGGCTGTGATCGACGGATAAGTATAGACACCAAAACAGTGATCCTTTAAGGGTTCCGTTTTTTCAAATCGTATGCCCGGACTCCTAAAAATTGTAATTTACATTGCCTCAATTTTTTGGCTTACTAATTTGTTCCTTTATAAATTATTCATCACTAGTTTGTTTGTTTCGTAAATGTTGACCGCTCAGTTATTAGTAACTCTAACTTATGATCTGGTTTCGAACCTCAGTCTATCGTATATTTTTGGAATATTTGTGCCGGGTCATAATCAGTGTTGGTGTTGTCGTTGTTTGTACCCATAATACGTTTTACTAATATACCGTACCACGATCCTTATTGGAAACGAAAATAATGTACAAGTTTAAAGAAATAAACGTACCTATATATTTTATTAACACAATAGAAATGTTTAACTTTAAATATATCGATAACGTTGTTGGCTACGCACTATTTACCTTCATCATTTGGGGGCTACGTTGCCTACGTTCTGATCATAAGCAGCAATGATTTTGTATCCGCTATCTTTTTCTTTCTAATGCTTTATTCTACATGTTAGAACAAGTTAAACATGTAAAATTTACATTCCTTCTAGTACTTCAGTGATTATTCTGAGATTAAAACTAATAACGACATACAAAGTTTAAGTACTCTGTGGTCAAAATCGGTTGCCCGGGTTATTTGAAAACAAAGTTAGATTTTTAGATTAAATTGATACTAATTAAATTCAACTAAATCGTTGATTGTCGTCTATACTGCGATCGAGTTAATAAGAAAGGAAAATAATGCTAAAACCAGATTCAGAGGGGTTTATCAATGTCAATTGGCCTAGTCGTAATGTTCCCCATGGCGGAATATTCCACACGAACATAGTAAATCATACTGAAGAAAGAGAACAATTTTTAAAAGGTTTGTTTCTGTATAAATTAGGATATCAAATGGCTGTAAAATTAGGCATGTTTAACTGTTCTTTACTTGGTTTTTTCGGATGAATTGAGGAAACGCAATGAATTTTTACTAGGAAAAAAACTGCCTTACTGTAGAAAATTAACACACATTTATTGTCGGTGCACACCATATAATTTAGGTACCTATAGCTTAATGTTACTATAATACCTACTTATTTGCTTGTAACAGTTCTGCTGGAAGAATCAAGACTGAACATGATACAACGTAAGAATTCTAGATGGAATCTAAGGCAGAGCGAGGAAAAAAATAGATCGTGTCAAGATTTTCGATTCGATGTGCCGATGGTGCGACCGCGCACTTCCAGACGACGATCACTTTCAGCAATAAGAGAATCAGGCGCTTTTGAAGTTGAGGAGTGAGTTGATATAATCCTCTGAAAATGTGTATTTCATATTTTTAAATGTACCTACCTACCTACTTGTATGATCTTATAAATTCCGATGTATTCTTGGGTAGGTATACCGCTAGACTTGAAATAGCAATGGGATCCTCATATAATATACCTACTTGGCAAAGAGATTAGCGTCCTTTGAAATGCGTAGACGGCGGGATAGGTAGGTATATTTCGAGGGTTTCTATAGTTATAACTTATGGCATTCTGCTTATTATATTAACTAGGGCCTAAAGTATCACTTAGGGACAAGTTTAAGGAAATTAACATAATGACATTACCATCTTACTATATATTTGAGAATATAATGTATGTGAAAAATATATCGTAATATTAAAAAAAAATCATTAGCATAGCTAATGTTATACAATAAAGATAAAATTGTTTATCACTTTAGCCAATTCACTAAATTCATAAAATCTATTGAAAGGCCCAGATCCCAGTTGATGTTCAATAATAAAATGCAACGTTTTTAAAAGCTTATAAAGTATCAGGCTACTTAGATCACAGAAATCCATGGATGCAGACTGCTCTACATCTACATCCATCTATATTTAAGCACTTTTGGTTAAGAACATTATTTTAAAAAATGAGCAGCCCTCAGTTTCTTGCATTAATTCTGAGAGTGACCTGCTCCTTTTTGAATGCGTCTTGGTTGGGATGTGCCCACATAGTAATAAAGTTCAAATACTCTAGTGATGTGTTTCAAAAGTATGTTACATAACTAGTGAAATAAAGATATTTGACTTTGACTTCATCCGATTGCAATATTTTGTGGTTTTAATTATATAAAACCTTAAAAAAAAAGTATAAAAGCTATGTTCTTGACATTGAGAAACAGGTTTTACCTAAGTAATTCGTGATTTGGTGTATATGACAACACAAGGTCAAATAGAAAGTATCTTTTTATAAATTCATATTATTAATGATTATAGCTATCGTCCTCAAATCCGTGGTGAAGATCGTGACCAACTGAAGATACATTTACAAGAGCTCATGGCATATGGAGACACTGCGCCGCCGCGACAGCCACTGCTTCGTCGACCACAATCACCCAAAAAGACATTGCCCACTATTAAAGAGCTGAGAAATGAATGTGAGGACTTAAATATAAAAATAGCTTTTGTCATACTGGCATTAACATTTATACAATAGATTGCAAATGCCTCTATAGGCAATCAGTTAAAACAAATTGAATCTCTTATACATTTCTAGAGGGGTCGAAAATAAGCTGATTTTTTGCCTGCCATCATTTTGAAGTGTGTTGTAAGGGATAGTCTCCATAAACTATGTGGTCTGGTCAATGGAGACACTAGGGAGGGCTTAGGTAGAAAGCTATGCTGGCTATGTGAGAATGGAAAATGAGTTCTGTGTCGAGCTATGTGGTCTTCATTGCAGGAGTGGCTAGTGTTATTTGAGTCAAAAATATATACAAAACAAAAAGCTGCATTGTTCATTTTATACCTACACAATAAATAGATTTAGTAAGAGAAACAGCATATAATGTCATTCCGAGTCATTAAAGAAAAAACTATGTATCATCTGAGGGGGGTTAAAGCAAAATCCACATTAGGCTACATGGTTGTTCAAAAGAGGTCAATTTGGAACAAAGTAGTTTGTTCCAAATTGACCTCTCCCTAAGATACTCAAACTTTAATGAAAATGAGAGCTCTGGATTGATACTTATACCCACTACTGCCATTTGATGGCAAAATAGAGTATGAGCATTCTAGTTAATATAACTCTTTTTAACCAAAACTGACCAAAGCTAGTTATTTTTATTATGCCTCTAACTTGAGTTGTATAGTAAAGCTTTAAACAACGAGAATTTTTATTCACTGACAAAATCAATATATTGTGTTCAATAATGGTGGTTAGAATAAAGACATGTTTTTTAAATTTTATTTCATGAGGGAAAACAGACAATATATTTGCTACACATTTATCTAACTAGGAAGAAGATCTTATTGTGAAACCAATCCCATTTTGCACAGTCATGTTATTAAATATAACACATAAGTAATACAAAAATGTGAAATTCAAAATATACAAATATAAGAAGAAAATTGTAACTCTCTTTGACTTATGAAACAGTATCACTAAAAAAAATGTTTCGCCAATGCGAGCGCAGGCTGCACCCCGCATGAAAAGTGTATTAAAACTGTAAGTGAATAAAAATTTATTTTGTATAATAAAAAGTAAATCTAAAGGGCAAAACAACATTCTGCACAGACTCAATCTAATATTTTTATGTTACATCTACTTGTATCTGCGTGAAATTTGTATTAGCTACTTCGAAGTAACATTCACTCAAATGTTTATTATTGGATACACATCATTTTACCATCCAACGTCAGCAAAAAATTTCTAGTTTTAGTGTAATGCATGTGAGTATAGGTACACATATATTTTTTACAGTATTAACACAAATTCGCGAGCGTGCAAACTGGTTATCCGAGATGGAGGCTTTAGGCCGTGGTGCTGAGCACCGGGACATCATACGGGATCAAATAGCAGAACGTCTGCGTGACCTTGAAGCCCTAGGTCTGGACACTGCATCCATATGCTCTAGTGCCAGGTCAAGCATATCAAAAATAGAGAGCCCTATTCCTCAGAAAGGGGACAAGACTGCACGGTCCAGTAGTAGTTCTGCAAAAACAGGTATTTCTATAAACTTATGTTCTTTATTTGGGTTTTGTGATAATACATCAACTTCTGTCTGTGAAGGAAGATGCAGTTATTGTTGCAAAACCAAAATTGTAATTTTAAATTATAGTGATTTTATGATTATGTAAGTAATATTATTAACAGTACTTTATACAATTTACAGGGAGATCAATTTCCTCGTCAACTGTTCAATTCAAAAAAAGCAGCAAGCCCCTGTCTAAGAAGGCATTACTGAAAGAAGAAAATGTTACTTCTTATGATAGTTTCACACCATTACAATATTCTCCTCGTAGACGCTGTTAATTAATTTACATTTCTTTTTAAATTTTTTTTTGTGATTTGGTTAATTACAAGATGTGACTTTAAATTCTTGGGTTGCTGTCATTTAAGTAGTTAAACTGTAGCTTTTCCATTTCTTAATGTTTTAGTTGTATGAACTTTTATATTAGACTAATCAACATGAAATGATAGATGTGTTTATGGATCTCAAATTATTGAAGTTTTATATCCATGGATAGTAATTTAAACTATTAAATAAAAACAATTTGTTTTATATAAGTAGGTAATAATGTCAATCTTATTCAATGGTAATTACATCAGTTTTAGTCTTTTTCACTTTTCCTTCCCGTTCAGACTTCAACTTTCTCTTTTCTTTAACAGTGTAACTTCTATCTTCAAATGGGAGATTATCAATGAAATCATCTGGAGCTGATGATTTTAAGTCAAAAGAAGTGTATTTTCTAATTGGCATTTTCAAAATAAAATCGGTATCATCAACTAAATCCATATTTGGACCTTTTTTGATGTAACTGATTGTACTGTATGCAGTAAAATGGAATGTTTCAACAAGAAAACCTTTTGTTAATAAATAAGCAATTATGTCTTCACCTACAGACCTGGTAATGTTAGGTTCTTTTCCTTTATGCCTAACATTTACCGGTCCTTTTAAAAACCAAGCATCGATCAATTTTTGGGCTGTCAACTTAATGTCTTGCTTTTCAGCATTATCTATGATACCGGCTAATGTTTTACAATGATTCTCTACATTGATTTCTTTCTTAATCAGGTTGGGATTTGAGCATACATCACACATTTTGTTACAATCACTTGTTCCCCAATCTTCATCAAAATGTTCAGCTATGAGCTGCCTTCGACACTGAGTCCCACTGAGACAGTATTTGATCATTCCATACAAATGATCTAAGCTCCCAATCGATGAGAAAACCATAGTGCTAACTTTGAAAATGTCTTGCATTCTATAGAAAGTTAAACATTCAGCTCTTAATCCATCTCTACCCGCTCTGCCACTTTCTTGATAGTAATTTTCCATAGATTTACTGATAGTGTGATGTATTACAAACCTTACATCTGGCTTGTCTATACCCATGCCAAAAGCTACAGTCGCCACAATAGCTTGGTAGTGATTCTCATGCCATTTTGCATGAAAAGAAGACCTTACATGTGCATCTAAATTTGCATGATAAAAACATACTTTTAAACCCCTTTTTCTCAAACCTTCAGCTATTTCTTCACAATCTTTTATACTATTAGTATAAATAATACCACTTTTGTCTTTATACCTATATTTTAACAATGTTTCTAAAATTATGAGACAATCTTCTTGAGATGTTGGTTTCTCTAATATTTTATAGTATAAATTAGGTCTATTAAAAGTTGATTTGATAACTAAACAGCCAGGAATATTAAGGATCTTTTGTACATCAGTTAAAACATGTGCTGTGGCTGTAGCTGTCAGACCCAATATGGGAACACCAGTGAACATGGTTGCTAGAATACCGAGGAACTTATAATCAGGCCTAAAATCATGCCCCCATTGAGAGCAACAATGTACTTCATCAATGGCAATTCTTTGAAGACGCCCATCTGCATGGCATTTCTGTAGATTAGACATAAACCTTTTGCTTTTGGCAAATCTTTCTGGGGTAGCATAGAGTAATTTTAGTTGAGAGTTTTTATCCTTCAAACTATTTAAAGTTTCATTAGTATTTTCTTTTGTACTTGTGCTTGAAATAAGTGTTGCAGGAATATTTCTTTTCATCAATGAACGCACTTGATCCTCCATTAACGAAATAAGTGGAGAAACAATCACTGTTATACCTGGTTTCACTAAAGCAGGTAACTGATAGCACAAGCTTTTTCCTGCCCCCGTTGGCATAACAACGATAGCATGTTGTCCTGATAAAGTGGAATTAATTGCACTCAATTGCTTTTGCCGAAACGATTTCATTTTAAACACATTTCCTAACACTTTTTTTACGTCGTCAGTCCAATCGTAGTGAGTTCCTGCCCAATCCACATTGGCCAAAGAGTCAGATTTTAGTTTATTAACAGAATTTTTAAGTGATAGCTTTTTTTCTTGAAGTTCTTTCTGTTTCTTTTTTAGTTTTGCTATTTGAGCGTCAACCTTAGCAAGTTCTTCATCAACTGCTTTTATCTCTTTTTCTATGGCATCGACACTCATAATTCGTTTATTTTATGTATAACAGCAATCTTACAATTTCGTAAAAAAATCTAGCACGTATATAACTTATAAAAGCCACCGAAAACTGTGCTAAATCTAAACACCACAGATTATTCTAAATACCACCCATACTACCTAAATAAAATAACTTGGAATAACTGAGATTATCATTGATTTTATAGTTATTTCACAAATTGACAGATTTCATAGAATTGCACAGAATCACGGGCATATATTAGGTTCAGGACTGTGCACTTGGCTTTGTGAAACGAGGAGATGAGTTGTTGTATAGCTACCTATCTCTTTTTTCTTACGGCCCATTTTATGAGAGAAAGCAGTAAGAAACATGATTTTTATAATTTTAATAAAAACAGGTGATAAAAACGCGTCCTCAACGTTCATGCGTCCTCTAGTCAGGACACTTTTTTCTTTTTTTAATTCAGAATTTATAATTCCTATACATCAGAGATATAAATTCAAAGACCAATACTTTTACAGCATTATTAATAGCGCCAAAACAGCGCTTTGAATGGCGGGAAATAATTTTTAAACTTACGTAAAATGGATAATTCAATTGCATCTTATATTGACAAGATCAAACTTAAAGAGCAAGATCAAAATGATAAGTTGAAAGAAGAACGAGAATGTACGTATTTAAATTGTACCTACTTATACAATTTGAGATCTCAAACGACGACGCCAATACGCTGCCTGGGGAGCAGCTATGTATTTGTGCATCTCTGTCGCACGGTACAGATTTAGATAATATATTTTACTTGTAAGTTACTTGCCTTGGAACATCTCACACGGCGCCATCTAATCCCAAACTAAGCAAAGCTTGTATTATGAGCACAGGGCAACTGATATACATATTCACATAACTTTTATAAGTAACAATTACGTACAATGTCGTGATAGCCGAGTGTTAGCGAGTTCGCTTCTTGTTTAGATAGCTGTGGTTCGAAACCCAGGGCATGTAGGTACCAATGAGTTCTTTCTAACGTACAGTTCCAATCAAACTTTTTGGCGAATGTGAACATAGGCATAAGTCGCGTCGCAGTAACCAGTTTTAGATGTGGTGGGACGCAGTGGGGCGATGGGTATATGACTGTACCTGCGCAAGCACGCTTATAGCATTGTATTCCGATTCGCCATAAAGTTTGAGGCGAACTATACCTATGTAATAACTATCACTGATTCAGTGTTCCGGAGAACTCGTTGAGTGATGATCGGTCCCGGTTGCCATCAATACATAGCAGTTAAAATACACCAACGCCCCCACAGGAGCAGCGTGGTGGATTAAGCTCCAATCCCCCTTATCCCGAGGAGGCTTAAGCCTCTGGGGCATTGATGGGCTGATGCGGTATGGTATGGTATGGTATGGTAATATATACATATTTTACACCCGGACACAAAACAAGTTAGACAAGTTTATGGACACAAATATGTGTCCCGGAAGGGAATCGAACCCGCGACCTTTGGTTCTGCAGTTAGGGTCTCTAACCACTCGACCAATTGGTCGGTAATTGGATTTGAATTTAATTTAATCATATTTTTATTAATTAAGCTTTTATTTTATGTCTTTTTGTGTGACCTACACATTGATTTGACGTCAGGATTTGACCCACATGATGTCTATGCCCACATGTAAAATTCGTAGGTACTGGTAAAAGATTCTAAAATTTAATTTAATCTGTAATTTAACAAAATTTTTGTTTAAAACAATGGTAACGACGAAGGGTCTGTGTTACATTTTACTCACGTTTTCGATCATTTCGAAGTATGAGACGCTTCAACCCTATGCTTCAACCGGACTATATGATAGCAAGCGCCCAATTTGGCACGATTTCTAATATGATAAAGGGGTGCTTGCGCTTCAAGCATTTTGAAATGCCAATGTCATTGTAGATATTAACAGAGTGGTTTCAATAGAAGGTATGATAAAATACATGATGAATGCATGCCATTGAAAAGAAAAAATAAAATAAAAAATTGAATAGTTATTTTAGGACACATTGACATGTCGTCATAATACATTTCATTCATTTTATTGATACTAATAATTTTATTAGTAAAAATTTTCATTTGACATAAGAAATGTACTTTCTTTCAAATTATTTTAAACGACAGTAAGCAAAGCTGCTATCTTATAATATTGTTAATTTAGCCAGCTTACTGGTTACTAAAACGACTGCTTCTATTGAGCATAAAAATAATTTTAACATTGAGACATTGGAATCCGTTCCAAATAATTTAAATTAGTTAATAAGACAATAGGAAGTAACTCTGGCAACATAACTTTAAGCAAAAAATTTCCAAAACAAATGCCCGCCTGTAATCGTAAATATAACTGTAAAGACAAAAATTGTAAGCTTAACCTGTTGCATCAAAATATTCAGGGCATGCGGAGTAAGGAACTCGAACTGGAATTGTTTTTGAATCATAATAATATTGATATTTTATGTATTACTGAGTATTGGCTCAAAAGTCACCAGTTTATGTTTGGATTCAAAAATCACCAGGTAGCAAGTTCGTTCAGCAGAGTAAACTCGATACACGGTGGCTCTTTAATACTTGCCCGTAATACAATTAAGTGTATAGAACGTGTTGACGTTGTGAGCCTATCTGTTGAACGAACAATTGAAATAGCCTGTATAGAGCTTGAGCGGCTTGTTGTAATAAGCGTGTATAGACCCCCAGCCTCATCATACGATTTGTTTGAAAAGAAAATGGATGAGGCACTGTTTAAAATAAGAAATAAAGGCAAGGATGTTATTGTTTGTGGAGATTTCAATATAGATCTACTAGATTCAAATTGTGTACTAAGTAGTAGGCTCAATAATCGCTATTTCGATGTTCTGATCTGGTGAACCTCTTTACTGAGCCTACAAGAATTACCTCTACCACAGCAACATGTATTGACAATATTTTTACTAATGCTGAACCTTATAATAAAGCCATAATTAATAAATTAGCATCAGATCATTGTGGGCAAATGGCTGTTTTTGATTTAGGTGAATTACAAGTGACTAAAAACAAAATAAAATGTATACCAGTCAATGAGATCCGGCTTGACAATTATAGAAAAACCATATTAGCAAGTTCACCATACTTAAAATATTATGATGATGTTAACAAGTCATATAGTGCATTGTTTGATATCACAAATAATTTATATGACAATGTGTTTAAATCCAAAACCATACAAATCAATAATTCGTTACGATTCAGTGATTGGGCAACGGCGGAAATCCATGAAGTTAGGCTTAAGTTGTATGAACTTTATGAAGAAAGATCATATAACAAAAGTGATTATTTTAGAAATTATGTTCGGAATTATTCAAAAATGTTTAAAGGCGCTTGTGCTATAGCTAAAGCAAATCATATTTATAGTAAAATAAAAAATAGCTCGAAAATTACAAAAACGACTTGGCAAATTGTGAACAGCGAAACTGGAAAAGTAAAAGCGCGCAATATTGATTTTAAACTTAAAATTGATGATAAGATTTTAACATCAAATTTAGAAGTAGCCGAAGCTTTCGAGAAATTTTTCTCTGATGTTCCAGTTTCGACTACCAAGTCCTTAAACTCTTCTCCCGCTCTTGCCGAATCATTACTCAAGCAAAATGTCAGTGAGTGCATGGTTGATTTTAAGTTTTCTCACGTGGACCCTTCAGTCATTATTAAAGTATTCAAATCATTAGAAATGAAAAATACTGCGGACCTTCATGGCCTTTCAGTTAAAATTATAAGCTCAATTATTGATTGCATCTCGCCTCATCTTGCTTATTTATTTAATAAGTGTATAGACCATGGCGTTTTTCCCGACCTAATGAAACACAGTAAAGTCATTCCATTATTTAAAGCCGGTAGCACATCTGACCCTACTAATTTCCGGCCTATTTCAATACTACCAACGTTAAGTAAAATTTTCAAAAAAATATTAATGGGTCAGTTACTTTCACATTTTAACTTGAATAATTTAATGCATCGCAAACAGTTTGGTTTCACCCGGGGCCGTTCAACAACCGATGCTGGTGTTGAACTGATTCAGCACATCTTTGAGGCCTGAGAGGGCTCTGGAGATGCTATAGGTATCTTCTGTGATCTTTCCAAGGCTTTTGATTGTGTCCAACATGATACATTGGTCGGGAAAATGTGTCATTATGGTGTTAAAGACCGTGCGCTCGACCTTCTGAGGTCGTACTTAAGTAACAGAGTTCAGAGGGTTGATGTAAGCGGAGAGAGGTCATCAGGATCCCCAATGTCGATGAGCGTCCCACAGGGTTCAATTCTTGGTCCATTTCTATTTTTAGTTTATGTTAACGACTTGCCTTACCTTGTAAAAAATAATCACGAGATAGTAATGTTTGCTGATGATATTTCTTTAGTATTCAAAGTTAATAGAAAGAAATTTACCTACGACGATGTAAACAATGCTATCTACGAAATAGTAGAATGGTTCACGGCTAATAATTTATTACTAAATGAAAAAAAAAACCAAATGCATAAAATTCTCGCTTCCGAACGTCAAACAGGCACCTACCAATATTGTTATTAAAAGCGAGAAATTGGACCTTGTGGATTCTACTGTATTTTTAGGAATCACTTTGGACGCAAAATTGCAATGGGATCCTCATATCACTAACTTGGCGAGAAGGCTCGGTTCTGCAGCTTACGCTGTAAAAAGGATTCGTTTCCTTTCGGACATAGAAACCGCGAGGTTGGTGTATTTCAGTGGTTTCCATAGTTTAATGACTTATGGCATTCTGCTGTGGGGACACGCTGCTAATGTTGATACAATCTTCGTGTTGCAGAAGCGAGCTGTTCGAGCAATTTATAAACTAGGACCTAAAGTATCACTTAGAGAAAAGTTTAAGTAAATTAATATAATGACATTGCCATCTCAATATATATTTGAAAAAATTATGTACGTAAAAAAATATATTACATTATTTAAAAAAAATTGTGATCGGCATAATGTTAATACAAGAAACAAAGATAAACTTGCTAATCATTCGCCTCAATAAAATCACGAAATCTTTTAAAGGGCAATGTATACGCTTTTACAATAAGATCCCAGCTGACATTCAAGATCTACCACTTAATAAGTTTAAAACTTATTACGCCACGCCACATGAAAATTGCTTGCTACTCGGTAGTTGTTCGCGTATTTCGCCTTGCTATCAAATTGGGTTGCTTGTTAGTCTCGGGGAATGGTGTAAAACAAAGTCGCTTCCCGCTGTCTGTCCCTATGTATGCTTAGATCTTTAAAACTACGCAACGAATTTGGATGCAGTTTTTTTAAATAGATAGAGTAATTCTTTTTTTTAAATAGATAGAGTAATTCTTTTTTTAAATAGATAGAGTAATCCAAGAGGAACGTTTAGGAAGGAGGAAGAGGAAGGTATTTAACATGCATAATATAGTAAAGAAACACTGATAATTTTATAGGTTTCTGATGTAAATAAACACTTCTTTTTGCGCTTACATTGCAACCGCTGGCTGAACCCTACAAGATAGATCAAAATAATGTACTATAGTATTGTACACCTTGAAAAGGTCTACAAAAAAGTCTGCATTTGTATATGTCTATCTCTTAGGGATAACCAACAATAACCATTTTTTATCCTTTACTTTTTACGAGAAATAATGGCTTATCCGGGGGGCCGGCGGCGGCTGCGGTGCGTGTCTATAAATATAGTTTATAAGCTGAAGAGTCGTGATAGCCCAGAGCGCAACGAACCTGTTTCAAATTTATAAGGCCATAGGGCATTGGTTCGAATCCGGGCGTGTACCAATGAGTTTTTCTGACTTAAGTACATTAACTATCACTGACTCCGTGCCTCGGAGAGCACGTTCAGCAGTCGGTCCCGGTCGCTGTCAATAGATGGCGGTCGTTACAATCCTCAACCCGCAGTGGAGTAGCGTGGTGGATTTAAGCTCCAAACCCCCTCCTCACCCTGGAGGAGGCCTAAGCCCCTGCAGTGGGGTAAAATGGGCTGATCATCATCATGATGATGAAGCTGAAGAGTGAGATAGTCTACTTTTTATTCCTGAAAAAGGGGTCACGGTACAACTGTGTAGTCTATGCGAGCGGAGCCGCTGACAGAACGCTATGATATTATAAAAAATGTAAATTTTGAATGTTTGTTTGTTTGTTTCCGGGTTAATCTCTGGAATGGTTGGGTTGAACCAATTTTGATAGGACTTTCATTGGCAATAAAAGGACTTTTTAGTGAGTGTACAGGAAGGGTTAATAGGTGAGTGGTGAGATAAGGGTTTAGGAAATGGCTGGAAGGGAGGAGGGGTGGTTGAGGGAATGGGAAGGGCAACGTTTCTGTAGTCCACCCGGACGGAGCCGGATACGACCGCTAGTATACTTATACAATAAAAAAACTGAAATGTTGAATTCGTAAATAACAAGCAATAACATAGATAATATAGTATAGTAAAGGTATGTGTTCTTTTCAGTGCAAACCACAATAACATCTTTGAATAAATCCATTCGTGAAAGTCTCAAAGAAATTGAAAATTTGGAGCACAGCACCAAAGAGACGATACCAAAAGTGCATTCGCTCACGGCGCAGGTCGAAATAGCTAAAATACGCCGTAGTGCTCTTTCACACCGAATCGACGAAGAAGAAAAAAATGTATCGGTCCTTCACACGAAAATAGTAACACTTTCTTTGTATTAGTAGACATAACAGCAGAATAGTTATTACTCATTATGGTATGGTAATAGGTATATAGCGATCACAGTTAACAGTGAAAAAACCTTTAAAAAACAGTCGACTCGTCGGAACAGTATACCATAGTGCCAGCTCTTTTTACCAGCACTCTACCAATTTACTTTTACAAATATTTTGACTCGACAGTACCGTCATCGTGGAACTTCACTACATATTATAAAATAAAGTCCACTGCCGCGTCTGTCTGTCTGAACACGATAAACTCAAAAACTGTCGAACGGATTTTCATACGGTTGCCACCAAGGGACGGGGTGATTCAAGAGGAAGGTTTGTGTGTAAATGAATCAATAATGTATTGTGTTAATTGATTGAAATACGACGATTATTGTTGAAGATGTCGGAAAAAATCAAGCCGACTGGAAAAACATCGAAAACGCTGTCTAATACCTTTGTGATAACAAAACAATGTATGGAGGTATTGTTCCTTTTATATAGATCTAAAAAAAATCTGAGTTGACTTATGTTTATCTTTTAAGGATAGCTTACTATACCTATTTTAATGTTTAAAAAAATGGTCACGTATATGTGCTAATTGGAAAGCTATCTAGCATTTCATGCTTATTATATTTGCCCTTTACACCGTACAATTTAAATTAATTTCTTAGGAATTATCGGAAATTAAACCTATCGAAAGAAACATTTTAGTTAGAAAAAAATAATATTAAAAAATTTAGAAATAAAATATATCATTTAAAAAATTATCTGGAGTCACGGTACCTACCCAGAAGACTGGCAGCGTTACCTCTTTGTATAGCAAGGCTTATACGTTGACGGAAATAGCTGTCAGCCTTCCGGTCGCCCCGGACACCTCGACCAAACGCACAGACACTTCCATGGCGAGCCGCTGAGCCTCCGGATCCCACGGCCCCAGGGTTTCAACCCCAAACGGCGCAAAAAAGTACTGGTCTCCTACATTTAAATATTTGCGCCGCTTGGAGTCCTTACATTTTCAAACAATTACAGAATTGGAAATAAAATATGCGTTCAAGTTCACTTTGTCCTCCACCTTTGTTTTCGGCCCGCATTTCCTTTAGTTTCTGTCCACTGGAGGGCCGTGACCTTCTTGGGTTGAATACAAATTGGAATAACAAAATAGTCCTTACTGTACAATGTTAATGCACAGGTACTATATACACTGAATGTAGACAAACAGCGAGAAGGCTCGGTTCTGCAGCTTACGCTGTAAAAATGATTCGTTTCATTTCGGACATAGAGATCGCGAGGTTGGTGTATTTCAGTGGGTTTCAAGTTTAATGACTTATAGCATTCTGCTTTGGGGACACGCTGCCAATGTTAATACAATCTTCGTGTTGTAGAAGCGAACTGTTCGAGCAATTTATAAACTGGGACCTAAAGTATCACTTAAGAGAAAATACAAAAAACAAAGATAAACTTGCTAATCATGTCAGCCGCCTCAATAAAATCACAAAACCTTTAAATGGCAATGTATACTCTTTTACAATAAAATCCCAGCTGACATTCAAGATCTACCCCTTAACAAGTTTAAAACTACAATCAAACGAAAGCTTTATGCAAAAGCTTATTATAAAGTACCTATCAGACTACTTAGATGATAAAAATCCATGGGTGTAAGCCGTTCGCTTATCAGTTTGTTTCAATAATATTATTCTTTAAGCACTTATTGTTAAAAAAAAATTTCTACAATGTTGTTAAAAAAGAGCGTCCCTCAGTTTCTTGCGTATTCTTCTGAGAGGAACCAGCATTTTGAATGCGCCTTAGTGGTGACTTTCTTCCACAAAGCAATAAAATTCACTCTAATGACGTATTTCAAGATTATGTTACATAACTACGAAATAAAGATATTTTGATTTGATTTGAGTAAACTTTACCTAACAAAATATCTAATAAGCCGAATAAATCGCATGTTTGGTTGTGATGAGTCCTTTTTTTATTACCTACTTATACAATGTTATGATTTATTGGGTACCTATACCTATTTTTATTTTTTTTTATGAAGTTACTATCTGTTTACCCTCTATGTACACCGTTGATTTCAGAATAGACAGTTGTGTACACAAAACAAACTTTTAAAAGTTGTCTTTATGACGTACCTACAGGAAATCATTCATGCAGATCTAAGAAAACTTCAAAGTGGTTTATGTGATGCAATTCATAGTTTATCTGATGAATGCGATTTATGGGCTCTAATGAATAAACCTAAGAACATACATCCAATTCTTCCATCGAAATCAACTAAATCATTGGATCCAGTTGTTTCTACGACAGAAACTGAACGAAGATTAAACGAAGCAATCAAACGCAGAAAACAGGCTAATTTAGAACGCAATCGCTTATTGTCGGAACCTGATTCTGGTGAAGAATTTGTGAGGTAAGACCTGTGGGTAAGACACACTATAACGGTAGTTTATAGATAGGCAAGTCATTTTTTTTAAACGCAGTCACAAACAAAACAATTACTTACGTATCTACTGTTTGCATAAAATATGACTCGACAAGAAATATGCGCTTTTACCTGGTGAAAATGCGAAAATAAAAAAAATATTTAATTGCACTCAAAAGGAAGGGGTTTGGGAACCTCCCGCAGTAAATATTTTTTAGCAGAAATACGAATAAAAATTAGGACACGATAGGGGCCTCCAAGAATGGGAGCTCGTCGTTCCGCTTCGCTCCTCGTATTAACTCAAGCAAAACCTAACTTAAAGTTTTTTTAAAAGTGAATCCTCAACCTAGGTATCTTAGCGGAATTTAAAATATGGTTTAGGTTTACTGTTATGGCCTACGGGCCACCACTGATCGCTGCAAAATGAGTCAAAAAGATTTAATGATGGGTTCAATGGTTGGTGGGGGCGATGGACCGACTGATGCGTATGAAAACCTAGTTCTTATAAAGAAATAATCTAATTATAATAACAATATATAATGTGAAGTTTTATAGATATTTTAAAAAAAAACTTGAAATTCATGGTTGATGATTGACATGACAATTATTAAAGAAACCCCATTGTAGAAATCAAAACTGTAATTGTATTATTTGTTATACCATGTCTCAGTACCATGTATATAACTTGATTACCGAAAATTAAGCATCGCCGTGACTATACCGTTTACACTTGATTTTTCTAGGCAGTTTTGGCGGGCATTCTTCTAATGGGAAAATGAGTGTTAAAAACAAGAACATTCATAATGAATTTAAAATTGCTTTACAGAAAAATTTTATCATCGCTATATATTCATATTTTTTCATCATCATCTAAAGACTCCATTCAAGAAAAATAAGTAGGTCACATTAAAATATTATTCCTAAAAGAATTATCACTGTGGCGTACGTAATTACTTAGTCAAAAATAAATAATACACACGAGGAAGGGGTGTAGCAGGGAGGGGTATCGACGAAATTATCAGTCACCTGCGCACTCCTGCGCACGATGAAAAATTCACCCAGTAGGCATAGTTTCCACACAGAACGCTTAAATGTCTTATTGTGAGTTCAATTTGTTTTTACGCAAATAAGTTCATGTTAGCTATGAGGAGTGTTATTAAATGTTTTTAATTTTGAACATAGTCGACAGAAAACTATTAGTCGCCTTTCAGGTTTATACGTATTATATATCTTTTATTCAAAACTTGAAATACCATGCCTAAAAAATTTAATTCTATTTGCGAATACGTAGGTACTTACCACCTGCTGCCAGGTATTAATTTGCTTTTTTCCCGAGGAGTGTGGTTGGTGGTAGCTTCTCGCTTAATGTTGAACACCCCTTTGTAAATAATATTTCTAAATGGTATCTAAATCGAATGATTTACAATATACCTACTTCAGAAATTTAAAATTTTTGGATTCTAATACAAACTTTTGAAGATTACTAACAGAATTGCCTAGTAGCAAATTTCCATACAAACGGCATTAACTGTTGCACCGCTTTAAACATTAACCGATTGGCATAAAAAAATTCAGATATTAAACAAATATTAGACTTATACGTTTTTAATTTTTAAAATATTTTAATACATTAATTCGTTTGGGAATTGCACTTACGTTGCACTCCATTAAACCTTAACCGATTGACGCAAAAAGTATGGTATTTAAATGAGTAAAAACTGGGTTTATACGTTTTTAAATATTTTGACACATCATATTTTAAAAAATTGAATATGCCGAATTCTTCATTCAAAATTGTTTCATTTTTCACAAAATTCATTTCATAATATTAAGATTTTTTTAGTTTTCACAACATGTTGTGAAAATGCAATTGGTTTTATGTTGAACATGTTGTGAAAAATGGGAAAAATAAAACAATTTGGAAAAAAAATCCCGTGCAATTAAGTTTTTTTTCTTCTTATGAAGTATCAAAATATTTAAAAAATTAAAAACGTGTAAACCTAGTTTTTTTACTAATCTGAAGACCATATTATTATTTTTTGTGCTAGTTAAGGTTTAATGTGATGCAACCGTTAAAGCCGTTCGTATGGAAATTCACCACTACACGCAATCGTCTTATTAGTATGATCCTGTATTCCTGTAATAATGTAAGTACCAGTACATAACCCAATGTTATTTTTCTCCAGAATAAAAAACGCTTTGCGGTATTCTTCCGAAAAGATGGCCAATTTCAAAAAGGTAATGTAATTTAATTTTAGATGCATGTCGCGATCATAGAGATAATATAATTAAAGTAGGCACGCTCCATAAAGCCCTACTTAATCTGTGATAAAGCCCTTTAAGTAACGGTTAGGCATCGGTTGGGCATAAGAGAAAAAAGGATGGAAAATACCACCTAGTTGTATCCTTATTTTACTTTTAAGCTACAGTGCTTAGGACACTCATTTGACAGTCACAGCTATCAGCCAAAGAGCTATTAATTAACTATGGACGCTCAAAATAAAGACAATAGACTTAGTATATTTCTGTATAAATCATGTATAAATCAAAGTTTTCTTATTATCTGTCTCTTTCTGGTGAGACCTAAATTTCGGAATGGCTTGCCTACTATATTCTTTTATCACTATGGGCAAGCCAATCCCTAATGCGGGCCTCAACAGAAAGAGACATAGAATAAGAGTTACTTCGTACGAGTACCTTGATTTTTAAGGTACAGTTATTTTCCATCCTTTTTTCTCTCATGCCCAACCGATGCCCAACCTTTGGGTTTATTAAGGAGCTTACCTACTCTAGTTACATTATGTCTTTGGACTTGCCTGCTCTACTTTATGCAAATATGTATTCAATTTTAGTCAATCACCATCAATCACCATTTAAATTTATAAAATCGTATTATTTTTTAATAAAAAACCGAAATCAGTACATACCTATTTCATTTTAAACATTATTTTCGATAGGAAATATAAAAACTCAGTGCTCTTGTGACTTGCTATGATTACCTGTGACTTCTACATATTCTACAGTATTTGCTCTTTCCTTCGTATATTTCGCACAAAGTAACATTGTGTAAAACAGCATATTTAAATATATATTGTGTCAGTTTAGGTCGATGGTGTCAGTATTGTGTGAAATGATTGAAAATTATTTAAAGTGGATGATAAATAGCATGAAATATTTTCTATGATAATTTCAGATCATACACCAACATATTCCTGAGCAAAATGATTAAACTAATATCTCCTAGGTAAAACTGTAATTTAAAGTAATAAAATGTGTGATTTTATTCCATGAAATTAAAAACTAATGTAAAATATAATTGTTTCTTCATTAAATCTTACAAACATTTATCTATTACGAATACTATTGCTCGATTCTTCTTTCAGGGGTCTTCAAAGTAGTTTTCAAATTGTCAGAAGAACCTTATTTAGAACATTAAGCACTAATGCAGAGATTAAAGAAAATGAACCTGTAAAGTTCTCCTCGAGTCCTGCTGCAAAAGGAATAGTGACACCAATTATCAAAGTAGTAAACAAAGATATGCCTTGGTATCAACCATATGTTATAGTCGGAAGTATATCTGTATTTATGTTATATTTTTGTGTACTCCGAGAAGAAAATGATATTGACCAGGAGTTCACTAAAACATTGTACGATAGAATTGAAGGCTTAGAAAAACAGCAACTTATTATTGCATACAAATTTAATAAAGAAAACGGCAAAAGTGTTGAGGATATAGAAAAAAGGCTAAAAGAACTTGAAGAAGAAGAAGCAGCCAAGAAAAAACAAATAGTCATTTAAGCTTTATCATATAAATGTTTTTAGACTTCAAGAATATAGTAGTTGTATAACTGTATTAAAGTTGTATGCTTATTTATTACTACCTATGCATTTTCTAAATATGTCTCTTCCTACTACAAAAGTGTCCTACTAATATATCTTTTTGATGCCCGATTTAATAATTGCCCTGCACCATTTCTTCATTGTTTCGGCCATCTTTGATGCTGACCGAGTGATCGGAGTCACTGACGACAGACCCATAGGTAGCAGGTGTCTGGGTGTCAAATATCTATAATTATAATACTGCCTCTGCCCAGTTTGGGACTAGATGACCATGTGTAAAAGTCCCAGATACTATTATTTATTACTGTATAACCATTGCAGGACAGAGGCCTTCTGCCTAGATCTCCACATGATCTTTGGGCACATATACCCAACGACATACCACTACTTACCTGTTCATGATTTTCAGCCTTTCCACATTATGATTTCCGTTTGTGGTTGCCACTCAACCTTTTTTCTACAGTGGTTATCAGTTTTACAAGTGGTGTGCTGATGTATTGTGCTCGACTCCAGTTCAATTTGCTTATAAGCGAGCTATGTTGGTCAGTGTTGTTTTGCATATTTCTTTGTTGCAAGTTCATCACGCAGATAAATTCCAAGCTCTCTCCATAGCCTGTTGAGTGGCTGAGCCTCTTGATGAGGCCAACATTATGGAGTGATCTCAGCACAATGTATGTAGGTATATGTTAAGTAAAAAAAAGAATTAAAAAATATTGAGATATAAGTAATTGTATCACCCAACTGAAGTTTTTGAAAAACAATTGGTTAATTTCTTCTGTGCACCATTAGATTGAAATTCTACCCTAATAATGACACAATTAAAAATAATAATTTTCCAGTATTTTAAAAAATTCGGACTTTCCAAGGTAACTAATTTTGTCAAAATGTTTATAACCCCATTGCATCGTCGTTTTTATACTAATTTTGTGAATGCTCGATACTAGAAACTATGCTAGGTTTCAATTTTCTAATTGCCCCAAACCAATATGTATTCAATATAGATTACTAAATTTAATTTTGACATGGAGCATAAAAACACAATTTGAGTCTAATATTTATTGAACACCAAATTCTCAATACACATTCAAAAAGTGCTTCATTTACTCAAAGTGTCTCTCGATCGGTGCGCCGACATACCTAACCTATGTACTAACTAGACATTTAATATTTCAGTTATTAATTTTAATAGAAACTATTAGCATGAGAAATTATTGTCTCCTAAAACGTCAAAGAACAAAGTTGTACACATTTTGTGGTAACAAAATAATGCAAAGGTGACAAATGTTATTTCAGTTACTTTAATTTCTCATACTAATAATAAAACTTACTTAATTAGAACATACAAAAAACTCAGTTCCATCTTATAATTATAATTAAATGACGTACAGATAAAAGAATTTTTCTTTTACAGAAAAACATTGAATTTATACTAATTTCAATTACAAATAATTTATGATTAAGTATGTTAGCACTACAGAATTAAGCGCGTTCTCCACGGATTCGCCGGGCCAGCTGGATGTCTTTCGGCATAATGGTCACCCGCTTGGCATGGATGGCGCACAAATTGGTGTCTTCGAACAGGCCCACCAAGTATGCCTCACTCGCTTCCTGCAATTTATATCATTAAAATTCTTTTTACTCTGGAACAGTATTTTGTAAAATTTATCGAAATATCCAAAGTTTCATAAATAATCACGATGACATCTATAACACCATGTTTACATCGGAGAACACTCATTTTCAAGGAATTATTACTTAATAGTTAAACCGTTAATGAGATGTATTTAAAACAGGATTTAAAAAAAAATCTCACCTGAAGAGCGCCAATGGCGGCGGACTGGAAACGAAGATCGGTTTTGAAATCTTGAGCGATTTCTCTCACGAGACGCTGGAATGGCAGTTTACGGATCAGCAACTCGGTGGATTTCTGGTAACGCCGGATTTCACGAAGAGCCACCGTACCAGGGCGGTAACGATGAGGCTTCTTCACTCCGCCTGTGCTAGGGGCCGATTTGCGCGCGGCTTTGGTGGCCAGCTGTTTGCGGGGCGCCTTACCTCCGGTGGATTTACGGGCAGTCTGCTTGGTACGAGCCATGACTCACTGAAAAAGATAATGACCAACTATAACAAACTACAAGATCAAACAGCTTTCTTGATAATCACCCTCTAAGTTGCATTAGAAATGAATAACACTAGTAAAAATTACATATAAAGTAAAATTATAAGTTTCTCTACAAAATTATATATACCTAAATATGTTTTAGTCAAAAAATTTACGAAATTTCTAATAATTTCACGAGTTAAACGACAATGATCATATGCTCAAAATGGCGACGAGAGAATGGCGGGCTGTTGCAGACGCTAGTTTCTTATGACACGATTGGTTGGCTTTGAGCCGATTGTCGCGCTACCATTGGTCGAAAATGTGAACCTTCCTATTGGTTGCATTTTTCATTTCATTGGTTGATTGACAATGCTACCAGATTAGAAGTTTTCTTGGTTTTTATTTTTTTATGGTTCCGTAATTTTTTTCTAGGTGAACCTTCAGTTATTCAAGTCAAAATGAACGTAGTCACGTTTACCAGAAATTATAAATTTAAAAGGACCTACGTACCTACTTTAATGTTTTATAGAATTAAAATCACATTTAATGGTTCGAAGTGATTTCTTTTAGTAGGCAATAAAAACTTGGTACCTACAGGGAGGGATACAGCTCGCGCCATAGTACATCTTGCGCTCTGAATAGTTTTCCTATATAGTAGGTGTTTGCCGGATTTAGTAGACATTCGGCCGGCATTACTCTAACTCAGGCATTTCAAAAATCGACGCATATTACATCCGTGATTATTTTTGTCATTGGAAATGACTTTCATTTCGTTGGAGTATAGGGGGTCATTTGGGAGTTTTGTGAACAGGCAGATTGCACAAAGAGTTTTCGAGATATCGGGATGAGAGTAATGTTAAAAGACGCAGCTTGGCGAGCTCTACAAGAAAATCTCGGCAAAAAACAATTTGGAAAAAGTTTAAAAATAAAAAAAATATCAAGAAAAACGAAAAAAAAATCACAATTTTTTTCCCTGATTTTCATTTTGGGAGCCCAATCCGGAGCTAGGTCCGAATAAGAAAAAAATAAAAAAACGGCTCGGGGTAATTAAACGAAGGATCGATTGAGACTAAAATTGTTAGAATTGGACAACCGGAAGTAATGGTTAAGGGTGCCCTTAGTTGGAAGTCAGATATGCGTGGGTGTTACATTTCGTACTAATTCGGGTTGTTCATTCGAAATTGTCGTACAGAATGTTATTTTTCGAAGTTTTAAGCTTATTCAGATACAGTTGTGTTATTTCAATTGCAAAAAAAAATTATTTCGAAAAATATTATTCAAAATATGTGTGTTTACTTTATTCCGTTAGGTTCATTTTCAATGTCGTAAGAAGTTCGTGTGAAAGCAGGAGATCCGTTGATTTTTTTTAAGGTGGCGTTACTATATTGTCTGAGGGGGGGGGGCTGGTTTTTAAGAAGGCGCAATTTAATATTTTATTATAAATAAGTAACCACTGTTACCTACAAATCTTTCATTTTTCCTTTAATAGTACTATAATAACTTATTTTTTCTGAATAGGTACACACTTTATGTGATTTGCAGGTAATTTTTCAAAAAATCAGGCATTTTATCGTCAAATTCAGGCATTCACTTTATTTTATACGAGAACCCTAACACCTCTGCAGTCGAAGCTGAGAGCATCTCAGTAAGAAAAATAGGAATCAGATATCGAACGGAACCAAAGAGTCGACAAAGAGCCCACGCCTGTGCGTATGCTAAACGGACCCACGTCAATTTCAGACGGAATCTAACCGAACAAGAAGTTGTTTGTTTAGTGCCAATTGGTGCCCGAAGTCGCGTTAAAACGGTTTCGATTGCCAAACCATTAGACCCTAATAAAAAACTTTGTTTATAATCTACGCTATTTTATATTTTAGTTTATTCTAACTTTTGATTCCAACTTACCTACCCGTTTCGTCATTGCTTCGGGTAAATAATTAATGCCGAGGAAAATAATAGGTAGGTACGTGAATATGTTTTTAAGCGTTTTCAAAACAATGCAGTATGAAAAAAGCAGTTTATAAAACAGATATATACAACTTTTATTGGCAGAATGTGGCAAAATTCTTAATTAACAGATAGGCAGAACCATGATAACCTATTACCAATTATACTGTAGGTACCTACCTGTACCTACTGTACCTATTTAAAATATGACCTAGGTAGGGCTAGTGGCTAAAGCCACCACCACCAACGAACAATCAATGAAACTGACGACCGCTTAGCCTAATGGGTAGCGACCCTGCCTACGAAGCTGGAGGTCCTGGGTTCTAATCCCAGGTCTGGTCAGTATTTACATGATGAATATCGATACTGGTACCGGGTCTTGGTTATTATATGTATGTGGTGTCTTCGCTTGGTACCCAAAACACAAGCTAATAGTTAATTTGGGCCTAGACGATGTTGTTATGTATACGTTATTATTATTATAGAAATATAACTGAATTATAATGTAGGTAACTAACTAAACGAAATTATTCTTTCTACGTCTAAGTAATACTTATTTCACATTGCGATACAGTTACAATCAAACTGAATCAAACTTTATGGTGGATCCTAAAGTAGGCACAAGTCACGTCGCGTGGTGTAGCGAGACGCAGCGAAGCGAGGGGCATATGACCACATCACATGAGTATATGACTGTACCTACACAATTACGCTTAGAGCCATAGCTAGCTAGCTAGAGCAACTTAGAACGTTGTATTCAGATCCGCCCATTGGATCAGCCATAAAGTTTGACGCGATCTATATCTGATTTAACATATATTTTTGCAATAGTATTTCATTATGGCATTGATTCTAAAATTCTGTACTCCTCTCTATGAAAAGCGTAAATTTGTTGTCATATCCGGTCTTTTCAATCACTGTTACGAAAAAATAAAAACCAAAAAACCACATCTTTTTTAATTAAAAGGATGATATAAGTTTTTTTTAGTTTGAACTATATTGTCGATAGAAAACATAAAACGGGTTATTAGAAAAAAATTGGTCTTACCTAATTACAGTTCCAATCAAACTTTATGGCGGATGTGAACATAGGCACAAGTCGCGTCGCAGTAACCAGTTTTAGGTGTAGCGGGACGCAGTGGAGCGAGGGGCATATGACTGAACCTGCGCAAGCACGCTTATAGCGTTGTATTTCGATCCGCCATAACATTTGATTGAAACCATACCTACCAAGATTGAGCCTCTCATACATCGAAATAATCGAAAACGTGAGCAAAATGAAAGTCTCAGAGATTGGCACTGCATGTCATTAACATTCGTGTAAACAAACATTTAGTTATTTTATAAATGAAAAATTATTGTTACAGCATCTTTATTTTCTTTTCTAGTTTTTCTAGTTTTCTAGATTTTACATGCTCTACTTCACAGTGAACATTTGAAAATACGTAGTAGCGTATATTTTCTGCTCCCATTTTTATGGTCACGACGCAGTGTCTCTATTACATTCATGTTTACGAGTAACTAAATGTATGTACGTCTGCTGCTGTACACACTGGCCGAGCGGAGGCGAGCGCCTTTTACGTTACCAACTGGTTATGAAAGGTATTAGGTGCGAAGCATACTATGATTATTTTATTATAGGTAGGTATTTTAATGAAGTTCTTTATTACGTAATACCACAGAATAAATAAAAGGGATAACGTACAGAAGTTGCACTTTTTGTAATCTTGAAAAAAGCCAACATTTTAAATATTAAAATATCGCGTTTGCAAGCTAAATTGCACCTAAACGTGACTGTTTAAAGTATGTTATTAGTCACCCTGGCGCTATATGCTCGTGCGGTACAGTGGTCGCTAATGGTATTAATAAAATAATTATTTACTTTTTTGTATCATACGTATTATTAGACTGTAACGGGTCAAGCCGCCAATGGAGCCAAGGGTCGCGGGTTCGATTCCCACCCGGGACAAATATTTGTATGCATGAACATGTCTACTTGTTCCGTGTCTATGTGTAAAAATATCCATATATTATGTTTGTATTAAAAACAATATTTAAGTATGTATATCAGTTGTACAGTACCATAAATACAAGCATAATACTTGCTTACTTTGGGACTTGATGGCGCTGTGTGGGATGTCCCAGGTAATATTATTATTAATTTAATTGAACCATTTGTAATTTACAATTGTTTTCCTTTAGCGTAATGTCAAACATATTTTTTTTCTTCACTAAAACATCTACTTTAAATTTAATAGCAGCAAAAATTCTAAATTGTACAATTAATTTTTAAATATCATTGATGTAAAATATATTCTGATGGGAATCATAGACATGGAGTAATACAATTAATATTTTAAAGTAAATTGATCAAGGATTAGCTAGATTTTTTAGCATAGTATTTTCGAAATTTAAAAAATTAAAGTATTATCCATTTTTTTGATATAGTTCACTAAAAATTTCAGGTGGAACTTTTAGGCCTCCATAAAAAGAGAACTTCTTTAGACAACTTTAACTTTAATGTGCAAACGGCTGCCTGTTTCGTTCAGTACAATCAGATCACCGTGCCAGGTCACCGTAGGATTCCCATCCTTCTTGTGGCTTCGTTTGCTTCAGATGGCCGTTTTGTTACGATACGGGTATTACGGGTTGCTTTTTCTCACTTTGGGCGCCTGGGCCATCATATGGTTCCATCTATCTGTAGGTGGTTTATCCGTTCAGATTTGGAGATAGCAACATATGCCCATGTAGGTTTTAGTTTTACAACTACGGAATCCTAAAATAAATAACATTATGAAATAATATACTCCTTAAAATATTATAACAGATAAAAACAGGAATGTTTATTAATTCCCATTTTTTAGTTACCTATGTATTTATTATAATACAAACTATGAATACAAAATAAAAATATTTATTTTCATTGTTGTTTTTATATATTGCAACATTCAAGTTGAACATTGCATGGCTTGTCCTATTTTCCATCGCAATCACACTCAGCAAGCTGTGGCGGAGAAAGAAAAAGATAGATAGAAAACATAAGTTTTGTTTGTACGTCTGTCAATGTTAGGTCGAATATATATTTTCTAGTTTAGTTCAGACTTCAGTTTAGTTTTTTATTATGTATTTGTTCACGAGTAGTTATGATTATTTTTGAAGTTCGAGGACGAAAATATTGAATTAATTTCGTAAAAATTATTACCAATTTGATATGTTTATTTACATTTTTTCCTTTCCAAAGTTAAATACGTCACGTGATCGTACATTGAATTTTAATTGGTCGTCCGAGAGCGTGCCCTGCGCGACGCGAGGCGCAATACTTGTCCAAAACAGTCCAAAATGCCGTCGGAATCGAAGCCTTTGTTGACAGCTCAAACAGAAAAACCAAATCATTATAAGTAAGTCCACTATTAACAATTGTTTCCGTGGTGACATCGAAATTCAGGATGGTTCAATACGTGTAGTAAAAGTTTCACTGAACCAGCGTTGATTTTTTTCCAGGTATCTAAAAGAATTCCGAGTGGAACAGTGTCCATCGTTTCTACAACACAAATGTACACAACATAGGCCTTTCACATGTTTTCATTGGCATTTTAATAATCAAAGAAGACGGAGACCCGTAAGAAAAAGAGATGGATCGTTTAATTATAGCGCTGACAACTACTGTACAAAATATAATGAGACTTCAGGCGTTTGTGAAGACGGCGACGAGTGAGTACCTACATGTTGCTTTGTTTAGCTACCTATCTGTGTCTGCTTGTTGCCATAAATTTAGATAAAAAAAGTCCAGTGCCATCTTTAAATGTTAGTAAATATAGGCTCTGTTACCGATTTATTTCAAAAAAAAAGATTGTTTACCTATCTTAGGAGTATTATCTTACCAATTTGAATGTTCTTATTGGTGTAATAATTTAGATTTGCTACACTACCTTTTCAATTTGATCAATTTACTATGGGAATGAATACCATTCTCTTGTCCTAAATATGACTGCATAAACACATTCAATATTTTGTTGACTGCTGACTGATAGAATTAAAGAAAATTATATGCATTGTTTAAATGATGTAAATTATGTAGGTACCTATACCTACCTGTCATAATTTGTAGTCATGGATGATATGCCTTATCTCAAGCATTAAACCATTTCTTTTGTTTAATTATTTTAGTACATCATGTACCTACCATAGTTGTCACTTTTGTTTGGTGCCCCATCCAATATAAGCGTCTGTACATGCTTTTATTTTTGGTGAATGGCAAAGGAACATACTAAATTCAATTAAAATCATGTTTGTAATAACTATGACTAGTGAGAATACAGCAGTTCTAATAAGATAAGACAAAATATCAACCCCATTTATGTGATTTAAAAAAAAAATTGTTTTGTATATAGTGTATGCAAAAGAGACTATTTGTGTATATCTATACATTGTACACATAAGGCAATGGTGTCTTGTACCTACTTCTGGTGTACAGATAATGTTCATGCTAAACTTTAAAGTATTTATTTCTCATTTTATTTTACAATGAGAAAGATTGTCAATCTTAAATATTCAGCTAGCTGTCATTTTACACAAAAAGTAATATATATAATATTTTTCAACTGTGCAAAAAGATTAAGAAGGAAGTTGGCTCTATGTCAGTATTTTGTAGTGCTCTTCTTTGGTAAATTATGAATAAATGTCACAGAAGCGTCACATTTCAACACCAAGAAAATTGCACTTTGTAAATGTTATAAGTGAACTTCAAACTGTGCCTACAATAAAAATTACAGCAACAAGAGAGTAGATATGTCTTGAACTTTATAAAAATGCAATCATTTTGAAGTCACCAGTTTTTAGTTTTAATAAATATGTGGGAAGAAAAATTCTTAGAATTTTGTATGTCTGAAGTAGTGGTAAAATTTCTTTTATTTAGCTTTTTGTACCAATTAAAACTTGACATTCATAAGAAAATACAAATTAAATAAAAAGAACCAGATACCATCATTTGAACATTTTTAATGTGAAAGATGCACCTCATTCTGGGTGCCCTGTTACCGATAAGATCAATCTGACCTTTGAAAAGGTGAAGCAAGATCAACACATCAGTAATTAAAACATCGTTGAAGAACTGTGTATGATAAAATTGCTGTACAGAAGTCGTGATAGCCCAAAGTGCAACGAACCTGTCTCAAATTTATAAGGCCATAGGGCCATGGTTCGAATCCGGGTGTGTACCAATAAGTTTTACTTACTTAAGTACATAACTATCACTGACTCCGTGCCTCGGAGAGCACGTTAAGCAGTCGGTCCCGGACGCTGTCAATAGATGGCGGTCGTTACAATCCCCAACCTGCAGTGGAGCAGTGTGGTGGATTTAAGCTCCAAGTCCTCCTCACCCCGGAGGAAGCCTAAGCCCCTGCAGTGGGGTAAAAATGGGCTGATGAAGTGAAGTGAACTGTCATTTGCTAAATACTATATCATGGCCATTGAGAAAATGCGTTTCTAACATGTAGAATTTATAGTTATAACATGTTTGTTGTGAGTTGAATAATATAATTTTTAATTTAATTCTGTCATTCGTGCATGTAACGATAATATTTGAAAACAGGAACTGTCCGACAGTACAAATTCACATCAACTATCAGAGACGAATTCTCTCAACGGCCATGATATTGGTATGTGAAAGCTCGTGATCTTACACAATGAAACCTCATGAACCATGTTTCTCTTGCAACCTTTGCATGTATTACATATTGAAATTGAATAATTTTTGAAACGATAGATCACAAATGACAAGAACTAGCCCACTTATAATAATAATAACGTATACATCACAACAATGTCTAGGCCCCAAACTAAGCATTAGCTTGTGTTTTGGGTACCAAGCGAAGACACCACATACATATAACGACCAAGACCTGGTACCAGTATTAATATTCATCATATAAATACTGACCCGACCTGGGATTTGAACCCGGGACCTCCAGCTTCTCCCTCTTTATGTTTGCATAATTTCTGTAAAATTGGATCAGCCGTTTCGACGATTAGCTCTAACAAACAAACAAACAGACAAACACACAGACAAAAAGCAACTTATGTCACTCCTGATAACTTTCTTTTTATGTCTGTGAAGATTCATTGAAATAGTTTAGTCGTTTTGGAGATGAGCTAGAACAAAAAGACAGACAGGCAACCACACGGACAAAAAGTTACCTATATCACTCCTGACAACCTATTTTTAATGTTCATAGTTTCATTAAAATCTTTAAAAGTTTAGCTTGAACATACATACATATAGACCGACAGACAGACAAACAAACAAACAAAAAGTAGCATATGTCACTCCTCACACCCTTCTTTTCACGAATGCGAAGTTTCATTAAAATTGGTTTAAATGTTCTAGAGTTTAACTCGCACAGACAGAGAGACGGCCATACAGACAAACAAAAAGTATTGTCCGTCATTCCTGACAATCTTCTAATCACATATGTGATGTTTCATTAAAATCAGTTCATCCCTTTGGAAGATCAGTTCGAACAAACAGACGGACAGACAGACGGAGGGATAGACAGACAGATAAAAAATATCGAATGGCACTGCTGATAATCTATTTATCATATCTGTGAAGTTTTATTGAAATCGGTTCAGCAGTTTCGGGGATTAGCTCGAACAGACAGACAGACGAATAGACAGATAAAAAACCTTGAATGTCACTCCTGATAATCTTTTTATCGTATTTGTGAAGTTTCATTGAAATTGGTTTAGCCGTTTCGGAGATCAGCTCGAACATACAGACAGATGAACAGACAAAAAGTAGCCTATGTCACCCCCGATAATACCCTCTGCATGTCTGCCAAGTTTAATTGAAATCGGTTCAGCCCTTTCGGAGATCAGCACGAACAGACAGACAGACAGACAGACAAACGAAAAGCAGCCTATGTCACCCACGATATTGCCCTCTGCACGTATGCCAAGTTTCATTGAAATCGGTTTGGCCGTTTCGGAGATTAGCCGGAACAGGCAGACAGACAGACAGTACAATTTTTTTAACTTTAGGATTTTTGATCTTGATCTTGTATTAAAAATACAAAGAGATTTTCTACACTTTGTAAGTTTTGGTCTTCAATTTAAATAAAAAATACAAAGAAATTTCACAAACGTTTATAATGTGTATGGTTAAAGTAGGTAATTTTTACCCATTATTAGTCATCAAATCTGGGAAATAATCGCAATAAAAAATAAAAAAAAATCTACAAAAAGTATTTATAATGGATACAATAAATGTTGAGAGATACAGTAAATTGTACGTTTAAAGCCTTTCGATGCAATTAATTTTATTTTTATCACAACTGTAATTTGTGCTGTGATGTCTATGTCTTTTTGTACTGATATCCCATTTAATTCCCAATGATTTCCTTATTACTTTTTTTATTTTATTTATTGAGCACAACAAACAACTTGCAACAACAATGAAACTTAAATATCTAACGATAAGTATACAGTTTATGATAATTGTACAGTCAACCACGCCATCCACAAATTAGTTTACATAAAAACTCATTACATTTTTACTTCTATTTTTTATTAAATTGTACAACATCAATAGTCTTACGTAATGAATTATGTATTATCATGGCATTTGGTATTTACGAGTTGTATACTTGCACACAACATTTCCGTAACTTTGTAACAGGACCATTAAAGTGAACATTTTGGAAAGTGATCATTCTAAGTCAAAAGGTTATATTGGTCAAAAGCTCCAATTAGTAAAGTAAATCTGAAAAAGTATTATATCTATCTTCGAGGTTTAATTAAAAAAAATAATATTATATCAGTCACTGTTGTCATGGCTAAAATGTTTACAGGTTAAAAATGTATAAATACAATTAATTAGTTTTAATCTTTCATTAACCAATAATAATGTGTTGACAAGGCAAACAATTTGTGAGAACCACATGCAGATAAGGATATTATTAGTTTTTCTTATTTATTTAGAATGTCAGGTGGTATGACTAATTTCATTGCAAGTTTAATGTTATTGCAATCGGTCTATGTTGAGAAAGGAGTTTTGATAGCATTATCTCAGTGGTAAAAGTGTAGTACAAGATGCCGACCTATCTTGTGAACCCCTCGTTCTTTTCCCAGGTGACATATTGTTTGTATGTTATAATAGTTATTTAAGATACACGTGCGAAAAGTAAGGTGCATACTTATAAATAATTGTATTTTTTTTCGAATATCAAAACCTCCTTGCATCTTTGTAATTTTTTAAATTTTATGACTTACACCATGCACCATAGAGTCAAAAAATTTAAAAAAATACTTTATTTCACGCGTGAAATAAAGGATTTCAGTACTGTTTTATTTCACGCGTGAAATAAAGAGTTGGTTTCCGCATAATTTTGCTACACAAAAAAGAAAACTTTACGAGCAACTACATCGAAAAATATATTAATAAACGTTACCAAGGACGGTTGGACCCTGTATTTGGTCCAAACTGTTATTATTAACATTGTTAAATTAATTCTAATTTATAAAAATAAAAGTAATTATATTGAAATATTAAAACTATAAACGGATTCAAAAATTTATAAAAAAAATAATTTAAGAGGTCTGGTAAAATTCTAACTTTGTTTCCACATTAGAATAATAATTAATGCTTTTGTTGGTGTCGTAAATCTTAATGTTAATCGACATAACCTTACTTACTCAATTCCTATGTTGCATCACAACAAAATATAGGAATAGATGCTTGGGTATAAGTTTATTTAGCGGTTCCCGACGCCTTTACGGATTGAAAATCATTTGTAAATTAATAAACCTTTATTATTTTAGACTTTTTAAATATCAATTTTTTAACTCTAACCATGATTTGCTGGGGCACCAAGCTAAGTATATATCTCTAATTAGCAAAAAAAAAAGTTTGTTGACTTTTGTAGAGTCACCTTTTCATTTCTGTTTAACTTCCAGGTGCCCTTACCTACACCGCACTGCAGGGGATACGGAACGAAGATATCATTTACGTTATTACAAAACATGTATGTGTGTCCACGACACGGACGCTAGAGGCCTATGCACTAAAAACGGTGCGCATTGTGCATTTGCGCACGGAGCACCAGACCTCCGCCCTCCAGTACTCGACGTGAGGGAACTGCAGGCGTTAGAAAATCCTGATGCAGCCGACGGTGATGCTGCGGCGCCAAATGCACTCGATAGAGAAAGAAATCTCATGAATGAGGACCCTAAATGGCAAGGTACATTTAAAGTCAAAGAAAAAAATGTATTGTGGCTGGATGATATCAATATAATGGTGATATCATGAAATCACATTAATTATACACTCTGTGCTTTTGTGTGTACTCAATTTAGAATAGGATAAATTATATATTTTCCGTCTATTATTGACGAGTAGCACTTAAGTCTTTATACAGACTCTTTTATGAATGTCATATGTTCTCTAGAAGTATAGTTATTGAAACTTAATCACAGTGAGTACGAAACAAAATGGAGATACATATTTCCAACACGCGTCTTATGGGTCAGTGGCGCACAATATTTAGATTAAACAAGATCAATGACAGCCTTCATCTAATTACTATGTATTAATGTGAGCTTACAATAAAATAATATGTATTATGCCTTTTAATATGGCCGTAAACTAAATCCTCAGTCATAGGGAATTTGTTAGAGGCACTCTCACTTCTGGTGGGCTCAGTAAATAAACCAAATAGAAACTTCATTTTCTATACCTATAAACTGCCCATATACAAACTTTGTAATTATTGATTATACTTATATAACCCTGTTGAAGTATAAAGAGGGAACAAACGGACATTTGATTTTATATTCATTGTGGATATCTGTGTTTGGTTTTTATTATGACACAATGAAAAATGTTAATAGATAATTCAACTGTTTCAGATACAAACTATGTACTATCATCATATAAAACGGAGCCTTGCAAGAGACCACCTAGACTATGTAGACAAGGATACGCGTGTCCACAATATCACAATAGTAAAGTGAGGGACTTACCCATGCCTGTTATTCTTATAGGTAGCAAGTAACTATTGTTGAATCATGTGTGTTTGGTTGCAGGACAAGCGGCGGTCGCCGCGCAAGTATAAGTACCGCAGTACACCATGTCCCAACGTGAAACACGGCGAGGAGTGGGGCGAGCCCAGCAACTGCGAAGCGGGCGATGCCTGCGGCTACTGCCACACGCGCACCGAGCAGCAGTTCCATCCTGAGATCTACAAGTCAACTAAATGCAATGACGTGCAGCAGGCTGGGTACTGCCCGCGTGGCCTCTTTTGCGCGTTCGCTCACGTCGAGCCCGACGAGCTGGGCGGCCGCGATCTCCCGCCGTTGGATCTCGCTCAGGGTACCAACCTCGCCGATTTGCTCTCGTCCGCGCTGCCTGCGCCGCAGCCGGACCCACCGCACGCCAACGGCGCCGGGGACGAATGCGCTTCCACTAGCTCAGGCGGTTCGAGCGGCGGGCGTGCGCCTGGTGCCCCGCCACGCCCTTTGCATCATCTCGCCGCCTTCAGCGAGCACGACGAGCGCAAGGTGCCGCCGCCTGCTGCCCCGCCCGCACCCGCTGCGCCTAGCGTATGGTCGCAACGTGCCGCCTTCGACACGACCGTGCTACAGGAAGTAGTCGGCAACGCACTTGAGGATCTGCACCTCGAAGAACCGCTCAATCTGATGGCATCGCTCGACCGTGACCTATCAGACGGCGAGGGGCTGCTCGGTGGGTCGGCACCCGTGAACATCCCGTCGCGTGCCCTGCGCGGCTTTAGCCCGCCGCCTGGAGGCTCGCCGCTACCTCTGCCGCCGTTCTTGCGCTACTCGCACGGCGATGCGGATCGGCTGTTCAATTCGCACGCGACGCTCAAGTCTGGCAGCTTCGGCGCGACCGGGGCGGGGCCGTTTGAGTTCGCGCCAACGTCGCCCTCGGCTCCGGCCGAGCTGTCGCGGTTGCGCGAAGAGGTGGTCGCGTCTCGCGCTGCCGCCGCACGCTGGGACGAGCGCATCACGCAAGCTCGTACAGCGTGCGAAGCGTGGCAACGTGAATCAGAGGAGGCGCAGCGCAAAGCGGTGATGGCGGAGCGGCAGCGGGATGAGGCGGTGGCTCACGCCGTGACTTTGCGTCGCGAACTAGAGGCGGCGCGCGCGGCCGGCGGTGTCACGGGCGGTGCGAGTACGACAGGGGGCAGGCGCGAGTTTCGCGGACTGCCCTTAGCCACTCTCAAAGCGCTCAAGGCGCAGGCGCGTGCTGAACTGGAGGAAATAGAGAAGGTGCTGTACCTGGAGACGGCGACCAAGTGCATGGTGTGCGAGGAGCAGCCGCGCAGCGTCACTTTGGCGCCATGCAACCATTATGTATTGTGCGAGGGCTGCACCGCCACGCAGAAGGAGTGCCCCTACTGCCAGACGCCCGTATTGCACCATCAGTAGCCGTCGCCGGTACATGATGCGCTCTCTAACAGTCCCCGTTGGCTATCCTGACATCGAAGATATCATTTGACATCGCGTAGGCCATATCGCAATCGAGGTTGGTGTTTTATTTGAGATAAGTGGCAAAAAATAAATGTGGGTATCATTTGAGATACTTTTTCTGATTGATTATCATCAGAAACTTAAAAGGCCACCATTGAGCTTTGTGTTAGTTTTTTGTACAACAAGAATCCATATTGGCATTTGAATAGCCGAGAACCCCATCATGTGTCACTCGCAATTGGATGTGAAATTTTATCACTACTTAATATTGTTAGAGTTGCATGAAATAGTTGTTTGGTGAGTGACGATATACAAAGTATGAAGAATCAATATGATGCACAAGATAATGAAGATGAATATAATAATATCTGAATATTATTAATATTATTATAGAGAACAAATTAACTGAGGGAATTGTAAAGTATAAACAAAGGGTGGGTTTGGGAAAAATTATTTCAACTTATACTCAAATTATAAGAAAAAACATATTTTACGTGAATAACAAAACATTAACAGTTTCACTAGTAGAGAGTCAACGCTTTTGGTGTCATTAATAATTTTATTCGCATCTTCCACCAAATTGTTGATAGCTAAAAAGAGTTATTTTATCTGCATATTTTATGTGCCTATTTTTCTGTGGGTGTTGTTTGTGAAAATAAAACATTAAATTTCGTTGGCTAGGTATTAAAAAATGTTGTGTTCACATTAAATTGTCACAAAAAACGGGCAACTGTTTTAGAATCAAGCGAGGAGTATTTATATTTTCTTTTTGTTCTGTTAAAGTTCTACTGCTGTAAATTCTTTCATAGTGTCTGGTGATATAACTTAGTTTCTTTGTGATAAACATATTTATAGACTATATCAGCACCTTGATGGAAGATCGCTTTAGATCCGTGTATTAGATTGTTGCTTCATTTGCTGATTTAAAGAGTATATAAAGATATAGGCATTTATGAGAATTTATCTTGTGTGGTCGTGCTACCAGCTGTAAATCGTTATCGGATTGAAAATGTGTAATGTTTATAAGAAATTGTGTAATGTAAAGTAATGATGGAGACTTCCCAGATTCAGCTGAAAGCATGGCCACCTTCAACATTAGACTATTTACGCAAATTTATCGTTAATTGTAGTTTTAGTTGTATAATCTCATACAAATCAAATTATAAACATTTATTTAAATATTTGACTTGCACAATAGGTATGTGAAGTTTCTATCTCTATATGGGTTTTTTTTCTAAGGACCAATAACTTATACTCAATAACTGGGAATTGCCGAAGGGGCTTCATTTTTTATACAACAATATTTGTTGACACAAATGACGGTACATTGTTCACAGTTTGAATTGTAAAAATATAAGCGAAAAGCAACTGCCCGATCGGCTCTTTCACCGATTAAAAATGTTACACATCATTCCAAGATACATTGATTCACACAGAATGTACATCTGTCACAGTATGGTGGCTGACTTGTTATAGAAAACATTGTTCAGTCTTAAAACTAAGAGGCCACAGTCTGAAAAATCTGAGAATTTAATTTGCTGCCTGTACCGTAATTATTTAATTGTGCATTTGGCGATTATAATTACATTCCTGAACACAAAAGAAAAGTAAAACATTTATTATTTAAAAAAAGTTTAATTTGTACGATTAATGATTTTATTTATGTAAAGAACATATTTGAGTGCACATTATAAAAATTGGTATCGAATTTGTCATAATTTTGTGATTAAATTTTTTAATGTGCACTTGACTATTTGATTATGATTAAGTTAAATATTTTATAATAAAAATATTACTAATTGACAACTTAAATGGAAAGCGTAATCAAATCAGTGGATGTGAAAAAAAAAAAATAATAATCTAGAAGCCATAATGCATCTAGATTTCTCTCGAGTGCCATCTTTTGGTTCAACAAATCACTTGACGTCATACCGTTTAATATATTTTTTTCACTGTAGCTTATAAAAATATGGAAGAATTTAAAAAAAAAGGTATATGATAATCAACAAACTGGGAATATTTGGTTTATATATTTATATATATTAGAATCGCAAAACTTTTATAACGTATAAACAAATTAATCTAGATTTATAAAGTGAATTAGACGTAAGTAGTGTTTTCAAATTGTAATCGACATATAATTTTAAGTATAAATTTAGAGATGCGTCATGAAGCAATATGATTACAGCCGTCATTGTTCACTTGGCTTGGGGAGGCGTTTGTCTTTGAGTGGAGGATGTGAGATCCCCGCACTGATTTATTCCTGAATTCTTTTTGCATCATGGCGAAGAGTTATCTGATATTTTTTTATGTATTCTATTTGATCGGTAACTGTTACTAGTCACTTCACTCTCGCATCTCCTTACTGATGCAGCGCGATTGATGACGGGTGTGAGAAGGAAATGGGGAAGCGCTGCTTTTGCGGGGCTAGGCGAGAGTGGAGGGACTGCTAGTGTTGACTGACAGTAGATTGTTGGTGTCAAGAAAAACAGCATTCAATCACTAACGACATGTTTGAAATCATATGTTTTATCAATACTACCTATGACAAACATGCGAATAAATTTGACAATGTTTCACGTTCTATTCTGAAAAAGGCAATTTTTTTTCAATCAGTCCATATTGCTATTGATGTGTTGTGATTGTGTTTGTGGTCGGTGCGGGTTGGTTCTTCGATCCCAGTAGTTGGTAGGTATTTTACACTTGTGATTGTCGCCGTGTTCCAAACGTGTAGTAGTGTCTGTAGCGGTCTTGTGTTTATCTCTATGATTTCTCTATTATCACATGGAACTTACCTATTAGCCTTCTTCTAATAAACTAACATTAGAGATTATTAATTAATTTTGTAGGTACATACTTTTTTTAAATAAATATCCATGCATTTTATGGAATGATTTATGCAAATTATAGCAGTAACAAGAGAACCACAAGACCAAATAAGAATAAAGTAACATTAAGTTGGCTGGTGAGTTCATATCAAACATATATGATTGTGCGAGCGGGATGGAGATATCTTCCAGTCATGCAAGAGAGAGATAGATGGACGACTGAAACATCCTTCATTTTGTTAGCACATTCATTGTTCTAGTATATTATTATTTCTAGCGTTATTTGTACTCAAAATAAAATAATTATTTTCATATTAATAGACATGACTTGGTCATTGTTGTTTTTTTTTATTATTGTTTATAGATTACAAATTAATAAATTTTACTTATGGGTGTACGGTATAGGCAAACATAATTACACATACAATTTAGAATTGGCATTTTAATTTAGTCTTAGCAATAGTTTGAATTTGTTTTTCAACAACAAACAAGTTATTATTAGTGTTTATTTTTATATTTTATAATTATAAACTTTATTTAATCATTAGGTAGGTAGGTTCAACAAATTGTTTAAAATTACTGTTAAATTAGAAATAGCGCATGCGCGGTCGGCGGCGATGGATGTGAGTTGACGCGCCCTTCAACAAACAAATTATGTTTTGACTTATATTTATTCTCAGAATCAAAAGGATGCATAAGCTTTTATTGGTATCATAGTATTTTGTAAACAAAATGATTTTTCAAATCCATGTGATACAAATCTGTAACAGAGAAGCGATGAATATATTACTAGATAGGTAGGTTTAATAAATTTTCAATTCCATTCATATGGTGTTTTATTTATTACAATTAGGGACAATCCCCAATTCAGTTTCTTTAACGCACTATTCTATAAAACTACACATTTTACTGTAGTAATGTTCTTTAAGCTTTTTTTCATTGTAGCCATTGATATTTATACATTTTGGAAACCACACTGCTTTTAGTGCAGGCCTCTATCACAAGGCGAGAACAGCACCAACCACAACCAACGCGTAGAGTACCAGTAGGTGTGAAACTATTGAAAATATTTACTAAATTAAAAATGTATAAACTGTGTATGATTACCTGTACACATTTTTACAAGCTTTTATTCAAGTTAAATTGAAATTTATTTAACCGTTTGTAATATTTGAGTTTTTTTATTGGATTGACCACAGAAGTAGTGAAACGCGCCCGCCCCACCCCGTTAGAACCACCGGCACTTTATCGAAACAACGACCGTTCATACATCCCCCTATGCTAATACGATAGGCGACCACAGGATTTTAGTCGGCGAATGCCCGTTAACAAGTATTTCACCGCGAAAATGCAGAATTATGGAGTCAAAAAACAACGTTGAGTGGTGTAACTTTTCATGTGTAAGTATGAAATTGCGTGGTCGCTTCCCCCCGATGAAGGGAATGCTTCGTCTCGTACAGTAAATGTCTTATCGTGTCTCCACAGAGTCGTGAGGCGGTGCGAGCTTCGCAATCTCTATGGGTTTGACTTAGAAGCTCCAATTTTTTACAGCTCTAAGGGGTCGTAAACCTGAGTACTTACTAGATATTAATTTCAACTTGATATCTCCATGCAGTACTGAGGAATTGGTTAAAAAAAAATGTGATAACAACAAATTAACTATTTTGTTGGATGTTGCAAAGTTAGGTTTCATTGGATTGCCTAGATATTACTCATATATAATATTAAAGTTTAAGGTCTATCTTCTTATTGAAAAGTGGGATAAAAAGTGTCCTATTCCAGGGTATACGCTACATGTGTAATTGTGTACCTACCTACTAAATTACTTTCAATTCCGTTCATCTATTTTGCCTTGATAGTGTAACAAACAACCTTTCGTATTTGTAATATATGTGGTAATATTAGTACGATTAATACTCTAATGTTTCACAAAAACGTAACTACTTACCGAATGCATTATTAGGCCCTAAAACATTGTCTTAAAAACGAACCTGGTTGGGAGGTCCATGGCTACTCGGTAAGCTGTTATTGGCAAGGGACCGCTCCAATTCCTTGCCATCAGGTATGTTGAAGTGCATTAAGTAATCATATGGTAAATATTGTCAAATATGTCAAAGAAAAATGAACCTATGGCCACAGTACATGTGAAGACTAAATTGCAACAAGCCCAAACATGGTTAGAATATCTTGTTTCGTGACGGAGTGTCAGCGTCTACCTTCCGGCTCCTACAACCATCATTGAAAACCATTCATGGCTATAGAGGAGTACCTTAAGACAATTACAAACTTTATGGCGGATCATGGGCGGATCCGAAAATAGGCACAAATCGCGTCGTAGTAACAGCGTAGTGTAGCGGGGCGCAGTGGAAAGATGGGTATATGACTGTACCTGCGCAAGCTCGCGCAAAGCGTTGTATTCAGATTCGCCATGAAGTTTGACGCCATCTGTACAATAAGCCTAAACATGGTTAAGATACCTTGTTTCTTTATCTATGGAGTTCTAGTACCTACCATCGAGCTCTTGAAATTTTTTTACTATAGATGTCACTTTTGTTGTGGTTTATGACTAATATTAGTTTTTCTTGTGACCGTCTCTCTTTCGAAGTAATGTAATAATTTTGTATATACCTGGAAATGTAGGGTCACAGGGGATCGACTATTTAAGTTTATACCTGTACTCTATACAATAAACAATTTCATTTCTATTATACCCTGAAAACCATTGAAGGCCCAAACATAGGATATGTTGTTCCATTGTGAAGTTCTAGTGCTTGCCTTTGCAGGCCCTGTGATTCTTCTCTTTCATAAAATGAGCTATGTGACTATAATAAAAGAAAAATCTCTGTTAGCGTCAATATAATTTAATAAAAATTTCAAAATTTCAATTATAAATTAATACATGATTAAATGCATTTTATAATAAATGCAATTGAAATAGAATAAAAAGAACACCTACATTAGACACAGAAATAAATACACAAAATAAGCTGCCAATAATAATTGACCTTTCAGATCTCAGTTATAAACAATAATAGCATTCTAGATATCTCAAGTATATTATTTAATTATATAAAAAAAAATGAACACAATAACAATGTAAACAATATAGACCGTAGGTCAATATCGACATATATATTCATTTTAAAATTAACTATGGACCACCTACCTATAGCTCCTATTATCTATTTTGTGACAATAATCTCCTTTGGTTATAAATTTAAACATAATCCTGTATGTTGTGAATTAAATTTTTTTTATGTTATGTTAATTAACTTTACCTTATTTATATCGGATAATGAGCAAATGTAGGCCATACTATTTGCCACCAGTCGTATATATTACATTATTTTTAAATATTACCTGGAAAAAAAAATTCAACAAATCATACAGAAAATTTAAAACACAATTGTTGCATACTTACTATTCGAGTCATAAATTCTTTCACTATTACATTATTTACAAAACAACTTTATCTTATAGAGATGTTCATTAATTAAAAACAATAATTATTACATCTCGAAAATTAATTGTGAAGTCTAACTAATTATAAGATATAATTTATAATGACATATTCATTAAAAAAAATTCTTAACATTTTTTTAAAATGTAATGTGATAGGTACAATTGATAATCTCTGTAAAATTATATTAAATTCTATGAAATCAGACATATTTTGTAATATTTTAACAATCTTCTATTAATATTAATAATTTAAATTCAATAATTAATAGCCTACCTAAAGCTTAGAACGTCATGGTCACTTATTGCATAGTTATTATGATACAAAATGCATTTACTGAAATAAATTTTCTCACATATTTTAAAATCCGTACACAAAAGCACAGCATCCTAAGTCCATTTCAGTGCAGATTGTTATATAACACACTAGAGAGGATATAGGATTTCTTCGTAATTTCGTAAATAAAATGTCAAATGAAAAAAATGAAGTGAGAGGACATTGAATTTCATGTCCAGTGAAATTAAATTATGATCTTACATCGTAGCCTACTCGGGAAATGAGTTTCTTGGGAAGAAAAAAACTCTTAAGTATTCAAACAATATGAACAATAGCTCATTCGGTTAGGAAAAATACTTCAAAAAAGAAGTTTTCATATTTTTTTCGCAGACAAATTGCATTTGTTATTAAAAAAAAAATTATTAAAAGAGCCGCAGAATTACAAGCGGTAGCGGAAATTTTAAAAATAAAATCCAATAAAAAAGCGCCACTACTCGGAACTCTATGTCTATTACTAATAATTTTAATTTAATGATTCATATAGGGTTCCGCGCGGTTGTTATAGCCCGAGCGCACCGTCCCTATCGAGAAAGTACAACACAAAATAATTTGTTTATAGTATTAAGTAGGTAAAAATTTAAATAAATTATGATGCCCTCTTAACACTCGAAAGTATTAAGGTCTGTTAGATTTTTTTTCAATTTTACAGATTTCTTTAAATGTATTACTGGCTATTATTGTTAACTCACAATTTTTTTCGAACATTCATTTCCATTGAAAATAAAAAAAGATAGCAGTACGCGAGTAGATGCCATCTTTGTCACACATTTTGAGTATTTATACAAATTTCACTCTAGAAAATAAGGAACCCTATCTCCCGTCTCACTCCATCCATGCGCCGTCCGCGCAGCGAATTCATTATTTCAGAGGAACAAGACTAAAAACCAAGCTTCTCATATTTTTCGAAGTCTAATTATTGTTCCCAAGAAGCTCACTTTATAGCTAGACTTCTTTGCGACGTCATACGAAACAAGAAATTAACACTATTACCAATAAAGATGCTACTACACGAGAAGAAAATGCGGCGATCTTTGAGGCTCTGTTTAACAACTTTTTCTTTCCTAAAAGGTGGATCATCGTAATATAATCTAGCATTGCTTCCTTATCACTAGTGATAACAACGTTTCCAAAAAATTCAAACTAATTTTTAAATACAATAATTACGATTATCGACGAAAAGAAACATAATTGATCTGAAACAATCTCAAAAAAAATCTCATTATGTGCTTATAACACTTCAAATGTTAGATTGACGAGCCAACCAGAACTAAGTATCTAACTAGAAAATTGAGCCTTAACTGGCCCTGACCTGATAACTTTATTCCATAGACAGTAGATATATTATTATCCCCGGAATAACTGTTATTTGACCGATGAAAAATCCAAATATCTCTTATTCAACTAATAACTGCTATTATATTGTTTATTTGTCTATTGAAAAATTGGCCCTTAGTATTATAAACTTATTCTATAAACATATTATTTTAACCTTTGTAAAATTACTGTGATTACTCCTTTTTAATATACCGTTCTTCTTTTACGCCCAAAGGATTATTATTTTTCATACGCTTGACAATTTAATAGACAATGACGAATTTGGCTGTGACTGTGTTATGAAATTAGAGCGATAATATTACACTGCAACAGATAGTGCACGAAATCAGTCATCTATGTGACTAACACAAAAGCGCCCCGTGTATTACCGATGACCATAGAAGTAGGAACAATATCAAAGACTAGAACGAGCGCTATTCAACTGTACTGAATTTTTCTTCTGAATGTCGTATGCCGCAAATGCAGGGGAAGGTATGCGGCGAAGTGTGGGAGAGGTCAATACGAACAGCGACAGTAAGTCACGTGAAAGGAAAATAGCATCAGAATTTTAGATATTGTTCTCAATATTTACTTATTAAAATTAGTATTGTACCGGACCTCTAGCAAGCGCTGTTTCTAAAGGCGGCGTGTCAATTCCACTTAATTTAAGTGTAGTTCTTGTAAGGCAGCTTAAGCGTAGCGTGTGTTCTACCGTATATTATTCCTACTTCTATGCTGATGACTATATTTTTTAAACAAGACTACAGACTACGTGCATCACTAATTACAATAAAAGGCAACAATTCAGTGCGTCCTAATACGACTAGCTACCTTAAACACATGCTATCTACATGGAACACTTGATTAAGGCGTTACACACAAAGCAAGTGTGAACGGGAGTTCAGTAGCGTTCATTGGGCCAAAGACAAATTGGAGGGCAGGGGGGAGGGGAATTTTTATGTATATCCAAATTTGCACTTCAACATAGACCAATATGATCTATTGTTTAATACCTATGTAATATGTACGCAAAAAAAAAATTGTTGAAATTATTTTTTAAAATTTTACTCAGTGTTTAATGTTATTCGAATGGTTTACTTTTTATTTCATCTTTACAAACCGCTAATGTTATTAATTTGAAATTCCAAAATTACGACGAATATTTATATGGATAATAATAATATCTAGGACACCCCACACAGCGCCATCTAGTCCCAAAGTAAGCAAGTATTATGCTTGTATTATGGGGTACTAGACAACTGATATATATATATACTTAAATATTCTTTTTTTTTAACAATATACAGGCTGAGATTTTAGTCACCAGCCAAAACTTTTCTAAATGTTAGGTATCACCAATAGACCTCATTACGGAAATAAAAATATAGGTCAAATATTCATAATCAATAATTATATCCTAAATATTTATTTGGCTACCTTCTACTTACATACGAAAGGGCGGGGCATGGGCCATGTGGGCAGGGCGCGTGCACGTGCACTGGCGCTCTCGTGAACGGTGACTAGTAATATTGGTAGTTTTGGGAAAGCTTTACGTAGTCTTAACTGAATATTTTCCATTGAACGACACTAAAAAGGAACAAGACGAACGGATTTTTATTAAAGATCATTGTATTAAAATTTGACTGGTCATTAAAACCCCACCCAGTATACATATATAGATACTTTTACACCTAGACACGGAACAAATAGACATGTTCATGCACACAAATATTTGTCCCGGGCGGGAATCGAACCCGCGACCCTCGGCTCCGCAGTTAAGGTTTCTAACCATTCGGTCAACCGGTCGGTCAGTCAATCAATCCTTGATAAAAATATATGTGACGTCAAACAGTCTACAGACCATCGGAAAATGCGCCCGCGTCGACTAACATTTATCAAAGATGTACTTTGACGCCTCAAAATTAGAGAGCGTTGATAGTTCTGCATGTATACACAAAAAATTTAAGAAAACTAGTAATTATTTAGATTATTCTCATATAATTTCAGAGTAACTTAACTATTAGAGAAAAAAATATAATATGTTTTCAATTTCGATTTGTTGGCACATACATCAAGCGTGCTTATCAAACAAACAATGCGGCGTGCCAAAATCTACAATAGTTGATTACCATGTGCCTGTCCCAAAAACACAACTTTTGTCGGCTGTCGGCAAAAATTAATTTCGAAGTACGAACAATAAACTAATAACTAAATATTTAAATATTTTATTTTATGCCAAATAATAAATTATAAAACATAAATAGACCAAAAAATTTTTATGTTCAGAAATATTTTATAGAAGGTTCGGCTGCGATTGAACTTTTATAGATACGAGATCATGAAAAAAAAAAAATTATTTCATTATTTTATTCCATAGTAGGACCACCAGAAAACAGCCCTTTTGTCGCCTTGCAATGGGGGCTACCGCGCTAATTCAGCCCAGACGGCGCTAATGAAAAGTATGGTCGGGAAATGTCAAATGTAGCCAAAGTAAAACTGTCAAAATTAAATACAAATAACTTGTTCCGCGCCTAAATAACATCGGTGAGGGTAGTGTCAATACACTAGTGTCATTTTTCGTGATCCCGCATATAATTCAAGAGGAACACTTGACAGCTTCTTTTTCTGCTCAACCTACTTTTCAGAGCATCTCAGTATTTACACGACGACGCGACGTGCAAATATTGTCTAACCTTTTCCGTTGCGGAGTTATGACTAATTATTTGGTCGCATGGAGTGCATTTCGAGGCCCTTCTTCGTTCCCCCTCCTCCGCTCGAGGACGTAAGTGTACGATAGTGTTAGTGCACTAACAGATATAGGATACTATTTTCAAAATATTTACACCACTTGGCAGTTCCGAACTTGCTTCACGAGATAAATCAACGTTTATGGCGACAACAAAAGCGTTCCATCGCTAATTCTGCCAGGACTTTATTATGAACGCCTTTTTACAAAAGTTGTCACGTTAAAATAAAACGACAGTAACCTCACGGGTTGCGGTGGCACAATGAGGGCTCCCATTTCTTTTTTAAATTTGCAATCTAAAATACTTAATGACAAAACAGTAACAAGCTGTGAAATATCATTATTTCAGAAACTACAAATTAATGTTAGATTGGCATTGTATATAACCAGATCTAGGAAAGACAACATGTTTTTAAACAATTGAATTTATTACTAACCCCATATTTAAAAACCATTCCAATCCAAACCCGATGCGTACAAAATAATAATTTCAGACTTACATTCAAATAAATAATGATTTATTTGTGCAAGAATTTAGTCTATTATAAGTAAATGGAGTATTTAAAAAATATTTTAAATTTGTTCAAATAAACAATAAACCGAAATTTTATAAGTTGTCTACGAAAACCGACTAGAAAAAAGAAATTTAAGAAAAGTGCTAAAAATCAGATTAACAAAGACTAGAATTTCCTACTAGCTTCATCGGTAAGTTAATATACATAATGTGATATTTCTAATAACCAGTTCTACATACATATTCTATTGGTTATTAGCTTTTAATAAAATGATACAATAAAAAGACTTAATACAAAATATATATATATATATATATATATTTTAATGTTAAGATCAATCAAGATACTGTGTCAAATATTTCGTATTCGAAAACAGGACCGCAACGACAGATCATATACAGTACAATGCACGAACCTTTGCTGTTGTGAAGTTATTTACAAAAAGCGTCGCAGTAGCATAATATAGAAGCATGGAGGAGATGAAAGAGAGGTCGGGTAGCTCGCGCTACTATCGCGCGTCGTCCGCCTCCCTACCCATCACTGCCCGCACGGCTGTACCTGCGCATTGAGTCATTCGCAGGCAACTCAGAGCGGCAAAGATCCGTGCGTTATACTGTTCTTCATTATCACTCTTTTACTTTCATTCCAAGCAACTACATACGTAAGAGCGAAAGAGAGAATCATAATGACGAGATGGTGTGAGAAAAACGTCGAGGTACTATCGCGGCCACACGGTAGACAACCTCTAACCATTTTCGCTCGCACAGATCGTGGCGTGGCGGTACGGGCGGAGGCCTAACGAGCAACCATGTGCTAATCGATTTTTTCTTAAATGGTTCAGACCGATAGTACGTCGGAGCGTACTTTTTTGCTCCCATTTTTGTAATAATGACACGGTATCTTGATGTACATCTATGGTGCAGACGTGATCTAGTTCGTAAAAGCCCTGCCAGACTCAGATGGCGATTGCGGTGCACTGTTTGAAGTAACACGGCTTGAAAAATTGGCTAGCAATCCATTCTAATTATACATAAAACTTGCCCTAAAGAAAAAACAAAACTGGCAACGCCTTTAAAAGCTACGCAGGTACCATACAAAGGTTTGTTTATAACATTAATATTCAAATAATAAATATTATTTACAGGATATTTTTTTATTATTCGGCATTTAAATGTATTTTTCTATGACTTAAGTCGTTATTTGGCGATATTTATTAATACAAATACATCTTCAATAATACAGCTTAGGTGTCTCTTTATTGCGGTCTTATAGCCGGGAAGTTCATGACCGAAAATGGTCTTGACGAATCACAACCTATTTTGGTCACTGGCTCCCAGACTATTATTTTGAGCTAGAGCGAGACGGAAATAATCCATGTTGCACTTAAAATTAATTTAAGACAACTAAAAAAGTTACAAACTCAGATCTAATGCCAAAAACCATGTAATCTGGCCCAGCATATCCTTTGGGGTCTCAAAACACACAAAATTATAATGAAAATGTGACTTAAATCAGTAAGTCGAAATAATTTGCTTGTAGCATTGATAATTTTCTCAGATGTCTTATAATAAAAAATGAGTAATTTTATAGTATCATGTACATAAAGTTATTTGACCACTAATGTGAATTTAAATATAACAATGAACACAAATACCCTTAGCACTGATTCATGATCTGCAATGATTAATGAAGAGATATTAAAATTTACTAAAATAATCATTACTTAAATAAAATTGTGCAGAAATTTCAAAGTCTGCTTTTCTGTGTGTCTTCTCTTCCAATAGACTAGTAACTATACACGAGTCATAGTATATATATGAAGCATTTAATTTTTAATGTTCTAGTTGACGATAATTTATTATACAGCCTCCTTTAACAAGAATTGACCGGCGTTTGTAAACATTACCTTTACTTCGATTAATATCTAAAAACTTTACAATGGATCGATGCTCTAGAGAAGGCGAGACGTTACATTATTGCCTTTGCTACATATCTATTAAAAAAAAGTGACGCGCCAATATGGCGGTTTGTATCGAACGTCACAATTATTATTCACATCGTTGAAACGGGCCTGTTATGATCATGTGATGATCCACATGAAAACTATTCCATTCAATCATAATACTGTCAAATTAAGGTGTCATGATATTTCATACAGTAGCAACAAACCAGAGTTGTCAGCGTAATTGTGCAGCCAAATTCTTGGTTTTCTGTGTTTTTCGTAAATCTTATTATTTATTGTTATATTTAATTTTACTTTCATTTATTTTTGACATAAATATTATATAGTTATAATTATATTTTTTCTTTTTGTTGACGACCACACTGTGAGACATGTAAATACCGGCGCACATGTACCAATTTATGTAGCACTTTATGAAATAAATGAAAAAACAAAAACAACAGTTCGGTATAATCACTTTTTCTAACATATCGTTTTTATGTTTTCTATGGAAAATATGATTCGAAATGAAAACGAATATCAATCTTTAAATTAAAAAAAATATGGTTTTTAGTTATGTTTCAAAATGGTCATTGACAAGACCGGATATGACGACGTATTTATGTTGCCGTAGACAGTATAGAGTTGGAAATGATTCCAAGCCACTGGTTGACAACTGCTTGGCTAGGAGTATTTACAAAATGGCAATGTTCTATGATTAATATGAAGTTTTTCTCAAAATGAAGCTAACAATACGTTATTTCACAGCGCCATTTCGAAAAAAAAAACTAACCGGGCAGTTGTTAATATTTTTTCAACTCTATATTCTCTATAAAAGCAATCGGTAAGTTCATGGTTGTTAAAAAGCAATCGGTAAGTTCATGGTTGTTAAAAAATTCTTGAGAAATAGTACCTAATGCAAGCAGTGAAATATTATTTTAAACATAGTTGTGTTGCTGCGACTTTTTATTAACAATCGACATTTTAATTTGACATTATTACGATAACATATTATTTTTACAGATTTATTTATTTAACGAATGCAACCTTAAACAGAAGTGCCGATATGGCGGTCTGTATCCAGGGTCACGTCTTCTGGGCTAGCCAGATCGGCTCGCAAGCGTACGCCGCGACCCGTCAGCGTCCAGCGACAAGCGGCACGCTCTCCTGTCACGCCACCTGCCATTTCTGCGTCACCCGTTGGAGAAGGCGACGAGCGGCTGTGGAGAGATTGAAATTGCGGTTGTGTTTTTGCCATCAAGCGACGCCACTTAACCGAAAGGTGTATTGTAAAAGACATTTTCATAACTGATAAATTTTTTTTGTATTTGTCGTGACAAGTAAAAATGGCAATTTTATAAAGAAAGTTAATAAACAAGGCGCTTAAATGTTAAAGTTAGCAGTAAAAAATCCGGAAAGCGATGAAAAAATTTCCCTTTCCCTTCATGTGTTTTTTTTTATAACTGGGTCTTTTACCTGCGCGGCAGTCTTTCTTCGTCGCCTTCGGGCGTGCAGTCACTGCCATCGCTGGTGCCCTCGCTGTCACCGCCGCCTCGATATCGCTCCACACCCTCTGAAATTCCTGTGTAACTTAGGAGGGCGTATTGATTCACGGGACTAAATCTATGCAAGTTAAGTAAATGTCGGTAATCGACCCTTCACCATAGTTTTTTTTACCAGAAAGTACAGCGGCCGTACTCTGGTAAATTAACGCAGCGCCGAATACGTGTCATTTCGAAAATCCGTACTCTCGCCCATGGTCCTAGCGACCAGATTTTTCAAACGCAACGTATTCGGCGCTGCGTTCAGACTCAGAATAGGGCCGCAGTTAAAAACAGGCGATCGGGATTTTTCTGAAAAGCGTTAGTAACGTAATAGTATCAACGTGGCGTACAAATTTTATAAGTAGTGGACCGTGGAGGTATCTACGTCGTTTTCGTAGCAAGCATGGAATAAGTTTGATGAGATCTAAATAAAGACTGCCTCTCAATGATTACGTTCTATGACTGTCGTTTTGTCGCATCCGAATATATGCTTCACCCCCGCGGATATAGGCAATCGTACGTATAACTTTATTTTATGCTGCTACCAGAGGACGCGGCGCGATAACTATCACAGCTCCATGGAGTGGACGACATTACATTTGTTTTACTGTTTATGAGATATCCTCTACTTGTAGAGAGCTATATGTGTAACAGAGTCGATCAGGAAATTCAACACTCCAACTAAAAATCTATAAAATATAACGTAACGTACGACGTAACGTATAATGTATACATCACAACAACGTCTAGACTTGTTTACAACGTCTAGCAACGTTTACATAATCAGTCTTAATTACTGTTAGAACAAAAATGTGGTTTATTCAATTGCAATAATTTGTGTAACAGATGAAGACGTGAGGCATCGACTTCATTATAATAATTTTAAACATTTTAGTGAAATAAAAAAGTTTATATATCTATGTAAAATAAACATGGAGGACTTTCTTGGGAAATTAGAAGGAAAAGAACTCTTTCTAATCGACCGAACCGATATGTAATTTTATGTTGACTTTCTATGAGTGTGTATAAACAAATTGAATATTTTTTTTACTCATTATCATTCACTTCCCTGTTTATTAAAGCGCGGTCGGGCACTAGACTTTTCATAAAATTTCCTTCTTTGCACATTTACACGAGTTTGAAAGCAAAAAGGTGGTAGCAATCTAGCCCAAGGCTCCAATATTGACAAAACCTATACAATTCGGTACCTCTGCGTGAGTCGGCGTCTGGCGCGGCATCCTCCAACGCTCGCAGCACGTCCACACACAGTTCTGAGTCCAATGGCACCGGCGTGTCCGCCTCTCTGCAAAGCGGTTGCGTTTCAATAATACAATTAGGTAATACATTTTTTTTAAATTTATTATGCATAGTCATCCGTGTCTTTGCCTATATTTTTTTTTAGGAACTTTTTGTTTAGTCTAAAACTGTACCGCAACAAGAGTAAAAAAAGCTGGCGATGATGTTATAAATTATAAACTTATTAGACAATAAACCTATGGCGAGAATAGAACCCGTGACTACTACATCATCATCATCAGTCCGTGCTTCTTCACTGCAGGATATAGGCCTCTGCCAAGGCTCGCCACCATACACGGTCTTCCGCCTTTCGCATCCAACTACCCCCGGTATGGTGCTTCAGGTCATCTGTCCACCTGGCCGGGGGCGTCCAATGCTTCGTTTCCCGGTTTGTGGCCTCCACTCGAGCACTCGCCTACCCCATCGGTTATCAGTTCTACGGCAAATGTGACCGGCCCATTGCCACTTCAGCTTGCTAATCGCTTCGGATATGTCGACAACTTTAGTTCTTCGACGGATTTCAGTATAATAATAATAATAACAACACACAATCATAACAACGTCTAGGTATTCCTGATTTTAGTCGCTACTACACCGTATATCATTTACCGCCTTTAAAATAAGCACTGGAAAATGTTAACATTCATATAACTCCTTAATTGGTGTTTCTAACGTTAATGGAATCATCAACATGCACCAGTGCATTCATACACCAACAAAATTTATGAATATACTACACCAGTGTACGATGCGACATCGGTTGCAACATTACAAATTTTTTTTTTTAAATTTATTTAGAAACAAACAGTCATTTACATCTATGTTCATACAAAAATAACTTTATTTATTTATTTATTTATTAGGAGAAAAAACAGTTACATATACATAAACAGTTATAAAATATATACATGTTTCAAATATACACGTCACCTGTTATGCAGCACTAGTGCAACGACGGCAGGGTGTGGCACAGGCGGATGGTGAGGCCCCCTCGGGCTGAAGGCGCTGACGTCCAAGCTGGGCGGTGGCACGCGGGGCGCCACGCAACCGCCCCATTCTCCCCACGCGCACCACTCCTCTACACACACGATAACAATCATGTACATTTAGTTTCATTAACCAACTAAAACACAAGATACACTAACTGCTAGAGAATATAGACTGATTTTCTAAATGACTGTTTTCTACCTTAAGGTGACTTCTAGACTCGCGTGCGGACCACACAAACTGGTTCATATAATATGTTACACATATAACATTTTCAATTACAACACAATATGGGCATGCACAACAGTTTAGAGCTGTCAATCCAAGCAGTCTATGTATCTTCTAGCTTAAAAGCTATTTATTGCCTTTACAACTGCTGTATAAAGTCAAAGACGCTCAAATTATGCAGCCATTACCATTAAAATAGATGTACAGTATCCATAGAAAAAGAATTAAAAATAATTTTTAGCTGTTTATACACCATGTGTGCTAATAGGGTAAATGACATTTTTTTCAAACTATTTTATATGAAAAAGTTTTTTAAATATATCATAACACCGAAATAATTTTGAAAAATCATTAATAAAAAAGTTATGAATGTTCAAAATGTCCTCTTCGACAGAGAGGGCAATACCGCACGGTGTAATTCTCTGTGACGTCAAGCCATTTAAAATAATGTTAATTTTCGTTTTGCAAGAAAGAGACAGAAATAAAATTTTAATAGCCCATAGTTTCAATATTCTTCACACAATTTATAAATTTTGTTATAGTACAGTAAATTTTTATATTTTCTTGATAAATATAGTATATTTAATATCCTATTATAAATGAACTGTCACTGTAAAAACACTTCATGCTCTTTGCTTAATTCTATTACAGGTTGTATAACAATCAATTAATCAACAATCATCAGTACACATCATGTGTCCTTCAATTATTCCTAAAAACAGTATCGAATACAGCGTTAAGAATATCTTCTAAGGTATGTGTGTTTTAAAATTAAGACTTCCTTACCGTCAGGATGTGGAGGCCAATCAGCGCCGGCGCCAAGCACGTCGGGCGGTGCTACAGAGGCCGGCGCGTCTCTATCGCACAACGTCGCCCACCGCATCGTACCTGGCCCCGACGCGCCTTCTAGCGGCAGCCGCGCTTCACGTTCGTCCAACGCTACCAAAACCTCTGCGTCGAATACCTGCATAACGATAATCGGTGTGATCACAGATTATCGGAAGACGCGCAGACGGACGCCCCAGCTGGATATATTTGAATAAGAAGCGTATCCCTTACGCACACTAGCATATAATTAATATACCCTTACATTTACTTGGGCCACGCAAACGTCCCATACAAACGGCGAAGGGTGATTACTCACTATTTTAGTGACGCTGCTCGAAAACTAAGCTGGCCATCGATTAAAAAAAAATAGTAGGATAAATGGTGAGCCCTGAAATGTCAGTTCTGTATCACAAATGCAATACCTGTTGCGCCATATGAAATTGATCCATGTTATTATTACGTGACTATAATTTGCGTGAAATTGAATCAGTCATACGTCTTTAAAAGCTAGTCATTTTTGAACATTATTAGTCAAATATTATATTTTGAAGGTAGCAGCGTTTTCGAGATATCATATATTAAAACATGCACGTGTGGCGCCATCTTTATATATCGCATGGTCGGATTCGAATGTTTTTATTTTAACAATAAGTATTTTACCGAAATAATATATGTTACATGTTTGAAATCTTATTATAATTCTGATGAAAAATTGAATAATTAAGGTATTAAAAACGGTTCTAGTGATAGCGCGTGAATAATAAGTAGTTATCGATTTAGTATAGCGCCATCTGTCGTAGTGTATAGAAACTAAATAGATTTCAGATAGTTTCTCATGGCTCCATTTTCAATCGAATATCGACTATTAATGGTAATTACTATCACTGTGTCGTAGACGGCCATAGGCATGGCCGTAACTGGTACAATCTCTGAAGTTCATGCAAGCAATCTCATTAATAAAATGAAAACTATATAAGTTTAAAGTTAGCTATAAAATACCTATGGAGCGCATGTTATTACTAATGCAACAATATTTTATACTCTTTGTAATATCTCGTAATACCTCGACCAGCATATTAGCGGCGAGGCCATGCCAGTCAGCTGGAGCTAGGCCGCGTGCCGCCCACCACTCGCTGTCGCGTGCCGGCTCCGCCCAACATCTTGACAACTCTCTCGCACCCGCTTTTATCGTGCGCTGTATCGTCAAACAAAGAATAATCAATACATCTATATTAATAATAAATATGGATACGATAACCACAATATGAATAGTGTAGTTCAATTCAATATGAATCTTGTTCTTTAAAAAACTAAAACCGGATCCGAGAACTGTATGATCGTAAGCGCATTCTAGTACAGAATGTCAATAGACGCACGCTAACAAGTAAACGCAATCCGTTTCCACATATCACCCACGCCCTAAAGCGCAGGACAATGATAAGAAAAAAAACATGTGCACAAGGACACGCCGCATTATTAAGGCTGAAAGGTTTGCAATTTGTGATGGTTGGCACCGCCTCTGGACGAGCGCAAAGGCATATATTTGTGCGCGAGGGACATTGAACGAAATTATTTCTTCTTCGCGTCAACACTTTACCTTATCTGTACTTTATTATTTTTAAAACAATCGTCTATTTAATAGTGAAAGTTTCATCAAAATGGGCTTAGTACCCTAGAGTTTTAAGCATTCAAACAAATAGAAGAAATTTCTTCCATGTACAGTCATGCGTTACACATCATAGTTGATTTAGTATTAGTATAATATGTACATCTAGAATTACTATTAAATAATTGGATTTTTATTGGATCAATCTCAACCATAATTCTCTCCTACCTTAAGATCGGCCGGCTCCATGCGTACCCGCGCACGCGCCATATCCCCCAGCCCGAGAGCCAGATCGCGCCTTCTCGCAGCAACTTTCTCACGCAGCGATGTTGTCAATTCTGCGCATTCCTTCTCAAGCTGTTTATAGGCGCCCGTCTATATAACATACGATAATTTTAAATTTGTTTGGATTTTTTTTTAAGTAAGTATTTTTTGTGCTTGTATATGTTTTTAGTCTCAAATCACAAAGTTAAAGCTATTATAATAAACACTTCTTTTTAACTTTCTTTTATTAACGAACTTTGTGAGAGTTGATATTTAAAATTGCTACATTGCTAATAAATTGTCTATATTTTTTTGAAAATAATAGAAATTACGTTTTTACCCAATACATAAACAATAATATAAATAAAAAATAAATAAATATTGTTTATGAACAAATAAGTGTATAAATTAGTATAAGTAGGTCTCGTATAAAGTGTAGTTATAGCTAGTACTTAAGAATTTTGATGTTCCTAATATTTTTAGTAGATTTAATGCATCTTCTCTTTTATCCATTGTTGTTCGTTTGCTGTACCCTCTACGACAGGGTCCACAATAATTATAGCATGTCTATTTCCTATGTAAAGTAAAAGTATGCTAAAAACTGTGGAACGCAATAAAATTGAATTGAATCGAGTTACAAGTATGTTAAACAGCATTAAAGTAAAATAAGCGAGTAATTTTAAATGTCCCTGAACAATTTAAATTCATCTGCTAATAAAGGGTTTATGTAGATGACATTGCAAGATTATTATTATTTATTAGAAAATTCAATAATATTGAAAATAAATTAATATGTATTTTTATAACTAAAGTAGCTTATCTTGCGTTTTTCATATGAATATAGTGTGAATGTCATAGTTAAGAAACTTAATTAACTTTATACAAACATAAGTGCAACAAAGAATAAATTTCTATAGTATGTGAGTTTTGGAAACAAAACTTCTATATTATGACAATGAAGGACTGAAAAACGGTTTATTTATAGGTTTTATTTTTGAACCATTATCACTCGTTTTTAATGTTAGTCTATTTTCATAATAAAATATTACAAAACGAAACTGATAACAAAAGCAAAGAAATCGTTATTAAAAGAATTGTCGCTAATGTCTAGATGCTTTACATTCTATTATTTCTTTAAGGACTAAGGCTTCACATCGTGGGTCAGTTATTCTTGATAGCATTTAAAGAAGTCTGCATTAACCACTTGAGAAATAACAAACAATCAAAACGTGCGCTCATTCCTTTTCAAGGAACGTGTACAGTAACTTTAAAAGTACTTTGAATGTGCCTGGGAAAACACAAATGATAAAAAAGCGATATTATTAACCTTTGCGATTTGCACAGAGAAAGGTCCAAAACAAGCATCGACGAAATGCCTGTAATCGTGCAATGGTCGATCTATAGCTGCCTCGACGCGCGAAGTCCATGCGCCCAGTGACTCTAATTCGGCGCGTGCGCACACCGCCGCCAATGCTTGCGCAGACCTATAACGTACAAATGTTTTCTTTAATTTCTAAATCAAAGAATGGACCGAATGAACTCATAATACCCCGAGTAGCATTTCTAAAATATTAAATTTATTTTTGAGACATATCTTTTTCAAGGTTCAAAGGCGATGTAATGTGTAACACCGTCCTAACAAATACTTAATATAATAGAGTACGCATAAATATCGTTTACCATAATATGACCGTTGTTAATTTTTAAAGAGTCATCGCCATCCTGCGAACTATAAAAAGTATCGCAATAGTAAGTTATTAAAAAAGAATTGTAATTGTTTATTATACACGTAACTTTAAATACGTGCTCTACTGAGATAATATATGTTACCTCTACAAAGTGGAATAACATGCAGATGTCGTAGTTTCATATTATGTAGTGATTAAAAAGTAGATATCAAATATTCCTTCATTTTACGCTTCGCAAATATACAAAACGAATTATACTTACGTGATTTGGTAGTAGAAACGGGCACGCAAACCTGGCCCATTGATGCGTTTGCAGAAGGCGGAATCATGGGCGGGAACGCGTGCCGCACGCGATATAAGCGCACGCCACGCGATCTCCTCCCAGACAGATCGAAGCGACCACCACACTAAGCCACCTAGAGAAAAAGGCAAAAAATGTTTAAGCAGCAACATACTTTTCGAAAACAAACGAGCGGGATGTGAGTCATGCGAAATATCTATACATTGAAACGTCAAGGAAATGCGCGAAAAATGACAATGTTAAAAGCGAAAAATGGAACGAAAACACGAATGACCATAGAGTACATTTCCAATGTTTTCCGAGTACGCGCGATTGTGCAAATGATTTTTTTTTTGTATGTTTCTTGATATTACGAACATGTTTATGTCTAAATAACTTGGACAAAATTATCAAGACGTCGCGTCTCATGAAAGAGGAGCACGGCAGTAGACTATCACGTCAATATTATACTCTCTCGTTCGCTACTAGTAGTTGAATAAGAGCGAAAGAGAAAAAACGATAAGTTTTTCTCATATTTTACATTTTCACTAAATTAAAAATAGAAAGAAAGGATAGTCAGAGATATGTCAGATATACTCGTCCTCCACCTTTGCGCCTTCACTTGACTTGGAAACTGTCAAGGTATAGTTCCAATCAAACTTCATGGCGGATCGGAATATAACGCTTTATGCATGCTTGCGCAGGTTCAGTCATATGCTCCTCGCTCCACTGCGTCCCGCTACACCTAAAACTGGTTACTGCGACGCGACTTGTGCCTATGTTCACATCCGCCATAAAGGTTGATTGGAATTATACACACACTGGAATGTGATGTAACAAAAACGTATACCTCAGAAATACCGTATTTCCGATGGCACATGGTTTTTGTTGTGTTTCCTGAGGATACCCGAGTACATCAGAAATTAAAGGTTTTCGTAAAACGTCTGTATTATGTTGCGTCTGTGTGTTGCGTGTTTGGTAAGCTCTGAGGGCCAAGTGCGAGTTTTTTTTACAATTAACTGTGTCCTATTCGTTTATCATAATGTTTATGGAAACTTGCACAACACCCCTAGCGGTCCTTTTATGTAACTACGAGTTTCCATACAAATCACGAAAAACGCATACGATACAGTTAATAGTAAAAAACTCGCACTTCGCCCTCCATTATGCCAATAACTGGCAGACATTAATTTCATTAACAGGGGTAGGCTAGAATTTGAAGTTGCGTTCGAAAACCAGTATAATAATAATACATGGGACATCCAACACAGCGCCATCTAGTCGCAAAGTAAGCAAGTATAATGCTTGCATTATGGGTTACTGTATTATGTATACAACTTGATATACATACTTAAATATTCTTTATAAAATATTGATATGTAAATAATTTACACCCAGACACGGAACAAATACAGTTCATTCATGCACACAAATATTTGTCTCGAGTGGGAATCGAACCTACGACCCTTGGCTCCCCAGTTAGTCTCTAACCACTTAGCTAATCAGTCAATCAAAAGTCAATGGTAGGTATACTCACCAACAAGTAAAGCCAAAGCGCATATAGGGCATAAGACCAATGCCACAAAGAGAGCGAGCAGAGGTTGTAATATACCCAACACACCGATCTGCCATATCACTGCTTCAAATAGTGCGAACCATCTGAAAAATTCAAATTACTCTACATTTGTGGCTTCGACTTTCACTTTATTATATCAGGGAACAAAATATTAAACTTTCGTACAAAACAGTTAGTAAAGGGTGAAATGAAATAAAAAATTACTAAGATAGAAAGTATAAATAATGACTTTTACTCAAAGATGCTACGATATACGACCATATCTTGCACAACGTTCTTTGGGATAAATCATACTTGCAGTACCGGACCAGAAAATGTCCCGCAATGTTTTAGCAGGCGTCGAGCGTTCGAGTATGTAATTTGAAAATGGAACGAACTCTTTTACACCCGAACATTAATAACTAAAGAGATAACTCATCTAAGTTTTAATTAAATTTCGAACTGGCACGACAAAAAGAATGCACCATTAAATGAATTTTAAAAAGTTAAAAAAAAAGACATTGACATTGGAACGCGGCAAATTGGCGGCAAAAATACCTAAACTATTTTTATTACTATAATATAGTGGTCAATATAATTAGTTTATGTTAACTTTACCTACTATAATTATTCAAAATGAGTTCTACGAGTGATGAAGACATTTTAACACCACCTGAAATAAAAGAAGCTGCAAAAGCTATCATTGGAAATTGTTTACCACCGAAATCGAAGGCCAGATACATGAAAACTTATGAAAATTTTATTAATTTACATACATCTTTGGGAAAAGTACTATACAAGCCTTGGCCACAACTGTGCATAACCGGACTCTATGATGCGTGCCTCGACTGTGCCTCGGCCCGCATACTTACGATCGTCCAGTTATGCTGCACTTGCGAGCCGCGGCAGTAATCTACTATTTTTTCTTCATAAATAATTACCCATACCTAACTACACATTTTTTCCATTTATAGGGTTATGATGCATAACTTTGCAGTAAGTAAGCAAAGTTTGTAATGATGATTTCTTCTGCTTTTTGAGAACTAAATTTTTTTCCATGGAGTAAGTTGGCCAAATTGCGGAACAAAATGGTACTCGGTGGGGACCAAGTCTGGAGAGTATGGAGGGTGAAGGAGGGTTTCTCATTGTAACTCTTGTACCATGGAAATGGTTTCTTGTGCAATGGAATATAATACGATCTTGCGTTATCGCGAAGCAGTAAGGAAGATCTGTCTACTTCTACATCGACGTCGAGAGAATGTGTTTCTGATAGTAACCCCACTCTGACTTTTAACACGACGCCGTAGTAGCGCCAACTACGTTCCGTTTCAAAAATCTGGTCGCTCCGGACTATGGGCGAGGGTGTGGATTTTTGAAATGGCGCGTATTCGGCGCCACGTAAATTTACCAGAGTAAGGCCGCAGATCGTAATCGGCATAGTAATCGGATGGTGACCGTCGGACGATTCCCGATATGAAATATTATCGTTTACATGCACGAATGACACAAAATTAAATTAAAAATTATATTATGTCAACTCACAACAAACATGATTTTATAGCTATAAATCTCATGTGTCAGGAACGCATTCACTCGACGACGGCCATGTATATTTTTATTTATTAACATTTTTTCAAAGGTTCACCATCTTTGTCCGAATTTCTTGAATGTAGACCTCAACTTTACTGTTATTGATGCTCTGAATCTGAGGGAACTTTATTGAATAACTACTGGACTCCCGAATAGTCGTCATTACCTTTCTGTAGGTACGCTTCTTTTTAGGGGGCTTTGGCATTTAACTTGGGTTTGGTCATTGGGTTTTTTCTTGCCGTTATCATAAACATTCTATTTATTTTCCAGCGCACATTACAATTGGACCCAAAATCGCACTTGTGTTAATTAAGCCAAACCTGCACTTGCACTAACATAGTGAGTGTCATTAAAATCAAAATCAAAATATCTTTATTTCGTAGTTATGTAACATAATCTTGAAATACGTCTTAAGAGTGAATTTTATTACTTTGTGAAAAAACGTCACCACAAAGGCGCATTCAAAAATGCTGGTACCTCTCAGAAGAATACGCAAGAAACTGAGGGACGCTCTTTTTAACAAAATTATAAAAAAAAAAAAAAAATTTTAACAATAAGTGCTTAAAGAATAATATTATTGAAACAAACTGATAGGCGAGCGGCTTACACCCATGGATTTTTATCATCTAAGTAGTCTGATACTTTATAATAAGCTTTTGCATAAAGCTTTCGTTTTAATGTAGTTTTAAACTTATTAAGGGGTAGATCTTGAATGTCAGTTGGAATCTTATTGTAAAAGCGTATACATTGCCCTTTAAAAGATTTCGTGATTTTATTGAGGCGGCTGACATGATTAGCAAGTTTATCTTTGTTTCTTGTATTAACATTATGCCGATCACTATTTTTTTTAAATAATGTAATATTTTTTTTTACGTACATAATGTTTTCAAATATGTATTGAGATGGCAATGTCATTATATTAATTTCCTTAAACTTTTCTCTAAGTGATACTCTAGATCCCAGTTTATAAATTGCTCGAACAGCTCGCTTCTGCAACACGAAGATTGTATTAACATTAGCAGCGTGTCCCCACAGCAGAATGCCATAAGTCATTAAACTATGGAACGCACTGAAATACACCAACCTCGCGGTTTCTATGTCCGAAAGGAAACGAATCCTTTTTACAGCGTAAGCTGCAGAACCGAGCCTTCTCGCCAAGTTAGTGATATGAGGATCCCATTGCAATTTCGCGTCCAATGTGATTCCTAAGAATACAGTAGAATCCACAAGGTCCAATTTCTCGCTTTTAATAACAATATTGGTAGGTGCCTGTTTGACGTTCGGTAGCGAGAATCTTAAGCATTTGGTTTTTTTTTCATTTAGTAATAAATTATTAGCCGTGAACCATTCGACTATTTTGGAGATAGCATTGTTTACATCGTCGTAGGTAAATTTTTTTCTATTAACTTTGAATACTAAAGAAATATCATCAGCAAACATTACTATCTCGGGATTATTTTTTACAAGGTAAGGCAAGTCGTTAACATAAACCAAAAATAGAAATGGACCAAGAATTGAACCCTGTGGGACGCCCATCGACATTGGGGATCCTGATGACCTCTCTCCGCTTACATCAACCCTCTGAACTCTGTTACTTAAGTACGACCTCAGAAGGTCGAGCGCACGGTCTTTAACACCATAATGACACAATTTCCCGACCAATGTATCATGTTGGACACAATCAAAAGCCTTGGAAAGATCACAGAAGATACCTATAGCATCTCCAGAGCCTTCCCAGGCCTCAAAGATATGCTGAATCAGTTCAACACCAGCATCGGTTGTTGAACGGCCCCGGGTGAAACCAAACTGTTTGCGATGCATTAAATTATTCATGTTAAAATGTGAAAGTAACTGACCCATTATTTTTTCGAAAATTTTACTTAACGTTGGTAGTATTGAAATAGGCCGGAAATTAGTAGGGTCAGATGTGCTACCGGCTTTAAATAATGGAATGACTTTACTGTGTTTCATTAGGTCGGGAAAAACGCCATTACAATTCCATCCGGTGACGTCATGCTATAAGAATTTATAATATATCTACGTAAAAACCGCTCTAAATTTTTTTTTTTATAATTAGTTTCCTAAAATTGCCCATTCTTTCGAGATAAAATATAAGGGACTTAAATTCAAATATTTTGGAATGGTCAATTAGTGGCATGGTTTTACGTTAGCATACCCATAGTATTAACCTTTTTGCAGAAAAACGGTAAAAATAAAAAAAATTGAAAATGGGTGCCTCATGATTTGACTGATCTGCAGGGAGCAGCGCGGGTTGACTTTTGCCTTTCATTGTTAAACCGGTACAGAAATGAAGATTTTGGACCAAATTGTAACGCGTGACAAAAGTGGACTCTTTAAGATAATCGTAAGCGAACAACGCGATGGCTGACCGCACATTTTTGCCTTTGCTCTATGCAAAAAAATATTTCACATATTAATAGTAGACATTTGATTGATTTGATTTTACATTATAATACTTTTTTTAAGTTACTATTTATTTTGTTACTTTTAAACGTTCAGTTTGGATAGGATACAAACGACGTGATCACCCTTGTTCATGAATATAGCGTTTTTTACATCAACTTCTGAAAAGTTTATATGACTCGTACATGTATTTCTCACAAGCTTCAGAAATGCAACAAGAAAATATGAAATGTTATCAATTGTACAAACCTATTGAGCTTCGTTGGATCTGGACAATCAACGTCGTACACCAACATGTTACTGGCATGTAACAATATGGCCATCGGCGGAGTCCACAAAGGCACAGTGGCTGCGGCGGCCAGTGACAACAGACTGACAAGACAGGCTGCCAGCGGCGATATTAGTAGCAACGCAGCTGAACCCAGGCCACCGACGACTCCGTAGTTCCATAGCCGGTTTGCGAGACGACTGAGACCTTTACCGAGAAGACCTGCGGATGGTTTTGAAATTTAGATAATATAGTTAGGTTTTCAATTCTTACACTCGCGCTTGTCTCAGAGCCCATAGACAAAGTAGTACTCAAACTTGTGATATTATGCAACAGATGTATGGTACCAATAGTAAAAAGTCGCATGACTTGATAACAGTTTAGTATGCATCAAAAGTAACCAGTTTAATAAAACCATTTAAAAAAAATATTTGTGGACAAAGGAAACCCAAAATCAATTATGGACTGATACTCAAAAATAAGTATGCACCAAAATGTTCTTAAAAGAACCCAAACCGGCAAAGGTTGGTTTGCCACATCCACATTTTTTATTATAAGTCTTAATTTTTACAAAAAAAAAAATGTACATGTACATATAAATTCGCCATGTAGCTCACTACGTTTGTAGTGTTATGTCGTCTTCATAATGTTAGCAATGTATGATTAATTAAACGTCGACTCCCTGATTGCTCCCGCATACTAAAAGAGTAGCCTGCCAGTTTCAAACGATGTCTATCAGCGGCCGATGTTACAAATATAATCCTTCTGCACGCTTTTTCTGACTGCAGCAGAGCATAGAGAACAATAACTTATGGATGGTTAGCATGTTGAATCCATACCTGTATCGGGTTCAGTCTCGAAACGCGTACGCTCTTTGGAGACATGCCGCCAAAGGGTCAGTAACCGTGACCACATGCTTTGCGTCTCACTGCTGCGCTTCGGGAACAATGTGCCGTTCACCTGATGATCAATAATTCGGTAAATAACCCGAAAATTGATATTCCGTAACAACTAACGAGTTAGTGATGATTAAAATAATCCTACAACATACCTATTAGTAGAAAATCTTGGTGATTCACAAGTATTCAATATGGGATATGATGCAAAGTTTATGTTTTTACCTGTGCTGGACCACAAGTTTTTTTCATTTTGGCAATAACAAGAACAGGATACTTGACTACTTTAAAAAATATATATTAAACCAACTTTACCTAATAAATAATGTCGAAACATTATTTTGACAGTTCATAAGTAATTGACATTGATGTACATAAAAGCTCAAGCTTAAAAAATTTTAAAACTTGTAAGAAAAATGAATATTTTCATTTTTATAAATCAATATTTTAATATAATCTAGTTGTACTTCCTATGAGTTATGTACTTCATGAAGAGGCATATTGTTTCTAAAGTTTTAGCTTTTACGAATTTTGTACACCCTCAGGACCCACACCTTTTCCAACCGTTAATTTACTGGTCGCTCCGCCATCTCTGAGACAATTCCTAGTCGAAAAGTTTGGGCTATAATAATATGATTAGAACAATAATTTATAGGGTACCTGTGACAGCTCATAATCTGGTACAAATGGACGGACGCAGAGCAGCGTGCGCAACGACAGCGGCGAGCACCACGGCACCACAACGCCCAGCAGAAACATCATGTTCCAACACCAACACCACGTCCTGGAAATGTTATTATATGTTCTAACTTTAATTTATATATCTTCGACTTGGTAATGAAACGAGTCCAGTTCTAGTAAGTAGAATACATGAACAGTCACAAACAGTTAATAGTCAATATATCTATATGGAGATATTTTTAAACAAAAAGTCAGTGATGCAGCCTTGGTCATTTTAAATGAATCTGGAAGGAGCTTATAATTTTATTATAGACGTTTTTGTAGATATACCTGTGCGCTAAATTAGCAAAACGCCATCCCGGCCAACGCGTCGTGGTATTCCTGACACGTTCTTTATCCACCAGGAACACTGGCTGCGATGGGTCCGATCTCGGGGTGACTATTGAAGTGGCCCTGCTACTCAGCACGGTCGGTATGCGTTCGGAGCGACCGCGGAAATGCCTCGTCACCGCCCATTTGCATGGACGCCATATTCGTGTGGCCCAGCTGAATTCGCGTGTTGGCGTTTTCGCTGCTCGTAACTCCTGTATAATATGAAGATAATTTTTCATGGATAAATGGAAATAAAATTGCTAAGAAGTTGCTAAAGGCTGAGTTTGCAAAATTTAAAACGTTTAGCAAATGAATTTTTGGTAGAACACAAAAGTAATTCTAGTGACTGATTTAATATTTTTCTATTTCTATTATGTATAAAAACATATTGTTTTCTTTAGTTAAAGTGTTTTCATCTGAACATTGAAAAATATTCCTTAGCTATGCACAAATAATGAAAATAAAGAATTAATGCAACTTACTAATTCTAAAGTATCATTTTATGATATAGTGACAATTCTAAAAGACAAGAAAAGTTTATAAATATTATATGGTAATAATATATTTAGGGCCTATAGATGTGGCCTGTAGATTTAGATGATCCAATAATGACTTTTTAAAAAGGTTACTCTATGTGTGAGTCCATAAATTTAAGTAAGTAGGAATAACCTAACCTAATATAAGTTCAAATTGCTTTAGGACTGGGTACGCGCGAACTTCACTTTAAGTCATACGTTCGAATGGAGAGGGCGGCCGCGTCCATACACCGAGTGAAATTCGCAATTATTTGGAACTTGCGAATTTTCGAAATTGTCAGTCCTTTTCATTATTCGATCGAATAGTAATTAAGTAGGCAATTTTATTTCAAATTTGTCACACACCTTCAACAACAATGGCTCACGATCCCTCAGGAATGTCAAATCTCGCATTAAAAAGTATCTATGTTGGTGTAGTTTATGAGCGTGCGCAGCAGCGGCGGCGTCCTCTAGCGCCGCCCAGCGTAGTTCGGCGGTGAGTTTACGCGCTTCCGTTGCACTCCTTTCACGACGCCACGTTTCAGCCCTCGAGAGTATGGGATGCGAGGCTGCGGTGCGCGCTTCTGCGGTTGTTAAGCCAGCTGCTAATTTGCGTCGTACGTTTTCTTCCGCCCTGTGAGATCAATGTATATTTGATAGTCCTTATCGACATTAGGTCCTTGGGTGTATAAAATGTTATTAACATGTTCACTGCCAGCCACTCGACGTCACGAGTTATACATATTCTTATTATTCCCTAAGAAGTGTAGGTAGCATACTGGTCGAAAAATAGTTATTTGTGTAACAAGAGGGCAGTTCATTTTCGCTGCGAGTGCTGAGTTTGAATCCCGAGCAAGCGAAGGATTCTGTAATTGAATCACGAGCGTAACGTTTTTATGTTAGAATCCTGTGTGTAGTGAGGGATACAAAAGCACGAGATTTTTGATTAAACACCCTTCCAATTTAAGAACTAATCCACGACTCGGAAATAACTATTGACTAAACATAAGATAACTGAACATACACATACTAAAATAAATTATTTAATGACATAATATCACAGAATAAGACAATATGTCTTATTTTACTTTGTGATAATGTCATATACCTACTAAGAATTACGAAACGTGTTCCCGAGTAAATATATCATGAACCGGTTATTTAAAACGAAACATATTCATGAGCACATTGCCATTTTGCTTACTTTACATGTTGAAGTTCTTCGGCAAGTACAAGACGTGTATCATGAGCACTTTTTGAACTTGCTTATTTTATATGCTCCGGCTGTTAGGGAGCACAAGACCACAGACGAGACTATATATTTATAATCATTTTTTGGTCCTAAGCCCGGTCATTTAGAATTTTATTTTATGATGGCGACTAAACAGAAATAAGAAAATCCTCAATTTCTCCATTCCCTTCAATCAGCTCCGAAATAGTACTTGCAAAATTAGAGATCATAGGGAACCCCGTGCCTAGTTTAAAAAAAAAATCCGTTATAAAATAACGACGTTAGAGCGCGAACGGGCGGACGGACGGTCAAACTACCATACCAAAATTAAGAAGTACCGGCGGTACTTAATAACAACCTGTTCATGATGGCAGTGGCATGTAGTTGATCGGCCAGTAGGTCAGGAACGCCGTCACCTAGAGCCGCCAGCTGCGGACATGCTCGCACCGCCGCGCTCACCCGTGATACATATTCGCGCATACCCGCACCGCGCACCTCCTGATAACACATTTTTTCATTGATTTAACAGATGTATTACTTTCAATCTTCATATAGCTAAATAATCACTGTACATACAGCAATACATTCTGTCATAATGATAATATAAATAAAATTAAAACATTAATGCTTTGTTTGAAGTTGGCGATTGTATTGATGACTACAAAATAATAGCGTATAATATAGACTTCATTGTAATAATAATAATGTATAAAAATAATAATGACCATAGTCATGCCAACAACAAAAAAATATCGTAAACTGAAATCATGAGTTTGTGACGAGTTGAATTATGCATTAACTTGTTCAGATACAATCGTAAACTAGTCGTAAACGCGATTCGCTGTAAGATGATGCTGTGTTTTATAGTTATAGATTTTTTTTGGATAATTATTTTTATAGAGAACATAATTTTAGAGATTGCACGACTGCGGTGCCACATAAAAGCCGCCGGCATATAGCTTCCCAAGGGACTGGCCAGTAAACTAAATTGCAGCTGCTGAGATTCATTGTAGTAGACTATTCTGAGTCTGTTTCGAGTTTATAGCGCGGTGCTTATGATTTTTTTAACAATATTCATTCATGGCTTTGTGTGAAAGAAGCTTGACTGACCGATTGACCGAGTGCTCAGAGACCCTAACTGTTGAGCTAGAGTCGCGGGTTAAATTCTCGCCCGGGACAAATATTTGTGTGTATAAAAATGTGTATTTCTTCTGTGGCTGTGTGTAAAAGCATCTATATATGTGTATAACACAGAAATAATATTTAAGTATATATTGTATACCAGTTGTCTAGTACCCCATAATACAAGCATAATACTTGCTTACATTGGGACTAGATGGTGCTGTGTGGGATGTCCCAGGCATTATTATTATTTAGATTAATATTACTAAAAGCTTTTTAATATAAAAGTTATTAAAATCATAATTTAGATCCACAATGAGCCAAGCGTGACCCAGAAGTGAGCTTTGGTAATGTAAATAAACAATAACAAAATAAGCATGTTTGTGCTTGTTGTTTTATTTTGGGAACTGCTCAATGTGTACCAACCCATGTTACGCTACCACCGCTTCCTGGTCGAATTACGGAAGCATAAAAAGCAAAATAAAGAGTTTCTTGCTGGCTGTACTTTCTTGTATTTTCAAACTGATGGTAATTTAATTTTAACTTCAAGTAAGATACAACATAATATTGAAAAAAAAAACCTATGATGAAAGAAAGTTAAGGTTTCAACACATTCACAGTCCAGAGACTACTCACATATGTCCATGTATTATACAATGAAAATCTTTTCGGATTTTTAAAATTGTGGAACTTTTGAATGCAAAATTGTATCATGAAAAACTTAATGTTCATTCTGTCTACTTTTGCACTGTTTATTTTCCGTTTTAAATAGAGTTTTGCGCTTTGCTATAAATTTCATAGAATTGAAACCGTGAATTGGGAACTGTAAAAAATTAGATTACACAGCAACCCTCCAAAAGATGCACATATTTTCATACTCACAAGTCCACGCCCCATAGATTGAGACACCAAGAAAATCAGGATAATCTGAGGAAAATTTCATTATCACTATTACAGATCGACATTTATTTCTCCATAGATTAGTTTGTTCTAAGGTTTGATTTGGATTTGGAGTCATAAATTAGCTTTCCTTATTTACATGTGACGTGGACTTACAATGAATCATGCGCGAGCTTACATAATGATAAATATGAAACTATTTTATTTTATTTTATGTGAATAACCTTTCGTTTGCACATTCCATGAGTTAATTTGTCAGCACACAGGGGATGTATTTTTAATTCAGAATTTACAACTTTTTTCGTTGGGTATGAATACTAAGCATTAGATACAATAAAATTAGCGGCTGTTGTTTAAACAAATAGAATTGCAATATGTATGTATACATTCTTTATGTGTTTTAATTTTACTATTTCTTCACACATTTTACACTATGGGAATCCAAAGTATCCCTCTATAAATATCATAATAGGTAAATTGTAAAAGATACAAAGCCGTGGCACGAAAATATTGTTGTTTATTTGTTATTTTATACACCAACTTTCTATTCTTCTTGTATGACAACATGAATATTATAGCCACCTCTTCGATTTCATGAGGTGGCATCTTCTGTCGTGCGAGGTCGGCAGCCAACCGTTCTCTGAAGTGTAAAAACCAGCCCCGCGACTCTCTGCCTAAAGCCGCTTGCAATGCCGGCGCAGCACGACGCAGCAACTCACGACGATACAGTCTAAGGTCGACCTGCATTAGAGGAAAAAAAAAATGTATATATGACTGCATGTACTAGCCGACCGCTTCATGTTTGCTATGACGTCAGAATGCGCCTCTTAATCATTACTATTATTATTTAATAAACTTGCACACTCCCTAGTACTAGTGTCAATCCCGTAATTCACGCAGGCAAAGCAACGGGCAGCAGCTAGTACATAAATTACGCACAAATAACAAACGAAAACTGTTTATTCCAAAGACGATATCGGACTTTGGGATTACCACGCACGGTGAGCGAGTCTCTTGAATGAACCACATGTGAATGAAACTTATTTATATAAATGCTAGCCCACTGCCTTCTACAGTTACAAGCTATGCTATTGAAATTTGGCAACGTTGCGTGTAGTCCGAGCCTTGGTATCAGTCAGGCTATTAGTTGGCGTTTGCTTCCATTTATGTAAAACGTTAATGTTCACGTTATGTCAACAGAGATATTCATGGAAAATAATAAGTCACTGTTAAAAACGACTTGTTGCATCGTGTTTATTTGTAATTAGTAAAGTTAGATCATATTTGCACGATAATAGTGTTTCGTTTCACGTCACAATCTTGACACGTTTGGGTGGTAATCACAGTAATTTTTTATCATTTTTAGAGTAGGTTCGAGGATATGGAGTCTGGAGGATCCCGTGGAACTATACTTATACCTGTCATTGTCACTTAGACCGCATGTTAGCCACCAACAGGTCGGGCGAGATTGATTATGTAGAATCCAGAGAGAGGAAGAAACTGCAAGGGAACGGTATATCCCCGTAGAACATTATAAAATAAATCTAGTTTGTAAGATATAGGTAGCCTGTGATAAATGCACAAAAACATAATAACACTGACCAATATGAAATATAATAAACATTCATTCTATTCTATTCATGAAGTCCACTTATAACACTCGAACGAAGTCGCGGGCAGGTGCTAGTATCATATAATACTGTTATTATTATTATTATTATTATTAGTACTGTTATTTCTATTTTCTACTAAATACTATCTATAACTTCATATTTAGTTACTTAAATCCCACATTTTCAATTATTAAATCATAACATCTTGTTAGCTGATTGCTAACAAGTAATATATAATAATAACATTGCCAAATCTAATAGCACAGCTTGTAACTATAGATGGTAATGGCCAGCCAAATGCAAATTTTAAACTAATAAATTTTGGCATCCTTGGCTTGGCCACAGGATTAAATAACAGCAGCTGACAGGCAGCAAATAGCAGCCTGGACCTCGAGGCCATGACCCATGGTTTATGTTGTTTGTGGGTATAGGTATTGTGACGTCTATACGTAAAACACGTCGATATGTTGTAGAAAATAATCGAATTATCACGCGGCTTCACAAACATATCGACCGAACACAGAAATAACTAGAAATTCCAGATCAAAATAAATAGTAAATGAAATGGGGATTTCGGCGCTTATATAAGGAGCCCGGCGCGACGACAGTCAGTCAGTTCCTTGGAAATTCAAATGTGAACTGCGAGTGCGATAAAAGTGAATTATGACAATTTGTGATTTTGTTTCGTAATAAAGTAATAGTACAACTTAAATCGGTGTTTCCGTGCATCCTATATATATGGATCTATAGCTCGTAACACTATCATACTTGTATTCTCCTTGGCGTTGTGTACAGGCAGGGTACAGGTGGCGGCGCGCGTGGAGGTTCTCTCGCGTCCGCTTTCTCGGAGGCAGCACGGCGCATTGCCCGTGTCACCCATGCTGCCAATGCGGCTAAGTCTTCCTGGTGTTCGGGCTGTACACACAAAAATAATAGTAGAATCACTATGCTATATAAGTTAAATATATTAATTAGTAAACCTAATTTTATTTTATTTAGTGTAATATATTTTTTATGTATGCCTATTTATAATTATATTATATATGTAAAGTTTTCGAGTGGCGACCATGAATCACACGTCGTAGCGTAGAACAACCCCTCACTAAGTAGACTGACGACCTGATAAAGATGGCGGGCCACCTTTGATTAAGAAAACAATGGTACCCAAAAATAGTGATCATTTCAATGAAATCTAATTACTTATTTTTTCATGATATGAAAAAAAATTATGTTTATTTATACCAACTGGATCATCTGTAATAATATGGCACTTCAATGTTGGTACCTTGCATATGAGCTCTGCAACGAGGTACCGCGACCGTTCTTCGCGGATCTTCTTATCTAGGTCACGCGCCGCCAGCGATGGCATGCCAAACAACAAATCCAATAGCCTGTGAAAAGAGATTTACTTAATTTCTTTATTGTTTTTGCATCATACAATTTTGGCAAAATTGAGATGAATGGCTATAGATAGATAATTATAATGCATATCTAATTAAAATAACAGTAATATTTTCTAAAATATCACATCAAGTGCTAAGCCACTTTCAAACAATCCTTTCAGTACTATCATTGAAGAAAATAATGAAGAGGAACATTGTCTTAAAACTGTTTCGTTCCTAGGTTACTTCTGTATCACATATGAGAGCCTAGTAGTAGCGCTTAACTGATTTGCAAAGAAATAGGAGACCATAGAGTAACTAAAGGACATATCAAAATTTCAGATAATTGAAAAAGTTTGACTAATTTAAAAAAAAAATTTACATCATAAAATATATGCTGCCATTATGTTTTCTTTTTTTTACATTTTAGTTTAAGTTTGTATATAAAAACAAAGTTTTGAAGTCGGTTTTTGACAAGAAATGATTAGAGTCTCAGCTATACACAGACCAGTCAACCTTATAGACCACGCTTTGACAGGGAGTAGCATTCGCCAAGGCTATGGTAGTGACACTACCATAACTACATAACTACGTCTCTTGTGAGCGGTCAGTTGGAAGCATGTCGGAAGCCTATTTGTCAGCAATATTGTCAATTTTGAACGAGCCAATGAAAACTAGCCGACCTCTCCCCGCACCCCGCCACTTTTTGGCGATTTCGTTTTCGTATCAACGTTTATTAAAGCGTGGTCTATAAGGTTGACTGGTCTGTGCAGCTATAAAACGTATAGTTATTCTTCTATCATTCAAAACAAGGTCATCAACTTTTTTTATTTATTGACATATTTGTATCAAAACAAATATCGCCTATTTACTTTGGATATACTTGGAAATGTTTATATGTTTTCTTTCAATTTCGCATTAACTGTTTGTCGATAACAATAATAATAATACCTAGAACATCCCACACAGTGCCATCTAGTCCCAAAGTAAGCAAGTATTATGCTTGTATTATGGGGTGCTAGACAACTGGTAAACATGCTTAAATAATATTTTTTAATATATACATAAATAGATACTTTTAAAACCCAGACATGGAACAAATAGACATGTTCATGCACAAAATATTTATCCCGGGCGGGAATTGACCCACCGATCCTTGGCTCCACAGTTAGATATCATTTAACTGTGTAATAAATTAAATACTAAGGCATAATTGTCAAACCTAAGAGAATAAAACTGTTAATTATATACAGGAATTAGGTACTAGGGACCTGATGTAACTGGTTCTGATTTCTATGAAAAATGAAACCAAATCATTGCTCACATTATAGCAGTGCCATACTTTCGTGATTCCCATTTATTTTAAAAGTTTCTACTTACCTATGAGCGCCTAATAACAACGCACGTCCACCAGCTCTCACGCTGAGGGGTTTATCATTAGCGAGGCGGTCCCTAGCTGTGACCACGATGACCGCGGCCGCGCGTGCCACATGCCAGTAGAGGTGATCACGGGCACGAGCACGACCACGTTGCAACCAGCCCGCTACCCGCCACACGTGCGTTTGACCAGGGAAATGTCGAGATGGTACCTCGAACTCCCTGTGATGGTAGAGTTTTTGTTAAAGAGCAAAGAAAGTCCATTTTTTTTTAAATTGTAGTATAAAGCAACATTAAGGGCACTGAATTTATACAACGTAATAGTTTTACGACTGAAGTATAATAAAATGTATATATTTTACGAATTTCTATTATTTATTCATAACTGCACATTTATATTTGATTCAAAAGAAATGTCTAGGTTTAATTACAGAATCATCGTATAAGTTTTAGTAGGTATGTGAGATGTGTGACTGACAGACATTGATTTTGCATTTTACCGTCAGTTACAGGCATATATAACTGAACTGAGATGGGATCCATTCAGAATTTATAATGACAATTTAACTGAAAAAAAAATAATTTAGTAACCAATAATTTAATTTCTTCAATTTATAAGTGTAAAAATATCATGAAAAATAATTTCTTAAAGATTCTAAACTACTAAAACTACTATGTTGCATAAAGGAATAGAGACCGCATGAAACCATAAATAGCCGGTACAAATATTGTAAATAAGAGGTTCTATAAGATCTAAAAGCACAGGTCAACATGATTTACCATGATTCCTAAATAATAAACACTAGAAATTCAACTTGTGGGGTCGCGAAAGGCGTGCATAAAATAAAAAGCATTGTTCGACAGCGGATTTAACGTTCATGCGGCTTCTAGTTATTAGGGTAGTACAACCTCGGTGATTAATACATTGCAGTAATCTGACATTAACAATCTATTAAATATTAAAACAGGTTGAAACGGAACTATAGGGCATAGCGCTTTATACGGATTTTGCTCATGACGCACGTCATTTCTGCAAATCAAGTCTTTTCCAGATCTAGGGTTTTTAATAAAATTGTCTATGAATCATCATCATCAGCCCGTGTCTCTCCACTGCAGGATATAGGCCTCTCCCAAGGCTCGCCACCACACATGGTACTCCGCTTTTCGCATCCACCTACCCACGGTATGATGCTTGAGGTCATCTGTCCACCTGGCCTGGAGGCATCCAACGCTTCGCTTCCCGATACATGGCCTCCACTACAGAACTCTTCTACCTCATCGGTTATCGGTTCTACGGCAAATGTGACCGACCCATCGCCACTTCAGCTTGCTGATCACTTCGGCTATGTCGACAACTTTGGTTTGTCAACGGATTTTAATGTTTCTGATTTTATCTATCAAAGAAATACCGAGCACGGCCCGCCCCATAGCACGCTGAGCGACTTTAAATTTGTGGACCAGTCCTGCCGTGAGAGTCCATGTTTCGGCACCGTACGTCATTTTAGGTAGGACGCATCGGTTAAAGACCTTGGTCTTCAGACATTGTACAGACTAAGAATCTTTTTTTTTTAAATTCATCAGCTGATAACAGATACCAAATGATCACTAATGGGCACGCATATTAATTAACACGTCGCTGAGGTACACAGCCTATTAAGTAGCTACGTCCCTGGAGAGTATGGCTGGAGAGTTTGGCAAAATTATTAGAACTTATTTTTAAACATTTTTTTCCACTTTTTTCATTGCATCACTTACATATTCCTAAAAAAACAATTAAATGTAGATTTAAAAAAAGAATGAACTTGAAAAAACAATATATTTTATGAGCAGAATCGGTATATAGCGATATGCTTCCACTCCAACCCATATAAATGAATACAAAAAGTTTTCACTGTTGCAGTAATTATAATATATTTTTATCTGATTTTGTCATAAACCATATTTAAGTAAGTACTACATAGGTTACGATAATTCCTTAAAAAAAAAATCATCGATTGCCGACAGTTCACAGTATAATATTAAGAGACCTACATTATATAGAAAAGTGTTTAGAAAATTCGAGTTATATAAGTACAAGAAAACACATACATTCATTATTTATATAAATGAGAATGAAATATGATACAGGGCCGTCATAATGGTATGAAGCCTATAAATAAGTAAATATAATCTACTGATAATGGGTAATAACATAAACACTTATATAAAAATAATGGCATGCCATCTAGACAATAATAAATTCTGTAAGATAAATAAATAGATATATATATATATACGTTACACATGGACCACATACCCCCGTTCGCGTATCGAGTCCAATTGTTTAGTACTAAGTTTCTTCAGTTTTAAAATTTTCTCCTTGTGCAAGCTTAATGGAAAAAAATTAAAACATAACTTCTACATGAATTTAATTATTAACTAGCGTAATAAAAATAATTAGCATGTCTTTAATGAATATTTTAGCTATCTATGTTCTAAGTTTTAAACATTATTATGTATAATATATAAACATTATTTCTATAGACCTTTGCTCATACTACTGATGCCCCATACCATTTAATGTCAAATAAATATAAATACCAATTTGCTTCATTAAAATTATGTAAAAGTAATAAGTACAAATTTTGGTTGCATTTTCAGTAAGTTATCAATGGAGTAGCTTTTTATGTCCGTATTAAAATAAATTTAATTTAATTAGATATATGATGACATGTACAGTTGGCTTAGAAAAATAACAGGCATTGCGGCGCTAAACAAATAATCCTACAATAATCTTAATTTACAGTCAATGTGGAACACACTAAAACTTTTTGTTATATATTGTATATAAATTAAGCTGTCGGGAGAGTGCATGTTTGTGTGTTTTGGTCACCTGATTTTACAGTGCAAACAATTATTATTGGGTTCGAGATATAATAATTTCAATGAAATTTATATTATTATTTACCTTTTAAAACAAATTGATTTATTTATTTGCTAAATTGTATATTTTATTGTTGACATTGTTGACAGATGACATTCCCGACGTCAGCCTGGGCGAGGTAAGATTAGCTCTCAGGCAGCTAAAAAATGGCAAAGCACCCGGCGCCGATGGCATCACGACAGAGCTTCTGAAAGCAGGCGGGACGCCAGTCCTGAAAGAGCTTCAAAAGCTATTCAACACTGTCATACATAGTGGTGTTGCGCCGAGTGCTTGGAGTGAGAGTACGGTCATCCTATTCTTCAAAAAAGGAGACAAAACGCTTCTTAAGAATTATAGACCGATCTCACTCCTCAGCCACGTGTACAAGCTGTTTTCGAGAGTCGTCACGAATCGCCTCGCCCAAAGATTTGACGAATTTCAGCCCCCTGAGCAGGCCGGGTTTCGAAAAGGCTACAGCACCGTAGACCACATACATACGCTGAGGCAGATTATACAGAAAACAGAAGAGTATAATCAACCTCTGTGCCTAGCCTTTGTGGACTACGAGAAAGCCTTCGACTCCGTCGAGACTTGGGCTGTTCTGGAATCCTTGCAGCGATGCCGAATTGACTGTCGTTACATTGAGGTGTTGAGGTGTCTATACGAAGCCGCGACAATGACTGTCCAGATCCAGGACCAGCGAACGGAACCTATCCAATTGCGATGAGGAGTACGACAGGGGGATGTCATATCCCCGAAACTGTTCACCAACGCTTTGGAAGATGTTTTCAAGACGCTGGACTGGAAATATCGTGGCATTAATGTCAACGGCGAATACATCTCTCACCTCCGTTTTGCTGACGATATAGTCATCATGGCAGAGTCACTGGAGGAGCTCAGCGGAATGGTTAACGGCCTCAATGTCGCCTCTCGGCGGGTGGGGCTCGGGATGAACTTGGACAAGACGAAAGTCATGTTTAACGAACATATTCTCCCGAGACCGGTAACCGTAGAGGGTGCGACTCTAGAAGTTGTGCAAGACTATGTCTATTTAGGACACATTGTCCAGTTAGGCAAACACAACTTCAACAAAGAGGCCGACCGAAGAATTCAGCTGGGCTGGGCTGCTTTCGGGAAGCTTCGTCATCTGTTCTCGTCGCCACTACCACAATGTCTGAAGACCAAGGTCTTCAACCAATGCGTCCTACCTACAATGACGTACGGTGCCGAAACGTGGACTCTTACGGCAGGACTGATTCATAAATTCAAAGTCGCTCAGCGTGCTATGGAGCGGGCTATGCTCGGTGTTTCTTTGATGGATAAAATCAGAAACACTGAAATCCGTCAAAGAACTAAAGTTGTCGACATAGCCGAAGCGATCAGCAGGCTGAAGTGGCAATGGGCCGGTCATATTTGCCGTAGAACTGATAACCGATGGGGTAGACGAGTTCTCGAATGGAGGCCACGTACCGGAAAGCGAAGCGTTGGACGCCCCCCGGCCAGGTGGACAGATGACCTGAAGCGCCATACCGGGGGTAGTTGGATGCGAAAGGCGGAGGACCGTGTGTGGTGGCGAGCCTTGGGAGAGGCCTATATCCTGCAGTGGAGAGACACGGGCTGATGATGATGATGATATTTTATTGTACCTAATGTTCTAATAAACGGTTTTATTATTATCATTTTAATTACATGTAGATATTATATAATTTTTACTTTCATTATACGTATTAGGTAAGGTTAGTTACTTCCTTTGCTCTCTAAATAATTTGCAATGCATGCGAAATAATTTAACTAATAAATAACGATAACAAAAAATCATTTAGTTTTTAAAAATATCATTATAAAAGATCTAATATTTATTAAAGCAGTGCATTGTGTCCGATTACGTCATGCGACCACCTAGTGATTTTACGTAGGGCATACTAAAAGTTTCTGGAACTGGTCACTTACAATAAAAAAAAATATAAAGCCATTTATGAAATTTGAAAATGGAACTCTCTGGGAACACGTTACTTTTTAAATTGCGAGATAATCATTTGTTTCTTGACTGTGGCGTCGGTTTGAAAATTGTGTGTCGGAATTACAATGACTTTACTAGAGAACATTCACGCGCTATGATTTTTATGATTTTTGCTGCGTCTTAAGAGTTGCCAGAGACTTAAATCAGCATTTGGTAATAAAGCTCCATCTCGTAGCTCTGTGTATACGTGATTGTCGACTAGCGACTGCGGTTACCGAAGTTGATACCGTATGTCAATTAGTTGAGACTGATAAAAAATTACATGTCAGCAAATTCATACTGTATTAGGCATTGAAATGAGTCAAGTGCAAAAGATTTTACATTTGCATCTGAAAGTACGGAAGCTTTACACTTGATGGATACCGCATGATTTGACGGAATACCAGAAACGACTGCGTGTAGAGTGGTGTCACAAAATGATAGCAAAGTTTAATGAAGGGCAATCATTGGCTGCCTATGATATCGTGACAGGTGACAAAACCTATGTATACTGTTTTGAACTGGAAAGAAAAAGTCAATCGGCAGAATGGGTCTTTCCTTTTGAATATTTGCCGACGAAAGTTAAGAAAAGTCGAACCGTTGGCAAGAAAATGGTTGTTTCTTTTTTCGGCTAATCAGGACATTACACAACAGTGTCACTCGAAGATCAAAGAACAGTAACTGCAGATACTTGCATGTCCAAAGTCTTAGAAAGAGTTCAGGAAAAGCATCCTCGAAGCAAAGTCGTCCTTCACCACGATAATGCGTCCTCACATACCACTAAGGTAACAGAAGCGTATTTGAAGGGTTCAAACGTAAAACTGATGACGCATCCGCCATACAGTCCAGACCTCGCACCGTGCGACTTCTTTTTGTTCCCGAAAATTAAAGATAAATTTAGAGGCATACGTTTTACGAGCCCTCAATCGGCGGCGAGTGCATTCCATGAAGCTATTGAAAAGGGCCCTAAAGATTGATCCAACTGCTTTTCACAATGGTCCCACCTAATGCAAAAATGTGTCAATTATGGCGGCATATACTTTGAAAAACAATAAAATGTATCATAAGTAAAATATCAGGTCTTATTTATAGGAATCCAGAAAATTTCAATATGGCCCACATATTTCAATAGCACAAGCCATGAAAAAAATCGAACTTTATGCATTCATAATACGGTTAATAATTAAATGACAACTGAACAGGCGCACGCACGACGCCAAACCGCGGGTGCGGGGAGAGGGAGGCATTCGCAGTCGTCCCCGCTACCGCTGCGCCGGCGGCAGAGACCAATTAATCCCTGAACGAGAAGTGTGCTTCTAACTTTAAATATTGTATATTTTATTTTGTACAGTAAATCAGTACAAGTACAATGTTTTGTTTTGTTGTTATCCACATAACTAACAAAATTGGCGACCGTGACAGGACCTGCATATAAATACAAAATTATTAATTTGAATCAAGACTGGCCGCGCTGCGAGGAACGAGATCCGAATCGCACCGACAAACGTCGGCCGGCGTGCCGCCATAGTTCATTGCTGAAACCAAATACATTTTCAATACGGAAGACGTATCTTCAAGACCGGCGCCCAGGGAAGTACTAGCTCTTTCCTTAATAATTCCTGATTTTATATATATTTTATATTTGTGCCTATACCCTTAAACCAAATTAAAATATATTTTTATTTGTTTGTTACGTACACGGTGATTACGTTACATCCATATTAAATTTAATGCCGCGTAGTCAAATTTTATAATCAGATCTATGCCTTAATGCCAAAACTTATGCCCTCATTAGGTCGTATATCGTCTTACGGTTAGGTATATGTTATTTACGCGATTCGCCGAAACTGTTTCAGAGGCCCATCGATCACGCATCGAGCTCGTGCATGCAGTACCTATGCAGTTAACGAGTACATCGCGGCAGGAGTACTAGGCCAGAACGCCGTTAGTGACGTGCAGGCTGACGTGGTGTGCCCGGCCGTCGTTTGTTCATGCGTCGCGCTTATCCACGACTACCTACGGTTTGATGCATATTTAATTTATCTTGTTGGTTGTCTGCCCCTACAGTTTCGCCGATTTGTTGTTATTTACTATTTAATTTACTCATAGTCGACTCATAATGTCTAAAACAGATTTATCTGACAAATATCAGGATGAAGGTTCTTCTAGCAATACTAATGATAATGATACAAAAAAACTTTTACATTTACGTAGATCAATTAAAGGACGCTTAACAAAATTTAAGGATTATATAACTTCATTAGAAGCTAGGAAACCCGAGGAGGTGACAAGTGTACAATTAAAGGAACTGATATACCGTTTAAGTAAAATTGAATCAATGTTCTCGGAATTTGATGACATTCAATCTAAAATAGAATTTATGATCGAGGAATCTGTAGATGAGCGAGAGGAAATGGAAGCTAGATTTTATCGTTGGATATCGGTTGCGCAAGATTTAATAGAAACGTATACTCAAATTCAAAATAGGGACAAAGAAAGTTTATTCCATTCTAGACGTAGCGAAGAAAGCCGCCATTCAGTTCATTCGGAAAATAATTTAATTAAATTACCTACAATCAAACTACCCACATTTGATGGTAACTATCTAATGTGGCTTGAATTCCGAGATACATTTGATTCATTGATAAATAATAACGAATCCATATCGAATATAAATAAATTTCACTACTTAAGATCATCATTAGAAGGAAGCGCCACAGTTGCTATTAAATCTATCGAGTTCACCGCGTTAAATTATAAGGTGGCTTGGGATCTGTTATGTGATCGATTTGATAACAAAAATGTTTTGATTAACAGTCATTTGAGGGCTTTATTTAATTTAGATACCCTTACGCGTGAATCATATAAGGCCATTAGATATTTAGTTGATCATTTTTCGAAAAATTTAAGGGCACTTCAGAACTTAGGTCAACCCACTGATCAATGGGACGTTCTTATGATATACATAATCAGTACAAAACTCGATTCTGTTACTTCAAGAAAATGGGAAGAATTTAAAAATAATATGTCAGATTTACCTACATTGGCTGAGTTTATAAAATTCTTACGTAACCGTGCTGACATTCTTGAGACAATGTTAGTTAATCAAAACAAACCTGAACATACTAAAATATCAGGAAATAAAAAATCTGACAATGAACTTAAACCATTTCAGAATAAATTTTCAAAGAGTTTCGTAACGGCGGCTAGTCCTAAATTTAAGTCTGCATCTATGCCTGTATGTCCGCTTTGTCAGCAACAGCACACAATAGGAAACTGCAACAAATTTAAAAACATGTCTCCCGAAGCTCGATCCCTAGAAGTCTTAAAGTTAAAACTTTGCTCGAACTGTCTGCGGAGAAATCATGTTCTATCTGACTGTACGGTATCGAGTGGCTGTAAGGTATGTAAACAAAAACATAACACACTTTTACATGCAGTTAATCATGAAGATATGTTAAATCAGTCGGTCGGGTGTTCGAAGACGAGTATAGTATCGCTATCAGCTCGGTCTTCTAATCAGGTCCTCTTGTGTACTGCGTTAGTCGAAATTCTTGATCCTGAAACGAAAAATACTTACCCAGCTCGTGCGCTATTAGATGCAGGTAGCCAATCGTCGTTCATTACAACGTCCCTTAAAAATAGAATAGGTACGATTAGCAAAAAAACCGATTCTGTTTATATTTCTGGCATAAACAATGCCAAAGTACCGATAACAGACAGTTGTGAGTTGACTATACAATCATTAAAAAATAAATTCAATACACACCTTAAGTGTTATGTAGTACCTCAAATTACGGGCTATTTGCCAAATTCTTTAGTAGATGTCTCTGGTCTTAATATGCCAGCAAATATCGAACTAGCGGATCCAAAATTCTATAAACCATCAGAAGTTGATCTGCTCCTCGGTGCAGAAATATTTTTTGATATTATTTCTCCTTATCAAATAAAGTTAGGGCCCAATATGCCCACTCTTCAAGAATCCAAGTTAGGCTGGCTAGTCGCCGGTCCTCTTAATATCAAAGGTGTTAACGTAAATACACTTAATTACGATGATAACATTATTCATTGTAATTTCACAAAACAAATTAGTGAAGATTTAACTAAGTTTTGGATTCTAGAAGACATTCCGTTTTCCAAATCATCGATGTCACCTGAGGATGAATTTTGCGAACGACATTTCGTCGAAAACACTAAACGTCTAGATAATGGCAGGTTTTTAGTAAAAATGCCTATTCATACAACACCGCAAGAAAACTTAGGTAATTCCTATGTTATGGCCAAAAAACGTCTTTTTTGTCTTGAAAAGAAATTCGATAAAAACCCTAACATAAAAGAACAATATTTTCATTTCATAAAAGAATACGAAGACCTGGGCCATTCAACTGTGATCGATACACCTCATTTTGGATATTTTATGCCTCATCACGCAGTCATAAAAGAAGGCAGTGAAACAACTAAATTGCGCGTTGTATTCGACGCATCCGCCAAGACAACTTCAAAAAAGTCATTAAACGACATTCAATATATCGGCCCTGTAGTGCAAGATGAGCTATTCAATATTTTAATTAGATTCCGACAACATGAGTTCGTACTATCAGGTGACATCACTAAAATGTATAGGCAGATCATGATACATGACTCACAGCGTCACTTACAGCTCATTTTGTGGCGTTATGATAAATCAAAGCCTCCTAAAACAATGCAATTAAATACGGTAACTTACGGTACCGCTTCAGCTCCATTCTTAAGCACTAGATGCCTTAAACAGTTAGCTCTAGAATGTAAAGACGCACTAGTTTCTGAAATCATACAGAAAGATTTTTATATGGATGATCTCTTGACTGGATCGTCAAATAAGTGTGAACTGATACACATTTATGAACAAATCATTAAAATTCTCAACTCTGCATGTTTTCCCATACACAAATTTAGAACAAATCGTCCTGAAATGTTTAAAGAAAAATTTGAATCGCAGTATTTAGATTTAAATAAGGAATGTAGTGTATTGGGAGTACTTTGGGCACCGGATAGTGATACATTAAAATTTTCCATAAATATTAATAAAGATTTCGAAAACGTCACAAAAAGAATAATTCTATCCAATACCTGTAAAATATTTGATCCACTTGGTCTGTTAAGCCCTTGCATTATTACATTAAAAATATTATTACAAAAATTATGGCTCTTAAAACTCGCGTGGGATGATCCGGTGCCCAAAGAAATTAAATTAATTTGGGAAAAAATGACACATAATTTATACACTTTACGTTCACTTACAGTACCGAGGTTCGCATTGCGCCCTTCCCCGACAAAAATAGAGCTACACTGCTTCGTAGACGCATCACAGAACGCCTACGCAGCGGCTATATATCTGAGATCCGTCGGTGAAGCTAATGACGTAACCATTACACTTCTTTGTGCTAAAACTCGTGTCGCGCCCCTTAAGGCAGTCACAATCCCGCGCCTCGAACTATGCGCCGCACTCCTGGGTGCGCGTCTCACGGCTAAGGTTATTACAGCCTTACGTCTCGAAATAAAAAACCAAGTGTTTTGGTCCGACTCCACCATAACATTAGGTTGGATCAAAACACAGCCTAAACAGTTAAAAGCATTTGTGTGCAATCGTGTCAATGAAATTCACGAACTCACTGGTAGAGATGGATGGAGGCATGTACCCACGGAGCTTAATCCGGCAGACATGGCGTCACGGGGCGTGGAACCAAGTATTTTGTTAAATTCTACACTATGGTGGCAAGGTCCTTCCTTCTTATCAAAAAATGAAAATGAATGGCCTAAATTAGTATCTATCAAGGTCGAATTACCTGAAATTAAAGTACATCATTTGAAAGAAATACATAACTTTGTTAATTTTGAAAATTATTCAGATAGTAATAAATTAAAAAGAATTTACGCTTATGTATTTAGATTTATAAATAATTGCAAAAATAAAACTAGAGATATAGAGCCTCTGCGAGTAAGCGAACTCGATTATTCTCTTAATTTCTTGATCAAAATATCGCAATTAGAAAGTTTTCCATCCGAAATTGATTTATTAACGAAGAAAAAGCATCTAAAACCTAAATCTAATATTTTACAGTTATCTCCTTTTATCGACGAAGGCGGAGTGATGCGAGTGGGTGGTCGTCTGAAAAACGCAGCGCTTAATTATGAACAGAAACACCCTGCTCTGCTTGACTCAAAACATCACTTCACTAAACTGTTAATGGCTGCCGACCACCTACGTCTTTTTCACGCCGGCCCCCAGATGCTCCTCAGTTCCTTCAGATCACAATTTTGGCCTGTCGGTGGCAGGAACTTAGCACGGATTACAGTCCGCAAATGCATAGTATGCACTAGAATGAAGGCGTTAACTGTGGACCCTCTGATGGGTAACCTGCCGTCGAATAGAGTCACTCAAAGTTACCCTTTTCAAACTTGCGGGGTGGATTTCGCTGGCCCCTTCATGATATCGAGCAAAAAAGGTCGCGGAAATCGTATATTAAAATGTTACCTGTGTTTATTTATCTGCTTTTCTACGAAAGCAGTCCATTTAGAAATTGTTAGTGATCTTAGCACCCAAGCCTTTATTTCTTGCCTAAAAAGATTTATTGCTAGAAGAAGTAAACCTGATATTATCTGCTGTGATAATGCAAAAAACTTTGTAGGGGCAAACAATGAATTAGGTAGAGTATTGCGGTCTGGCCTACGTACAGTCAAAGATTATGCGGCTAGTGATGGCATAAAATTTGTTTTTATTCCCCCATACTCTCCTACGTTCGGTGGACTATGGGAAGCTGGAATAAAAAGCGCAAAACATCATTTAAAGCGTATAGCAGGAAACGTCAGTCTTACTTACGAAGAGCTGAGCACACTTGTTATCCAAATCGAAGGCATCCTCAACTCCCGTCCCCTAACACCGCTATCATCCGACCCAAACGATTTCTCTCCCCTCACCCCAGGGCACTTTCTCGTTGGGCGGCCGCTGACATCGCTACCGTCACCTACAAGTCCAGCACTGGGAACTATCCGTGTCAGATATCAGCAAATAGAACAAATGAAGAATCACTTTTGGATAAGGTGGACAAACGAATACCTTAGTGAACTACAACTACGCTACAAATGGCGGACAAAAACGAAGAACATAAAAATTGGAAACATGGTAGTATTTAAAGAAGAAAACCTACCACCCCTTAAATGGCGAATCGGACGCGTTGAACGTCTTTATCCAGGCGCTGACGGAGTTGTTAGAGTCGCAGACTTTACCACGTTCCGAGGCACGGAACGACGAGCTTTAAATAAGGTCTGCCCCTTGCCTATAGATGTACAAGAATTGGACGTCTCAGAGTTGTTGGAAGCAGCTGCTTCCAAGGCGGGCCAGGATGAACAGGCGCACGCACGACGCCAAACCGCGGGTGCGGGGAGAGGGAGGCATTCGCAGTCGTCCCCGCTACCGCTGCGCCGGCGGCAGAGACCAATTAATCCCTGAACGAGAAGTGTGCTTCTAACTTTAAATATTGTATATTTTATTTTGTACAGTAAATCAGTACAAGTACAATGTTTTGTTTTGTTGTTATCCACATAACTAACAACAACTTATGTTTTTTCGTCTTTTTAATGTGTAATAGAAACGAATACAGTCGATGATTGACGATCGTAGCCGAAGCTAGTAATTTTTCGAGGACTTCTGCACAAGGTGACAGTGGCGGTCACTCATAATAACACGATTCCTTTCGAGTTACCTTTTGAATTGACGTGATTCATAAACATTAATAATAAACTGATAATTCAAATCATAGCGCGCGGCGTGGTGCGGCGCTCTGTGTACGTAAACACGTGTGTGTGTAAACCGATGCGACGATGTAACTACAATTATCACATTTAAATCAGTTTCAATAATTCATAGTTAATATGAACTTTATTGCATATGTAATAAGGTACCTTTTACTTAATGTTTTTATAGGTAACTCCATTTGAAACAGGACGACGTTACGCGGCCAAATTAAGACGCCTTCATACACCGCTATCTTATTAAAGGCAGCACACTCCGTGATTTGAGAATAATATTTGGCTGTCGGATGACACACAGCTGCTCATTCGTTACAAGTAACACGTCTTAAACCGAGTTATTTTGGCTAATTTTCTTTGAAATATGTTCGTTCACTGATTGGTATTGAGTGAACCAGATATCAGTTATGTATTTAAGAACGAACTGAAACAATTCATAACGGCTACTGGACTGGATGCTGGTTGACTAACGTTTACATGTGCAAATAATTGAAAATTTATTTTAATTAATGATTGCTGGTTGATTTAGTGATAAAGTGTGTGAGTTTTAGATAATTAACGTACATATTTTGAGTGGCGTTCGTAATATCTGTAAATAGTTATCTTATTTTTGCAAATAAACAAATTTTTTCTACGTAAGTACAACTTTTTTATTAAGTTAGATAGATAGGTACGTAAGTAGGTAGATAAGTAGGTACGTAAGTAACGAAATATGGCTCTTATAGCAATAGAATGTTGTTCAGTGGATTTTTTATTAAATCCTGCAACCGAATTTCCAAAATTATCTTTTAGTCAAAAACAAAGAATTTTAGAAATTGGGCGCGCTAAACCAAATTTACCGATAGATTATAAAAGGAAAGATGGTTTTACGAAGCATTTTCATTTATCAATGTACGATAAATACAATTGGCTTACCGGAAGTTGCAAATTAAATAAACTGTATTGTTTTCCATGTTTATTATTTTCTAATTCATGCAGTGTTTGGAGTAAAACGGGGTTTACGGATATAAATAATCTTGCCAATTCCACAAAAAAACATATTCATACTGAAAAACATATCCGCAGTTGTCTTAACTTGCACGAATTTGGTACTGTCACGAAGTTTCGTGATTATTTGTAAATATGGGAATTTTGAATATTTATTAATAGCAACATTGCAAATTTGGTTGAAAATCATGATTTGGTTAGCAACACTTTTTTCTCCGGATGACAGCGGGGCCGATACCACGAGGATAGTCTGCTGCCTAGAATTTTATGGCCTATTAATAATTAATTACCTTTATTTGGTAGTGATAAGCACGATTGATTATCGAGCACCTAATTGTGAGTATATGATTAGTTTTTAGAGGTAACGAAACTATAAGACACGATATCCAATATGCTGAGCACATGGTGCCAGCTGACGTTTACTGTGATATTTGCCTGTAATATATATTGACGATATCCACAATATTAATGCGTAATACAGATTTGAATAATGTTATAGATTTAGCGAGATTTGTGTGTATGATGACGTCGGCATAGAAGCTGACTCGCATCATAACCTAAGAGATTGAAAGACACCTCGAGTACTTCTCAATGGGTTGAGAAGGTATGAGCTCTTCATAGTGGTTAAAGAGTCCACACTCTGACGTCGGCATAGAAGCTGACTCGTGTTATCACCTAAGAGAGTGAGAGATATTACAAGAGCACTTCTCAATGAATGGTTGAGAAGGTATGAGCTCTTCATAGTGGTTAAAGGATCCATAGATAGAGAGATATGTATATGTGTATGTGTGTGTAGATAGACACTAGAGTTTATCCTAAATAGAGGTACACAGAGATACTGATAAGCGAAGCAGATGTGAGAGAGTTTTATATACCTAGTATGATACTATCTATTTTCTATTATAATCTATTGATGTACTTTTACGCTGTGTACTATGTTGTTTGTGATCACATTCTAACTAACTATAAATTGTCAATGCGGGGTCGGTGCTTGACCTTTGGGCCCGGGCCACCATTGCGGTAGGCAATGGTGTGCCCGGGCTATATTAAATTTTTAGGTGTTCCTGAGACGGGAGAGATGAGAGCGAACTAATCAAAGCTGCCTACACTGACAACGGAGATGATGCTTATAGTGTTCATATGTGCTCATGCTGGATGTCACTTAAAGGAGTTCCTCGGAAGACAATTCAAGTGGTCGATGCTACTGTATATGGTGTAGATTCTTTATGACCAATATGCGATAACTTGATTAAATAAATCAATTATCAATTTGTATTAATTCAAGTATCGTTGACCCTTGATCAGTTCAAATATAATCATATCGCGATCTTAGAAGTTACACCTCACAATACATGATGATATAACAAGATAGACTTCGCGACAGGTACGATAAGAATTGAAACGTCGCATGTAAATTCATTTTCTGTACATAACCAAAAAGTAAAACGAAATCGCGAAATTATGAAAAGATTAATCGATACCGTTGTGCTTTTAGGTAAACAAGAATTATCCTTCCGTGGTAATGACGAAAAACAGTATTCAGACAATCGTGGTAATTATGTAGAAACATTATTGTTTTTAAAAAGTTATGATTCTATTTTAGAGACCCATTTTGATATATGCTCAGAAAGTCGTAACGGAATTTTTTCGGGCTTATCAAATCATATTCAAAATGATCTAATAGAAAGCGTCGCGGCCGTTATAAAACATGAAATAAAACGTGAAATTTCTAAAACCGATTTTATTTCAATAATGATCGACGAAACTCCAGATAATAGTCACCGCGAACAAGTTACAGTTGTTTTCAGGTATTTAACTGAAACTGGTGTAGAGGAACGATTTGTAGGGTTTCAGGATGTCAGTAGAAGTAGGGACGCGGAAATTTTAAGCAAAGTTGTTTTAGATCATACAGAAGAATATAACTGTATGCAAAAATTGATAGGTCAAACGTACGATGGCGCGTCGGTAATGACTGGTTCCGTAACTGGTGTTAAAACTAGAGTCCAAGAAAAATGCCCTATGGCAATCTTTGTTCCATGTTATGCTCACATTCTAAATCTTGTTTTATCGCGGTCAACTGAAAATATTCCGGAATGTAAAACTTTTTTCGGGGCCTTAAATAATTTGATTCGATTTTTTAATAAATCTACCAAAAGATCGTATCTTTTAAAGTGCATCGCGGAACGCCGTTTGCCTGGAGTAGCAGAAACTCGTTGGCAATATAATTCGCGTATTGTTAACGTAATTTTAAATTGCAAACCGGATATAATTAAAACTCTAGACACGATATTAGAAAATCCACAAGACTGGGATAAAGACAGTTTATTTCTCGCGGAAAATATTTTAACAAAATTGACCGAATTCGAATTTTGTTTTTTGTTGAATATTTTTTCAGAAATATTTGGACGATCAGATATTTTGTTTGCGCTCATTCAAAATAAACAAGTAGATATTGAAATTGCTATTAAGGACCCATATACAAAAAGTGACAGCTCGAAAATAGGTTTTACTTGACAGCTTGCTTACTACTACACGCGCATCTGCACCAGAGGCAACACATACTTGGCTCTATACCAGAACTAATTAGTCTTGATCATTATTATTTTTATTTATTTAAGAATTAGTTTTTTTTTATGTCAGGTTTTTAATGTTGCTTTATTTTATATAATAACTAACGATCCGCCCCGGTTTCGCACGGGTAGCAGAGCCATAATGTGTTTACGGTCGTAGTGTCGTATCAGCTTGTTGTGTCGAACATGTGGACTGGATTTCACTAGATTTAAATGTAACGCAAGTTCGTCCAACTTGGATTATTTTTAATGTATTTTATTTAGAATTCTATAAATATATGAAAAAGTAAAGAATAAATACCTAAAAACAAACTAAAATATTTCTTTGTATACAACATTGACAACTTCGGCTTAACCACGCGTGTCGCGTCGTCCGGTATGGCTCTTAAGATATTGATTTAAATTGTAGAATACAAACGGCAATCATAATGTTCATGAAATGCTGAAGGTAAATATCGTATTTAATTTGATAAGGATTAATACCATATCCGTATAAATTGTTTTCCAATCACCTCATCATATTACACCATAAAAATAGTATAGTAAGCTATCTATAAAAGATAGATATATGCCATCGTGGACTTTTCATTATTTTGTTATATCTCAAAAGGATTAGGCAGCATTTTCGATGAAAGTTTCCAACCGGCTTGATTTTTTTCCGACTTCTTCAACAATAATCGTCATATTTCAACAAATTTCCTCTTGAATCACTCTGTCCATTAATGTCAATAATATGCCAATCCGTTCGGTACTTTTTGAGTTTGTCGCGTTCAGACAGACAGACAGACGCGGCGGGGGACTTTATTTTATAATATGTAGTGATAACAATAATACCTGGGACATCCCACACAGCGCTATCTAGTCCCAAACTAAGCAAAGCTTGTGTTATGGGTGTGGGTTAAGATGTCTTTTACAGTTCCATAAAAAAAAATATTAGACAATACACTGTGCCACAGTTATCTTATGAGGAGTTTTGCAATACGAGTTCATTTTGTTTGTGATACGTGGCGATGGCGAAACCGAGGTCCCATTGAATGAGGTGACCTTTTCATTTCCCATTTCTTCAAATTCTACTATTTTTGATTCTGGACCGATTGTTTTCAAAATCAATGTCTAAGAGTCTGTATGGTCTTCGATTACGAATCTGTGCTCAGAACTAAAAAAAATTACTGCCTTTGAATCTGTTTTAGTTTTTGAACTGCTTGCTTTCAAAATCGATATCTATGGGTCCATGTGGTCTCCTTTCACAAATCTGCGGTCAAAACTGAAAATAGTGTCTGCCATTTTGAACTTCTTTCTTTCTGAGCCTAACACTACTATAATAAAGTCTGTTTCGTATAGATTAAAATTTCATTATTATATGGTCCACATTACAAAAAAAAAAAAACAAGTCTGTATGCGTTATTACAACAACGATTAATACTTTTGTCAATATAGTTACTATTAATACGTTCTTTATGACATCGAAACTTGTACCGCAATGTTGTATTTTACAGTACTAAATCTTTTTACTTTACACCAATGGTCCATTGGAAAGTTATATTTGGGGTTGCGTTTTTTAGAGGACGCAATTTTATTTTTTAGATGTGTAGGGGGGTCAGTGTAAGGTTAAAACCAAGTTTGTGGAGTCGCCACCCTTGTCCCACGGCCGCCATCTTGGAAAAAGGGGTTGAAATGGTTTTAACGATTTATCTCGTAATCTATTGGTCTCATAAAAAAAAATTATTAACATTTTTTGTTGCAAATTAAATTATCTACAACTTTGATTCAGCAATTTTTTGTCGCAGAACCATAAACAAAAAAGTTATGAGCAAAAATGTACAGAAATTAGATTTTTCGATATAACTTTTTTTCTAATCATTTTACGAAAAAATGATATCAGATCATTTTTGTAGATCGTGTTTTGAGGAACAACTTTTATTTGGAATATTTTTTAATTTAGTCAATAGTTAAGGTTTTACAGCGCTTCGAAGCGAGTACCATTTTTCAGTACTCATAACTATACATATATTATATGTATGTATTAATGATTTGCCATAAGTTTTTATCATCTTGTTTGTTTTTTTATGATAATCTTTTTAATTATTGATTTTGCAATATTGATATTAATTAATTATTGATCTGCCACTTCACCGTGGATTATCGTGACTCCACCGATTACCGTGGATTATGCCTGCTGGGGATACCACTTTAAAAAAAACACGCCTCCAGACTCTACCTCGTGGGTGGTGGGGAAAAGAGTCAATAATTAATTGACAATATTGCAAAATTAATAATTAAAAAGATTATCATAAAAAAAAACAAGATGATAAAAACTTATGGCAAATCATTAATACATTCATATAATATATGTATAGTTATGAGTACTGAAAAATGGTACTAGCTTCGAAGCGCTGTAAAACCTCAACTATTGACTAAATTAAAAAATATTCCAAATAAAAGTTGTTCCTCAAAACACAATCTACAAAAATGATCTGATATCATTTTTTCGTAAAATGATTATAAAAAAAGTTATATCGAAAAATCTAATTTCTGTACATTTTTGCTCATAACTTTTTTGTTTATGGTTCTGCGACAAAAAATTACTGAATCAAAGTTTTAGATAATTTAATTTGCAACAAAAAATGTTAACAATTTTTTTTTATGAGACCAATAGATTACGAGATAAACCGTTAAAACCATTTCAACCCCTTTTTCCAAGATGGCGGCCGTGGGACAAGGGTGGCGACCTCACAATCTTGGTTTTAACCTTACACTGACCCCCCTACATATCTAAAAAATAAAATTGCGTCCTCTAAGAAACGCAAGGTAAGGCCTAAAAAATGTAACATTTCAATGGATTACAATCACAAGCGAGCATTCTGTTTGCACCGCATGCGTAAACCGCGAAAAGCAACCCGCTCGCGCCCTTAGCTCCCACCATTATTTATTTCTATAAATAGAGGAACCACGCGAACACCCCTGTTTTGACTAACTTGCCTTTCAAATTTAACGATCATTCAGACCGCCTTCTAAAAACATAATAGTTTAAAAAAACTAAGAAACTTGCGCTTTAATACCAAATCGATCTATAAAGAAGAAAATAACTTTTAGAATAAGAATAAAGTGTTTAATGAGGAAAAATAATGTTATTGTGACAAAACGTGGGGTGCCCGATATCAGTTGTTTTAAATATTTCATTGCACTCCACGATTTTTCACAATTAGATTAATTTTCTACTTATTTTCTTTTTTAAAGTTCGATTGTCTATCAAAGTGTAATTTATAAAAAAATTTTTAACATATTATTAATTTTCTTTTTTTAGTCTCAATATTTTTTAAACTACATTCCATCAAAATTTACAAACAAAGGTGGAACTCACAATTACCTATAAAACGATGAAATGATACAAACCGACACAAAGCTTCATGTCGGTGCTAATCTAACCACTGAGGAGTTCCCTCGTAAACAAATTATCGTGGTGCATCATCAGTTTATAGTGAAAATCAGGGATAACTATCGAAATCCAACCTACATACAAAGTTTCGTGTTCGTGCTATTAACCGGTGAAGAGTATCCTTATGAGGAAACAATCCTGGCTGCAACATCAAGTTATGTTTATCATTTTAGTGTATTGTCATCGAAGTTACATATGTATTCTGAATTTCAGCCCAATATCTTTAGTGGAAGTGGGTGACAATCGCGTTTAAAGATTCCATTAGATACAAAAAAACATACAGGTGGAACTTATAAAAGCGTATTAAAATTAAAATAATTACACCATTCCAAGAGGACACCACTTTTTAAATATGTTTTAATTTAATATTTTTATCATAAAAAAATTATTAGTTGGTCAACTCGGTAATGTATATATTATGTACATTGTATATATAGTGTAAGATTTTTATTTTATGTTTAATAGCTTTCCGCCTTGGAAAAAAAATAATTCAAACTAATTCAATTCATAAAATATTATAAATTTACTTTCACCCACGTCTCAAGATTGATTGAGTTCAACTTTACCATACGTACAGCATTTGATCGGAGAGAAACAAAGACGTACACCCGACCTTTCAATAGCGCTCCTCGGAGCGGTCTGAAGCACGATACCGTGTGCGGTTGATTATAAACTGTCAGTGTGCTGTCAGTTCATACAAAATAGTATGGCGAAATTTCGGTGAAATTGCATATTATTGATAATTTTTTTCTGCCACTTTTCCGTTTATTATCAAAATTTCCTCTAACAGAAAGAAAGAATGAAGTATTAACAATACTCAAATGATTTTTTTATCTCAAAAAACCCTGTGATGATTGTGTAATATGTACCGAAAAATGTCAATTTTCCGAGATTTCGGCAAAAGTGGGTTACAAAATAATATTTTTTCAGTGTGAAAGAGTGTAAAATATGCAAATGTTTTCTAACACAATTGTAAATTAAGAACTGATCTTTATTTTAGAATTAGGTTTATGACCATATATCTTTCCAAACTTCCTAAAAATGTACCTAAACATGCCGTTTTTTTGTAATTGCCCCCTTAAGGAAATCAAATCATTTCGGTCATGGTTATGCAATGAAATGTTAAATAAATTTGATTCGATTTACGATGAACTGTCAAAATCCTTAGAACCGCCGCGTAAACGTCGCCGTCAAACACAAGGTATCGATACTAAAACCGCTTTTAAAAGACTTTTTCGTGAAATAATCGATAATATTAATATGCAAATTAATGACCGATATAATTCATTCGACCAATTAGAATTTTTGGATTTAGTAAACAAATCAAAATACGATAATTACGGTACATTTCCCGATAGTAAAATCAATCTTTTAAATCGACAATTCCCTAAATTGTTTGATTACAACGCTTTAAAAAATGAGCTAAAAGTCATATATTCATCGCAATCGTTGATAAGTATGTAAACAATGAAACTCATACGTCTTAGTTCAATCATTGTAATTATCGAACTGCCCGCAATACCAGCCAATAAATATTATATGCCTAACAACGTTCACACATACAATACATCTTTCCACCCTAAATTTTCTACATATACGCCATCTTATGTAATATAAAACTATTGTTATCATTATTATAAACAACCAAACCTATATAAAATAAATGTTAACTGAAATTAAAATTATACGTTGATTTAACTAAATCTATTAATTTCGACGTCGTCGAGACGTGATACGGGGTTCAACGTCGTTTCTACTTAATGGTCGTCGCGGTACCCAGGACTCATCTGCATCGTCCATCGAATCTGAGTCATTTCCGGGGCTGTCATATCGGCTACTCGGACTTCCTTCAGTTTGTGAGTCATGTTCCGGCGACGACGCCGTCGCGTGCGCCTCAGCTTCTGTAGTAGGCGTCGACGATGGCATTTCATCAGCCGGTCTAGAAGTACCTGAGTTGTCTGGTGATGACGCGCTTGTGATCTCTGCGTTCCCACCTGTCGTCACAAAACTGTAATCGCTTTCGGTTTGTTCTCTTGTCCTCTCATCGCGGCCGCGGTACTCAATCAGTTGATCTACGTGCTTCCGAACACACTCTTGCAGCTGTGGAACGAACACCCGCCACATCCGATTGCCAATTTTCTTTTTTTAGGGTTCCTCTCAACCATGTATGTTTAGTACCATTATAATAGTAATGTTTTACTAATACCTCTGTCCCTTCCTCAAATTTAATTTTACGTTGTCCACCATAATATTTATATTGTGAGATCTGTTTAGATATAACATTGTCTGTAGCTTTTATAGCGGCAGAGGAGACCGTAAATTTCGCGGGCTGCGTTGTATTGTCCCTCCTCGGATGAAGAAGGTCTAGCCTACAACGTAAAGAACGTCCGAACATCAGTTGCGCAGGTGAGCAACCCGTTGTACCGTGAGGTGCATTACGATATGTTAGTAAATATTTGCTAAGACGATGCACCGTGAGAGCGACCGGGCCCCCTTCCAGTACTAAGGCTTTTAGCGCCCTTTTAATTATCTTAACCGAATTTTCGGCCTGGCCGTTCGATTCTGGATGGTATGGTGAAATAGTAACATGTTTTATGGCGTTAGCGGCACAATACCGTTCGAATAACGACGACGTAAACACACTGGCGTTATCTGTAACGATAGTACGCATAAGTCCGAATCGCGCTATAAGTTCACTTACTCGCTCGAGTACGGCTGCCGTGGTTGCGGTCCCCACCAACTTGAAAGCTTCCACCCACTTTGAGTGGGCGTCTACCACTACCAAATATGTATCGTTAAATACTTGCATGGTGTCTAAATGGACTCGTTCCCACGGTGTCGCGGGGTACGGCCATGGTGCGAGCGGTGCGCGGGGTGGGGTAGCGCGTAATGTTGAGCACGCTCTGCACCCTCCAATTTTTACCTGAATATCGTCATCAATTCCCGGCCACCATAACCTAGCACGCGCCTCCGTTTTTGTTCTAACAATGCCAAAATGCGACGAGTGTAACTCGTTTAACACTCTCGTTCGCAAGGCCTCCGGTATCACTACCTTATGACCTCTCATTACACAGCCATTTTCACAGCTTAACTGTAACCGACAATTGAAATATGGTAAAATTGTACTGTCAGATATTTTACGTGGCCAACCTTTTTCAATGAACGACAACACTCGCGCCAGTATAACGTCGTTCGTGGTCTCCGTTTTAACCTCGTGAACCGAAACTGGTAACGAATCAGATAAAAAATTTAAATATGCATTCTTTTCTATGAATGCGTGCGACTCATAACAATGTTGCGGTTGCGATTGTTCGGTGCACGCGTACTCGTTACGGCCAACGGGCCGCGGCGGTGAAGCAGTCTCTGTCGCTGCGGTCGAACGAGATAAGTAATCTGCTACGTTATCAGCGCTGCGAACAAATTCAATTCTGTAGTTATACGCCGAAAGAAACAACGCGTATCTTTGTGAGCGATTTGCGGTCATTTCTGGTATTCCCTTTTTATTTCCGAAAACGGTAATTAACGGTTTGTGATCCGTTCGTAATATAAAAGGTTGATCTCGCCCATAAAGATATTGGTGAAATTTTTTAATACCGAAAATGATCGCAGTAGCCTCTTTTTGAATCTGTGAATATGCTCGCTCCGCTTGAGTAAGTGCACGCGATGCGTACGACACGACCTTTTCTTTTCCATCACTCTGCACTTGCGCCAACACGGCGCCGAGCCCGTTTGGACTCGCATCAACCGACAATATCGTGATCGATTCCGGATCGTAATGCGCCAATACTCTATCAGACTCAAGTTGTCGTTTCACTTCCTCGAATGCCCTTTGCTGCTCGAGTGACCATTCCCATTTAACCTTATCTTTGAGTAATTTATGTAAAGGGTTTAAAATGCTGGACATATTTGGAACGAAACCACGATAATAATTAACCATTCCCAAAATAGATTTTAATTCGGTTACGTTGCTAGGCGCTTTAGCATCGCGTATGGCGCGTACTTTTTCTGGAGATGTCCGCAAGCCGTTTTTATCAATAATATGTCCCAAATATTGTACCGACTTTTGAAAAAAAAAACACATTTTTCCTTCTGTAATGTAAGTCCCGCATCTTGTAACCTTTTTAATACTTTTTCTAACCTCGCCATATGTATTTCTCTTGTTGACCCGGTGATTAACAAATCATCAAGAAATATGCACACTCCGTCTATCCCCGCTAGTAATTTTTCCATTGTTTTTTGAAAGATCGCAGGCGAAGACGCTAACCCAAAAACTAATCTCGTGAATTTAAATAATCCCTTATGAGTATTGATACACGTCAGATCCTGTGATGACTCGGTCAGCTCGAGTTGCATGTACGCCATAGACAGGTCGAGTTTAGTGAACTCTTTTCCGCCGCATAATCGCGCGAACAACTCTTCGATACGCGGCAGAGGGTACTTGTCAATATGCAACATTTTATTAAGCGTGACCGAATAGTCCCCGCAGATTCTGATGGTACCGTTCTGCTTCAGTACCGGTGTTATCGGAGTCGCTTATTCTGACTGGTTTACTGGTTTCAAAATACCGAACGATACTAGTTTATCGAGCGCTTCATCTACTTTAGGCTTAATCGCGAACGGTACTGGCCGTGGTTTGAAAAACATTGGACGTGCGTCCCCTTTTAATTTTAATTCCACTTTGAATTTGTTAAATTTTCCTAACACGTCCGAAAATACTTTACTATACTTTTGACTTAAACCGTGAGTGACAGACGAATTTAGGTCTTCTTTTATTATTGCATGGATTTTATTTATACCTAATTTAAATTTTCTCATGAAATCCCGACCTAAGATCGGTACAGGTGGTGAAAGACCCCTGTTTTCGATAACATATAGTTCAATCGTTTCCGTTCTCCCGTCGTATGTCACTCGCGTCGCAAACCGACCTATCGGATGGATCGCTGCCCCGTTATAACTACGTAAATTAATATTACTATTAATAAGTGGCAATTCATTAAACTTGGTTCGATAAAATTCCTCTGACATGGCCGAAATCGCGCTACCACTATCCACCTCGCACCTGACGCTCGATCCGTTCACTTTAACGTCTACGAAAAACGGCCCTACATTATCACCTGTAATATTGAATAACGGTTTATTACCTTCCATAGAATCGGTGACCTCTGCAGCTATAAAATGCGAATTTTTTTGAGGGCACACTTTTTTTAAATGCCCTTTAACATTGCACCTTTTACACCAATAATTCACAAAACGGCACTTTTCTTTTGAGTGATTATTATATCCGCAAACATCGCAACGCTTAGCGGCCGATATCGTACAGCGCGCGGTGTCGCCGCCGCCGGTGTCGTCCCCATGGCGAACACCTCTGCGCATTCAGCCACTGTTGCCGTCATCGCCTCGCTGCCGCCGCTCAAGCCTTGTGAGCTGCGCCGTGCCGCCTGGCGCGCGCAACGCACCGACTGCGCCAACTCGGTCGCCGCCGCGAAACTCAACTTGTCCGCGTTTTCGGCGAAGAGCCGTTCCCTTTCTTTTTCGTTCTCGAGACCCAGTACAAATCTGTCCCGGAGCGCGTTGTCCAATTCCGTTTTGAAACGACAGTGGCGTGCCAGCAAGCTCACGCGTGCGGCCCACTCACCCAATTCTTCTCCTGACCGCTGCTCCGCCTTATAAAAACGATAGCGCTCCGCGAACACGCAGCGTCGCGTCGTTAGATTTTCGTCCATTAATTGCACCAGTTGCTTATATGACAGTGCGTCCAATTGTTGCGGCACCGCCAGGCTTTCCACCACCCGGAACGTGTCCTCGCACATGGTAGTGATGAGTAAGGCGCGCTTCCTTACGGCGCCTTGATCGGTTTCTGTAGTGACACCATTTGCCACGCAGTATTGTTCGAAGCGGATTTTAAATGTTTCCCAGTCTTGACTCCTATGATCGAAGGCTAGATTACCTCCGAATATTCCTGCTAACATTTTTACGATATATATTTTGTCGCTGTACTTTTTGAATTCGATTTTTACTCGTCGCCAATGATAAGTATGTAAACAATGAAACTCATACGTCTTAGTTCAATCATTGTAATTATCGAACTGCCCGCAATACCAGCCAATAAATATTATATGCCTAACAACGTTCACACATACAATACAGTCAATTAGATGTCTATGAATTATTGTTTCATCTTAAACAGCCAACTTTAAAAGATGCTTTCCAACAAACATTACAATTGTGTAAATTAATTGTGACACTGCCGTTCAGTGTTGCGTCCGCAGAACGATCTTTTTCGGCATTAAAACGCATACATACCTATTGTAGAAATACTCAGAGCGAACAAAGGTTGTCCAATTTGGCTTTAATATCTATTGAAAAACACTTGTTATTAAAACTAAAAGGTAAGGAAAATTTTTATGACAATGTATTATCACATTTTGTTCAAAAAGATAGAAGAATAGCTTTAGAATATAAATAGGCGAAAGAGATAGAGAGTAAGTTAAAAAATGTCTGTGTTAGGTATGTCAAACAAAATATATACATACGTTTCTTCAACTAAAACACTACAAAATTTGTTGAGCACATTCCAATAGTCGCCCATGCTGCTATATTTACTATACATTACAATGTATAGTCAAAAAAGGCTTTTTTCAAAGCCGCTACTCAATCAATTGTTTCTAATGACGCTCTACGTCTTTTCTGGACCAAAGACAACCATGTCTTCGAAGAAGATGAGCTATAGTCATCACGGTAAGAAATTATATTTTAAGTGTTAAATATTTTCAAATACCATAAAACATCCCAATATGAACAACTGGTGTATGTATAATGGCCTAGATTAACGCGGCCGGCTTCCCTTGGTACAGAGGTCACCGCACGTCACTGCAAGGTGATGGGTGCTGATAGACGATGACTAAGCCTGCATAGCATAAACAAACACTTATGGGCACTGGCTCCCAGATATGTCGTCATTGTTTTCCCATCAACAATTTGATGCCAGGTTTCACATAACAATTTTACTCGAGGTTGTTTGAAAATGCACATATTTCAGTCAATGCTGATTATATAAATATACAGTAATTAATTTCATACAATTTCATACAAATTCTTTAAAACTGTACAGTTCTATATAACGTATATTTAATTTTTTTTAAATTATTATTATTTTTTTAATTTTGTAATTGTGTAATAATTAAATTTTAATTAAAAATTATTTAATTTAAGATTTAATTTTTTTATTAACTAAAATATCTGTACAAATAAACAAATTAAAATTACAATTACAGTAAAGTTGAGGTTTACCTATAAGACCTTATGTTACGGGATTTGCTCTAGATATTATAGGCTTTAAGTAAAGCTAGTTGCAATGTAATTATTTGGTAATTCTAGGATGAAAAGTAAATGATTATTTATCAATAAAATATTGAAAGTTAAAAATCGCCTTAAAAACAAAACGAAAGATAGGTGTTAATAATAGCTCTATAGACTTTTGTAGCAAGACGGTACAGTTAGCAATACGGCTTGCATCTGCCGTATTGTAAAATGACATTGAAATTTTAAATTCTGTATGATAAGATTTAACTAAAATGTGAGTGTTATGTTTAGGGCCCTTACCAAAGGAGCAATAGTTATAATGTTGCACCATTTTTATCCATTTATTCATGTATACCAAAAGCTTAGAAAAATAGTAGCCTTTGGAAAAAAATTTCAAAATAAAGAAATTAAATTAAAATGTGTGTGAGTGTAACAGTACATGTTTCATTTAATTTGCATAAATAAAGCATAAAAAAAGTTTTTGGTAATTTATACTTATTAAAGAAAAAGAATTTGGAAGGTGATTTTCAGTAGGTTTATAAGTAATTTAAAAAATTCCAATTTTTTAAATAATATTTTATAATGGCATATATATATACATATATGAATTATCTCTTAGTGTAAAATATTTTTAGTGTATATATATATATGAATTATCTCTTAGTGTAAAATATTTTATTAGTTCTATATATGACTACATAAATAAAAAATATGTTCTTAATAATTAACATGTGAACTGTTTATTCATTAATATTCTAAATTATGGTTACATTGATAGCTATTATAAAATATTATTTAAAAAATTAGAATTTTTTAAATAATTTTTAATAAACAGGCGCGCTGCGACATATATATATATGTCGCAGCGCGCCTGTTTTAATAGTGAATTATATAATGCGTCGATTATGACTTACCGGGTAGCAACCCTGTGAGGTATTGTCATATTCGAGTGGAATCGGGCACAGACGTATGTATGTACATCGCAAAAGGGCAATAAATATACGAGACCCAAGGCCAAGCCCAAAGCACGAGAGAGAGAGAGAGGTCTGTGCGTGGCGGGAGGTGGTCGTGTCCCGAGATCGCTTACGCATCGTATTAATTATTTTAATCATATTTATAATTTGAAGAATATTACTGTGTAATGATAGATACGACTAGAATAGGGTTGTAAGCCTGTGAGAGTTAAGGATAGTAGTGTCTACAGTTTGCAGTAATGTTTATTGTGATAGTTAAATTTATAGGATTAGAGTAATTGTTCAAATAAAGGTCTAATCAAAGTGACCATCCTGACCGCTCTCCGACAAATATATAATATAATAATAATAATATAAATTATATTTAAAATCTGCTGGTATTCAATAACAATTTCACAGAAAAAACTATACTTTTATTTGTAGCAGTTTTCTAAAAAATCAATTTTTAATATTACTCGTTTTTCAAATAACCACACAACCCTGTTTCACGAACGCGGCGCATACCACAGCGCATACGCCGATAAGTGCCGGCAAGCCGGCAACAGCCTTGAAATAGTTTGAAATTTGCCGTCAGCAGCGGGGCGGGCTCATGTAGCGGGGTAGTGCAAAGATTATTCGCGGGACGGCGCACGCGTTGATTAATTAGTCGCATTTTGACCGTGACCAAGCTTGAGGCTCGAGTAGGTGACCTTGAATGTTTTTAACATCAGCTGTTTTTAGTTTATCGTGTTCTTTCTTAATGCAGTTTATCGTTTATAATTGTGCCACATGCTTCACGGGGAGATATCTAAAGGAATAGTCTATCCAACGGAATACACCACTGCAGATCAGCGGAGGTTACTCAACATGCCATTCGTCTAGGCGAGTGGAATGCTCGTATTTGTAATACTGTCTAATTGCATAGTCATAATGTCTTAAAATAGTGACAGGAGTGCAATGGATCACGTAGGTAGAAAATTCAAGAGCAATTCGTTACTTCAGGCGGCATATTAAAGAAATGATTTGTATTATCGTGTCATGAAAACTTAAACATTTATTCCATTAAATACATTTTTTAATTGGAAGTGTTCATCACATCAAACAAATTAAAAATTAGTATCCGAAAAGTTAATACGAACGACGACGTTGGTATGGTAACTGTGAATCAAACCTGTGTTAATAACGTATTCTGTGGATTATTGTGTCATTATTGAATCATCCATCGCTCGTGGTGTAATTTAAAAAACCGAGGATTTTTGGTCGGTCTCAAATAAGCATGTAAGCAGTCGCTGCCAGTCGATGCCTGTGCGCGCGCGCGCGGACGCGGCGTAGGTATATGGTTTACGTTACGTTACGCGTGCGCTGTGCAGGGTTGACGAGACTGAGAATTAATTACTTTTGTCATGTTTTTCATGTATATTTTTTCTTGCACTTGTTGTCTAAACGTCAAGAAAACAATCAGTACAACACGCAAAATTTGGGACAAACAAATGATATCTATACTGTATAAATGATAAGTAAATTGTTGATCCCTCCATAGTAACCATTCAATTAACAAAACTCACTCATCCCAATTTGTAACATGTACTCCCATGAGTGCATCAATCAATTGAGCTTAATTGGATATTATATGCAGTTTGTCTTTCTGAATAAAAATTTATTTAAAATGTATGTACAACAAAGAAAATTCAGTACTGTCAGATATTCCTACAAAGTAAAGATATAAAAATAATACAAGGAAAAATAAAAATAATACTTATGCTGTTATATATTTTAGTTATGTACTGAATTATGATTATAATTACATATTATATTATAAACTATGATATAATGGCATAACAACAGTAAAATATTTGTTTATTTATAACTGAAAATAAATATGTAGCTTGAAATGTGTTAGTGTAATCATTAGCAAATTTGTGATAATAGTTTAAACTGTTTTTAATTGATAAAAAATAATATACCCTTTCTCCCTGATAGAGTGAAGCTGTTTTGGTGAGAGTGGATGAGGTTCCACTCCAGCGTCAAGCGCTGCGGCATCCAGTTCATCACATGGTGGTGCAATGAGAATATCTGATGGTCTACAACCAGGACCCGTGAAATGGGATAGTGGTAGCACTGGAATACAAAAGTATATTAAAATTTACAAAAAAAAAACCTAGATTAAAATCTGTGCATAATAATCAGGATGGAGCGATTGATAATTCAAAATGATCGAAAAAGTGAAAAATAACTTTAAATGTAAAAGTTTACAATTATTCCTAATAATTTTGTTTTTTTATAAAAAAATTCTCATTAAATATTATTTGCAATTATTTTTGTTTTTAATTCTACTCAATAACTCAGGTAGTTCATAAGTTATTTATATAGAGAGGTCATGTTTGAAAAAATAATAATTGATAACTCTATATTGTTTGTGGGCTTTATGAGAGGACACCATATGAAGCTGAAAGGTTTGTAGAAAGTAAGCACTAGGGAAATGATTATGTAAAGACACAATTGGCAGAGGTTGTGTAGACGATAAAATTAATTTAATAGAGAAGATACTGTTAAAGGAGGCTACAGCTCCAACTCAGTATATTTAAATATACTTGTGAACTTTTACTAATGAATAACTTTTTATTTTATTACAATATAAAAAATATAAAAATCATATACAACTTGATAGTGAAGACTAATGAGTGAAAGTAACACATTCTATAGACATATTCCTTACATTCCAACCTATCATAAAAACTTAGAAATTTTGTAGCAATGAAGCATTGTTTAACTATTCAGTTGAGTACAATGTGTGAGACTCAAATAGTGTGGGAATCAAATAGCTACTCAAGAAAAAAAAAATATGTACATATGTATAAGTTACAAAAAAGAAATTGGTTGTAACCAAGATATAAGTATTAATTATTAAATTTTTAGAATGTAGCTGTTATTTCTTCTCAAAAACTTTATATAATTTTAATATGGGATTATAATTTTATTTTATTTCATTTTCCTTTCTTCTTGTCATTCTAGCCTTAGCTAAATAAGTTTGTATTGAGTAAAAATGACCATTTAATTTTAAATTGATTAATTTATTTTAAATAAACATCAGCATATTACCAATTGGGAATGTCTTCCAGTGATAGAGAAAGTCTTCAGCAACTTGCTTAATGTTGTTGACCAATTGTTCAACTTCAGGTGGAGCTCCAACGAGTTGGACATCGAAGCGTAAAGGTTCCCGCTCAGGAGGCGCATTCTCCAGTAGCAGGGAACAGGGCCGGGAAGCACGCTCGCCCTCAGCCATCCTCTCTCCTTCTATACTACACTCTTCATTCTTCATCACATCACAAGCCCCACTTAAAAGACCCTCCCCTGTCCAATCCGAGCCACATTCCCTCCTAATCGCTTAATGATTCTACCATTCCGCACTGCAGTGGGCGGACGAAACGATTACCGACACATTCGTATTGTCTTTATTTGAACAGTTATTTGCAGCGAAACTTGATACGGTTTGCTACCGGATAGAAAACAAAGCATTATTGAAACATATTGTAAAAACTAGAAAATAGATAATAATAGATCAATCCTAATCGAAGTTCGTTATTTTCTACACAGAAGTTCACAGAACAGATTGTCTTTTACTATAGATTGTTTTTTTTTTTTTTGAAGGGAGAAACGAAACGAGTAACAACGACTAAAGCACAGACTAAAGTAAAACCATATAATGCCACAAGCCACAAGCCACAAACCTAATCTTTGCTAATCTTTTTATTTAGCTGTCACCGCTGTCATCCACTGTCATCTGCCACCACGCCTCTGTGCGCACTGCGCTGTGCGGGCTGTGGCGGGCTGTGCATTTTTTTTTTATTTAGTGAGGACACTGAGGACCAAATCTGCATACAGACCATGCGCAATCGAACTTCCGCGCATATAGTGGCGGGTAGGGATTTCTACACAGAAGGTGCAGCCCCACCGGCTAAACATCCTCAACCTATACTCCGAAGAGTGTATAGGGTTTGCCAATTGTTAGATCACATTCATGGTTTGTTCGTTTTTAAATTTTTTATAAATAATATTAAAAAATTATTTCATAGTTAACTGACGTTCCATTTATTAATTTTTTTTTCTAATTCGTTTGTTCTTGATTGCTCGATCAAATTCATTGTTTGCTCGTTTTTTCAATTTTTTATAAACGACTTAAAAATTATAGACAATATTTAAAGATTTCAAAATTTTCGCAAACAAATGTTACCTAGGTGTTATTAAGAGAAAATTAAAACTACAAAGAGCCAGGTACCTATATGACGAGTGTTATTTTGAGTAGATTAACACGAAAAGTAACAAAGGTGGTAATAATAATAAATTTTGAACATTTAATCCCACTCTGAAAAATAATTAGTTATGTTTTAAAAGAAGTTAGTGCAAAACTTCGAAAAAAAAGTCATCTGGGCCTTATATTGCAACGGTATACTATAAGGCGTGAACCACATTTAATTTTTTTTTCGAAGTGTTGCACAAATATTTTGACACACAATTTTTACGTTTAATAGTGCATATAAAGAAGCATAACATATATTATTTTCGTGATGGTAAGTCTCAGAGAACATGAAAAGTATTATTTATTTATTGTTCTGTATAAAAAATTATACTAAAAGTTTAAAAAGTACTATATATGATTTACTCTACAATGGAACATAAAGCCACGCGTTTGTCTCACCTCACTAGCTTTATTAGTTTTTGAGATAATATACTTTAAATAATAGTCATGCGTATGTTTTTTTCCCCATACCTATGTCAATTAAGGTGAAAGCGGAATCTGGTCGCGAAATGTACATACATTGTGATTGACATCAAGACGATATTAAAACATATGTTTCGATATGTTCCCCTTTGGGGACCGACTCGTCATATACCTGCCTATACCCGTTAAATGTTTTCTTTGTAGTTTTAATTTTCTGTTAGGATTACCGACGACGACGACGGTGATGACCGCTTAGCCTAGTGGGTAGCAATCCTGCCTACGAAGCTGGAGGTCCCGGGTTCAAATCCCGGGTTCAAATCCCGGGTTCAAATCCCGGGTTCAAATCCCGGGTTCGAATCCCAGGTCGGGCCATTTTGATTTAATTTGATTTGGTCAGTATTTATATGATGAATATTGACACTGGTAGCGGGTCTTGGTTGTTATATGTACCTATGTGTTGTCTTCGCTTGGTACCCAAAACACAAACTAATGCTTAGTTTGAGGCCAAGACGTTGTTGTCATGTATACGTATACCTAGGTAAAATATTGCGAAAATTTTGAAATGTTTAAATATTGTCTAAATTTTTTAAGTCTTTTATAAAAAATTTGAAAACGACCAAACTATGAATTTGATCGAACAATCAAGAGTAAAGAAATTAGGAAAAAAAAATGGAACGCCAATTACCTAAGAGAATATTAAAATATTGTTCATAAAAAATTGAAAGACGAACAAACAATGAATTTGATCGAACAATCAAAAACAAACAGCAAATAAACGAATTATAAAATAAAATTACAAAACAAAAAAATAAATAAATAAAAAAAATGTTGACTGGCAATTTAGAGCCTCATCTGTCACCAGCTGTCACTAGTGGTTCTTTTTAAATTGGCATTACGTGGATGACGTATTTGCCACAGACAAGAAAACGGGAAACGATTTTCAATCATACATTTTTCAATATTCATGTAATTTTTATTTCAGTAAACGAAACTTTGCAATAAAAAAGAACAGTTTGGACTTTTGGAGAAATATAACTAATTATGATGGAATGACAAAATGAAAATATATACATGTTCAAACTTTAAGTCTTGTGAAACAATAAAAGCTGATAATATTTTATAAATGATAGGATTGAAAAACACAAAGACAAATAAGATTCGTTTAAAAAGATGTAATATCATGTAAAGGGCAAGTCAGAAATATATGCTTAATATCACATTTGTCTAAGCCACATTCGCAGATACTGTTCTCAATGATGCTGAATTGCATTGATCCAGTCGAGCCGAGCTACAAATATGCCCTAGCCTCGTTCGGATAGGGCAACTTGTAGCCCTTATCTCTAGTTTAAGATTGTAAAACCATGGTTTGGTAGGGATGAATAATTATATACTAGCGTAATATTTGCCTTTCTGCTCTCGTGGTTTCGACCAAATTTCATTCCAGCAATCCCAAAGAAACATAGCCGCAGACACAACGAGATAATGACTGAAGTTTTTGAAAGGGACTAAATCTTCATAGTCTCTACATTTTATAGCCTCTTAGGGCGTACCTTATCTAACTTATTAATGGCTATTGTACCAATTACCGTACATCTGCGCCAGCGTTACGTCAAAAAAAAAACGAAAACAAACTTTTACCGCACCAACTGGTATACCAACAATGTACCAAGGCCATACTGCTCGCAATATATGCAAGCAACGTCGTTGGTAAAATGCATAAAGGTATATATACTAGCGTAAGAGAGGAACACAGTGTGCGAATGACATCCAGCTCTTTGCGGAAATCCTACATGCGAGAAAGAAATGCAAGAAAATCTGACATAAAACCTCTTTGAACACATTTAGTCTTCTTTACTCACTTGTCAAAATAAGGTCCAGCTTTGTTTTCTATTTTGTGTTTTAATCGTTTTGAATTCTACAAAAATTAATTCTTGTGATAAAAATGGTGTAGTGTTCAGTTTTAAATTGCACTGTAACATATGTTAATAATCCAAATAAAGAGACATTTCACCGGTAAGTACTGCCAATAACATACTGTTATCTTAATGCTTATTTTTATAAAAAGCAATCCTAAATTTACTTGGTTGTACATCAGTAGTATACGGTAAATACTTTATTTTGTAAATAATTTGTTATTTTAAACAATTATGTGTACGATACAAAAATATTGTGTAAAATTACAATCAAACAATGAAGCATAGGGATTGCACAAAATGTATCGATATGTCGATATTTTCAAATATAAATATTTTGTAAATTTGATATTACCTAATTGCACCTGTTCCACTGGAATGATGTCGTTAACTGTTTTTAAACATATTGTGAGGTTTATTTAGCCTGGCAGCACATTGTAAGGGAAAGTATGACATCTATACATATATACTACACATAGGGTATATATGTAAATACAAGACTTTTTCAAATGAAAATATAAGATATATACACAATTAATTTTAATCGTTATTTATTTAAGATTTAAAATCTGATGCTCTATTTAATTTTAATCGTTATTTATTTATGATTTAAAGTCTGACGTTCTATCTGTTCTCTGATTATGAACGTCGTAAATAATTTAACTTTGAATGACAAAACTACTGTATACAATAGTTTAACCTCATTTTCCTCCAAGAAACTGCGGTGTTAAAAAATGCTTCCTGATAATGATGACTATTTCATAATATCCAGGTTTCCTGTAAACACGGTTAGCATAGAACAATGGAAAAAAATGTTAAATAGAACAGGTGGGACTCCTCGAAAACATTCTTTGGTTTGCAGTAGACATTTTACGGATGACTGTTTTGTCTAACTAAATCACCGACGACTTTTGAAGAAAGGATCTATACCTACTGAATTTGTGCCGTTAGGGGTTTCTTTTTTTTTCATATGTGCTTACTAAGTATATTAAGTAATATACTAATAATACTTAATATCTAAAGTCAGAGCATTTATGCCAACTGTAATTTCTGTACAGGTCAATCTGAAGACCAAGCGATCGGTGTCAGCGTACGTTTACCGGGATATATCACCAGGACCTTCAACTTTAGAGCCTAAACTTTTATTTCAGCACTAATATAAAATGGATTTGAAGAAAAGTCCATCACAGTGAAAATATCAATTTTAGGTAAATTATCACTTTGTCTTTTACAAAAACTTGTTCCTTTATATTCAAATAAAACTTAATTACCTATTACACAAAGAAACAAAAGATATTATAGACTAGTCCAAGGCATCCAAGGCATAATTTGTGGTGCAGTGAGATGACGCGACACTCAATCGAGTAGACAATGTGACGTCATGGGCAGTAAGAATCCACCAGTCAAACCGCACGAAAATACATAATAATAATAATAACGTGCACATTACAACGTCGTGGCCCCAAACTAAGCATTAGCTTCTGTTTTGCGTACCAAGCGAAGACATCACATACATATAACAACCAAGACCCGGTACCAGTATCGATATTCATCATATAAATACTGACCCGACCTGGGATTCGAACCCGGGACCTCCAGCTTCGTAGGCAGGGTCGCTACCCACTAGGCTAAGCGGTCGTCAAATTAATAAATATCAATAATTTATTTCTCAGTCATTTATTGACGAATTTAAAAAAAACTTTCACTGTTTTATTAGTTTTGGTTTATCTTTCAATTCTATCGAGTTAAATTGTATATTTTGAACATCATGAACTTCTCTATTGTAAATGTTTTTGTTTTGTACATTCTCATTTTTTTGTTTACAAAGAGTTAAAATTTTGTTGTTATGCGTTGCAACGTGACGTATTGTAATTAAAAATAAAAATCGTTTATTTATATTGTTTTATTTATTACTTGGCTTGTATTCAACTAAATATTAACATTTCCATAATGATGTTAATGCTTTCTTTACTTCTGCAAATTTTTTATTATCAACTGTTAACAAAAAAAAATATTTATTGGAGTAAAGGAAATGGCATTTGAATTGACTGATTGATGATTTGTCATTTTAAAAAACTAAAAGTTAGGAAAAGTAACTCAAAACAAAAATTATGTAGTATAGCAGATTCAAAATAATAAATAGGATTGCCGATTTCGACTTATGATATCGCGGTAATTTCAACGACACATTATCATGAAAGTACTACGTGCTATCGATAATATAAAAAACACCCATGCACATCACTAAAACTGGCTCAACCACATGTGAATTTTGCACACATACTCATTTCCGTTTCGGTCATGCGATGTTTAGATGTCAGTTGGTCTCCTACGCTAGTATATATATGTCTATGGTAAAATGTCAATTTCAATACCATCCATTTCCGAACCTTACATTGTCATGTCCGGTCATGTCAATGGTGGTCAATGGTCAATGGTAATGGTAATTCGCAGGACGTGACTGTACATAGCTGTCGCAGAGGTCCAACTTATTTTGTGCAGAGGTCGCTGGCTGAGCGAGCTTTTATAGTTTCAAGAAAATGGATAGGTTTGCTTGTATTGTTTAATATTAAAAAGACGTTCTGTGTTTAAAACTGAATTATTATTAGAGTTTATTACATTCCACTACTAGTTTTATTTGATGTTTTGACATAATCATTAACGTATCCAGGAAAAGATCCCGTTATTTACAAGATATACCTTGAGGCCGAACGGATTAGGTATGTCCTACATTATTTTATGATGTAGAATTTTATTACCGTTTTCGATATTATTACGTGTTGTTGTGAGAAAACAGTTCCGTAATTTTTAAATGATCGGTAAGTTATTGGTCTCCTGCAGTAATTATTTTTAAATGTTCAATGACTGACGGTATTTCACTCTTGACTTTCAGTTGATCATGGAAGCTATGGACATACAGGCGGTGGAGTCGAAATTAAGCGACGTTACCGTGACGGCCATACCTATGAGCGGTAAGAATGCTCATAAAGATATGAGTCATGGGGCCAACAGTCATACTACAATATCAACTGTGCCTGCAGCGTCACCTTCTTCATTGAGCAAAGACAAAGATAATGGAGTATCAAAGTATGCTCAACTTTTGGCTGTCATTGAAGAAATGGGTAAGGAAGTTCGACCGAGTTACTCTGGCAGTCGCAGTTCCGCTGAACGTTTGAAAAGGGGGATAGTACATGCTCGCATATTGGTGCGAGAATGTCTCATCGAAACAGAGAGGTCTGCCCGGCAATAGTTTAACTTTGAAACTTTTGTCATCAGAGTCAATTTTATAGTGTACCTCATGTGTTAAAAAAAATGATGGAAGAAAATTGAATATGTAGATACTCAGACCACTGTTGTAACGCGTATCTTTGAAAGATTTAATGTATACGATCCCTGAAGTAAACATAAATAATATTGTTATAAATTGTACGTATTTACAAAGAAACTTTCTATGTGTTATTTTTGTAACTGATTTATAAGAATAACCATTGTCTGTATTTACATATTAATTAGTGTTGTTCTTACATAATGCGTCAACTCTGGTTTTGAAAACTATGAATACAAAAAATTAGTAGATTATAAGACAAATTCTATTACAGCTAATTTAGGTATCTTTTTTCTTGTTGTTGAATAGATACATCAAATGAGGTCTAATTGACTATCAGTGTCAATGAATAAAATTAAGATTTATGATTCTAAGTCTTGAATGTGGTGAATAAGTTTACTGCTGTTTTAATAGTGGTCTGTTTGTCCTCATTTTCATCTATTTAAACAATATGTTTGAAGTAATTTTGCTTTGATTGATATGCAACAAGTAAATTAACATGATCAACAAAAAATATATTATATTTTGTTTTATGTGAAATTTTATATATTTTGAAAGTTTGTGACATATTTATACTGATATTCGAATACTTTAAAATATCCTCTAAATTAACTAATTATAAAAAGTTTTTCATCTCGTTCTTGAATGTTAAAATATTAGTGTTAAAATTATAATTCAGGGTACTTAGAAGTAAAGTAAGACAGTTTACATTATGAGTCGAATTTCATATAAGTTTTAATGTTACTCAATGAATATTGCAAATATTTTTAATTTCTAATAATCAAATTAATCAATTTAAAAGTGAAACATTTATGTAACTTCGGTTGTGTTTAATACAGAAAACGTAATATGTAGGTAGAATTTTGATTAATCGGGATAAATTTAATAATATTTGTCTATATTGATAAGTAAAATTAAAATCTGGCAGTTGTCGATTCACCGATACTCTTACTGAAGCAGTTTCCGGATATATAATATTGTCTAAAGATCAGATTATACAAAGACATTGCAATATTACAAATTACAGCTAAAGTATGGTTTGATAAGTACCTATACAAACTTTTTTTTTGGCAAAATATATAGCAAAATTGTATATCTGGTAACTGTTATAATATAGTATATAAATTTTTTATAAGAACATAGTTTATTCAGTTAACTTACATTAAACGCGGGCTGTGATCGCGAACATTTAGTGTGAACAACTACCTCAAGAATATTTTAAATATTTGTATGCAACACAGACTAGTGATATGTATATTTTGAACAAACTATACCTGAATAATGTTACCATATTAACAGCAGTTATTAAATGAGGCAAAGTTGAACTTTTTTTCGGTTCAGGCAACACTTTATTTAGGTGTGTCTGACAAGTTTTACAAATTTTTCCTGTGGATTCCATGCAAACATTTTTTGATATTGATATTAAATGTGAAACAGAATACTCAATGAATTACGTATTACTTACTAATGAGTATTTTTGCTTAAAATAAGGAAAATAGCAATACATAATATTGTCTGCACAAAGTGATCAAGCTAAAGGAATTTCAGTAGCCTCAGGAATCTTTTTGGAGAATATTGCAATGATGCTATTTATTTATTTGTTTAGTAATAAACTAAAATATTTTCACATAAGTAGGATCTGCATGTATCATCCAAGATCCATTGCCAAAGTATAAACAAACAATAATTTCAGATTTCTATTACTGATACTATATCAAATATTATGACCTCAAACTAGTTATATTTAGTTTGTAAGTCAACATGCTCATTTTTAAGTTAACTTTATGTAAATAAGATCTCATTTGCCGGTTGGATAGTTATATGGTTATTACAAAGCAGTGTTGCCAACAGTATAAATTTTAATGGCATGGGCGTGATCTATTTTGTAATTTTTTATTATACATATACCATGAAACAAACTTTACACGTAAATGAAATCATTACCTCATTGCATGACATGTGTTAATTGCTTCCCTTAGTGATTAATTGCTGGTACCATATATGATATGGTACCATGGACCAATTATGGTACCAATTACACAGATCTTTGCTGCTTTCATTTGCCTACGGATGACTCAATGCGCAGGTACAGCCGCGCGGGCAGCGATGGGTAGTAGTGGGAGGCGGACGTCGCGCGCGCGAGTAAATAGTGCAAGCTGTCCGACCTCTCCTCCATCTCCGCATTCCTATTTTATGCTACTGCGACGGCTTCTGTAAATAACTTCACAGCGGCACAGATCCGTGCGTAATACTGTACCATGTTAGCAAGTATTTTTTTAATGAAAATATAACACCATAAATTATGAAGTACTTTCAATTATTTTATACTTTCTAATTGTTTTTTCCAAGCTCTATTATATACATGAGTTTATTTGGAGGTTCACGGTCAGTAAGGGAAGTTGTATAACACATAATGTATTTATAATACATTTATGTAATAATAAGTTATAATGAATATTAAACTAAGGTACGATGCGGTCAAATAAGAATAGGATCGGTAATCGTACGAACTTTGACGAACCTGATGCTGTTTACGTCATAGTGGACACGTAATGTTAGCACAGTCTAATCATACAGTCAGTCATCGCCTTTGATGTTGGCGAAAAAGCCGCCGTCATCTTGATTGTCAGCTCAACGACTAATAGTGTAAGGGTTATCACGCGTTAACGGTAGTAGGTATTTCATTTTTTTGTAACATGAGAGAATATATACCTGTATATAATGTAAATAATAATAATTATTATTATTGATCTCTGCGCGCGCGCTCATATTAGATCCCGCGATAACTAAATAACAAAAATTCATTCAAATATGATCAAAATTTGAAAAAAAAACTAACCGTCTTTGTAAACTTTTTAGTTACTGGTCTGATTTTTTTTAAGGATCTATGTGGATTCCAGTCACGAATCTGAGGTCAAAATTGAAAAAAGTGACCCCCATTTTAAAGTATTTATTAACTGAACCGATTGCTCTCAAAATCGATATCTAAGGGTTCAAAAACCGGAAAATTAGGGCAAGGACTTATAAAAGAACTCAATGAAAATTTCAAAATAACGGCAATTTTTTTTCTAATTTTGATCACAAATTCGATATCGAAAGTCATACAGAGCCTTAGATATCGATTTTGAAAGCAATCGGTCCAGTAACAAAAAAGTTAAAAATGGTGTTTTTTCCAATTTTCATCACAGATTCGTCTCTGGAGTCCACGTGGACCCTTAGATATCGATTTTGAAAGCAATTGATCCAGTAACTAAAATGTTAAAAATGGGTGTCACTTTTTCAAATTTTTACCACATATTCGTGACTGGAGTCCACACAGACCCTTTGATATTGATTTTGAAAAAAATCGGTCCCGTAACTAAAAAGTTTACTGAGGCGGTTAGTTTTTTTCAAATTTTGATCATATTTGAAGTTCAAAATGGCAGCCAGGTTTTTTTACTATATAAATACAAAATTTCATCCAAATGGTTACAGCTATTTGAGAAATGCCTGAAATGTACATATATGAATAAACAACAATTGATAATATTATAGTATAAGATACAAATTTTTAGCACTAGATTCATCTACATAAGATGATGGGTAATTATTAATTGACAGACATGAATGTTGTTCAACACCGCACAATTGCCAATGTACCATTTTTAATATTTTATAATCAACTGAACACATAAAACCTGTCAGATGGCACCCAAACGACTACATCGTCACAGTATGCCGTTTGGTACATACGTCCCCCCCACTGCACCGCATGATTGCACTGTTTAGATGCCTTCGAAGACTGACTGTATGGGGATTACTAGACTGTGCCGTTAGCATATACTCTCACTCAATTGATCCCGACGAATACAAAGTTATTGTAATAATTAAAAATAATTTTTAGTTCTTGCAAGCCTTTTTTACCTCTTCTAACGTAATGTTTTATTTAGTGTGACAAGGTTCTTTCAAGATTGTGTTTTAAATAGGCGTCTAAATTTTATGGCAGTTTTATAAATTATACGTAATTCCTAGTTGAGCATACAATACAATTGAATACCTATAGTATTGTACATAACGAAGAATAAATATACTACTGCAAATTCCATAAAATATTACGTAATTACTAAAATCGTTGGATAATATCTCTTACCCTTTTTATTAATTATCAAATTATTTTAATAATTTAGCCTCGGGTATAATACACGAAATTTTAAAATATTTTGATACATTTCTAGCTGCATTATCTGGTACAATAACATTAACATATCTATCTATGCTTATATATAATATTGTTATTTTAGATGATTTGTAATTTTTGTATTATTATCTATTTTTATTTATTATTAGTTTGCAATATTTGATCAAAAAATATTGCATGCACAAAATAATTTTAATAACTAATTTAAAATTATAATATATTTAAAAGGTTTTTTTTGCTTGACCTCTCTGACAAAGAATGTTTCACTTAATGTGACAAAATCCATTCTTATTCCTAATTGGCTTGTATAATATTATGAAAATACCAAATTTAGAACTTTGTAATACGGTAGTTAGTACAGTACGGTTGTAGTCAAGTACCGTATTGTATGGTTTATACTTAACACTTGAATGACGTTGAAAAATATAAATCTTTTGTCTTTACATATATTTTAGTGGAATAACTCTGTTGTGAGTATATTTTTTTTAGTTGCCATTATAATTTTAATAGTTGGCAACTCTGTTTAAAAGGTAAAAACTAATACACTTATGTTTTTTGGATTTTCTAAGCATTTACAGAAATACCTCGAATCCAACTGCCGCAAATGTATACTTCTAGATTAAAGTTTATTATTAAGAAGATTACGAAATAGATATAAACTTAATATTATAAGTTACCATTAAATAATATATGTACTTAAATGTTGTAATTCCAAAAAGTCCATTTCAATTACAGTTTTTTTAAATGGAAACATTTAAACTTTTTTTTAATAATGCATTTTTTATGTATAAGAGATTGAACCATAATACAGTACAAATTTTAGTAAAATATATAAATTAAGAATGTGTTAACATGATTACAAATCGCAGTTGACGGATTAGAATTAGTCTGCCTGTGTTTATTCATGTGTGGACATATTTTTAATAATAAATATATGGGTTAAAACTTGTTATTTTATTTTCTGTTAAAAATTTTATCCCCACAATTTTTCTGATTTATAATTTATCATAAACATTTAAATAGCAACATTAAGAAAAAAAAATTACTATTTTATATTTTTCTTTAGTGTTTCTAGGAATTTAAAACTTTATTTTAGTAAATATCACATTTACTGAGTTGAATACTTTATAATTTTCTGGGTTGAATGTTTACTGTCTGACGATGTCTAAATACTTCATCTATCTAGAAATGTGGATAGTGATTATTACTATGAAATATCTATATTTCAAAGATTTTGTTAATTTAAATTTCTAATCTAATCTATATTTCAAAGATTTTGTTAATTTAAATTTATTATCCTAGATTCAATCAAGCAATGCCTAGTTGGACAACAAAAGCGAGATGGCAGACACGCTATAACGCAGATTCCGTCGAGTGGTGCCCTCTACATGAATATGCAGATGTGCTCGTATGTGGAACTTATCAACTCGACAGTACACTGAACAGTGAGTAAACACGTTAACTCCATATGTGTTAAAATAAGCTCTAAAACAGATAGGTATGACATCTTGGACATCCCACACAGCTCCATCTAGTCGCAAAGTAAACAAGTATTATGCTTGTGTTATAGGTTATTAAACGACTGATATACATACTTAAATATTCTTTATAATATATTTATATATAAGTATATACTTTTACACCCAGACACTGAACAAATTGACATGTATTTGTGTGTATGAACATTTATATTTGTTCTGTGTCTGGGAGTAAAATATCTACTATATTAATATATATTATATAACAAAAGAATATTTAAGTATGTATATCAGTTGTTTAGTAACCCATAACACAAGCATAATACTTGCATACTTTTGAACTAGATGATGCTGTGTAGAAAAGACTGGATGACATAATTATTACTCTCTTAGCCTATTCACACTTAATCAATCCCAGCTTAGATTAAAAATTATAATGTATAGATATGTTATTATATATACCTAGTTATACTTGGTCCGCGAATCTGGTGTTTATAGACATAACACCGTTCGTGATCTAAATTTAATGATACGCTTTCAATCCGGTAAGTTTACTGCATGCAGAGAGTAATTTGTTTCATCAGTTTCGAATTTGGTCCAGTGTACCTATAGCTTGACTGACCGATTGGCCGAGTGGTTAGAGACCCTAACCACTACGCCCTAACTACGGAGCCAAAGGTTGTGGGTTCGATTCCCGCCTAGAACAGTATATTTCTGTATATATTATAAAGAATATTTAAGTAGGTATGTATATCAGTTGTCTAGTACCCCATTATACAAGCATAATACTTGCTTACTTTAGAACTAGATGGCGCTGTACCGGATGTCCCAGATATTATTTAAAAACTGCACTAGTTATTAAAGAATTTTTTGTTTCTAATTGGATTTTTTATAGGCGATAACAAGCAAAACAGGCTCGGCCGCATATATTTATTCGTGATCAACGAATCGCCGATTGAATTGAAGCCAGTTCAAACCATAGACACAGCAGGTATCTTAGACCAAAAGTGGTGTTATCACACAATAAACGGCCATCCGGTATTAGCGGCCGCTACATCTGACGGATGCATTCAATTTTACAAATTGATTCGAGAAAATGGATGTCCAAAATTAGAGCTATGTTTCGAAGAGATTATAGATAAAAACCTATTAATATTATCATTGGATTGGTCCACGAATAAATATCGTTCAGAAGCTCCGAAATTGGTATTAAGCGATTCTGCTGGACTCGTTAGAGTATGGATATTTAACGAAAGTGCTGTAAAAAAAGTTGGGGAATGGAGAGCTCACGATTTCGAAGCATGGGTAGCAGCTTTCAACTATTGGCAACCGGAAATTTTCTATTCTGGTAAATATAAATAATTATAAACATTACTTACATAAAAATTAAAAATAAAACTGCATTAACAAATTGAAATAAATGTTACACTAAAAAAACAAACTCCATCGCCTAGTAGTAACATTGTCAATTATTCCGCAAGTATTTGGAGCAGAGAAGTGTCAGACAGAAGTTCACACAAGACTATTTAACATAGCGTTAACATAGCATACAGTGTCTTCTCTTAAATGGTTTGTAGTACACCTGCAGGGTATATTGGAAGCTATGTAAAAATAAATACATCATTTAATCATTTAGTACCTCATTTTTGTCTTATTTTTACATAAAGTACTTCAATGAAACAATGGAAAATCAAATTGGATATTTAAATATTAGTCATTCGGATTCTCTATATAGTTTTGTGCGTTTATTTATAAAATGTGTTTATTTTAAAACTATATAGTTTTAATATAAAAAAATGTAGGTATGATAAAAACACACGCAGTGTATGTCGCGACGCAGCGACATACACTGCGTGTGTACAGTGCGGGCCGATTCTTTGAAGTCGCCACAGCGCCTCTCGGCAGGCGGGCGTCGCCGGCGGCTTTAAGAGAGCGACCATTTGAGCAGGCGCACTGTAAACTTTCTGTTAAAAAACGATTTGTTGGAATGACGTCATTGCGGTAATTTAGAATTGGTGCATCTGGACCCTGACTTCTATTTCTCGTAGTTCTTCTTTAGCCGTCTGTGGCACCCGTTTTTATGCTGGACAGTAAACTTATATTATTAATGTTCATAAATAATAAAGTTTCCAAGAAATCACTCTTAACAATACAAATATAAATAATTATTTTATTTAGGCTTCGGCCACATTAGCTCACAGTCAGCGACGTTACGCTTATGTGTACACACTTTCAAAATACTGTGGAGTAATGTGGTGTAGTGTAAATAGTAAACCACTGACTGAGCTAATACGGCCGAAGCTTTAGAATTCAATATCAATAGAGTTCTTTAAAATCTAAATCTTATTAAGGTGGTGACGACAGCGTATTCAAGTGTTTCGACATTAGAGTTGACGGCGTTGTGAGCAGTAACAGACAACACGGGTCCGGGGTCACGGCAATCCGAAGTCACACCGCGGTGGAACATCAACTCGTAACTGGCAGGTTCGAACATTATGGTGTACTGGAATACCTACTAAATATTTACAGATTGGTACACTGCTTATTGTAAAACACTGAATCCATCCATCTGAATCTTTTAAGACTAGCTGGATCCATAGAGCGCTGGATTTGTCGGATTGTGTCGGATTCCCTCATACTTTTATGGTGCATTAAAAGCGGTTGGGTTTAATCAAACTGCCGCTAGATGTCGATAGCGCTATCAAATGCGAGGGCGCCAATAGTTCGAGTGCCTAAATAGGTCTTTCACCCGAGGTAAACATTTTGCTTTTCATTACGAATATGAAGAAAGTAAAAAAAAATTTATGCGTTAAATCCAATTTGATGAACTCACTTTATATACCTACTAATATATGTATATGTAAATAATCAGCACTCGCCAAAACAACTGAAGATCGAATTGCCGCTTTCTCGCATTTTTTATTTTTCTTTTACTGTGGCATTATACCAGCCAGTACTTTTTATCATTGATCTTAGTTAATTTTTAGCACAAATCTATGTCAATTAAACAATAATTTAGTTAAAAGTAAATTAAAAGTATAAAGTGATATCACTAATTTGTTGATAATGTTTTTTAATTTGAATTTTATGCCGCGATTCAACAGAGTTGTTGTATTAAAGTTGGGACATGGCTTGCATAGTTTTTTTATTTTAAATGACAACAGGGAAAATCGTTTCCCAGGGACGAAAAGTACTACCTACTTTCATCCCTCTGATCGGGTAACATCAAGCGTACTTTCCGAGTTTGAGTAATGAAAAATATTTTGATAAAGTTATTGTCCATTTTATCAATATTTTGATATTTAACATTTAAAAATAGATAAACTGAACTGTCGATTTCTAAGCATAAACATTTCAAAATGAGAACTACGAAATAGAGGTGCTAGTGGTACTCCAGTAGTCTCGCTAATCCGGAAAGGTAAAAAACAGACCCTTGGCGGATTATCAAGGTGCCCGGATGTCGTCAGCAAAATTTTGATAGCCATAAAACTTGATGAAATGAATAAAAGAAATATTTAGGTATTTATGTGTATGTACTTAATTAAGTAGGTACTTTAATTATCGAAAGATACATGAGAAACAGACAAGATTCACTAGTGAAAAACTAACATGTAAGAAGTCTTAAGCGTTTGCGGTGAGTTTAAAAAGACAGAAAATGTAGTAATAAAAACGTCCGCGAACCGCGGTTTGAGCTCTCATTGGACAACCTTAACATTTTCAACCTACTGTATATGGTTCACCACTTTGAGAAACAGCACAGTTCCTGTCTTTCCAAAAGAAAAGACAAAGTTCCGATAAAATAATGCATTGAAGCCATAAATGAACTGAACACGACCACCTAAGTTTTATTGTATACATATTTTTTGGCTTGATTTTTGTGTTTGCGGTGCTCTGTTATCCTTTTTTTTATTTGATCTATGAACACATTTCTTTTTTTTTTCAGCTACGACGAGAACGTCAGGCTCTGGGATAACAGAAATTTAAAAACGCCGCAAAGTGAAACGAACGTCGGTGGTGGCGTTTGGCGTTTAAAATACCATCCTTTTAGAAACGACATTTTATTAGTTGCCTGTATGTACGGAGGATTCCGTGTGATACAAATGGAGAAAGATTTGAGGATAATTTCAGAATATATGGGCCACGAAAGCATAGCTTATGGAGCCGATTGGCAACACGATGAACATAATTTGATAGCAACATGTTCGTTTTACGATTGTAAATTACATATTAGTCATTTCAATGAATAAATATCTCGATTTATATACTTACCTCACAATTGTGACTTTTATTAATACCGTGTGTAAAACAGAAATACGAAATGGTTCTAAAAAATGACGGGTGTTCGCATAGTACCTGCTCAGTGCGAGTATGAAAGTATTAAACGAGAATTGTTGAGGAAACGGGATCGGACATCATGGTCACCTTCTTTGGCCACATCGCTCACCAGATTTAAAAACGATAAAGAATGCACGTGACGTTGAGACAGAAAATGGTTCCTTGGTTTTGATTTTTAACTACAGGTGCATGTTGCTTTAAAATTCAGATTTATTCGTTTTGCATATCACATCCATTGGTTTATTCTATTTCATTATTTTTAGTAAACGTCGATTTCGATAGTAAGAAAATTGTAAGAGCGTGATACAAAATTTTTATTCTATCTTCGGTAGGGTAGGTGCTACAAACGGCGAGCGTTCGTTACGATATGATGCGATTTAGTAGAAAAGTAATTAATTAAAGTTCTTTTTTCGTACTGATAGTTGTACGTCATCTAATAAATAGTTCAATCTATCTGGGAACTATTTGAATACAATGAAATGCGTACACACATGTAATTATTGCGTTTTTAATTATTTTCATTGCTCTCATATAGTGATTTATACCTCCAAATATCTCGGGAACTTGACAGTTTAGGGTACCATATTACTTAACTTTTTTTTGTACAAGTGTCTTCTAGCCATATACACCTCTTTCATCGTGCGCAGAAACTTAAAAAAATAATTATTAAATTGGCGGCAAGTTACTGTGCCAGTTTCTATACAAAAATATTGGAACCCCTTTTCAGTGTGTATGGCTGCTATAACAACAAATAAAAATAAAGTTAAAAATTAAAGGGGGTCTCCATACAAGCAACATGTTTTTTTTTTAATAATGTACGGTGGTACGAAACCCTTCGTATGCGAGTCCAACTCGCACATAGCCGGTTCTTTATTATTTTTGACGATGCAGGATATCATCAGACATACCATGAAAGAAAAAAACTTTTCATTTTAAACATGTTGTATTTCAATTTGCTTATAATGTCATGATAAATATAATTTATAACAATTACATACTTAATAAAGTAATCATTTGAAATTACTAAAAAAAAATTTTCATACACCATTTACAAGTTTATAGGCTTTGTAATGTTGAACGATTTAAAATAACATATAAAATTTATAAGTTGATTTTTAAATGTCATATAAAAAAAAAATGAAAGTCCCTCTATAAACTCTTTATCAAACTGGCCTGATCTTATATTAAATTTGTACCTTACCGCTTTCTACGTACCGTCTATTTTCTATTCACTGAGTTAAAACTTGATATATATTATTTTCGAATAAACCAACCCTATTTTGACCTTAATTTAATTGTATCGACCATACAATTTTACTATCTGGTATGTAAAAATCTATTCCTTAGCCATTGTATTAAAAAAAAAACCTCTGACACAAATGCATAACATGAAACAAGTTATGTCAAACATAATCAGATTGCTAAAAACATGTTGTTTCTATTGTATTTACAAATACGAGAATTAGATAATCTTGTAGAAACTGTATTAAAGAATGATTGATTTGTTAAATACTAATCAAATTAAACACTTATTGTGAAACGGATGCCAAGTTCCTTTCGCATTTTACATCTACAATACCTATCCTTTTTTACACAAATGGAAAATTGTTGAATAATAGCATTCATGCCAGTTACATTACGTCTCCTTAGAAGTGCTAATACCAGGTTTTAAATTCATAAGTACATTAATTAATGTTATTTTAAAATTGGTGTTAGCACTAACCAGTTGCGATGCTTTCTTCTAATGTATTACCTGAATAAGAAGTTCAATTTACATCATAACTTTGTAAAATATAAAGCTAGAAAGTGTAAATATTTGTGCTAGATTCTAACACATGTATTTTGATAAATTCAAAGATATTAAGTCTAGCGTTCACCAGACATTTTTAATTATATTCAGTTAAGAATTATCATATTTTAAATTTGGAGTAACTCCCTATGATTGCCTATTTGCGAATGGTGTTCTGATGCATATTTGTATTTACATAATGTACAGCGAGTACAAATAGGTTTGACTACACGTTCCCTCTACTCTTTACAATATCATTATGTTATGCTAGTTCTGTGAATGAATATACTTGTATGTGATACAACAGTGATTCCAATTTTCCTACATTCCTCATTCTCTCTTGGCATCAGAACACCTGCACTTTCACTTTTACACCACATCATGCAATTTCAACACATCAAGTAAGTGAGTTTAGTTTTAAAAGTGAAACTATATCATTTGGCTAAAATTTCGTACAAAGTCCAGCATCGCACGCCGACACTTACACCGCAAGCTCTCTCGAGTAATACATCGACCGCAAGAGATTCGTACATCAGATAACAACGAGTATAACGGTAATTTTCACGAGGGTAAGTCATATAACGGCCGATCCCAGAACGAAAATCTATCGAGCTGTCGCGCTAAAACCGGGCGCCATAAAAATAACTATTTAAACAAATTTACAAATACATTCAAAGCATAAACTTACAAATATAAAGTCGTACAAAGACGTAGCGTCGCCCTCGCCGGCGGGCGGCAACATAAATTATTATCACAAAATAATGTTTGGAGCCGTGCTCCATTAGCGATGTCGCGGGCAGAGCGCGTGGAAGTGTTCCTCGTCCAGCTGCCAATGCGCGGCACGAGCACAACATACGTGGCCCCGTGCCGGGCAGCCACGCGCCGCGCACGCCACCGCCGCGCCACCACGGCCGCAGCGAGAGCATCGTGACCCCCGTGCGCCCCATACGCTCGCCTCTAAACCCCACACACGCAACCCTGTCGCTAGCAAGCCCGGTGCCCATAGCGCGCACTCCTCGTGCATCCAAACCTCTACAGTGGAGCGGCCGTCTGCCGCGAGTCGCCGTCGTGCGCCCTCTTCCAGCGCGAGGAATTCCTCGCACTCGGTGGATACTGTGTACGGGCCAAAGAGGTCGCCGAGGGGCCGCGGCTCCGAGCCCTCCCTAGCACCGGCGTGCGGGCCTCGTTCGCAGAACGCACACACCCAGGTGGCGTCTGGCGTTGTCGCGTCGTAGCGTAGACTGAGCGTGCTGCAGTGCAAGCCGCGCGTGCGCAGTCCGTTCCGCAGTTCACCATCCATGTGCTTGGCGCGGGGCTGTGGCGGTCGGCTGCGGTGCGCACCCTCATATTCATCGTCGTTAGTTGCGCCGCCCGCCGCGTTTACTACGTTTACAGAGAGTGGCGAATCGCGCGGTCCTCGGATCTGTATGTAGGGACCGCGCGACCGACTGGCGCCGCTGGCGTTGCTGCCAGAGTCGTACGCGTCGCGGGCGGTTGCCTCCTTGGGACGCGCTCGGCGCTGGCGGCCACCAGCGGTGCCCGTTTTTTTCCTGGTAGCTTTCTTTTTGCTGGGTGGCAGTTCGTCGGCTGAAAGCGTGGCTTTCTTTTCACCTTTAGTGGCCGAACGTTTCCTTTTACCAGCTCCTTCGCGACGGACGACGACAAGCTGGGTGGGTGCGGGGTCTGCAGGTGCGGCGTCGGGCGTGGGAGCGGGCAACGGCTCCTCTTCGAGGCCGGCGAACATTTTCTGGAGTTGATTTTCGACTTCGACGAAGCTGGCGGCGACCGGTTCGTCGGTCTTACGATCAACGGCGCATTCGCCCTCGGCAGCCCGCGCTTCTGAAGGAGACTCGACAGGCACGTTGGCTTCCGCGTTGGAAGAGCGCGCACTTCGCCGGCGCGGTGCCACGGCCGCAGCCGTTTCGGGCGCGGACCTCTCGTCTGGTTCGGGCGTTTCTTCGGAATCTCGCGGGGGAGACATTTTTGGTGATTCTTTTTCAGGTTTAACACTATCAACACTCCCGAGCACACTTTTTAAACTGTCTATGGTGACGGGGGCGTTCGCGTCCGGCACGGGGTTTGCAGATGTGACGGGGTCGCCGGAGGGAGGTGGGGCGTCGGCCTCGTCTGTAGAGGCTATCATCGCTGCGATATCGTCGATAGTCTCCGCCGAGCCGGACCGTGTTTTTCTTCTAGTGTGTGGCGGTTCGGCTGGCTCGCGCCGGTCGACCGTGTCGGGCCCGTTATGTTTGTCGTAGGCCGTGTCACCGTTTTCGAACGGGAGCTGGTCCAAGTGCGATAGCGGTGTGGCAGAAGAGGCCGGGACAATGGGCGGGGCGTTGTCTGCGTCGAGGGGGCCGGCTGCAGTCCGCGTGTCGTCATGCGTGAGCGGCGGCGTCGGCCGATCGGTGGAGGGGCGTCGTGTGGGCTGAGGTGGCGGTGTAGAAGCGGCGGGTGGTGCGGGTGTCGTGGGCGTGCCGGCCACCGGCTCGAGGTGCGCTTGCAACGGGTGCGGTAGGTGAGGCGTCGGCACGGGCACGCGCACCGTCCGGTCGGGCTTGCGTTTGCGTTTGGAGCCGGGCGGGGCGCCGCACGAGTCAGCAGAGTCCTCATTGCTGGAGGGCGGTGAGGGCGTAGGCGCAGCGCGCGAGTGCACGATTACTGAATGTGGTGAGACAGGCGAGGGCACGAGCCGCTCGAGCAGCTGATCTACACGTGCGTGATGAGGCGGGTGCCGCGGCTGGGCACGCGCGATTAGACTGTTAATGGTGGGTGCGTCGCGCACGCTTAGTGAAAGCGGTGCGCCGTTGGCAGCCGCCGAGGGAGCAGGTGCAGCGCGTGCCAAAGACAGGTCAACGCCGGCACCCGCCACGCTGCGCGCAAAAGACAACATATCTTCCGCCCGAACCATTTTATCTAGAAACAATCACATAAAGACCCATGTAAATAATTATTTTTCTTAATGTAGAAATTAATAATTTGTTAATCGTGGTGATTACCTCTCTGTTGCCCAAGGTGCGAGTACAGATCGGCGGGTGGCAGACCAGCGGCCGCTTTCGCGTCGCCCGGCGACGGTGTGTGCCTGTAACGGTGGTGATTCACTTCATTGTAATCTGGTCATCATCAATATAAGATAATTAAGTCAATTGGGGATGATATTTATATGAAAATATTTTACAGAAATAAAACTTTTTCTTTTAAATGATTTTAGTGAACAGTAGAATAGCAAAATCACTCACCGATGCATGTGTTTATCTGGCGGTGTGGGTGTGTGACGGAAGAGGTCCGGCGGAGTTGCCGAATGCCGGAACACGGCCGGACCAGCCGCGCCGCCCACCTTCATGGCCTGACGTGGTCAAACATTACAGTGCCATAAAGGCTAGGCCACACAAACATGTTATGCCGATAAATTCAGATTGTTTGCTTATGTCTACAAGATGCCAGTGAAGCCACACAACTAATGTGCTCATATATGGTTACACACATTATTAAGGCTTTGTATAACAATATAATATAGCCTTTTCAATACATTTGCTATTAATATGGTCTTTATGACATCAAAACTTGTACTGTAATGTTGTATTTTACAGTACTAGGCCTTTTTACTTTACACCAATAACAAACGAGCATTCTGTTTGTGAAGCATGCGTAAACCGCGAAAAGCAACACCCTCGCTATTATTACATTTGAAGTATCTACCTAATTTAAATCGCAAATGTATTGATAAACGTCGTATGATGCTCGTACTCAGCAAACTGGCTATTACAGCATCAAGCATATTAATTAATATAATTATAATAATTAATATGCTCGATGCATATTATAATTATTATAAGCACTAGGCTTCGCCTCATGCCTATAAACACCTCGCCTATAATATGCAGCTTACCGTACTTGCATCATAATGTACTATTAAACCGGCGGAATAAACATTGTAATTAGCTTTATAAAATTTACAGAAAATAGGTCTTATAACATGATGGTCATTGCATACATTTTGAAAACCTTACATCATATAAGATTATTTATTAAATTATTCTAAGATTAAATAAATCCAGGTATTTTATTATTAAGATTCTTGAACATGCTTATCAAATGAACATAATTTATGTCAATCTTGAGCATAATTTAAAAAAATTGTGATAACTTCCCTTAAACATAAATTATTTATATAATTAAAGTTTTTGATGTAGGTTGAACAAATAAAAGAACATTTTTCACTTGAATTAAATTTTTTAAATATTTTGTATTATTTTATTGATTCGACATTATGTAACTTTGACCGTTGTCAGTGTTGTCACGGAGGTAGATCCGGACCCAACTGTGTATTTAAATATTAAATTAGTAATTACAGAAATGAATGAAAATAACTGGAGAAGTACAGTATGTTCTATTCATGAGATAATTCAAGTAATGTGCGATAAGTAAGGGTTTTGATGAAAATACACAAAAATAAAATTTAAAAAAAAAACTGTAAGACTTTCCGCAGAGGTAAGTTGACTTAATCTGATTGTAAATAAGTGTACTATCCAAGAAAAAAATCGGAGGTCGCTGTACCAAACACCCTGTATAATAGCTAAACAGCTGAATAAACTAACTATTAATGGACCCTGGAATCACATTCTAAAAAAGTCAATGCTGTACCAAACACCCTGTATAATAGCTAAACAGCTGAATAAACTAACTATTAATGGACCCTGGAATCACATTCTAAAAAAGTCAATTCAATCTATCATTATTTATATCAATTGTCACTTGACAATTGATATAAATAATGATAGATTGAATTGACTTTTTTGACCCATAGCTCAAGCTGTACTTAGTTTGAGAAAAAATTACTCAGATATTATAAAACTATACCCGGTGTTCGGCTGAACATAGTTCAAACTTATAGAGTATCAAACATATCAAACGCATGTAGAGCTTACCAAACTTAACAAAAAGGGCTGAACATAGTTCAAACTTATAGAGTATCAAACATATCAAACGCATGTAGAGCTTACCAAACTTAACAAAAAGTTACAAGTGAGCAGATGGTGTAAACTAACTGTTACCGAGAAAAACAAGTTTAAAGCTTCATTTTCTTTCATTTACTATTATTTTTTTAAACTTATCGTTTAGTTCTGTAGTTCTACACTCTCGATAAGTTTTGACTACATTCAGCCGAACACCAGGTATATGTAACATAAGAGAATATGTTCTTGTCAAGTCATGCTCGTCATTTTAGAAATATTCGCACATTGTCTGAAGATAGATAGGTAAATGATTGTTGATACCTGTAGTGGTTCAGGTGGTGAGGGTACCGGCACATGGTACACGCGGGGAGGTGGTGTCGGCGTATGCCAAGTGACTCCACGCTCCGATGAGAGATGGGCTTGGGGCGCGCGCGCCAAGTAACTCGCCATCTGCAACTAAAAAAATTCACTCATTTCCTTTTCAATTACCTGCATGCTAATTATAAAATCTTCTAATATTAATGAACGATTAAAATAATTGATTAATTTTTAGGCAACAGCTTTATGGTATAAAAAAAAATTTATACATCATTACAACCAACCAACTTAGTAGGTATGTGACAAAATATATAAACCAACTTAGTATACCTACTAAGTTGGTTTATAGATTTTGTCACATTACTTAAAAATAATTCAGAACGCTGGTAAAATAAATATGAATTGCTTTCAAATTAAAAACATTATTTCATCTACACAAAAACATTTTTTTTCAATTTTTCCTCAATTTTGAGTACAGTATGTACACAAACTCCAGTGGTAATTAATGCAGTAAAGGCACGAATACCGGAGAAATCCCGTGCGCAAGCAGAAACGGTTGGCTCTATAGATGGGAATAAGCAAAACTATGCTGAAAAGAGTGTTGAATAAAGACCAAGGACTGCAGGCTTATCAAAGACAATCAGCACATGTCCTAGATGCCAGCTGACAAAACTTAAGCTAGATAAATCCTGCGTATTATTAGCGGTGCGCGCGAAAAAAGCACAGCGAGATTTTTTTGGGCGAAATTATAAACAAAATGATGAAGTATATACCTGCAACGGTGAAGAAGCGAAAAAATGTATTTCCGTCTCCAGTGACATCCTTCATTGTTTATGGTTTGGCTGGGAGTTTCATATTTGGGCATAACTGATGTATTTTTGTGCAAATGTGAAAACTAATGCCGTTGTGTATCAAAATACAGTCGTAACAAACCTTGTGGAACGTCTCTCTCGCACAATGTTCGAAAATAGCACTAGGTATTGCACTAGGATTCTGTGGCAGCTCATAGAGCTAAAAGCACACAAAACTGGCTAACCACCTGTGAAACCGACTTTATCAGATATGAAGATTAGCCTTCTCCTAGTCGAGATTTAAATCCATTAAGTTATAAAATATGGCAGTTTTTGGCGGGTATGACCTGTGCTAAGTGTCATCATAATTCAAAGTCACTTAAGGCATCCCTGATAAAAGCAGCAGCTGATATTGACATGGATGGTGTGCGTACTGCTACTGACGACTGGCCATGCAGATTGAAGGCTTGTGTTGAAAATCGGGGAAGTTTTGTTTCATATATAGAACATTAATATGAATATTATTTGTAAATTATTTAGTAAAATAAACACAACAGAAATTATGACCGATTAAATAGTTATATCTCATAGAGTAAATAAATTTGACAGCAGCGTTTGGTTTTAATAGTCATATATGTCACTTCACAGTATCGAAGTGACATTGCGCAATTTTATGGGTTAGAAGACAGAAACGCGGGGATTTCGCGGGGGTAAAGAACGGCGCGTGGGGACCTTGCGCACTGAAACCCAGACTAAACCTCGCCATCTTGCACCAGTTAGCTAGAGTATGAGTGGTTAGATGGTAAACGCAGAAGAGAGCTTCCAGTCAATCCATACTTTTACGTTATATCTATATCACCAGAATCCATAAAATGCTTTTTCATCTTTTTATTAAAGTGCTATATCAATAAACTTTTATCTACCTTTAATCCATATACATCAAGCATCATAAACCCAGTAAAATTTCTACAAAGAAATTGGTATATTATACCACTATGTTCTTTAACTTGTTGCAATAATCATTTGTTGATGATTGTCATTGTTGCAATATTACATTTATATGTTGCCTCATATCTCCAACCTACAGAGATACAGAAACTACAGTGCCATTAATATTTTAACTCCATAACGATTCCACAAAACATCTTCAAAACAACATACAGCCTCTTTTCATATCAGTTCCAGCTGATAATTTAAAAATACAAGAAACCATTTTGTTGCAAGTAACAGCTACACAAAACACCCTTCCGCCTTAAATTATGATTTACATCAATTGTATACAAACAGGTTCTTGTATTTGCTGAATGTTCTTAAAGATATTCACTGTCATTCTCTCATAGTCAAGGACATAACAGCGACACATCACATGTTCTAATAAGATTTTTCGATCGATCACACAATAATGCTAATAAGTTTTAAAGTTAGGGCAAGTACCTGCCTTGGTACATCTTTTAAGAACATAATAAATTTATGAAATCGTACCTACTATGACTATAGTCAAAATGACTATGGAAGACATTTAACATACAATTACAGGTTAAATAGCCCTTAATGAACTACTTTCTATTAGCCTTGGTGATTAGGAATAAGCATGAAGTATTAGCTTTAAAATGTAGGTATTTAGGAAAGTGTTACATTATGCATACAAAATATAGCATGTTTGACCTTCAGTCAAGTTCTTTGTTTACATGACCCACATGTATGCAAGATTATAAGGGTCATATTCTTTAATGTTTGCTTTAAACAAAACATACTTCTGTCATTGATTAAAATAAATTTAAATATCGAATACTTACTATATTATATATGTACCCACTACAAATCAAATTCTTTTATATTCAACATCTTAGAATAATTAAAAATTTACTATACCTACATGATGCAGCACATAGACAATTCATTAATTTTAAACACATAATAAGATAATGGTTTCTGTTAGTTTTTTAACATTTGCATTTAATTTTTAAGTCATTTAATATAAGAATTCATTTCTTTTGTCTGTTAGTCTACAGGGGCATTCCATTAAGTAACAAGTAAACAAACACCACCTGCAGTGGGTTCCAGGCGGGGCCCAGCGGCGCCTGTCGCCCGTTAGGGTTGTGTTGCGAGCCCCCCGACATGGTGACGGCTCAGCCTGGTCGCAACGTCTCAGCTCACCCGCAACACCAGCCAGTCCATTCAGTCCACCATAATAAAGCCGGTTACTCCAAGTAGTGTAACTTTTCCCCTTCTTCGTTGCCTTACGACGTGTACAGAAATTTCTGAAACGTTTTCAAGTGGACACCGTAAGAACACTATATACGAACAAATGAAAAGATTTTAAGCCATCGGTCTCGTGCATATAAGTTTATCCGTCCTTATCAAAGCGAATACAAAATATAAATCGTGAACGAAATGGTGTTCACCGATCTGATGCTCACTTTGCGTGACATTTTAAGCGCACTATGCTTTTGAAGGTGAACACTTTTTCGATTTGTGAAGTTATTATAAGTGTTTAAAAAACGGTTCCCACATGATCTTACCAGAAACAAGCGAAATATTGCTCAACGACAACACTTAAAATGTTAAAACAAGCTAAATACCGACAAATTATAGTTGCAAGATTAAAATCCAACAATGGTGGCCGATTTGACTTATAATACTTTAGTTAACGCCACCTAGCGAGACAAACATGTGACTTATTCATTCAATGGTAAAGCAGATTTTACCGTTTTTTTTTTATGAAACTAGAAACCAAGTTATCGAACAATGCACCATGTAGAAATTTAAAAAAAAAAACACAGAAGTGGAAATAATATTTTATTCTTGAACAGCGTGTTTTCATAAATTGATGGTTTTCGGTATTAGTTTTCATCATCCTCCGAGGTTTTCATAATTTACTTATAGTTCGCCTCAAACTTTATGGCGGATCGGAATACAACAACGCTTTATGCGTGTTTGCGCAGGTACAGTCGTATACCCCTCGCACAACTGCGTCTCGCTACGTCGCTACACCTAAAACTGGTTACTGCGACGCAACTTGTGCCTATGTTCACATCAGCCCTAAAGTTTGATTGGAACCGCTGTGTAAGGCCGGTTGTAACTCAGAACATTGCTAAAGTTATGAAGGAATGTAAATTTTACATATGTTTAACTTGTTCCAACATGTAGAATAACGCATTCGAAAGAAAAAGATAGCTGATACAAAATCATTGCTGCTTATGATTAGAACGTAGCCCCCAAATTCATTTCCACTTATTTAAACGATGAAGATAAATAGTGCATAGTCAACAACGTTATCGATATATTTAAAGTTAAATATTTCTATTGACACTATTAATAAAATATATATGAAGAATATATTTTGAGTTTGACACTTGTCATATGGTTGTCACTTTTGTCTTTTGTTTCTATTCCATTATGGTGTCTGAATATAAAAGTTCTATTAGTAATATAAATGGTTTTATTACATTAAACTATAATTAGTTTATAACAAGAACCTTTCAGGTTTCAATAGGTTATGGGCCCAGATTGATTTGAACACAAAAATAATAATATATTTTTGAAGAAAATGGCAGCATCGAAAATGTCCGATGTAATTCCAAAATTGGAAGATGGACAAAATTTTGGAAATTGGAAATTCAGAGTGGAACTTCTTTTAGAAGAAAAAGGGCTTAAAGATATGTTGAACAACGTACAATTAATAGACGAAAATCAAAAGAAATCAGATATAAAAGCCCGGTCATTAGTAGTCCAGTGCATAGGAGATAAATTTTTAGACGTAGTTAAAAACAAAGGGACAGCTCACGAGATGATAGTGTCATTGGAGAACGTATTCAAAAGAAAAAGTGTCATGAATAAATATAATCTGAAAAAGAAGTTAATTTACCTCAAATATGATGAAGATGACAGCTTACAAGAATTTTTCTTTAAATTTGACAAACTGATCAACGATATTAATGTGATTTCTTTGACAAAAATGGAAGAGGCAGACAAAGTTATTCATTTGCTGTTGTGTATGCCAGTTAAGTACAATAACGTGTTATCCGCTATTGAAGCAATGAGTCCTGAGAATATCACACTAGAGAAAACTAAAGCTACTCTGTTAGATGCAGAAATAAGGTTAACAGATAGTATGAGGGGTGAAGTGATAATGCATCCGATGAATAATGAAACGGCGTTTAATATACAATGTTACAAGTGTCATCAACTAAGTCACAAAGCAAATCACTGTCGTAATTTGCCAGACCAAAGACCTTCTACTTCACAAAATGTTTTTCGTGGTACCACAGCAAGTAGACGCCCTTTCAATAATCACAGAAGACCACAGCGTCGCTGCGGAACAGCGTTCGTAACACCAAGCAGAGATCAAGCTATCATTAGTCATGAAGAAGAAACCATTACTGATACTGCCGGATTAACTGTGACTGACTGTGGAGAGTATAATTTGACTTGTAAGTCATTTGAAGATGATATCTTTTTTGTAGTAGATTCAGGTGCATCTCAAAATTTTATGAGTCATCATTATGAAAAATACATGTTTGATGTTATAGAGTTAGATCATCCGATAAATATAAATACTGCCAATGGTGATAGTTTAATTGCTTATCGCAAAGGTAAATTAAAAATTGTTTGTGAAAACCTACAGATTATTATAGAAGGCTTGATTGTACAGAATATAGCATTTAATTTGCTGTCTGTAAGGAAATTTCTGGAGAAAGAAAATAACAAAATTGTATTTTCTCGTGATTTTGTAAAAATAATATTTTTTAATGGTTCAACTATTCGGGCATATAATAATGAAAAATTGTATATATTACAGGGTAAACTAAAGTGTGATGAGTATGGAGAAGCAGCTATGAATTCGGAGAAAGGTATTCTCTGGCACAGACGGCTTGGTCACACTAGTTCAAAAACTTTAAGTAGGTTAAATTTACCAATGAACAATACAGTGTGCGGGCCCTGTATGAAAGGTAAAGCGACTAGAATTCCTTTTAAACGTTTGCAAAGACCGAGATCATACGATATACTTGAGCTTATTCACAGTGATATAGCGGGTCCTTCAAATATACCAACTTTAGGCGATGAAATTTATTTTCAAACTGTTTTAGATGATTTTTCTCATTTCTGTGTGGTATTTTTATTAAAAAGGAAGTCTGAGGCTACCGACAATATTATACAGTACATACGTAGATATGAAAACGAATTTGGGAAGACTGTGAAACGGGTTAGATGTGACAACGGGACCGAGTACACATGTAACAAATTAAAGCAATTTGCTGCTGAAAAGGGTATACGCTTAGAATATTCCTTGCCATATTCTCCTTCAAGCAATGGCGTAGCTGAACGATTGAATAGGAGCTTATATAATAAAGCACGAACAATATTGATAGAAAGTAATTTGCCGAAATATTTGTGGGGTGAGGCTGTCAAATGTGCAGCATATCAATTGAATCGTTGCCCATCACAAGCAATAAATTTTAACACTCCATGTGAAATATTATATGGAAGAAGAGATTTAGAGAAATTAAGGGTTTTCGGAGCAAAATCATGGGCATACATACTGCCAAAAGCTGACAAATTATCAGCTAGAGCAAAGGAAACGAGAATGGTGGGATACGCTAGAACAGGATATCGCTTATGGGACCCTAAAGAAAATAAATTGATAGAATCACGTGATGTACGGTTTGATGAAACGGACTTTGTCTATAATCAAGATAAAACACCGAACACGGTAACAAGTGGATGGATTGAGGTCAACCAAGAAGGTTTTAATAGACAAGGAGATCCAATGCAAAACGAGGATATAATACGAACTGAGAGAACTGAAAATGAAAAAGATGAGGAGAATTTTGAAGACTGCCAGAAAAATCCTGAAGTAGTAAATAGATAGATAGATAAATAGATAGATAAATAGATAAATAGATAGGTAAGATAGTAAATTATGTTCAGACTAAAAGTGGAAGAATAATTAAACTACCTAAAAAACTACTCGACTATGAGATTCACATGGCTTATTGTTTATGTATTGGGGATCCAGTTAGTTACAAAGAAGCAATTGAAAGAGGAAACGGATGGGAAGAAGCAATAAACAAAGAATTAACTTCCTTGAAAAATTTAGAAACATGGAAAAAGGCAGTGCTACCTCAAGGTAAGAAAGCAATAGATACTAAATGGGTGTTTACGACAAAAAAGGATGGAACTGAAAAAGCTAGACTTGTGGCGAAAGGTTTTCAGGAAGAAACGTTGTTAATGTATATTCTCCGGTCGCAAGGATGCCCACCATCAGAATGATGCTTAGTCAAGCCATTCAAAAAGACAATATGTATATAAGACAGCTCGACGTTCCAACAGCATTTTTAAATGGCTTTCTAAAAGAAGACGTTTATTTAAAACCGCCTTTAGGAGTGACTGCTGAGAAAAACATTGTGTTCAAATTAAATCGGTCGCTGTACGGTTTACGTCAAGCACCAAGGTGCTAGAACGAAAGGTTACATGAATTCTTGGTTGGTAAAGGTTTCGTTCAATCAAAACATGACTTTTGCTTATATATTTCTGAAGATACATTTTTACTAGTATATGTGGATGATATAATTTTGATGTCACAGAGTAAAACCAATTTAGATAAAGTATTTAATTTCTTAAAACTTGAATTTAATGTTAAAGACTTAGGTGAGTTACGAATTTATTTAGGACTTGAAATAACAAGATCATTTGATTCTATAGCAATAAAACAAGAGAGTGCCATAGACAGAATGCTAGAAAAGTTTAATATGACTGATTGTAAGGGTGCAGATACTCCAATGGAAGTAAATTTCTCTTATGAAGCAGATGAAACTTTAAATTTTGAAAAACCTTATCGCGAGTTAATTGGATGTCTTTTATACTTGTCTACTTCAAGTAGACCTGATATTAGTTTTGCCGTTTCTTACTTAAGCAGTTTTTTGGATAAGCCTACTATATCACTTTGGAAAGCTGCAAAGCGAGTTTTACGTTATTTAAAACAAACAAAGTCAAAGGCTTTGGTATACAGAAAGCACTCTAGCAGTAGTTTAGTTGCGTATAGTGACGCAAATTGGGCTGGTGATAAACGTGACAGGAAAAGCGTTAGTGGCTCGGTAGTGTTCTATCGGAATAATTTAATTTCTTGGTATTCAAAGAAACAAAATGTTGTCGCTTTATCTACTGCCGAAGCTGAATATATAGCTGCTGCTCTTAACTCTACAGAGATACTTTATGTAAGAGGTTTATTAAAAGATTTTAGATCCGAATGTGATTGCATACTATATATTGACAATCAAAGTGCTATGAAAATGATAGAATCAAATGAAAATAGTAAGCGGTCAAAACATATTGATATTAAATATCATTTTATAAAGGACTTAATTAGTAAAAAGTTGATATCTATTAAATATGTGGCCACAAATGAAAACATTGCAGATGTGTTAACAAAAGCACTAGCAAAGCCAAAACATTGTTACTTTGTAAATAAATTAAATTTGGCTTCATGAATTGTTTTATGTCTAAAATTTTGCTTTTGTGTTTAATTTCTTTGTATATGTATTTATCCAATTTTTGTTATTAATTTTATTCTAACTAGAGAGCTATTGAAGTTTAGTTTGTTTGCTTTTACTAATAATATTAAGTACAATTCCTGTTTTTAACTGAATCAGAATTAAGGGGGGATGAAGAATATATTTTGAGTTTGACACTTGTCATATGGTTGTCACTTTTGTCTTTTGTTTCTATTCCATTATGGTGTCTGAATATAAAAGTTCTATTAGTAATATAAATGGTTTTATTACATTAAACTATAATTAGTTTATAACAAGAACCTTTCAGGTTTCAATAATAGGTACTTTTATTTCTTTAAAGTTGTACATTATTTTCGTTTCCAATAAGGATCATGGTATGGTATATTAGTAATAAGTATTATGGGTACAAACAGCGACAACAAAAACACTTATTGAATATGACTCGGCACAAATATTCAAAAAATAATAAAAATGATCTAAACAATAAATCAATTCTCATTTTGGAACGCAAATTAGAAAAAAAATAATCATTATGTGATACATCAAATGAAAGGATACGTTATGGGAAATATGAATATAGACAACTTTTTAAACCATGCAATGTAAAGTGTCAAAAAAATTACCAAAGTTAGTTTAAATATTTTACTAGTTTCGTAACAGCCAATACAACAAATTATTTTATAAATCATTTGTTATAGGTAAATCACAAATTCTTGAGCCTTCTGGGTCGCTTGTTTCTTCGGTCTACTTCGCTCCTCGCATTAGCACAAGCAAAACCTAAATCATCTCTTAAATTGCAAGTTTTTATGTCCATTTAAAATCAAACGACCGTTTATTTAGCGTCTAGTTTATTCTTTTAACGGCGTTTGTCCATTCACTTCGTACCTCAAGATCCAAAGAAAAACTAAAACAAAAGTTTGCTAAGCATTAATTGTGGTACCTGGAGTAGCTTAGAAAATACAACTTAGGCACAAACTTTTCATCACCGTTGTCGGAAACTGAAAAAAATATATCTTATAGTTTCTGATGCAAAATCGTGTTTATACGAGTCAGACTTGCATTTGACCGGTTTTTTATTATGAGAAGATTATTAGGCCGAATTGGTACATTAATAAGATGTCGATATAAAATATCGATCAAAACAAACATATGGTGTATACCAATATGTATGTCAATCTCTATAACAAACGTAAATATGAAATTAAATTATTTTTTACTTCAGTTTAGCTGTTATATCATAGTTTATCAATTTTAAAATTTGCAGCGTAATGTAGGCTATTGTTTAAAAATACGTAATAATAAAATTGTTCATTTAAATAAAGGCATTTGGCAAAAATAAAGGCATTTGGCACTTACAGATGGAACGAAATTGTTCCTTTTTCTGTTGATTTTGAGGAACTGTGATTCTGGGCCTTTTTGCAAGAGCCATTTTTGTGGCGAATTTATTCCGCACAAATTCATTTATTAATTTACTCGTATATTATTAAAAATTTAAATAATTTGATGCAAACGTCTGTCTGACTAGTCAGACTAATGTCACTGAGAAGGGGGTACAAGCAGGTTGAAGCAAGCTGTCATATACACTTACATCTTTTTCACTCACACTGAAATTTATTATGTATGTGGAATACATGTGGAAAATTAAACAAATATATGTAATTACAAGAATGCCTTCTATAACTTTAGTACCTACTTGTTCTGAGAGTTATAACGAACAATCTTTCAAAACTAATAATAATTTTTGTCACTACATCTGTAGTAGTTCTGTACTATTCGATTCAAAGAGAATAGAATATTTACTTACTTGCCTTGTATGACTCGTGCATGGAACTAATATGTTGTACGTAGTACATAATAGTTCCATGGACTCGTGTTACTAGCAACGAAAAAACATAGAAGAAAATAGGTAAATCACGAGCTTACGAGCGTCGTCACAACAAAAAAGTAAGCAAAGAAATGTACGCTGTAGACCAAATATATACCAGTTGATGTTTTGAAATTATTCGCTGTGAAGTAAAATTTTACGAATTTTATATGACCACGTGTAGTAAAAACAGATCAAATGAGTCTACTAGATAAAGGTTTATATTTAAAGTTTGAATGTTGGAAGTGATTTTTATTCGGTTTATGGATACGCTTTTCATGTAAAACCACTGCAAAACAATATTTCTCTGAAAGGGTGAATTAAGCCGTCATATCCGATCATTTCAATTACTATTTAGACAAATTAGAAGCTAAAAATCCACATTTTTTTACTGAAAAAAAAGTTTATTATTTGTACATTATTTTCGATAGAAGCCATAATAGAATCCATATATAAACGATAGAAACCATAAAATTAAATATGTTAATTGGTCACACTGGTCGCTAACTGGTAACACCTGTTACTATGGTGATATTTGTTTGTTTTGGTTGGTTTTAGTTTGTTTCAAAGAAGCAGTCGAATTTTTTACATTATCAATGAATGAAAGTGAAGTAACTAAGTTTTTAGTATCAATAAATGGGCAAATAGAGTATGTACATTTTCCAGGTGGTGTCTTTGATAAAGAGTTGTCAGTTAAATATGAAGCTGTGTACGGACCGGACTGGGAGGTTATCACCGGTTTGACTGAATCGACCAGCCAAATGGGTAGGCCTGGTCGGGATGTTGAGAAAGTAGTTCTTAATATGCCAATAGAAATGGTATTCTCCAGTACAAATGCTTCAGGATGTAAATATAATGTTATCCTTGTTTACCAAAATTAAAATATACTAAATACAATAAGATTTTGAATAAGTATCATATTTTCTGAGATCAATCTTGTGCTTCCAATTAAGTAATGCACTGTTTAGTTGCATGGGTTGGCTTTCCAAAACTACCACCCTAAGGGTATTAATAATAAGAAAGAAGGGAGCAAGGTGAAAAGAATAAACCCATTTTTAGAATTTTTAGAAATGCGAAAATACGAAAAAAGGCGAAATTAAAAATGAGTAATACATACCTGCTACTAAGACATTTTTGATAACGCTTAAACTCAAAACACTTGAAACTAATACTAAATGGCTAGCCACTCTTCGAATAAGTCCCAACTATTTAGATTTAGTATCTACATAAAATGTTTAAAAAAAAATTGGTCAAGGTAGGTTGCTTTCTCGCCATTTCGTAGGTTACCGTAGGTAGGTTAGATTAGTTTAAAAAAATATACAATAAAACCGAATATATGGGCACTCCGACTACTGTTCTAACCCACTAGGAACATAAAAAACGCGCGAGGCGAGCGAGCGAAGCGAGCGTGCCGCGGCAGCGGCCGCCGAGCGCCATGCAAATCGAATTTTCAATTGTTACTAAAGTTAGGTTAGGAAATTCTTAACATATTTACTGTTTTCAATTTATTTTAATGTTGAAGTCTATTCCTTCCTTCAATAGTTGATCCTTTGATTAAGTCAATACAAAGAGCAAATTCATGTCGGTAGTAACGAGTACGTAGTTTTCAGTTTTTATTTTTGGTTTTTTTTACATTTCCGCATTTCTGAAAATTCTGAAAGTTGGTTTTCACCAACTTTCAGAATTTTCAGAAATGCGTTGGTTTTCACCAACTTTCAGAATTTTCAGAAATGCGGAAATGTAAAAAAAACCAAAAATAAAAACTGAAAACTACGTACTCGTTACTACCGACATGAATTTGCTCTTTGTATTGACTTAATCAAAGGATCAACTATTGAAGGAAGGAATAGACTTCAACATTAAAATAAATTGAAAACAGTAAATATGTTAAGACGGACGTAGGACAGAAATGTCCTCGTCCTTCCACCCCCTAAATTATTATTAACACGTCTAGGGTGGTAGTTTTGGAAAGCCGTACCAGTTGCATTAATATTCATAGTGATTAAACATTTTTTACTCACACAAGAAGTATTTATTGAAAACAAAGATTCTGTTCATAGTTTATTTCATTTCATAGGAGGTATATAACAACACATAAAAATTTTCAGGGCCCCAATTAATATTAACAGTCCAAGGTGTCAACTCCTGGGGTGTTTGCTCTATACGAGGTTATGCTATGGTGCTTGTGCCTCCATGTGTCGGACCTAGAACTGTTATAGTGCCTTTATTCAAATTACGAGCTCCTTCACTTCTTGGCGAGTGGTTAACCTGGTTCACTGGACGAGCTCCTGAATTGAATGATCCTAAAATGCTGGCTGCTGGAAAGGATAGTTATTGTAAGTTTATATCTTTAATAATTTATGTTTTTTTTTTAAATTAGATATGTATGCAGAGGCTGTAGTATTTTGTAGCATTGGTGATTTTATTCAAACCGCTAAAAGTAGATTTTTATTCATAATTTTAAAAGCATTCAAATCTGTAAAAAAAAACAACCGCTAAAAGTAAATTTTTCTTGATAATTTTAAAAGCATTCAACGCTTCGCTTTCCGATACGGGGCCTCCACTCTAGAACTCGTCTACCCCATCGGTTGTCGGTTCTATGGTAAATGTGACCGCCCCATTGCCACTTGACCGTAGTCTAAACTTATAGAGCGTGTAAAGCTTACCGAACTAAACAAAAAGTAAAAAAAAAATGATAAAAAAATTAAATGATTTCTTCTCAGATACCGTATTTGAAATATAACGTAGGACTTCCGTGGCCATTTCTAAGTAAAGCGTTTATTCTGGCACCGTACGGTCGGCTGGAATGTGAGCATTAGCAACTCAAATAAAATAAGATATTAAGACCAAGTAAGATTACTAATTACAAAATATTTTTAAAGCAATTAAAAGAAAGCAGTCTTATATTTTTTCATAGTACAAAACTTAGTCTTAATTCAAGTTAGGAACATATTTGGAGAAAACAATGGACTATAAACCACTACAAATATCAAGGCATATTTCAATCATAAAAAAATAAAATTATGTTATTCTGCTTCATTAGCAGTGTAGTATGTTCGAAAATATGGCCTCACATATGAAGCATGTTTTTCAGAACAAACTGTGCACACATATCTCGATTCCTTGCACTTTTTATTCCGTGTATGACAAGGTTTGGTAGGCACAGCCTTTTTTCTATGACAGGATGGTATCTAAATAGTGAAATTCAGTAGTTGGCCTTACTGTGGGTTGAGGTATCTATATCATTGAGAGAACCGACAAGATGCTGTATGATTTGTTCTGTAAATTTTAGCAACCGCATTTTAGATTCAGGATGTTCCTTTAAGATTAGTGTTCTTCCATTGTAAAATTGAGCATTTTTTTGTACAGGACCAGGGGTTCTTTTAGCATATGCGTTTTTTTTTAATTTTAACAATTTTTTTTTTAAAAAGAATAATATTATTGATTTCGTTTTATTGTAGTTTTAAACTTGTTAAGGGGTAGATCTTGAATGTCAACTGGGATCTTATTGTAAAAGCGTATACATTGCCCTTTAAAAGATTTTATGATTTTATTGAGGCGGCTGACATGGTTAGCAAATCCTTGTTTCCCTTGTTTATCCTTATCCTTGTTTCTTGTGTTGACATTATGCCGATCACAATTTTTTTTTAAATAATACATTTTTTTTACGTACATTATGTTTTCAAATATATATTGAGACGGCAACGTCATTATATTAATTTCCCTAAATTCGTCTCTAAGTGATACTCTAGGTTTTAGTTTATAAATTGCTCGAACAGCTCGCTTCTGCAACACGAAGATTGTATTCACATTGGCAGCGTGTCCCCACAGCAGAATGCCATAAGTCATCAAACTATGGAACCCACTGAAATACACCAATCTCGCGGTTTCTATGTCTGAAAGGAAGCGGATCCTTTTTACAGCGTAAGCTGCAGAACTGAGCCTTTTTACCAAGTTAGTAATGTGAGGATCCCATTGAAATTTCGCATCCAATGTGATTCCCAAGAATACAGTAGAATCCACAAGGTCCAACTCTTTACTTTTAATGACAATATTGGTAGGTGTCGGTTGGACGTTCGGTAGCGAGAATCTTATACATTTGGTTTTTTTGTCATTTAGTAATAAATTATTGGCCGTGAACCATTCGACTATTTTGGAGATAGCATTGTTTACATCGTCGTAAGTAAATTTCTTTCTGTTAACTTTGAATATTAAAGAAGTATCATCAGCAAACATCACTATGTCGTGATTATTTTTAACAAGGTAAGGTAAGTCGTTGACATAAATTAAAAATAGAAATGGACCCAGAATTGAACCCTGCGGGACTCCCATCGATACCGCAGATCCAGGTGATCTCTCTCCGCCCACATCAACCCTCTGAACTCTGTTACATAAGTACGATCTCAGAAGGTCGAGCGCGCGGTCTTTGATACCATAATGACACAATTTCCCGACCAATGTATCATTTTGACCAATGTATCATATATATCAATGTATCATACCTGCTGAGAAGTCGCCGTCGCTCTCCGATTGTAACACTTGAGTAATATCTTGATCATTGCGAATCGCATTACGCCGATTTTGTTGTCGCCACATTTTGGCGTAAATTTCGCGTAGAAGCACACGTACAGTTTGTGCAGCTCATGCCGCGTGGCCAATTGATTTATGAAAATGGTAATAGTTATATATAAAGTTATATATAATGGAATGTGGGTGTTTGACAAGAAAAGACACTACGAGTTTTCTAATAGGTGGCCCCTAATTAAAATATTAATATTGCTGATGCCTATGTACGAGATGTGTCGTGATAGCCCAGAGCGCTACGAACCTGTTTCAAATTTATAAGGCCCCATAGGGCCATGGTTCGAATCCGGGCGTGTACCAATGAGTTTTTCTGACTCCGTGCCTCGGAGAGCACGTTAAGCAGTCGGTCCCGAACGCTGTCAATAGATGGCGGTCGTTACAATCCCCAACCCGCAGTGGAGTAGCGTAGTGGATTTAAGCTCCAAACCCCCCTCCTCACCCTGGGGGAGGCCTAAACACCTGCCGTGGGGTAAAATTGGCTGATGATGATGATGGATGTACGAGATATCTCGTACACGGGCACTGTTAGTTACCTTGATTAGCGGACACGCCAGCTATGAGCTTTCTCGTACATAAGCTTACGATGTATGGTGGGAACTGAATTCAATTTTTTGAAATTCTTGTTTTGTTTATTTAGTTCAGTAAGCTTTATACGCTCTATAAGGTTTGGACTACGTTCAGCCGAACACGCGATATAATATATACCGTGCTCGGCTGAACGTAGTTCAACTTGAACATGTTTTTCTTCGTAACCGTTATTTTGCACTGTCCACTTGAAACTTTTTGTTACTTTGTATTGTTATAATGAGGATATATCCATACACGTAACGGTGTTAACGTTGAAAAGTATTTTTTTTTAAGACAACGTTGTACGGTTATTGACGTATTACGAAGCGACGACGCCTTATGTATTCCATTCTGAAAAAAATTCCCACTGTCGACTTGCTTCAGCTGCCACAATCTGACATTTAGCTAGTTAGGTGCGGCTCAAACGCTCTAGGGCTTCACGGGAAAAACCCCTCAATATTTAGTCAACGCTCGTTAACTGTAGTTTCTGGAACTAAACTAGTGATGGGGAAACGTCGATAATCGACGTCATAAGTGCACATTACAATAGCTTACATTGTATTTGTAGAGATTCGCAATACACATTGTGCAATATGATTTGCTCAAGGACTTTCCTAGTTACATACACACCTTGACATTCTTTGATAAAATACCTGCTTGAGATATGAAATAAAATTAGTTCGCAGGCTTGACTAAGAGTAGAATGTGTGGGTAGGATTCAGTGAAACAAATTGTATTACTGGCCATTTATTATCTATATACTTATAACTAATATTATAAATCTACCATTGGGAGGGTTTGCCAATAATCACCACGCTTGGCAGGCGGGTTGGTGATCGCAGTATATAGTTTCACAGAGAGATGCTGCTGCCCATCTTCTGCTAACCTGGGTTAGTCGCCTCTTACGACACGCTTCCCGGTGGCGGTGGGGAATAGTATTCTATGCCGTCCCCACACGGCTTCTCGAGTAGACGGCTGGGGTAGACGGGTTCTCGAGTGGAGGCCACGTATTGGGAAGCGAAGCGTTGGACGCCCTCCAACAAGGTGGACTAATGACCTGAAGCACCATACCGGGGGTAATTGGATGCGGAAGGCGGAGGACCGTGTGTGGTGGCGGAGCCTTAGGAGAGGCCTATATCCTGCAGTGGAGAGACACGGGCTGATGATGATGATGATGATGATGATGATGAATATTATAAATACAAAAGTATCTCTGTCTGTCTGTCTTTCTATTAAGAGTTTTATATAATTTGAATTTGAAATCCTAAAAAGGATTTTTACCGCAGAAATATGTATGTATGTTTGTTTTATCGTCGAATAGCAATATTACCATGGCGAATATTAAAAATAAAGAGCATTTTCTTGAGAATTAATAATAAAATAAAATAAATTATTGAGAATTAATAATTATGTTAGGAATTAATTAATTTGTTTATTTTGTTTGACAAAAGTTACATAATTTAAAAAAATAATCAGTGTTTAATTCTCAAAAGTTTATCTATTAAATTATGACATTTTGGGCCATGGGTATGACCTTTTAACGCGATAAATAGGTAAAATTCACTAGAAGCAAGATCTGGTGAATATGGTGGATGATCCATCATTTTGAAACCTGCTTTCTTTATTGCATCACGAGTTAAACTTGAAGTATGGGGGATGAAGTGTCGTGAAAAAAAAAGAAGCCAGCTTCTAACTTTCCCCAACGCTCTATTTTATTGTATATCTTCTCGAAGCCGCCATCATTTTACTTGCGGTACGTTTTGCATGGCTTCACTACTAGAGAATGGGCTTCGACCAAAATTTTTAACGCGTAGTTTATATATTTTTTTTCCGAAAATATAAATCAATCTATACCTTTCACTTAAAACAAAAAAGTCTGTAATTTCCTTAGATTTTCCTAAAAATTTATTAATAAAATATCCCTGTGACCTCGACTGAACAGATGCTTACTAAGTGCATTATCTTAGATTGAATAAAGTCATAATAATATTTTTATTGATTCATGAGGAACACAATTTCATCTGAGAGGAACCATCACTTTTAGAATTCGTCTTTGTGGTGACGTTCTTCCACAAAGTAATTGAATTCACTATTATGAAGTATTTCAAGATTATATTTTTATATTGAAATAAAGATATTTGATTAATTTGACGTAGTGACTTTACCTAAATATATTTTATTTAGTTTAGCTTTGGTTTTTTACTGTGGAATACAGCGCAATAACTCAACCGCCCAGATGAGTTCACAGGGACAATTTCAAAGTCAGATGAATTTTCATAAATACGAGTATATGGCAAATTCGTGAATAATAATATTGATCTTATGAGAGGTTATTTTGGAACCTTATTCCTTTTAATTTTAATGACCATCAGCGCAACTTTTTTTGGTCAAAGCCCTTTAGGTTTTTTCTAAGCCATGCTTTGCTTTTTACTTTTAGGGTCCAAATGCTGGACCCAAGTCGCATTCATAGAAACGTAATAGTTACATCTGATGACCGCTTGACCGAGTGGTTAGAGACCCTAAGTGCAGAGCCAACGGTCGCGGGTTCGATTCCCGCCCGGGACAAATATTTGTGTGCATGAACATGTCTACTTTTTCCACGTCTGGGTGTAAAATATATATGTATATATTATATAAAAAAGGATATTTAAATATGTTAAACAGTTGTCTGGTACCCATAATACTAGCTTTGCTTAGTTTGGGACTAGATGGTGCTGTGTGGGATGTCCCAGGTATTATTTATTTTTATCTATATCGTCTTAGATCTCTTTCGGTCTTCGTTATAGCATTTTTTTTTTCGGAGAGCTAGTAATTTCCTAAACCGAATGTACTTGTCCATTTTAATTTATTGAATATTACTAAAAGAAATGTTTAGAGTCTCAGCTATACTTTTTCATGTTTTCTTCTATCAGAGAGTTGATAGGTCTTCACATTCTGTACTCGTCTTGGCAACTTTTTCTGCCACGTTTAAGCTCCGCACACAAAGCAACAGTAGAATATGAAGAGCGATTGGCCGCTAAAGTAGACGGCAAGGCGAATAAAAAGTTTGGCGCGAGCTGTACATATATATTTACATTTCTGTTGTTGTATGTTCATACTAACATTATAAAGAGGAAAGATTTGATTTTTTGTTTGTTGCGGATAAATTAAAAATCTACTTATCTGATTTAAAAAATGTTTTTACTCATAGAAAGTTGTATTATGAGCAAGTAACATGAGCTGTATTTTATTTTCGGACTGACTACAAGTTTTTTTTTAAATAATAATACATGGGACATCCCACACAGCGCCATCTAGTCCCAAAGTAAGCAAGTATTATGCTTTTGTTATGGGTTACTACTCAACTGATATACGTCCTTAAATATTTTTTTTAAAATAATATATACATATATAAATATTTTACACCCAGACCCGGAACGAAATAAACATGTTCATGCACACAAATATTTGTCTCGGGCGGGAATCGAACCCGCGAACCTTGGTCCGCAGTTAGGGTCTCTAACCACTCGGCCAAACGGTCTTTCAAACAGTTGTACCGGGACTGCTATAACTTTTCACATAGATATAAGCCGAAGAATGACGTAAGCTATTTTTTATCCCGGAAAAAGGGGTACCGGTACAACTGTGTAGTCCACGCAAACGAAGCTGCGGGCGGAAAGGTTGTAGGTAATATAACAAATCTAAAAGAAACTTGTGTCTTTGCGTGTAATTTACCTACGTGATTTTATTTTCAGTGCTCAGAACCGAGTCTTATGGCGAAGTCATGGTGTCCCTCTCAATGGTTTCGCAGAACATGCGCAAACTAGGATTCGACAATGAATCAAGACGTTGATGTATGCGGCGTTTCTGGAATGTGAAGGAAGGCCTGTTAAACGCGGTCAAATAAAAAGCGCAATGAACTTTGTTGTGAGTCCATTTTATTCATCATCATCATCAGCCCGTGTCTCTCCACTACAGGATATAGGCCTCTCCCAAGGCTCGCCACCGCACATGGTCGTCCGCTTTTCGCATCCAACTACTCCCGGTATGGTGCTTCACGTCACCTGTCCATCTGGCCGGGTGGCTTCCAACGCTTCTTTTTGCGATACGTGGCATCCCTTCGAGAACTCGTCTACCTCATCGATTGTCGGTTCTACGGCAAATGTGACCGGCCCATTGCCATTTCGGTTTGCTGATCGCTTCAACTATGTCTGCAACATTTGTTTTTCTACGGATTTCAGTGTTCCTCTATAATATTTTATTGTATATTCAGTGTGTCTAGCGCATTAATTCATATAAAATGTGTAATACTGTAGTTTATTAATATTTTCTTCCAACTATGCTACAATTCTATCATAACTACACTACACATCCAGCACAAAGCGGTAGTTTGTTGCTCTAGAGCAGAAAAAATGTATACAAATCCTTTACTGCACTGTTTTAGTTTTGCTTTTAAATCACCCATACGTTCGACTAGCCAAGCCGACAGCCATATGGAATTTGACAGTTAAAAATACTGGCCATAAAGAAATTACCATTTTTTAAGAAAAAACCGAACCGTCAACCGAGCTATTTTTCCCTGAAAATAATAATAATAATAAACGTGCTGACCTTATGTTAACTATGTAATTATTTTTCATCGTATTAATAAGTAATTATAAAAATGGAGTCTTCAAGTGACACAGAAATTTTCCTAACTCCAAAAAAAAATTCAAATCGAAGCTAAAATAATAATTTATTAGATAATTAAATTATTCAATAAATTCCAATTTCACTTCAGTTTTATTTTTAACCTGTTTTCGTTGCAGCTGTTGAAAGAAAAGCAGATTATGCACCTCGCATTAAGTAATTTATTTTGCCCTCGTGCTTTTTTAGAGCCCTCGCTAGCACTCGGTGCAGTATTAAATTACTTTCTGCTCGGTGCAACAATCTACTATTTTTCATCTAATTTAATTAATTAAAAAAAATCTGTTTTAACACTGCTACTTTAAAGCCCGTAGCACTGAATACCATACATAACCTTTCGGCTTAGTGCCGCCACGTGCTAACAAAAACAACCGTTACCTTTCATTGTCATTAGTATCGTAGGTAATAATAATAATGGCTGGGACATCCCCCACAGCGCCATCTAGTCCAAAACTAAGCAGAGCTTGTATTATGTGTACTAGGCAACTGATATACCTACTTAAATATTTTTTACATTCAAACACGGATGAAATAGACATATTCATGTCTATACACACAAATATTTGTACCGGGTGGGAATCGAACCCGTGACCTTTGGCTCTGCAGTTAGGACCACTAACCAATCGGTCAGTCGCCCATAGGTACGTCTCAACTTTCTGAAAATGTATTTCACTATATATAAGCGTCACATCGAAAGGCTAGAAAAAATACAAAAAAAGTTTTTATTTTTCATTCACCGAGATAAAAAGTCCAAACTTATCTTGTACAATGATAGGCTTGTTCATTTTAAACTCATCTCTCTCGAGGACCGTCGCTGGATCTCCGATCAGGTATTATTATATAAAATCATAAGAGGTCATGTCGATTGTCCTCAACTTCTTAGTCAAATAAATTTTAGGGTACCTCGACAGAACTCTAGAATTGTTAATTTCAAACCCTTTCTAGTAAAGACTAGCAGGACTAATCTGGGCACGCAAAGCATTATCAACAGACTTTGTGATGAACACAATAAATTTTATCAATTCGCCAGTGAAACTGATATGTTGGTTTCTTCATTGGGAGTATACAGAAAATCATTGTACACATTTAAAACATGTAAATTGTCTCAGATTTAATTTTAATATTCTTTAAAATATAAACCTGGAATTCTCTTTTTGTTCATACCACAGCTTATGACTCTGAAATATTGCTACATATAATTGTATAGTTCTCGTTTTTTTTATAAATTTATTAATAATTATATAAATTCTCACCTCGAACAAAATTAAAACCATGTGTCCAAAAAGTGAGTGCAGAATTTATTCTGTATTCCTCACGCTGTGTTTGCCTGTTATTGTTCTCGCACTATACTTTTAAGATGTACTATGTAACTATATTAAGTAAGTTGTAGTGTAAGAATGTTGGCAGACCTTATAAATAAATAAATAAATAAATAAACTATAATACAACCGTAAACCGCAAATGTATTGCAACCGTAACTTGTTAGCAACAAGCTTTACATAATGGGAAATAAAAAAGTAAATACAAATAGGTACTTTTACAAATAGATGGATTGAAATGAATGAATGAAAAGTGTACCACGCAAACAGAGTCGTGGGCGGAAGCCAATATAAATGAAAACCGTTAGAAAATTAAGTGTACTGGGCTTTATATCTATGGTACTGGGATTGAAGTATTTTAATCTCTATCTCTGAAAAGCTTGATTTTGATTGAAGTCTCTTCAAAATATTTATGGTTGTAAATTAATTATCTAATCGGTTTATTACGAAGCATTCGAATGAAATTAAGCGGCAATCAGTTTTGTTTTAAAGAAATAAAATTAAAATTGAATGTTTACCGTATCTATAAATACAAGTTCAAATATCTTATTATTGAGTTGTTTTAACTATACACAGAAAAATAAAACAATTCTTATAAATAAATAAAATATAAAATAAAACAATTCTTAGGGGACCTTGCGCTGTGTAACTCGGGCTAAAACTCTCCATCTTACACCAGCTATTAATCGTTTGAGCCAGCTATCCTCAGACTACATATATACCCTACGGTCTTTTTTTTTTTAATTTTGTGGTTTAGTATTACAAACATTATACCTAAAACAATTATTAATACTGAATGAGTAGTGGTATAATAGTTTATATTTTTAGCTACATCAGTACTTCCTACTGATGTGGCTCTAACAATATAAACCACTAAATTACTCAGTAATTGAAAGACGTAAAGCTAAGCCCGCAGACATGTGACGTTATGCATTTTTTTATGCTCAGGTGTTATGTGTTCATGGCGGCATATTTTATGAGACCTTGCACAAGGGCGTGTTCCGATATGAAATAATATGCATATCCGGAATAAAAATATTAAGTAGGAATTCACAATAAGTGTAGGTAAAGTGAAATTAGTAATACCACAGTATGCATAAGGTATAGATATACATCTCTATTATGTATAGATCGGTTGTCACTATTACTTCGTGTGAAGTAAATTTCATTCGACCAAACACAAAGAAAGTCGATGTTTCTTTGCTTTAAATTAGCGGATCATGTGCAACTCAATGCAACCATGGGGATACGGCAACCACGTAAAGTCAGCCGGGATAATATGTACATTGTAATTTTTCTGATGCATTATGTCATGCTGAAACCAGATAGCTCTATATTTCGCATATAGATACATATTGTTTCAGCACGAGATAAAAAAAATTCTTACGGTGTGCATGTTAGTCATGCAGTCCAGACGATTGAGCATTTCGTTACATTACATGTAACAAAATGTTCGATGTTGGCTGCGGTTTGTTTGTACCGTCCAAACAGAACACGCAAAGAATGTTTGCGTGTTCTGTTTGGACGGTATTTTGGCACTTGATGTTCACGACGTGTAGTCCCAATACGAATACGTGTGCTACCGTCGCGCCGCCACTGCCGCTTGTGTCCAGTGTTTGTACACCCATGGTTTACCGAAGTCCGGGGAGAAGGTGCGCTGTTGATTACTACACTATACCCAATGTCGGCGACACCTACTTAATTATAATGGAACGTCAACTTATTGATGGCTATTTTATATCAATAATCAATGTGTTTATATTTTACAATTATTAGTCCACAAAATTATTTTCTAAGTCAGTAAATGGAACAGTAGAATTTACTTAGAAGAAACAAATAGTATAATTTTATTTTGATTAGAAATAATGACAAAAATCTAAATTATGTTATGTGAATTAAAGTCTGAAAAAAAAATGTTAATGAGATTCGAGAACTTGCTTCTAAAATTATTTTCGTTGTATACATAAGGTATTTAAGGTTTCATCTTTTACATTGATCGTACTTTGCTGCACGTGTAGCCAGCAACTGAAAATGCGCGTTACCCTCGTAGGCGCAACGGACATAACAAAGTTGTAAGTTGCTTCCGGATACTTCCCTCTGTTTCCTCCATATTCAAAAAGAGTCATTTCTCGTTTTATTATAAGATTAAGTGACACCGCCGGCGGTTGAGTAGTTGAAGATGGTGTTTGTTTCCACTTTGTACGAATTATGTGCTCTAATTCCTTTTTTAATGGCAGTTCGCACAAGGTTGCATTAGCAATTGATGTGGAACGAGAAAGAGATAATAAGGTATATCGTCATCTTCATCCTGGTCATTAACTTGCTGTATTTGTGATTGTCAGCGAGAACTTGAAGCATAAGTCTGATGACTGACGTCTTCATTAGAATTATCTTTCTAAATACATCCATCCTACTTTGTCACAACGACCGAGATAGTAAAACACAAGGAATTTGCATACTACGTACAGTATCCAAATTACTTGGTAAAACAGTACATAGGGAATCCCCGGAGCTTCTTGACGACTGATTCGTTCTAGTCCAAGATCCCAGTCACCCCAGACTTACGTGATTTTAGGAAAGATGAAATTTTGAGGAGAATAGATACTCGCTAAGCTGAAAGCGGGGCCGTTTCACAGGCAGCAGGTACATTTGTAAGATCACGTGAACTATTTACGGTTTATAAAAGAAATCGATTTTTGACATCGATTTGCGAAAATGAATGTCGTTTGCGGCATCGGTTTGTAAGTCGTTGGCGTAAAAATTCGAAAACGCCCATCTTTAATAAACAGTTATATAGACTAAAAACTAACAACACACTAACTCAGAGTAGCCACGAGTTGTAAGAGAGAGATATTCCCGCGTCAGAGTGCATGTCACTTGTACTTATGCGCTTGAATAAGTTAGCTTGTTTTTTTCCCCACCTTTGATACCTGCTACCTGTAAAACGGCCTCGCTTTCAGCTTAGCGAGTATCCATTCCTTTCTAAGTTTATGTGATACTACGATCTTAAAAATTTCATCTTTCCTAAAATCACGTAAGTCTGGGGTGACTGGGATCTCGCTTTATTATTGCCTGATAAATAACTTGTTTATATTGAAGGGTAAACAATAAAAACAAAATGATTCGACCAATAAATGAAGTCAATCGACCTGAAGGTACAATTATGGCATTTTTGCGTAGTGTCCTTACTTTACGATACTACATACTACAAGTCATGAATTAATGGTAGAAATAGTATAATTATACTACGAGATCCAACACTGTTTGTGCCGTACATATGTTATGCGAATTCAGGCTGGGAAAAATTATAAATCTTGCGGATCCCGCAGGTGTAATCCCGCTGATTTTATGCGGAATCCGCATTTGCGGGATTGCAGATCCGCAGGATTGCACTGCCTATCCGGATCGTTTGATGTTCGTATTCGGTTCGCGTCACGTCCAATAAATTGGTCGTGTTCGTTGCTCAGTAGATACTTATTGCCATAACAGAAATCACTCGTCCGTGTGAACCCGGCTTAATAATAAATCAATGTGTCAAGGTTGTTCTGATTGATTTTGTTTTTTGTATTGAAAGTCACATAAAAGATTAAAAACGGTGGATAATGTATTCATGAGATAACATTATATTTGTTGTTAGGTAGGTAATAGGTATCTGCCATCCAAAGATTATGATCTTCATAGATAATACGAAAAATAAAAAAAAAAACAGGACGTAATTATTGATTAGTAATTACCTATTAATAGGTATCTACTTGATGCGTCAGTCTTGATTAATTGAATTAGAAAATTGTGTTTATTACAATTTGAACTACAAAATATACTTGTTATGAAAGTATATTTCTTTATATATAGGTGGTCTTTATATTTTCACATAAAGACCACCACCAAACATATTTTGGTTTATTTGTTTTTTTGTCCCCACCTGCAATACGTTATACCATTCAAGTCATATTGTTCAAACCAAATTCTATAGAATGCAATTCAAACATACATACCTACTTTTGAAAAACATTAGTCTCCGCAATGAAGTAAAAATTACCCAAATATCGCAATACTTTATGAACGCATATCTCAACAACTATTGACTTAAATAAAAATTCATTTTGAAACCTCTATATCATTTTTATAGACCTATCTACAGTTACATCAAACCTTAAGAAAATTGTTTCGAAATTTCGCTACACCATTGTATCTATAGCAACTCATAGATTACTCTTATCTTCCAAATATCATCTGTACCATAGTCCGACTGTGTCCAATGTCTTCGAATGAAATGTCTGTCATAGACAGACAGAAGAACAGACAGACGAACAAGACGAAATTATAAGGGTTCCGCTTTATGCATTTGTCTACGGAACCCTAAAAAGAAGAATGATTTTGTGCACTTTGTCAACGTTTGAATGTCAATCGATATTTTGGCGGTTATAGGGGCGAAGTTGACACATCTGAACGACTGAATTATTTAAAAAAAAATTACAGTATCAGACTGAATAAATTTATAATAAAACTCCCATGAACTCGATTTGGTCAAAATGTTCAATGCTGAATTAAAAAGTATCTTTATTCTCAGTAGATTTGAATATTAAAACTTTGTCGCTTTGCTCTTCGCACGAATTGTTCAAAGAAGGATGTTATATAGCAAAAAAAAATAAAATAATATGGTTGTTACTAGATGACTTGTTACCCGACTGCGAGGGTAATGTTTTTCGAGTGTATGTATATACAGGATGAGATTTTAGTAACCAGTCAAAAATTTTCTAGATGTTAGGTATCACCAATAGACCTCATTACGTAAATAAAAATATAGGTCATATATTCATAATCAATAATTATATCTTAAATATTTTTAACAAAATTTGGCTACTTTCTACTTACACAGAGCAAAAAGGCGGGGCATGGGGCACGTGGGCGGGGCGCGTGTACGTGCACTGGCGCCTTCGTGAACGGTGACTAGTAGTTTTGGGAAAAGTTTACGTAGTGTAATCTTAACTGAATATCCTATTGAACGATACGACGGCCAACGGATTTTATCAAAGGTCATTATATTAAAATTTGGCTGGTCATTAAAACCTCATCCTGTATATGTATCTATATATATATATGTATATTTATTTCTTTGGTACGCTCTGTATCCTAAACGGCTTGATGGATTTTAGCATCTTTTAACATATGATAGAGTTAAGTCGTTTGATTCGTCTTAGTTGTGGGAGTGATATAGGGTAGGTCAAAATATTTAAATATGGCGTCTAGGAATCAAAAAAGAAAGAGTGAACAAAAAATATCATAGTTACTAGAACATTATGTGTATCAAGTGAAAAGAAGCAACACTTTTATGCTACCGCATTTTGACACAAATTACAAAACAAACCTATGAAAAAATAACGTACATAACAATAAGTTACAATGAGATCCTAGTTGATATTCAAGATTTACCCCTCAACAAGTTTAAAACTACAATAAAACGAAAGATTTATGCAAAAGCTTATTATAAAGTGTCGGACTACTTACATGATAAAAATCCATGGGTGTAAACCGCTCGCCTATCGGTTGCTTTCAATAAATAAAAAATTAATTATAATTTTGATAAAAAGAGCGTTCCCCAGTTTCTTGCGTATTCTTCTGAGAGGTACCAGCACTTTTTGAATGCGCCTTTGTGCTTTGTGGTGATGTTTTCGCACAAAGTAATAAATTCACTCTTGTGACGTACTTCAAGATTATGTTACATAACTACGAAATATATATATTTGACTATTGACTAACAAGGTACTAGGTGTTGTTCACTTAATTGGTATATAATTAACTGAAAAAAGGGAAAGTATGCTCCATAATCTATAGAATGTGAATAAAATACGCTATCATATAAATATGACTTGAATGTTATATGATGCATTGCAGGCGAAGACAATGAACAAATACAAACAATATTTTTCGTAAAAATTAAGATAAATTTTGACTTAAAGACCACTAGCAAATATATTTCGGTAATTGGTTTGCCCCCGTCTGCAATACCTTCAATAAAATTCAAGTCATACATATTTTTTTTTCTTTTCAGTTAATAACTTCTTATGTAGTCCGTTTTATTAATTTTTTCATTATTTTATTAATGTCAATAATTGTTGAGACATGCGCAAAAAGTGAAGAGAGTACAAAATAAAATAAAAGACACTCAATGAAAATTCGTTGAATAAGATATAAGATATTTGTTTTTCAACTTTTATTTGAATTTTAAACATAAACCTTCATCCTGACTGCGTATCCCTCCGCGAAGTCGTTGAATATAAAAAAGACGAATTTCCTCAAAAGATTTCCTCGCTAGATTCTGTGGGTTCTATATACTTAAATATATCAAATTGTAAGTATATAACTGTTATTTACCACAAGACAGACAAAATTTGCCAAGTGCAGAACCCATTGTATATACGAGTAGGTATTAAGCACTGTTTGTAACTCAGTCTAACTTTATAGGGTAGCGCTTTACAACATAGCCCGTTGAAAAATTGGGAAATATGCATTTAGGGGGACGGCGGAAGGAAGAAGAAACTCCAATCATTAGTTTTTTTTGACAGAAAATGCAAAAAAAATTAAAAAAAAAGAATTTAAAATACGTATTTCCAACACAGGTTTTCCGCTATTCTTTAACGAATAACACTTAAAATCACGTGGTAGGTAAATTACTAAACACAAAATTAATATTATTATAGACTAAATTCCCAACTAACTTATGGGTTTTAAAAATAATCTAAATAAAAGAATCTAAGACGTAATTACACTGTAATAGTCACGCACGATATATCTAGATAAATCCACTTTACTACCAAAATGAACCAAAATCATCTCCACACCCATGAAAAAATTGATTGAGATTGATTGAGACTGATTGATTTGATTGAACGAATCATACCGCCACTACCTTGACAAACGAAGTAAAAATCAAGTTATCAACCATATCTATAATACAAAAAAAAAAAAATACAAAAAGGAACCTAAAAATACACCAACAAATAACAAAAGTAAATCAAATTATTAAATATTTAAATACGTTACTTTAGTAATGGGTGAAAATTCGATTTGCATGGCGCTCGGCGGCCGCTGCCGCGGCACGCTCGCTTCGCTCGCTCGCCTCGCGCGTTTTTTATGTTCCTAATGGCATTAAATAGTAGTTGAAGTGTCCATACATTCGGTTTTTATTGTATTTTCATTTTATTTTATTCGGGTTTTAGGAGTTATATTAAATGTTTTTTTTTCCAAGTTCTATAATAAAAATAACTATTTTTTTCTCCAAGAAATGTATTATATTAATATAACTCTCTCAATTGTCTCAATAATTCCTTTTTATCATTATTATTACTTAATTAAGGTGCTTTCGGTTTATAGAAATATTCCCAGTGTCGAGTGTTTAGCTACTGTATTTTACTTAAGCTACTTTTTTTTGTTATTTTTATTCGTTTGATAAAAAATAGGTAGCAATGAAATTTTTTACAAAACAACTTACATTTTATTTTAACTAGTAGGAAATAGAACACCAATATCTAGGAGATTTTTTACAAAAGAGTGACGGTTATTACAGAAACAAGACAAATATGTGGTTTAAGTTCCCCATTCGCGGTAATTAACAAACATTTTTATCTCAATCAATCGATTGATTGAATTCTAGATTTATGAAAATAAAAACGATAAACTATTCAATCTACTTAAATATCAATCAACTGTCAAGCAACATTAAACTTGAATCCAAAAATGGCTTCTAAAACCAATAGATTAATGTAATTTTACATAGTAAATTCAAACAAATTTCTATTTTTTAAACGGGAATAAAAGTGTTTCCTTGAATCCATATTTTTACAGTGTGTTTATAATTACCTAAACTATACAATTACTATACAAGATAGATGATATGAACCAGGCTATGTTGGAAAGCCGACCCTGTTTCTTTTTAGTTTAAGCAATATAAATATATGTCGTCGATATGCTCCAGGAACGTTCAAGTGCCTATATGGAAAACGTTGCAAAAATTCAGGCTGCTCATTAAATAAGGTCTAAGTTTTTATGTAGTAAATAAGTCTATACAACTAAATAAAATTAATATATCTATCTGTAAATTCGAAATAAATACTTATACTTATGATTATATGTTTATTTACACTAAATAACCCAAACACGCGTTTTTAAAATGTTTGTCTGTCTGTCTGTTTGTTTGTTCGGGCTAATCTCCGAAACGGCTGAACCAATTTTGGCGCGGTTTCCACTGGCTGGTAAAAACTTTATACCTGAACTACGAAAGAGAAAGATTACGATTTTAGCAGTCTGTTCATGCCATTTCCTCTTATGCGTAACTTTTTCAAACCAATCAATGAAACAAAACGGACGTACCTACTTAATGTCTGCTGTCGCTAACCTGTTGACGGGAGAGACGATAGTATTCTGAATCAACGCTAGCGCACGACGCGGCGCCACCGGTCGGCGGGATATGGCTGTAATTACGACACATTGCATCAACGGGCAACATTAAAAGTGACACCACATGTCGTCGTTCGAATATTTCGCGGAAAGATTTACTGGCCTAACGCAAGGCGGGTTGTAAGTAATGATGCCACGAATAGTGAATTGGCCGAATACCGAATACCGAATATTCGGCAACGCTGTCGGCCGAAGCGCCGAATATTCGGCCGCCGAATATTCGGCGCGAAGTACATGCTTGGTGGGGGTGCGTTAGCTGGAATAAGACAAGTCACAACCTGTTTTTCTCGTTGCGTTCGCGCGGCAGGCGACGACGGCGTGCGCGCGGGGCGGGGTGCAAGCAAATATTGTTTGTATTTGTTTCAATTGCGAGTAAATCGCGTCATGGAGCGCTTTGTTAGTATACAAATAATACGTAAAGTGAAACTTAATTACTATTTTGCTAAGAACTTTGTTCCTTAGTTCATTTTCAATTGTTTTCAATTGTATTGTTCATTTTCAATTCAACTGTAATTTGGAAATAAATACATAATTTTGAGTAAAACAAAGTCTCTTTTTACATGATTTGCTATTCGGTATTCGGCCGAATAGTACGTACTATTCGGCCGAATACCGATTAGCAAAAAAAGTGGCCGAATAGGCCGAATACCGAATAGTTGCCGAATATTCGTGGCATCTCTAGTTGTAAGTATCTAACAGCATCTGAATACTATTCAGTGAACGTTACGCAGGTCTACAACCAATTTGACATAAACGATACGTAGGTAAACCGATATATTTGTTCATGATCGGTGTATACCTTAAATATTACACGCGGAACTTTATAGTTGTAAATGAGTATGATTTTAGTAATCACCAAATAAATACATATCTAATGATCAAATTAATAAAATTTGTCTTCAAAATAAACCTGTAACTAAAATTTTATCCTTTATCTAAAAATTTATTTAAGATTGTTGATTGTTGAACATGAATAAAACGTTTGTGTTTAGAATTATAAAGCCAAATTTAATTAAATTGTAATAAAAAAAAAATTGAATATGCCATATCAAAATGAGTTAGCTATATCACTATTGACAGAAATTTTCTATACGCTTTTTATGTATAAAAAACTGTTTTGAATGCCGTCAAAACATGAAAATCAAGCGTCGGCGACGCGTTCAAAAATATCACAGTTTATAAATTTCTGAAAAAGTGTTTCTTTAACATAAATTTGATATTTTACGACGAATCGAGTTTTAACTTTATACAGAAAATTTATGCTTACAAAATTGCATAGAATGCCGTAAATTGCATTGAAACCAAACGAAGCGTTCAAAAGATAGGTATCACAGTTCAAAAATTTCCAAAATAACGTTTACTTTGAATATGTCCCTGGTTTTGAACTCGAAGAACTCTAAAATTTATAGAAATTCTATTTTTGAGCTTGGAGAGCTCAGAAAATAAATATTGTGAGCCTGAACAATAGCTTTCTAATAGGGATATTTTCGAGCGCTTTGATCTCTAAAATAGAAGGAAGTTTCAGGATGACCTGCAGGGTCCACCGATTTTTTTTTACAATTACATAGTACAACATTTTTAGGTAAAGAATTTTTAATTGTTATATAATTTTCTCTTCTGACTTATATTGTCCTCATTGCATAAAGTCAACATAGAGAGAATATAATATATTTTTCCAAAAAAATATGTTTGAGCAAAAGCTCTCAAAGTGTGTTGAAAAAGTGCATCAGATATACAAGTTAGGCATATAATAGGCCATATTAAATTTCTTAAAAAAAACGGAACACACTCAAAAAATATCTTTTTTAATCTATTATTTGGGTTATGAAATGTAAGTGGGCATAAAAAACGTATTTGAAAATGAACTTCACCTGTTTTCAACATTGTCAGATGTTGTATAAAAATTTGTTTACGCACGGAAATTCCCTTTAAAAAATAACAGACGTGCGACAAATTACAAATAAATTTTTGGTCATGTATAACTTTTGCTTCTCAATAAAAAAATAAGAAATATATTAGGGCAAAGCCGCACACGAAAAACAGTAATAAAATTTAAGAAGATTACCCATTTATCGGAAACGCCACGTACGATTATATGTGTGGTCGTTGTTATCAATGCGGTATATAAGGTTGCGTGCACGCAGCTTCTCCTACTCTTATTAGACGTAGAAAGAAGTCAGTGTTGATTATAGAGCCGTGTGTAGTGCACGCGCCGTAAACACGTCCGCTGCTGTTAAATTATTTTGATCAGTGATAAAAGAAAACTGCCGTAAACCATCGAACAAAAGGCATGTATTTTAATTCATATTTTTTATTATATTGTACCTTTTATTTCTGTATTAACCAAAACTTTATTTATATAAAAGAAAAAGTATTAGAAAATAATGCATAAATAACTTGACATTTGAGGAAATTATATTCCTTAGTATTGTTAAAGTATTTGAATTTAATACAAAATAGATAATTCAAGACTTTTGAAAACGATATCACTGTTTATATTTGTCAGTATATTTTTTTTACTGTAAGTCAATATTTTTTATTTTCCCTAGAATTGCAACATTAATTCTTATCGGTTATTCTTATGAACCAATAGACAAACATAATCGGGTATTTACCTTAGCGTTAATAAGGAAATTCGTTCCAGAATTTGTTTCAAACACTTAAATAAGCATAAAAGTCGCTTTATCCTTTATGAACTAACTAATAATGGATGTGAACATAACACCGCTGTAATTTCTTCTTCTTCTTCACTTCATCAGCCCATTTTTACCCCACTGCTGGGGCTTAGGCCTCCCCCGGGGTGAGAGAGGCTTGGAGCTTAAATCCACCACGCTGCTACACTGCGGGTTGTGGATTGTAACGACCGCCATTTATTGACAGCGTCCGGGACCGACTGCTTAACGTGCTCTCCGAGGCACGGAGTAATTATTAATTGTAATTATTATGTAATCCGCTGTAATTATTATGCATTAATTTGCAGTGATATTGACTTTAGGTTATAAAATATGTTGACACCACTACTGCGATGATGCCAGAACATAAGTGGAGACATTTATTTTTTTTGCAGATATTTAATCTAATACAATTTAATCATTTCATTATTAATAAATTTTATTTTATTTAATGAATATGCAGTTTAGTTCCACAGCATGAACATAAAAATTATATCCAGTTGTAGTAATATATGAAAAAATAATGTATATTAAAAATTTCTCTTTTTGTAACGTTATCGAGAGAAACATCATACAACTGATAAAAACATCGGTATTAATACTGTTATCATGTCGTTATCATGAAAACAACAAGCACGATATTACAGGGATACTTATACAGATTTCATCCTTGTAATAAAATACAAAGTTACGTGAAACGAAAACGAAAAGTGCTAGAAAATAATTATATTCGATAGTTGAAGCTGAAGTAAGAGTAAGTAGTTTTTTTGGTAAGAATTATTTCAGTGATAGCGGGCTGGAAAAATGATTTTGTTTCTCGTTCTCAATTTATAAACAATCCATTTTGACCCATATTCGTCGCTTGGAAACAGACATGCATAATTTACTTGGAGAAAAGCTAATTTCAAACTATATGCGTATTTTTCATTGGTATTAAATTTCATATTGTAAACAGCTGATCAAATTTATATAGAAAAACTATGCATACACGTAAAGCGCACATAAACTTCTAACGAATGTTAGATGAATGTTAGTTAAATCATGACATGTGCGACAAACTCAAGAGAGTCTCATATTGTCTTTAGGATTTTCAATTAAATTATATATCATTGAATTCTTTCATAATCACGTATGTATATATTTCCCTTAAATTCTAGAATTTCCTAGTCTCTTAAAATGATATATATTGACTTGTTTAGAATTAGTTTAATTAGCTTTTCTCTGACTGCTAACTGGTATATTTCCTAAAAAGAAAACTTGTGTTTTGAATCTAAAAGAATATACTCGAATATCTCAGAAATGTTTTCAATATCAATACCTTGCAGAAACAAAACCTAAACTAACGGTATGATTTAGTATAACTCGCGTTACAACCGAACGTTCTGTTTTATATTTAGAGACCTTTGCCCGATAACAGATGTCATCAAAAGATTTATTGCAGTCTTAACATAAGTAACAGAGTAAATATGGCGGTCGCGGAACAGGGAACGCCATAAATGTACGAATTGACTAGAAGCCCTCTTCTGCGCCTGTGCAAGATGGCGAGTTTCCCCCGCGAAATTGCATTTGACAGTTTCGACATTATGAAGTGACATTTCTGACTAGTAAAATTAAATGCTGCTGTTAAATTTATTTAATCTATGGGGAACGCACATTGACTACATTTTACGTGCCTTAATCATGCGAATATTCGATCCAATACAAGCAGACAAACATATGATAAATCTTTTAACACATAGAAAGCTTAAGACACGAGGAGCAAAGCAGCGGTGAATGCACCATAGTGGCATGAGAAAATTAATGAAATTGTGACGCGAAAGCCCCGTTTGGCGGCTCCAGCACAGCTACCATGAGTTTGAATTGGTTGAACATTGGTTGAATATGAACTCGCTAGCGATCACTAGATTTGTATTTGAATTTTAGTTAATGGTGCCGCCGCTAGAGGCGCCATAAAAATCTTGTAAGCTGTAGCTAGTGAGTGTCGACCGTGGGTATCGACACGTTAAAACACTTCGAACTTATGGTAGCCGTGTCGGCCAATACAACTAAGCCACAGATCATTAAGCCCATGTAAGCCCGGCCGCCGCGCCCGCCGCCCCAGTCTGCCCTGCACACGATTTATCTGCCTCGAAGACGTGTTTGCCGCTTTATTGGAAGTCATTTGGCTATGCGTGCGCCGTTACGTATTACATCGCGCGTCGGTTTGGTGTGCGCGGGTGAAAAGCTGAGGAAACTCTTCTAGAGTTGCGTTCTGAAACATCATTTGTATTTGATTTTTATGTTATATTGACGTCATAGATATTTGGTCCTAGGTCATGGGTATTTGGTCATAGGTATATGTATTTGGCAATGATCCACAAATACCTCCCAACGAGCACACAAACACTCCTTAGAATTGCAAAACGACTGTACATAAGCTTTAGATACAGCTTAAAATTGTGATGACTCTACAACAGCCGCATAAAACGCCATTTGTGGGTGATCAAATGGCGTTCTACGGCTGTTGTAGAGCCAGAGCTTTAAGTTGACAACAGCTGCCAAAGTTGTAAAACTTAATTCGCTTATATTACAAATGAATAGGTGTACAGTGGAAAATAGAAAGACTTAGAGCCGTCAGTACCTAGCTGTAAAATAGAGTTCAAGTATACTGACTCCTAACTCTGTTCAACGGCTACTGTACCTAGCTGTTATATTGGCAAGTGCTACAAAAGTTATGTTATAATGTGTTATACGCTCTAGTAGAGTCATTATACGGTTACGTAGAGCCATTGTGCAACTCTTTGGGGTGTTTAGCGCTTGTATGCTAGTTGTGCTACTATATTATCATTACGTAGTAGATGTCGGTCCCACAGAAAAATAAGTAGGTTGGTCAAAGCTGTCACGTGACGGTATTTCTTTGGAGACACGCGCTTCAAAAATATTACTCACACATCACCTTATTAAACCTTAATCGATTGCCGCAAAAAAATTATATGGGTTTCAGATCATCAAAAACTACGTTCAGCCGTTTTTATTTTTTTAAATTACTTTGATACACTGAAAGAAAAAAAACCTAAGTGCGTGGATTTTTTTGTCGAAATTGTTTTATTTGTCACAACCATATTTTATTGCTTAAGGTGGAGTTTTGGCACAGTTCTTTTTGTTTTGAAACTAGTAATTCACCAATATAGTGAAATTCGACGCACAGTAGCATAAAGCATAGCTAACACTATGCTAGTTATATAAGAAAAATATTAGTATGACATAAATAAGACAAAATTATAAATTTAAACATTTTCGTTCGAACTTAATTATTTAATGCAAATTCAGTTTCAAGAATATTTTAATTTTTTGGAAGAATATGTTTAGCCTAGATCGTGATATTTTTTGCATTTGTTTCTGTATGTCAGAATTCTGTTTCTTTCATTTGACCACCGCCGCGTAGAGCCTCTCCCTCTAAGTTTTGCGAGACCCGGACCTTAATAGACTACAAGCCCTTGGAAAAAATTAACCCGTGAAATGAACCAACGTGAATAACGCTTAGAAGGCTGTTACTATATCAGAAAATAACTCGGAACACTATGCCGTCATTTCTGAGCGGTACAGGTGAGTACGAGAGTGAATGGAATTTGTCAGATACAAATGAGGAATCACGACTAATTACTAATGTACGGCTTTGTTTTAGTGTATAGATGATTAAAAATAAATGTCGAAAAACCTAGTGCCGTATACTAAAATGGTGGTGCCGGAAGTCAGTGATAAGGATAATCTGCTCAGAAATAAGGGTTGCGACTCTTGGCTTTCGACCCCTGCGCTGGAAATATGTACGGCGTTTACGAGAAAAGTATCTGTATATGTGTAGAAAAGGAATTACACAAATGCCGTTCAATAATAAATGACCTATCTTGCTTCTGCAATTATCGGCGAATTAAAAATTTGCCCTGACTTCCGGCACCACCACTTTAGTACGGCACTAGGTTTTTCGACATTTATTTTTAATCATCTATGCACTATAACAAAGCCGTACATTAATAATTAGTCGTAATTTGTAACTGAGAAATTCCATTCACTCACGTACTCATCTGTACCGCTCAGAAATGACGGCATAGTGGTCAGATTTATTTTTTATTTTCTGATATACGAGTAGTAACAGCCTTCTAAGCGTTATTCACGTTGGTTCTTTTCACAGGTTAATTTTTCCAAGGGCTTGTAGTCTATAACGCTATATTTTATGTTCGCGACGTTTTGTATATAATTTTGCTTTTATTCTGACATGCTATTTATAATGTAGTAGATATAAATAAGAATGAAAAATATGTTTTATACAAACAGTACCTACTACGTATATATTTGGTCGCACATACTTTCATTTTGTTATTCGGTGAAATTTTTTAAATGTACCTAACGTTTCTTTACAAGCAGAGAACAGCATTTCTACAAATCCATGATTTTTTTTCCTTTTTGCAAGTTTATGTTAGCTATGTAATGTGAGATATGTCAACATTTTAGTTTAATTTATACTATCTATACTAGTATTATAAAGAGGAAATATTTGATTTGTTGTTTGTTTGCCACGGCTAAACTCAAAAACTACTTAACTGATTTTAAAAATCATTGGCAGTTATAGGGACTGCCGATAGAAGTGAAGACTTAGAACTTTTAATATTAAAATTTGAAATTTCATAATGTTTAAATTAAAATTATCAACATCAATCTGGTCTTCACCTATTGACACTCCGAGCAACAATTACATGCATGTTTATACGGTTCCATTATATACCGAAAGTGGTGGAACCCGATGTGGATAGATATGAAAACCAGATTGATGTTAATAATTTTAATTTAAACATTATGTAATTTCAAATTTTAATACTTAAAGTTCTAAGTTTTCACTATTATCGGCAGTCCCTAATTCCTATAACTGCCATTTTTTTTGTCTTTTTTTTAATATCCATCCCTCTAAAGAACGCGAAATTAGTTAACAAAAAATTTATACTATTTATTATTTATTGTGACATCTACCGGCAGAACGTCGAAATTCATTTTCAATTTTTACATGTAATTTAGCGTGTAATGTTGATATTGCTTGATGTTGTCTGTACTGTATTATTTAAATTAAGAGCATGTCGTGACGCGAACCCATAAGATCGACCCCTACCAAAAAGTACGCGGCTAAAGAAGTTTTCACTTCAAAAACTCCATTTATAGAAAGCGACATTATCACCAAGGAACAAGGGCTATATTTCATTTTCAAACTAGTTTTTCGCCCGCGGCTTTGCTCGGATGGACTATACAGTTGTGCCGGGACAGCTATAATTTTTTCCATAAATATAGCTTATAAGCTGAGAGTAACTTAGGCCACTTTTTATCCCGGAAAAAGGGATCCCTGTATAACTTGTTTGTGTAGCCAAGCGAGCGGAGCCGCGCGCGAAATGCTAGTATGCAATATTTTAATAGTGTTTTATGGGTTAGTATGTTATTGCATAATTCTGTTCTATAACGAGTTATTCAAATATGAGTCGTCCAAGTTAATTAATAAGCTGTAGCGTGTATGCATCTAATCGTCACTCTGTCCGCGTTGAAATCTAATGTAGCAGCACTTTATTAAGTACGCATAATCAATTTATTGACCTGTAAAAAAGCACAATTTACATATAACCACAAAAATAATTAATCCTTCGTGATTACACAATATGTAATTCGTGTCGTTCCGTGTCTAGGTGTAAAAGTATCTGTATGTGTATATATTATAAAAAAGAATATTTAAGTATGTATACCAGTTGTCTAGTACCGCATAATACAAGCATAATGCTTGCTTACTTTGGGCCTAGATGGCGCTGTGTGAGTTGTCCTTGATATTATGAAAAAAAGTCTATTTTCGCCACAATTAACAAACACCAAAACAATCGTGTAAATCGTTTAATCATACTCTTTAACGAACAGAGAGACAGTTGCGTTTTATAACCAGCTAATATTGATTTCAATCCGCTTAGTAGAAGTAGCGGCACACTTAGTGGTATAAATTAAAAAAAAATATATACTTAGTGCAAAGTTTTGTAAAATACACGTAAAAGGAATTAAAAAACAGTCAATCTCTCACACCCACTCACATCGGTTTCATTTTGGGCATTGTCGCACTGCACTATTTTTATTTTAGTTTAAGTAAAATTTTAATATGTGGAAATGTTTGTAAAGCGATAAAAGTGAGAATTAAACTAAATTGAACATACCTGTTACTATAGTAACAATAGAAATAAAAAATCAAAATATAGTAGGTATCTCGTTCATTTCGTAGTAACATGTACATAGATAAGTTATGTATCACTATGAAAATAATTATATTGAGGTGTGGTTAGTAGTTGTATCCTGTGTCACTAATAGATTAGCGATAGCAAATTATTACAATTAGTGTTCTTGGCACATTGGCCTTTTATAATATAGGGAGTAAAAGTTTATGACGTAATAAGTACACTTTAAAACCGGCCAAGTGCGATTCGGACTTCGTATCACCTAACAACATAAAAAACCCGTTTCTTGTATGGGGTCCCTTTTTAATTGTTATTTAACTTTACTTTTATTATTTGTTCTGATAGCGGCCATAATAGCGCACAACTTCATGAAAATTTTAAGTTTAAGCGATGATGATCTCACAACCACCAATCACCAAAAACCTAGAAAAAAATCCGTTTCTTGTATGGAGACTCCCTTTGAATTTTAACTTTATTTTATTTTTATTATTTGTTGTTATAGAGGACGTAGTAATACATACAGCGAATTTCAAGTGTCTACCTATTAAGGTTCAGACGATACAGCCATGTGACAGACTGACGACGGAAGGATGGATAGCGGAGGCTTAATACCTAATAGGATGTCCAGTGGTACCCCTTGGGTGAAAAACCCTAAAAATTAAACGTTTTTAAATTAATTTTATTAATAACTAGCGACCGCCCGCAGCTTCGCTTGCGTAGACTACGAATTCCTGTTATAGGTACTGTTAACGTTCGAGATGGTTTATACGTACTTTTTGCTGGAACCAATTTTGGTTACACCCATTCAAACTTTCAATCTTCATTCCCCTTCCACCCTTTAAAAAAACCGATACAATTTTTCATCTCCCGTTTCCCACCCTTAAAATGTGGAAATCTAAAAACCCTGAAACACGTCATTATTTGAGTCCCTCCATTCCCATCCTTAAGTTTGAAATTTCTAAAAAAGACAGATAGACACACAAAAAAACACAAAAAGTTGCTTATGACACTCTTGACAATCTTCTTTCACGTCTGCAAAGTTTCATTAAAATCTGTTCAGCCGTAGTGGAAATTAGCTCGAATAGATAAAATTGAATTGAATAGACACATAGACGTACAGACAAACAGACGGACAAAAAGTAGCTAATGTCAAATCTCTTGACAACCTTCTTTTCCGTCTGCGAAGTTTCCTTAAAATCTGTTTAGCCGTTTTGGAGATTAGCTCAAATAGACAGATACACGTACAGACAGACAGACGGACAAAAAGTAACATTTGTTAGTTTTGACGACCTTCTTTTCATACTTGTGATGTTTCATTAAAATTGGTTTAGACAGATGGACGTACAGACAGACATACAAAAAGTTCTGTATGTCACTTTTGACTACATTCTTTCCATATGTGTAAAGTTTCATCAAAATCGGTTAAGCTGTTTTGGCCGAAACCTATTTGCTCGAATAGACACACAGTTCGTTTTAATATATATAGCCTATAACCCTCCGCTAGATTCAGGCTATCAAAGGCAAAAAAAAATTTCAAATCCGACTGGTAGTTTCAGAGATTAGCGCATTCAAACAAACAAACAAACTCTTCAGCTTTATAATAAGTATTTCTATTATATAGATTAATAGATAATAAGAAGATAATAAGAAAATAAGATAATACTGAAAACCGTATCAAAGTCTATTGCGTGGTTTGGAAGTAAAACGTTAACGAACAGAGGCAGACAGCGAATTTATTTTCTCCCGCTATAGTTTTCATATTTCGATAAAAACTGCTAAGATATTAATTTAAATTGTATGGTGTAAAGGGCAATTATAATATGCATGAAATGCTTAACACAACTAACGTATTTAATTTGATAAGGATTAATATCACGTTTAAAAAACATTTTCGCAAATAGTACATAATGTTAGAACAAATTTGATTGTCATAAAAAAGGTTATAGTAAGTTAACCTTAAAAGATACACATATGCTGTCGCGGACTTTTGGTTAGAACTTTTAAAGGGGAACAATTCCGTAATACATGATTTTTGGTTAACATCAACCGTTTACGCAGCGCGCGCGACGGAAGCTCTCAAAAGGAATAATTTTTCCCGTTTTTTGCAACATTTTTCATTGATGCTCCACTCCTATTGGTCGTAGCGTGATGTAATATAGCCTATAGCCTTCCTCGATAAATGGACTATCCAACACAACCATAATTTTTCAATTTGAACCAGTAGTTCCTGAGCTTTGCGCGTTCAAACAAACAAACAAACAAACAAACTCTTCAGCTTTATAATATTAGTATAGATAAATAAAGTGTGTCATGAAATTGTCGTTAAAATAAAATATGTTCTTTTTTACTCGAAACAATTTTAATTTTGCTTTAAGAAAAATGGTATGGGCGTGTGCTTCGATGAACGGATGACCATGTCGTGAGGAAGTGGCTTTCCATGGCTACTAATAGGAGGGGAAGGGGAAGACCCCAAATCACCTGGATGACGAAGGTCCAAGCGGACATGAGGGGGATGGGGGTTACAGAGGAGGACGCACAAGACAGGAATAAATGGCGCTGCATGATTGGAAAAGCCAACCCCGCGTAACGGGAAAAGGCGAGGCCAAAGAAGAAGAAAGAAAAACTCAGTCACACACAGAACTATACCGAAAATTATGAGTAAACGTCAGAAACCATAGTTAAAAAACCATTTAGTGTTAAGGCAGTCCCACACATATGGCAAACATGCCAAACATTGAGCATTCACGTATGTGTGGGAGGTCATTCGTTTCGGTAATGTCTTGTGCGGCAAACATTTGCTATCCGTGATAGCGTGTCGGTTTTTTGCGCACTTCAAAGTGGCCGTACGAAAAAGAAAAATTGCCAGTAGTGTAGGAGGTACAATTTCGACAAGCATTTGTCAATTATTAGGCGGGTTTACACGGCAAACATTTGCTGATTTTAACTCCAAATGTTTGTCCACATGTGTGGGACCGGGGTTAGAAAAAAACACATTTTTGTACATTTTGTGTGTACTATTATGTCCGCTATTCGAACAAATAATAAAAGTAAAGTTAAAAATTAAGGGTACAAGAAACTTATTTTTTTTTATATCGCACGGTGGTGCAGAACCCTAGGTTTTGTGAGTCCAACTCGCACTTGACCGGGTTTTTTTTAATTTCTGGTCAAATAAATGTATAGAAAACAGGGATATCGCTTAACCTTAAAACCATAACGAAACTATGTAACCAAATAGTAATAACAGAATCAGCGCTGTTTCCTATTATATATTTTTTGTTATCTGCATAAATTTTCGATTTCGATTCTAAAGCAGTTATTGTCAGCATTTACAAAAACCTATGTTATGTTATGGACAGAAGTAATTGCGGACCTTATTTAGCTACACGCGTATGCTTACAAGTTTATTCATTGTTGTGACATAAGCGAAATAAACGTCAAATTATTCTAACAATCAGTAAATAAAATGTACAAAAACTTACCTATTTATAATAAATGAATGATTATACAAAACTGTGTCCATCAATCACGGCTACTTAAGTGTGTTTTTAACGATAACAAATTAAACTGTCGTATGAAGATTCCAAAACGTATAAAACGTTTTGTCTTTATGCGATGACATTACAAAACTACTGGATCTACACAATTAATAATCTCGGGCCGTCTGTAATCTGTACGGAATTTTTCCGGATCGTCAGTCCACTTAGTGGAGGGACCGTCCTATAGTACGATGCTAAGTTACCGTTCCCAGTCGCTATTCGAAAATCTGCCTAGCGGTCGTGGGTTCTTCGAGCGTGTGACCTGCCCATTGCGACCTCAATTACTAATTCGGTATGGTAAAATGGCTGAATTTCATACAGAATTTAGTACTAGTTGCACGTTAATGAAAACCATAAAAACTGACCAAATATTCTGTTGTTTTAATTAGCAACCCTCGTTCAAAGATGCTATGTTGTCATTAAAAAAAAAAAAACAATAAAGTGGCTGGATTTGATTAACGTTAATTAGCAACGCAACCGATTATTTGGTCAGTTTTTATGTTATTCATTAACGGGAAACTAGTACTTTCTGTATTAAATTCAGCCACTTACGTTATGGTTTTTTTTTGTTCGCTACAATAAAGCATCTTTGAACGAGGATTGCTGAATAACGCAACCGAATATTTAGTCAGATTTTATGGTTTTCATTAACGTGCAACTAGTACTAAATTTTGTATGAAATTCAGCCATTTTGCTCATCGTGTTTTTTTTTCGTCATTATGACTAGTTTTTCAAGCGCCATATAGAGTTAACGCAACCAGTCTGCGCAGGCAAACCAATTATTTTTTTCAGACTTAAGTACATAACTATCACTGACTCTGTACCTAGTAGAGCGCGTTAAGCCATCGGTCGCGGTTGCCTTCAACAGATGGCAGTCGTTAAAATGCACCAACCCGCACTAGAGCAGCGTGGTAGATTAAGCTGCAAGTTCCAAGCTCGCCAAGGAGGCCTAACCTATGCAATGGGGTATAAAAGACTGACGGAATTGGAAATATTCTATAACGTGTGTTATAAGAACTAGCTTTAGGATCCTGGATGACATTGTTATCCATCTGTGTCTTTCGGTTAAAAAACACGTTATTATGTTAGCGTGTTGTATTCATTACAGGAAGAGCATTATGTACCTATAGGTTATAGGGTAAATGATTTTTGTACATCAAAAAAGGACCGCACACGAAATAAAATAAAAATAACCGTTTTAGACCAGAAACAATATCAACTACTTATACTTTTAGGTAGATAAAAAATTGTTACAGATATAATTATTTACTATACTTTCTTCATTTCGTATTTCTTCTTTTTTATTTTCACTGTTCAGTTTTTTCGTTTGGTTTTTGGGACGTTTGATATATCCTCTTCCTTTTCTGTCTTCGTTATTTCATTTTCCTTTTCCCTGTTTTGTTCTTTTTTTTCTTGGCTGTTATTTTAAACTTTTTCTTTCGTATTTTCTTTTTGTAATTTTTTTCCAATTTGGTCACGTGGTCACATAGATCTCGTTAAAACATTAAGATTGAGTACATACACGGTAGGTCTGCGCTTGATGGTTTCGAAAATATAAGCTTTTAAAAATTTGGTGACGTGGTCACATAGATCTCCTTAAAACCTTAAGTTTTTCATGTTCTTCTTTTTCGATTTATATTAATGGACTTTTGTATTTCTTTTTATTTCCCATCTTGAATACTAAAACACAGAAAGAAAATAAATACTAATAAGAGACTAATAAGAAAATAAGCTACTCTATAATTTGTGAAGTGTAAAGTATAGAAAACCGTTTTAAATAACCCACCTTCCAAATATTTTGATAATGATAACTTCCTTTTAAGTAAAAAAAAAATGAAAAATATTTATAAGAGTTAAGGCAAGATGTCAGCAAGGCGAGAAAATGGGTTATGAAAAACATTTTTTTAATATGATAACATTCGTTTTTCTTAACAATACTACTGATTTCACTGCAAGAAAAATGAAATAATAGCATATGTTTTTATTTCAGATTTTTTCATTCAAATACTTTTAAGTTAGCAGCTTTTAAAGTCGAGGGCCTGACAACGGTCTGAGCCTTAATTTTGAACCCTTATTTTCTATAGAAAAAATAAAAACGGTATGTTAGAAAAAGTGGTTATACCGAATTCTGTGAGCTATATGTCGATCAATGCAATGCAGTTTCTCTGCGGATTTCTTTAATATAAAATCTATTACAGAGCGATATTGTCCTTACAACATATCTATTAAATAAATACTTTAGGAGCTGGCACCGGTATGATAATTAAGCGCAACAAAATAATTAAAACTCAATTAGGTACTTCGTTTTCACATGGACGCTGTTGTATGTAGTTCTTTTACGTATGGCGTCGAGAAAAAAGCGAAAAGAAAAACAATCGACATTGTTTACAAAGAAACTATTGGATTGTAGTATAGAAATAAAAAAATCTGCCAAATGCGAGTCGGATTCGCGTCCTGAGAGTTCAATACATTATAACCCTTATAGACGTGCTATCGCTAGTCGCCGCCAGAATGCAACATAAAAGCATATTTCAATTTAAAATATTTAAAAACTATTTAATAAATGTTTTAAAAATAAAAATAGATTTTCACATAAAGACCACAACTTATTTTGGTAATTGGTTTGTCTCCGTCTGCAATACCTTGTATAACTTCATAGAGTAAATTAATTTGACAGCAGCGTTTACTACTTGTAAATGTCACTTCACAGTATTGAAGTGACATTACGCAATTTTGCGGGGTTGAAAACCGGCACGCGGGGATTTCGCGGTGCTGAAAACCGACGCGCGGGGACCTGGCGCACTGAAACTCGGACTAAAACTCTACATCGTGCACCAGCTAGCTAGAATATGAATGGTTAGACAGTAAACCCAGAAGAGGCCCTCTAGTCAGTTTGTATTTTTAAATATAACATTTATGTTATATTTATACGATAGCGTATTTTATTCACATTGTATATATTATATTGCTGTTCTTTTTTTAGTTACTTATTTTTTTACGTTTTTTACATTACTTCTTTGTTTTTCACCGTAATTTCTGATACAAATTTAGTGATGGAAAAGTGTCGATAATAGAAATCGATTACTGCAAGTTACAATATAGTAACAAGCCTAGGCAAAATCAAAGTTTAACGACTAATTTAATAATTGTAACGTACAATTTGCAAAGTTTTTATTGCCACAGTGGGTACTATTTTTATCGCTTAATTGACGTGGACGTGATTGCGGTTTCAGTTCTGAGATCGACATAAATATCGAACTTTAATTATCCGCCCTGACCCCCCTACATAATAAACTGTGATAATAATACGTGATGACCGATTTGTTGACCGATTGGCTGATTGGTTAGAAACCTTAAATTGCGCAGCCAAGAGTCGCGGATTCGATTCCCGCCCGGGACAAATATTTGTGTGCACGAACGAACGAACGAACGAACCTATTTGTTCCGTGTCTGAGTGTAAAAGTATCTATAAACGTATATATTATTATTCTTCTTGGTCGTTTGTTCAGGGTTGAGAATCGTCACCCCGCCGACGCATTTTGTCCACAATCGTCCTCTTCTTGTTTCGGTCTACCGCGTAGTGGAGGGTTATGCTGATCGGAACGTCCAGGTTTTCGGTCTCCTGACCCGACCACCGTTTCGGACTGCGTCCCCTCGGTCTTTTCCCTGCATTCTTCCGGTTACATGTATATATACAATACTTGCTTACTTTGGGATTAGATGATGTTGTGTGTGATTTCCCAGATATTATTATATTATGCGTAAGTTAAACAAAATATAAATGAAAACATAACTACGTTGTTGAAAAAGTAATCTTTTAGTATCTTTTGATAAGAGTCGCGGGACTTTTTCGACAATCGACGATTATTGTACAGGTAGGTATTCAAATAGACAACCTCTGTTATGTTATGTTTTTTTTTTAAATTAAATATGCTTGCTACCTAATAATAAAAATAAGTTATAAATATTGAAAATAAAAAATAGAAATTGTCATATGTTTTAAAACTCAGAAAACACACTGAAGTATTGGCCGTGCATCTAAGGTGTTTTGCGTCTCTAAAGTAAAATCCAACTCGCTCTACAAAGTTTTTTTTTTTTTTTTAGAATTGCGGGAACCGGGAACAAACATGTGATAACAATGGTCACGAATGTACCACCATCCCGATAATTTTTATAGGTTTTTTTTTCTCGTCCCCGTGCCGTCTGAACGGGCTGTAAGGCTCCGCTCTCCGTCCGTCTGTCACAGGGCTGTATCATCCGAACCGTGATAGGTAGGTAGACACTTGAAATTTTCACAGAATGTATATTATGGTCGCTATAGCAATAGTAAAAATAAAATAAAGTCAAAAATTAAAGGAGGTATCCATACAAGAAACTTGTTTTTTTTTTCGACTTGTGAGATGCTTGCTTGTACTTGAAATTTTCATAAAGTATTTTATACTATGGTTGCTATAACAAAAAACAATAAAAATAAAATAAAGCCAAAAATTAAAGGAGGTGCCCACCCAAAAAGCATATTTTTTTATATTGTATGGCGGTGTGGAACCCTTCGTCTGTGAGTCCGACTCGTACTTGGCCGGGTTTTTTATTTCCACTCTTCGGGTTGAAGAAACGAGGGCGTCGTTCCAATCGTTTAACATCTTAGCAGATTAACATTCACAAAAACGGTCGAGCAAGGTTTTCCCAGTCGTTTGTGTTTATTTGGCATAAAATGAACAAATCATTCGGCTAAATTAAATAAGTGTATCAACAAAGACGAACCAATTATTTTTTTTTGTTGACTCCTTTATAGATTTTCAGTTATTTTGTGTGTATTTTCCAATGAAACATTATTTCGTTAATGAAAATTTAATTATAATTAAAAAAAATGTTAATTTTCTTGCTGATTTTTCTTGTTGATTTTTTTTATGCCCACGAGGGAGCGGAAACAGCTTTCGCCATCAGATGGCATTGCAGTTGATGTATTTTTAATTCAAACTATGAATTAAAGAGCGTTAATAAGTATACGGCTTGATTATGTTCTATTTTTATTATAGTTCCAATCAACTTTTATGGCGGATGTGAACATAGGCACAAGTCGCGTCGCAGTAACCAATTTTAGGTGTAGCGGAACGCAGTGGAGCGAGGGGCATATGAGTGAACCTGCGCAAGCATGCCTATAGCGTTGTATTCCGATCCGCCATAAAGTTTGATTGGAACTATACAATAGTTTGTCATAGTTGTAAATATTATCATTGTTTTAATTTTATCATGCTCTTTTCTTTTTAAACTTATGAAAACATATTGCTTTTAACTTTTCAGTTAAATTTGTATATAATATACAACAGTATTTGTTTTTACACCTTTTTCACAAAAATGCACCTCAGTTATGTCCGAATACGAAACGCCCCAGTCAAACCATAAATGACGGAGGATGAAACCTTTTTTGCTTTTTTACTGATGCATACACTTTATCATTTTGTTTACTGTAGCACTGTAGCTCTCCTCAACTGTAAACTGTAATCCCAAAAAAGCATCTCGCGCCGTGCTTTTTTCTCGCGTATCGAGTCAACAAAGTGCGGGATTTCTCCAGCTTAAGTTTCTTCAGCCGTGCATCCAGAAAATGTGCTAATTTTCTTCGATTAGCCCGTAGTCCTCAGTCTTCATTCAATACACTTTTCACCGTAGGTTTGCTTATTGTGCAAGCAGAAACGATGTAGGCTCTAGATGTAGATGTAGAGAAAAATCAGATTTTTCCGAATCCGCGTTTTTGCTGCATTAATTAGCGCTGGAGTCCTAGCCGTGTGAGGAAGACCGCTTCCTTTTCTATCGTCTAATCGAAATCTTCCCTGTATCGTTTAATGGTATGATAAGTCTCTGCGTTATTATTAAACCTTTGTGAAGTTTGAAAATCTCAGTTGGCGCGTAACCGCAGCTATTTGACGCTAGTGTCGCGACCCGATTCCCTTTTTGCGTTCATTCCATATTTAAAACTATGGAAAAATTAAAAAAAAAATACATTTTTGTGTAGATGAAATTATTTGTTAGAGGTGAGAGGAAGTGTTTGTATATGCTTATGGGCTACCATTTTTCTTAAAAACTACTAAACCGATTTCGATGCGGTCTTTTATTTTACATATAGATATCACCTTAGAACAGGTAAATAATCAAAGCAGTTAATAATAAGTAAGTTCTTAATTTGAAACTGATTCGTATTTATTTAGCCAACATTCGAAATTCGAAACGGACGTAAGAAAATAAGTGAGCGGTACCGCATAGATAACACGGATAATGTTTATATATCATAGAAGTTCATGATACTTAAATTAAAGTTCATAGTACTTTTTTTTTTTTTTTAAATTTATTTTCCATAAGGAAGGCAAAGGTACATGACCATACAGCCTGGTCAGAATTTTACAATTTGTAATTATTTAACATTAAATTAGGCAAAAACTGCCAAGTCTTAGGTAAACATTTCTACAATCAAAATTTTATAGTAATTTAAATATCTAAAATTGTATTTTTTACATAGTCATAAACAGAAGTATATGTTGCCGGATTAGAAAGTATTTGCTGAATAGAGCGCGGGATTTTTTCAGCACTTTTAAAGATGTTTAATAATTTATCAATCAAAGTTCATAGTACTTAAAATGATCGAAGTAACATTAAATTTAGTACTATGTCTTAGAGTTTTTTTTTTTTTTTAAATAGTGAAACTGTGTTCAAATATTATTAATTTTGTGACAAATAAATCGGTTTAGCGTATGTAATAATCGGTTCTTGAGTAATGTTTGTTCAAATAAATTTTCAATATGAAATAGGATCTACGCGCGTAACGAAACTGAAACTATGAAGCTTCTACGGAACGGAAAAAAATCGATTTCGAATGAGTTTAGACGACAACTTGACTCGATTCTGGAAGCCGACTATACTATTCTAAGCTTTGTTGATCTATCCTAAAATCGATACACCCGTTGCCATTCCACTATCTAATAACTTTACTTTTGTCTGTTTATAACAATTTTTCCTGTTTCATGTTCAACCTCAGAAGATATTCACCTTGATCTCATCTGATACAGTTTCATTTTTCCTCTTTACCACAAGACTTATTAATAAGTATTCAATTATAAACAACAGTTAGTAAGGATTTCACGTAACATCTTCATTTTTATTCTATGTAAAGATCACTTCCAATGAAAACTTTACGTATTAATTATTTAAGAAAAAATCTATGACGTCATATGACGTATTAGGTAAATTATTATAATAAATAATTACAAACATTATAATATATAAGCTAAAATAACATTCACACATTACTAGACAATGTATCTATTGCTTTCAAACTAATCCTATACAAAAAAAATCTGCCAAGTGTGTGTGATATACATCGACATATGGTTCCGTACCGTAGCCACCGCGCCATCTTGTCCCAAAATAAGCAATTAATATGCTTGTATTGTGAAGTACTAGACGACCGGTTAATTATACTCGTATATTATTTTTATAATATACACATTTAAATGTAGTTCATTCCCAGACACGGAATAAATAGACATGTTCATGCACACAGATATTTGTTCCGAGCGGGAATCGAACTCGCGACCCTTGGCTCCGCAGATAAAACACATGGCCAAGATATATTTTTTTTAAAGAATTCTCGTTAAATACATTTAGTGTGTGTTTTTATTATACTTTTTCCAAATTTTTTAATTCAATGTTTAAAAATACAAAAGCGAGAACAATATTTACTTAAATAAAAATTGCCTAAGTAATCTTCATTGTATTTTTAAAGATCTTTGTGATGATATATATATATGTATATATTATAAACAATATTTAAGTATTTATATCAGTTGTCTGGTATCTATAGTACAAGCTTTGCTTAGTTTATAACTAGATGGCGCTGTGTGAGATGTCCGAGGTATTATTATTATGTCTTACACGATGGGATATGCAAAAAATTTTCATCCCTTAGTTTAATTTATAGCCACTTCTAAGTAATTTAATTTCCTAGTTTCTTTACAGAATAGTATGACGATATGTAGAAGACATCTGCCTCTAAGAAGATTGTGTACTGGCAAATTTCCATACAAAAAGGGTTAACGATTGCACCTCATTATACCTTAAAAAATATATAGTTTTAGATCAGCAAAAACTAGGTTTGTACGTTTTTAATTTTTTAAATATTTTGATACACAAGAAAAAACCTAAAAGCGCGGGATTTTTTTTTTCAAAGTTATTTCATTTTTCACGTGTTCAATATGAAATTAATTGTATTTTCACGTGTGGAAAATACAAAAAATTCGAAAAATTATGAATTTCGATGAGATGCTGTGTAAACGCAATTAGTTTCATGTTGAACATGTGGAAAATGAAACATTTTGGAAAAAAAATCCCGCGCATTAATGATTTTTTTTCCTAACGATGCTGTATCAAATATTCAAAAAATTAAAAACGTATAAATAAACCTAGTTTTTGTTGATCTGAATACCGTATATTTTTTTAATGCCAATCGGTTAAGGTTTAATGGGGTACAACCGTTAACGCCGTTTGTATAGAAATTAGCCACTAAATCCTCTTAAACATCAGGATTGTTGGGAAGGTGGCGAAGATACAAGTCTATGACATACGGAAAAGCGAAAAAATATATAATTTTCCATTTCGATATATAACCTTTTATGTTTTGGATTGGTGATAGTTCGGTAGAGAGGAATATAATAAACCCATTAATATATTCCATATATTTATATAACTTCTATACCGTTCCATAATGCTCGTATGAATAGTGTAGATTTTTTAGATGCGACTAAAAATTAATAACAAACACAATATTATTAAAATCGGGCTTGTGGATTCAGTTTATATTTGATCGCAGTCTCAGGCTGCTGGTTTTTAGTCTCACTTATTTTGTGGTATGACCCTTCTCTTTCACGCTTTGTCATTTTCATCGCGATTCTCATCCTCAGATAGACGTCATAAATCTAACTCGAAGAAAGTGAAAATGGCTCAAAAATTATCCAAAAACTTGTTTTTTAACTGTCATGTGGGTAGAGGAGGTTACAGGTTTTTTTTTTCAATTTCTTCATATATACGGTGTGACGTAAGACGTAACTTATCATTGTGACACACCCCATGCTGTTGTCATTTAGCCCCACGTAAACAGATATGACCAAAGATAAGCTTGGGCAAACCAAAAGGTACAAATTCAGTTAGGGGCACTCAGGGGAGTGACTGTTTGCGTCATGATTTACCAAAAACATTTTATTATTATCAAAACCGTTGACCGTTTTTGATCTATTCAAACTTTTTGCATTACATCATGTCAGTTCTTTTATGTCCATTTATAAAAAAAAATTTAAATTAATATAAAAACATTTTTTTGTTTTTGTATAATGCTCTTGAGCAAGTTGCTCTACTTATATAACGTATGACTATGATCGAAGTAAGAGAAGGATGGAGAGTGTAATTTGGACGGAAAAAGTAACAAACGAAAAGGTATTAAAAAGACTAAAAGAGAAGTATTATAAAAATAATTGAAAATCGAAGAGGAAAGACGATACACCATCTTATAAGGTATGACTACTTTATCAGAAATGTATTAGAAAGGAAAATAAAAGGAAGAAGAAAAAGGGGAAGACCAAGGATAGATTATATTTATCAGATAAGGAGATGATGTCATGTCGTTCAAGGAGGATGAAGAGGAGGCGCGGGATCGACCATAATGGCAGGATCAACAAGAGCGTTGCTCTTTAGTTTGAAGGAGAAGAGGTGGAAGTAACAGCTTCCATGCCAATAGGCAAGCCGTCAGCTATCAAGTGTACTAATATTATAGATCATAAACTATAGGTATTACGTATGGATCAGTTATCACCATAGGAATAGGTTTTTCGTTCATACAAAAATAAGGATATGAAAAAGACTGTTAGAACTATGAAGTTATGTGACGATTCGTCACAAAAATTTGCGGACCATAAGCAACAATGGTGATGCCGCATCCATGTAATAATATATCAGTGAATATGTAACACTTGGTAGTAAGTAACTGGTAGTTTTAATCGTCAGTAACAGTAGATATCCGGTATTCAAACCTTGTTAGTTCCTCAGTGTTGAATTTTGATGTACGTACTTATCATAGAGTCGATAAGGAAATTAGTTTGCGGAAGTTGTATAAAACACTTGCATAAACACAATAGTTATTTTTGTCCTCTTTTAGGTACGAATGAGCCCTATTTAATATCAAGTAAATATGGTCGACCTTTGTGATTGTGAGATTGTAGGTAAATAGTGTGAAAAATGTAGTCTTTATTAAGATCTCGATATTTACTTCCCAATAATACAATAAACTTTAGTTTTTGTATTTGCAGTCATATATGATATTATATTCGTCAGACCGGTTGGCCGAGTGGTTAGAGACCCTAACTGCGGAGCCGAGGGTCGCGGGTTCGATTCCCGCCCGGGACAAATATTTGTGTGTATAAACATGTCTAATTGTTCCGTGTCTGGGTGTAAAAGTATATATATATAAAAGAATATTTAAGTATATATATATCAATCAGTTGTCTAGTACTCCATAATACAAGCATAATACTTGTTTATTTTGGAACTAGATGGCGCTATGTGGGATGTCCCAGATATTATTATTGTTATTGTTATTATCCTGATTATTATAGTATCTAAGGATCGTTCACCGATTTATGATACTAATCTATATTTTTAAATAGCAAAAATTTTTTAACGACAAATATAGAATTTTCTCAAATTCGAAATTAACATGCATGAGCTACCATTTCATTTTATTGCTTCATTAATTTCAGTATATTTTATTATTTTACTATATAATATTTTATTATAGATTTAAGTTTAGTAAAACAAGCTTGACCCTATTTGATTTTTAAGTAAATATTTAACATTGATATATTTAACTGCCTTTACTAGTTTAACACCAAAATAGTTCGTGGTTTTGCGGTTTTTATATTACTCACTCAATCGTAACTGACATTGACGTCTTAAGTATTCAAAGTACTGTACAGTGACCAATGTCCAACCTAGCCCTTGGTGGGTACGTGACCCATTTGTATCGGATCCGGAAACCGAGTGAGCACGTCCTGTTAACGGGTAACTCCTGTGCTATGAGTAATATAGAACATTATACGGGGAAAAAATGTAAATTATTCAAACTTATGAATAAACAAAAACATTCGGGTAATTATTAAAAAAAAAACACGACCGAAATGCTAGGAACCTTTGTGGCGTCTATACCTTCATACTGCGCGATGTTTGGATATCTATTTTTTGATACCTATTAGAAATTACTGACCGACTGGCCGAATGGTTAGCGACACAGAACCAAAGATCGCGGGTTCGATTCCCGCCCGGGACAAATATTTGTGTACATTTTTTATTTGTTTCGGACCTGGGTGTAAAATATGTGTAAGTATATGTATCTGTTATTAAAAATTCAAACATGTCTTACGTATGTACCTTTATTAGTTATCTAAGATCAATAACACAGACTGTCTAGTTCCGGATTAGATGGGCATTTGGGATACATGTCCCAGGTATTATTATGATTTTCCGGCTATGGAATTACATACTTACTCTAAGCGTATACAAAGGTTACGACAATGAAGGTGAAAGATAAGATGGAACGAATGATAGGGGTACATGTAAATAATAATAACACATTCGACATCCCAGACAGCACCATCTAGAACCAAAGTAAACAAGTATTATGCTCGTGTTATAGGTACTATACACCTGATATACATACTTAAATATTCTTTATAATATATTCATAGACTGACCGTTTGGCCGAGTGGTTAGAGATCGTAACTGCTGAGCCAAAGGTCGCGGGTTCCATTCCCGTCCGGGACAAATATTTGTATTTATGAACATGTCTATTTGTTCTGTGTCTGGATGTGAAATGTTTATGTATTATGCATATATTATAAATAATATTTAAGTATATATGTATATTAGTTGTCTGGAACCCATAATATAATATTTGCTTAATTTGGGACTAGATGGCGTTATGTGGAATGTTCAAGATATTATTTTTATTATTATAGACACGGAACAAATAGACATGTTCATGCAAACAAATATTTGTCTCGGGCGGAAATCGAAACCGCGACCTTTAGTTCTACAGTTAGAATCTCTAACCACTAGGCCAATCGATTAGTAGGCCAAATGATCAGGAATAAAATAAATTAGATACTTTATATAACTGAATTATTGTGTATTGGTTTTTGAAGTATTCTCTGTTACAATTTACATACCTACTTTTCATTGAAACAGTAATTCCAGTAAGATTTTGATATTTTCAAAATCGTCGATTTGTAAGCTTCTAATGCTGTTTCTGGGTCTTTAAACCGCTGACCACGTGATAAACCTTTAATTCTAGTAAATTTAAATAAATCGTTAAGGGTCAGATCAGGACTATGGAGGAGGGATCATCAACTGACCCTTTTCATGCTTCAAAAAATCGTTTATATTTTGAGCGGTGTAGGTGCTCGACTCATCATGATGTGAGATGATGCGACGTTGCTGGTTACCTCTACGGAGTTCGGCTATCATTTCTGTCAAATAGACCGTGGTGTACCAATCAACGGTAACCGTGCTGCATTCTTGTAAAGAAATTGTGGCAACATATATTTTTTTCAGGTAAAGGAAACGGCCATTTTCTTCAACACCCTTTTATTTCATTTACGAGAACAACTCGACTTTTTTTGGGTTTGATCTCGTCTTTGAAGACCTAAACTACCAGTTGGTGTTTTCCTCCAGGATTATCTGAATAATTTGTCCCAGCGGCAAAAGTTTTCTAACATCCAATTCATTAATAGTAATAATACCTGGGACATCCTACACAGCGCCATCTAGTTCCGAACTAAGCAAAGCTTGTATTATAGGTACCAGGCAACTGACATACATACTTAAATTTTTTTTAAAATATTTTTTAATAATATATACATATATAGATAATTAACACCCAGACACGGAACAAATAGTCATCATTGTCCAAAATAGTTTGAATTGCAGTCGTTCTAATACCCATATTTGATCGAATCTGCTCGTATGTCACCTATGTCGGTCGTCTTGTATAATTTTAGGCACAGCAGCGATGTTTTCAGGTTTTACTACTGTTTTGTTTGACCTGAAGAAGTTATGGTGCCGAGAGAGTCACGAGCAGGAGCCCGACTCTCGTTTCATTTGACAATTTCAGCATGAGAGAATTGTCAAACGATATTTGGTGACAATTATCGTGTGAGCAACGAACCCAGCGACCATGCGATGCATGTCATACGACGTTCGTTTGATAATTGTCAAATGAGTACTTGAACTGAGAATAAGTAAAATCGTTATCATGTGACATTGTAAACGGAAATTGAGACTCTGAGACCATGAGACCATGGGACTCCAAGTCAAGCGGTCCGAGAATCACCCTCCTCAAAACTCTGTATACCAGAGATATATTTTCGTTTGACTATGTGCTTCAATATCATAAATAGAAAGAAGCTCAGCAAGACATTCATTTTGAGATAGGCTTCAGTAAAGGTTGTGATAAATTATGGCACGGATATTTTCACGTGCCAGCTTAGTTTTCTTATGGATTAACGGAATCATACGTAAACCTCCGATACCATATTATTATATATTTTTTATTGAATTACGACCATTGGAATTGCTTAATATTGATAATATATTTATTCCTTTGTCATTTTGTATGATTATGGTAAAATATATATATACAAAGAATATTTAATTTTGTATAGTATCATTTGCTTAGTACCCATAATACAAGCATAATACTAGCTTACTTTGGGACTAGATGACGTTCTGTAGGGTGTTCCAGGTGTTATTATTATTTTACATGGATGTGCTTTATTTTAACAAGAACGAATTAAAAATCAAAAGTACCTCAATCTTGCCTAGTTAGAACATCCACTTTCCTGTAAAAGAACGCATTCATACAAGTATAGGTTGTATATAATGTACTTGAAGGACAAACGTACAGACATTGTTACACCATTATATAACAGTTCGTAGATATACATCCATACAACTACAAGACATACAACTATTGTATTTAACGACCGACTCGTTAACGAACCCGGCACCTTGTTTACGATGTAGTTTATTAAGTAAATAAAAAACCTACAACAAAATAATATTTCACTACTTATAATCATCCTAAAGCGACGTTTATCTATCTAACATTTCATTTTCGTCGTCACCACCGATTGGTCTAGTGGTTAGAGACCCCAACTCCAGAACCACTGTTTGCAAAAAAAAAAAATAATTTCCCATTTTTCAGTAGAAAACAATCTTAAAAAAGACATGACTCCTAACGCCATTTTTTATAAAATTCTAGTATAAAATTTTGCATTTTATAGTTTCTAAAGGGACGTTATGTATGAACGTACGCGCGGACAAACCAGTAAGTAAAAACTAGTAGACACTTATCTAAGATTCAAAGTCTAGGCGTAGTGTTTTTGCTAGGTTTAGTTTGCACATTCAAAGGATACGACAAAGAATTTACAACACGTGTAACGAACCGGTCGTTCTAGGATATATCTTTTTAGCATAGTTTTTAGTTATTATATTTATCGTGTTCAATCATTTAAAGTCTTTTCAGGATACCGTAAGCAAATGGCGGGAAATAAATCCATAATTAATTCCTCTTGACCATCGGACATGGGACAGCCATTTTACGCAAAGACTTGGCACTAGGTAGGTACGTCACTGTTTGAATGTTTGAAGGCGCACGCACGCTTGCTAAAATCAAGACTCTTACATCATCACTCACCGTCAAATTTTGTCATCTATATTTTAATGCGACTAATATACGAAGACCTAGACACAACCCGCAACTGGTTCCCGAGCTAAGCGACCAGCATTGCTCCTCTATTGAACTAATTCTCTGCTCGATGCATTACCATAAAGGTCGTATATATATATACCTTTATGTGCATTTCATAGATGAAATTTGGAATATAAATGTAATATCCGAACCGCTATACAATGGTGTAGGAAATTATGAAAAAAAATTTTTGGTTACGTCGCCATGCATTGTTGTCAAATTTATGTTCTCTATGTCGCCATACATATGCGAACAAGACTTTTCCGTACACATTAACGCGCAAAATATATCGTCTTTAAAAATTATGTAAATATTTCATAATTACTTTTTTATTCAAGTCAATAGTAGCTGAGATATTCGCTCCTAAAGGTAGCTTTTCAACTGTGGGGGCCCGACATGACCGATTTGGTCTAGGTCATAAAAAAAGATTTATAAAATTTTTTTGGGGGAGGATTTAAAAAAATCAAGTTAGTGCAACTTATACAACACTTTCAACGAGAATTAAGCTATTTAAAAAAAAATGTAAGTTGTTTTAGGTGTCGTGATAGCCGAGTGCTGGAAAGCCCGCTTCTTATTTAGAAGGTCGAGTTCAAATCCCAGAAATGGGCATGTACCAAAGAGTTTTGTCTGACTTAATTACTGTTTACTTAATTTTAAAATACCATCACCGACTCCGTGCCTCGGAGAGCATGTTAAACCGTCTCTCCCGCTTGCCATCATCATATAGCAGTCATTACGATTCACCAACTCGCACTGGAGCAGTGTGATGAATCAAGCTCTAAGAACACTTATCCTGAGGGGAAGCCTAAGCCCCTGCATTGGGTGTAATGGGCTGATACGGTACGGTTTTAAAACTTGAATTTTAACTACCTACGAACATTCCTCCCTAAATTAATTCCTCCCTAAATTAAATATCGTCACAAACAGTTAAAAGCATACCTACATGGACATTTATATAGTGGTAAATTAGAAAAGATCTTAAAAAAATCTAATCACAATCACCCATAACTCTGGTCGTTGGCAGTTCTAGTTATAATTTTGTCCTGAAGCCACGCACGGAGTTCCTCCGCCGCAGCTACGAACTGCTGGTGTGCCATATTTGTTTGGAGCTCTCGAGGTCGTTCGGCGGCGGCATTTCTCGACTACGGAACCCTTCACTGTGCGTGGTCCGACATGCACTTTTCGGGATTCCAAGGGATTTCGAGAGAATAGAACATTATAACCAAGTGAATATTATTAGTTAAAATTCATCCTCTGCGTTTCATTGACTTCGTTATGGGCTTATTTAACAAAGAAGTACAAAAATTAAAGATATTTTTATTTTGATGTATTTTGGACGGTTAATATTCTCTAATTTATATTATAATATACTTTTAATTCTAAGAGAATGGTAATGGAACCAAATATACACAAATAAATAAACAACTGCTTTATAATTTTCATAATTTTTAATTTTCACAGTAATAAAATAAACATGGTAGATAGTACTGTAAAAGATAGCCAAAAAAAATTAATAAACGGTAAGATCTATCGATACGTACGTATTTGAAGATAACAAAGAAATGAAATAACAGAACACATCCATTAGTTTAAAATTACATTAAAAATACATTTTTACATATAAACACATAAAAGTTTATATTTTCATTTCCTGCTTACATACAGACTGAGCGATTGGCCGAATGGTTAGAGACCCTAACTGCGGAGCCGAGGGTCGCGGGTTCGATTCCCGCCCGGGACAAATATTTGTGTGCATGAACAATGTCTAAGTATTTGTTCTGTGTCTGGGTGTAAAATATCTATGTACGCATATGTGTAAAATATCTATATATGTATAGTATATCATATAGTATGTTCAAAAACAATTTAAAAATGACTCGGAGATGTTATGCATTTAATACGTTTTCTACTTTTCAAATATTTACAGAATTTAATTATGATGAGCGCAAAAGAGGCTCATCCGACACCAATCGGAGCTAGCCTTGCGCCAATTTCATGTGAGAACTCAACAGCATCCCCGGACCATGGACCCATCGTCTCCATTGCGAACACTAAAAATTCATATTTGTCCATTACGCCCAAATATTTTGAGCGTTTCAAACGCACGGTTGACTACCCCGCACCAAGGCACCAGTATGTATATCAGTTGTCTGGTACCCATAATACAAACCTAGCTTAGTTTGGGACTAGATGGCGCTGTGTGAGATGTCCCAGGTATTATTATACTATTCCTATTATTATTATTATTATTATTATTATTATACCTTCAACTCTTGCAGGTTCTGGGTAACGTAACTTCTTCTAACTGAGACATAATGTTAGCGTTTGTGGGATTCTTTAAAAAACATTCCTGATTTTAAATAGCAATACGTTTTAGTATATTTCACAAAGGTCAGTTTGGAAAACTGACCAAGTGCGTGCTGGACCATGCACAATGAAGAATTTCATAGTCGGGATAACCTTTTTAAAATTAAAATAATAAGTTATGTTTTAAAGAGAAATATCTCAAAAGCCACGTAATACTTATTTCCATAGAAAGTATTTTTCAAGTTGTGTTAACTTAATTTTTATCAGAATTTTTCACCCCATAGTTGATGAAGGACACATTTTTTAGGATTTCAGAAACGCATTTCTCAACAACTATTGACTTAAATAATAATATTTTTTCATAATTTTGCATTCTATTCCATCAGCCTTTTTTATACCCCACTGCAGGGGCTTAGGCCTCCCCTCAAGATGAGGGCAAGTCCCCAAGGGCTTAGAGCTTAAACCCACCACGATGCTCCAATGCGGGTTGGCGGATCGTAACGACCGCCATCTATTGACAGCAACCGGGACCGACTCCGAAGCACGGAGTCAGTGATAGTTAATGTACTTATGTCAGAAGAAACTCATTGGTACACACCCGAATTCGAACCACGGCCACATGGCCTTACAGATATGAAACAGGTTCGCTGCGTTCGGGCTATCACATCACATTTTCATAATGAATAGTAAATAACAAAATATTTTCAGCGCATATGAACGTGTCTATAAATGATAGGTCTTTAAAAATGATAAAAAGGTTTCTACCTTTTTGAAAAAAAATCAACCCATATTAACATACATAAAGATTGTAGGTATGATATGATTGTATGATTGTAGGTGTTACCTGTCATATAATTTTTTATTTTCATTAAAATTATTGAATTATTTTTTATTAGTATTTAAGTTAATAGCTCTTGCGATATGCGCTGGAGTCATTCTACAGTTACATGTATGGTGACCTCGCCAAAAAAAATCGTTATTTTGCCACACAAATTGTGCAGCGGTTCATAGATTACAACTACCTTCCAAACATCTATGTTATGTAGTGCCAATGTTTCCGAGTAAAATGGCTGTCACAGATAGACAGACGAAAGGACAAGAGGCGTCTGTTTTTCGCATTGGCTACGGAACCCCAAAAAAGCAAAGTTACCTGCACAAAGCAAAGTTGCGTACCTAGCTAGGACGTACTCTGTGGATTAGATGGTACATATTTTTTTGACGTTAAAATATTTACGCAAAAATAATAAACGCAAAGAAAACTTAGTATGAATAATTGTTAGCCATGCATTACAAATAGCTCGCCCAGCCGGTAGTCGGTGTCTAGTGTTATGTCTCCTTGATAACCTGTTATTAAATAATTGATTGGCATGGTTGGCATTGGAAAAAATTAACGAATTTCTTTTTCGAGGTTTCCTTCGGGATATAGAATAAAATTCGGAAGTTTGATAAGCTACACGTAAATTGAATTTTATAATTAATTTATGTGATGTTTGCCTTAAAATGCTGACGAAATCCGACGACCTTTGAGTAATTAATTAACAGAGCGTCTCACCGAACACTCAATTTGGATATATGCTAGTGAAAAAAGTCGCAAACTTTCACTAATAATACGCGTGCCTTTGAATCAATTTCGTAAAAAAAGAAAATAATAATAATTAATAGTATGTAATTAAAATCTAGCTGCTCATTTAAAACTATATTATTATAATAATGACGTACACATGACAACAACGTCTAGGCCCCAATCTAAGCATTAGTTTGTGTTTTGGGTACCAAGCGAAGACACCACATACATTTAACAACCAAGACCCGGTACCAGTATCGATATTCATCATATAAAATACTGACCCAACCTGGGATTCGAACCCGGGACCTCCAGCTTCGTAGGCAGGGTCGCTACCCACTAGGCTAAAAACGATCGTCAAATATATATCAGCGAAGTTTTTACTAATGTGTATACATATAAGTAGGTACATTTTCTTAATTTCAGTAGGATATTGTTACATTTAACGAAGCTATGTTTGTTGAAAACGTATTTGAAATCTTTTTATATCGATAAAATTTTGGGTAAAGATGTTCTGGAATCGGCCAGGTTTTGTAATACGATTAATCCTAAGACATGGTTATTTTTGTCTGTGAGTTATATGGATTTTACTCAATTTACAGATGTCAGCATCTTAAGCGTAGGACTCGTCTACGTCATTCCGTTCTTTTGTTAAGCGACTTCAAAAAAGAAGGAGGTTACTCAATTCGACTGTATATATGTTTTTTCTTTTTTTTTTATTTGTGTTCAGGGATAACTTCGTTGTTTATGAACCGAATTGGATATTTTTTTTTTGTGGAAGGGAGATATCTCCAGAGTGGTACCATGATAAAGAAACCAGGATCTGATGATGGCATCCCAGAGAAATCGAGGGCAACCTTCGAAAATCGTATTTTAAAGTACCGTATTTTAAGTATTTTGATAAAGTACTACTACAAGTACTATTTAATGAAGGTCGGGAGTCGATCTGATGATGGAGCTGAAAGACAGTCGAGGGAACTCCTCAACGATTTACAGCAATTACCTGGTGTTTGGACTTGATTCATTTCGATTGATGAGATCTTTGCACCCATATGGATTATAAGTGCCATTACAGGTTTGATGATGGAGACCATAGACAGTCGAAGGAACTCCTTAACTATTTACAGCAATACCTGGTGTTTGGACTTAATTCATTTCTATTAATGAGAACTTTGCACTCATATGGGTTATAAGAGCTATTACAAGTCTGATGATGAAGACCATAAACAGTCGAGAGAATTCCTCAACGATTTACAGCAGTTACCTTTTGTTGGGCTTACTTCATACGGTTCAATATGCCAAAATTTTCACTTTGCACAAAAATAATAATCAAGATTGAAGTTTTACATAGGAATACCACTACCTACTAGGTATGCTGATGCGTCAATTTGACACTGAATTTACGTTGCGTAATTGCGGTGCTGTCTCATTTGAGTAGCGCGTTTAGAAGCCCCATTTATACTAAATACAAAAATAAATACAGATGCGTTCAACTAAAAATTGAAAAATAAAATAATTTAAAAAAAATAAAAGCCGACTTCAAAAACAAACTAAAAAGTTAAAAATAAAACTTTCATTTCAAAGAAAGGAGCATTAACAGGCGGGATATAATTAATGAAGTCGGTGCCAACTCAGACACTTTAAATGGGTACTTACCAGGTAATAATAATTACAACAATGGTATATTTATAACTATAACAAATGTAGAACACAATTTAAAGTGTCTGAGTGAGTAGCACCGACTTCATTAACTATATGCCGCCTGTTAATGCTCCTTTCTTTAAAGTGAAAATTTCATTTTTAACTTTTTAGTTTATGTTTTTGAAGTCGGTTTTTATTTTTTTTTTAAATTATTTTTTAGGTAATAATTGCTTGAAAAATTATAAGTAAATATATATTCTTAGCGGTTTCATTAAAAATACGGTCTGGTCAAGTGGTCACTGATGATCTTTTCATTATAATGTGATCGTGCACAAATGTATGTGTAAAGTTTGCAATAATTTGTAAAATGGTTGATTTTACTCAAACCGTTTCTAGGTATTCCTAATTTTTGAAGTATTAAGTAAACCTTATCTTTATCTTATCTTTCTTTTAGGTTATCTATTTTGAAGTATTCTTTTTAATGTACCCACCAAGTGAACGAAACTGTACTAAGTGAACGCAATTTATTTTCTAGACAAGTGCTTCGCGTGAAGCAACTTCTTTTTTTTAATATACTGTTCGTAGAATACTGTAAAATCGACTGACATTATTTTTACTGACAAAATAGCTTTCTATTACATTTGAAATAAATAACCATCTTTCATTTCAAATTAGTAATGAGAATATCTAGATTATATGACGTCTTTACTGTTATAAGAGTCAATAACCTACCTTGTAAGGGGAAACGGACTCATAACGAACTGAGTATGATGGTGTTAATCACTCTGATCGAGAGATTAATTATAATAATATCTAGGATATCACACACAGTCACGCCATCTACTCCCAAAATAAGCAAGTATTATGCTTGTATTATGGGGTACTAGACAAGTGATATATAATTAAATTCTTTTTTTTAATAATATATATACGTATATAGATACTTTTACACTCAGAATTACTAGAACGGGATGTCCTAACTGTCTTAAGTGAATCGACAATATGTCCGATACGAGACGTAATGTGGCAAACCGAAAAAGTGTCAGACCTAAAAAAATGTGTATTATTTATTGTACTCGCGTCCAAACGAGATGTGAGGCCAGAATAAGTAGAGTAATTAAATATAAAGATATGACGAATTGACGACCGCTTGGCCTCGTGGGTAGCGACCCTGCCTACCAAGCTGGAGGTCCCGGGTTCGAATCCCAGGTCGGATCAGTATTTATATAATGAATATTGATACTGATGCCGGGTTTTGGTTGTTATATGTATGTGGTGTCTTCGCTTGGTACCCAAAACACAAGCTAATGTTTAGTTTGGGGCCTAGACGTTGTTGTGATGTATACGTTATTATTATTATTATATGAGCGACGAAAGTGTTTCACTGAAATAGGAAAAACTTGAAGTAAAAAGACATTAAATAGCCAAAGGATAAATATTCAATAAACGTATTCGTTTTGTATGATTTTTGTCAACTCTGTAAAATTACTGTTTTAGTTAGATAAAGTGTTTTCCTTAAATATTTCTTTGATTTTTCTTGGATATGAAATAACTAAACGCATACAATTACTGAATTAATATTTTGAGAACATCTTTCCACGAAAATCTGTCACATCAACTTTTCAAGTATTTCCGACTCTTAATGACGCTTAGGTTTTGTAGAAACGAGTTTAATTATCTAGATATTTTATAGATACTTCATAGATCTATTCGTGTAGAAAGACATTTACGAATGAAATCGCACGGGCTTTGCTAATATAGGTATTGAACCTCTTAATTCCTTGTCTGAAAACACAACATCCAGAAAATAGTAAACGTTTTATGTTATTTATGTACATCATCATCATCATCAGCCCGTGTCTCTCCACTGCAGAATATAGGCCTTTCCCAAGGCTCGCGACCACACACGGTCCTCCGCCTTTCGCATCCAACTACCCCTGGTATGGTGTTTCAGGTCATCTGTCCACCTAGCCGGGGGGTGTCCAACGCTTCGCTTTCCGGTACGTGGCCTCCATTCGAGAACTCGTCTACCTCATCGGTTATCCGTTCTACGGCAAATATGACCGGCCCATTGCCACTTCAGCCTGCTGATCGCTTCGGCTATGTCGGCAACTTTAGTTCTTTGACGGATTTCAGTGTTTCTGATTTTATCCATCAAAGAAACACCGAGCATAGCCCGCTCCATAGCACGCTGAGCGACTTTGAATTTATGGATCAGTCCTACCGTGAGAGTCCACATTTCGGCATCGTACGTCATTGTAAGTAGGACGCATTGGTAGAAGACCTTGGTCTTCAGACATTGTGGTAATGGCGACGAGAACAGATGACGAAGCTTCCCGAAAGCAGCCCAGCCCAGCTGAATTCTTCGGTCGGCCTCTTTGTTGAAGTTGTGTTTGCCTAACTGGACAGTCTGTCCTAAATAGACATAGTCTTGCACAACTTCTAGAGTCGCACCCTCTACGGTTACCGGTCTCGGGAGAATATGTTCGTTGAACATGACTTTCGTCTTGTCCAAGTTCATCCCGAGCCCCACCCGTCGAGAGGCGACATTGAGGCCGTTAACCATTCCGCTGAGCTCCTCCAGCGACTCTGCCATGATGACTATATCGTCAGCAAAACGGAGGTGAGAGATGTATTCGCCGTTGACATTAATGCCACGATATTTCCAGTCCAGCGTCTTGAAAACATCTTTCAAAGCGTTGGTGAACAGCTTCGGGTATATAACATCCCCCTGTCGTACTCCTCTTCGCAATTGGATAGGTTCCGTTCGCTGGTCCTGGACCTGGACAGTCATTGTCGCGGCTTCGTATAGACACCTCAACACCTCAATGTAACGACAGTCAATTCGGCATCGCTGCAAGGATTCCAGAACAGCCCAAGTCTCGATTTATTTATGTACATAAAAACTCAAATGCTTTCTCTAAGGTGGGTGATGGTCACAACTTAAATACTAGACATAAACATACCCATGTTATGAATTCCCAGGTTCAGACTTTCAAAGATTAAAAATTCTTTAATGGGAAATTTTATATCCGTTTTTATAATAAAATTTCAAAAGAAATGCTAAATTGGGATCCTAATCAATTTTTTAAAACGAGTTAAAGTCCAACTCATGAAAAAAGCTTAGTATTGTATTACCTAATATTTAAATGATTATAAAAATTTATGTAAAGTCAAAGCTCTCCTAAAGACATGGGCTTCGCGCCTATGGAAATGTGTAGTAAATAAGAAAAAAAAAAATTTAAATGATAAGTGCGCATCATTGTGATAGTTGTAAGCATTTGAAATTTAAAAAAAAGGAATTAAGAAAAACATATATTTAAATAAAATAAGCAGGGAGGACTTTCTTGCCAGTTCTTCTCCTCCTACTTTTTCAAACCGGTATTTAAACAATTCATTTTGAATTTCAATAAGTGTGTCTAAAAACATCTTATATTTTTTTTTTATTTTCATTGATTTTGGTTACAAAATCAAGTCGACATAGAAACAACATATCAAGATAATATTTCTGTATGTATCCAGTTATCGACAGAGTTAAGTATAGTCACCTAAATAATAATAATACCTGGGACATCCCACACAGTGCCATCTAGTCCCAAACAAGCAAAGCTTGTATTATAGGTGCCAGATAATCGATATACATACTTAAATATTTTTTTATAATATATACATATATAGATATTTTGCACCCAGACACGGGTTTAAAATAGTGTTATTTTCACGTTTTCATGAACATAGTTTTCATGAAAACAGAAATCTTCAAAGATAACAATAGATAGCATCGAATGATTGAATTGTTATTGATAAAATGGAACTACTTATATGATTAAACGTTTAAGTTTGTCTTGTGACGCCGATTTTTTGTTATTGAATAAATTCTAATAGCTTTTGCAGCTATTTTGTTAGCACAACTGGCATATATTTAAAAAGCGTATTAAAAACATGTCAAGTTTGAGGAAAAATATTTAAAAGTTTAATGGACTGTTCGACTGCACAGTGAAATATTTTACAAGTGTCGCGTATCAAGAAGCTGCTCGAGTGGTTCGTCTATTCAGATTTCTAAGCCTTTGATTATATAATGCCTAGATAGGGCGTCGGCGTCAAAAAACGTAGATAAAATATTATGTAACTGTTCGGTAATTCGAGCACACAGAGATAGTTTATACATGTTTAGTATGGCGTAGCGATCGTATGTGTTCTGTTGAATCACAAGCACAAGTATGTTAAAGTTGGCTTGTCATCTTTGTAGACATTGTATTACGAGGGTTCGTCCATCCAAACTTTGTATAGTCAAAGTTCTAACCATAGATAGGTCTCTCCATAGAGGAAAACAATTGACATCAGCTTCCAGTAGATTAGTGGTTCCGTCAAATACACTACTTTTCTAAATAGAAGCAATCGCCTTCGGATCTCCTTGCACCCCTTTTCACATCCGCCATTTTGGTTCATGTTCCTTTTAATACACATTACACACTCAACCTGACCTTTCAGTACCTTTCAAGGTATATTTCAACATTTCCAACACCTACAAAACCATTAAACTATTTTTATTATTATTGTTTTGATTTTTTACAGAACTCTTTTTTTATAAATTTATAAATCAATTTTTTTACTAGGTTTTGTAATATAATCACATTTTATTTTATTATTATATGATAAAGGTAATTTAATAATATTAATTAAAGACTAGCCTGGACCGAATTCAGGCTACTGTTAGTATGTTCCTTAGAAATGTTAATAGGTAATTTAATTTATAGTAAGTACGAGTAGGTATATGAACAATATTTCGTCTGGGAAAAGAATGAGGGGTTAACAAGGTAGATTAAGATCTCAGACTAATTAAATTACAACAGAGGTAGAGCATTTCAGTTTTCCGTTCAACCACCTAAACACTTGTTTTTGGTGTACCTACATAAGTTGCCAGTTTGTAGGCGAACCGCGTTCACATCCGCCATTTTAGGTCACGTTCGATTCCTAGCTAAAACACGGCTTAAACTGATATTGCGTACCTACTCGAAGGCACGGCTCATAGAGTTATGAAGTATGTGAGATTCCCTCATTTGATTTATTTATAATACATAAAGGTACACTAGACAAAGTAAAGAATAAATTTGTAGACAGTATTTATTTTTTATTTAAATTAGGTCATTGCAAAAAAAAACGTATCACATTTTTATATCATTACAAGTAGATGTTGTTTCCGAAGCAAACTATAGTATTTAAAGATGTAATGAATTTTTTTCTTATTGTATATATTTTTGAAGTCGGAGGGGAGTTCGACAGGGGACAGATAAAAACAGGATAAGAACGTTGAGTGCATAGGTTTCATAACTTAAAAGTGGATAGTATTTAAAATAATTTGTTTTATAAATTTATCATTAAAATGTTACATAGGTATATTTTTCAAATGACGAACGCAGAGTGCCGAGAACGCTGGCAGCTTAAAAGTTGTTTCAAGTCAAAAATAGCTTCCCCAATTTCGACCAAATCCCACCAACACAATTAGACTTCATTTATTAAATCGCATTTAAACTAGCGACGCCTTCTAGTTCACTTATTCTAAAGAGAAGATATAAACGTATCAATATGTCGAGAGAGGTAAAATAGCGCTGAATTCGTGAACGTTTAAAAATAATGGCTAAACGGCTCGTAAATTACGACATAAGTTTTTGCCAAAGCCAGTTAGGGTCTATTCGTGAAAAACCTCTTTATGCTGATATAGTTTTGAATAAGCTCAACTCGTAATACCAACAAACAATAGGCATATAATGTTTCATTGTGTCACTTATATGTATTGATGGATTGATGCAGAGGCATATAGGTACATACCGTATGGGTTAATGGCAGTGAATCGATCGTTAATGCTAATTCGATTTAGTGTTGAGCGTTGATTTTCGTAATCGATTCGAATAAATTCGAAATCTTTAGTAGCACTTGGGCTCCATATTGGCAGTTGGCAAAATGCTACCAAGAAAGTTACCAGCGTTTTGGAAACTATCTACTGTTTTAAGAAGCCGCATGAAACTCACCAGTTTGCTTTTTTAACACGCTTTTATTCTTAAATATTATTTTTAAACATTAATATGGTAATTAGCGCAAACAATCGTGCAATAAAAAGCATTTAATAGGGTACCTATTTGACTAATATTGAAAATATTGATTGACTTTATACGACAGCAAAATGTATAAACAAAATTATATTCGGTTGAAGAATATGGAACATATAAGCTGTTAATATTACGTCTCTGTCTCTTTCTTGCAGAACGAAATTTATCATTATTTTAAATGGCCTGATGTCACAAGCTAGTACACCGTGCGGTATTGCTCTCTCTTTCCAACAGGACATTTTGAACATTCATAATTTCGTTATTAATGGTTAACTTTTAAATTATTTCACTGTTTCTTTCATATAAAACAATATAAAAAGTTCTTACATATAAAATAATTTACAAAAAAAAAAAAACAGTTAATTACCCTATTGTAATTTGCGAGCTATTTAAAAATTTACTTTTCGTTTAAATAAAAATGCGTAAAAGAACGTACTGACTGAGATGGTTAGTAGAATAAGAAAGTTGAAATGTCAATTGGTAGGGCCAGATGGCTCGCAGAGTTGATAACCGTTGGGAAAGAAAGATTCTACGACCACGAACTCGACGTCGTAGCTGGGACGACCCCCCACTAGATGAGCTGACGACTTGAATAAAATAAATTGTCATAGTATCTTGATAATATTAGACGAAAGAAATAGAAAATAGTATATATAATAAACATACTGCAATTGACGCGTAAAAATTTATTTTATCACTCAAATAAAATATTAATCCGGCCAGGTTTTTGCAACAAGGCTATATAGCAGACGTAAAAAGTAATAAACGAAGGCCATCTGGTGCGCGCAATTAAATTAAATCGGCAATCAGTGCTTGATGAATCATTCATAACTTGTATTGAACCATTTCTTTTAAGCAAGTTATTGTTATAACCAGTTACCTATTACCCGCTAAACTGTCTAGCTAAGTCGTATGATGCTAACGTAAACTAAATGAGTATTTGTGCGGAAGTATTTTCTTTACTATCGTTGAGCTTTAGATATCATTTAAAAAATATAAGATACAGTGATGAGACAGTACATATGCCACTATCATTGTTTTCATCAGATACTTACTTTGTAAAATTAAATGTAATTTTGGAATGTTTATTTTCTTTCAAAGTACGACTTTTACATGTGGGTCACACAAACTCTACTTCAAAGCATCTATTTCAAAACATCAACTGGTGTATATTTTTTGGCTCGTATTTCTGTTGTCCCCATGCGGTATCTCTATGAACATCCATGCGTTGAGCGTATAAATTTACAATACGATATGAAATCAGAAAGGAAATTTAAAAAGATTGAAAATATTTCTGACATATAATAGTAATAGTATATGGGACATCCCACACAGCGCCATCTAGTCCCAAAGTAAGCAAGTATTATGCTTGTATTATGGGTGCTAGACAACTGATATACATACTTAAATATTCTATTTTTTATGATATATACGTATATAATAATTACGCCCAGACTCGGAACAAATAGACATGTTCAATGTTCATGCACAAAAATATTTGTCCCTGGCGGGGATCGAACCCGTGACCCTTGGCTCCGCAGTTAGGGTTTCTAACCATTCGGCTAACCGGTCAGTCCGATTGTATTGTATTATTATTTTAACTATTATTTTTGTAAAACGATTGCACTGGATGTAATCATTATGTTTATTTTTATTTCTAAAAAATACTATATCCAAAAATTTTATATTATTGTGTTTAGCATGGAAAAATCATGGCATTGTTTTTTTTTCGTTTTTTATAAATTTCAGGAAAACGCAAAAAATCTTTTCAAACCGGTAGGCCCGGTTTTAAAATAACACATTTTGATCGAGTCTACGATTCTTACTTAATTTTTACTAACCATGAAAATATCGATATTTCAGCTTCAAAAACTAAGAACATTAAGGGGAAACTTTATTTTTTGAATGTTTTGAAGTATACCGCATGTTCCGTTGAACGTAATATTAACTTATAGGCGTGTAGAGCTTACCGAGAGAAACATGTTAAAAGTTTAATATTTTTCATTTTTTTTTAACTTTTTGTTTAGTTCGGTAAACTCTACACACTCTATAAGTTTGGGCTACGTTCAGTCGAACATCAGGTGTAACAAACGATAGCTCATACGACCCAAATAATAAAACTTTTTTAAGAGGCCCCCCCAACTCAACTCGTTTAGTATCTTCTATTGTTGAAATATAGACGCGTCCCCAAGTCTAAACGTTATGTCTAATTTCAAATATATAACGTTGTGTGCTCGTTGTATAAATTTCTAGACAAAACGCCTAGCAGCACGATAGAGTTCTGTTTTTTTCTTTTTGGGGTACGGAGCCCTAAAAATATCTAAGGTACATATTTTTCATAAAATATTTTTTAGTTGTTTAGTTACAATCAATTGTTCGTGAGCCAACTAGAAATTGGTCATAAATGTTTTATAAAAGGTGCTCATAGATTCTATTGTTTTTTTATTTTATTGACGGATATAAGTGATTTTACGTGGTCAATGTAGTTAAATAATTGTTTTAAAGTTGAATTTACCTATCCAAAGCTTCTGAAATATAATTTAACTTTAGGGAGGAAGAGTCCGCGACAAGATTTCCTATTAATTAATATAATATTCTCATATTCTTGGACTTTTAAGATGCGTAAATAGTGAGATAACGGATAGTGGTGAAGTTTATAATAGTTTTGATATTTTATTAATTTGTTATTGTGTAAATTTATTTTAATTTAATCATGTTTCAGATGATGCGGACGTCGGCGTTGATACTGGCGTGCGCTTGGGTGTCACACGGCTCTCAGCTCCTGCCCTCCTGTGAGAAAGCCATCTACTGCAATAGTGACATATTACACGAGATTCAGCTCGCTCACTTCTTCGATGATTCGAAAACTTTCGTGGACATGCGTATGCGATACGACGAGGCCACCACGTTGCAGAATTTCAAAGAGCTTCAAGAGCAAACCGGCGGCAAACCCACCAGAGATGACTTAAAAGTATTCCTTGATGAACATTTCGAGAAATTCGCCGAATTAGAAAAGTGGACCCCCACCGATTTCAACTCGGAACCAAAATTTCTCGAACGCGTACTCGACCCCGAGCTGAAACAGTTTGGCAAAGACGTCCACGCGATATGGCCTAGTCTGGGGCGCAAGGTGAAGCCAGAGGTACTGGAACAGCCAGAGCGCTACAGCCTCATTCCACTCACACATGGCTTCATAATCCCCGGCGGTCGTTTTACCGAAATCTACTACTGGGACACATTCTGGATCATCGAAGGCTTGCTTGTTAGCGACATGTCCGACACGGCACGCGGCGTGATCGAAAATCTGATCGAACTGCTCAATAAACTCGGACTTGTACCTAACGGTAGCCGCTGGTATTACCAGCAGCGTAGCCAACCGCCACTGCTCACCGCTATGGTCGACCTCTACGTACGGAAGACAAAAGACTTAGATTTCCTCAAAGCGAATATCGGCTACCTCGAGAAGGAGCTTGAGTTCTGGCTAGATTCGCAGACTGTCAGTGTTGAGAAGAATGACGAGACGTACACGATGCTGCGGTACAGAGCTGTCAGTGAGGGACCACGCCCTGAATCATACCGCGAGGACTACGAGAACGCACAACGATATCAGACACCCGAGCGTCGGCAAGAATTTTATATAGACCTGAAAAGCGCCGCTGAGAGCGGCTGGGACTTTTCCTCGCGTTGGTTCATTGACGATGTTGGCGGTAACTCTGGCAACATCACCGACTTACACACGAGTTATATCTTGCCAGTTGATTTGAATGCAATGTTCGCTAATGCACTGCAAACGGTGGCGAATTTCCACTCTCTACTGGGCAATCCGCGCGCCGGTGCGCAGTGGGCGTATATCGCAAAACAATGGCGCTATGCTATCGAGAAAGTGATGTGGAACGAGAAGGACGGCATCTGGTACGACTACGATATATTGAACAACAAGCCGCGCCCTTACTTCTTCCCAACGAATTTTTCGCCGCTGTGGTTGGGTGTGGTAGACGAGCCGCAAGCGTCGCTGCACGGGCTTCGGGTGTATAATTACGCGAAGAATTCGACCGCTCCCAGATTTCCTGGAGGCATTCCTTCCTCTCTGGATCGCACCGGGGAGCAATGGGACTTCCCTAATGCTTGGCCGCCGCTCGTTGGCATGTTCGTGAACGCGATGCAAGCGATCAATCTGCCAGAAGCGCGCCAAATGGCGTTGGACGTGGCACAGACTTGGGTGCGCGCCAACAGGATCGGTTTCACTGCTACCAAACAGATGTTCGAAAAATACGACGCGGAGATTGCTGGTCAGGTTGGCGGCGGCGGGGAATACACCGTACAAGAGGGTTTCGGGTGGAGTAACGGTGTCGTACTAGAGTTTCTCTACAAATACGGCCAAAGAATGACGGCCAGCGATTCAGCTGAGTCCAACGAGTCGAGCTCTTCTAATGATTCCGACGACTCAGTCGCATCGGTTTGATCGATTTCGGCGAATTTTCCGACACGACTGCCGGCTGCCGCTTACTATATTAACAAAACGTTCTTTCTCTTCAGTACCAAAACTTTAGACGACGCGTTAGCCTTGAAATACAGCTAAAATCATGCCGCGATTATGTGTAAATCGAGTATATATAGATAAATATTATATATCTATACACCAGAATACTTATAGGGCATCATATTACAAATATATTTGTGAGAAACAAAAATTGAATAGGTCACTGCAACAGTTTGTGAATGTCATGTAGGGATACCTTCTGTATATAAACAAATCAATTCCCTCTGTAGAAGTTTAATTGGATATAAAAGTTTTTTTATGTTTAAAGTTGGATGAAGTTTTGTCCATATAGTACTAAGAATGTAGATTTTATAAAAAGAGAACATAATGTCTTCTGCTATCATCAATATTTTTTTATAATTTCTAAACTGTGGTAATGTTTTTAAAAAGGTGTTTCTATGAATGTTCTATATGTATCAATGGTAGGTACTATAGGAACAACAAAAACAGGATTATGAACTAATCAAACACTGAAAATACCAATAAAGAAATCACCGTTTCAAATTAGATCATGGCATTCACACTTTCCATTCTTTTAATAGACAAGATTTATTTATTTAGTACATTTACAATACAAGGGAAAACATTATATACTTATGGTTTATATTTTAAGTGTATAAACATTTCTAGTTATAAGAACAATACGAGTTGTGATAGAAATTAATGATAGGCTTGGCCTAATAGTTTGTTACCGGCATGTACTTAACGTCGCAAGCTGCTTACCTTTTGTGATATTATTTTTACAGTAGTTTAATGAGTGCCATCGTATAACGTACAGTTTACAGAGCATTCTGTAATACAATAGCGGTGTATAATCTATACTAATATTATAAAGCTGAAGAGTTTGTTTGTTTGTTTGTTTGTTTGTTTGTTTGTTTGAACGCGCAAATCTCAGGAACTACTGGTTCAAATTGAAAAATTTTTTTTTTTTGGATAGTACATTTATCAAGGAAGGCTATAGGCTATACTACATCACGCTACGACCAATAGGAGTGGAGCGTCAATGAAAAATGTTGCAAAAACGGGAAAAATTATTCCTTTTGAGAGCTTCCGTCGCGCGCGCTGCGTAAACGGTTGATGTTAACCAAAAATCATGTATTACGGAATTGTTCCCCTTTAAAAGTTCTAACCAAAAGTCCGCGACAGCATATGGGTATCTTTTAAGGTTAACTTACTATAACCTTTTTTATGATAATCAAATTTGTTCTAACATTATGTACTATTTGAGAAGATGTTTTTTAAACGTAAATAATAATCCTTATCAAATTAAATACGTTAGTCGTCTTAAGCATTTCATGCATATTATAATTGCCCTTTACACTACACAATTTAAATTAATATCTTAGCAGTTTTTATCGAAATATGAAAACTATAGCGGGAGAAAATAAATTCGCTGTCTGCCTCTGTTCGTTAACTTTTTACTTCCAAACCACGCAATAGACTTTGATACGGTTTTCAGTATTATCTTATTTTCTTATTATCTTATATATTTCTTATTATCTTATATAATCTATATAATAGAAATACTTATTATAAAGCTGAAGAGTTTGTTTGTTTGTTTGTTTGAATGCTAATCTCTGAAACTACCAGTCGGATTTGAAATTTTTTTTTTGCCTTTGATAGCCTGAATCTAGCGGAGGGTTATAGGCTATATATATGAAAACGAACTGTCTGTCTATTTGAGCAAATAGGTTTCGGCAAAAACAGCTTAACCGATTTTGAAGCAACTTTACACATATGGAAAGGATGTAGTCAAAAGTGACATACATAACTTTTTGTATGTCTGTCTGTACGTCCATCTGTCTAAACCAATTTTAATGAAACATCACAAGTATGAAAAGAAGGTCGTCAAAACTAACAAATGTTAGGTACTTTTTGTCCGTCTGTCTGTCTGTACGTGTATCTGTCTATTTGAGCTAATCTCCAAAACGGCTAAACAGATTTTAAGGAAACTTTGCAGACGGGAAAGAAGGTTGTCAAGAGATTTGACATTAGCTACTTTTTGTCCATCTGTTTGTCTGTATGTCTATGTGTCTATTCAATTCAATTTTATCTATTCGAGCTAATTTCCACTACGGCTGAACAGATTTTAATGAAACTTTGCAGACGTGAAAGAAGATTGTCAAGAGTGTCATAAGCAACTTTTTGTGTTTGTTTGTCTGTCTATCTGTCTGTCGTTTGTCCACACTGATCTATCAACTACTACAGCCAAAACTACTAAGTCTAGGAAGCTTAAATTTAGAACATAGGTTTATTTTATAACGTGACGTGACGTGAGCATTAAATTAAGAAAGGCTTTTTTAGAAATTCCAAACTTAAGGATGGGGATGGAGGGACTCACATAATGACGTGTTTCAGGGTTTTTAGATTTCCACATTTTAAGGGTGGGAAACGGGAGATGAAAAATTGTATCGGTTTTTTTAAAGGGTGGAAGGGGAATGAAGATTGAAAGTTTGAATGGGTGTAACCAAAATTGGTTCCAGCAAAAAGTACGTATAAACCATCTCGAACGTTAATAGAACCTATATCAGGAATTTGTAGTCTACGCAAGCGAAGCTGCGGGCGGTCGCTAGTAATAAATAAAATCCTAACGTATTTCTAATCCTACCCAGAGGTGATAATTGTTTTCTCGAAATTTCAACCATCTGTTTCGAAATTACTATTACCTGCATAATTTACGAGCATTTGACGTGATCTCTGTAAGATGACAGGACGAGTACGTAGTCGCAATCGCGGTTGTAACAGGCACAATAATCAAGGTAAAATGAGCCGGTGTTGACACAAATTTCATTTTATCTTTTAAAATTGTCAGTCGATACTCATATCACCGGTGTCAATATAGTCTCCAAATAAAAATGAAGAGTGTATTTTATTATTACAAACACAATTACAAGTACCTACTTAAGTACAACCGTATCATGATGTAGTCAGTATTACTTTAATATCCTATTATTTATCAATGATCTTTGTTTATATGTTCCTCTACTTTTAGAGAATGAAAGATTTTAAATATTTCTTATAGATACCAGTTAATTGAACAATTTATTTCATAGTAAAGTTATGTGAGATTTATAACATAAAATAATTTATAACATAAAGTAATTTAAAACATAACAATGGTTACATAATATAAATAAATTGTTGCTCAATGTTTGAGTTTATATTAAAAAAGTTTATAAAATAAAAAGGCTGTACATTGATGTTGTATTTTTATTCTCTGATAACACAATCTACTGGCGGCCTTATAGGCTGTCAAGCCAAGCAGGGCAACCGCCCGGGGCCTCGCTCTTGCAGGGGCCTCGCGTCTTCGCGCGCTTAATATTTTTTTCGGTGTATAGGTACATGAAGGAAAAAATGACATTATTTCGGTGCTAAAATATATATAAGAGAAAAATTTTACTGAAGTGTACCCCACTATCGAAGTAGGTAGTCCTGAGAATTAACGCCATGACATCTGTAACAGTTGCAAAATTTAAACATACCTGCCTGAGGAATTCTATAACACAAGATCGGCTTTCAACTCTCGCAATTCTTTGGATTGAAAATGATGTAGGTATAACTCATTTTTTAAATTATTGTAATTTAACTGATGAGTTCAGTCGTAGAAAAAGCCGCAAACATAATTTCTGAACATCGATAATGTCTATATTTCTGAATCGCTAATTAAATTACATTTGTGGTTTTTTTACATCTCTTTTATATATAACTTTTTAAGGAACTCATGTATATCCCTTTAGTATACTTCATTAACAATTTGTCGTCTTTGTGGTTGTTAACTTTTGTAAGTTTCGAATATTCAATTGGGCCGTCCCTGACACAATCACACTCACTTGCTCAAAAAACCGGAACTTGTTTAAAAGAAATTAATAAACACGTTTATTGTAAAAAACATATCGAATAGTCCAAAAATACCAAAAATTTCCTTACTCCAGACGAAATAATTACCTATAAAATAATTATAATGATTCATAATAATATTTGAAAGCACTAAGAAAATGAATGTTAAGCGAAAAATAATAAAATAAATATATTAAAAATGCGATTCCATTAGTTTAGAACAAAACTCACTTATTATGCGACCAAATATTATAGGAATACAAAACGTACGAGCCTAGTCATAATTATCATAATTAAGTGCATTTGATAATTGGTCGGTTATTATATCTCAACCGTTATTGATAATTTTAAACAAACGATATTAATTATTCTAAATTGGCTCTTTATAATAAAAAACACAGAATGAAATACAAATAAGGCCTAATTTTCCTTGCCGAAAATACCTACATAATGCTATCTTTTTTTCTTGCGTTTGATGTGCGTTTTCTGCATTTGTGAATTGAACACTTCGGCATTGTGCTACATCAGATTAGGTCGGGCGGGGAAACACCACTTCGCAAATTGAGTGCCATCGAGCGTGATATGGCACTCATTTTTTCTGGACGTTTTTACGTATCGGACTGCACATCTTGCTAGAGTAGTAGCAAGATAAGTCTGCGCGCGGTCGAAATCGGAACTAATCGGGAGCCACCATATTGTTGTTTATGTCAGGTGTTCAAGTAGGTGTATTGTGTTCCGTGTTTTTATTCATTTTCGAAGTAAATAATAGCAATCATCATGCCAAAAGTGATTAGAAGTGCTGGCAGGGATGTTAACTTAAAGGTGAAACGTGCTTGTGAAGAAGAACGAGACAATAATGGGCCTGTGGTACCATTTTCCAAAGTAAGAGCCCGCGTCGCTTATTTAACAGGTAATTTTAGGGTTGCCATAACATTGAAATTACCCACATTCGATTATTAAGAATAATAAATATTTGTGATAAAATGTAGGAATGTATATAATTTATTGTCTTTGTCTTAGGTGTATCAGAACGCACGGTCACCAAAATAACTCAAGAGGGTAATGTGGCAGCAGCTTCATCTTCAAAAATTGTGAGCCCGAGCAAAAACAGGAATCGAAAGAAAAAAATTGCTGAATTAGACGACTTTGATAAGTGCGCTATAAGGCATATAATACATTCCTTTTACATCGTGAAGAAGGAGATTCCTACTATAAATAAACTTTGGTTGCAATTGAAAGCAGATATTGATTTCAAATATGGTAGAACATCGTTGAGGTCTATTTTAGAGACTATGGGCTTTAAATACAAAAAGTGTCAGTCTAAACGAAAAGTTCTAATAGAACGCAGTGATATTGCAGCTTGGAGAGCAAAATATATTCTAAGGTTACGTAAGAATCGCCAGGAAGAAAAACGACCTGTCACTTATGTTGACGAAACGTATATTCACGCTTCCTACCACCTCCAAAACTGTTGGCAATCGAAGGATGAGCCTGGTGTTCTTGCTACTGATAGCGCCGGTGCAAGGTGGATTATAGCCCATGCTGGAAGTAAAACTGGATTTGTTGAAAACGGATTACTCCTGTTTAAATCCAAGTCGAAATCAAGTGACTATCACGACGACATGAACTCTGCAAACTTTATGCGATGGACGAAAGATAAAATTGTGCCGAACCTACCATCGACTTGCATTGTTGTGATGGATAATGCGTCTTACCACTGCACGCAAATTGACAAGGCCCCTACAATGGGTAACAAAAAAGCAGACCTAAAAGACTGGCTTATAAAAAATGGCATTGAAGTCGATGATTGTTGGACAAAAGCGCAATTATACGACTTAGTCAAAAGGCACAAAGGAGACCAACAGTATGAAGTAGAACAATTGTTGAATGAACATGGACATGAGGTACTGCGTTTACCGCCGTATCACTGCGATCTGAACCCTATTGAAAAAATTTGGGCGATTGTGAAGAGGCGCATTGCAGAGAAAAATATTGACCAAGCTCCTGGCGAAATAGCGTCATTAACTGAAGCAGCTTTCAGTACAGTCTCAACGGAAGAATGGATAAATGTATGTTTGCATGTAGAGAAAATAGAAGACAAGTATTATCAATCAGATATGCTGCTGAATATGGAAATGGACGAACTGATAATGTTACTGGCGATACGTCCGACTCTTCTGACGAAGATTCTAGCACGGATGAAAATTTAGATGTTGAAATTGAAGGCGTAAACCCACTGCAGGACCACTGTTATACCAAATTTAAGAGTACTACACGATATTCAATAAAAGACTTACAAGGTTCTCATGGAGTTTTATTTTGCATTTCTTATATAAAGTTTTTATTTCGCTACTTCCAAATTATTTAATAACCTAGTTTTAGCATTAACCTTTTAACTAGTCATCAATCATTTCAATCAGTTGTCTCTGTTAATTAAATGGGTTGTGACTTTCAATTTCACCAAATATGGTCAATGAATAGCGAATACGTTAAATCGGTATACCATTTGACACTATATAATAATAACATAATTGGCCATGGTTCGAATACGGGCGTGTACCAATGAGTTTTTCTGACTTAAGTACACAATATCACTGACACCGTGCTTCGGAGGGCACGTTAAGCAGTCGGTCCCGGATGTTGTCAATAGATGGCGGTCGTTACAGTTCCCAACCCGCAGTGGAGCAGCGTGGTGGACTTAAGCTCCAAGCCCCCCTCCTCACCCTGGGGGAGGCCTAAGCCCCTGCAGTGGGGTAAAAATGGGCTGATGATGATGAATAATAATATTCAATAATGATACTTGCGACATCCCACACTGCACTATCTAGTCTCAAACTATGCAAAGCTTGTATTATGGGTGCCAGACTACTGATACACATACTTAAATATTGTTTATAATATATAGATATATATTAAGTATATGTTATATGTATTATATTAACACGTCATTTTTCTTTATACCTGCACCTTTAGGCATATCGTTCAACCAAAATATCAATTCTTCTCTCGGCTGGAAGAAATCTCTCACTGGGATAAGCCCGCCTTTGAATGTAATATATTTTTACGTTTATTCTATTGTTTTGTCTTCGTATAATACAGAATCAATATACGTACCTCCATCTTTTGGTTTGAATAACAAAAAATATTTTTTTTATTAAATAAGGAAAAAAGTTCACATATCCTAGCAACATTAAGTACGCCATCGGTCGCGCGCAGACTTATCTTGCTACTACTCTAATCTTATATCGATGGCGATGACACATAAATTCAAATAAAAAATGTTAGCACTTTGGTCATAGAGAAGCACTTGTATCAACTTGTATACATAATAAAGTAGGTACCTATAAAAAAGTTGCCTTACCAGAGTTACCAGTGCGCTTTATAAACTGACCACATTGAGGAATAATCAGAAAATCACATGTAATCTATGTCAAGAAATGTTCATTATTATTAAATATATATTACCTACGTAAACATACCTACGTAATTTTGAAATGGTGAATCTTATATCGATGCTGTTAAACTAGTATTTAGGTCGGTGGTCGTATACGGTCTCGTCAATCATCATTTTGAAAAATTTATAACTTAGAAGCACTTCAAAAGTGATATCGACCCATGTGAAATATATATGTTAGTTTTTTTCGCATTTTGTTTTGAGCACAAAAAGGTAACGTGGGTGGCATAGTTTAGCGTCAGCCAGCAGTAGCGATATTTCAGATTTTAATCATATTATTGTCACGTGAGTAAAGTCAGCCGTCCGTGCGTCCGGCTCATATGAGCTTGTCCGGCTTTTTTAGACCAGCCACTGACGATCACTTCATCTAAATAACTTCCAAATGACATGATGAAAATATCACATCCATATCACCCTCAGTTGTGCGCATAGTCTGTGGTTGTACGCATGCAATGAGGGTGGCAAATGAGCAATAAGAATGAGGTTCAATATTTTCATAACACCATTTGAAAGTCGTGCAATTATATTGACCGTCAGTGGTAAGACCATAAAGGTATACTTATATACTAGCGTAAGAGAGGAACACAGTGTGCGAATAATAGACAATACAGTATTGGTGCGAATGACATCCAGCTCTTTGCGGAAATCCTACATGCGAGAAAGAAACGCAACAAAATCTGTCGTAAAACCTTTTTGAACACATTTAGTTTCCATTAGCGACTTGCCAAAATAAGGTCTAGTTTTTGTTTCCTATTTTGTGCTTTAATCGCTCTGAACTACATAAATTAAATCTTGTGAATTGCAATGGTGTCGTGTTCTGTTTTAGATTGCACTGTAACATATGATAATAATCCAAATACAGAGAGATTTCACATGTAAGTACTGCCAATAACATACTGTTATTTTAATGCTTATTTTTATAAAAAGCAATCCTAAATTTACTTGGTAATACATGAATAGTATTCGGTAAATACCCTATTTTATAAATGATTTGTTATTTTAAACAATTATGTGTAAGATACAAAAATATTGTGTAAAATTACAATCAAACAACTTAGCATAGGGATTGCACAAAATCTATCGATATGTCGATATTTTCAAATATAAATATTTTGTATATATAATATAACCTAATTGCACCTGTTCCACTGTAAAGATGGCGTTAACGGTTTTTAAACATATTGAGAGGTTTATTTAGCCTGGCAGCAGATTGTAAGAGAAAGTATGACATATATACATATATACTACACATAGGATATATATAAATACCAGAATTGCTCATATGAAAATATAAGATATATACACAAATAATTTTAATCGTTATATATTTATGATTTAAAGTCTGGCGTTCTATCTGCTCTCTAATTAAGAACGTCGTAAATAACTTTGAATGACGAAGTTACTGTATACAATAATTTAACCTCATTTTCCTCCAAGAAACTGCGGTGTTAAAAAATACTTCCTGATAATGATGACTGTTTCATAATATCCAGGTTTCCTGTAAACGTGGTTAGCAGAGAACAATAGATAAGAATGTTAAATAGAACAGGTGGGACGCCTCGAAATCATTCTTTGGTTTGCAACAGATATTTTAAGGAAAACTGTTTTGTGCAACTGAATCACCGACGACTTTCGAAGAAAGGATCTATACCTACTGAATTTGTGCCGGTTTGGGTTTCTTTCTTTTTCATATGTGCTTACATAGTATGTTAAGTAGTATACTAACACCGCAATAAATACTTAATATCTAAAGTCATAGCATTTATGCCAACTGTAATTTCTGTACAGGTCAATCTGAGGCCCAAGCGATCGGTGTCTGCGTACGTTTACTGGGATATATCACCAGAACCTTCAACTTAAAAGCCTAAACCTTTATTTCAGCACTAATGTAAGACGGATTTGAAGCAAAAAGTCCATCACATGAAAATATCAATTTTAGACAAATTATGTCACTTTGTCTTTTACAAAAACTTGTTCCTTTATAATCAAATAAAACTTAACTACCTATTACATAAAGAAACAAAAGATTTTCTAGACTTGGAAGAAATATAGGAATTTCATCCAAGGCATAATTTGTGATGCAGTGAAACGACGCGACATTCCATCGAGTAGGCAATGTGACGTCACGGGCAGTAAGAGGCCACCAGTCAAACCGCACGAAAATACATAAATTTCAATAATTTATTTCTCAGTCACTTATTGACGAATTTAAAAAAAACTTTCATTGTTTTATTAGTTTTGGTTCATCTTTCAATTCTATCGAGTTAAATATGATATTCGTACTAAAACTTATCCATTGTAAATGTTTTTGTTTTGTACATTTTCATTTTTTTGTTTACAAAGAGTGCTAAAAAAATTGTTGTTATGCGTTGCAACATGACGTATTGTTATTAAAAATAAAAATGGTTTATTTGTATTGTTTTATTTATCACTTGGCTTGTGTTCAACTAAATATTAAAAACTCCATAATGATGTTAACGCTTTCTTTACTTCTTTTTGCAAATTTTTTATTATCAACAAATAAGAAATGTTTGTTGGTGTAAAGGAAATGGCATTTGAATTAATTGATTGATGATTTGTCATTTTAAAAAACTAAAAGTAACTCAAACTAAAATTTAGTAGTATAGCAGATTCAAAATTATAAATAGGATTGCCGATTTCGACTTATGATAACGCGGTTATTTCTACGACACATTATCATGAAAGTACTACGTGCTATCGATAATATAAAAAACATCCATGCACATCACTAAAACTGGCTCAAACACATGAATTCCGCACACATACTTATTTCCGTTTCGGTCATGCGATGTTTAGATGTCAGTTGGTCTCCTACGCTAGTTTATGTATGTCTATGGGTAAGATCCACGTAAGACCTCAGACAGCTCACAGCTCAGCTCAGACATGTCTCAGACTTTAGACTTTGCGTGAGATGTACATAGGGTGCGTCACTGCCTTTTTCTCTCGTCAGGTGGCGCATGAGCGATGGCACTCAATGAACTGTCAGTTTCATAGAAAAATATTTTTTTATAAACTTAAACCTTTGTATTTGGGATAATGTCACAGTGTGCAGCTTTAAAATGTCATTAACGAAGAGTTCATCGTTTTCCAATAGACAAGAAACGTCGTAATTATTCGGAAAAGGCTTAGAAAAGGAAAAAAAAATGAAATCAATAGCCTTGTTGAGTCTATGTTCTGAACGTACTGAACATTTTTTTTTTCAAAAGATGAGAGATATTTGTCATCATCTAAACAATTTCCTTCTATAACACCGAAGTTATAATTGTGGTCTTATTACGCTAATCTATAACAAACAAACACAAAATAATAAAAATTACGACAATACGTACGTAAAAAAGTTGAAAAAAATTTCAAGAGGCTTATTGCAAACTCTTGCTTAGCTCTCTATCAAACAGCCTTTTTTTTCTTTTCAATGATGTTTTCCGCTTACGTAACTTTGATCAGCATGGTCTAGGACCAATTATCATAATAGACAGAGTCTTAATACGTTGCTGCTTTTGTATCAGTATATCAACGCGTAATCGTGTATCTTTGTCCATCCCACGGAGTCTAGCTACGAGTAAAAGAAATAGTTGATGCACGTTTGGGAACGTTGGACAGTCAGTTTGAATCGTGTCAATTCTCGACTGACTAGTCGGTCAAAACATTACGGTGAAGTATAGCATTTTATTAAATTTTATAACAAAATCTCATTGTTTTAGCTAAAGGTATTTAAATTTTGAATGAATGTCGTTTTCAGCTGTGTCTTGTTCGTCAAGAACAACAAAAGGAGAATTAAAAGACCCGGAATTGTCATTTCACATGTAACTATTTGGCATCATTTTTAATCAGTTCTAAAATGTATTATTCGTATGAGATAATGATTAAAATCAAATGTAATCCCATTAAATACTGTAAAATTAAATCATATAATACAAACACTTACAAAAAATGGACGTGCCTAAAAACAAATGTAGATTTTGTCATAATTGGTCTGAGAGCATGGACATACATATACTGGTGATTAAAAAAAAAGTGTGAAAAGGAAGTAACCGGGTGCCATGGGTCAAATGAGGGGTCAAAGCATTACCTATAACTCATCCCTAGTTCATCATTCATCAACAGTCATAGAGGATAATAGAATAGGCAAACCAGTTCGAATGCGCCCTACGGAAATGCGCGTAAATAAATGGCTCATTTTTATTTTTTTAAAACTTTTTTTTGCTATTTCGTTTCTTCATCGATTGTTCATGATTGTTCGATTCAATTTATTGTTTGTTCGTTCTTCATTTTTTTTAAACAATATTTAAAAGGTCTTTCTAAATCGGCACTCAAAATTTTTTTTTGAGATATATTACTTTGAATAATGGTCATGGGTATGGTTATTTTTTCCCATAAGTCAATTAAGGTGAAAGCGGAATTTGGTCGCGAAATGTACATACATACATTGTGTTTGTACATCAAGCCGATAATAAAACATAAGTGTCGATATAAGTTCCCCTTTGGGGACCGACTCGTCATATACCTGCCTATACCCGTTAAATGTTTTCTTTGTTGTTTTAATTTTCTGTTAGGAATACCTAGGCAATATTTTATTGCGAAAATTTTAAAATTTTTAAATATTGTCTTTTTTGTCTTGTACAAAAAATTGAAAAACGAGCAAACAATGGATTTGATCGAACAATCAAGAACAAATGAATTAGAAAATAAAATGAAAAAAATTTTTTTTGTTTGCCATTTGCCATTGCCAAATTTTTTTACATATTTTTTATAAAAAATTTACGGACGAACAAACAATGAATTTGATTGAACAATCGAGAACAAACGACGAACAAACGAATTAGCAAATAATAAATTAATTCATTTAAAAAAATGTTGGCTGCCAATTTAAGAGAGACTAAATAAAATTAAATGCGGGTCTTTTCTTCTTCTTCTTCTTAGTTATAGGCGTTTTCTGCCCATAGCAATTTCGCCAGAGTCGAGTTTGTTACTTTGATACTTTCAGTTTATTAAATTTAAATTTTGTGCAGGTTTGTGATTAATGTTTGACGCCGGCGTCGCGTTCAATTTGAAAAATATAATACCCGTTCAGCGTAACAAAAAATAAAGCAACGAAATAGTCAGTATAAATTGAACAAAAAATTATTATCATTTAAATTCATTAATATAAAAAGAAATAAATAAATGTATAATATGTAAACAAATAAGTAAAGGATAACAATGATAATTTATAGAAAGTAATTTCCAATTTTATTTTGTTTTGGAATATGAATAAGGAACTTACATTTAGGACAGACTTAGAGGAGTAGGAAAGAAGGGTAGGAATGCTAGTAGGAAAAGGAATATCAATTTCTAGGAGATTTTTTAGAAAGGAGCGACGGTCGTATAAGGGACAAGACAAAAATATGTGGTTCAAGTCTCCATCATCCAAACCGCATTCACAAACCGAAGAGTCCCTAATTCGAAGCTTCGCTAGGTGCATAGGTGGGCAACAATGGCCCAGTCGCATTCTACATAAAATAGAGGTGGAGTATTTGCTAAACCTTAATTTGAAGAACCAAGGCTTAGCAGGAATATTAGGTTGGACTTGGGAATAGTGATAACTCTTATATCGCCTGGACTCTAACCAGTGGCGCGACCAAAAGTCAAGTAAATAAATTTTAGGCAAAGCTACTAGACTAGGTCATGAGAGTAGTTTATGAATGGGATTTTATCCCCACAGCTTACTGCGTCCTTACCTGCAGGGTTACTCAACATGCCATTCGTCTAGGCGATACGAATGCTCGAATCAATGCGATTTGTAATATCGCCTTCACGATTGCCTTACTCAAGACGTATCTTTATCGCTTTTCGCCTCTATTCGTCAAGGCGATGGAACGGATCGCATAATGTTTATGGTCATTCGGTCATTTGGCGAAAGAAACGCTGTCATAGTGATTAGTGACAATTGACTGACAAGACAATTGACTATTTGAATTTTCTAACGAAAATACGCTTTTTTCAACAAAGTCAACAAAGTCCTAAAGAAGTGAAAATATCAGCAGAAATAATCCTAAAACGTAAGTAAACATCGATGAAAGATGGTATTTATATAATTACACATAACTTAGGGAATACTTGCTTTGCAAAATTCATATAGGTAATTAATAGAAAACATTAATGAATTACATTCTTGAAGTTCTCCGAGTTGAAGTTACGAAATTTTTTCTAAAACTTTGAACATACGTTTTTAATAATTCATATTAGCAGATGACGAACAGAACATCGCAAAATCAATTTAGGTTGATGATCGAATATATGGAAAGGTAAAAAACACAGCATTTATTTAATTACGACACTACACACGCAGTATCTGGAATTATATGAAAGTAAAAACAAATACCTATTTATTTACAGAAATAGTGATCTAATGAGACCACAGGAAGGAAGTTTGGGACGCTTAACTGCATTTAGAAAGTGGGCTGAACTCACTTCAATTTTAAATGCAGATGGAAGTGGTTGTAGTAGAACTGCAGATAAATGGAAAAAGGTTAGTTAGAATTTGCATCTAATTCCTTTGATGTTAATGAGGTACATAATAATTTATCATTATTACTTTTATGTTATTAACAAGTTCAGTCTCAAAAAAAAAAAAACATTGAAACTTCACCACATGCATAAACAACTTTTTAAGACCCTTTTATATATTGTTAAAATTACTATCTAGTCAAAAAATTATAATTTGTATATTCTCAAGTAGGTATTACCAGCACAAAACGTATGTGACGCACGGGCATGGTGGGATTTGCCAGGAGTTTTTACCATGCATGGCCAGTCATCACATGCGTTTTGGTGTTCCATTGCAATGCAAAAAAAAAGCATAGGTGTAACGTCAGCTGTTGAGTTCTGTGAGTTACTAAGAACTGTCTTACCTATGACTCGGCCCGTGTGGACATACCAAACGCCTTTATAACAATAATACATATTCCTACAGGAACTGTGCATTTTTCCATAATTAAAAAGTAGCCTATGTCTATCTTAAAGGTCCATTCTTAATTTTATTAAAGGGATTTTTTAAAAAGGATAAGTTCGAAGATTGTCTCCTGCATCCAAACTAGCAAACTTTACCTCTTTATAATATTAGTGTAGATAACATGCCTATCTTAACTATAGGCAAAACCATGACTTTCCTGCGGTACTACCAAGTCTTGAATTAGTTGAAAATTGTAACCATCATCGTCTATTAGGGTAGGCTAGGTTCATCATCACAATATAAAATTACATGTATGTATGTCCCGTGGTCATAGGATCAGTTTAATGTAACAATTTTCAACTAATTCAAGACTTGGTAGTACCACGGGTAAATAAAAATGTCCTTTTGTACAACCAGTTAGTTCATGGGCAAAAAAATCCGCTGTGGACCAATTGATAGTACAATGCTGGTAGTACCACGAGCTATTACTATTAACTAGAGGACTATTTATTTTTTCTGTAGGTACAAAAGGAATATGAAAATGTACTGCAATTAATAGTTGGATATTGTTTGTGAATTCCACTTTGTAAAGCTTTAATATTCTTGACATCTCATTTAGTAATAGCATATGTTTAAATCTTATGACTAATATCTAAGTATGTTGTTTCACTAGGAGAAAAAATATTAATAAAATACTTATATTTACAATTTACTATATTTATAAAATATTAGTTGATTCTGCTAATAATATATTTTAAATACTATGTGAAAAGTAAATTGTGAACAGAAATTGCCTATTGTATGACCAATATACAATTTATATCAATACATAATTTCTAATTTGGAATATTTTGCTGCCTATTTTATTTAACATAGTATTGTTTATTGGACTGACACTTTTGGAATATTTTGCTGCCTATTTTATTTAACATAATATTGTTTATTGGACTGACACTACTTTGACGAAATTTTGTGGTGATTTTATTGCATTTGGCCTATCACAGGTGTGGGCCGACTGGAAGAACAAAACCAAAAAGAAGGCCGCGCTTATTAGAAATTCCGCTATGGCGACGGGCGGAGGACCCAACATTGGTGTTCATATGAACCCTTTTGAAGAGCGAATACTCACCATCATGGGTTTGACAGCTGTTGAAGGCACTGGTGTAGAACGGGGCTTTCCAGATGTTTGTAAAAATTTTATCCAAAACTGTTATGTATACCAACTTTATTTCAAAGTTCCATATTGTACACTATAAAATGTGGTAAGGTGCGAGTCAGACTTGTGCACAGAGGCTTTCATGCAATACTGTCAACGTGTGTTAATGTTAATATTTTCTCAAATATCAATTATAAATTACATTAAGGTTGCTTCTGCCAGTAACTTTGTGATCTGCCATAGGTTATTGAAAAATAGTAGAATATACACACTCCTAAATACTTCCGTACATGTATGTGTAAGCTCAAGTTATAAAAAAGGCACTGTCTACATGGCAAAAGACTAAGAGCGAGCTATCTGTCTTCCCATTCTTCCCAGTCATTCTTGTCTTAGGCTGTACAATATTATTAAAAAAGAACTGAAGTGGGTGATACTACAAAGTAATTTCAATTTTTTTTTTTGTTGCTTTATTATCAATTTTTTTATTCTAGATCAGTGAAATAAGTAACACCGAGCCAACACAAGAAACTGTGGAAAGTCTCCACGTTTCAACGTCTGAACGAATACAACTTTCCATTTCCAATGAAAATATAAATCTTAATCTTCCACCCACCCATATCATCCACTCCAACTTCCCTTCTGCCACCCACCCAAATTCGACCCAATACATCATCAACCTTTACTGTCCAGCGTCCACTGCCTCTGATTCAGCCTACCACATTGTCCCCCTTAACTCTTCATCCTTCACCGGTCGAAATTCGACCGAGTACTTCATCCTAAATACTAAATAAAAAAAAAAAAAGGAAAATGTACAAATTCTTGACCATCCCCCTTAGAGTCCTGACCTAAGCCTTAACGATTTCTTTACATTTCCTAAAATTAAGAAAACTCTCCGTGGGCAAAGATTCCAATCTGGTGAAGAAGCAGTCGATGCTTTTACGCAGGTTACTTCAGGGACTCCCAGAGGGAAGATTATTTTTGAACAAATAACTGCTTATTTAATTTGTCCTCAGATAGCTGTGTCAGTTTTGCACTCCATAGTTCGAGAGCATCGGTACATTCTGTGGTGATAGTTTTAAGAATTGTCAAATGTAAATAAAGTTTTATACATTAGGGAGCGCTTGTGTCAGGATTTGACACATGGGTGATGTTTGATTTTGTCAAGTTACAGCCTATTAGAGAATGTCAGTCTGCACCTGTCAAGGTTATAAGGTTACATATAGTATAGACAGACATAGAGTAAGTATAGATATGCGAGTGGGCGACAATGATATAAGTATTAGTGTGTGATTTCACTCGTGTATTGGACACGACACACACTACGCATAGGATATAATAGGTATAAGATAGTATGAGGAATTGTGTACATTCGTGTAGGAGCCACATGAGTAAGGGCATTTTGTTTATTTTAGCTGACATTTGCAGACCGAATTAAACTCAATGTAGATGTAAGGTAGTAACTTGTACATAGTCTACAAAAATGCATTAGTTGCAAGACATTGTAATATGAGATAGGGAAATTGTATTATATAACATGGGGCTCTTAGACATTTAACTAGGTAGGGAAGACAACATGTGAATTTTTGTGGTTTTATAGCGTGTGGGCAATGTATCGGACGTGTCATGACGAATATGACATTTCGCGACAGACATGATACTTCTGAGCGTTGCTTGGTGGAATGGCCGCCTGTCTTTGGTCCACTATAAGTAGACGGGGTATCCACATAGAGTCAAGCTAGGAAGAAGAAGAGGGACCTTCTTCAGATTAAGGGGGGGAGAATGTAGCGTATGTGTCTGGCTGTTTATCAAACTGGCCATACACAATGTTGTATATTTTTATGTCCCCGATAGGAACGATTCCTACAATATTATACTTAAAAGGTTATATGCATAAATAAAAATTCTTCTTTTAAAAATGATTTTCATTTATTCTTGAGATTACATGGTCGAGCACTGCCATCCCTTCAATATCTCTGTGATTATGGATCATCTCATTTTCATCTTCATCTGGATCATGACCTAAAAATGATACAGTTATTAATTATTTTATATGATGAATATTAACACTGGTACCGGGTCTTGGTTGTAATATGTTTGTGGTGTCTACGCTTGGTACCCAGTTATTAATTATACTCTTAATTTGATTCAAAATTATTCATCAGGTTGAACAATGATAAAGGCAAAAAATAATGTACAACAATAAGTCAAAGCAAACGCGAAATTAAATGATCAATTTAGATTTGTATGAAGGCAACATATAAAAAATTTGTTAATGTATTTTTGCTTGAGCCGTAATCTGAGGCTAGGTTGAAAGAGGTATCCAATATCTTTTTCCCATATTAATTCTTGTAAATTTTTTTTTTTTTAAATTAAAGCTAAAGATTTCATTGAAATGAAAATATGTGAAAAATGAAAACACCTTTTAGTAAATACTGCAGATGAATTTATTAACATTAGTGTAAAATTGTGTCTCATTTGCTGTCTATCCCACCTACCACATTTACTGAAATATATTATTATTATTACTTTCTGTGTCACAGAGCAACAGAAATATATAGAACTAGCGACCGCCCGCAGCTTCGCTTGCGTAGACTACAAATTCCCAAATTCCTGTTATAGGTACATGTTTAAAAAACATCTTCACAAATAGTGCATTATGTTAGAACAAATTTAATTGCCATAAAAAAGGTTATAGTAAGTCAACCTTAAAAGATATACATATGCTGTCGCGGACTTTTGGTTAGAACTTTTAAAGGAAAGAAATTCTGTAATACATGATTTTTGCCTAACATCAACCGTTTACGCAGCGCGCACAACGGAAGCTCTCAAAAGGAATAATTTTTCCCGTTTTGACAACATTTTTCTATGACGCTCAGCTTCTATTGGTCGTAGCGTGATGTAATTATAGCCTATAGCCTTCCTCAATAAATGGACTATCCAACACAAAAATATTTTTTTAATTCGAACCAGGTTCCTGAGATTTGCGCGTTTAAACAAACAAACTCTTCAGCTGTATAATATTAGTATAAATTTAATTAAAAATGACTTCATTTGCTTTAGTTTTGGTGCAGAGGTTTACGTAGCTTCCAAAAGAAATACTAAATTTATAAGTTATGCTAAATATAAATATGTATTTAAAATAATTTAAAAATACTGTTTGCTTCTTCTAAATACTTTTCATTTTTTTCTCTGACCTAATTATACTGCTATTCTTTAAAAATAATTGATAGCCCTTTTTAAGTGCATAGTGAGCATATGAAGAAACTGCGGTTTATTATTAGATGAATGAATTTTACCAAGGTGTCAAGACTTCAATCAAGAAGTCTTATTCTAAATACTCAAAGTTATCATTAACAGAGTTTTAACTACATGTACATGTGGTATACCATCATCCCACCGTTAGTTCAAATGAATAAGACCACAGACCCACAACAAACTTGGCATGCTCCCAAACTATAAACTGTTATAAATGAATGCTTTACTCACTTGGTTCGGGTGGAGGTATTCCAGCTGACATAGCTATGTTGTGTAAAATACAACAAGCTGTGACGATTTTGCCAGCCATCTCTGGTTCATAATGCAATACTCGGTGCTTTAATAAACAACGCCATCTCGCTTTCAACACACCGATGCACCGTTCTACACAATTACGTGCGGATAAGTGCAAGAGTGTATAGCGTTCTTCATTAGAACCTCGAGCAGCACCTGTCAGAGGTGTGAGAAGCCAGGGACGAAGCGGATATCCAGAGTCACCTGATGTAAAAAAAAATATTAGATAAATGCACTACATACATTCCTCAAAACTTTCAATTCTGTTCTCATTTGAAATGAAAATAAACCAGCCAAGTGCGAGCCGGATTCGCACATGAAGGGTTCCGTACCACTGTACAATATAAAAAACAGTTTCTTGTATGGCAGCCCCCTTTCACTTTTAACTTTATTTTATTATTTATTGTTATTGCAGCCAGTCATACATAACCTTCATAATTCATAATTCATAATTCTTTATTGCTTCACGTGATACAATGCGTAATATAAGACTTCGTTCGTTGACTTCGTTCACCTAATTAATATGTGATCTGATTCTGCTTCAGTAAACCAACAAATATAAATTGTAATAAGTATAAAATTAAATAATTAAGGTTTTTAATATCAATTTTCAGTTTAATCTACTTCAGAAATAATTGCTGTCATACAAACTCACCTAGCAGCCATCCTTGTTCTCCCCTGTGGTGTAAATTTTCAAGGAATTGACTGGCTATACTATTATTAAATATGAATGAATCATGCGCTGCTCTACCATATTTGGGATTAACAGCTAATATTTTGAGGTCACTTTCACATATCTGAAAAAAAATCCAGAATCAAATGTTAAAGAGGAGGACCCTTTGTTCATTAATTTTTCAAGAACTAGTTTGGTTATAAAATATATAGATATTAGCTTCTTTTATTGCTAAGACAGTAATTATATGTTCTTGAAGTTGCTTTGATCATTCGGGAAAGTTTAATAGGCATCCAAAAAATATTTAACTACAAGAAGAAATATATACACCTATTTCATATTTTAATTAGCTTTCTAGAAACTGCCTTGGAATTGTAGATAATATAATTCTCTGGTATGTATAAAAAAGTATGTAGGTATAATACATATCAAAATTTACGACTGGTGCTACTCAGCAGCAGCAGGTGTGGTACTTAGTGTGGTAGTTTTGGAAAACCAACTTGCAGGTGTGGTTATTAATATGAAAATAAATACATTATAAGCATTAAAATAATTATTGGAGTGTGTTTGCAGTTTACTCACAATTTGCACATTTAAAGAGCCTTTTCTATTGAAATAGACATGTTCATCTCTTGTAGGTCGGACCATTGCAATGTGAGTGCCATCAATACATCCAATAACCCCAGGCAAATTAAACTTTCTAAGGAATCTGAAATTAATGTTTTTAATTTCTACAAATAGGTATATGTTCTTGTAAAACATAACAAATATTATTTAATCAATTTATATTTCATTACAATACGAGTAAAATACTAGATCAAGTAGATATCTCAAAACATACTCTTGTTTCACAGCATTCCTTTCCAGACGAGTTGTAGGAAATCGGATCCACTTGTCAACTATTGCATTTGTATTGAGTGCAGTAGTCACTTCCCTTAAACAACGGCTTACAGTCTGTTGGGGCAGTGAATTAGCAACTCCCACAATGTGTTGATAAGACCCCGTTGCATAAAAATGCAACGCACACAACACCTAAAAATAAAGAAAAAAATCTTGTTTGCAAAAACAACCCAGAAATAAAATAAAATTTAAAAGAAATTTTAAGGTTAACATCACTTACAATATTCTATACAAAATTTTATGCACAAATACAATTGAATTACTATGCAATTTATTTAGGCAATGAATGCTTTAATAATTATGACTAAATATAGAATTGTAGCCGTTTAAGTCAAATCATCAATACTATAAATGAACTTACCTATGTAGGTACAATATCATGGATGTTATAATATATAAATCGGTGACTTGTATGCTCTTATTATTTACTCCAAAATCCCAATCAAAAACATAAAACACTCACCTTAAGCTCTAATGGTATTTCATTACTGCCCTTTAATTCCGAAGAAATGGACAATTCGTCGCAGAGGTTATAAAATACCTCTTTTGGGATCCTGCACGTTTGCGTAAATTCGATACAATTAATATTTTCTAAATCGTTATTCAAACGATTTAGAATCCTTCTCCTTCTCCTTTCATAACTTTCTTCTAAACGTGCCGCCCAAAGAAGTGCCAAAGAATGCATTTTATTTCAAATTTTCTTTTACCACAACAATGCAGAGAGGCGAAAGCGAGAGCTCTAAGCACAGAACAATATATACTTCCCTACGGGAAGAAGAAATGTAACTCTATAGGGGGAAAAAACGACAAGAATAGCGCCAACTACTGGTTGCCCCTAGAACCATTTAATTGTCAGCAATCACAAACCTCATGCCTCATGCACGTACACTCCTATATCTAAACACACACACAAACACACTTATTTTTGACGTAAAATTATTAGCCCCCACTGGCCCCCATATATAACTGAATAATCAGTCAAACTTGCAGTGTTACCATGTAGTAATGTGCAATAATATTTTCATGTATTTGAGGTAGAATTCCTATAGTTACAGTTCTTACCAGTTCTTACCTAGTTTAAGAGATACAGTTCGCAAATTGATATTATATGTTATTTAGATGGATTATATAATTACGAATAATAATATCAGTACCTACTGAATAACTGTGAGAATTTTTAGTTATGTAAAACACCGAATAAAATATTTTGTTAAAATTTTACTAATAAAAAATCATTATTATCTTACTATATAGGTAGTTATGTAATGAAAAATTTATAAATAAAATTGTAACATATTCGTACGGTCAACCCTGTACATAAGATATTTTTCCAAAACAATAATTGTTATGGGTTATGACGACAGCTTATCCTAGTGGGTAGCGACCCTGCCTACGAAGCTGGAGGTCCCAGGTCGGGTGAGTATTTATCTGGTGAATATTGATACTGGTACCGGTAATCATGGTCTTGGTTGATATATGTATGTGTTGCCTTCGTTTGGTACCTAAAACACAAGCTAATGCTTAGATTACTAAAGCGCCCTTTGGGGCCAAGACGTTGTTGTGATGTAGACGTTATTATTATTATGTGTGGGTAGACGATACTTAAAACAATCGTTTTGGGAATTTTTATCTATTTGTATAAACACCATAATAAACACAAAAACTACTGAACCTATTTCAGTAAAACTTTTTATGATTTAGCAGTCGTAATCAAAGGTCTAATCTAATATACAATTTGAAGATAAGGATGCAGACATCAAACATCAGTGATGTAAAATCAAATAAATATATATAGGTAGGTAATTATTATTTACAAAAATTTGTTTGTGTAGTTGTCTACATGTTATGTATATGTGAGTAAAATATTTACACTAGATTTATTCATCATCTGTAAAACTTTAATATTATGACTAAAATATTGAGATACAGCGCTGTGGCGACGCGCCAGTGACTAACAATAACATTGTAGCGGTCAGCGGCCATTTGTGGGATACCCCTCACTGTAACTCGCAGGCGCACCGTTCTTGCGTGAATTTATGTTTAACTTAGTAGGTTATCTCGAAAAATGTTGTGCTTGTGCATTGTCCTGGTGGAACGTAAAAGATAATTTGTTTCTTCGTGAAATGCCGAAGTGTTTCCATAAATATTTTATGAAAACGGTTCACAAATCGAAATAACATTCGCTGTTGAGAGTTTTTCATTTCTGGAGGTAGGAAATGTGGATTACACCATAAGCATACGAAAAAAATTAAGTCATTTTGTTAGACGATTAAAAACATTGACAATCGCAGAACCAAAGGTCACAGATTCAACTCCCGCCCGAGCCTAATATTTGTGTGCATCAACATGTCTATCTGTTTGGTGCCTGAGTGCAAAATATCTATGTATTTATATATTGCAAAAAATATTAAGCATGTATATCAGTTGTCTAGTGCCCATAATACAAGCAAAAACTTGCTTACTTTGGGACTAGATGGCGCTGTTAAGATTAATTTCTATTCAACTTGAGTTCGTTAGATAGAACAAAGTATTATGGAAACTGTCTTATTACTTTTATAATTCAATTTCGTTATCATATCCTTATAATTTTTTAATTCATGTTTCATAAAAGTGACTGGGTAAGGGTAAGACCATATTTTCTAACGTACAGTTTTTATGATCAATTGGAAACATATTGGTATAATATGTTAATGTTTCTGCACATTATGCTTTGAATGGTTTATTAAAAGAAGGCAACTTTACAGTTAATACAAACTTTTTATCAAAATGACCTATACTTCACATGCGCCATTCCGAAAAAAATCTTAATCAAGCAGTCGTAAATCAGTGACTGGAAATCCACTTCAACTCTATACTCTCAATGGACTTGTTAATATGTCATCATTTGGTCGTCAGGTTTCGTTCAGTCAATCGCCTTTCTAAAAAATCAAAAGAACTAATTTATGTTTTTTTTTTTTAAGTTTTAACTATATTTTGGATATAAAACAAAAAAGGTACACTATAAAAAGTGATCCTATCGAACCGACCATTCCCAAAAATTTTAAATAAATTACAATACATTTCTTTTTTAAAGAATATGCAATTTTAATAACAAAATAGATAATTTATTTGATTGATGGGACAATAATCAACAGTTTAATTAAAGAGTTCGTACAAATATTTCACACAATGATTTTGTTAAATTCTTAATTAATTTGCTCACTGCACGCACATAGTTTATGAATTGTTCCATATACATCGTTCATAGTCGAATAAAACACTTTTATTACAGTCATTCATACATTCTGCTGCGATTATCATGGGAAAAAAATCTTGAAAACATAGGATAATTGTGTTTCTGGTATTATTGGCAAATAATGTTGCTACAATAAAAAAGAAAAGTTGGCACACAGTAACTGGTATCACTGCTCCTGGCCCCCGTAGGTATGTCCATGACCGCGGCGAACAAGTTGCCTGCGCCTGGCTCTAAGCTATCGTCGTCGTTTTGCGCCTAGGCAATTGAATAAGTCGCCTAGGCGATTGTCAAAACGGCAACTTGAGTTGCGTTTCATTGTTGCTCCATACATAAAAAAGAATGAGTCGGTCACCTTTCGTTCGAAATAGAGTGTCACAACAAAGATTGTCATCGATTGTAATTTGAGTAGGAACTTCATGAAACGTCAAACGCCTAGACGATAAAAAAGTTATACAACAAAATTTAATAGGCATTGGTACTGGGATTATTTCATAGACATTTCGACTATGCAATTAGACAGTATTACAAATACGAGCATTCCACTCGCCTAGACGAATGGCATGTTGAGTAACCCTGCTGATCGGCACGCTCGTTTCCAGAGATACAAGCGGGTCTCAACCATGGACTCAACGTGTCTACTCTATTCTATTATCTCTAAGCATAGACAAATTTCCATAGAGTTTCCTTTATCATTGACAGCTATTTGACAGCAGTATAGCTTAGCTATTGACTATTGATTGACAGCTGTCAACCAACAACTGCAGCTGTTTCTACAGTTGTTTGTTTTGTTTTTTAGTACTTTCGTATTTATACTAAGTGTATTTTTATTGATAACTAGTTTTGTGGCAGATTTTAAATAATAGGACGTTATATATTATTGCATAGAAAATACCACTTTAGCAGATTTTAGTTATCAGTAGGTAAAAGATACAATAAAAGACATTAAAGCAGGTCGTGTCTTCAATCGAGCAGTTTTGTTTTTGTCGACGACACTACATACCGACGAGTGACGTGTCAGCCTGTAAAGTTAAAATAGATTTGTCATGTTGTGTAAGCCAATTAAATGAAATGATTTTGTATCAATACATATGTAATGGAATGGTGGCGGCACGCCCCAGCCTCTATGGCCCCAGCGGCGAGGTTTGCGGGCGGCGACAATGATGCATGGCGCGCGGTTGCAGCCAGCCGAGCTTATAGCGGTCGGAAACCTCCGCCGTGCTCACTCGGCTCGCGGCACTTGTCTTGGCTTGATACCATACACGGACATCGTACGATTATCTATATGCAACTTTATTCAAAACGCGCTTAAATTCTGTATAGAATATTTCAAAGAGCTCTTGCAATCGGCGTCATGCTGGTCCGTGTGCACCGGCTGTTGTGCGGTGTGCCATTGTACCCGGTGCTGGGCCTACTGGGCGCGTACGCGGCGCAAGCGGTCGCCTTCTCCTCAGTGTGTACATCTCCAATATACTGCCAAGGTGAACTGCTGCATCGTGTGCAACTGTCGCGTATATTCCGAGATTCAAAATCTTTTGTTGATCTCCGTCTACTCCAGTCCGAGAATGATACTCTCGCCGATTTCTCGAAGCTGATGGATAAAACTGACGGAAACCCGTCACGAGCGATGCTGAATGCGTTTGTTAAAGATCATTTTGACGAGGGCAACGAACTCGAGCCGTGGACTCCGCCCGACTTTAACCCGGACCCACCGTTGCTTGACACCATTCGCGACCTAGAACTACGGAAGTTCGCCAAAGAAGTAATCGGCATCTGGACGCGGCTGGGACGGCGCGTTGTGTCCGACGTTAGCGCACATGCCGACCGGTATAGCTTTTTGCATGTACCAAATGGATTCATAGTTCCAGGTGGCCGATTCAAGGAGCTCTACTACTGGGACTCATTCTGGACAGTGCGTGGCCTACTTGCTAGCAACATGACCTATACGGCGCGTGGTATGATCGAGAATCTCCTGTACCTCGTAGACACTCTCGGATACGTACCTAACGGAAGCCGACGCTACTACCTGGGCCGTAGTCAGCCGCCGGTGCTCGCCGCCATGGTTGCGAGCTACTTTGCCGAGACGGGTGACCTTGCTTGGCTTGAGCGGCACATTGCCACAGTAGAGCGTGAATTACGTTATTGGCTCGACAACAAGAAAGTGACTGTGCGGCTGGCTGGTAGAGATTACGTGCTTCTGCGTTACCTGGCGGATTCGAGTACGCGAGGTCCACGACCCGAGTCCTACTACGAAGATTATATGACAGCGCGTGTACTTCCAGACAATCGTGAGCGCGAGGCTTTTTACAACGAGATGAAATGTGCCGCCGAGAGCGGATGGGATTTCTCCTCTCGCTGGTTCGTGACGCCGGACGGTCAGGCGGGTGGAAACTTGACCGACGTGCGTGCATCGCGTATCTTGCCCGTCGACCTGAACGCTATTTTTGCGGGCGCGCTCGAACTGGTGGGTGACTTTCGCGAGCGGCTCAAGGATCGCCGTGCAGCGCGCAAGTGGTGGAGCCTCGCCCGATACTGGCGTACCGCCATTGACGTTGTGCTCTGGAACGAGGACGACGGCGTGTGGTACGACTACGACGCCCAGGCGCGTGAACCGCGTCGCTACTTCTACCCAAGCTGTGCGACGCCGCTCTGGGCAGGCGCCGTCGAGCGATACGCCGCTCCAGTGTACGCAGCGCGACTCGTACGGTATCTGCTGCGGTCGGGCGCGCTTGATTTCCCTGGTGGCGTACCCGCATCTGTGTTGCATTCAGGCGAGCAATGGGACTATCCAAACGCGTGGCCACCGCTACAGAGCATTTTGATCGGTGGCCTTGAGGCGAGTGGGTACGCGGAGGCGCGGCGCCTGGCGCGCGAGCAGGCCACACTCTGGGTGCGCGCTAACCACCTTGGCTTCACCACTTGGAACAAGATGTTCGAGAAGTACAGCGCAGTACAGCCCGGTCACGAGGGCGGTGGCGGAGAGTACGGCGTGCAGGAAGGTTTTGGCTGGACCAACGGAGTCGCGCTTGAGTTGCTGCAGCGCTATGGTGGTGATCTGACATTGCACGATACTGTCGACAAAATCACGCCCGGTCATGCACTACCCTATGTGCCCCGACCTACAAACACCACTACTACTACTCATCCCAGCCCTAAGTTGACTATGTTTCCTACTTCTAATTCTATATCTCCTGCATCCCACCCTGCTGTTGCTCTTGCTCCTGTCATTTCTACTCCTGTTGCCTCGCCGTTGGTTGACACAGTCACGCGACAAACAAATTTGTCTAACACCAAACAATGACTGATGCTAAAACACATCTTATCACTGGCTTTTATTTTTTCTGTAGTTTGTCACAGCCTATCCGCCCTTAATGCTTTACAATAACATGTTTTATATTTTATAAGCATGATGTTAATAGCCAGTGTCTTGAGTAGGGATTCTGACTCAAACCAACGGAATGATTGTTTCAGTTTGAATTTTGTGTCCAACTACATTGCAGACTATCTAGGTAATATGGAAACATCACTGAATGTACTTGTGATTTATTAAAAGTGTATATATATGTATTAACTTTGTAAGTGATTGAGTTAGTCATTAAGTTTGAATGTATAATTTATTAAATGCATTGCTGTTAAATCAGTTTTTTTTTAAATTTTAATAGCTTTCCACCCAAGGCTTTGCTCGCATGGACCGCATTTGTACTAAGACTACACTAAAAGGATGCTACGCTCTAGGACATTCTGAAACTTAACTACCAAAGAAACCTCTCCTTTTCCTAGGTTAAAAAGTAGTCACATCACTCTTTAGCTCATAAACTACATCAAGTTTAAGATATATATATATATATGTTTGAACTTGCACTTATATGGAACCGTTCTGAAGACGATCTTGAGTGTGATTTAATAATACCTGCCTAAGTACATGAGATGCGTTTTATTGTTCATTTACTTACTGGGACTATGAAGGTTACTAGAATTTTATTATTGCTTGTGATAGTTTTTACCAAAAGGGTATTTATTTACCTAAAATGAACATTAAAAATCTCATCTATATTTTAACATTCCATTACTTTAAAAAATTAAAACTAATGGTAGACAACCTAGATTTTGGTTATTTTTGAAACATGACATGTGTTTTATGGCCAGCCTGGTGATAAAAATTGTCCTGTTTTATTTTTACGTATTAGGAAAATTAAGTAGGTAATATACAGGGTGAGATTTTAGTCACCAGCCAAATTGTAATGTATTGATCTGAGGCAAAATACCGATGGCCGACTTGTTTTCTTTTAGTATTGTTTAATAGAAAAATATTGACATATGACTACAGAAACATTTCCCGAAAAAACCACTAACTCTAGTCACCGGGGCAGCGCGCCGTCCCGTTGCGGTTCAAGGTCTCGACCGCGTACGTTTACTATAGCGTTAAGGAAGCAACCAAACGTTCTAAAATAAAACTATAGATAAAATAGTTTATCAATAAAATGTAACCTATGTTTTTTTTAACGTAATGAGGTCTATTGGTGATACCTAACATCTAGACAAAATTTGGCTGGTGACTAAAATCTCAACCTGTATAGCCAGTTTTATATATTTTGAATTTCGCAAAATATATAAAACTGGCCAAGTGAGAGACAAAGCATGTTCCATGATCCATCATAAAATCACCATTTATAAAATCTCTATTGCTATAATAGAAATGTTGCTATCTGAATATTAAAGAAAATTGTCAACATAATCTTGTTTAATATAATTTTTGTTCAAATTGGTAACGTTGTGCTAGTCACTTCCTCATATGACTACGATTTTCTTAGTGCAGGTCCAAAATTAGCTAGTTCTCCTTTTTACATCATCTTTTAACTAGGTATGTAATAAAAGGAAACAGTAAAATATTTGTTTTGAATATTGTGAGTCTTGAAATATCCAGTATGCCATACAGTGGACGTAAATGAACTATAAGAACTAGTTGTTAAGCTGAACGTAGTCTAACCTTATAGAGGGTATAGAGCTTACTAAACAAATAAAAAGTTTACAAAAACATTAAATAAATGATTAAATGACAATAGAAAAACTTTAAACATGTTTTTCTCGGTAACCATTAGATTGCGCCAGCTGAAAACCCAGTGTAAGGTATTTATAGAAACTGCAGAATTTTAACTTAGACAATATTTATGCTCTTTGGTCAGAGATTAAAAATTAAAAATGAGATTTTTCTGCATTTTTGCAAGATCCATCTTCGTCTTACGTACTAAAGTTTGCGAGGCGTCCATGAGTAATCTCACGGGTGATAGTGCAGAAAAATTACTTTATAGTATAGCTAAATTGCGAATTAACGAATGCAAAAACGGATTTTAATGTTTATACGGAAAAATCAATTTGAGACCTCATTTTAATAATGCATTGCGTGGTGAAAAAATTCCGCAATCATCAATTCCCAATCTACCAATACTTGGAACTAGTGTCGGACACGCGGTGCAACTTCGGTCTAGTCTAGCTGCAGCTGCCTGTAGCCTTACATGTATGTATGTATACCTCATATTGAACAATAGATCTACTTGATTTTTTTAAATCCAATCTGTGCGATCGTAGAACTAATAATAATTATACCTGGGACATGACACACAGCGCCATCTAGTCCCAAAGAAAGTAAGTATTATGCTTGTATCTAAGGTGTATTAGACAACTGATAGACATACTTAAATTTTCTTTATAATATACACACATAAAATACTTTTACACCCAGACACGGAACAAACGCATGTACATGCACTCGAAAATTTGTACCGAGCGGGAATCGAACCCGCGATCCTTGGCTCCGCAGTTACGGACTCTAACCACTCGGCCGATCGGTTAGTTAATAGCAATAGTATTGTCCCACAATTAGCTCACAATTATTGTAGTAGGTACACTTTTAGGCTTAATTGCAAGTTCCTCAAGCCTACCATCCAGTGTTCTTAAATAAAATGTAGTTTATTCAGAATTTTAACATAAAGAATGATTCCAGATTGTTTTCCGACGGTCATCGAAGCAAAACACGTAGGTATATTTTGGTTGCGTAGGTATATATTGGTGAATTACGTGAATTCTGAACAACATTTCAGTACCTACTTATTACCTATATGTTATAAAAATAAATATACACCTTCATGCGGATTCACGAATCAAAATTCAAATTGGTACTAGGTAGGTACATCAAAACTGATTCGTGCGTCTGCGGGAATAACGTTAGGTAGGTAGGTAGGTACCTATGGTTTGCCTCAAACTTTATGACGGATCGGAATAAAACGCTGCGTGCTTGCGCAGATACAGTCATATACCCCTCGCTTGCCCTCGCTCCACTGCGTCCAACAACACCTAAAATTGGTTACTGCGATGCGACTTGTGACTATTGTTCACATCCGCGATAAAGTTTGATTGGAACTGTAGGTACATTTTAAAGTGAGAACGTCCAAAACAATGCATTGTAATGCTAAAATTTTTGTTAACTGTTCATACTTCGTTTATTTATTTACTTACTAGAGTTACTTATGAAATCCGTATTTATCTAAAAATTATACCTTGGTCTCAGTAACTCAAGGTCGGTCTTTTCGATTTTGCGTATTTTGACCCTCAGGCATCAAAATCTTTGTGATCTACAATCTCGGTCTACATTATACCAATGATCTACAACTACAATAATCATTATTTTGTCTAGTATCACAGAGTAGATACATTGAATATACTCTAGCATGACATAGGTAATTTTATGTCAGAATGAATTTGCTTCAGGATATTGCAGTGGACAAGGTGGACAAGGGCTAAAAGCCATCACACGCTCGCTCTTCATATTCTATTATCGTTGCGTTACTCTTTTTTGTAGTTTATCTAGTTCTATGTTCTGAACAACTGTGTCCACATAGTGCCATATGAAAAAGCATGCATTGTCAACGGTAAAGCCCGAAAACCGTTGATGTTGACGTTACCTAGGCGTTACTTATCGATATTAGTTAAAGTCCGAAAAGCGCGCAAATGGCGTGAATGTTATTTATTGTGTTACGCTTCTTTTTTCCACCGCTTTGAAATTCGACCAAAATAGGTCAATTTTCCATTATTTCAAAAATCTACGGATCTCCTGCTTTCGCACGAACTACTTACGACATTGGAAATGAACCTAACGGAATAAAGTAAACACACATATTTTTCGAAATAAATTTTTTTCGCAAAAAAATAACACAACTGTATCTGAATAAGCTTAAAACTTCAAAATATAACATTCTGTACGACATTTCGATCGAACAAACCGAATTAATACGAAATGTAACACCGACGCATATCCGACTTCCAACTATGGGCACCCTTAACCACTACTTCCGGTTGTGCGATTCTAACAATTTTAGTCTCAATCGATCCCCCGTCTAATTACCGTTTAAGGCCGTCTAAGAGCCGTTTTTTTATTTTTTTTTTATTCGGACCTAGTTCTTGAAATATAGGGCTCCCAAAATGAAAATCGGGGAAAAAAAATTGTGATTTTTTTAGTTTTTTGCCGATATTTTTTTTGTTTTTGAGCTTTTTCCAAATTGTCTTATGCCATCTCGTAGAGCTCGCCGAGCTGCATCTTTTGACACCACGTTCATCCCGATATATCGAAAACTCTTTGTGCAATCTGCCTGTCTCACAAAACTCCCAGATGACCCCCTATACTCCAACGAAATGAAAGTCATTTCCAATGACAAAAAAGAATTTAGCTTATATATAGGTTTTGTTTGTGATAATGCGAAGAGCGACGAGCCAACAAGAAGCTCTATATTTTTTAATGTTTAAATGACTAATACTCGTAAGAATAACTTTAATAAATTGATTTCGATATGTTTTACGTTAAATTTGTACTTTGACGACTCTACGTTAGGTAATGTCAACAATATCTAGTTAATCTCCGCATTACAATCAAGTTTATTTGAAACTGCCCGGTACTGCTGACATTCACTAGGTTAATGGCTAATGCTGACATGAATACCATGAACGATATGATCTGTGGTTGACACTTAAAGATGCACGTTCGCGAAGGAGTTCAACATCACGTAGTAGTGAGGACAAGAAGGGTTGAATTTTTAAATGCGTTTATGATATACTTATTAGTGTGAAGTCTCAAGTTGATGATAACGTTATGTATTTATGGTTTTTCCCCTTTTTTAGGGTTCCGTAGCCAAATTGCAAAAAAGGAACCCTTATAGTTTCACCACGTTCCTTTTAATCGATACGGTTAAGTAGGTAGGTACACATGATTTTGCAATTTTGTACCCATTTATGTTCTATGTTTCCGCCAGTAATGTAACTTGTTGTTCCGCCCCACACTCTGTGAGAAAATATGTTTCTTGAACATAGAAAACCCCTTCACCTTTTGATTCTCATTCCCCGATCATGAAGCTCGTGCCTATTTGATGAGTGCTCGTGCATGGACAGTGGATCATCATCAACAGCCCATTTTTACCCCACAGCAGGGGCTAAGGCCTCCCCCAGGGTGAGGAGGGGGGCTTGCAGCTAAGTCCACCACGCTGCTCCACTGCGGGTTGGGAAAGTGGATGCGCCTTACGAACTGCCGTAATGAATATACCTAGTAGATTTTGTCTCCTAAGTTTGGTAGCGCACTGGAATGCTGAATTCAGATTGACATTAGATATTTCTAGTGCAAACATTTTACATATCTTTTCAGTCGAGCCATGAATGAGCCTCATAACCGAATACGAGGAACATGAAGAGGAAAAAAAAGCGCGTCAGCGGAAATTATGGTTCCTGTAACGTAATTATGATGTGTAGTTTTTCTTCCAGGGTTTCCTAGTATTTATAATGCTCACGATCAGCAATTGCTCTACTGATAGTAAAACCATCATAATAAAATTTGAATTCACTATAGTACTTTTTTCAGTGCAGTACCGACGACGATTGTTCAAAATGAATTGAGAATGAAAATCATACAAATTACCTTCCATTAATTGTTTAACACTCAAAATGTTTATTGAATCGTTTTCGTGGAGGAGTGTAATTCGGCTATATTTTCGAAATTTATGATGGTAGACAAATGGCAGTGGCGTCAAAAGATGCACGGGCTTTGAGGCATCGTATGATACCAAATTTTCTAAAATCGGCCCTTAACTTTTTTCAGAAAATCGAAAATAGTGAAAAAAAAGACGAAATTTCTCCATTTTTCGGACAAAAAGTTAACTATTTCGAAAACGAAATAGATTGTCTACGGTTAGGAAAATGAAATTTTGTAATCGGTCGGAAACTGTGAACTGGGCAGATGATAAAAGGCAGTGGTGCCAAAAGATGCAGGAGCTCATGGGGCATCGTATAGTATAAAATTTTTGAAAATTGGTCCATATAAATTTGCGAATTTAATAAAATTGTTTTACAAAAATGTGTAATAAGTTTTTTATTTTTGCTGTCCATTTCAATGTCCTCCGATAGTTACGAGAAGCGCGAAATCTGTAGATTTTATTTTTAAAAGAGTCACCTTCTAAGGCTTGTGGATTTAATGTACGTATCTTCTTTTCAAACTAAAAATACTTTCCTAATATAATATAATACTACTCATTCTGATCACTACTTATAATAACTATACCGTATTTTTAAAATTTTTAGCATTTCAAATTTACCTTTAATCTCGAAAATAGCCGCACGACAATAAAAACTCAGATTCAGAAACTGAAACGATGTATGTATATTGTTAATTGTATAAACTTTACAAACGGAATAATACATACCTGTAGTTTTAGTGTTTTTCCTTAATTTTAACTATGTCGACTTTTACACTACAGAATATTGAATAGCCATATATTGTATGCAAATGCTAGAATGATTACAGAGCTCATTACATTAACAAATTTATACAGTGAAAGTAGTGACAGTCGACAGAACTATGTTGTAATTTTATTGTCTACGCGTAAGAAAACAGAGAAACACCAATTTTCGCGTGTGCTTAAATGTTTTGAAGATAAGCAAATTACTGTAGGTACTGACCGATATTTTGTACTACAAAAAACTACGAACGCAACAAAATCTCGAATGCCAAATGTGACTGAATTGAAGTGAGTAATGAGTAGATATATGTTTTTACTTCTTCGCTTGGCTCTAATTGTCGTTATAGTAATCGGTACAGGGGTACAAAAGTGCGCTGACCCTGAGCCCTCGACTTATTTTTTTTTTACGAAAATCGCTCCTTTCCTGGATAGTGTATTCTCACAAACATTTTTTTAAATATTCTCTGTAGAAAAAAAAATCGACAACAAACCTCAAATACGACCGTCGAGACGAAGGAGCCGTAGGCTGGATTGCAAAGAGCGTTACGCAAGGAGCGAAATATTGCCAAGAGGTGCTCTTTGTAAGAATGTGTCACAAAAACGTTTGCCATTGAAACTACTTGGACATCTTAGGAAACCTAATGTCGCATCGAAAATACCATTTTTCTGGAAGTGGAAGCTATTGATTGGATCCTTGATGAGAGTTCGTTCGAAAGAGAGAGAGACGGTTACCTAGCCGTAATTTCCGGAAAATATATGCAGAGTTTAATGCAAAAAAATTATAGTTTAAAAAAACTAAAAAACACGCTTTAAAAGCAAATTGAATTAAAAATCAGGAAATAATCTTTATTAGTATAAGGACAAAGTAATAGTTTTTTTAAACTATAATTTATTTTTTCATTTTTAGTCTTAAAATATTTTAAACTACGTTTCACCTAAATTCACATACGTACATGTGTAACTCACAATTACCTATAAAACGATAAAGTAATGTATAAAATTTCATATCCGTGCTACTAACCACTGAGGAGTATCCTTATGAGCAGACAATCTTGGCTTCAGCATCAATTTGTGGTAAAAATCATGGTTGGCTATTAAAATGCAAAGTATATACAAAACTTGGTGTGCATGCTATTAACTGTTGAGGAGTATCCTTATGAGGAGACACTCTTGACTTCAGCATCAATTCGTGGTAAAAATCAAGATTAACTATCAAAATGCAACACATATACAAAATTTCGTGTTCGTGCTATTAACCATTGAGGAGTGTCATCATGAGAAGACAACCCTGGCTGTAGCATCAGGTCATGTTTTTAATTTTAGTGCATTTTCATCAAAGACGTATACGTCTTCCAAATTTCAGCCCGATACCTACAGTGGCAGTGGATCAAAATCAAGTTCAAAGAAGTCGGTTACATACAAGCAAGCAAACATACAAGTGAAGCTAATAAAAGCGTGTTAATAATAAAGTTTCCCGAAGACGTTCGAGTATTTTATTTAGTAGATCACAAGCTTTTCTGAACCCAAAGTCTATTAGGCTGAAGTGATAGAATCTTTCGCAAGCTTTGCAATTGCATTGAATAATTATTTATACTTCATTTGAATAAGGATCAATCATATGGTATCCATTCTATGCCGTGTATGCAGAACGAATCGAAAAAAATACAAAAAAAATTTCTTCGTGCTGTACATTACCGGATGTTGGGTAAACCCCCGTCTTACGAAAAACTACTATGAATATACAAAATATGTACCCTCGAGAAACGACGACAGCAAACAGATGCAATTTTATACAAAATATGTAACTCTAAATTTAACTGCCCTCTTAGATTAACTTTAAAACCCCAACCCGTCAATTAAGATCAAACGACATTATTTTCAACGATTATCTGCACCATTAACGCTGGTAAACGTGCACCATTGTAAAGAATTATGAATGGTTATAATAAAAATCTTAACTCTAGACATATTTGAATCTTCTTTGTCTAAGTTCAGATGCGAGCTCGATGGATTGTTGGGCTAATATTGAGTACTCGAAAATAAAATGCTGGTAGAGCTTTAATTGGTATCAATAGTATATGTTTTGATTTTCCTTTTTTTTTCTTTTTTATCAAAAAAATAATTAATTTTTGGTTTGTTTTCCGAAATTTCAATATTAGTAAGTAGTTAAAGTTTATAAACAATATTCAATGTCCTAGTGAGAATGTATAAGGATTTAGTCTTTATTTTGTAATATGTATGTTTATAATGTAAGTGGATACTGTACAGGACTATGTCTGTTTATTCTTCAATAAAATAAATAAATAAAATAAAAAAAAATCTTGGTCAGTGACAATCGGTGAACGGTGACTATATCCAAAATTATTTACGTTTATTTATTTTGAAATATAAACTTGAAATTATTGTATTGTTATATAAACATGTTCAGCATATATAATTGTTGAGTTTAACAATTATTAATTTCGTTTAAAAGTTGAAAAAAAGGTTTTGTCCCATAATTTAACTTATGTTTAAATAGCTAAGTATTACGTAGGTATTACTAAGGATTACGTAGGTATAGGTATTATATCTCTCGTCTGTCTGAGACGGTTCGAAAGTTTGCATCATTTTGTATGATACTGGCACATTAGCTATTCGCCATATTTCTGTCATTATCTTCTATGCTATGTACCTATAAACATAGCGAACTTACCCATAGGAAGGAGAATACTTTACTTGACAAATATTTGTAAATGAGTAGCTATGTGCCGGATGTTTATATCCTTATCAGCCTATTAGCCCCACTGGAGGAGCTTAGGCTTCCCATTGGCATTAGGGTGCTTGAAGTCTAATCCACCACGCTGCTCCATCATTGGTTGGTGGATTTTAACGATGATGGCGACCGGGACCCGATGTCAGTCATCATTATGTACTTAAGTAAGAAAAAATTCTTATATTTATATATATTTAGTAAAGGAAAAATTAGAAACGCTTTCGGTGATAGGTATTCAATGAAACAACTTTTTATATTATTTATTTTAATTGTAACTGGTAATTTAATGTGACTGCAGTTAACTAGGGATGCCTTAAAACAACATGAAAATCCCGTAGTAGTTAACTATCTGCTTATATCTATGAATAAATAATAAAGTATTAAATGCGTGACGTGACTAGTTTAAACTATACAATATGTCCAATTAAGAAACATTCATTTTATAGTGTCCAGATTGAGAGTCGGTGTCAAAAAACGTAGATAAAAGTATCACCCATCTGTTCGGTTATAATTCACGCACACAGAGACAGTTTGTACATTTGTTCAGTCACAGTTCAGTTCGGTCTCTTTATGATCCATCCAGACATTCTAATAATTAAAGGCATACATTATAGTAGAAACTTTAAAATAAAAGTTTCTAGCGGTTTAGCCTGTGGTTGTTATATCTGTCTGCCAATCAGAAATGTTATTTAAGTTGAAAAAGTTCATGGCCATTATGAAAACCTTTTTTAAAATTTTAAAAGATTTTTCATTGATAACTAATGTTAAATACGCATTTTATTTTACTGTATGAAAACTATAAGAGCAGTCTTGAAAATCCTGCATCATTGGTTAGTATTTATTGTGTTATTATCAACATTGTCGCTGACAAAACATACGTTATCACTAAGAAGAGATACAAAACCGTAAGGCTTTTTTAAATTTTCCAGCTTACTTCATTTAATCTTTTATAACAAAAAACAAGACCTATATCATCCAAATAAATAGGCTAAGAGCTTTTGAACATTAAACAAGCAAACAACCAATTTTATATAACAGCATTTTGATATAGGTACCAAAGAATAGGTATACTATATGCATAGACATGTTTTCGCTTTACTGTTGGTTTAGTTGGTCAGTGCATTTTAATTATTACATATGTAAAATACACAGGTGTTAAAGAGCATGTAGAGCTAACTGAAACAAACAAAAATTTCAAAAACAAACATAAAATAAAAGTCTAAAAAAAATTAATATAAATTAACCTTTAAATATGTTTTCTCGGTAACCGTAAGTTTACGCCATCTCCTCCCTAGAAACTAGGCTCTTTGTTTAGTTCGGTAAGCTCTATATGCTCAATATGTATGGACTACGTTCAGCGGGAACGCGCAGTACCTATAGTATATAAGGGAGTTCGGTTAAACGTAGTTCAATTTTAAACATGTTTTTCTCGGTAACCGTTAGTTTGCGCCATCTGTTCACTTGAAACTTTTTGTTTAGTTCAGTAAGCTCTACATGCTCTATAAGTTTGGATTACGTTCAGCCGAACACCCGGTACACTTCCAGGCTTTCAAGCCTCTATTACTGGATTCAGCCTTTCCTGATAGATAAGGTAGTTTGGGTTAGGTGTGAGCCCACTACGCTGGTACAATGCGTTTTATGTTTGGAAGCTTGAAAGCCTACATTTTAATATTACTACCAATTCTAATAATAGCAATAACCACATCTTTAGTTACTTTTATATATGTAAAATATGACATGAAACTGTAATCTTAATATATAATAATATTTTTTTTAGTATGTATGATATTCGTATCCTGGTCCGCTAATCGACATCGACGCCATTCTGCTGCTAAATAAATGTTTTTGAATTGGACAATTTACCTGACGCTTGACTTGACGTGATTTTTTGGCTTCGCTTTACCACTACCTTAATTCAAATAGATACTTAACTAAAAGCAAGACAGTTTAGACCATAGGTTAAGACTATGCTAAGTTGTTACAAAATAATTTAGAAACACCGCTAAATAAATATCAGATACATAAATATCCCATTTTGTCACAGACACACAGGCAAAATGATTTAGGTGTTTGAGGGAAAATTTTGTGTGCAAAATAAGGAAAAAACAAGAGGTAGGTAGCAGGTTCAAATTTTTTTTACGGGATTAAAAACTGAGCTCTGTTAGTGGCTTAGACGCATTAGGGATTTGTGGGGTTTTTATTGAATAATTATTTATATCTGGAGCCTTACCTAGTATGTTTCAACGAATTGTCATTTCAATTCAAAATACCTATTATAAACATAACGACCGAGTTCTCGAAATATGGCGCCATATTTCAAAATTATTTATTAATTTTTATTGAAAGAAAAATTGACTGGTTAATAATCTCACTACTTTTAGTACGAAAACTAGTAAACCACACCTCACAAAATGTTTTTTTAAAAGCTTGTTAGTAAGTCTACTTCTAGTAATAAGGAGGTCGAATCGAATTGATGATACTTGTAGAAATAACATTTTGAAACCAATTACATTTGTTTTTGTGCTAGTCCTTGTTTTTTTTATTATTATTTTCGCGAATAATATAACTGCCTAATCCTTAGTTTCTTGTTTTTCTTTCTATTAATTAATTGAACAAACATAATTACACACAAACCTGATAGATTCTGGTAATGATGAGCCACTATAAATTACACTGTTTCTATGTAATTAGACAGACAGACAGAAATACTTCGTGTTTTACACTATTTATGGGCGCTAGAGAGTGAATAAAGTTACCCGTATTACTATATCATTAATATGACGGTATAATTGGTAGGTAGGTACTAATTACTAGGTATACTGTAAATAAGTTTGGTGGTAGTAGCCTAAGACCATAGATATACATAAGGATACCTCGTCATAATTACAAAAATGTCAGCATAAAAATATACGCCATAAACTAAACATACGCCACTTGATGTTTTGACGTGTTTACTGTGAAGTAGAATTTAGTGTTAAACACATGTAAAATTAAATAAAATTCTGAAATCACCCTGAAAAATGTCGAGTAATGGGTGATCTGCATAATAAAAAACGAGAAATATGAAGAGGAAAAAAATATCCGTCCGCGGAAATTACGGTTCCTGTAACGTAATTATGATGCCGCGTAGTTTTTTTCTCTGGATTTTCTCGTATTTACGGTGATCATCATCATCAGCCCATTTTTACCCCTCTGCAGGGGCTTAGGCCTCCCCCAGGGTGAGGAGGGGGGCTTGGAGCTTAAGTCCACCACACTGCTCCACTGCGGGTTGGGACCTGTAACGACCGCCATCTATTGACAGCGTCCGGGACCAACTACTTAACGAGCCCTCCGAAGCACGGTGTCAGTGATATTGTGTACTTAAGTCAGAAAAACTCATTCGTACACGCCCGGATTCGAACCATGGCCCTATGGGGCCTTATAAATTTGAGACAGGTTCGTTGCGCTCTGGGCTATCACGACACATTTACTGTGATATCGATCATCAATTGCTCTACTGATAGTGAAACCAACATAATAAAATCTGAATTCACCATAGCATTTTACTCAGTGTACATTATCTATTACCTATGGTTTGTTTAATAAGTATCCAAGTCTATCATTTAGCTCATGTTTTCGATCATTTCGAAGTATGAGGGGCTCTATGTTGACAATAAAATTCTGCTACCTAAGTTTATGACACACGTGATGTTTCATGCGCTGAAATCAATAGTTCTATAATATTCTGAACTCATGTTTTGGATTTTTGGAATGTCGGTAGACGTCGCTGACTTCTACAATCTTGAATTACGAGATGATAAGCATCATCTTTCACGTTTGACTCTATACTATCTATACTTTTCCTATACCACCTGCGACATATCTTATTGTGTGAACGTGTATACCTAAGCCATATTTGATACGAAGCGTGCTAGGTATTCAGTTCAAAGGAAAATGATACTGTGAATCGAGAATTTCCATTTTAATGGTTTTGATTTCCAAGGAATGTCCGATCAAACGGAAACACCGTTTGATTTGTGTAGATAACTTTATCCACACTCCGTTGTGGCTTTATTACTAATTCGGGCAATTAATCAATACAACTTTCTCCATTTTCGTAGCCACAGTCGCTAGCAGGAGTGACATATGGCAGTTCCCCTGGACATCCGAACTCGGCTTCATACAGTGCTTGCTGTATTTTCAATCTAGCTACAGCATTCTGCCTAGAATTTAGCCTTTTTAAGGTGGGCGCGCAACTAAGTAGAAACAATTCATCAGGATCGGTACGACACTGGCAAGGTGGTTCTTCATCATTGAGGAATTTCATTTTCTTGGCGCTCGAAGAGTCTTCGTCCTGTTGAGAATCTTGATTGATGCCTAGTTCTTGGTAGCTGGTCTTGTGTCTAGAATCATCTTCTTGGTCCGAATCATCGGTGTGCTGATCTTTCTTTGGACTGTAAAATAAATAAATAATAATCCATTTAGTTAATCCATCCTTCCACTCTAGGAAGAACAATGTAAGAAACTTAGAGTGGCTTATTGTTTACTTTTAGTATCAGTGTTTTTAGCACCGACACTAAATCAACTTCGAATAAAACTAAATTGACTATTGTAACAATAAAAAATGGTTTCTTATCCACTCCAAATTGTAATAAAGTGTAGTCACTTTGTTGAGAAAAGCACTGCAAAATTCTACATAAAAGTTTATTTTATATGAAGTACTCATACAGCTTTATTGTAATAATTTTTTTTTCAATGTTATGCGTAGGGAACATTTCACCAGCATAAATCTTTTTGTACGCGTAAAGAGCCGAATTTGGCTAGCACTATCATAATGTTGAAGACTTGAAAACATTGTGTGTGATACACAAAATAGGTTCGATTGCAATATTATCTTTGTTTCTATTTAAGTGATGAAATACGTTTATTTTAATTAAGTTACGGATCGTTAAGTAAAAGATTTCGCTTTTGTTTTGAAGTAATTGAAACCTGTGAAACAGTCCCTACTTGCTTTCTATTGACCTTAAAGAGTAAAGAAATATCTGCATACAATGCAGTTTCATTTAGAATTCAGACTGCAAAAGAAAAATGGGCCTAGGATTGATACACACGGAACCCTAAAATTTCTTAAACTTAAAGGTACTCGTAGTATTGCAGCATTTGTCGTTCCCTATTTGTATCTGTGTTTTATTATCAGTATAAAGCAAATCGTATTGTAATACACACGATATCTAACCATTGCGTTGGAGTATGCACGCATATGCTCTAATAAATATGCGAAAATTCCGTGCTCTGTTGCGATGTCATTCATATACTTACGTAGAGTAACATAAAAAAAAGCTTATCGTAAAAGATATATGTAATTTTTTGAGTCAAAAATAAAACATCGACAACAGTGTTGCCAGAATTTTTTTTTTCGCTAACCGGTATTAATATTAAAAAAAATGGGTGTCGTTGAAGATTTTAGGACAAAAAAGGCAAAAAGGTTAGGAACGATTTATTATTTGCTTGTTAATTTTATAATCAGTCTAAATAATAAATATGACAATAAATTCTTTGGTAATAAAAAAACACAAACATACCTATTGCACAAACTATAAAAAATTAAATAATAATAAACATAATATTTTTATGTTGTTTGATATTTTTCAGATGATATTACCATGATATTATTGTTGTAATAAATTGTTTTTCTTGTCTTTCAAAAATCTACAAAAGTCCATAGATGACTCGAAATCAAAATTGAGTTTCGATTTAGGTTGTGTTGGGTTGTGTTCTAAATAGGCGAGTTGTAAACTACTAGATTTATTACGATTGAACTTTTACGCATCGATTTACTTTCACGTAATAATTGGGACAACTGGCGTCCTGTGCAGGATATTAAATTAAAACCTCAAAATCGGGACGTCTGGGACTCTGATCGACAATGATAAATACGTACGTATATTTTGTTACGTAAGTGTCCCTACTTAGTTCTGTTCCAGAAAATTCAATGAAAAACAAGCACCGAATAATTATAGTTAATGGAATTGGTTGTCTGGAAAGCTTTAGAAAGTGCCAACCTTAGAATGAATAGAATCAACGGATCAAGTAATGTGGAGTTCCCGTAAGATTTGAAGTGAGAGTGGAGTGATAACAATCAAGTGAAGGTTAAAGTTTAGAATAGAAACAAACAAGTTTGCAGAATTACTAAGTTTACTTCGTTTGCTGCGCGTTTTAGTAAGCACCATATATTAGAATAAATGTAATTTCAAAATACAGTTACTACCCCCGGGTTTTACGAGCAGAGTAGATTTGAAAGGCGTTTTGTTAAAACATGGGAATACTACCTAACTAACCGAATACCTAACCGAAATGAACTAGTTACATTAAAATCCTTACACAGGTTCAACATGAGGCAGCAGAAACCTCATTGCTTGTAAGTATGGCCAACGAGTTTTCCCGCCATGGGTCCGTTGTAGCTTGATGAAAGAATCACGCAAAGATCGCCAGCGTTTCTTGCATTCCGTCTCTGGAAAGAATATTTTGTTTTAATGTACCTACTAGAATCTAGTAGGTGCACAGTCATGTACTTCATTATGGCTACACATGCCTTTGGGATATTAAAGTTATAGGTATGGCATGGGTATGGCTTTCCGAGGGCTTTCCCTTGCGAATGCTTCCAACAATAGTCGAAAAGTCACTTTCTTAAGAAAAATAAGTCTATGTTCCAAAAATATGAGCAAATACTAGCTCATTCGATTCAGAAAAACATTCCGAAAAAGACGTTTTCATGATTTTTTTCGCTGACATAACTTTTTTAGGAATAAATTCTCACTTATTAAACATTTAAAAACATATTTGCTGAGATTATTTGTTAGTACAATAAATAAAGTATTTTTTCTATAGAATTAAATAACAATTTAAAAATTGCAATAAAATATGATGTCATCTTAAAACACTTGAAAAAATAAAGTGCCGTAAGAAAAAAAATTAAAAATGTTGTAAAAAAGTGATGATTTATTTCTAAAAATTTGTCAATATAAATAATCATTAAAACAATTTTTTCGAATCGAATGAGCTCATATTTTCAGAACACTTGGACTTATTTTTCTCAAGACACTCACTTCTCCACTAGACTACTAGAAAAGGTTAGCAGACCGTGCCTTCGATGAAAATTAAATGAAAGACCAGGTGGGATTTCAATATATCAATGTAAATAAAAATGAAACTATATTTATTTCTTCGTTTGTTCGTGTGACAGTAAGAGTCGTAAGGGTTTGATAAAATTTTTACAAAAACTATTTTAGCTGTAGGTAATTAGAATAACAAAAATCGTCAAGCTTTCTTTTTTTTTTCTTTTGAAAAATTTCAATCCTTTACGAATGAGAAAGTGAAACTGCAAATTCAAAACTATTTATAATTATCAGTACAATGCAGTACATATAATAAATCGGAAGAAGTAGGTACAAGACCGGTGAAGTTATTATCTAAACAGAATCGCTTACTGATTTTGTAAACTATGAAATAATCTCAGTACATAACGAAATGCAAATTAATTTCCTATCGATGGTGCTGCCACCATCGTTAAATGAGCGAACTGAAATGGCCATTGCAATTTCATCGTAGTAGTAAATTTACAATATTTCTTATCTATAGCAAATATTCGATTTACAAATTGATTTGAAATTCGAAATCGATTGCAGTATTAAGTACAGCTCGCGCCAAACACGCCAAACTTTTAGTTCGTTCTGAAGTTGACGCGGGTGCGTTTTGCGCAGGCGTGGGACCCGCTCTGATCCTCTGACATCCATTTTTCCTACTCCGACGCTACTCGCTTCGACTTCACAGCGAACTAGAAATTTGGCGCGAACTGTGATAAGGCTGCGGGACAAAAATTGGGAATCAATGTTATTCAATGAGGACTAGCAACGAGAATAAAAATGAAGAGTCGTATAGAAACAAGTAAAAAATTACGGAACCGAGGTCTGACATAACTCCGATAACAAAGACAAAAGTGATATTATCATTGATATAGTATCAATAAGCAAAATACAAAATACATATGTAACTACCTAGTCTTATAATCTGTGCTTCTTTTAGAGTTTTTTATAGTCAGTAGACTGGATTCTATTCCTGTTTAATAAAAATAGGTAATTGAATGAGTAGTTCTCACCAGAGACGTTGAGAGAATCAGACACATCTTTCCAAGCGTCATCTCTAAGTTTAGTCTTGTTGAAGCCACTGACGGATTTGTCATACAAAATTGCTCGTTTCTCTACTTCTTTTATCAAATCTATCTCGTTCATTCTTCTTGTTATCACTAGAACAAATTAAGTAGGCATATAGTATGTAGCATAGAACCACAATGTAATGTTCTTTGGTAAAAAAGCAATGGCCGTCTTGTTTCCTTTTAGTACCGTTCCATAGAAAAATATTGAGATATGACTACACAAACCTTTCCCGAAAAAACCAATAACTCTAGTCACCATTTACAGGCGGTGCACGCTCCGCCTCATTTCGCTCGCAAGGTCTCGCGCGCGTCGTCACAAAGAAGGCAACCAAACGTTATAAAATAACACTGTAGATAAAATAATTTATTATAAAAATGTAACCTACATTTTTTATTTCCGTAATGAGGTCTATTGGTCATACCTAATATCTAGAAAATTTTCGGATGGTTGTTAAAATTTCACCTATATAGTCACACATTCTGTTTCCAGTTACTTCAGTTCATATCGATGTTGATACAATGAATAATATACAAAACTGTTTAAGTATACGAAAAGTTGTTTTTTTTATAACGTCCATGTACGTATAACGTCTTTAGGTTTTTATTAATAACTGGGAATTCGAGATAAAAATAAATTATAAAGGAAATTCCATTTTAGAGGAGGCGCGACTCAAAGAAATTGATGCACTTGAAATTATATTTCTGAGACGGCACTCGACCCACTCAACGATTGCCCGGTGTAATGAAATATTCACACGATAAATTGTAATTTGAATTTCAAAATCGAATGTTCAATGACAGAAATTTCGAGTTACTGCGTGGTGGGGATTTTGGCGCCGTGACCATCACGTCGTGAATCAGTCAGTTTGAGATAAGTGTAACAAGATTATTCCAATTATTTAGAATTTTCTCTCAACTTCGAGAAGTTTCTTTGATCGTCTTTTGATTTGTCTATAATTTGTTTCGCTTTTTTTATGTTTGCAAACTTCAAGTCGTGAAAGTTTAGTGTTGAATTCTCTACCATTTTCTCGAGATCTTCAATGCTTTTTATACGAAAACCTTCCGGTATAAATACTCTACATACGGCGTGTTCGGCTGAACGTAGTCTATGTATGTATTCATGCTCTATAGATTCAGCCCATCAATATCCCACTTTATGCCATACTCCATCAATACCACACTGCAAGGGCTTAAGTCTCCCCTCGGGATGAGGTGTCTTGGAGCTTAATCCCCAAGCTGCTCCGATGTGGGTTGGTGGATTGTAAGGACTGCCATTTATTGACGGCAACCGAAACCGACGACGGCTTGACGTAAGTTAGTAAGTTAGAAAAAACTCATTGGTACATGCCCTGGGATTTGAACGACGGCATTTATATACAGGTATACGACACTATAGGTTTATATACAGGTTTATTATACATATAGCTTTATATAGAGCTATAACCGTAGGTACTGAAGAAAGAGTAAAAAAAATACGATGAATGAGTAAAAAATGAAATTTTAAACAAGTTTTTCTCGGTAACCGTAAGTTTGTGCCATCTATTCACTTAAAACTTTTTGTTTAGTTTGGCAAGTTTTATACGTTTGGATTACGTTCAGCCAAACACAGTGCATAGTGATAAATGGTACAAAACTATATAAAAAGCAACCATGTTGTAGTATTTTTTGTAGCACCGGACAAACAGACAGACGTTCCATTTTATATATGAGAATAGCATATTTAAAGTTTTTTAGGATTCCGTGTCTGAGAAAGTATCTAAGTACAATTAAAATCAACGCATGTCCACTAGCGACCGTCAAAAGCCACTTTTTCCGAATGTTTCCGAATTGGTTAATTATAGCTAAAACTTCGTTGTCTATGCCTTAGATAGCATAATCATCAAAATGAAGCATCTCACGAAACGATCGAAAACGTGAGAAAATTGATAAACTCAAGTGTTTCGGACCGATTATTAACTCAGTAGGTACTTACCTATCATTTTGTAAATAATTTACATAGGCACCCGATTATTTTAGTAGAAAAAATTAAAAAATAACTCAATAGAAATAAAAGGATCATCGAGACAGTAAAAATAATGAAATAGGCGACTAAATTTGGTAGGAAACATTAAGTAGGTATTAATGCTTATAAACATAAAAACACTGAAACTAAAATACCAGAATAGAACGGATCCCACGGCACAGGAGACTGGGTCGTACGTGAAGAGCTTTTTCTAGAAAATCGTAACATTCTAATTTATAAATTGACTCCTAAACGTTAATTGAGAACAATAATTAATATGACAAACCGACCACTATACAATTTTCCAGATGTTACAATACACAATGCATATTACATAAAACTAAAAAAATCACAAAACTATTTATATACACAAAAATCTAAAAACAAATTACCTTATGTACTACGTCGTCTGATGATACGATCAATATGCAGCAACGCGCGTGTCTTCTTCGTTATGCCGGCTCTGCCGTACCGCGCCGCCGCGCCTGCCGTATCGAGCGACGCGACGCGCGACGATGGGCTCAAAATCTATAACTACACATACAAATTCCCCGGACTCGAGGGGCGCTAATCGATTTACTTATAATCTGTCCATAGTATAACATAATTAAAACAATCAAACAAGAGACGTCGCAGTGCTTTTGTAAGATTTTTAACAATACCAGGGCAATTCGTATGATAATTTACAGTTGCACGTTTCACTATCACTATGTCACTGTCACTAACCACTACATATTATAAAATAAAATCCCCCTTTGCGTCTGTCTGTCTGTCTGTCTGAACGCGATAAATTCAAAAATTACCGAACAGATTTTCATACGGTTGTCACCAATGGACGGAGTGATTCAAAAGGAAGGTTTGTGTCAAAAATTAATTAATAAAAATTAGTTGAAATATGACGACTATTGATTGACGATTGAATATTGTTGAAGACGTCGGAAAAAATCAAGGCGACTGGGAAAACGCTGCCTAATCCCTTTGAGATATAACTAAAGAATGTTATTGAATAGAAGTGGAATTGTTCCTCCTTTAAAGTTCTAAAGAAAAGCCTATCTTTTAAGGCATGTCTATCTTTTTTAAGGATAGCTATTACTAGACCTACCTATTTTAATGTTTTAAAAAATGATCACATATAATGTGGTAATTGAAAAGCTATTTACACGAATACCATATTAATCTTTATCTAATTAAATACTTTAGTTACCTTAAGCATTTCATGTACTTTATATTTGCCCTTTACATCATTCAATTTAAATTAATATCTTAGAAGTTATCGTAAAATTAAAACTATGGCTCGACAAAATAACTTCAAGCGTCCCCACGCTGACGCGACACGCGGGATGTTTCTAATTAGACAGAAATTATCAATGTTGTATGCAAAGAAATATTCTAGTTTGTTTTTATGTATACATTCTTTACTTTTTCAAAAATTTTGCAGAAGTGAAAATAAAATACATTAGGTACAAATATTGCAAGTGGGATGAACATTATGTTATATTTGAATCTAATTTTTTACCCATGTGCTCGACGTAGCAAGCTGCAACGACACTACGACAAATAAAATGTATAGTAATAATGCTCTGCTATCAGTGCGAAGCCGGGGCTGGTCACTAGTATAATTCTTGAATGTGCATAGAGAGTCGTAGCGAAAACACACTAATATCTAACTTATTTACTTTCCAGTATTTGCCTTTTTATTTTGTTAACATGTGACGACATGGTTCTCATATTAGGTCCTTAACCTATGAAGTTGCCGTTCTTCAGTACTGACCATTCCAAACAAAAAAACATTTGATAGGCTGTGAATTCTAAATTAAAATTAATTTTCTTTTAAAAACATGACATTCTTTTTACAAAGTCAGTCTTTTGTTTATTGATTAGCGTTGTGTTTTCATTACATTTGAACATTTTTCGTCATAATGGACACTTTAAAAATTCATGTAATTATGGAATATGAGTTCCATCGTGGCACTTATTGGTTTGTCCGCTTCCGTTTTGGAATTTATGACTTGAATATTGAACCTCGTGGTCGTTCGGACGCTTTGGTCAACAATGAAGAATTGAAGACGATTGTGGAAGCCGATGATACTCAAACTACAGTTAAACTAGCAGCAGATTTTGATGTTAATATCAAAATAATATTGGAGCATTTGCGACAAATTGGCAAAGTAAAAAAAGCTTGATAGATGGCATGGGTACCCCACGAATTTAACGATCGCCAGCGCAATGTACGCATTGAGACCTGCCTTGCGTCGCTCATCAGGCACAGAAATGACAATGACGGAATTTTGAACCGGATTGTAGATCCTGGTTCAGCACCAAAGCACTGTGTTAAATGAAAAATAACCCTTATAAAGGTGATAGTCACTGTTTGGTGGTCTAGTGCCGGTGTGATTCATTACAGCTTTTTACAAAATGGCATGAGCATTACAGCAGACTGTGTACTGTGAAGAACTGAAGACAATGATGGAGAAGCTGGCACGTCTGCGATCAGCTGTGGCCAATCGTCTTCCCAGCTGCTTCTTCACGACAAGACGCGACCCCATTCTGCACAACAAACAGTCTCCAAGCTGCTAGAGTTGGGGTTGGAAGCTCTCCCTCATCCACCATACTCACCAGACCTTGCACCTACCGACTATTACAATTTTTTAAAAATTGGGCAACTTTTGACGGGAAAAAAATTCAATTCCCGAGAGACAGTACAAAATGCCTTTGAAGAGTTTGAGAGTTGCTTTCCGTCCGGTTGATTTTTAAAAGAAGGGCATCCATAAACTGCCACTGCGTTGGCAAAAATGAATCGATTGCACGGGTGATTACTTTGAATAACAGAAATAAATATGCTTGAAAAAAAATACTTTAACATATTTCATACAAAACGGCAACTTCATAGGTTAAAACCTAATATAAACACTTGGATGTGCGTTGCAAGGAAGTCTACAACTTAACAACACGGACGTTGTAAATACACATATTATATAGCCTACGTCCTTTAATAGATTTGACTAGTTTAACTAATTTAGTTAACTAGGTAAAACCGGTAGTGGGTATTAGACAACTGATATACATAGGTACTTAGATATCATTTTTATGATACATTTTATAGATATTCTACATCCAGATACGAAAAAATATGAAAAAAATAGACAAATTTTTATTCACCGTTTTCGCACTTGTGAAAAGTACAATTTGCTGGTCGGTGGGTGGCTACCTACTTCGGGTACGTAATCTAAGTTTTCGGTTAAGTTCAGCACCTGATGTATGGGTTGTACCAACTATTGTAACTACACGGCAGAATCTGCAGTTCCAATCAAACTTTATGACGGATCCGAACATAGGCACAAGTCGCGTCACAGTAACCAGTTTTAGGTGTAGCGGGACGCAGTGGAGCGAGGGGTATATGACTGTACCTGCGCAAGCACGCGTACAGCGTTGTATTCCGATCCGCCATAAAGTTTGAGGCGAACTATACCTATATGCAGAACATATTCCAAAAAATATAGCGCGCAGAGCTTATCGAACTATATAAAGTTTCAAGTAAGCTGTAAGCTGACGGTTACCTACAGTGAAAAAAAGTTTAAGTCATTTTTCTATCACTTATATATGTAAGAAACTATAATTTACGCTACGAGTAAAAACGCTTATACAGAATTACTTTGTCTCAGAAAATTGTTAAATACCGAATATTTAGGTACGTCCGTGTTGTGACAATTTTTTTCTCTATAACCGTTAGTTTACGCAACCTGCTTACTAATTTTTTTTTTTGTTTAGTTCGAAATTAAGGCTCTGTGCACACTTTTTTTTGATTATGTTCAGCCCAACATGGTGTATTGTATTGGTTCATTTGTAGATATTTATGACGAATTTTTTTAATGAGTATTTCGTACTTTAGTTTTCAGTATAAATAATCTTTATTTTCCCATGACACAACATTCACTTACAAAGAATTTTCCAATTTTACATTTTTGTTAGCAGACAGCATACTTACTACTATTTTTTGGCATTTCCTACAGTTGTCTTAATTTTGTACAATTTCATACCATTAATTTATAAGATTTATTACTATTTGCTGTCAGTTCCTACCATAATAGCTTATACTATTCCTAACATTTCATACAATCGAATCTGATTTTATAGCTTATACAGCTATGCTATGTTCTGCCATTTTTAGCATTTACAACAATTTTTTGACGTAATTAACGAATCAATTCTTACCATTTTTAGTATTTTCTACAATTTCCTAGTATTTTCTAAAAACTTCTACCCTTTTTCCCATTTCATATAATTTTAAACTTTTCTACCATTTCCTACTTACCACTTCTACAATAAATTAGGTACCTATTACTTATTGGGCATTTGAGCGGTTCTTCATGCGACGGCCCGACACAACACCGATATCTGACGGTGTCGGCGCCGACACTGTCCCCGCCGACACAGACAGGTACCTACATCCTTGATTTGGCGACACGACACGATGACATCATCATAATGGCAGCGTTTAATAAATTGTATTTATTGTACTTAAGACGCAAAAAACGAAGTATCCTAAACCGGTTTTGGGTAGGTACACCCCATTATAAAAGTTAGATATTTATATGAGGTGATGTATTATAATTTGTTTGAAAAGTTAATTGTGCATCCAGGTATGTTTTTCAATTATTTCCGTATGAGTAAAAACACCTATGAAAAAGTTAACCAAATATAATATATTGACACTACAGCATGCTGAATGCGCGACTCGCATTCGCACAGTAGGTACTAGGCGCAGCGCGAATGAACGCACACATGGAAGCTTCTATAACTACGTAACACAGGCATAGCGGTGCCGGCCGGCCCGACTCGACAGGGAGACGTGTTATCGACGACATGTTTGCGCCGATACCGGCCCGGCACCGACACGTCAGTGCCGCGCCGGGCAATGAAGAAGCTTGCCTTACATTTTCCTATAATTTTACGCCCAACGGTGTCGGGCCGGTGCCTGGCCGAAGTGTGTTATGGGGTGTTTGTCATAATAATGGATTTCTTTATGAATAACATCACTTCTGCGATTTACTTATGTCTATGGATTTACTACTGTTAGAGCTACTTCAAGGGAACTATAAATATGTTTAGGTACCGATGTCCAAGTTAGGTAATTGAATTGTCATATATATGTCGTAGGATGATTTGATAATTCGAATTTTGGCGAAAACCCTAGGGATTTTGCAAAAACACGGATAATTAGACAACGGTGAAAATATTTCTGTCTCTTACTAGAAAAAGTTAAGGTTTTTGCAAAAACACTAGTCGCTATAGTAATATTGCGAAATATGCATAAAATAGAATTAATGTTTATTATATCTCATTTCAGTTAGTGTTATTATGGTTTTGTGCATTTATCACAGGCTGCCTATATCTTAGCATCTAGTTTTATTTTACTATGTTCTGCGGGGATATACGTTCCTTTGCAGTTTCTTCCTCTCCCTGGGTTCTACGTAATCAATCTCGCCATGTTGGTGGCTAGCATGCGGTTAAAGTGACCATGACGAGTATAAGTATAGTTCCCCGGGATGCTCCAGACTCCATAACCTCGAACCTACTCCAAAAATGATCAAAATTTACTGTAATTTCCACCCAAACGTGTCAAGATTGTGACGTGAAACGAAAATGATTATATATGAAAATATCAACTTACTTTGCTAATTACGAATAAACACGATGCAACAAGTAGTTTTTAACACTGACTTATTATTTTCAATTAATATTCTGTTTACTTAACGTTTAAATGGAAGAAAACGCCAACTAATAGCCTGACTGATACCAAGGCTTGGACTAAACGCAACGTTGCCAAATTTCAATAGCATGGCTTGTATCTATACAAGGCAGTTGTTAATATCAATACTTTACAAGTTATCTTTTGCCTATGATGTGGCCGTAAGAATAGGTTGCCAGATATTTCAATGAATATGAAAGATGGTAATCTATGTACTGTTTTAAAGAGAAACGTGTTAAAGTAGGAAAATAATTTTATTACACATATGACATCGTTCTAATTACAGATCTGACATCATACGGGTTACAAATTTGACGTCATACATGCATTTGACAGACAGGTGTGATTTCGTGAGCAGGGGGCTCAGAGTTTTAAATCCGTCCGTATCTCCACCATCCGCTCATATTTTTAGAATTTTCTGGTGACAATCGAAAGAAGGAAGTCTATCATACACCACCGAATTAATATTTTGAATCCCTAGGTCCCACACCAGCGTTGACTTTTGAGACCTTTCGGCCCTAGAAATATTGTTTCAATATCTAGAGTTTTTTTCAATTCGTTTTTATCTGCCAAATCATTTTGGAGTTTTTGGGACTGCTGGGTTTTTTCGGGAAGGAAAGGAGCTTGGTCGTCTTTACGAACTTATGTTTTCGGGTTCCTACGTGCGATAAGGCGATAAAGCGCTACAAGGCGATAAAGCGCTAAAATATTTATGAGAAATGTATTTCAAACATTAAACATTATATCTATAGAATTAATGATCTATTATATAGCGTGTTTAGGCTATTTCCTGAGTTATGGTCCTGAGAGCCTCGGCGTGCAAAAGTACCTACGCAACTTGTCGCGCTTGGGTCCTTACTTCTGTGGGATTTAATTACTTTGTAAATAGAGGCGGTCGGCTATCCAATTATAAATCGCAATCTAGGTAGCTTTATGTCTGTAATTGAATGGAAGATTTGTATTCAAAGGGGTATTTTACATAAGCCGAGCCCGCCGCTAATTTACTAAGGCGATACTAACAGCTTCACAATTCATCTTGGAGTTGAGGAGCCTCCGCTCCGTCGACGGATCATATCTTCTGCGGGTTGCCGCTTTTAGTGACTAACTCTCTTGAACTTTTCTTTGCTTGCTCGTTTGCTTTGTTTTTTAATCGAGGTTGATAGAAGTCAGGCTACCTACTAGCGTTTTTTTTTTTTTGTGAATTCGATGATTTCTAAGAAGGATAATTACGGGATTTCTGATTAAATTGATTTGGATCACTCGTGTATGTTGTTTTACTAGATAGCTGTACAGATGTATGTATGTTTGTAGGATTATAATTTGAAAACTGCTTTACCAATTTTGACAAATGTTCGAATTAAAGGTTTTAATTTCCTAAAATACGACATATGTTATTGACACAAACATACAAAAATCTGCATACTCATATAAAAAAAAGGTTTACAACAGTGTCACAGACACAAGATAGGTTTAGAGAGTTTTGTTTGATCGTATTCGATAATTAAAAAGTCCTGTTTTGGTCCTGTTTATCTTACGTAACTTTGTCACCCTAATCAGAACGAGACGGTATAGCACCCACTAACGTCCTTGTTTGTTTTATCTTTTTAATTCGTTTCAAGGTCAAATATCTAAGACCTCGCAATTTCTTTGTAGAGCTTATTCCTGAAGTACCTAGTTCCATGGACGTGATTGACAGTTGACACTTGAGGTAACTGACTGGGAGGTAATTCTCAGACCACTTGACTTGATGTCTAATGAGACATTGTCGATGAAATTCAATATTTTTCTAGCAAAAACGTAATTCTGTAATCTCAAAAGCCATATAAAACATTACAATTTTCGAAAATCACGTGAGACATACTCAACTCGATAATACAAAATTATGTTTTGAGAAGAAACAAAATATATTTCATAGAAATTGTCTCATGAGACTAAAAGTCAAGTGGTACGAGAATCACCCCCCTGATCTGTGACTGACTGACACTGACGACCAGACGCTGCGCTGACTGACGGCAAGGGCAAGTGCGTTTTTTTTGCCTTTTTTGATTCTGGGTTGCCAGATGGTTGCCAGGTTGTCAGCAGTTGTCAGCTGTGATTGTCAGAATGTACAGTTGATGATTGTACATACAAAATAAAATTTAAAAAATTATGGTGTTAAATTACTAACTTCACTCCTTCAGTATTTATTTTTATAGTTTACTGTAACAAATATCTAGTGTAAACATTCACCTTATCTACACATTACTCGATAACATTTTTTCTACTAATCATCCAAGAATACTGACAGTTACAAACCTGCAACGGTCCTGATTCTGAAGCTGAAAATGCCGCAAGTAAGTTTTACATTCCGATTTTAAAAATAATAGGTGGTGGCGATCCCACTTTGTAAAGATGTATGGCATTTTTTTTAAGACCCAAATCCGTAGGCTTTGTACACAGGCACTAGCATATCCAGGATGTAAACGAGAGGAGATTTTAAAAGTTTCAAAGTTTAGATTTGCAAAACTACCACCTTAAAAGTATTAATAATAATTTATGGGGGGCGGGACGAGGGTAAAACCCCTTTTTTTTGGTTTTAGGGTTCCATACTTCAAAAGGTAAAAAGGAACCCTTAGGGAATTATTCCATTATTCATCTGTTTGTCTGTTTTTGTTTGTGATATATTCAAGAAGCTTCTATTTTTTTCTGAAAATAATCAGCTAGTAAAGCCATTATGTTTTTAAGTTTAAATACTGTACTATTTAATTTTTATCTATAATATGCAGGTAAAGGATATTGTCGCCACTTATAAAACATTGGCAAAAATTCCGAATATAGTTAGCGCTCGGTTAAATAATGCAGTGAACAAAATTACCTCAAAATGGTCTATAAGAGATCTTGACAAGGGTAAAGTTACTAAATACAACTATGACTATATACTCGACAATGATCTGAAAACTATTGCTGAATCTAATTTTGGTTCTGATGTTTCGAAGGAGTAAGTATCATTTTGACTTGTTACAAAAACCATAATTCAAAAAGCTCACTTTTGAAGTTTTAGTTGTAAGGCAATTGTAAATATATGCATATTGTATAGTATAGTTATTGATTAGGTATGTACATAATAAAATATCAGTGTATTTTTTGGGACAGAACTGCCTGCCTGCATAACTTCAGTTGCTCAGAATTTCTCTTATTTTGCTTTTTGTTTCAGTTTAGTGCACTATTTCAATTGTATGAGGTTTGTTACAAATTAAAAAAAAAATTAAGCATATTTTGTACCAAAGTCTTGATGTTTTTGATATTTTGTAATAAAATAAAAATTAATATTCAAGCAGGACACTCTGCAGTCACTTTTGAATGTCATGAAGCTAAGTCTAATAGATTTGTATGTGACCACTCTAAGAAGAACACTGCAAGAAACTTAGAGTGGCTTGTTTTTTTTAGTGATGGCACTACATACCATTGTCTTGAAAACTAAGTATAGTTCCAATCAAACTTTATGGCGGATCGAAATACAACGCTTTCTGCATGCTTGTGCAGGTTTAGTCATACGCCCCTCGCTCCACTGCGTTCCGCTACACCTAAAACTGGTTACTGCGACGCGACTTGTGCCTATGTTCACATCCGCCATAAAGGTTGATTGGGACTGTAGCTCAGAGCAATTTAATCCCAGGCATTTTTATTATTCATCTATTCTTTTAAATTAATTACTTAACCACAACATCAGATGTTACTGTGGGTCAACTCTATGAGGATATATCAGAGATGAAGTGTCCAGTCCATATATATAAAATTGTGACAATCTAAAAAAGATTTATTACTTGAAAACAAGTAATCAATGCTTTGTTGCTTAGAATATTTTGAATGATCCATGTTTAGTGGCCATTTTTAATACCTACAAAAAAAATTGTGCATTAAATATGTTAGGTAGGTACATATTAAAATTAATTGAAAAACTAATTATTTGAAAACCAAAAGAATCAGAGAAAATGTATTCAATGCAGAATATAAAATGATTGTTATGCAGTTTGTAACAGCTCTTGGCATTAGTTTCAGCCACTTCATTCTTTTATCATTTCTTATTTTAGGTTGTTATCAACAATATCACCCAGTGGTAAATATAAAGCAATCATTAGAGAAGAAAAAGATAGTAAAGATGTGAAAAAACAATATTTAGAGATTTGGCAAGCTTACACCAAACAAACTATTGATTTAAAGGCTTTAGATATACACGGAGATGTCTATGCTGATGGTAAGAATTGTAATTTAATTCTATTTATAATCCTATGCCGAAAATTGTATGGGCTACAATGTATAATAATTATTTGTATCTCAAACCATACATATATGTAATATATCTGTCAACAGTTCAATAATTTGATAATAAAAGAATTTTTGTTTTACACCTCAAACTGATCTGCAACAAAGCACACAAAATGCTAGGGTTTCTTTCTCGCTCCACCAAACATTTTCGTAAAATCACGCTTAACACTGTATAAAGCGCTCGTGCGGCCACATATAGAATATGTGAGGTGCATTTGGAACCTCCTCAACACTATTTATTATAATGATAGAATAGAGAGATTACAAAAAAAATATTTTTGTCTGGTCTGAATATGCGTGTAAGTGCTAATTGTATGTCATATCCTGAATTCCTGGAGAAATTCGAACTAGTGTCACCTGTCAATCCCAGAGTTTTAGCTGATGCACTTGTTCTTCGTAATCTCTGCTCCAATTGTTTTATAACTTTCCTTATCTTGTCGAGACGGTTAAGTTTTCTGTATACATGAGAACAGTAAGATCCAAACACTTATTTTACATTTACACAACGTCAAGAAATGCCAGTATGTATGTCCCAAATAGCGCGTGTGTGACACACACAATAAAATATTAAAAAGCATTTAAAAATCTCAAAAAGTCTTGCATGTAGATATTGATTAGGACGTTTCATTTAAGTCATTTCTAGTAACATCAATATATTGAGTGCATAATTATTGAAAAAAAAGAAGTTGTTAAAATTGAAATTGTTACTATATGCAGATTGTGAGACCACAACATGTATTTAGTAACATTTCTCTCTCACACGTACTACACTGATTTTTTTAATAGAAGTTTTATTATGTGTAAGATAACATGCATCACTAAGGGTTGATAAAATTTATCTATGATTAAATTCTATATTTACAGCTGAGTTTGGCTGCCTTGACTGGTCTCCTGATGAAACGGCAGTAGTATATGTGGCAGAGAAAAAACTATCAAAAGTAGAGTCCTATATCAAAAGAAATCCAGTTAAAGACCTAAGCACTGACAAGTCCAAGGATGATTCAGCACCAAAAGTGGTAAGTAATGCAAATAAAGATTTTTTATTGTATTAAGTATAATGTTGAACATGTCTATGTTTATGCACATTACAATTTAAAGCTATTTAAATACGTAATATCAAAAGGTTCAGTTAGTAAAAGTTATATAAGGAAGTGACTTGTTTCAAATGAGTAGGTATGGAGCTTGCTATTATTTTATTCCTTGTAATGCTTTATTTATAGTCCCAATTTTTTCGCTAGATAAGGATTTGAATTAAAGGGCTCAGTGAAATAAGAAAATTAAGGACTGCATTATTTTTAACTGATTTAAAACAAAAGTGTGGTAACATTTTTAAATAGATCTAAATGGAACAAAATTTTATATCATGATAACAATATGTGAAAAACTATAACAAATAATAAAAAAAAAATATTTCAAATTATCATAAAATAGTTTTTTACTAATGACTTCCTATGGTCTATATTTCTTTCGTACGGTGTACATATAGTCTTCATTTGGCAGCGGGTGGTCACCGGCGTGGTCGTAATTGGCACAGTAATCTAAGACAAATTGATTTTTAGGTATCTTTTCCAAGTAACCAACAAACACGCTTACTCGAAAATTGCTAATGAAATCAATAAATTATATTTATTTGTTTGGCTTTAGTATTTAACTTCATTGGCACTAAGTATTAGCATTTGTTCTTAACACTGATATGTTTTTTATGGTACAGGGTGAAGAACATGTTTACAGACAAGATTGGGGAGAACAGCTAGTCGGTAAGCATCTATCGGTGATAGTTGTGTGCAATGTAGAAGATCAAACCTTTAACATCCTTGAAGGTCTGCCTGAAAGTTGGTGTCCAGGTCAGGTGAGTTATAATTGTATAAGCCGGTAATAATATTTAAGGGTTTTTGTCACAAAATCAGCTCTTATATCTTGTTTCCCTGTAGGTGTTTCACATTCACAGCACCAAAGGCTATCATTGACACCTAGTTAATTACGTGAGTTTTCTACTTTACAAAAAATTTTATTTCACCAGGTTCATTTTGCACCTAACGGCGGGACCGTTGTCGGTGTGGCATGGGAAACGGAACCCCGTCGTCTTGGCCTGGTCTTCTGTACCAACCGTCCCAGCTCCATATTCAGCTTGACCTATGAAGGACCAAAAACTAAACAAATGCGTAAGTTACGTACTACTTTTAAGACATTAAAAAAAAAAAATTGGGTATTCATGCATTGATCTTTAGCACTAAACTTCTGCACAATATATTTAATACCTTCATGATGTTTAACCCTCTTAATTGTATTTACGGCCACTCATATAACTGGTTGATTTTTTTATTCTATACTATAAATTATTCTATGACATTCAGCCTCTATACACACAATACTTACTCTATATATACTACTATAGTATAATACACTATCACCACTGCATTGATATAAATGATAAAGTATCAAATAAGACACAAAAATGTGCATATTTCTATCGAAATAATGATCATTAGTGGTTATCAATTGTCTTTAATTTTATTTTTATCTGTTATAATTTAAACCAAGGATTACTCTGCAGTTGTTGACTAAATTATTGTGGTACTGACCGATAAGACGCCTATTGGTGATATTTACACATGGTTGTGCCCTGCTACTGTAATCGAGTCTACATGACATGCAATGACACCATTTTCAAAAAAACCGGAAAGGGTGTGTCGCATCAACTTAGGGTTCCGTAGCACGTGCTTTCTAGATACTGCACTGGTACTTGCCACCCTTAAAAATAATTGTCACTGATACCACATATCTTGTTAAATTATAATGTATTCATATTATTTTCATGTTTTTCAGGCAAAATCTCCGGCCCTGGCCTCTCCGTGCGCTCACCTCGCTTCAGTCCCCGCGGCGATAGGTTGGTGTGGCTGCAACGCGCCACGGATGGGCCACACCACGCATGCCATGCACTCGCCGCCGCTGCGTGGCCACCGCGCGAGCTAGACGTCGATAGGGGAGACGAATCTGAATCTGTTAGTGATTTTGCTATGCAGTCCAACACTGAGAATATACCACCCTTACGCCTCTAGTGCGTGCAGCGGACTGCGATACGAAAAGGCTAGACGCAGTTTTAGAAACTCACCGTTGTGTATTGCTGTTCGTTGCATCGGTGTCTTAGAGACGTTACAACGGCAAATAGACGCTTGTTTTAACGTAAAGTACAACTGTTAGAGCGATTGTATTCATTTCTATATCGCTGTAAAGTATAAATTAATTTGTTAACAGATTGAATATGATAATAGTTCTCTTGACGAAGTGGTTTCAGGCGAATAGAATGTTCTTAAACATTGAAAAGTCGAAAGTCATTCGCTTCGCTTTCGGATATGGTATTGGAATAACTTTGTTGCAGAATCTTATCATATTCATAACATTAATTGTAAATACATGTAAATAGACAATATAAAAAAACGAGGGCGACGTTAATCGAGAAAGCGCTCGATCCTCTCTGGCTAATCCGAAAAGTAATAACATGCGTGCACTGATAGCTAGAGACATTATCTTATACAATAACATTACAAAGATAAAATGCATCTAATTTTAGCTTATTGGCTAAATGTTATCTGTCATTTTCTATGGAATTTTTACAAAATTTTTCTTTATAGATTATAGATAATAAACTTACAAAGTTTCATAAGTTAAACTATTACTCGTTAAATATTACAGTCTAGTTTGCTGTGATAGTTTTCCTTTTAACTATGTTATATATCTGTCATAAATTTTTTCCACATATCCAAAAACAATGGTTTAGCTGGTAGAGTGGACGACGACACATGACTCTAACAAAAATTAGGACGATGCATATCTCAACAACTGTTCACTTAAATAAAAAAATATTTGAAACATTCATTTCATTTTTTAAGACCTATCGTTTGGTACCTCTCGCGTTAATGTACGTTGATTTTTTTTTGTACTTCAGTTACATGTATGACGACCTATCCCAAAAAAAAATTTTTCTTAATTTCACTACGTCGTTGTGTAGCGGTTCATAGATTACACCTACCTTCCAAATTTCATATATATATATATTGCCAATAGTTTCCGAGAAAAACCACAGACAGACAGACAGACGGTCGGACGGACATGGCGAAAGTATAAAAGTTCCTTTTCTTGCCATTTGGCTATGGCTATGCTATATAAAAATAAATAAAATAAATTAGCCTTTATGTCAGAAATCAGAGTTGCTTAAAAATATTAGGTTCATATCATGTCTAAGATTTCTGTGTGCCTTTTGGCAAAGGCTTCCTCCAACTGTTTCCATTGAAATAGCTAACGCCAGTTGCGTCGACAATGGCGCCGGGGCATAACGGATCTCGCCCTACCACGTTGTCTGGCGTCCTCTTTTGCGTCGGCCATCCCGGGTGTACTAAAGCGTCATGTAATGTTATGAATATGCCACGTTGTTCTCAGTTAGGGCTTGCATCGTGGAAGAGGAAACCAATGCAAATATTTTCCAGTAATGTTTGAGTAATAATAGCCACATTACACAGCATAACTAGCTTTATGTCGGTTATTTCCATGAATTGGAAATTATAATTTTTGTTAAATTTCGACAAGACAAGCATTTTCTTTGAACTAGCAATCCTTTTTATTGCTTTACCTATTCTTTAATTTTTTAGTAAGTCAAAATTCAACACCTTTCTTCTTGTTTGCTTTGAAGCCGAAGTGATTAGCGTCGCAGTAAGAAAAATGGATATTAGAAAATCTAAAGCGAGGGTCCCGCGCCTGCGTAAAATGCATTAACTTAAGAACGAACAAGCTTGGAATTCTAACTCTTATATTCATAGCATAGCTCTGTTACCTAAAGCTGTGGAATTTTTAATACAGTCCAATCAAGCTTTATGGCGAATCCGAACATAGGCACAAGTCGCGTCGCAGTAATCAGTTTTAGGTGTAGCGGGACGCAGTGGAGCGAGGGGTATATGACTGTACCTGCGCAAGAACGCTTAAAGCGTTGTATTCCGATCCGCCATAAAGTTTGAGGCGAACTATAACTACTTTGAAATTAAATATCTAACATGGCATTTATTCCGCATTGTGTGTTTTATTTACATTGCTGCGTACACATATACATTATAAACAGCTGGAGCTACAAAAGCAGCCAACTATAATAAGGAAACATGCAAATTAGCTGTTGTAATAGATGATATACTTTTCTCTGTTTTCAACCCTTGCTGGAAATGCTCTCTAAATTATGATAAATATACAAAAATTTACAATAAAAAGCGGTCAGTCCTTGAAATATAAAATCGTAGCATTACGCAGAATGGTTGATTCTTTTCTTAAGTGTATTGTGAATTTTTTTCTAGGTAAATGTATCTTTGGTTGTGGACATAGTAGCAACAGAGGTGAAGACAGCTAATGGTAAAAGTTTCTATGGTATCTATGGTCCAAGTCTGCCATCCAGATGCTTCAGTGAAGACGGGAAGAAAATAGTATTCTCGACGCCACAGAAAATGGAAATCCGTAGTTACCTTGTTGGTGTTGGTGAGATCTTAATTTTTTTTTACATACAATCTTATTCTAATAATATATCTTTAATTAAAGAAGTAAAACATTTTCATTTTAAAATAGACAATATCAATACTGACTGCTCATTATTATCTCAAGTATGAACATACATTTCTATTTGGTTTCATTCAGTTTTCCGACACATTGTTTTCTGCTAATTTAGCAGGATCATAACAACTGTATAGACAATTTTAAAATGTTCAGTTTTTGAGTTTATAAATCAGGCCAATAAACAATTATTTTTTTATCTTTGCACAATTGGCATCCTACTCTTAGAATTAAACTTAGGGGGGGGGGGGGGGGGGGGGGAGGGCTGCCAATACTCGTCACGCTTGGTAGGCGTGTTAACAAGTTCAGCTAGATGTTATTACACAGAAGACGCTGTTGCCCACTTTTTTTTACCACCTACGGGTAAGACATGGAGCGGGATACTGTTCTGTTGTATGTAACAATATCATTCTTTTCTAGACGATGGTCACTTATTGGATATATCTAATCCAAGTTTCAATGGCTCTACTACAGTGTTGGATGTGAAAAATGATACTATAGTGGCAGTGTGCAGCAACATGAATACACCTAGCCAGGTTTGTACAGGTTTAATATCTAAATGATGCATTTGATATCTGCACTAACAATACATGAGAATAGCAGGTAATTTGGAAAACTAAAGATGTCGCTTGTGGCGCTGGCTACCATATCAGCTGTTAAACTCATATATATGCCTAGTTTTAAGAAAAAATTTCAATAATATACTAACTACTAGTATTGCCTAAGTTGAATACTTTCACTTACTACTTCTTTAGCGAGATTCTTACCTGAGATTCTGTCTGAAAGTTGTTCTTATATGCCTGTTCTATGAAAAAAGTATTGCTATTTTGATATTATTGATAGATATGTTGATGGCTCAGATGTTAGTTACCTAATTCAAGTCCCCATGGAATCTCAATTCCATCGACAATGCGACTTTGTTCTAAAACTTTCGTTGGGATAAATCGGAAGTTAACAAAACCGCGGAATTTCTTCATCCCTTTTGTCACCTCCAACCACCCCTACAGTCACTCCTTTACCACCTCTACAGTCACTCCTTTACCACCATTCGATGTGAGAACTTTCTGACATCCGTTATTTTTCGCCCGTTATTTTTCATCTACTATGATGCTCATTTTATAAGCCTACGGATACTTTGCTCGACTCATTATAATAGTTCCTCTCGTTCTTAGCCTGCGCCCCTGATGGCTTTGGCTTCTTTCTTCCTCTTTATCTGCTAAAGAAAATATTCTACCTCCTTTGTTATGTGCAAATCTTCACCGATACTGTCACTTCTTGTTCCTACTCTTCATTTATTTGAAATCACACTTGCACACCATTTTTACACACACACACTGACACACTTCGCCACCGCCTGTCATACATCCGTTCGTATGTATTATTTTGTGTGCGTTCCGTTTCGCACATTTTATTCTTTATGTTAGTTAAATAACAACCAGTATAAATACAATATTTACTAATTATAAATATTATCATATAATGACTCAATGTTGTAGGGTGCCTGGCAAAGTTAATAAAAAATTAGTCTGTGTCATGTTTAAGTCTTTTATGAATAGCAGCATACATGCTCATTCATTCCTCAGACTTGTATAGTTTTAGAAATCAAATTATTAACTTGGACGGAAACTATTGAAGGCACTGTGGAAGATACTTGAACATTACAGAATATATCAGGTGGCCCTTAAATGTGATAGATTTCACATCATATTTTCTTCCAATGATAAATTAAATTGAAAATTAATAATTCGGTAGTAGGTATTTACCCTAAAATATATTTAAAAAAAATATGGTTTGTCCTGTCGTGATAGCCCATAGCGCAACGAACCTGTCTCAAATTTAAAAGGCCATAGGGCCATGGTTTGAATCCGGGCGTGTACCAATGAGTTTTTCTGACTTAAGTACATTAATTATCACTGACTCCGTGCCTCGGAGAGCCCGTTAAGCATTAGGTCCCGGACGCTTTCAATAGATGGCGGTCGTTACAATCCCCAACCCGCAGTGGAGCAGCGTGGTGGATTTAAGATCCAAACCCCCCCTCACCCTGGGGGAGGCCTAAGCCTCTGCAGTGGGGTAAAATGGGCTGATAATGAATATGGTTTGTGCGAAAATGTCTAAACACAAACATTTAAAAAACAATCTGATGTACACAGAGTAGTTTAGTTTATATCCATTCTATAAATCTTCTTTTTGCCCACTTGTTTTTGCATTTGTGTTTTTGAACTCGATTTTTAACTCTTTAACAATGAAACTACAATATTTATTATTCATTTTTACTAAGAAATAAACAAAATATCGAAATTTTCAACTAGTACCGCCTATTAATATATAAAAATAAGATAGTCAAATTTACTAGCGGCGCTTGGCTGCAGACATATATCCTTGCCAATGATAATTCTTCTTATTTTATCTTTGGCAACTATCTTAGGTTAAATAATTTTGCCAATATCAGGTTTAAGGATTTTTATTTATAATTAATAAAGGAAATGTTGTATGGTTCAATGTTTCTTCAAAATAACACTAAAAATTATGTCACAGCATATGTATTTTGAAAAATTCCCACATTTGAAACAGTATGAAATTTTTAATAATTATTATAAACATGGCAATAGTGTATTTCACTTATATTTTGTGTGTGCAGTTATTCATAACAAGGGTCAGTGAGGCTGGTGGCGAGAAGGCCAGATGGCAGCGTGTTAGTAACCCCTTAGACGTTCCGGAGCCACTGTCCAGAGCGATTCCACATCTTATGGAGTTGGAACATGAAGATAGCAAAGATGAAATAAGTATGTCTTTTATTTATTTATTTATTCGGAGAATTAACAGACACAAGTTTATGTTACAGTTACATACGTAGAATGGAATACATAAGTACATAAAAACTCATATCCTCTCACATTCTCACTGAGACATATTAAATTGCAAAAAGAAGCTACAAAAAAAAAACAGTAAGATTACCAACTAGATGTTAGGTGACAAGTAACAATGTATGTGAACAGTCTAGTTGAACATATTCTGTCCGGTAACAAATCAGCTACGTTACGATGAAAATAATAAAAGAGATAATATTGTGCAATTTAACCTTTAACTTAATTACTTAACCCAACTATTAACTGATATAAGCCCATTACAAATAGTAATAAATTTAATTGTATGTATACCTACGTTATACATAGATACACATAAATCCTAGCCCACAATAGCATTTATTTCTTTTTTAAAATTATATAAGCTATTGCCAAAAAGGTTTGTAGAACTAAATTTTATATTATGTGATTTACATATTCTTTGAAGAGGGGCGCGCTCGCCGGCGTTAGTGGAGCACGAAGCTGTGGCCAGTAACGCCGTCGACCGCGTTCGCCTAGCAGGGGTTCTGAAACGAATTTCGGCCAACAAGGCAGGGCAGTTGTATTTAGCATTACATATTAATGTGTATAATATAGTAGCATCTATTTGTTGCCTTCTATTTCCAAGTGTAGATATCCTAAATTTCTCTTGAAGTTTTTTATAAGATAAAGGTTTTCCAAACAAGCGGAAATGCACCGCACAAAGACATTTTCTTTGTATTCTTTCTAGCCTTTCTGTGTAAATATTATAGTGTGGGTTCCACACTACTGATGCGTATTCTAATTGAGATCTAATTAAAGTTTTGTATAAAATAAGATAGCTTGAGAGCTTTTTGAAAGGTTTAGTAATGCGTAATACGAAACCCATCATTCTATATGCTTTTTTGATAATATTTTCAATATGATGATCTAACAGTGTAGTATCATATGTGTACCTTTCAGTATTAAAATATACACAAGCATATTGTATGTGACTTGAAAAAGACAAAACAAAACAATGTATTGGGAGAGATTTTCAGTTTTTAAATATGGGCGCGGTTAAATTTTTGATATAGGTACCAGCCATACAACAACTTTGCTTAGCTGAGAAAATATGTTAGATTTTATGGAATATTTAAAATAATATTGGCATAGCACTATGTTGGGAATAAATTTTTTAATCGGTCTTATCTTGACTAAATGTAAACCTGCCTCCATCTTGAACTATACTCTCGTGGTACGTAATGCGTCACCATCACTTGTCGAAGACGGTCCACAAAAATGGCGGTCTTAATGTCCGACTGAATAAAAAGTTGATAATGCTTGTATTTTGTTATGGATTAAAGTTTGGTTCTTCGCATAAAATCAGCGAGTTAATTTATTGTGTGTCGTGATAGCCGAGTAGTGGAGAGCCCGCTTTTTATTAGAAGAGTGTGGTTCGAATGTCAGAAACCGGCATGTACTAGTGAGTTTTTTCCGACTTAAGTACAAAGCTATCACTGAAATCGTGCCTTGGAGAGCACGTTAAGTGGTCAGTCTCGGTTACCATTATTAAAATCCACCAACCCGCACCGGAGCAGCTTGGTGAATTAAGCTCCAAGCACCTCGGGGTGACCCCCGAGGGGAGGTTTAAGCCCCTTCCCTAAATTGAAGCATAATGGGCTGATATGGAGTTTATTGTGTGAATCGCCTTGTGCCAGTTGCCCTCTTGAACTAATGATGAGTGAGGTGTGTAACCTATCAACTTGTGGAAAAAAATTGTAATTTTAATAATTGATATGTATCGGTTGTGCTGAAATTCGTGTTAGTGCGTAAACTACGACGGAAATTTGCCCTATTCCTGTTGAGAAATTTGGATCCACGACCAAAACTGAGGTAAAATTCTAAAGGCCTATTGATTATACCAAGAAAGTTTTGGACGGCCTGACTGCAGCGTAGCACAGTACACTGCTTGGATATTACTGTCTGTTTTTGTACAGATAGGTACTGCAGAATAAGATTGTACACGACCATCTATTTTTGATATGACCAATTTAAACCAACTAGCCGGATTTTCCACCGCCCTAGTCGAAATAGCCAACATAAAGTTATTTTTTAGTTTTAAATTCCAAATACTTATTTTTAGTGAATTCAACGAAACCTAACTTTGTCTCAATTAGACATTGTTATTAGCACTTGGCAGAGTACCAAGATTTAAGGCAATTACAAAATACATATTGATGCCAATTACTTATTATTCTTTTGATGTTGGTCCACAGAATCATTCTCCGCAATTTACTTCGCGCCCGCCGTCGAGGAGGGCAAGAAATTTCCTCTGGTCGTATGGCCACATGGCGGACCTCATTCGAATCTAATGAACATGTTCACCTTGGAAGCTGCTCTATTCAATCTATCTGGTAATTTTATTAAATTTGACTTGCAAATGCATACATTGACCCATTGTTTACCGGCGTGACCTATAGATCACGCGATCGATGTGCTACAGTGACCAAATAACTCTTTTTTTTTTATTATCTTAGAATTGGCAATGAATATCCTAGAAGTAAATGATGAAGTTGTAGGTTTCATTAAACAAATCCTATAATACAAATATATTACTTAACTATGTTTCAAATCCAGTTTACAGTTGCATATCATTTACAAACAAAAGTATTTGCTGTTAATAATCAAATTGGCATTGAAGGCGAAATGGATGAAACCAATTTCATTTATAACAATAAATTGCACTTTCATAATGGCATGATTGTGTTAAAATTATTTGTACAAACTAAATATTGTTAACATTTCATGTGAAAATTGCTTGTTAAAATACAATATAGCATGAGTGCTAACTCTTTTACACTGAGAAAAGTGTCCATCATCAGTAGAGCAATGAATGACCTCCATATTAAAAATAGAGGAATACGAAGAAGAATTTTTTTTGCGTCAGCAGAAATTATGGTTCCTATAACGTAATTATGATGATGCGTAGTTTTCTTCTTTGCTTTCCTTCTATTCATGATGATCTTGATCATCAATTGCTCTACCGATGGTGAACCATCATATTTTTTGAAGAACACTTTTCGCAGTGTACACACGACCCATCTGTTAGAGATACAAAGTTTTTCCTCGCACAGGCAAGGCCACATACGCATGCTTATCATATATATTTATTCACGAGTTGTGTCATGAAATCACATGGACAAAAGTCATCGTGACGGTGAAGACAGTAAGAAAAATACGCGAAATAATTACAAATTCGTAATTCAGGAATGCGGCGTTGCCAAACTTCGACAAACGTTTGAAAAGAAACAAATAACAAAAAACCAACTACCTATACAAAAACGTTCCAAAATCCTACTGGGTCCTAAGTCTGTTTTAGTTGATAGGAAAATGTCATCACAGATAGTGCAGACTTGGCATCAAAGATACTGTCAATTTGTGTGATATATTTGGAAAGTTACTACACAGCTGACATTACACAGATGACATTCCCGATGTCAGTCTGGACGAGGTCAGTTTAGCTCTCAGACAGCTTATAAATGACAAAGCACCCGGCGCTGATGGTATCACGACAGAGCTTCTGAAAGCAGGCGAGACACCAGTCCTGAAAGAGCTACAGAAGTTATTTAACTCTGTCATACATAGCGGTGTCACACCGGATGCATGGAGTAAGAGTACGGTCATCTTGTTCTTCAAAAAAGGAGACAAAACGCTTTTTAAGAATTATAGACCGATCTCACTCCTCAGCCACGTGTACAGCTTTGCTGACGACATAGTCATCTTGGCAGAGTCGCTGGAGGAGCTCAGTGGAATGGTAAACGGCCTCAATGCCGCCTCCCGACGGGTGGGACTCGAGATAAATTTGGGCAATACGAAAGTCATGTTCAACGAACATATTCTACCGAGACCGGTAACCGTAGAGGGTGCGACTACTGAAGTTGTGCAAGACTGTCTATCTAGGACAGACTGTCCAGTTAGGCAAACACAACTTCAACAAAGAGGCCGACCGAAGAATTCAGCTGGGCTGGGCTGCTTTCGGGAAGCTCCGTCGTCTGTTCTCGTCGCCACTACCGCAATGTCTGAAGACCAAGGCCGTCAACAAATGCGTCCTGCCTACAATGACATGCGGTGCCAAAACATGGACTCTCACGGCAGGACTGGTCCACAAATTTAAAGTGCTCAGTGCGCAATGGAGCGGGCTATGCTCGGTATTTCCTTGATGGACAAAATCAGGAATACTGAAACCCGTCGAAGAACTAAAGTTATCGGCATAGCCGAAGTGATTAGCAAGCTGAAGTGGCAATGGGCCGGTCACATTTGCCGTAGAACCGACAACCGATGGGGTAGACGGGTTCTCGAGTGGAGGCCACGTATTGGGAAGCGAAGTGTTGGACGCCCCTCGGCCAGGTGGACTGATGACCTGAAGCACCATACCGGGGGTAATTGGATGCGGAAGTCGAAGGACCGTGTGTGGTGGCGAGCCTTGGGAAAGGCCTATATCCTGCAGTGGAGAGACACGGGCTGATGATGATGATGATTTGGAAAGTTTGAATAAAAGAAGTAAACATGCAAATAAACATGGATTTATTAATATTGTCACAATAAGAAATAAAATGATTACATCACAAATTATTAATAACGAATATACCCGGCCCTTGCATCTAAGACGGCATCTAATCCGTGATTTTATGTCGGAGATAATTTGCTCACAAAAATGCCTTCCACTCATATATTCCCATTTTGTGTAAACCACTTCTTTTAAATTTTCACAATTTCTCACTTGTGCAGTGTCCCAGTTTCGAACCATAGTTAGGAGAAACACATCTCTCAAAACCTCCAAATAACCCTCTGCATTCATCCGCCCGTTTCCTGGCAGGGCGGTGGTGTTTGATACCACGGAGACAATTTATAATGGTCTGTATGCAAACATTGTATTGTGTTGCGGTCTGTCGAGTGGGTCGATAACATCAAAAAGGTTTGTTGATATGTGCAGCCAGAATCATTTATTATGCATTTGTCGTTTTTTTGCCGCGGGCCCCTGGTTTACGGCGATCTACGTTGCCCTCTTCTTCGTATATCTGTATTCACCGGTACACGGTCTTTCATTCTACGCCCAAGCGTTCTGCGATCTTTGGGGACACCTTGGGGCACTGTTACCGTCATCATGGAGGGTGACGATTTGAGGTTTCTGAAGAATGGTCAGAGGCATTTAAAATTTAGGAATTTACTTTAAGTCAATTTTATTCACAATAAAAATGAACTTTATTCGACATGGAATAATATTGACAAGGAAAACTATTTCAAAACATTCATGTCAAATATTTCTTTCAATAGATATAAAACTATTTTTCCTTGCATCATTGTAATAAAAATTTTATAAAAATTTCTGTATTATGAATGAACTTATCGTGTTTTATGTTTTGATCGTGAAAAACGCTTGGAAAAAAATGTGTGGGTGTGTGTATGGCCTTAACTGCGCGAGGGAAAAATTTGTATCTCTAACAGATGGGTCGTGTGTACATTTTAAAGTTATCTATACGCTATCGCCAAAGTGTGTTATTGAATATGTTAAAAAAATGCGGCAATAATTTTAGGTTTTGCCGTCGTACAAATCAATTACCGAGGTTCGACGGGTAGCGGGGACGCTTCACTGAACTATTTACTTGGTCGAATCGGAGAAGCTGATGTCATAGATTGTTATAAAGCCACCCAAGAGTGCCTTAGATTATACCCGGTGGATCCCAAGAAAATTGGTCTTTTTGGTGGATCGCATGGTGGGTTTCTGGTCACCCAACTAAGTGGGCAATATCCGGATGTTTATGCTGCGGTCGTGTCGCGCAATCCGGTCATAGACTGTGCGTCTATGGTCAACAGCAGTGACATACCTGATTGGTGAGTTCAATAAGGTAATACAGTCAGTCTAAGGCCAGGAGCGTAGTTTTAGTCGCGTGATTACGTTACAGTACGTTGCATAGTTTTAAATTATGTTTTTGTCCAACTTACGATGTAACGTGAGTTATCTACATTTGAGTCATTGACTGACCAGTTGGTCGAGTGGTTAGAGACCCTAACCACGGAGCCGAAGGTCGCGGTTTTGATTCCCGCCCGGGACAAATATTTGTGTGCATGAACATGTCTGTTTGTTTCGTGTCTGTGTCTAAAAGTATCTATGTATGCATATAGTATAAAAAAAATAATAATATTTAAGTATATATATCAGTTGTCTAGTACCCCATAATACAAGCATAATACTTGCTTACTTTGGGACTAGATGGCGCTATGTGAGATGCCCCAGATATTATTATATTATTATTATTATCAACAACTCGCACTGATTGATACGCCGTGTTACATTCAATGTGACAACTACTTGATAACCGAGATATAACTGAAAGAAATGAGTTATTTTCATTGTGCTGTGACATAAAACCAAATGCTTTTAAAACTAAGGAGTGCATGACATAACAAATGACCTGTATTGCCATTCCATTAACTATAAATGATTTTAAGAGCGGAGGATTCGTAGATCGTCCCATATAAACGCTCTAGGGTGAATACGATGTTATTGCGGATTTAAATTTTGAAATTTTCTTTTATCTAGTATTCTTGCGAAGTAGAACTAGGTTTGTGTTGGATCGAAATTCCGAAATTTCTATAAACATCTTAGTTCTTAACCCCCAAAAAGCGGAAGTTTTGTCTCCATTTTACCCAAATTTGGACAGCTCTAATCTAGTCAAATAAAAATGAAATGGTTTTTTTTTTCAAGACTAACCTCGTACATGTAACGAAAATTGTGTTTAATTTTTTTTTTGGAATCTATCGGCTTCTGTATAGTCAAAAATACGCTAGAGCTGGATCAAGTCGCGGACATCGCGGCCGCTCGATTTCTCGTCTGAGTCTCGCTCTGTCGCAACCTACGAAAAGTTACTGTGGTGCGGCGGCTACGCGGGAAAAGTGATGTTTTGGCGCGCATCGCTTGGCAGGCCGTCTTCGTGTCTTTTTTTCTGCCGCCTAGCTCTTTGGACTATCGTGCCAAAGAGCTCGCATGCGTGTATACCACGTATACGTCCGTAACTTGCACTCTTAACATTAAAGTGACTTTTTTGCTTTCGCGCCTATATAAAGCAAGCATAAAATAAGGGATCGAATGAGACTCAAAATTGATGCAAAATTGAAACTCAACACGAGACCGGCGACGACCGAACGATGGCGGTCGCCATCTTGTGCCCACATGCTCAGTCGTGATGTTTGATGATGGCTGTGTCATTTTGTATAGTTAACCCCTGCTGAGATTAGCAATCGTGTTTTTAAACATATTTTTTTCACGATAGTACCAGAAGGCGCGGCGCGATAAATGTTAATCTTAAAACTGTCAATACCATTTGTTTGTTCATAAATAATAGATTTTACGAATGGCCCTCCAAACATAATCTTTTCAAAAATTTAAAAATAAATCTAAAAACTTTCAAGTATTGGATTAAGGATTGTATTAAGGAGTTTATTGAATGTAACCTTACTGACTAGAGTATGATATATATCAGTAGCTTATAGGCTAGAGATGACGCTTGCATATTTACAACTTAACTATGAATGAGAGGATCCATGCTTTCACCACGGTTGTATTTCTTTATCTTTACCTCCATTTTCGTTATTTTTTTCATTGCTTTATTCGTACAGAATCATCCCTGCTATGGCTAGACGTTTCTCTTCGATAAATCGTTTTGATACCTAATTAATTACAGAGATCGCTTAAGACGTGCGTCGCTCTAGGAGCGGTATAAGGTGAAGGGCAAGACGTCGCGGTTGGTAGACGGAGTAGGCGGCAAGCGCGGTATGTCCGCCCGCTGACCCCTCGCATGGATCCGTGACGTCACGCCTTTTACTTCATACCGCATCTAGAGTGCCACAAGCCTTATGCGGTATGTAGTATATAGGGAGGTAATTAGCAATGGAAAACAGGTACTAGGAACGTGATTTTATTTAAATAATTGTCGTTACTAGACTATTTTTTTAACTATTTATTTACCATATATTATTCATCATAGTGTATTGGTATATTTATAGTAATTGTTCTAAATACTAATTTTTTATCTAAAATCTATTGGTAATACTGACTGTTCTCAAAATAATTATGAAAGTGCAATAATTTCAAACGAACATTTATTAATTTACAATCAAAATAGTGGAAATTGGTAAGATATTTGTCAATTGATACATATTAGTATGTAGTTGTAGAAGTGATTAATAAAACGCAATTTCTAATAGCAAACTGCAATTAAAATGTAACCTATGGTAGGAGGGTCACCAGATATTTTGAGTTAGACTAATTAGTCCAGGCACAGGTCGAACAATGGATTGAAAGCCCACACTTATATATGTGGGTGACGGATTTTATGAATCATGTACAGCTTACCAAACTAAACAAAAAGTTTCAAGTGAGCAGCTGGTGCAAACTAACGGTTACTGAGAAAAAACATGTTTAAAGTTTCATTTTTTATCACTAATTTTTTTAAAACTTTTTGTTTAGTTTCGTAAGCTCTACATGCTTTATAAGTTTAGACTACGTTCAGCCGAACACCTGGTATGTATGCCTGTTACTTGTCCATATATGCCTGTTACTTGTCCATCTTGGTCTCTCTGAAGTTCACACGGGTGCAGGTTTGAGCAGGTGCGGGTCCACTCGCACCCCGCTGCTACTTATTTTCAGCTATTGCGAAATTTGTCTCGGTTCAAAATGACCAAGAAGTTTGGCACTAGCTGCAAAAGCGAATCGGCAAAGATTTGGCAATTCATTATTGGTTGGCGGCGCCTTGTATATACGTTAATTTTTTTATCAGGTTTTTGTATGCCTCCACGGCCCGAGTATTGCTATTCCTGAACATTAAGTTAAGGAAATTCTTTTCCTCTAAGATTATATCGAATTGTTAGTTGTGTGTAAACTATACAACCATCCAGCCATCCATCAGCCCACATTCGTCCACTGCTGGACATAGGCCTCTCCCAGGGCAGGCCACACTCCTCTATCCTCAGCCATCTTCTCATCCAGCCACTACCGGCAGCTACCTTTATATCGTCGGTCCAGCGAGCCGGCGGGCGTCCCACACTAAGTTTACCGGTTCGTGGTTTCTACTCAGGAACCTTACTCCCCCATCATCCATGGGTTCTCCAGCAGATGTGACCAGCCCACTGCCACTTCAGCTTACTTATCTTACAGGCTATGTCGATCGTCTTTGTTTTCTGTGACGGATGGCTTCATTTCTGATATGATCCATCAGATACATTCAACAAAATATGCAACTTCTAAGGCTAAATAATTTTCCTTCAATATCGTCTTATTATAAATTATTTTCAGGTTGTTCAATGAAAATGTTTATTTATATATGTATGATTAGGTTTTTTCCGGTAACCCCGTTGTTGTGTTCGAGAACAAATTAATCCATTTTCGGGCATACGATTTGTTTTGTGTAATTATAAGCGGAAATAGAATTTTAAATAACGTAATTTTGCGGCCTTCGATAGCTAGTGGCGGGCGCTGGTTGTCGTTTCCTGTGCATTGTAAAGGCACTGCGACCAGAAAACCCTGTTTAAAATAGGGGAACAGGAATAGGAAGGACTTACCCAATTCAGCTACGAGCTCTTCCCTCATTTATGTTTGCACTACCACAAGGTTACTAGATGTGGTGCGGGGCGCGGGTTATGCGAATCTAGATGCATGTAACGGTGGCGTATGACGTCTAAAGTTAGACGCTTCTCGTGCGTATATAGGGCGAGTGTGCAGCCCCGTGAGGGGTGAAGTGCGCTGCAGAGGGTCGTCATTCGACAACCGTTTCAGATAAGTAGGTATAGTATATGTTAATGATGATGAACATGGTAGCGGGACATTTTGAAACAGCGTCCGTGGGCGCTTCCACTATTATTCCCTAAAAATTATTAACTCCACAAATATCCAAATTTTTGGTCACTTCGTACCATACTGTACGAAATCAAACTGTTTAACTAAACCTATCAAGTTTCAGTTTTTTGTGCCACACCACAAATGTAATTTGGCTTACACTTTTCATTTACTCTATGACCTAACCGTCGCTAATTTCGATAGTTAAACTCGTGTACGCTACGTTATCATATTGATGTAAGCAACAATAGGCAAATCAGAAAGTAGGTGCTTTCACAGTGTGCGGTAATTTGGTACAGTTTGTATAGTAAAGGCGTATTCAAAGAAGTGCTGGTTCCTATCCGAAGAATATGCAAGAAAACCGAGCGGCGTTCTTTTTTTTTAAACGAAAACACAAACAGTCCATGCATAATTTTACTAAATATTTAAAACAAATAATGACATATGTTCCAATTTGTTTTGACCAAAAGTGCTTCAATATTAATATTATTGACACAAACACGTATAATACAATAACATGTATAATAAAGTACAAAACTATAAAAAACTGTAGCGATTAATAGGAGTTATTCCATTTGTGCCTTTTACAATACGCGCTACCGATGTAAAAGGCCACCAGCTCTACACATTCGCCGATCGGAGGCGACTACAAAATTCAAAATAGCCAGAGGCAGCGCTATGCAGATAAAAGAGAAGTGTACATCCGGCGGCCTTTTACATCGGTGGCACGTATTGTACACAAGCCATTCTACGACAATACTTCACTCAGTAATTAGTATTAATGAAATACTAATACTATGTATGCGAAAGTCTTCGTTTGTTTGCCTGTCTCTTCGTGAAGTTGAAAATTTTTATATAGGAATAGTTGTACAGACACAGAATAACATAGACTGGTGTTATGTGACATATGTTTAAGTAAAAATAAAACACATTGAATACAAACGTGTTCCTTTGCCATCTGCATAGGGTTCGCGTCTCTTCGTGTGAATTTCCGAGGTTCTATCGGGCATGGCGATACAGGAGTCTATAGTCTATTGGGTCACGTGGGCGAATATGACGTCACAGATTGCATACACTCTATAACGAGTGCGACAAAGAGAGACACACGGATAGACAGAGATAGATATGTGTTGTACGGTGGCAGCTACGGCGGTTTTTTGGCCGTACATTTAGCCGAAAAACATCCGGCAATGTTCAAAGCTGCGGTATTAAGAAACCCTTTGATAGATCTAGCTACGAAAGGCCAATGCGCCGATAACGCTGACGGGTGAGTGAAATTATTGATTTTCATGAAACATTTGGAAAACAATTAAATAATCAATGCAACTCTTAAGCTAGGTATAAATATTTTGTGATTTTTTCACTGTCATTTTTTCCATCAGCCCTTTTTATACCCCACTGCAGGGGCTTAGGCCTCCTCTCAAAATGAGGGGGGTTGGAGCTTAAATCCACCACGCCGTTCCAATACGGGTTGGCAGATTGTAACGACCGCCATCTATTGACAGCAACCGGGACCGACTGCTTAACGTGTTCTCCGAGGCACGGAGTCAGTAATAGTTAAAGTACTTAAGTTAGAAAAAACTCATTGGTACACGCACGGCCGGGCCGGGCCGTGGTTCGGCCCGGCCCGGATCGAACCACGGCCACATGGCCTTATAGATTTGAAACAGGTTCGCTGCGTTCGGGCTATCACGACACAATGACGTAAATATATTTATGTATGCATAAAATTGAAATATCACTTATAATTAATGCCGAGTCGAAACTGCTGAAGCGAACATCACACGAAATTTGGATTTTGACTCTTTTGTGAGGTAAGAAAGGATTTTTCGAAATTTTACCTCTGATGAAAATATGTCATTAGTTAAATGGAATAGGAGAATACGGAAATAAAATTTCCAGTGCATATTTTTCAAATAAGATCAGTGCAACCCATTTTGTGCAACCTTGTTTTGTGTAGGGCGTAGAAATACCCACGTATTTAAGTTTAGTATCTTTAATGGTAGGTGCTATACAATTAATACTAAATTACGCACTACAGTTTCACATTAGTATGTATATTAAATTTAAACGATAACGCCAATTTCCATACAATATTTATTGGACCAGTCGAAAAAAAAAAATCTAGACGTAGGTATATTTATTTTACAGTCTTTGAATAAATGTATTTTCAAATTGTCGTAAATATAGAAATATTTTCTGGCTTCTAATTTTGGTTTTTAGATTGCATAATTTTTGATTCAATTGTGTGTGAGCAAGTTGTTTGGAAAATCATTAAAATAATATATAATAATCATAATATCTGGGACAATCCACACAGCGCCATCCAGTCCCAAAACAAGCGAGTATTATGCTTGTATTATGGGGTACTAGATAACTGATATACGTAAATATTGTTTTCTTTTTTTTATCATATATACAAATATAGATACTTTTACACCCAGACACGGAACAAGTAGACATGTTGTCCCGGGCGGGAATTGAACCCGCGACCCTCGGCTCCGCAGTTAGGGTCTCTACTCTTACCGCTCGGCAAACCGGTCAGTCAAAAACTAAAAAACTTTTCAATGTTAAAAGTTTCACTTGTTAAAACTTTTTTATGTTTTATCTGTTATTGACCGTAGTTTTTAAAACGAAACAAATCGACCACTAACCCTTTTAAAGAAAGCTTTTAATTACTTGCGAATGTAGTATTTCTTACAATAGGTGTGCAGTAGAAGCAGGGTACACGTTTACGCAACGAGGTCCCGTTTCTGAAGAGCAGTTACTCAAAATGCGTCGTTGTTCGCCGATGGCCCATATCCATCGTGTGACTGCACCAACTGCCCTAATGTTGGGGCTTGGAGACAAACGGGTGCCCCCCTGCCAGGGTTTGGAATACTACCATCGGTTGAAAGCTAATGGATGTAAAGTTAAGTAAGTATTTTTATCTATAAATTAATTAAATAATGTATTAATTGCTCACTGAATATATACACATCGAGACAGAGGTTTTATTAATATTTTAATACTTAAAAAAATCAAATTTGTTCTATGTTTTGCTGGAATAAAAGAATACCGATGAGTTTTTAGGGTCTCGTACATGCCAGATGTAAAAATGGAACCCTTATAGGATTACTCTGATGTTTTGTCTGATTGTCTTTCTGTCATAGTTTATTTTCTTTGAATCTACTGGACGAGAATGAAATTCGGTACATGTACACAGTTATGTGACCCAATCACGGGCGGGTAGGCGTAAATAAACAAATTCTCATTTTGGAAACGAATTAGATTTTTTTTCCAAGTGTATCAGAAGGGCTTGTAGCTTTTATTTTCCACACCAATGTTGTGTTTACAGCAGAACCAGAAATTAAAATGTCATTTAATTTTTTTAACGACTAAAAGGCATCGTTTTATTTGACCAACGATTATAATAACATTTTGAAACGGTTCCAACCTCTAAGTGGAGCATACTGAATTGATGTAGAATAATAAGATAAAATAAGATGCAGGATATAACTAAATAATGTTTCATTTCACTTCTGCATTCAATATAATTAATAAATGAAGCAGTAATTCCAATCTGAAGTCGATGAAGAGGCGACTTGCCCGTGGTAGTACCGGTGTTGTTACTAGTAATACGGGTAATATTTTTTTCAGTTATACTTCCAGCCAAATCAACGCAGAAGTTGGTTGAATTTTAATTTTATAGTTCAATCAACTTGTGGGTTCATTTGGCGAAGGGACAAAACCCGACGACAGATACGACTTTTCGAAATATAGCAAACAATATCTGATGTGACGCACCTCACGCACCCTATCTGGTACGGCTGGTAATACCACGGGAAGAAAATATTACCGGCACTTGCCCATGATACACTACTAAGCAGTACCACGAACAAGATGGCCGATATGTAGCTTCTACTGCTGCTGGGTCTTCAAACCGCTAAAATGTATTATTTAATCAGAAGACCTTAGTTGACACGTATAGAGGGTTTTATTAGTATTAATAATTGTTCGCAGGGTGTACATGTACGACGACAACCATTCTTTGTCGTCGCTACCAAACGAAGCAGATAATCTTATAAATGGAGTCGCCTGGCTGGTTGAGCACATCAATACAGATAAATAGATTTTCTACTAAAAAAAATATACATCATATTTTTCATGTAAACTTATAAAATATATTTTTTTCGTTATATTTACTATTATTGCAGTTTATTTGTAATACAAAGTTTAGTCTGTTAACAATATTAACTCAAAGTTGCTATGTTTAAACCAAAAGCTTTTATTTGGGTGAAGACATGCAAGCATTCAAAAACGCAACTTTAATTTTAAATATTTCGTAAAAGCCTCATTTTGAAAGATTTACAAAGAAACTTTATTTATAGTTTTAAATGATGAAGTAATGATACGCACTTGAAGGGCTAAGTAATATTTGTTATTTTTAATGTAGGGAGGCACCCTAGAAATATACTCTTTTTTTAAAAGATGGTAATACACCTATGTAACGATTACAAATAGTACTTATAAAAAAAACGAAATTTCAGCCCTTTACTCCTAATAGTTTCTGAATAAAATGACTGACGAACAGACAGACGGTCGACTTTGGAGAAAATAAAAAGCGAAATTTCAGCCCATCGAACTTTAAATGTGGTAGACTAAAAGGCGCATGCTTGTTAATTTCAACTTGTCAAAGCCGACAAATTTTGTCAACCTTATCGCTAAGATCGGTATCTGCCTTTCATTCAATAGTATGTAACCACTGCCTTCTATAGTTACAAGCCATGCTATTAGATTTGGCAATATCACATTATCTGTCACATGTAGGCCGATTTACTTCGTCAGCTGGCAAGATGTCATGATTTAATAATTGTAAATATGAGATTTAATAATAATAATAATAATATCTGGGACATCCCACACAGCGCCATCTAGTCCCAAAGTAAACAAGTATTATGCTTGTATTATGACGTACTAGACAACTGATATATATATATACTTAAATATTCTTTTTTTTTATATAATGTATACATATATAGATACTTTTACACCCAGACACGGAACAAATAGACATGTTCATGCACACAAATATTTGTCCCGGGCGGGGATCGAACCCGCGACCCTCAGCTCCATTTAAATAACTAAATATGAAATTATAGATATTATTTAGTAGAAAATAGAAATAAGACTAATATATGATACTAGCACCTGCCCGCGACTTCGTTCGCGTGTTATAAGTGGCTTTTATGAATAGAATAAAAAAAATATTATGGTTTTGTGCATTTGTCACAGGCTACCTATATCTTACAAGCAAGTTTTATTTTATAATGTTCTACGGGGATGTACGTTCCCTTGCAGTTTATTCCTCTCCCTGGGTTCTACGTAAACAATCTCGCTGGACCTGCTGGTGGCTAGCATGCGGTTAAAAGGACCATGACGGGTATATGTATAGTTCCCCGGGACCCTCCAGACTCCATATCCACGAACCTACTCGAAAAATGATCAAAATTTACTGTAATTCCCACTCAAACGTGTCAAGATTGTGATGTGAAACAAAAAAATGCTTATATGGTGAAAATATCAACTTATTTTGCAAATTACGAATAAACACGATGTAACAAATAGTTTTTAACACTGATTTATTATTTTCAATGAATATCTCTGTTTACATAACGTTTAAATGGAAGAAGACGCCAACTAATAGCCTGACTGATACCAAGGCTCGGACTTCACGCAACGTAGCCAAATTTCAATAGCATGGCTTGTAACTATAGAAGGCAGTGATGTAACTAGTTGTGATGGGTAATACACAAAGACCTAGACACAACACAAACATCGGTAAACAATCGTGTGGGCCATACGCGCGTCCCACCGGTCTCCATTCCTCAATCTATGGTTCAAATGTGATAAGTTTGGTTCTCGAACTAAACGGCCAGCATTACCGCTTCATTGAAATAATTCGAAGTTCGTTGTTTAAGCCCTGTACTCCTAATACTTTCTGAATAAAATGACTGTGACATACAGACGGACGAACATAGAGAAATTGTGTCCTAAAGTCCTACAAGAAACCCTTATAGGTTCTTCGTGTTTGCCCGTCAGCCTATTTTATGCCGACACACTAGCACTACAACGGGCTGAAAGGAGAATAATAATAATACCTCAGACATCCCACAGAGCGCCATCTAGTTCCAAAGTAAGCGAAGCTTGTACTATGGATACCAGACAATTAATATAAATGCTTAAATAATATTTATAATATTTACCTATATAGATATGTTTTTTTATACCCGCAGCCACAGATCAATTAGACATGTTCATGCACACAAATATTTGTCCCGGGCGGGAATCGATCCCGCCACCCTAGGCTTCGCAGTTAGGATCTCTAACCACTCAGCCAACTAGTCATCATGAATCAGAATCAGAATGCTCATTCATGTTATTGACTTTTCTCATGCATCAAATGAAAAACCATTTGTCAATAATTATATTCATTTTAGAAGCTATCCTGCCATTTCTCTGGTTGTCTTAAACAAGAGATTTATTTCTGAAATCAATAAGATTTATTATTGACTACAAATTATCCATAATTATCATCTTATTTATATTTTTTTTTACATAAATTGCACAAAAGAGTTGCCATAGTAAATAAACGAGAATGTTGAAAGAAAACTCCGATTATTATATTACAATAAAAAAATAAATGTAACGTTCCTGCTAGTATACTGCCATCATGACGACATTGACGACCGCTTAGCCTAGTGGGTAGCGACCCTGTCTACGAAGTTGGAGGTTCCGGGTTCAAATCCTAGGTCGGGTCAGTATTTATATGATGAATATTGATACTGGTACCGGGTCTTGGTTGTTACATGTATGTGATGTCTTCGCTTGGTACCCAAAAACACAAGCTAATGCTTAGTTTGGGGTCTAGAGTTGTTGTGATGTATACGTTATTATTATTATTATTATCATCGCTTATGAAAACGTAAGCATTTGATATTTTCAATTACAGAAAACCAAAACTCCAGTTTTGGTTTTTCTAATTACTAATGTTGACGAACTGCACTGGAGCGCTTACTACTGTATACGTACAGCATCTTTTTAACAATAACATTATTTTTCAGGGTTCCGTTACCAAATGGCAAAAAACGTAATGCTTATAATTTCGTACTGTCCGTCTGCCTGTCACAGGCATTTCACTCAGATACTATTACCACTAAATACAGATAAAAGGACGAAGTTCAGTATTGACCCGCAGATTGATTATTAGTTTGAAAATAAAAGGACTACTCTACAATAACAGGAAAGAAAGCCATGTCAAAAATATCACACAAAATTTGGTTATTTGTTAAATGTGTGATTCTTAAGTATTTTATTTTGTAGCAATTGTAATACAAGGATGTTGACATAATGATTCGCTCAGGGCAAAAAGTTTGCTCGGCCCGGTGCTGTCTGTATATGTTGCATCTGATATACCTACATGGAATCTGCTCATTAAATATTTAATTATCTATTTTTTTTAAACTAATTTTTTGTCACTTCTACCGTTTTCAAGGACGTCGTTTCCAGTTGGCTTAAAAACGTTTCAGTTTTTGACATATAGATACCTGTAAAATAGTTAAGCATGGGCATCTATTTGTTTTATAATACGCGTCGTGTCCAAACGGTACGGCGCAAGAAATTGCTTGTCGGGGCCACACACAGAGTACGGTTCCGTAGTTGGAATGAACGTTCATTCCGACCACGGAACTCGTCAATTTCAAATAATATGTTTAAAAACAAATATCTCGAAACTACTCCATATATGACTGACGATTGGCCGAGTGGTTAGAGACCCTAACTAGGAAGCCAAGGGTCGCGGGTTCGATTCCCGTCCGAGACAAATACGTAGGGCATACTTAAAGTTTCTGAAACTCGCCACTTATCATAGAAAAAATAAAAAGCCATTTATGAAATTTGAAAAAGGAACTCTCTGGGAACACGTTACTTTTTAAATTGCAAGATAGGTAGTCATTTGTTTCTCGATTATAGCGTCGTTTTGAAAATTGTGTGTGTGAATTACAATGAACTTAACTAGAGAAAATTTACGCGCTAAGATTTTTATGATTTTCGCTGCGGCTTAAATCAGTTAGAGAGTTGCCAGAGACTCCAGTCGGCATTTGGTAATAAAGCTCCATCTCGTAGCTGTGTGTATACGTGGTTCAGTGATTTTAGACGTGGACGTAATTATCTCCATGGCCATGGTCCATGTCAATGGACGTGAAGGTCGACCAGCGACTGCAAATACTGAATTTAATATTGATACCGTACGTCAATTAGTTGAAACTGATAACAAAAACTACATGTCAGCAAATTCGTACTGTATTACGCATTGGAACGAGTCAAGTGCAAAAGATTTTACATGTGCGTCTGAAGTTACGGAAGCTTCACACTAGATGGATACCGCATGATTTTTCACGGAAACCAGAAACGACTGCGTGTAGAGTGGTGTCGCAAAATGATAGCAAAGTTTAATGGAGGGCAATCATTGGCTGTCTATAATATCGTGACAGGTGACGAAACCTGGGTATTCTGCTTTAAACCGGAAAGAAAAAGTCATTCAGCAGATGGGTCTTTCCTTTTGAAGATTTGCCAACGAAAGTTAAGAAAAGTCGAACCGTTGACAAGAAAATGGTTGCCTTTTTTTTTTTTGGCAAATCAGGACATTACACAATAGTGTTACCTGAAGACCAAAGAACAATAACTGCAGATTGATATGTCAACACTTGATTGCCCAGAGTCTCAAAAAAAGTTCGGGAAAAGCGTCCGCGAAGTCAGTCGTCCTTCATCACGATAATGCGTGTTCACATACCGCTAAAGTAACAGAAGCGTATTTGAAGAGCTCAAATGTACAACTGATGACGCATCTGCCATACAGTCCAGCCCTCGCACCATACGACTTCTTTTTGTTCCCTAAAATTAAAGATAAACATAGAGACATACGTTTTACGAGCCCTGAATCGGTGACGAATGCATTCCATGAAACTATTGTCTTCCCTAAAGGTCCCAAAAGAAATTGATCCAACTGTTTTTTACAATGGTTCTAGCGAATGAAAAAATGTGTCAATTATGGCGGCATATACTTTGAAAAACAATAAATGTATCATAAGTGAAAAATCAGTCAGGTCTCTTTTATAAGAATCCAAAGTTTCGGTATGACCCACGTATATGTGTGCATAAACATGTCTAAATCTATATCACAAAGAATATTTAAGTATGTACATCAGTTTTCTGGTGCCCATAATACAAAGCTTGCTTAGTTTGAGTCTAGATGGCGCTGTGTGAGATGTCCCAGCTATTATTATTGTTATATTTTACTCAAACCAATTCTTGTTGAAAGTATTTGTTTTACGTTGTACTAACTTAATTTTTTTTCAGAATTTTGCACCACATAATTGTGTTAAAAGGAGGAGACACATTTTTTAGGGCTTTAGGAATGCATATCTCAATAACCATTACTTAAATAAGAGTCATTTTGAAAGCTCTATATCATTTTGTAAGACATAGGTATCCCACATGTTAATGTGCGTTGCTTTTTTTTCTTTTATCAGTTAGATACATGTATGGCGATCTATCTCAAATATTTGTATTAAAAAATTCGCTACACCATTAACATAATATACGTATACATGACAACAACGTCTAGGCCCTAACCTAAGCATTAGCTTGTGTTTTGGGCATCAAGAGAAGACACTAAATACATACAACAACCAAGACCCGGTACTAGTATTTATATTCATCATATACATACTGACCCGACCTGGGATTCGAACCCGGAACCTCCAGCTTCGTAGGCAGGGTCGCTACCCACTAGGCTAAGCGGTAGCCATTGTATAGAGATACGTAGATATATATACCTACATTTCAAATTATAATGCCCATTGCCCAATATGCAATTGACCCAAGTTATCGCGTGACTATACAAGTTGCGGCAAATTGAAAAGATTGTCTTTTTTGAAAATTGTTTAGTTTTCCGAAATAATACATGTTACGTGTTTGAAAGCTTATAATTTTATTGGCAATTTAGAAGAAAGACGATATTTTCAATGACATGTTTCAATATAATTTTAAATAGTCTACGTAATGGTAAATCTCCAGTCGAGAGGTATTACGTAAAATACCTACTACGTGAGATTTTGGATCCGTGTTGAAAGTAATTTTGCAGTAAGAGTATTAGAACAAATGAGTACCTAATTAGAAATACTGGCAATATATAATCAGTACCGCCATGATTAATATATTTAAAAATATGTTTATAGTGCGTTAGAATAGACAGGCACCTGCCCGAACACCTGGCCATCGATTGTGGCGTATGACTCCCCACAGTATTTTGTCCCGTGCCTGTGCGGGCAATGAATAAAAAACAACAGATAATACTTCCGTATTGATTATATTTTCAATTTGCCTAGTTTACAGTGGTCAAATTGAACATTCTTATGATACAGCCTTGTTCGTTCGTCAGTCCGTCTGTTTGTCTAAAGATGACAGTCATAGTTTTTACTATATTATATTATTATATTTTTATTAGGTTATTATTATAACTAACATATTTTATTTTTTAGAATTTTCCAACCGATAGTAAAAAGTAAAAGGTACGCTAACACTTTTTAGGAGCGCATGAGCATATCTCACAAAGACATTTTGAAACCTCTATTTTAAACTGTATACGGTGATGTGCGCTGGAACTTTTTTCGTCCCTAAGTTACATGAAAGAGTTTTCTAACTATATGATAATAATGAAATAATTTAAAAAAATCTAAGTTATAAAAAGTCCTGTTAAGTAGAGAGAGCAATACCGCACGATATAACGTCAGGCCATATAACATAATGTTAACCTTTTTTTTTCAATTAGATAGAGATAAAATTTTAATAGCTTATTAGTTTTACACTCTTCAACTGAATACAATTTTGTTTATAAGTTTTATTATCGTCTATTTTTATATTTTCTTGATAAATATTTTCAATATTATCTAGTCAACTACCGTAATTTAGGTACACATTAATTTTTTTACAATTTCCTCATTCTTATATATTTTAAGAGACATGGGATAAGACTTTCTCACAGACTTTTTTTTTGTGTTACGAAAACTTACTAACGTAACGTAACGTAAGGTAATCAAACATTCCTTACGTTAGTAAGTTTTCGTTTGATATGATACATTCTGGACTTATAAATAAATATTTGGGAATTCGTTCAACTTCCGAAAATTGTCTTTGACATACTGATTTCAAACTTTACATAGACGATCTTTATTTCTTTATTTGAGCGTGTACTGACTACAACTAATAAGAAATTTTAAACTTCTGTCTCAAAAAGCAAAAAAGTTTGGGACAGAATACGGTATGTAAGTAGTTGACTAATATTGAAAATATATCTATGTAGAAAAAATAAAAATTGACTCTATACGATAACAAAATGTATAAACAATATTGTATTCGGTTGAAGAGTTATTAAGTTAGGTAGGTACCTAGTATAAGATAATTATGTCGGTTTTTTGAAAAAAAAAATAATATTTTAAATGGCCTGACGTCACACCGTGCGATATTGCCGTTTCCGTCTAACAGGACATTTTAAACACTCCTAACCTAAACATAAATTTTTTTTAATATTACCATACTTATTATATATAAAAATACGTTATTCTATAAAGTTTCACTGATATATACGTTAAAAGTTACGTTGTGTTTTGAAAATTGTCTGTCGTAGAGCAGAGTGTCACAGGAGTCAGTGGCGCGGAACGTGCCAGGCTCCCGCAATAGGGGTCCTTGTTACACAACTAAACACGGAAGCTATTTGCTATCATGTCTTATTGTACATTTTTTCTTTTGAATTGTCCTTAGTGTACCTAACAGAATTAGCCAGAAGGCAGATTAATTTGTTCAAAGTAGGAAATTTCATGACATTCGGCAGAGATGTAACTTCGATGGATTACGGACAACGAACTTTTAATGTAGCATACTAGAAGGCGTATGCTTGCTAAAAACAACGACTCAAAGTCTACAAATTTTGTCAACTATATTTACTTAAAAAAAATAACGATATCTGTCTTTCATTCAATACCTCATCATCAGCCCATTTTTTACCCTACTGCAGGGGCTTAGGCCTCCCCCAGGGTGAGGAGGGGGGCTTGGAGCTTAAGTCCACCACGCTGGTCCACTGCGGGTTGGGAACTGTAACGACCGCCATCTATTGACAGCGTCCGGGACCGACTGCTTAACGTGCCCTCCGAAGCGCGGTGTCAGTGATGTGTACTTAAGTCAGAAAAACTCATTGGTATATGCCCGGATTCGAACCATGGCCCTATGGGGCCTTATAAATTTGAGACAGGTTCGTTGCGCTCTGGGCTATCACGACGTTTACCTATTTATTCATACTTATTATTCATTATTATTATATTTTATTTATATTATATTTATTATTCATACTTATATATTTATTTATATTTATTCAATACCTAGTATGCATTTAATATGCAATACACGAAGGTAATACAAGAAGACGCGGGGGGCAAAAATCATTTTGGTAACCAATCGCGTGGGTCGACGCGCGTCCCGTCTGTGACTCAAATGTGATAACTTTGGTTATCGGACTAAACGTTCAGCGTTACTTCTCTATTGAATTAATTCTAAGCTCGGTGATTTAGGGTGTGTATTTAACCTTATCACAAATTTAATAAGGCGTTTATTTTGTTTCTGACATCTTTTCATTTGGGTATCAATTATGTGCGTATGAGTTAAGGATTGGCGTTAAATGCGTAAGTGAGTTGGTCCCCGAAGGACATGGAGTAGGTTGTACGAGGAATATAATTCTAGCGACTTTGATAGGAATGCAGAACTAAACAGGGTAAATCTACGTGAGTGAACCTGCGTGCTACAGCGAGTTCATATATATATTTTTTAAGGTTTTAGTGTTAAGACCGATTTTTTTAAAGATTTTTAAGTTAAATTATTCACTATTTCTTCATATAGGTAAATTGGGTTACATTTTCATAACAATAGCGAGTTTTTTTTTTTTTGCATTTTATAGGAATATTTTACATTTATTAAGAAAAACTAATCAGTGAACGAATTTTATTAATTAAGAGCACATCACATGTTTGATTTTCGTGTATGGAACGCGAGTCTAATATAGAGTCCATTGTAAAAGTTCAAAGGCCATTTCAGGCAATGACCTCAAATCGATGTATCAAGGCTTGATCAACGTCAAGGAAACGTGGACAGGTCATTGTCATAGATTACAAACGGATTTATGTGCTGGGTTAACCACACGTAGAGCGCACAGTGGCTCGAGATTTGGCTGTGTTAATGTAATTCAAAGTGGCAGATAATCATTGTTGTCACAATATAGAATAATGGCGATATATAACAAAAGGAATATAATATATAAAAAAAAAATCCAAATATTTTTGATTTTACCCACTGATAATACAATGGAAAAAAATATCAAACAATAAAAAAAAAACACATTTAGATTGTCTATTATATTATTATATTACAATTTTTATTCTGAGGTATGCGATCCACTGTCCAGATACCACTTACTTGATTTTTTTTAGATTAAAAAAAAAAAACTACAGGGCTCTATTTCGCTACGCCCTTTTAACATTGTCGAATCTGATTTCACGTATTTTATATTGTATCTTTTTAAGCGCCTTATTTTTTTTAAAATTATAATTAGATTTGAAAAACGATATTTTAAGAAGGGGTAGCGCGCGTGAACGCCAGTACAAGCATAGAATAAATTAATATGACAGCAGCGTTTGGTTTTAATAGTCATAAGTGATTGAAGACCGGCGCGCGGGGACCTTGCGCACTGAAACTCGGACTAAAACTTGCCATCTTACACGAGCAAGCTAGAGTATGAGAACATTCTAGTCAATTCGTACTTTTATGATTTTGAGTTATAGTTTCATTCCAGTTTGAACTAGGTTTATATATAGAACCAAAACTTCGAAATTTCCATAAACATCCTAGTTATAGACATTTCCTAATAGTTATAGAAATATTCGAAATTAATATAACTAGAACTTTCATGCTCTGCCGTCTCCGCACGTGGGTATTCTCCTCGATGATGAGTCCCTTCGTATGGCAGTGGCACTGCGATTGGGTTGTAAGGTGTGTGAACCTCACCAGTGCTCATGTGGTGCCATGGTGGAAGCCAACGATCACCGCGCCCTGAGCTGTAATACATGCTCGGGCAGGTTTCCACGTCACCACGCACTTAATGATATCATTCGCGCCCTTATTTCGGCCAATGTGCCCTGTGTAACCGAACCACGGGGTCTTAGTCGCATGGACGGAAAGAGGCCTGATGGCTTGACCCTGGTGCTTTGGGAAAAAGGGAGGTGTTTATTATTGGACGCAACGTGCGTCAGCACTTTCGCTCCCTGCCACCTCAACTCAACAGTGCCTCTGGCTGGGGCGGCCGCCGAGTCCGCGGCCCGTCTGAAACACAATAAATACACAATCTTGACAAAATCCTATATCTTCATTCCTTTTGCTGTGGAGACGACGGGCTGTTGGAGCCTCGAGGCCAGAAATTTATTTAGGAGCATCGGTCCCCGATTTAAGGAGAGGGGGTGTGACCCCCGCTCGGAATCGTTTCTGATGCAGAGGCTCGCCATAGCGATCCAACGCGGTAATGTTGCGAGGGTTATGGGAATCTTTGCATCGGGTTCGCCAGGGACTGGTTAATTTTAGCTTTTTAGATTGTATATATAGACTTTATACCTATTTGTAGATTATAATGTATATTTTTATTAGAACGTTTATGGAAGTTTAGTTAAAAGACGATCTCTACCATCTGCATATGATTCGCGCAGATTATGTTAAAATATAATCCACAAAATCAAAGTAATAATTATAATAATAAAATGGAATGATTGAAAAAATTGTTAATTCTAAAATCAAACGCGTCATAATATGCTCAATAGTTGAAACAAATTAGTAATACTTTCGACTTTTACTATTATAATAATTTTAAAAAATCAATGGCGAGAATAATCGATTTTTTATTTGTTTTCGAATTCATCCTGTCGCCGAAGTTATACCCGTTATTTGAATTTTTTTTTTTTCAAATCAATATATGGATGAATCGATCTAAAATGCCTCAAAAGTGATTCTTTATAAATTGTTTCTAAAATGGTATACTATTTAGTAGGTATTTTTTCTGTATCAAAATGTGTCTAAGAAAGATTTAATGTATTAAATCATAAAAAATATGAAAAAGCAAGATTAGAGCACTACTTATAATGCTTCGAATTGTGAAGCTTGCAATATATAAAATTAGTTTTTTTGTCTACTACTTTATATCCCCTTTGCCGCGATAAATAGTAGCTTATAAACTTTATCTATGAAAGAAAATTATAGAGGTCCCGGTACTACAACTGTGTAGTCCACGCGAGCGGAGCCGCGTGCGGAAAATTAATTTGAAAATAAAAACAGCCTATATATTACTCGCTTATAATATAGCTTCTATGGGTTAAAGAATTATTTAAATCAGTCAAGTAGTTTTTGAGTTTATCCAAAACAAACAACAAATCAAATCTTTACTCTTTATAATATTCGTATAGAGATAAAACACGAAGAAGTAGAAGTGACAATGCATTCTTGATGCACGTACACAAATAGCGTTTATATGTAGTTTAAATATTTGTGTAGATATTGAAACTATATTTAGTTATAAAATGAAAGACCACTTTTCCTCTCTACTAATAGATGACACACTATCGCACCCCGTTTTACTTTATGATAATATTTACTTATAAAGGGTGACTAGTAGTGGTTCAATACTTCACTTAAAGGGTAGGTAAACGATGGGAAACATTTTCTAGTGACAGGCCCTTATTAACTCATACCTATATGAAATAAGGGTTTACAATTACGTTAGGTTCTTACATACAACGTTAGTTTTTTTTTCAGGATCAATCTTGATTAAAATACTTCTACGAGTATATTATCTTTTTCCTTACCCCCCTTCACTCTACTTTTATCTCTTTTACACTTGCTCTTCAATACTAGGGTATTAAGCAATTTTCTCATATGTGGTCTATACCCATATACCCATCCTCGAACTTTAACAACTAAAGTTTTATATTATGGTTTGACGTCTAGGTTACGTATGATTACAGATATTTTTACGAGTAGAGCAGTAACGTGAAAAATAGATGGGAGAAAAAATATCTTAAAAATGAGTGTCCAGCCCGTATCTGTTCCTCGCTCAAATTTCTACAGAAAAAAAATTTGTAATAAACCCTGCGATAGGGCAGTATGTTTTTGTTTTTTGGATACCTCTTTTAGTTGTTATATAATGTATATAAAAAAAAACATTATTTTCTTCTGATTTTTGATTCTGAAAATAATGGTTTGTAAATTCTATATTAATACGAAAAAAAGGAAAACTCACCGCTCTATGGACGGCCTTTCTTAATGACGCTGCAAATTTTGTTTTTAGAACATACTCATTTCAAAAGAGCAAACAGACAAGGCCCGCAAGCTGTTTCGACGAGTATTTTATAAGTATTTTTGAGTATTTTTTCGACAAAAAGTCGACTATTTAAAAAGCTAAAGCCAATATCGAAAACATAAAAAAAGCTCCTTAGGCAGATGGATTGTCTACCTTTTGGAATCAGCCTCAAACGTGCCCTATTGAATAATTAACAGATCAGTTACCCCGGAGAGCAAGATTCGGTTATATTTCAGAAAGTTATAAAGGTAGACGAAAGGCAGTAGTATCAAAAGAAATCAGAGCTCGCCAGGGCATCATATGGTACTAAGTTTTATGGTACCAAGCGAGAAGCGCGAAATCCGTAGGAAACGCATTTTGGGTATAGCCCACGGACAGAAAGAGCTAAACTGATATTCTCGAAACGCATACAATTATTGAAGCATAATAAAAAATAAAGTTCGACTCTACGGAATTCTCATCTTTCGATTTGTTTTACTTACACAAGCTAACTTTTTACAGCGTCGACTGTTCAACATTTTAGTGTTTTCTTCGTTCTCTTCTCTGACGCCTTTTTGTAATGCTTAAGTAATTTAAGAAGTAAAGATACAGCCACCGAAACGTTTGTCTTGAGTGTTAGCCGTACTAGAAAAACTAGAGCCAAACAAGAATTTCTAGTAATTATACGTCGCCGCTATTGTAACACAATTTATTCAAATAATTTTGTGACTATTAGATACATTTATGTAATTTGAAAATCTGAAAAAAAAACCTTTACATTGGATCTATAATTTATGAATTTTTAATTTTTAAACGGTTGCTAAATTAAATAGCAACCGTTTACGAGGCGACATTGTAGTGTACACCCTTCCATTGTATATATGTCTATGACTCAAGTGATAAACACTATTCTAAGCAACAGCGGAACTTATAGCGGAACGATAAGCGACTAATTGTATAGAAATGCGGGCGGATCGATATACACCTGCCAGAACCGCGCGCGCCGCCAAGCCACCACCACGCGTCCACAATCACCCCAATATTCCCCCATTTTACCCCATTCTACCCCCACGCTGACCGCTACCACGTCACGCCGGCTATCGATCCCATAATACCACACCACTCGGCACAGGTGAGTTCTGTACCATTTTTTTTTAATATACTTAGTAATCGAATAAAAATTCAAATGTACAAAGTTCGGTTTGGTTAATAGTTGTTGTTGTTTGTTGTGAAGAGTGCACGCGTGTTTTTATGAAATTTTGATTTTGAAATTACAAAATCTTGTTTTTTCCTTTTACCGTAGTTGGTGCGTTTGAGTTTAAATAATATAATTTATATTGTTTTTTGTTGTTTATTGTTGTAATTTGAAATAGTTTTTTAATATTTGATATTGTAAGTACAGACATATTTGACTGAAACCGATAGTCCATTGTCGTGACGGAGTTTTTCGGTGTCTACTGACCCTTCATGGAATTGTTTGAAAATGTTTGCGTTATGCCAAACAAGTACAGTTAATGAGAAAAACGCTTTTATCGTAGATTTTTAATACGTAGTGACTATAGCCTTTCCCCATTATTAGCTTACATTAATTAGGTACCTCTATATATCGAAGTTCAATATTTTTTTCATTATTTTTTTCTTCCAATAGACACTGTTTCTTATTCATTACAAAGAGAACTTACTTTTTCTATGGTTTATTAAAACACTTCAATTATTAAAAAAAAACCTGCTCTAATTATATGAAATGTATCATATGTGATTCATTCGACAGCTGAATTGATAAAATCAATATATATATGTGTCATAAAAGGAGTCACTGTTTCAGGATTTAATGCGATGTAGTGACAAATCGGAACACCATGCACATCACTACCACCTTATCCCCGGCCACCGCAGAAATGTTGGACTCTCTAGAAAGTGACAATTGTTTCGACGACCAAACTCCTGTACCGGAATCATCGCATACAGTAGAAATAGAATATTGTGAAAAAGATGACGATCTATACAACGACGTACAAACAGACGAGGAGAAAGACACGACGGAAGACAAAATGGCCACTGACGACACGGAAACCGATCTAACTAATTTAACTTGGCTGCAAAACATAACTAACATAATGTCGGTGCCGACATTTCCAATACCGCCTATGTCGCCTAACCCAATACCCAAAACGCCGCCACAGAACACGAGATTACAGAAATTCAACCAAACCATAGCCAAATGTCAAAAGGATTTCATGGAGAATAGAGACGAATATAGAGCGAACAGCGATAAAAAACCTCCATATTCTTATAGTACTTTGATTTGTATGGCCATGAGGTACAATAACGATAAAATGACGCTGGCTGCTATTTACACTTGGATTAGGGAGAATTTCAAGTACTATAGAAACGCAGATCCTACTTGGCAGGTGAGTGCGATTTCGTTTTATTGGACTTTTGGTATATGTCAACAAAAATGACAGGCCAGCTTGTACATACTTGTGTTTGGGACTCAACAGACCGCATACTCTTGATACGCCATACTAACCATGTACAAATCGTCTCTGTGTAACTTATAACCGAACTGTTAGGTGACATTTCTATCTAGGTTTTCTAACGCCGACTCTATCCATACATCATATAATTAATGTATATTTAGTACGTTAGTAGTTATTGAGAACTGTACTGTAGAAGTTTCGTAGTGTAGAGTATAAAATATGTTACCTTTACCTGAAATAATAGATAAATAAATACGTGAAGGAAAAGCTTTAGACCCCTTTTTAATCACACTGCGCGCACGGAGGAATGTGTGATTTGGCATAGTTATAATTTGTGTAGAGTAGGAGTGCAGAAAGCTAAAATCTCTACACAGGCTGAGTTTTTGAGATGGGACTGTATGGCCAAATTCTAATCTATATGTAAATACGTGAAGGAAAAGCTTTGTACTCCTTTTTAAGCATATTACGCGCACGAAGGAGTGTGATATTCAGCATAGTTAAACTTTATGTAGAGTAGGAGTGGAGAAAGCTAAAATCTCTACATAGACTGAGTTTTTGAGCCTGGACTGTATGGTCAAATTCTAATCTATATATAAAAAACGTGAAGGAAAAGCTTTAGACTCCTTTTTAAACATATTACGCGCACGAAGGAGTGTGATATTCGGCATAGTTAAACTTTATGTACTTATAATTATATTAATTATAGTAATAACAATAACAATCATCAAATTTGTAATTGTCAAAAATTAAATTCGTAAACACTAAATTAATAAAATATTATGAAGTTACGTGTAATAAGTAATCCCATCTGCCTTTTTAGAGTTCCGGGTGTTGTTTGTGCACTTTTCAAAAGCACAGGACGGAATTTTTCTCAGATAGTTTTCCAAAATACAAAATAATGTCAATCGGCTACACTGACAAACGGTCCACAAGCGACTATTTCAAAGTCGCTTTTCGTGCGGAGTTTCATACTGTGCTACGTACAGTCTAGTACCCTAGGTACATATAAGTCGGTGTAGGTAACCGATCGCGTGGGCCATACGCGTGTCTCACCCGTATCCATTCCTCATTCTATGACTCAAATACGATGACTTTGGTTCTCGAACTAAACGGTCGGCATTACTCCTCTATTGAACTAATTGAAAGCTCGGTGGCGTGACCAGTGCACTAGTTGTTTTCCTTTTTATAACTATTTGAAAGTAGGTAGCCACCCTCTTGATACGGTAGAGTAGAGCTTTCGCATTTAATAAGCGTCCAATGGGACACTCTATTGCGATAAGATTAAACTTAATTGGATATCGCGACTAGATTATGCCAGTATCGCGATTAAATTGATAAATACGGATTGATTTGCACTTCCATTGGCTTAACTTACTGAACATAGAATATAAGTGCGACGTATTGAAACTATTATGTACTTAGTTAAACTTTTCACTGCAATAAATCTTATGCTACAATATGAGCAATTTTTGTATCTGTGTATGTATATTTCGGCTATCTCGGAAATGGCTCTAACGGTTTGGATGAAACTTTGTATTTAGATAGGTATCATCTCAAAACTGGTTTCTAAATAAGTTTTACGGTAATTAACCACCAGGGGGTACTGCAGTAGATGTGTATCTTCGAAACACTTGGACTGGTTTTGATACGGTTTTTTGTATTACATAGGTATTATTTACGAGTAGATTCCAAATTTGCAAATTTTGTGTCTATATTATTGTTTATAATCTGAGGTATTTTTAATATTCAATTGCATGTAAATAGAATCGTAAATCGAATTTTTAAGAAATACATATTAATGATTAATAACAATTTGTAATTGATAATTTGTAGTTAATAATTTATCAACATGAATAATGAAATAATTAGACACTTTATAATGTATGTAATATTAAGGAATTAAAAGGCTATACTAATAATAATAATAATTTACGAGTAGATAATTAAATAATTGTGCAGTTATGCGCCACCAGGGGGCACTGCAATAGATATGTATCTCTAAAACAGCTGTGAGCATCTCTACGCAGTTTTTTGCGTTATATAGACATCACCTAAGAGCAGGTTCTTATACAAAGTTTGCGATCATGGTCCACTAGGAGGCGCTGCAATAAATACGTTTCTCCAAAACGGCTGGGAGGAACTCTACGCGGTTTTTTTGCGTTATATAGATTTCACCTAAGAGCAGGTTCTTAGATAAAGTTTGCGATCATGGTCCACTAGGAGGCGCTGCAATAAATACGTTTCTCTAAAACGGCTGGGAGGATCTCTACGCGGTTTTTTGTGTTATATAGATTTCACCTAAGAGCAGGTTCTTAGATAAAGTTTGCGATCATGGTCCACTAGGAGGCGCTGCAATAAATACATTTCTCTAAAACGACTGGGAGGATCTCTACGCGGTTTTTTGTGTTATATAGATTTCACCTAAGAGCAGGTTCTTAGATAATGTTTGCGATCATGGTCCACTAGGAGGCGCTGCAATAAATACATTTCTCTAAAACGGCTGGGAGGATCTCTACCAGGCCCAGGCAACTTGTTCGCCGCGGTCATGGACATACCTACGGGGGCCAGGAGCAGTGATACCAGTTACTGTGTGCCAACTTTTCTTTTTTATTGTAGCAACATTATTTGCCAATGATACCAGAAACACAATTATCCTATGTTTTCAAGATTTTTTTCCCATGATAATCGCAGCAGAATGTATGAATGACTGTAATAAAAGTGTTTTATTCAACTATGAACGATGTATATGGAACAATTCATAAACTATGTGCGTGCAGTGAGCAAATTAATTAAGAATTTAACAAAATCATTGTGTGAAATATTTGTACGAACTCTTTAATTAAACTGTTAATTATTGTCCCATCAATCAAATAAATTATCTATTTTGTTATTAAAATTGCATATTCTTTAAAAAAGAAATGTATTGTAATTATTTAAAATTTTTGGGAATGGTCGGTTCGATAGGATCACGTTTTATAGTGTACCTTTTTTGTTTTATATCCAAAATATGGTTAAAACTTAAAAAAAAAAACATAAATTAGTTCTTTTGATTTTTTAGAAAGGCGATTGACTGAACGAAACCTGACGACCAAATGACGACATATTAACAAGTCCATTGAGAGTATAGAGTTGAAATGGATTTCCAGTCACTGATTTACGACTGCTTGATTAAGATTTTTTTCGGAATGGCGAATGTGAAGTATAGGTCATTTTGATAAAATGTTTGTATTAACTGTAAAGTTGCCTTCTTTTAATAAACCATTCAAAGCATAATGTGCAGAAACATTAACATATTATACCAATATGTTTCCAATTGATCATAAAAACTGTACGTTAGAAAATATGGTCTTACCCTTACCCAGTCACTTTTATGAAACATGAATTAAAAAATTATAAGGATATGATAACGAAATTGAATTATACAAGTAATAAGACAGTTTCCATAATACTTTGTTCTATCTAACGAACTCAAGTTGAATGGAAATTAATCTTAACAGCGCCATCTAGTCCCAAAGTAAGCAAGTTTTTGCTTGTATTATGGGCACTAGACAACTGATATACATGCTTAATATTCTTTGCAGTATATAAATACATAGATATTTTGCACTCAGGCACCAAACAGATAGACATGTTGATGCACACAAATATTAGTCTCGGGCGGGTGTTGAATCTGTGACCTTTGGTTCTGCGATTGTCAATGTTTTTAATCGTCTAACAAAATGACTTAATTTTTTTCGTATGCTTATGGTGTAATCCACATTTCCTACCTCCAGAAATGAAAAACTCTCAACAGCGAATGTTATTTCGATTTGTGAACCGTTTTCATAAAATATTTATGGAAACACTTCGGCATTTCACGAAGAAACAAATTATCTTGTACGTTCCACCAGGACAATGCACAAGCACAACATTTTTCGAGATTACCTACTAAGTTAAACATAAATTCATGCAAGAACGGTGCGACTGCGAGTTACAGTGAGGGGTATCCCACAAATGGCCGCTGACCGCTACAATGTTATTGTTAGTCACTGGCGCGTCGCCAGAGCGCTGTATCTCAATATTTTAGTCATAATATTAAAGTTTTACAGATGATGAATAAATCTAGTGTAAATATTTTACTCACATATACATAACATGTAGACAACTACACAAACAAATTTTTGTAAATAATAATTACCTACCTATATATATTTATTTGATTTTACATCACTGATGTTTGATTTCTGCATCCTTATCTTCAAATTATATATTAGATTAGACCTTTGATTACGACTGCTAAATCACAAAAAGTTTTACCGAAATAGGTTCAGTAGTTTTTGTGTTTGTTATGGTGTTTATACAAATAGATAAAAATTCCCAAAACGATTGTTTTAAGTATCGTCTACCCACATATAATAATAATAACGTCTACATCACAACAACGTCTTGGCCCCAAAGGGCGCTTTAGTAATCTAAGCATTAGCTTGTGTTTTAGGTACCAAACGAAGGCAACACATACATATATCAACCAAGACCAGGATTACCGGTACCAGTATCAATATTCACCAGATAAATACTCACCCGACCTGGGACCTCCAGCTTCGTAGGCAGGATCGCTACCCACTAGGATAAGCTGTCGTCATAACCCATAACAATTATTGTTTTGGAAAAATATCTTATGTACAGGGTTGACCGTACGAATATGTTACAATTTTATTTATAAATTTTTCATTACATAACTATATAGTAAGATAATAATGATTTTTTATTAGTAAAATTTTAACAAAATATTTTATTCGGTGTTTTACCTAAAAATTCTCACAGTTATTCAGTAGGTACTGATATTATTATTCGTAATCATATAATCCATCTAAATAACATATAATATCAATTTGCGATCTGTATCTCTTAAACTAGGTAAGAACTGGTAAGAACTGTAACTATAGGAATTCTACCTCAAATACATGAAAATATTATTGCACATTACTACATGGTAACACTGCAAGTTTGACTGATTATTCAGTTATATATGGGGGCCAGTGGGGGCTAATAATTTTACGTCAAAAATAAGTGTGTGTGTGTGTTTAGTATAGGAGTGTACGTACATGAGGCATGAGGTTTGTGATTGCTGACAATTAAATGGTTCTAGGGGCAACCAGCAGTTGGCGCTATTCTTGTCGTTTTTTCCCCCTATAGAGTTACATTTCTTCTTCCCGTAGGGAAGTATATATTGTTCTGTGATCTCTACGCGGTTTTTTGTGTTATATATATCACCTAAGAGCAGGTTCTTAGATAAAGTTTGCGATCATGGTCCACTAGGAGGCGCTGCAATAAATACATTTCTCTAAAACGGCTGGGAGGATCTCTACGCGGTTTTTTGTGTTATATAGATTTCACCTAAGAGCAGGTTCTTAGATAAAGTTTGCGATCATGGTCCACTAGGAGGCGCTGCAATAAATACGTTTCTCTAAAACGGCTGGGAGGATCTCTACGCGGTTTTTTGTGTTATATAGATTTCACCTAAGAGCAGGTTCTTAGATAAAGTTTGCGATCATGGTCCACTAGGAGGCGCTGCAATAAATACGTTTCTCTAAAACGGCTGGGAGGATCTCTACGCGGTTTTTTGTGTTATATAGATTTCACCTAAGAGCATGTTCTTAGATAAGGTTTGCGATCATGGGCCATCAAAGGGCGCTGCAATAGATACGGCTCTCTACAACAGCTGGGAGGAGCTTGATGCGGTTTTTTGCGTTATATAAGTATCATCTAAAAGTAAGAGCAAGTCTAACTGTGCAAGCACGACTATAAAAAAAAATTCGAGCGGAGCTCGGTCACTCGATTTTAGGTATTAAATATGGTACCTATTACCATCTATCTTAATCACTATTACATAGAAGATGGATTGTTGATCTACATATGAACCATTTATATCATCGTATTTATATGAAAACTTGTTAATGCTAATAAATTAAGGCCCCTTTAGACATTCACTCAATAAGTACCTAACTAAATAATGGTCTATTGCAGTGTTATTAAATGGGTATTCAAAGAAACTAATTTTATTTAAAAATTATGCTCTCAAAAACCAGTATATTTTACGCATATTTGACGCAACTTTGGAGGAGATGTCCGTTACCTGCCCGTACACCCGTACCTGCTCCCTCCTGAAAGGAGTAGATGACCCGAACTACTACCCGTCCGCTCGTCATATTCTATAATAACATTATTAAAGATCCAAGCCTCCTCAGCGTGAGAGGGGCTTGGAGCTTAATCCACCACGCTGCAACAGTGTGGGTCGGTGGAATTTGACGACTGCCTCTATTGATGACATCCGGGACCAACAGCTTAACGTGCTATCCGAGGCACGAAGTCAGTGATATTTATTCTGACTTAAGTCAGAAAAACTCATTGCCTACACGCCTGGTTTGGAACCACAACCGCACGGTATTGTAAACTCGAAAATAGTTTCTCTGCGCTCGGGCTATCACGACTATTGCCGTATCGTTGCTCTTTTTTTTTGCATTGTATTTTGCATTCTGAACGATTAAGCCATACTCGCGACAGAGTTTATATGGTACTAGTTTCTGCCTGTGGCTCCGCTTGCGTAGACTACACAGTTGTATCGGGACACTCTTTTCCGGGATAAAAAAGTAGCCTATGTCACTTTTCAGTTTAATATGTGTGCAAAAATTATAGCGGTCCCGGTACAATGAAAGCTAGTTTGAAAATCAAATAAACCCCTATGTTACTCCTCGACAATGTAGCTTTCTAAAGATGAAAGAGTTTTTAAAATCAGTTAAGTAGTTTTTCAGTTTATCCGTAACAAACGAAAAATTAAATTTTTCCTTTTTATAATTTTAGTTTGGTCACGCAACGAGGACTTTCAATCGAACAATCTTACTGTTTTGTATTTTTATACACATTTGAATGTTGAATGTTGAAATTCCTTCAATGAGGGCTTCCGTATTATCTTCCGATGGTGGCGCCACCAAATTTAAATGACAAATAACAATGTCTGGTGTTGTTTTGTTCGATTATGCTCGTCAATAAAAGAATTTAAAAAGAAATAGACTCTTTGAATAGATCAACATCAATTTTTCTCTAAATGCACATAAAAAAAACATCAAGAAATATTACCGGAAACTATAGAGTAAATTAATTTGACAGCAGCGTTATAAATGTCAGTTTACAGTATCAAAGTGCCATTACGCAATTTTGCGGGTTTGCGTTGGTGGGGATTTCTCGGGGGTGTAGAGCGGCGCGCGGGGACCTTGCGCACCAAAAATCGAGCTAAAACTCGTCATGTTGCACCAGTTAGGTAGAGTATGAGTGGTTAGACGGTAAACGCAGAAGAGGGCTTCTAGTCAATTAGTACTTTTATGCCGAAAACAATAGTAGGAATTTGACAGATACCTAAACCTGGGCTGAAAAGTTCGAGACTCTTCATTGCTGCACCTCAAGCTAAATTTTGACACTTTCAAGTTAAAAATTAAACCTTGGTTATAAGAAATGTTATTTGTAGCACCATTTTGTAGGCGACACGCTATCTCGTCATTATTTTTCTTCGATAATGTTTAATAAAACAATTTCTAAATTAGATTAATGCCTTTTATAATTCATGAATTTGATTTCAATTAAAAAGGCTTTGATAAAAAGACGAGGTTGGAAAAAAGGGATATTATATTTGATTGCTTTTCAAAAGATATCTGAACCATTGATTTTTTTTTCTAATTTTTACAGAATTCCATCAGACACAACCTGTCCCTGAACAAATTCTTCGTGAAAGTCGCCAGATCGAAACAGGAGCCAGGAAAAGGTGGTTTTTGGAAACTCGACCTCGCCCATTTGGAGGGTAGTAAGAGAGTTTCGAACCGTTCGCATAAGAAAAAGAAGAAGGATGAAAAAGCTCAAAAAGCAGAAGTAAATATCCCGAATATTCCGGATATAAGTAACGTCATCTCTGGAGTAGACGCGCCTGTTAATATATCTCTACAAGATTTCACACTTGGTGTTCAGTCCTTGCCTGGTGCAGAACTGGATGGGAATATTGGAGCTAATGTGATCGTCGAGCCTGTTATACCGCCTTCTTTGATCCCTGAAGAGGATTTGACAGCTCTTCTGTTAAATCCTACCGAATGGGATGATCTGCAATTAGATATGTTGGATAATTATTTAGATTCTTGCTTTAAGTAATTTTATTTACAACGAAACTAGTCATTCGTGTGTATAATTTTTTCGGTATATAAGGATTTTAAAGTCAGCTGGCGATTTAGGCGAATGGAATTTCATTCCAATCCATCAGCCCTTTTTATACACTGCAGGGGCTTAGGCCTCCCCTCAAGATGAGGGGGCTTGGAACCTAAATCCACCACGCTGCTCCAATGTGGGTTGGTGAATTGTAACGACCGTCATCTGTTAACAGCATCCGGGACTGATAAGATATTGACAACCATTCGGTTTTTGAGAGGTATTTGTATATATTGTCGGTGTAGCTGGATCTACCTTTATAATGATAAATTTTTGTCGGTTAATGTTGTCGGCAGATTCATATTAGTAATTCAATATACCGGATGTTCTGATGAACAAACTTATAGAGCATGAAGAGCTTACCGAAGTAAACAAAACGTTTCAAGTTAGCAGATGGCGCAAACTAACGCTTACCGAGAAAAACATGTATAAAGTTGAACTACATTCAGCCGAACACCCCGTGTATTATACCGCGTGTTCGGCTGGACATACTTCAAACTTATGCATGTAATGTGAAGTTTCAATGATATTTTTAAAACAGATGATGGATAGGTTTAAAAAAAATACTCTAAGCTCCCTGTCGCTGAGCAAACAATGAAGGCGGCCGGTAGGCTTACTATGGCATGAGTGTGTCCAAGTTGATGCGCGCGTACATAGCAAGCTGACTGACTAAGGGTGCTTCAGTAGTTATTTGGCAATACTACGTTCTGGTATTTCTAGGTTCACATGATGATGCCGAAAATAGTTTATCGACAAAAATTATTATTTTTCATAAGCACACGATAGAAAATCTTTGGTACGTGTTAACCTATCGATGATAACCGAATGTAAAAAAGTGAATTGTTTTAAGCGACACGGTTAATATGTACCTAATAAAGGTATATTACGATTATCTGCTACTATGACGTCATAATTACAACATAGCAATGCTGGTGTATGATTCAAGATAGGGAACGTACCATTCGAATCAAATAACAACCACAAATGACACTTTAGAAAAGTAACGTCAAAATTATTTACGTGGTAGCGATTTAGTTGTCAGTGTCATGCGTTTCAGACGCTTCCTTTTGGGCGTTTATTTATGGCGTTTGTAGCTGCTACGTTAGAACAGCCTCGGTAGGTGGGTCTTTCGTGTTTATTTCGAATTTTGACATTTCATAAAGTAGTTTTGATATTTGAAATTTAATATCGTTTCACATTCAGTTAACGTGATAATGGTTTTGTTTGTGAATTAATCGTTCATATCAGATTAGAGCGTAAGAATCAAACTTTTGTAGCTTTCGCAGAGGTGGCGTTCGTGGCTGTTATTGAATGTGTATGGAACGTAGCCATAGTGGCGGAGTCACACTAGCGCGTAATGCCGTTAATCACTGTGTTAAGGGGGTGATTGAGTGGCGAGCTTTACCGCGGTTATAAGACTACAACAAGCGCGTATTCAACTAGACTTTCTGCTTGTTTTGGTCTTACTAATATACATATATTATTCCTACTTTTGTGCCCATGGGCCATAAAACCGCGGTAATGCTCACTGGTTGCTCATCCCCTATAATTGTGTGGTTAAATTGGGTTAAACACACTGATATTTTGCTGGTGTAACTCATTACACGTTACTGTGGCCCAATCTTAACAAATGTAAATATATATCTACTGCAAGATTTCTAGATACTTGCCTATGTTTACTAAAACCAAAGAAATTCGATTGAATTAAAAAATATTAATTATTTATGTTATTTAGGTACATAAGTTATTGACATTTTTATGCTATTTTTTATATATTTTGCGCTCAAATGATAAACTAAAGAATACAATTCGCAACGTTTGCTCAAACATTATTTTGTCTATCATCTAACAAAGCAAATCTTTTGCAATGGTCGTAAATTATTTACATCGACATATTGTTTTGTCGCCTTAAGAACGTATTTTATTAAAATTAGGTGATAAGTGAAAAACACTTTACCGTCCAGTATTAAATTGTACAATGTCGTGATTGTGGCAATAATTTGTTAAGGGGATTTTCAACGAATGATCTAAACGGATCGTTTATTTATTATAAACTATAAAAAACGCTATTTATTAAGTACTAATGCTCAAAAAATTAACGAAAAATATTTAATTTATCTATGGCTGTTATTTCTCCCTAAAATTGTATCATACAGAAAATGCACCATGTAGAATAAAGAAACTGAGATTCTTTGAAAACAATTGAATAAAAACGAAGTCCATTATTAAAAAAATAAGTATTTTCAAAAGTTCACTGAGAATACCATAGAGTAAATTAATTTGACAGCAGTGTTTGGTTTTAGTAGCGTTATAAATGTCAGTTCACAGTATCGAAGTGACGTTACGCAATTTGGGGGGGTGAAAACGGCGCGCGGGAATTTCTCGGAGGTGAAGAGAGGCGCGCGGGGACCTAACGCACTGAAACTCGGACTAACACTCCCCATCTTACACCAGCTAGCTGTAGTATGAGTGGTTAGACGGTAAACGCAGAGGGTTTCTAGTCAATTCGTACTTATATGAAAAATACTGTAGGGACCGACATCTTTGTGTTACAAATCTATGCATAAAATTTAAAAATAAAATAGAAACATGGCGAAGGCGTCACTTTATTTTTCTCCATATGAAAATTTATGATTTGTGTGGATATGGACAATTCAATTAATTTTTTTTTCGTCGAGACTCTGACTAATCAAGACCGGCTTATGTAAATAAATATGCGTTTTAAATAAAAATTTCTTAATTTTTTTCTATACATAGAATATAAATTACAACATAATTTTGAATTATTCAAATATTATTCAATAAAATCTTATTTACGTATTGAAATCCCCTATATAATAAAAATAAAGTATTGACACTTAGGCGCAGAAAAAGCCTTTTTTTAAATAAAATTAATTAAAATATAGTTTAAAGGAAGATAATCAGTAATTCCGTCCAGTATTAAAATGCAGTAAACTGCACTAACGGTTTTTGCTCAGCACAAATATATATATGTATATTTACAAGTATAGATTTTGAATGCACAAATTTTGTATAATATGTAGTATTTAATAGTAAATAAGTAATTTACAAAACTGAAAGCGTACCTATCGAAATGTAAGTTGTAATAATTGTAATGGAAAGTTATTTAAGAACTATTGCATAGGTATTTATTGAAATATTCTACGCTGTGTAAATTTATAATAAGTAAATAGAGGACGATCATGTTTTATTTCACATTGTATTAATATACGGAAAGATTTAAAAATATTACGTACATTGATACAAAAAAAAAATCACTAAAAGTTAATATACCTAGAATGTTATGATTTATAAATAATTAAATATAATATATATGTACTCGCAAAGTAACAACAGCGAAAGTCATAATTTTAGAATTATTAGAATACTGAACAAATCAGACTTAAGTAATACATACCTATATATGTGAATTCTAATACGAATACATAATAAAACAATGTGTTACAAATTATGTATGCTATACCTTACATACTACACAGTGCTGGCTTTAGGACACAGAAACACTATACAGATATATTTTTTTCAACGATTTTATGAACAATTACATCTACAACAAATATAAACGTACAAGAATGTTCGTCATAAAGCTACCATCACCGGTACGTAATGAGACTCGTTTCAGCTCGCTCGGGGCTGCTGCGATAACACGTGTTCGGACTCGATCGGTCAAAAGCAGCGTTAATTTTGAACGTTTTGGTTACGGCCACTGTCCGACCGCAGGGTCGTTCGACCTCGTCTTGTACTAAAGCCAATACTGAGTGTACAAATTCAAGATTTTTATGTAAAAATGATTTAATGAAATCATTGGTGAAGTACTTATAAGCATTTAATTTACAATTGTGAAAAATAATTATTACCTGGGGGGCTATTCTCGTACCGCTTGATTTTTAGTTTTCGCTAGAAAAATATTGAATTTCATCGACAATGTCGCATGAGACATAAAGTCAAGTGGTCCGAAAATCAGCCCCCCCCCCCTGGTTTCATCGGACAATCGGCCATAAAAAAACAGTAAATACAATTATGAATGTTAGATATTGTCAAAACTTTCTAAGACAATCACTTAAATGCTTTTTGTATTTTGTCATTTATGTATATTACCTATAGGCTTTGAATATGTCTGGATGGACCCTCTCAATACAATGGCAACAAAAAGTACAGACCAACTTTTATACGCTTGTGTGTGTGACTCAACACACCACATATGTATATACTTTCGCTGCATCATACAACAGCCATACTAACCATGTATACCTAAACCGTTTCTGTGTGCGTGAATAATAACAGTTAATTATTAAGAATTAGTGCAGTTAGGTGATATTTTTATCTATGTTTTTTAACGCAGACTCTCTATCCAGACATTACACCATCAAAGATTATAGGTATATTGATCATGTTGCATTTTAGTGTCTTATTTATTAGTCATTTATATAAGCATCCATTACATTTACAGAATGCAACGGGGCTGCACCACGTACATACTGATATATTATACGGAATCTACTCATTAACTATTTTTTTACGCATTTTTTTATTTCCAAATTTCTAGAAAGTCACTGTTTGGTTTAAGAACGTATATCAGCTGATAACAAACACCTAATAATAATAAGCATATAATACCTACTACAGTACGCATCGTTTCCGTGGTATGTACCTACGTAGCTACGTCACAGATTAAACCACGTTCCGATTCGGTAGGTACATAAGACGCGTCAGGGTTGGCAAACTGATACAATTTATTTTTTAATTTAAAAGACAAAATTGCCAGAATGTATGGTACCGGCTAGATTGTTATATTAATAATAACTAGGGACATCTTACACAGCGCCATCTAGTCTTAAAATAAACAAGTATTGTGCTTGCATTATGGAGTACTAGACAACTGGTGTACATACTTAAATATTCCTTTTTATAATATAATAGATACTTTTTACACACAGACACGGAACAAATGGACAAGTTCATACATACAAATATTTGTACCGGGCAGGAATCGAACCCGCGACCATTGGATCCCTCCGCAGTTAGGGTCACTAACCACTTGGCCAATCAGTCTGTCATTATAATTGTTTGAATATTAATTTTAACTATGGAACGAAAATGAACCAAACAGGCGAAACTCTACCTACCTCGATCGTAATGGATGCTGCTGTCAAGTGTGTGCCTCATGTTTTTTTTTAGATGTATTAACAAAAAAATGTGTTTGACAAAAATTACGTACGTATTACTTGTGCAGTACATTCCAATTAAAGCAGTATGCGCTGCAGATGCCCGTTTGCATCTGGATATTTATATTCGGTAGTTAATATAACATTCTTCCGTCCATCTGTGTGCGCCTTGGACACAAACCAATAGAAGTTGTGTATTAGTTATAAAATAAATAATATAATTGTCATTTTAGAGTAACCCAGCATGTCCGATATTTTAACTTAAAATTAAATATTTTGATACTTATACCGGTCGGAAGGGTACTACAGACAGGGATTCCCGCTACGGCATCAGCTCATCTAGCAGTAGGTACACAATATTTCATACTTACCTATTTTATTTGTTAGATCTACCGTTTTTAAGAAAATTGTCTGTTTTTTGTTTAATATTTCTGCTAATAGATTTCAGATAAATAGTTATGGGTATCTAATACATATCTATTTTACCTAATAGAAAACTAGTCAAGTTCCCGTGCAGTACCGCCCATTAGCTGTGCTAGGGCGTTAGGGTTGATAAAAACATTTTTTTTTTAAACTTATTCATCTATTTACTGTTCAATGCTTCACATTTTATTTTCATATTAAAACAATTTTTTTTGTAAAATAATACATACCTATCTACGCTTGATGAGCAGACTCCGTATACAGTACGTATGGATACAATCATGCATATTTTCACAAATATTCAGAATCTCCCGTTTTCTCAGATAAATTTATGCAAAAAAACCAAATTAATCGAATTAATAGTTTCCAAAAAAACCACCCATGAAGCATACATTTGAAAAACATTAACTTACAACCCTATGACCTTGAGCGCGCGGGTGGGACTGATAAGGCGCACGCAACGTCACAGTTTTTGATCGAATCGAATCACACCGCGGGCATGGTTGTCACTGCGAGATTAAAGTGATTTTTTCAATTTTTTTTTTCATTTAATTACACCGTAATTAAATCTAAACTTGTCTACAAGAGCAGGATATAACAAATATTTGCAAAATGACGCATGATCATACCCATACTATAGCAGAATACCATTAAGTAGTCACCTTCCAACCTGCATATTAAATTACAAATGAAAAATGAAGTAACGATAAAAATATTAAATTATAAATATGGGCAGTGGGTTAGTGTCTCAAAATTGAAAGAGCTATCTACCAGGTTATTTACATATTTTAGATTTAATATTCTTATTCAGTTCACTAAATAATAAAATATTGAAACATGAGAATTAATTTCATAGAAAATAAAAAACGGTCTTTGCGTTTTAAGAGTTTTTGGCGTAATTTAGTAACGTAAAAGCTATGAAATCTTTGGATAGGTACTTCTATTTTAGCTCATTCATTTCAAGTAATAAGAAAAAGGGTTATTAAATATTTGAGGATAATAACAATTTTGTAACATATTTATTTTAAATTAGTGCACTAAATGTCTCGATTAATCTAGTCATATTAACGTTTTATAATGTAGATCTTAATGTGTAGATCATAGAAAATATTGTCAAACAATATAACTTTTGTAGTAACTTGTAAGAATATTTAATCATTTAAGGCAGAAAAGGATGAACTTTCAGATTAAAATTGGGCCATAAACAGTCCACTTTATTTAAAAAAAATATTTATTTAAATTATAGGTATAATTATATGCCTAGTATCTATAAACATTCTGTCGAAAACGATGTCCTTAAATATCAGTATTTAAAATAATCAAATTAAATCACTGAGGAATTAGAAATATGATTGTGCTATTTAAGTTTGATTAAAATGAGAAATACAGATTATACCTACTATAATATAGGTACATAACTAATCTTTTAAAATATGATATATCCACAAAAAAGGAATAATGTAAATTAAAGACAATCATTTCCTCAACATTTATTTTATTACAATATTCAATTATTATTTAAACTAATAATGACATTTTTGGTATAAAGCTGCTTTTTATTGCTAATTTGGTAAAAATTACAAAAGGATGGCAAAGGCACAAGTAGGTATGGCAAAATTTTTTATAATAACAAAGGTTGAAACAAACAATACTAAGAATAGTTTTGTGTACATACCTAGTATCTACATATTTATACAATTTTATTGACTAATACAAAATATTAAGTTACTCATGTTAACCTTAATAACTTGGCGAGTATGTATGCTGAGAACATGGAGCGACATGGATGTACAAAGAGATACCGCATTGTGATCACAAAAATGTGTGCAAAAAATATGTCACAGTCACCAATTATTTGACATAATTACTCTGAAGTGGAATATAGTGTGACGCACATGTGAAAATCGTGCTAGAAAAGCAAATAAGGATTCTAAGATGTATAGTCTGTCTAGTTTCAAAATTACTCACATTTTAGATCCTTGCAAAGTATGAGACGCTCCATCTTTATGATTCTGCTATCTAACACTAAGAATAATAAGTTTCTTAAATTTGTAGGTTTTTTTAAAACAATATCTCTTTAAATGTTTTAAGTAATTGGGATAATTTTAGTGATATCCAGTGGGGACAAACTTCTAGTTTTTAATATGAAAGTTTCTAATAAAGACGAAAGCGTTTATTTGAGCACTTCTTGGTATTGGAGCTTTTAAATTAAAAGAAATAAGTAGAAATCATAATTAAAATAATAAAATAGATTTACTTGTGAATGTTTTGTGAGGAGTGTACTGGCTCATCATTTGGTTGTATTTGAGAGAAAGCTCAATGTATGCAATATTCCATGTTTAGAAGTGTCCTTAAACTTTCAATAAAGAGTTATTAACAATGTGTTTTTATTATTTAATAACAGTTTATTACAACAACGTTGAAGTTTCTTAGTGTTAATATGATTCTGTCTGATAAAACTAAGAAACTCCATTCCATGATCCTCGATAGGTAATAACAGCTTCTACAAACAAACGGTCATGTAAGACAGAAAGAGTTGTACAACATATTTTCAATATTGGGGCTTTCCTTTTTAACTTTCAGTTTGTGTGTGTTATAAACAAAACAGAATTATATAATATTGTTAAATGATAAATATATGTTGCTATTCTGGTTTCACTATTCTGGGCTATTAAAAAATTTATATGCTGGCAACGCTCTTTCTTCTAAAATCACTAGCGCAAAAAGGTACATGTTTAAAACTGTCCAATAAATAAATTCATTTATAATAGTTTTTATTTTTCATTGCGAACATTATGCGAAACTATAATAATAATGATAATGCCTAGGACATTTCACACAGTGACATCTAGTCATAAACTAAACAAAGCTTGTATTATGGATACTATGGATATACATACTTAAATATTTTTCATAATATAAACATATTATATATATACAGAGTGACAATTTAACAACTGTCCAAAAAATTTATAGATGTTAGGTATCACCACCAATAGGCCTCATTACGTAAATAATAGATACAGGTTACGTTGTCATAACAAATTATTTGATCTAGTGTTATTTTATAATGTTTGGTTGCCTTCTTATTTACGACGCGCCCGAGACCTTGAGACCGAAACGGGGCAGAGCGTGCGGCGGCCGTAAACTGTGACTAGAGTTATTAGTTTTTTTTGGGAAAGGTTTGTGTAGTCATATCTCAATAATTGTCTATTGAACAATACTAAAAGGAAACAAGACAGCCATGGGTTTTTTTCCAAAGATCATTTTTTAAAATTTGGAGTGTTGTTAAAATTTCACCTTGTATATTTTACACCCAGACACGAAACATACAGACCTGTTCATGCACACAAATATTTGTCCCGGGCGGGCATCGAACACGAGACCTTTGGTTCTGCAGTAAGTCTCTAACCATTCAGCCATTCAGTCAAAGATATAATTTTCTATTTACATACATGTCATGTACAAACATAAAAATAACTGCATAATACATAGTCTCTGTAATAACATGCATTTATGTCTCTATTTACTTCTTTTTTCTTAAAATAAATTTGTACTATATTGGTTTCAAAAAATACATTTGCCATCATTGCAATAGCGGCGTTAATATTTCCACTCGGTAACGTTGGCAACACTGAACCATCTGCCACAAATAAATTACTGATGCCAATCACATTAAATGAAGTATCAACCACAGAATCTTCGGATGATGGCAACCCCATTTTACATGTTCCCACAGGATGAAAGCTTGTTAGTGTTAAATGTCTTATATAGCACTCCCAGTATTCATCAGTGAATAGAATCAGATTTTCACAACCGGGAAAACTATTTGTATTCAACTCGGCTCCTAATTTTTTCATAGATTCCGTTTTAATTAATTTTTGTACTATTTTTAAACCTTTGATTAACATTTTGACATCTTCTTTGACCGATAAATACTTTGGGTTAACTAAAGGTGGCATATCAGGATTATTATTTTGCAATGTAACCACACCTGTACTTTTGGGATGCAATAGAATGGGTACTATCGACGCTGTATATTTTCCATAAGTTTTAGAAAAGTATGAGGTCCACACATGGTCTTTAATGCCTATGGTTTTTCTTAAATGGCTACCTAAATCTGACGCTATTCCTACTGGCAACACCATGAATTGTAAATCAGGGGTATTGAAAGATTCGTTTTTGGTAGATACGAAACCTACCACTTCGCATCCTGGCGATGTTAGTGGTCCTTGGCCATTTAAAAAATATTGTAGAGCGTTTAACGGATTTAGTAAGTCTGATGCTCCTATGTTGAGAGACTTATTGAAAGTGATTAAATCCAATCCAGTGGTAACATGATCTTGTAGATTTTCACCCACCGGTGATTCTTTAATTAATGGTATTTTTAGTTTATTTAATGTATGTACAGGACCAATACCAGAAAGCAATAGAATTTTTGGTGTATTTATAGTACCGGCTGATATTATTATACCTTTGCTTGCATAAATCTCATGCTTTTTGTCTGATATTTTAAATTGAACACCATACGCTTTTCGTTTGTCATTGATTAAAATTTTCATCACATGAGCATTATTTAAAAAATTGATTGTTTCATCAATTTTTTCTGATGTAGCCCATCTCTTTCCATTGTGTTGGTTAACTCTACTTTTCATAAAACCGGAAGAAAATTTTTTGTATATATCAAAATTATTGTAACCAAGTTCCTTGGCTGCGTCCAAAATTGGTTGTGTTAGTAAACTTTCATATTTAATATCTTCAACATAGAGTATGTTTTCCTCTATAAAATCAAATTGTTTTTGTATGTAATTCAAATCATGTTTTCCATGAAACCACTCAACATAATGTGTTAAATTTCCCCGAATATGTATCATATTATTTAGTTTGGCCGATCCACCAGTCAGTTTTCCTTGTGGCAGCAGACATTTCTGAAAATATAGATCAATGGTAAAAAAGAGTGTTGAGACAAGTTCATCATATAATAAAGCTCAAGGGGTACCTATGTTTTGACCACAAATTATTCAATTTTGTACTCACAAACGAGTACAAAATTGTTAAAATTTTTAAATTGCTTAAATAGGTACCAAAAAAGATGATGGGCACTGATGGTATGAAACCTGATCCGAAGATACAGATGACATCTATATGAACATATTAATTATATGATAATAATGCCTGAAACATGCGCCATAGCCACCCAGTCCTAAACTAAGCAAAGCTTTTATTATGGGTACCAGACAACTGATATACATACTTAAATATTTTTTATAATATATACATATTTTACACCCAAACACGGAACAATCAGACATGTTCATGCACACAAATATTTGTCCTGGGTGGGAATCGAACTCATAAATGTATAAACACACAAATTTAAACATACAATTAATTGGTTTCACACTTGGATGTTCAATACAATGAATGTTGAAAAGAGTCAAAGAAATCCTCAAGGACTAAGCTACGCTAAGTATGTATTTAGACATGTGTTTGTTTATTTGGTTAAATTATCATTGATCATACCTGATTCATCATTGCAAAACAAGCATTATTTTGTTTAATCGTAGTAAACTGCCAATCATATGGAGACCCTTGTAATAAAGGTCCAATGACTGGAATATTGAACATGAAATTACTTTTGCCACCAGCTTCAAGAAGTATATAACTGTAGTTTGTTTCTGCAGCAATCCTATGTGCTATAAGGGAGCCTGCTGTCCCAGAACCAACTGAAAATAGTTTGCATAGTTTTAGGTAGTTTTTATTTTAAACTAAGGAATGCCTGTGACTTTGAAAGGTTTTCATAATTTCTACGATTTCTTAAGTGTACACAGGAACCCTAAATATTTCCTCAATAAAAAGTAGCCAGTAATATTTCCTAAAAAGTCCTCTACCCATCACTGAACATCTCCTCTAAATTGATTCAGCCATATCGAAGAATATCCCAGACAAATAAACATGTGAGCATATAAAAAGCCTGTACTTGGAAATCACAGACAGGCACTTAATAATAATAATACTGGGAAATCCCACACAGCGCCATCTAGTCCCAAATTAAGCAAAGCTTGTATTATGGGTACCAGGTAACTGATATACATACTTGACATACCTACATTTAACATATTTATTGCTAGTGTTCTAGGTAAGCTAATATACTATACCATCAGCCCATTAATGCCCTATTGAAAGGCTTTAGGCCTCCTCTCGGCATGAGAGGGCTTGGAGCTTAATCCAAAAAGCTGCTCCAGTGCAGTTTGGTGGATTTTAATGACTGCGATCTATTGATGGCTACTGGGACCGACAGCTTAACATGCTCTCCGAGGCACAGTCAGTGATAGTTATGTGCATAAGTTAGAAAAACTCATTGGTATGCGGGATCAACGGCTTATCATTGATGTGCTCTCCGAGGCACAGTCAATGAAAGTTATGTACATAAGTTAGAAAAAACTCATTGGTCCATGCCTTGGGATAAGAAGCACAGCCTTCTAAATAAGAAGCGAGCTCGTTACCACTCGGCTATCACAACATAAGGTGCCATCACACAAGGTAAGCTAATGCCATAGTCATATTAAACTTTGGATTGGCTCTCAAATTGTTTTCAATACCTATCCAGTAGTAAATATGCTTATGCATATAAAATTAAGTCTACTGTACAGAATTAATGGAAGTTCTCAGAAAACATGTTTACTGAAAGCAATATATATAGAACAATATTTATAAATAAATTTATATTTATTTATGACTTGCCCAGTCTTATTTAGCTATTACGTTCTTGCCTTCGAAAATTATTGATTAATTTTGATAAGAATATGGAACATTTCATAGCAAGAATCTCAATTCCATAGCAACTCTAGAAATGAATGGGTTGTTATTAAATGAAAAACTTATTTCTTTAATTTATAAAGTACATTACCTATGATTTTTAAGTTTGCTTTTAGTAATCAATTGTTTATCATCAGTTCATGGTTTATTTCACGTTTCGTTTTGTCACCAGTTACAAGCTATAAACCTAAATATTTATATTACCCAGTTTAGGAGTCGGTGACGGACTGATATCTAATGACTACTTCCGTACAACCTTTATTATACCTATTTGCTAATTGCGTTTATTGTATGTTGTATGTTGCAAATAAATAAATAAATAAATAAAAAAAAAAAATATGTACTGATCTATATCAAATTCCCCTCAAATGTTGACATTTCTAATGCTAAGTATTTACTCTAACATTATGATAAATTGACTTCAACTTGCGTCAGTCTTCCAGCTTTCTTTCAATTTTGCAGTTACCCAGTTAAACACGAATATCATACTCTTTTTAAAATCTAATTTAATGCAGTAATGTTGCATATCATTGGTTATAGCTGATAGTTGGAGAGGGAATGTTCCATTGTACTGTCCCTATCTACTGAAACTTCCAATTCATTTATATCTGAAGTTATTACCTATTACGTAGTCATAATTAGTTATTAGTTTGTTATCTATCGGTGTAAGTAAATTGGTATAGTATAAAATACACAAGAGGAATCTAAAAACATTAACACATATATTATACACTGCAACTTCTAAATAATAAAAAATAAACATAATTACAATACAAAGTAAATAATTGGAACTAAAAAAATACACTTTAAGGTTATGTTTACATTATTAAATTTCGTCAATCAACAATGACATAACAATGTCATTAATGTCAATCGCTATTATGAAGTGTATTCCATTTAGAAATAGAATGTTTTTGAGTAATATCATTTATTGTAAACACGTCGAGCTTCAAAAATATATAGTAGCAGTGAAAAATGGTGGGGGACTCTAACTTTTCAAATATAATTTATATTAGAGTATGTACATAGTTAGTGTTGACAGCGAAAAAATATGCGCCACAGACCAAATGTACATTTGATATCCAATATTCATTATAAAGTACAAAACTTGTGTGACCCACGTGTAAAATTGGCACTGGAAAACCAAACAAAGACTGAAAATATATTTCATAAGTAATTTAATAAAATGTTTGATTAAAACAATAATAATGATGTATGGTCTGTCCAATCACCGAGTCAGACATTTTGGTCATATCTTCGTTACTAAGTATAAATTTAAGATTTAAATAAAAAGTATGAACTACACTCCATCTGGATTATTATGCTATCTAAAACCAATTAAATTGAAGACTAATGACCTTTAATTCTTCAGTATCGTTATCAAAACTAGAATTTTAGTCAATTTCATCTCATTTTATTGAAGAATTTTAGTAATCAATAACAAAATAAAAAGGCACACGAGTAAAATATTATTTAATTAATAAATATTACACTTATAACTATATATGTAGAATTTGTGGTTCTAATTTCAGCCTATCTATCGTTTCTTGAGGCATGCAGTATGTGGGGTTAACAGGTTTTATACTTGTGTTTCCTAACAGTGATAGTCCAGCTAAACCAAATAATGTGTGGAAGGGATCTGTTATATCCCCAGGCCTGTCACTAAATCCACCCGTTTCAATGTCTTGGCACGCTAAAATGAAATTTTCCAGTAGCTTTTTGTCAACCCAGTGTATCCTGTTCAACATTGATAGTGATGACATTACCCACCTGAAAAAGACAACATATTTTGTATATTTTAGGAGTTTGTGTATTAAAAAGTCTTGAATTCAGAACAAAATTTTTTGTGTTGGTAATGGCAAAACAATAAATAAATTATATTCAATTGTGATTTTGACCTTTGTAGAAATACACGCAATTTGTCACAAATTTTTGAGACAAATTATATTAATAAATAAATGAGTATATTAATATCTGATGACAGAATAATCCCATATACTATAAGTTAATGAGGTGTCACACCTACCTACTAAAATGAATAAAAACTACAGAAATAAAATGGTGAAATTTCACTTTTGTTCTTTGGAATTGCATCAATAGTTAAATAACCTATTGCTTTCCAAATGTAATCATTCATGTATTTTTTTTGTATATATCAGTTATATTTCTTAAATAGAGTTTGACCAATGAATTGCGACACTGATTGACTGTGTTTTGTCTCTTTTTTATGTAATAGTACTACTGGAACATAAAAGAGACAAAAGAAAGTCAACCAGTGCCACAATTCATTGACCTATCTCTATCATTGTTATTAGCTGAAGAAGTTAATTTGAATGTGGTATGTAGCAAAGCAGGAGAGATGTTACATTCCTTGTAGGTCTAACATTAATTTCACCGGCTAGTAAGTTGATGAAATTCACAAACCAGGAATAACATAGATCTGGTAGTTTCTCAGGCCGTCCATTGAGACCGCCACTGGGCAGTTGTCTTTCACATAGCCACCAGGCCAATTCATCTGCATGTAATGCATCCATTCTCTTACAAATAGATAATGTACCCACACAGCAGTATATTAAACCTGAAATATAAATGTTTAACAATTAAAAAAAATATCTAACATCTTGAATTATTTTATACATAGTACTGAAACCATGACTTTTCATTTAATGTTAATAATATTATGATGTAATAATGGTTACGATAAACTGTTTGGTCTAATTAATCTTAACACATCAATGACAACACCAACATTGTTGATAGTGCTTGTGCCTATTGCTATCTCTTTTTGTTTTATTCTCTTTTGTTTGTTTTACTATCTCTGTTACACTAAGTAGTAATTTATTTGCTTGAAATACACATGTGTGTTTATGATTCGTAAGATTTTATTAGTATTTTGCACTATAATTACATGTCTGCATTATAGTAGCTTAAGAATATGCACATTCAGTCACTGAAAATAATAATAATAATGTATACATCACAACAATGTCTAGGCCTCAAACTAAGTATTAGGTTGTGTTTTGGGTACCAAGCGAAGACACCACATACATATAACAACCAAGACCCAGTAACAGTATCAATATTCATCATTTAGTGTACCTACTGTGAAATTGTGTCCTATTATGACAAAATCTTAGTTATTATAAGTGATTGTTGAATTTGTAATTGTAAATATTGTCTAAATATTTTATTTTAATTACAGTGTCTACCTTCTTAAACAAAACATAAAAAACTGAATGTTTCTTTATTATTAAAAATTATAATTTTAGTACAAACCAGCATGGCTTTCTGAACCAGGTTTAGACCCAAAGCCTCCATCGAAGTTCATACAACTGAGAACAAAATCGATAGTTTTTGTGACGTTGATTGCGTCGAGACGATGTAGAAGTGACAGACACATCACAGCACAGAAAGAAAATCTTGTATCCACTTCACCCCATTTGTCTCCTAAAATAGATTTTTTTTTTGTAAAATTCATCATAAAATTAATATTTAAGATTAGGAAAAAATGGTTTTTCTGTGGGAAAACTTTGTCAGTCATTAAAACTAAACTAGGCTAAAGTTTTATCAATTTAGATACCTAATTATCAGTTATATATTTAATTTCTAAATTATATAACATATGAAGTAAAACTAACCGAAAAAACTTCCATCATCTTGTTGTAGAGATGCTACATACCGCACAATGCCATCCACATCAAGAACCTCTATTCTGTCATACATTGTTAATACCTGAATAAAATGAATTTCATTACTTGAATTTACAGCTAAGAAAGACTGAGCATTATCACAATAGAGAAATGTATTTCAAGATGTCATAGTAAATTTTGTGGAATTGAAAGTGGTACCTACTACACGTATAAATACAAAATGATGTTCAAAAAAGTAAAAGGTCATTAAAAGGATATTATTATTGCAATTGATGGGGCCAGATTTGAATCAGACAGGTTGCAGCAGTCTCGATGCATACCCCTCAAGTAGACTGCCTTGGTCAATTAAGGGCCAACCACATCACCAGTCAGTATTGCTCAGATCAATCGACAATTGGGATAAGGCATACAATAACTACCTGCGCAAGTTGCAGCCGCTGTTTTCATAATTTTTAATGATTTAACTAAAAGAGAAGAAATTTGCTTGAGGCACCTTTGAACACAAAAGACGGACAACAAATGGGTCATTTCACAGCACCCTCAGTGTGAGACGTGAGGCAAACAGAGCATGTCCAAACATGAGAAAAGTATTGAGCCGTGTATGGCAAGTCTACCTTTGTCTCAAGTTTGTATTTGGCTTAAGATTTTCCATACTATAAGACAATTGATGAAATACAGAACTATTAAATTTTATCTGCCTTTTAAGATTGTCTTGTTAGTTCACATGCTAAATTAAAGTAAATATGTATCATAAATAAATAAAGTTTTAATTCCATTTTTATTTTACATTTTAAATGTATAATATATTTCCCTATAAATCGAACCTGTACAGCACTTAATGTGTATAGAATGTGTGGATCATGGCCGATACTCGCTGCTATTCCACCACTTTCAGTGTCTTGACATGACTTGATAAATTCTATTATATCTTCTTTGGGCATTCTGTAATAAAAGATTAAACATATCAAAATATGTTCTTACATAGGTATTTAAAGTTTGTTGGAATATTATTGAAATTGTCAGTCAAAAAAATAGAATTTTAAGGCTGACCTTCAGTTAATATTTTTGTAAAACCAAATTTAGCTTTTCTATTTTGCCAGGTTGTCAACATATTTTTGGCCAGACTGAACACCTATCATCATAATTACAATTTGTTGCAATAAATTACTATTTGTTGCAATCACTTCATCAGTGATAGTTCATATAAACAAAAACGAAGGCTATGAAAAAGACTTAAAGGACTATAGACACATGAGGGTATTTCTACGACCTACAAAACAGGGTTGCACTGATCTTATTTGAAAAATATGCACTGGAAATTTTATTTGTTACAAGATGTGTATATAAGTGTTTTTTAAATAATTCTAAGATAACTGTTTTAAAATACATAATTTATAAATTATATACTTATACCATTAAATCATAAATTTTCATAGTATCTGGTGGGTGCGACCACATTATTTTATTTTGAAAGTCAGACAATATAAAAACACGTATAAAAATCATACCTGATACTCTGTACTGATAATTAAGTAAATTCAAATAAACAAATTTTAAATAAGCGCACGTTATATGGGGAGATACATGTTTGAGGACAAAACTTGTCTTTACCTTCTTTTGAAAGAAAATAGTCTGTGTATAGATGTCTTATTCACTCTAACGAGTCCCCCCGCCCGCTAAAGATGTGCAAGTATTTATGCTTGGAGTAATGCCCGTCAATGGAGGTGTGTTGTTTTATCGATACAGCAAGTCATATACAAACTTAGTTAAAAAGTGCTGTCCTTTTTGTTTTTTTGTCCTTTTCTTGTCCTTACCAGTTTTAATGTGTCTTTACCATTTACACTATTTAACCTTCTATTTCAAATCCTTATTCATATAAAAAAAGTTTTCTTTGATAGCCTTGGGGATTTTCTACCACCTAGTATTTAACTTAAGAACGTTTTATAGGCATTAAGTATATTCGTGTCTTTAGCCGTTTCAGATGTGTCTTTACCAGTTAATCGTTGCTAAATATTTCTCGAATACATGAACATAACGAGTGCATCATGGTGTAATAGTTTTGAAAAATACATCTATAATAATGTACACAAATAGCCTGTTAACTGAAAGTTTTTACGAAATTGCTAAGCATCCGTATTTCAGAGAAATACCCATGAGTAAATCTATAGAGTTATCTGACGAATCGTCACAAATGATTGTTTGTAGACCATGTGCAACTATAGGATGCTATAACCATGCAATATAAATATCAATAATTCCAAAAGAGATAATTCATTTTAAAAATAGTCAAGTAGGTACCTTGATGATTGGCCCATGAGCTCCATTGCCGTTAAACTCCAATAAATACCCGACATCCTCAGATATTCTGTCATACAAAATTCATAGTCATCTTTGTTTACGCCGTATGAAGCGAGATAATCTGAATGCTTACCCAAAAACAATGTTTTAGGGCTATCATCAGAAACTGTTATATCTTTAGTGTTAAACGACATTGATCAGCACTTATAATAACAGCACAAAAAACAGATTACTATTTAATAAACTATAGGTTGTCTTACAATTTATTTACACATATTTTAAATACATCACAGAATAAATTGTGATCCAGCCAGACCAGACGTCAACTACATAACCATTAAACTCTCCAGACGTCCAGAGTCCAGACCTATTACATAAATAAATATACCAATCAGTGCTTCCAGATCGCGAAAGTAAAATTACTGTTTTTCCATCTACAAAATACGGTATTTTCTAAGAAAATTTTTATTACAGTAAAATTACAGTAAAAACTTCAGTGCTGTTTTATTAAATTGCTTATTACTCTTTATTGCAAAATAAATTAATGTTTTTCATTTTTTGCAGTCATTCTAGCAATCATCTTTTTTATAGGTTTAAAATTAATATGAATTTTTGCCAATGGCTTGCTGGGGAAATATGTTAGTTGTTGGGCTAAAATTTTTTTTAGAAGACCTTTACCACATTGTCGAGATAACCCTGCCTGCGTTTTATTAAGGAAAGGAACAGGAATTTTTCATGTGTTGAGTGTATAAAACAGATGAAAGATACTAAGTTTTCATAGTATACTCCATCTCTTTCACACATAGGACATATGAATTATACCTTCCTTTCACAAAACGTAGGCAGCCCTATTTCGGAAAAAAAAATTGTTCAGAATGTAATATGCCTGGCTTGAATGAATGGCTGATCTAATTGACGAAAAGAAAGATGTAGGTATGATATTGTCCCTTTGTCAGACAGAGACAATTCGTTTTGTTAGTTGCACATAATATGCACGCCGAAATTATTTGAGGAATGGGGAATTCCCTTCAAGTAAAAAAATACGGTGGATCCATACAAGGTATTTTTACCATTACTTTGACCGATCGATCAGTCGAAATTACAGTAGATCTACCGTAATTACGTTGAACCTGGAAGCACTGATACCAATATACTCTGAGATATACTCATACTCTATGATCTAGACTGATCACATGCTGATCACTCACTTGACCACAGAACAATCACTTGACTGACTTCGAGCGACATTAGGCGCCTGTTTTGAGTGGTGTTGATTGTTGAGCGCCTTGAGCGGGGTAATTGGGTATAGCGATAATTTTTTTTCCGTTTACTTCGTAGTTAGGTAGATACTGAATTATGCCGTCGTGTTTCTTTTGAGACTGTAAAAATACGATTTGAAACTCAAATTGAGAGGTGTTACTTTTCATGCATAAATAGGTAGCTATTTACAAATTCACGTGTATTTATTTCTTTATAGAATTTCTTATTATTGTTTTTGTAGCAAGCTTCAGATATTACATTACATATTAGATATAATAAACAAATAAAAAATGTTGAAATAAAACACTAAATATGTAGGTAGGTACCTATATTTTACCTAGTTTGAATGTAGCTATGAATACAGGCAATATAATTCGTTTAGAAACTCATTTCTTACATTTATCCCGTGTTACTTTCATACCTAGTCTTCCCTACATATATTACATATATTAAATACTATATTAAATACATATATTAAATAATAATAATAATGTATACATGACAACAACGTCTAGGCTCCAAACTAAGCATTAGCTTGTGTTCTGGATACCAAGCGTAGACACCATATACATATAACATCCAAGACCCGGTACCAGTATCAATATTCATCATACAAATACTGATCCGATCTGGGATTCGAACCCGGGACCTCCAGCTTCGAAGGCAGGTCTACTAGGCTAAACGATCGTCGAATAATAGATTATTACTTGTTACGTTAATTATATTATTACTTCTTATTGATAGCAATTAAAATATTACGGCCTTAACCTATGAACTTGCCATTTTGTATGAAATAAGTTACAAGTTTTTTTTTTTCAAACATCTTTATTTCCGTTATTCAAAGTAATCAACCGTGCAATCAATGCATCTTTGCCAACACAGTGGCAGTTTCTTGATGCCCTTCTTGTAAAAATCAACTGGTCGGGAGGCAACAAACTCTTCAAAGCCATTTTGTACTGTCTCTCGGGAATTGAATTTTTTTGCCCGTTGAAAAGTTGTCCAAATTTTGAAAAAATAACAGTCGGTAGGTGCAAGGTCTGGTGAGTATGTCGGATGAGGGAGAACTTCCAAACCCAACTCTAGCAGCTTGGAGACTGTTTGTTGTGCAGTATGGGGTCACGCGTTTTCGTGAAGGAGCAGCGGGGACGACCGATTGATGAAAGCTGGTCGCAGACGTGCGAGCTTCTCCATAATTGTCTTCAGCTCTTCACAATACACACCTGCAATAATGCTCATGTCATTTTGTAAAAAGCTGTGATGAATCACACCGGCACTAGACCACCAAACAGTGACCATCACCTTTTTAGGGGTTATTTTTCGTTTAACACATGCTTTGGTGCTGAACCAGGATCTAACCAACTTGCTGAGCGCTTTCGATTGTCGAACAGAATCCACTTTTTTAGGTGATTTTGATTCTGCAAATAATTGAATGTAGGTATAGTTAGTGACGTACTATTTTCATAAATAAAACGATCACTGATAGGTAGCGAAGTTGGGTACTAATTTTTAGTTTTGCTGCAATGACTGTGCCTTCACGAATTAGTTCACTGTGTTTTTGTGTTATATAGTGCATTGAACTGGTTTGTGTTTATATTTGTGTGCTATTGTTGTTTACACCGTTATTGTTATAATAAGACACTATTTTACACAACTACAGCGAACCCAAAAGGAGGGTTATGAACCTATGATTGGCAAGGCAGCGGTCGCCGTCGGATGCAGCAAGCGGATGATTGCGTCGCATCGTGTTCTTCAGTTCGCTTTTTTTCAGGCGAGGGTTTTAGTTGACAATTTTTTTTCTTCTATTTTACTTTAAATTGATGTATTTTAAGTAGACGTGTATCTTGGGTATTTATTTTCAGTGAATGTCCGATATCAAATTACACATGTATCTATAACAAAAGATTCCTTTATAGTTGGTCGTGTTACTAAAAGTAAATGCGATTAATTATTTAGGAATACTACGCGCGCCGCCCTAGACTGAATTTTCTTAATTGAATCCTGTGTCGCCTAAACTTGTGCAGTTTGAGCTGATAGCTGTATCGTTCCTGTTCTAATTAACTTAGTTTTACTTAGGTCTCAGATCAATAAGTTCGGACAGAACAGAGGTGGCTGAATAATTGAGGTAATTTGATTGTATCACCGTGTCCTATGATGGAAATACCTACATCGCTGCATCTGAGGACTGATTAGCGTAGTTAATAGAGACATGTTTATTTCGTTCCGGGTCTGGGTGTATAATATTTATATAAGTATATATTATTAAAAAAAAAAAGAATATTTAAGTATGTATCAGTTGTCTTGGAACCCATAACACAAGCATAATACTTTAGGACTAGATGGCGTTGTGAGGGTTGTACCATGTATTATTATTATATTGAGCACTTTCAGGGTTCCGTACTCAAAGTGTACTAACGGAAACCCTACTACTACGTACTACTACGAGAGAAAAAATGTATGAAAATTATCGGGACGGTGCGTTCGTGACGATTGTTGTCATATGTTTTTCCCTCCGTTTCCGTGTCGCCTGAACACCCCGTATGGTTCCGCAACCATCCGTCCGTCCATCCGTCACAGACTGAACCGTAACAGTTAAACACTTGGAATTTTCACAGATTTTGTATTACTATAGCCGGTAAGACAAAATAATAAAAATAAAATAAAGTTAAAAAATAAAGGGGATCGCATACAAGAAACTTGTTTTTTTGATATTTTGGTGATTGGTGGTTGTAACATTAGGTACTTACACTTGATATTTTCATGACGTATGTAATAATATGTCTGCTATAACAAGTAATAAAAATAAATAAATGTTAAAATTGAAGGTGGTATTCATACAAGAAACGTATTATTTTATATTGTACTGTGGTACAGTTCTCTGGTGGTACGGAACCTTCGTGTGCGAGTCCGACGTGGAGCGATGGCTGAGCGGTATTTTAAAATACGAGGAATACGTGGAAGAAAAACGTCATAGTAATTTTGTCTTTTATTGTATCTGTAATTATGCTGAAGTGCATTTTTCCTCCTTACATTCTATGATAGCTTCGGTCATCTATTGCTCTACTGGTAATGAATCATCAAGATATTTAAGAAAGTTCTCAGAGTACAGACGCACAGACAGACAGACGTTGCGAAACTTTACGTGTTTGATTTAGGAAAACTAAAAGAGCTTGCAAGTTGCAAATTACATTCCATTGCTTAGACAATCGTTAAAAAGCCCCCCTTTGTTTCATGCAACGATATAAAAACTGATAACAGTTTAATAAAGATATAGTTATGAGAATTGTACCCAGTCAGGCGTTAGCTTGTCGCGGGAACGGATATTTCTATTTGCTTCGGTTGACTTCGACTACGAGGTTGAATTACTAAAACAAACAAGTCAAAAGTTTAGAAATTACGTGTTATCTTGTTTATCGTGTACAAAGGACTAGAAGCCGTAAGTTGAAAATTTTAACAATTTTACGTATTCTATAATAAATTCCTGCTCGAGAAAGTGTAGGCGTACAGTATGCACGCGTATCATATTAATTCCGACTCGTTAAAGGTCTTCGACTTACAAAGTAACGTCTAAAATGGCGGTAGGTAATATGGAGTAAGTAATGTATTAAATCAATTAACAGCTATTCTTGAAGTATATAAAAGAAGTTTATGAAGAACCAGCGTGAATAGATAATCAGTGGTTATATTGTATCAGGTTACTACGGACATCTATCCTGATCATACGTTAGATATATCCTGTAGAAGGGAAATACATATTTACCCGCTTTTTATTTTTCATTCCCAATCAAAAATTTAACCATAGTAAAAAACTACATTTTGTTGTGCTTCTTTTACGATCTTAATAAATTACCTGTAGGTATCACAAACTTGTCTTTTTATAAAATATGTTCTTTCGAACACCAAACAGTTTTAATTTTGGTTATCGAAAAAAAACTAGTTCGTGCATACGTAACTAAATCGAAAATTATGAACTTTAAAAATCAAAATTAGAACCGTTACTGTTGGAAAGAACATATAATTATTTCAACGAAAATTTTAATACGATGTTCTTTATTTATTAAAGATGATAAAATTAATATAATAACGATGAATTTATTACTTGTGATGAAATAATTTTTTTATGGAAATCAGAGGTATCGGCTTCATCTTAATTAATGGCGTTTTCTGCCTATAGTGATTTCACTCTGTACATTAATGTTCGGTGCCGGCGGGGTCGTGTTTAATTATGAATAAAGAACCCCGCTCAGCCATATATAAAGTAAATAAATTTGACAGCAGTGTTTGGTTTTAATCTAAAATTTTAATAGCGTCAGAAATGCCACTTCACTGAACAGATTGAATGATATACTATTGAAACTTTTAAAAGCAATTTCGCGGGGGTGAAGACTGGTGCGCGGGGACCTGGTGCACTGAATTCAAACTGAAATTCGCCAAACGGGTACACCAGCTAACTAGAGTAGGAGTGGTTAGACGGTGAAGGCAGAAGAGGGCTTCTAGTCAATTCGTACTTTTCTGGTAACAAATTAATAAAGCAACAAAACAGTCAGTATATGTTGAACTTCAACAACACAAAGATAAAGTTATTTAAAAAAATATATTATAAAATAAAATAAGGTTATTATTTGAAAATTAATAAATAATGGATTACAATGATACAATTATAAAAAAACTATTTACAATTTTATTTTATTTTGGAACATGAACAAGGAAATTTAGAGCGGACTTAAAGGAGTAGTAAAGAAGGGTAGGAATGTTAGTAGGAATAGGAGTAAGTATCAATCTCTAGGCATTTTCTAGGAGATTTTCCTAGACAGCAGCACAGGACCACTTGCCCAAGATAATCCATCGTGTACAAAGCTAAAAACGCTAAAAGTTAATTTTGGTGTGAGGAATCTATTGTTTATGATGGAGTTAAAAATAAGTTGAAAATTAGTTTTGTGTTTCTCTGCAATGGGCGTGATTCGGGGTAAAACGAAAAAGAGTTATTCCAAATTCGAATTTTAGCGTTATTTTCGGTGATTTCCGTAATAATTCGGTAGTACAGTTGGTACTTCTAGTGTGACATTAATTGCAATTATCAAATGCCATTAGATGTTCCTATTCGAACCTAAAGGCTTAAGTTGAATTGGTTAAATTATCTGGCTTGAAGCGAAGATGGCAGTTGCTATATTATACATACAGAGTGTGTCAATATGGGTCTACAAGCGAAAGTATCGTAAATATTAAGTATAGCTTATTTTATGTACTAAAAGATTATTTTTTTTAATGTAAGAAATTGTGAATTTTCACTAGTCACTTGTTTTGGCCGAGATTAATCCCAAACAAAATGAAAAAGAAATCTTGCCCTCGAATCTAAATTTAAATAATAAATAAAGAAATGTAAATAAAGAAATCGTTAATATATCATGTATTTAATGAATCTCAATCGTGTGGAAAACAGATCTTATAACAAAATTATGAGTGTTTTTCTTTCAGAAAAGTGTTTATTTTTGCTTTTTTATTTAGAATTAAATGTTTTTGATTTCATGATCAATATACATTATTGTTCATAAAATAATGTATTACATGCCGATGCTCATCAGTACACACACACACACACACACACACACACACATACACACACACACACACACACGCACGCACGCACACGCATACACGCACAAACACACACACACACAAACACGCACAAACACACACACACGCACACAAAAATATAGTTAGTTATTGTAACTTAATCTCTAAAGATAACTTAAGTTAACGTTAAGTTACAATAACTGTCTTTTGTTCAAATTAGTCTATCATGATATTTATTCTTATTCAAGTAAATAGTTTCATAACCACAGTGCATTATGTAGGTACCTATATGTGTTTCCTCTTTAAATTATTCGATTAGTATTATAATGTTGAATGTAAGAAAGATGCCATGGTGTGAGCAAACAGCCCTACGATTAGTCTATTAGTATCTACACATTTCAGTGTAAAGAATTGTTGCTAATTTGTCCAAATAAAGCACCAATTTAAAATACTATCTTTTCTATCTATCTACCCATACAAAGCTGAAGCGGATCGCTAGTCATTAATATTTAGTTACAGTAGGTAACTTTTCGTCTAGGGCTCTTTCGTTTGTCACCCTGTACCTATACAATTAACAAAAAGAAACCGACCGTGTTTTACTTTTATTATATTTTGTACAGGGATTTTTTTAAAAGCGTTACAGTTTTTTCATAGTATGATGAAACATAATGAAACACACTACCCAACTTTTGCAAGACACGCACGCGGCATTAAATACTTACAGAATAATTTTGATAGCGCTGATAAAAAAATAATTGCAAAACGATAAAAGAAATTGTAAACAAGATGGTAAAACACAATCACAGTGCTGCGATAATCATAAAAACTCAATGAGATAACAAATCTACACATGTGATAAGAGTGTCGAACGCAATGTGACGTTACCCGCCTCGCCCACTTAAGAGGGAAGTGAACTGCCGGCCTTCCATGCAAAATGCCAAAACTTTTGCACCATTCTAAACCTTAACCGATTTCTAAGATTTTTGGAATATTGTTTTATTTTTTATACGGCTACGTTTGATTTTTTTTAATTTTCATAATGTGCAGAAATATGTAAGCGCTTGGAAATCAAGGTTTTGAATCAAAAATTTCGGTCGTGTTTTTCCAGCCCAAAGGAACAAAACCTAAATAAAATAAAAAAAATAAATAAATAAGACGTGGAAGCAAACTCTACTTATCGTTTAAAAAAAATGTGATCTAAGTTATTGAAATTGGCGCATGTTTAGAAGGCGTAAAACGTTATGAGACCAAACATTAATTTACCTATACATAATACCTATATTCGTGGACTGCTGCAATGCACTTCTCTCTTAAATAGATACTGTCATAAAAGTACCGTCAGCAACACACTACTTTTTGTGTCTGTCTTTCTTAAAAGTCAGTGTTTGTTTTCCATACTAGCCTAGTATAATTTTTATTAAAAAAATTATTAGTATATAACATAGAGATATACCTGCTGCTTTGTGACCACAAAAATGTGAGCAAAAAATATACGCTACAAACTAAACATACGCCACTTGAAGTTTAGACTTGAAGTTTTGCTATCTAAGCTTTAGGTATAACTTTAGTATCTATAATTAAAAGCCAATTTGTTTTAACTTTATAATATTTTATTTTTATTATTTAAAGCACTCAGTTGAAATGGTACAAAATAAATTGCTAATCCGATTATGCGTCGGAAAAAGGTTGTTGCAGGATATAAATATACTATTCCGTATTTTCTTTTTATTTACTTATAATGTGTTTAACAAATAAACTACATACGTTTAAAATAAATGATTTAAGCTAATGTGAAAATATCAAAAGTAATAAGAATAATACATGGCACATCCCCAACAGCGCCATCTAGTCTCTCAAAGTAAGCAGATATTATGCTTGTGCTATGAGTTACTAGACAACTGATATAGTATGTATATACTTACATAAAAATTCTTTATAATATATAGATATATAAATATTTCACACCCAAACACGGAGCAAATAGACATATCCATGCACACTGATATTTGTCCCGCGCGGGAATCAAACCCGTACCCTTGGTTCGGCATTTAGGGTCTCTAACCACTCGGCCAACCGGTCAGTCGATGTTATTTTTAACCCCCGACGCAAAAGGAGGGGTGTTATAAGTTTTTTAAAAATACGTTTTAAATTCGTTTACGAGTAGGTACTATATACGCCTCTAAGGGCGCTGCAGTAGATATTTTCCTTCAAAACATTTTTTTGTCACCTACTAAGTAATCTTTAAAATGTAATAAATAAAGTACAATTTGTAATTTACAAAATCCACGACGAAAAAACTTTTAAAGTGAGTAATATACTAAATATATTATATTGAAATTAAAGACAATTACTCTTTAGGCTTTGTTTAGGCAAGCGTTTTATTTTAATACGTGTGTTTGTGTAGTAGGTGTGTCTTGTCGGTTTTGTTATAAATCAATTTCGATCACCGATTATCGTGCAAAAAGTTATGATATCTAATGGTCTAATCGATTTATCTATACTCTTATCTAAAGGTTCACAATGCACCTGCTGTCATTTATGCCATCCTGGTATCTAGAGTACTAATACCTACTACTGATAATTAACAAGCTGCCATTAAGAAGGTTAAAAAGATAATTTAAGGAAACGAAAACTTTAGTATGTGTTTAGTATCAAATTTCCGGACAAATGGCGTTAACGGTTGTACCCCATTAAACCTTAACCGATTGTAGTAAAAAAATTATATGGTCTTCAGGTCAGCAAAAACTAGGTTCTGCTGGCTGCTGGCTGGTCAGGTCAGCAAAAACTGTTTTAATTTTTTTAAAATATTTTGGTACTACGTAAAAAAAAACTTAAATAAGCAGGGATGTTCAATATGAAACTAATTTCATTTCACAGCATGGAAGAAATAATACAAAAATCGAAAAAAAAACCCCGCACATTAAATTTTTTTTTGCTTCTATGTATCAAAATAATTTAAAGAAATAAAAACGGTTGTTTTTGCTGACTTGAATTGAAATTTAGTGGGTGCAAATGTTCACGCCGTTTGCATGAAAATTTGCCAGTGTAGTACCAGTACATCTCTTATCCTGAGCTATGTAAAACTTGATTTATTTAACTTTGTTAAATTGAAATCATTTTCAGTCATGAATGGTTGACAATTGTAATTAAAATACCATCGCCAATATTTCTCATGAAAAGAAAAAAATATGTATCTGGGTATTCTGGATGTGTATGTCATTTGATTAAGTGAAGTATTTCGATCGTGTATAGACCCAAAAACAATAACATGCTATTTTGAAATACAATAAAAAACAATGAATCTTAGACATCGGGTGTCTGCCCTTCATATCTTCCCCAACCAAGTCAGTTTCCGCGAAGCAAGCGAGACACTTCGCCTTAATATTTATTAGGCCTTAACCATCGATGGTCTTAACCTATAAAGTTACCGTCTTGTATGAAATAAGTTAAAGTATTTTTTTTCAAACATCTTTATTTCTATTATTCAAAGTAATCACCGATGCAATCGATGCATCTTTGCCAACGCTTCTTCTTGTAAAAATCAACTGGACGGGAGGCAACAAACTCTTGAAAGGCATTTTCTACACTGTATCTCGGGATTGAATTTTTTTCCCGTTGAAAAGTTGTCCAAATTCTGAAAATATTATAGTCGGTGGGTGCAAGGTCTGGTGAGTATGACGGATGCGAGAGAACTTCCAACCCCAAGTCTAGCAGCTTGGAGACTGTTGTGCAGTATGGGCTCACGCGTTGTCGTGAAGGAGCAGCGGGGACGACCGATTGACCAAAGCTGTTCGCAGATGTGCGAGCTTCTCCATAATTGTCTTCAGTTCTTCACAATATACATCTGCAATAATGCTCATGCCATTTTGTAAAAAGCTGTGATGAGTCACACCGGGACTAGACCACCAAACAGTGACCATCGTCTTTTTAGGGGTTATTTTTCGTTTAACACATTGCTTTGGTGCTGAACCAGGATCTAACCAATTTGCTGAGCGCGTTCGATTGTCGAACAGAATCCATTTTTCATCACAAGTAACAATCCGGTTCAAAATTCCTTAATTTCTGTGCCTGTTGAGCAACGCGAGGCAAGTCTCGACGCATACGTTGCGCTAGCGATCGTTAATTCCGTGGGGTACCCATCTATCAAGATTTTTTACTTTGCCAATTTGTCGCAAATGGTCCAATATTGTTTTGATGCTAACATCAAAAGCTGCTGCTGGTTCAGCTGTAGTTTGAGTATCATCAGCTTCCAAAGTCGCCTTCAATTCCTCATTGTTGACTAAAGTGTCCGGACGACCACGAGGTTCATTATTCAAGTCATAATTTCCAGAACGGAAGCGGCAAACCAATAACGGGTTGTGCGTTCGTTTTTTAAGTTCTCTCCGTAAACGTTGTTGATGTTACGTGCCGTTTGTGCCGCATTAGTGCCACGACGGAACTCATATTCCACAATTACACGAATTTTTAAAGTGTCCATTATGACGAAAAATGTTTAAATGTAATGAAAAAACAACGCTAATCAATAAACAAAAGACTGACTTTGTAAAAAGAATGTCATGTTTATAAAATAAAATTAATTCGAATTTAGAATTCACAGCCAATCAAAATTTTTTTTGTTTGTAATAACCAGTACTGAAGAACGGCAACTTCATACGTTAAGACCTAATATGAACTTTCCAATCGATAACGCGACCTTTTATCGTTATAGGTTGGATGATGGTATACATATATTTATTTGTAGACACGACATGTAGACGCCTTTGATTATGTAATGTCTGAATGGACACCGAAGCCAACTTTTACATACTTGTGTACTCAATTATAACCGAACGGTTAGGTGATATTTCTCTCTGCGTTTTTTGACGCCGATTCTCTATCCAGACATTATATAATCAAAGATTGACGTGTATGCCTGCGTAAAATTAATGTAAATATAATGTTAGAATGTTAGAATTGGTGATATATTAATCAGGGATTGTTAAGATACAGCATGACGATTTGGTAGATCCTAGCAATAATTTATGTTTGTTTAATGCCAAGAGCGAAACGGAGCGGAACGGAGTGATGAACCATCCGAAGCCTTCTACCTATTCGAAGTTCAGTCAATATAGGTTCATAGTTGATTAATTTGCAATTAATCAATTAAATTAGATTTCCCGTTTTCTGAACAACCGCTAGATTTTAACTATGAATTGGTGTTTCTAAGATTTACATAATCGTCGTAACGGTATGTGGGCGTGCACCGATGCATATCTTAATATAACAATACTAAAATATTTCTTTTATAAACAAGACATTTAAATTTTACATAAAAAATGGGTGACCATCAACATACCCATGCATCTCAACATTCTCCAACATCAGACATTTACGGTAATGTATATCGTTGCGTGTGTGAAATAACTTTTCAGATTGTTTACTTAATTATTTACAATTTAAACATAAAGTAAATAAATTTGACAGCAGATGAATTTAAAGCATTAGATACTAAGATTAGATACCATTTGATTAACTGTGACCGCGACTGGGGCTGTATGGAATTAAATCAAATTTAGCCGGTTATAAAACGGTACGTGACTGCCTGCCTGTTTGTCAGTTTCTTTTAGTGTTTGTTGATTGAGCGAGTTTCCCTACGAGATACCGAATAAGTACCTACGCCTGACGTAGCGCTGTGGCGCGCAACCTTCCAAAATTTAATATCTTTTGATTCTGTAGATCAATATTCATGTAATATAAATTAAATGTTACTCAGAATAAAGTTCCATATTTTACAGATATTAGATTTCGAATGCAGTGAGGGATTTTTTCGTGATGCGGGTACAAACGAACAAACAAACCGAAAAACCGTCAGTCAAAAATTTCAAAAATTAATTTTTATTTTTCATTATTTACTAGCGTTCATACCCGGCTCCGCCCGGATGGACTACATAAACGTTCCCCTTCCCATTCCCTCCACCACATCTTTTCCTTTCCACCCACGTGCCCTCCTATCCCCTTACTTTACCTCTCCCCTATCAACCCTCCCTCTATACACCCTAAAGTCCTTTTTTTACTATACCTACCATTACATAGGTACAGTGCGTTTTAAAAAAATCGCCAGTGCCTTAAAAATTCGCAAAACGGACACAACCGTCAATGACATCTGTCCCCAACGCGTCTGCCCGCGTTCGGGTCGCGCAGTCAGCGATGAGCGACTGCTGCACCCACCTCGCCCCGGAAAACTTGTTTGAAAATAAATTATTGCCTATGTTACTCGCTGACAATGTAGCTTTCTATAGGATAAAGAAATTTTAATATCAGTGTACAACTGTGTAGTTCACGCGAGTAAAGCCCCGGGCAGAAAGCTAGTATCTTTATAAATGATAGTCTATTTGTTTTTCTGGTGTATTAGCTATATCACTGTAAAGTTTTATTAAAACCAATTCAGTAGTTTTTGCTTGAAAGAGCAACAAATATCCATACATCCACAAATACAAACGTTTGCGTTTATAATATTAGTAGGATTTCTCGCTTCGTATAATTTTTTTTTTGCAAAAGCCGTTAATATACAAACACGGAAACTAAAATTTTATTATATAGGTATGTAAATGAATTTTTCCTTATATATATGTATCCTATTTAATAATATGTTCTACTGCCACAGACCACAATTAATTACTTTTTAATTGTAACATTTATTTAATGAGCTGTCTTTATAGTCAGCATAGCGCATTGATACAGTACATAGGAGTAACCAGAACATTGCACAAGTCAAAAAAAAGTTCTTGAGCCCTTCGCTCCTTCAAAATGGCGTGTTTATTTGCCTTACGTTCAGCTTCATTTGCAAGAAACAACGTGAGTTTAATTTTAATGCAAATAAATCCAAATTGGAGTTGTAATTAAACGAAATACGATTGAGAGAAAAGGGAATAAAAAAAGTGGCTGAGAAAAGAAAGGGATACTTAAGGAAAAAAGGGGTCGATGTCCATGTCTCTGATGTAGTAATTTAATTTCTATCATTGAGTCACTTTTCCTTTTCATTATTGTTCGAGGGGTAATTCAAAGAAAATATACGCCGCGTCGGGAAACTATGCATGAAATGTAATTTCAGAATTTATTATTTGTTTTTCTATACAGTACGATGTTTATATGTGCGCCACACTAATTATATTTAAATCTATTTCGCAGTGTTAAAAAAACACGTTTAGTTTAGTCAGTGTTTAATATTTAATTTATGGCGTATATTTTTTTGTCACATTTTGTAATATCTCTATGTATCTATGATTATCATATATCGTCATATATTTCATGTGCAATCACTTTATTTGATTTTCTATCCTATACTATGATATAATATGAGCGATTTTTGTATATAACGTATTATAGAAATAAAATTTATTTCGCCTACCTCGGAAACTGTTTCAACGATTTTGATGAAATTTTTGATGAAATTTAGATACATATCATCTCAAAACAGATTCTTAAATAAGTTTTACGATTATTATTAAAAACCAGAGAGCGCTGCAGTAGATGTGTTGCTTCGAAACGACTGAACTGATTTTGATGCGGTTTTTTGCTTTACATAGGTAATAGGTATCACCTATCAGATAATTAAATATGTTGTGCAGTTTTAGGCCACCAAGGGGCGCTGCAATAGATATGATTCTCTATAACGACTAGGCCGTTCTTGGTGCTAGTTTTTACGTTACATAGATAGGTTACATAGGTATCAGATAAGAGCAGATTCTAATAATAATAATAACAATAATAATAACAATAATAATACATGAGACTTCTCACACAGCGCCATCTAGTCCTAAAGTAAGCAAGTATTATGCTTGTGTTATGGGTTACTAGTCAACTGATATACATACCTAAATATTGCATATAATATATACATATAATTATATATTATAAAGAATATTTAAGTATGTATATCAGTTGTCTAGTAACCCATAACACAAGCATAATACTTGCTTACTTTGGGACTAGATGACGCTGTGTGGGAAGTCCCATGTATTATTATTATTATTATTATTATTATATTATTATATATATATTTTTGCGAAGACACCACATACATATAACAACCAAGACCCGGTACCAGTATCAATTTCCATCATATAAATACTGACCCGACCTGGGATTCGAACCCGGGACCTCCAGCTTTGTAGGCAGGATCGCTACCCACTAGGCTAAGCGGTCGTCAGATAAGGTTTTTGGTTATAGGTCGCCAGGGGGCGCTGCAATATTTATGTGTCTTTAAAACGTCTGGGTCAATTTACATATGGTTATTTGGTTGGTATTTTATTTTATGAAAGAATAAAAAGTATAACAGGTGAAATACATAACCAAATGGATACCTAGAGTCAGATGTAGAAGGAAAAGAGACAGACAGCGTAAAAGATGGTCTAACGATGTTCGCAAATTAGCAGGACCTCTTAGGACCCGACTCACGCAAGAAAGACACAAATGGGAACAACTGGAGGAGGTCTATACGTCTGACGGACGTATACGGACTAATACAGTAACCGAAGTTATATATAAATAAATAATAATTATTTTTATATAATGTAGAAGTTATATGTATGTGTAGTACCCTATTGTATTAAAAAAAAATAGTTTGTAAAAGTTTGTTGGTTCACTAGAAAAATGCTTAAAAATGTGAGTGGTATCATTTGGTGGTATCATTTGAGTGGTATCATGAGGCTATATTTTTTTAATTAAATAAGCAGTTCATATGTAGCTAAGATCCAAAAATTTTCATATATATACAATATGATAATTATGTGATTCCACTCTAAATACATTTTCTTAAAAACACTATTTTCAAAAAAAAAAAGAAAATTAGTAGATATAAACGCTAGAATGTTGGAATCTGAGAAACGCTAGATGTAGCAAAAAAAAAAATAAAAAAATACCCGCTCGATTTTATTGCATTATATCAAAGTGGGGACGCAGCTTAATATCAAAAAATAATTTTCAGTGTTCCCTACTTCCAAAATCAATATGTTGAAAGTTTAACTAAAAATATATTTTAATTTATATGAACTGAAAGAAATCAAAGCACGTTTATGTTTCCACGAATTGGGTTATCAAAAATAATTATCAATTAAATAAACATTTAATGTTTATGACCACAGTCGTCATACAATAATATTTAACAACGCGGTTTCCGTAATCTTTATTAGATGCTATTACTTTATGACCCTTATCGTTTGGCCTCAAGACGTACGAGGTCCGTTTGGAGAGCACGAAAAATATTATTTATTGTCCACTTATCATAAATAACATAACGTAACGGGACCAAAGAAATACCTAACTAAAATGGACAAAAAACTATGAGTGGGGTAATTTATTATCAGCCTTGTTCATTTTCGAAGAGTGGGGATGAACCATTGTTGTACCCTTTTGCGAATTATAGAGCGTATCGCAGCCGCAACTTGTAGGTAAATGATTGCAATTTCTAATTATATTACATAGCAACCGCCCGCAGCTTCGCCTGCGTAAACTACACATTCCTGTTAAAGTGATCTATTATTAACATTCGAGATAGTTTCTGTGTACTTTTTGCTTATGTAAATTTTGGTTACTGTCATACAAACTTTTGACTCCCACCTCACCCTTAAAATTTGAAAATAAAAAACTCTGAAACACGTCGTTACTTATTTATGATTAGCGGTCGTGCCCGGCTCCGCCCGGGTGGACTACAGAAACGTTCCCCATCGCGTTTTCCCTCCCCTCCCCTTACCCTAACACTCCATTTCTAGGTAACTAACGTATTTAATTTGATAAGGATTCATATGTTTAAAAAACATCTTCGCAAGTAGTGCATTATGTTAGAATAAATTTGATTGCCATAAAAAAGGTTATAGTAAACCAACCTTAAAAGATACACATATGCTGTGGCGGACTTTTGGTTAGAACTTTCATAGGGGAACAATCCTGTCATACATGATTTTTGCTTAATATCAACCGTTTACACAACGCACGCAACGGACGCTCTCAAAAATAATATTTTTTCCCGTTTTTGCAACATTTTAACTTGGTGCTCCGCTCCTATTGGTCGTAGTTGATATAATAATAGCCTATAGCCTTCCTCGATAAATGGACTATCCAACACAAAAAGAATTTTTCAATTCGAACCAGTAACAAACAAACACTTCATCATCATCATCAGCCCATTTTTACCCCACTGCAGGGGCTTAGGCCTCCCCCAGGGTGAGGAGGGGGGCTTGGAGCTTAAATCCACCACGCTGCTCCACTGCGGGTTGGGAACTGTAACGACCGCCATCTCTTGACAGCGTCCGGGACCGACTGCTTAACGTGCCCTCCGAAGCACGGTGTCAGTGATATTGTGTACTTATGTCAGAAAAACTCATTGGTACACGCCCGGATTCGAACCATGACCCTATGGGGCCTTATAAATTTGAGACAGGTTCGTTGCGGTCTGGGCTTATCACGACTTCAGCTTTATAATATTAGTATATATAGTATAAAAGTATAAACTTGGTGACGATTGTCTGATAGCGGAGCCAAGAGGTGGATAGTGGAACCTCTCTAGTCTCGAGTCACATTTGGTGACGAAGCTAAAATGGATAGTGCTCTTTAATGACTACCTACTAAAAACCCCTCGAGTTTATGAAATGAAATTGTTTATTGTGTGGATTACAGGTATAAACTTTTTTTAAAATTATAATTATAAATATATAACAACAAATAATAAATAAAAATAAATAAGGAATATAAAAATTATTATAAAAAAAAAAAAATATCTTAAATTGTAGATCCACTGTGACCCTACCTTTCTAGGCAAATACAAAATTATTACATTACTTCTCGAGAGGGAATGTCACAAGAAAACCAAATATTTGTCATAAACCCCAACAAAAGTGTCATCTATAGTTAAAAAATTCCTAAATACATTTTTCAACGAACCAAAGTTTCACAGCTATTTTGAATTTTTTAATCTCTTAATTCTTAAATATGTCTGGAAGGGAAGTGCATTAAATATTTTTATACACATACCGAAACTAGTGTTAGAAACAACTGTTAGTTGCACGCGTGGCCTATGCAACTGATATCTATATTGAGGTCGAATATTACGCTTCCGAACATCACTGGCCTTTCAAACAACGCCTCATTCTTGTACACAAACTTGCAGACATCCTTAATATATAGGCATGGCAAAGTCAAATTTTATTTTCTCGGTAAAATGGCATAAATGAGTGCACACGTGAGAGACCAAATATTGCTCGAATGCAACGTTTCTGCATGATGAAGGCTTCGTCCTTAAGCGTAGAATTACCCCAAATTAAAATTCCGCAACTATTGTAGGCTCATTAATTTACTTTAACGAGTCTCGCATATTACACTTGGTAACGAAGTTCAGATAATTGATCTGGGAAATGAATAGTGTACTCGACAATGGCAACTAGAATATAATATTATGAAGATATTATGCGATCTTGTTTTTTCTAAAGTAATAAATAAAGCCACAGTATATTTTATCAGCAGTGGTAGTATTATGTTAAAATAATTCTAAGGTAAATGTAAAAAATGGATTAATAAATTTTAAAAAATAAGAGATTCCCTCACAGTTCGTTCCTATAAAGAAAAATTCAAACTTTAATTTATTTTACTTTATTAGTGACTAGCGACCGCCCGCAGCTTCGCTTGCGTAGACTACGAATTCCTGTTATAGGTACTATTAACGTTCGAGATGGTTTATACGTACTTTTTGCTGGAACCAATTTTGTTTACACCCATTCAAACTTTCAATCTTCATTCACCTTCCACCCTTTAAAAAAACCGATACAATTTTTCATCTCCCGTTTCCCACCCTTAAAATGTGGAAATTTAAAAACCCTGAAACACGTCATTATTTGAGTCCCTCCATTCCCATCCTTAAGTTTGAAATTTCTAAAAAAGCCTTTCTTAACTTAATGCTCACGTTATGAAATAAACCTATGTTCCAAATTTAGGCTTCCTAGACTTATTAGTTTTGGCTGTAGTAGTTGATAGATCAGTGTGGACAAACGACAGACAGATAGACACACAAACAAACACAAAAAGTAGTTAATGACACTCTTGACAATCTTCTTTCACGTCTGCAAAGTTTCATTAAAATCTGTTCAGCCATAGTGGAAATTAGCTCGAATAGATAAAATTGAATTGAATAGACACATAGACGTACAGACAAACAGACGGACAAAAAGTAGCTAATGTCAAATCTCTTGACAACCTTCTTTCCCGTCTGCGAAGTTTCCTTAAAATCTGTTTAGCCGTTTTGGAGATTAGCTCAAATAGACAGATACACGTATAGATAGACAGACGGACAAAAAGTAACATTTGTTAGTTTTGACGACCTTCTTTTCATACTTGTGATGTTTCATTAAAATTGGTTTAGACAGATGGACGTACAGACAGATATACAAAAAGTTCTGTATGTCACTTTTGACTACATCCTTTCCATATGTGTAAAGTTTCATCAAAATCGGTTAAGCTGTTTTGGCCAAAACCTATTTGCTCGAATAGACACACAGTTCGTTTTAATATATATAGCTTATAACCCTCCGGTAGATTCAGGCTATCAAAGGCAAAAAAAAAAATTTCAAATCCGACTGGTAGTTTCAGAGATTGGCGCATTCAAACAAACAAACAAACTCTTCAGCTTTATAATAAGTATTTCTATTATATAGATTATAAGATAATAAGAAAATAAGATAATACTGAAAACCGTATCAAAGTCTATTGCGTGGTTTGGAAGTAAAAAGTTAACGAACCGAGGCAGACAGCGAATTTATTTTCTCCCGCTATAGTTTTCATATTTCGATAGAAACTGCTAAGATATTAATTGAAATTGTGTGGTGTAAAGGGCAATTATAATATGCATGAAATGCTTAACACAACTAACGTATTTAATTTGATAAGGATTAATATCACGTTTAAAAAAACATCTTCGCAAATAGTACATAATGTTAGAAGAAATTTGATTGTCATAAAAAAGGTTATAGTAAGTTAACCTTAAAAGATACACATATGCTGTCGCGGACTTTTGGTTAGAACTTTTAAAGGGGAACAATTCCGTAATACATGATTTTTGGTTAACATCAACCGTTTACGCAGCGCGCGCGACGGAAGCTCTCAAAAGGAATAATTTTTCCCGTTTTTTGCAACATTTTTCATTGATGCTCCACTCCTATTGGTCGTAGCGTGATGTAATATAGCCTATAGCCTTCCTTGATAAATGGACTATCCAACACAACCATAATTTTTCAATTTGAACCAGTAGTTCCTGAACTTTGCGCGTTCAAACAAACAAACAAACAAACAAACTCTTCAGCATTATAATATTAGTATAGATTTATGCTCCACTCCTATTGGTCGTAGCGTGATGTAATATAGCCTATAGCCTTCCTCGATAAATGGACTATCCAACACAACCATAATTTTTCAATTTGAACCAGTAGTTCCTGAACTTTGCGCGTTCAAACAAACAAACAAACAAACAAACTCTTCAGTTTTATAATATTAGTATAGATAGTATAGATTTTACAAACTTGTTGATTTAGCAGAATCAATTGTCTCTGTTAAGTAAATGGCTCGTGACCTTCAATTTGACCAAATATGGTTAATGTGAATAGGTTAATATATATAGATACTTATATATTAATACTATCTACGCTGTTTGTGCTCTTCATCGGCATCCACCGAATGGAAGCCGTTTTAGTTTTAGTTTAGTTTTATTTTTCTCCTTAATTATTTTTTCCAGTTTCGAGTAAGTTTTTTTCTTCTCTTATCTTTTTCTTCCTAAATTAATGCCTTTTAATTAAATCCTTTATTTCTATTACAGATGTCCGAAGAAACTGCCAGGTTGCTATCGACGGCGTGCGACAAGTATGCATCAGTTTTTGGCCGGCGCGTCACTGCGGCGGCGACCGCACCTGGTAGGGTCAACTTGATCGGAGATCACGTCGACTATTGTGACGGATTGGTTATGCCTGTGGTGAGTAGTCGAGTGTCGTGATAGCCGTGTAGTGGCACACCCGCTTCTTGTTAAGAAAGTTGTGGTTTGAATCCCAGGACATGTACCAATAAGTTTTTTGACTTAAGTACATAATAATCACTGACTACATGCCTCGGAAAGTATGTTATGCCATCGGTCCCGGTCCTGTTAAAATTCGCCAACCCACACTGGAGCAGCGTAGTGGATTAAGCTCCAAACACCCTCATCTTAAGCTCCTGCAGTGCGGCACAATGGGCTGATATGGTATGGAAGATATTATACAGCTTTCTTTTATAACCAAATGCTTTCGCTCGCGCTCGCGTATTTGGACATACGTTATTCTTTCGTTGATCATAGTTTTTCGATAACGTGAAACTTTTTCAGAAACTCAGTATAAAATATGTTTAAGAGATTATTATCTATATATGTGATATTTTTCAAACACAGGTGAATTACTACAAAGTGAAAAATATCAACATTGTAACAAAAATGAAAACTTAAAAAAAAGTCACCACTGCAAAGTAAAAATTAATTATTTTTTGATACAAGCATCCTACGTAAAATAATAATATTATTTATAACGATAATAAGAACTTATTACTATAAATATAGGTCACAATACAAAATGAATGACTTGGCATCGCCTTCATAAACTATAACCCATTTTGTTATTTACACAATATTTTATTTACTTTGTGGGTTGTAAAAACTTTTTTTTGAAGACGGTTTAATTTTTGATTGTTAAAAAGTTTTTCGTTTCGTTTTACATCTGCGGGCGGTTAGCGGCCGGATCAGAAATTTAACATTTTCACAGGCTAATTTGGAGATTTTCTTTCATTTCCTCCCATAAACGTTTTCCTTAAATGTGTTTATTGGATTCGCTAAAAAAAATAAAATATAATTAACTTTTTATTCAATTTCTCATTTCGTTTAATAAAAAAAAATGGATATTATATTATTTTTTTCACCATTCTGGAATTCAAGTTCTTTTAAGCCTCATAACAAAATGACAAAACTAGCAATTTCGCGTAAGATGATTCCACTTAGATACTAAAAAATATATATTAATTCGTTCGTCGTCGCTGAATAGGTATATTTATTATGTAGCCGAAGAGCCCGTGGCTAAAAATGGAATACATTTAGACATGTTTCAATAACGAACTCGGCAACGCATGAGCTCCCGTCTTTTATTTATTTAATGTTAACTATCCTGTCGCGAATATCCGGCTATCCGATCTAAGTGGAGACCGGATATTCGGTATCAGACAAAATCATTATCCGTTGAATCTCTAGTAGGTACGACGGATCTTTAAGAAAAACTATCTACTGATATTGTAAATGTCTGGAAGCGAATAATCAATTATAATTATATACAAAAATAATAAACTGACCGGTTGGCCGAGTGGTTAGAGACCTTAACTGCGGAGCCGAGGGTCGCGAGTTTGATCCCCGCCCGGGACAAATATTTATGTGCATGAACATGTCTATTTGTTCCGTGTCTGGTTGTAAAAGTATCTATATTTGTATATATTATTAAAAAAATAATATAAAAGTATATATATCAGTTGTCTAGTAACACATAATACAAGCATAATACTTACTTTGGGACTAGATGGCGCTGTGTGGGATGTCCCAGATATTTTTATAATATTATTATTATAATTATTGAAATTCACTACGAATATTATAGAAAAACAAAAATAATTCAATTAAAAAGTAATCCTTTTTCGATTTTATGCTTTTTAATCACATTAAAAGCCAATGTAGATGGAAATGATGATTTATTGACGCTGAAGATAAATTATTGGCCGCAGCTGCATTGGCAACGAGATGTCTTTAATAGTTTATGAAGTTTGATTATATAAAGTCTGATCTGTGAAGTATTTTTTAAGGTTTATGTGGCTGTGGGCCCGGCAATGTCATGCCGTTAACGTCCTCATGATATAAATTCAATCTTTGGGAGCAAAAAAATTTCATTATTATTTAGTAATTACTTTCCTTCTAGTTCACAAAAAAAAACCATAATAATTGGAAAAAGATGAGACGTAAACGTAAGTCGCACGATGTTTTTTTCTTTGGTTATCATATTATGAAATAAAATATTCGCCAAGTGCGAGTCGAAATTCCACACAAAATTTTACGTACTACCGTATAATATAAAAAAAACACGTTTCTTGTATACGGCGGTATCTTCTTTAATTTTTAATTGTATTTTATGTTTATTATATGTTGTTGTAGCCACCTTAGTAATATATACCGACTTCATAAATTTTTTTTTTATGTAAACAGTGATCTCACAATCGCCAATCACTAAAAACGTTGAATAAAATAGGTTTCTTGTATGGGGATCCTTTTAATTATTAGTTTAATTTTATGTTATTTATTTGACATTTATTTGTTCAGACGATACAGCCCTGCGACAGACGGACAGACGAACGGACGGACAGTGGAGACTTAGTAATATAGTTTGCGTTGGTACCCTTTAGGTACGGAATTCTAAAAATATCGATCGTAAAGGTGACATATTTATTATGTGTATTTATTTATGTATTTACATTCATCCACTTAAATTCTGACAATTTTAAATTAAAAATAAATTTAAGAATGATATCGAAGAACAAAGTCCCAAGTATTGACACGATATTGACCCACACTATTGATTATTTGAATAAAAACAAAAGATTGAAATAAAAAACACACTTACGTGAAAGTACTTCTAATTTTTATTTTGTCATTTTCTATTCACTTTTCCCTGTAAAGACGTTTATTTTTTTTTTTTAAAACTCCGTAGTTTTAAAAGCTTTCCAGTTCCAAACAAATTATATTATGACGTAATGTAAATTAGGATACCATGTGACAAACATTTTGTTAATTCAGACGTCTATATTACTTTGAAACGTCTATTTCCAATTCTCAAGTTACTCGTATGGAACGGGTATGACTAAACTTAATTAAAGCTTTCATCAAGGGAATGTCGTTTTAACTCAAAATTAAGGCAATTATTACGTTAAATTGACTCGCGAAAAGTTGTAACGATGCAACACTGTCGGTAAGGAATTTAAATAACATTATGTCGTGTTTCTAATCATAAATTTCGTGTTAGTACGCAAATAAATATTATAAACTGCGACAATTGCTTTTCCAACTTTGCAGACGTTTAACTCGAGTTCTGTTAGGAAGTAGAAATGAGGTCATGATAAATGCTTAATAAATGCTAAATAGCTTGACCAAAATAGCATTTATACGATGTTAGCAGAAAAATGTTACAGGACTCTAAATTGATACGTACCCGACCATATGCTTATGACACATCCTCCTAATATGTCCTCCTAATACTTTAAATAAATTTTTAATTCATTTGCACGAAAAACTTTCTAAATTAAAAGCCACGTTAATTACCTTTTAGATGATTCCGTATAAATATTATTTAAAAAAAAACCATTTATTGTCAAGACGTACATATTTTCTTCTACCAACAGGCACTCCAGTTTTCTACAGTTATCGTCGGTGGCTACAACAATACCTCGATGTGTAACATACTATCTTTCTCCAAAAAGGGAGTTTTGGAAGTTAATTTCAATGAACACACCTCTCTCACTCCACTCCACCCTGGCCAGCCGCCGTGGGCTAATTATCTGAAAGGAGTTGTGGTTAATTTTCCAGGTCAGTAAAAAATTATAATTACTTTGAGTTACGACATCACAGTATAATTTTAAGCTATATCTACTACAGTGGAGTATAATTGGTCAGTATATATAATTAATCGATCAGCCCAGTGGTTAGAAGCCTTCACTGCAGAACCAAACGGGTTCGATTCCCGTGCGAGACCTGCATGGACACAAATGTTTGTGTCCATGCAGGTACATGACAATGTCCATTTGTTTCGTGTGTTCGTTATGTATATATATATATATATAGGGATGTTCGGTTGAACGTAGTCTAAACTTGCAGAGCATGTAGAGCTGACCGAACTAAACAAAAAGTTGTTATTGAGTTGATGGCGCAAATTAACGGTTACCGAGAAAAGCATGTTCAAAGTTGAACGACGTTCAACCGCTCAGCTTTTGGCTCGGCTCGTTCATAATATATTGCGTGTTCGGCTGAAAGTAGTCCAAACTTATAGAGCGTATAGAGCTTACCGAACTAAACTATAAGTTTCAAATGAACAGATGGCGCAAACTAACGGTTATCGAGAAATACTTCTTTAAATTTTTTTAAATTTTCGTTTAGTTCGGTAAGCTCTATATGCTCTATAAGTTTGGACTACGTTCAGGAGACAAATATTTGTGTGCATGAATGACAATATCCATTTGTGCCGTGTCTAGGTGTAAACATCTATATATGTATAATTATAAATAAGTTAGTTAAGTATATATTATAACAGTTGTCTAGTACCCATAGTACAAGCTCTGCCTAGTTTGGCACTAGATCACCGTATGTAAGACGGCCGAGATATTATTATTTCGCTTTTTTGCGACTAATTGCTAAGATAACTTAAAATCATAGCTCATTTACCCCTAACGGAATTTTGTGACACTAGAATCGTTCTGTTCGTGCAGCACCGGAAGCAAGATAAGGTAAACCTTTGCCAATATCCGGGTTGTGGAATCGAATTCGGATCCTTCGAAACGACAATATCTTTATCTATACGAGTAGGTACTTAATATTATGAAACCTAATATTAGCACGAAAATGCAGTTCACATTGGGATCTTGCAGCTTTTCTTCTTTCTGTGGAATATTGACGAAATGTTAAGAACAAAGGTCCTGTGCGTTCACTAAAACTACAACAAAAACAAAGTAATTATAAAAATATCTAATTACGAAAAAAAATACACATGCATACATAATTTTAATATGATACGCAATGTGTAAATTGCGGGCTGAAAAAGGTAAAGTAAAGGTGAAGATAATTAGTAAAACAAAAAAAAAAATGATTGCGTTGTTTGGGGTCGAGAAGATGAGGCCGTGGGGGCCTGAGGCGCGTCGGTTTTTCCACGATTTATCGGCGTGCTTAATCCACGCCTCGGGCTGCCTCGGGTCTGCCTCGGGTAACCGAAGGGCTGGCGCATAAGTATTGCCATACAGCGTGGTTATGCCGCCAGGCTTTAGGGCACTTTGCCGCACGGTACTGATTTAGATGATATTTTTTATTTCAAGGTATTTTTAGTTTTTAAGTTGGTATTAGCTTTTCTTTTTAATTACTTTAGGTTTGTTTAAAGAGTATCATGTAATGTACTTACTTAATAATAAGTCTAGGGGTTACCATACATAATTCAAAAATATTAAAAATTAACAACTATAAAAAAAAAACACCAACCCGCACTGTAGCAGCGTAATGGATTAAGCTCTAAACACCCTCATCCCGAGGGGAGGCCTGAGCCCCTGCAGTGGGGCATGATTGGGCTCTGGATATATGGATGGAAAAAGCAACAATAATCTATCGGACCCGGGTAAATTAAAAGACTGTGGCGTTCGTGAAGTGTAGCAAAACGCCCCGATACAATATTCGTGGTAATTTTCCAAATATAATATCTTACCACGAGGATTTACATTACTTAGAACAAAATTATTAATTTTGTTATATTTAATTATATTAATTAATCACAGGTCTAGTTATTTTTTTTATTAATCAATTTATTTTTTCTAGAATACGTGAAAGGTTTCGACGCAGTCATAACTTCAAACGTCCCAATCGGCAGCGGAGTTTCGAGTAGTGCATCGCTAGAAGTAGCTTTTTTCACATTCCTTGAAGCACTGACTGGAAGAAAAGTGGAGTGAGATCATATTATAATAATATTAACAATTTTTTTAACTCTGAGGATAATGTTTGAAACGAAAATTGTGCGATCCATCAAATTTTTAGATATGAACTATCAAAAAGTTATCTATCTATCTTGCCAAAGAGAATGAGTAAAAAAATTACATAAGTTTTTACAAAAGATACTTATTTAAATATTAAGAAGATAGTCTTTTAATCCGTGGCCTCGAATTGGCATCGCTGTCTCCGTTTCAATCCTTCTTGCCCGACCTATTCCTGAGTGATAGAGATGACCAGAACAAATTTTCAAAAATACCTATAAAATACCCGTCGAAACAGCTTGCGGGCCGTGATTGTTTCTACGCCTGAAATGTGTTTAAATTGGAATCAAAATTTGCAGGGTCAGTAAGCATGCATTTTTAAATGCGCATTCTAGGATTTTTCGAAAAAGAACAAGCTTTTTATTTTTCCATTGAACACCATAGTATAATTAGATAATTATTAGCTCTCTTTAACCAGAACGCATCATGTTTCTGTTATGGGGATTGGGGACACGCTGCCAATGTGAATACAATTTTCGTGTTGCAGAAGCGAACTGTTCGAGCAATTTATAAACTAAGACCAAGTGTATTAAGGTCAATCACATACTTGTGGTCACAAACCAAACGGGAAAACGGGGCGTAACATGATAGGAGTTAAAGCGCAGTGCCACCGTACTTAGAATATAGCAGACTAAAAGACGTGTGCTTGCTAAAATCAACGTCTCAAAGTCGGGAAATTTAGTCAACTATATTTGTTAAAAAAAAATATCGGTACCTATCTGTTTTTCATTCAGTAGCTTAGTAACTAGTTATGACGGGTAATACATAAAGATTCGAAGGTCGAAGATTATTTAGGTAAATAATCCCTTGAACCATACGCACGTCCCGCCCGTCTCTCTTCCTCATCTTATAGCTCTTAAATGCTCTCAAATGTGATCGTTGGTTCTCGAACTAAACGGCCAGCATTACTTCTCTGTGGAACTAATTTAAAACTAGGTGCGCCACCCTAAACGAAAACCGTCGAAAAACGGTTATCGTCAACTGCTCTGCTTACAAACTGGTAATGTAAATAAATACCACAAAATTAGTGTCAAGTGGTTATTACGGAGAAAAATCAAAACAAGTATAAACATCAATCGAAGCTCTCTCGCTGTAAGACTTTAAGTTACAGGTCGCTGGAATCATTTGTATTTATTTTATTTATTATTATTAATTTTATTTATTGTTATTGCTTTTATTTTATTTTTATTATTTGTTGTTATAGCGGCCATAGTAATACACCTATTGAGGTTTAGAAGATACGGCCTTTGACAAACAAACGGACGGACAGCAGAGGCTTTGTAATAGAGTTCCCGTTGGTACCCTTTGCGTACGGAACCCTAAAATATCGCACTCAGGTTTTTTTGAAGAAGGCGCTATCATTCCTACTATCCACCAATCCGCGCTGGAGCAGCGGATTAAGCTCCAAGCTCCCTCATCCCGAGAGGAGGCCTAAGCCCTTGTATTGGGCATTAATGGGCTGATGGTATAGTACCTTTCCTACATGATCCATGCGTAAAAAATACTATAGTAAATGAAATCGCATATCGCTTAATACCTTATAGCAAGTGTGGTGCTTTTCCCCTTTTCAGTACTTTACAGGATATGCCAAAAAAATTAAGATAAAGCTTTTAAACAGTTTGCTCACACATTTTCTGAACTCAAATATTACTAGGTTAAATACACTTTTAGCTTTAATTTTCTATACTTTGGAACACATATTTAAACTACCCAATTATTAAATGTCTTTTCTTTTTCAGATCAAAAGAAAAAGCACTGGCATGCCAAAAGGCGGAAAACGATTACACTGGTATGCCGTGTGGCGTAATGGACCAGTACATAGCCGCAATGGGCAAAAAAAATCATGCTTTACTAATTGATTGCAGGTGATTAAATAACGTTTTTATGACTTCATCACGGTCTTAACCTCTATGATGACCGCTCAGCCTAGTGGGTAGCGACCCTGCCTACGAAGCTGAACGTCCCAGGTTGGATTCCCAGGTCGGGTCAGTATTTATATGATGAATATTGATACTGGTACCGGGGCTTGGTTGTTATATGTATGTGCTGTCTTCGTTGTTGTGATGTATACGTTATTATTATTATCTACTTAAGTCTGTACTAGCGAACCGCCCCGGCTTCGCACAGATGCTTTCTTAGCCTCAACACAGCTTAAGCGTTGTGTTATAGAAGTATACGTAGCCTTATTTAGTATAACATTAAATAAGTGTTGATATGAAGAAGCATTTGTAAACACTCATCTAATTACAATAGTTCAAATGAAAAGTTGTTTGAAATGAAATAACGATCTTGTATTCCTTCAACGGCGCGAGAGGGAAACTAAAAATATCAGAAAAAGGTTTAAATCCCCTGGGTGAAAAGGGTCGTTGTTTTCAAAAGATGAAAGGTTTAACACCGATATCCAATAATTCAATTCCCCGAAGCTCAAAAGAGGAATCGTCACGATTTCAACCAAAAATATTATTATGTCTTTATTTGCTAGGTACTAGCTTATGTACATAATGCAGTCTTCGAGTTCATAGTTTCGTCCCATGACTCGCATTAATTGGATTTTATTTTTCATACATTAGTATTCCACACATTTTTTTAAATATCAGATCTATATTATGTAGCCGAAGCGATCAGCAAGCTGAAGTTTTATCAAAGGTCATTTATATTAAAATTTGGCTGGTCATTAAAACCTCATCCTGTATACAAACTTAACTGATGAGACTTGCACATGGTAATCGGCCACAGTAGAATTTATCTACTAAGTTTAGTAGTACGCCGGAATATGGAGATAATACGAACAAAGCTAGAATGTGGTTATTATCAACAGATTATTTGAACGATCTATCCTTTGAGTTGAAATTCACATTTGAATTATTTATATTAAAACTAGCTTTTGCACGCGACTTCGTTGTCGTAAAATATTTAGTTTGGGCAGTCTTTTACATTTTTAGAATACAAATTTTGCAAATAAGTCAATTAAAAACTCACCTCTGTAATTTACTGTAAATATCTCATTTTAACACATTTTGATAAACTATGTTTTTTGTTTTTCCATCGCTCGCATCCCTCGAACATAAAGATTTTGCATGCCCGATTTTATGCTTTGGCCTCCTATACGAATTTTCATCCCTATTTCACCCCCATGTAGGTTGAAATTTTAAAAAACAATTGTTTATTAGTTTTTTATCAAGTGCCTAAATACAACATTTCACTATTTTATCCTCAATAACGACGGACTCCCATACAAACTTTCATCTCCTATTTCAAACCTTTAAGCCTTTTTTCGCAACAAAAGATAGCTTATATCCTTTTCTAAGGACTTATCTATCTCTATATCAAGTTTCATCAAAATCGGTTCAGCGGTTTAATAGTGACAGCGTAACAAACAGCCAGAGTTACGTACAGAGTTGCATGTTTGTTGTAGGGATTTACACTTCGTCTAAGCCGTTTTCACTAACCAAATAACTAGTCGACAATTTGATGATTCATTATTTACAACCTTCTTTGTTGCGCATCCGAAAACAACATACATACATCAGCATACAGCACCCGGAAATAAAATACAGCTACCCTCACGACCCCTCTAACCTATTTAGTGAACTGTACGAGGCTCACTTTGAAATCAAACGTCCGGTCACGTGTCTTAAGTTTGGGTTTGATAATTCAATATTTGATGTGCGCGCGCTAAAAGCACTGAGTTCGTAATTCTATGAGCAGCGAGCTCTTTGTTAAAGACATCTTATCGCTCGCTCGTGCCAGTCATACATTAATTTTTCATATTCGAACATAGCTTACCCAGCGCGATGAATGTATCTATCATAACAGCATGGCAGTTAATAACTTAATTTGTACATGTGAATTGGAATTACTGTAGTGAGACGCGAACTACCCAAGACCATCTTCACACTCGCAAAGTCGAGTTGTTCTAGTAACACATAAGGCACTGCAGAAAAGATGCATTGGATGTGGAAGAGAACGTTATCCAGTCTGACCTGTCCTTATTTCCGTGTATGTACGTTCCATGCAAATTTCAATGAAACTCATATAAATACATAGAAGTAGGACACTAAAGCCCACACTACCGCGTGTTAGAAGCCCGGAATAATGTTAATTTTAATACGGAATGCCACCGTACAATATAAAAAATTACGTTTGTTGTATGGAGCCCCCCTTAAAAATTTGTATTATTTTTATGTAATTATTTATTTTTAAAGTAAATAAATAACTAAATATTCTGTCAATATTTCAAGCGACTAACTGTTGCCGTTATCAGTGTCGAGCAGAAACGAGAAAAAAAAACACGTTTGGCGCATGGGAGCCCCTTTAAATATTTATTTTAAACTGTTTTTAGTATAAGTAGTTATGACGTTAACAGAAATACATCATCTGTGAAAATTTCAACTATCTAACTATCACGGTTCATGACATACAGCCTGGTGATACACGGACAAACAGACGGACAGCGGAGTAATAGGGTCCCGTTTTTACCCTTTGGGTGCGCTATTCTAAAAATGATCGAAGACGATGACGATAACTTTAACGTTTCCCGTTCCCCTTCCCGTGATTGATTGTCGCTGTTCATGTTGACCCCTCCCACACTTCGCTGCATACCTTCCCCCGTGTTTGCTGCTTACGACGTTGTAATAGTTTTCAGTTAAACTGTAGTTCGGTTGAATAGTGCACGTTCTAGCCACTATTTAGGCACCAAAAATATAGGACTTCTCGGTGGCTCGTCGCTCTGCACCGCTTCTCTCATAGCATTATAACATCCAAGAACTAATCTAACCTATTTTTTTTAATGATGTATTTCAACCTATCTTGGCTGAATTTCAAAGCAGTGTGAAGCTAGGCCAATAAGAAAGCGGAAACCGATAACATTCACGCCATTTGCGCGATTTTTCGTACTTTATATTATTTTATTTTTATTTGGTAATCGACTTTGATTAATATCGATCAGTTAATGCGTTAACATTAACTAGGTACATTGCGAAATTCTTATTTTTATGCACTTTTACGTTTTAATACAGTCAATGTCAAAATTACCTTGGTAAAGTCAACATGAATATTAATATGATTTCAGGTCTTTGGAAGCTACCCACATACCGCTGACAAGGGAAGACGTGGTCATTCTGATCACAAATTCGAACGTAAAACATCAATTGACAGGTAGCGAGTATCCCTTGAGAAGGGAACAATGCGAAACGGCAATGGCATTATTAGGGAAGAAAAGTTTGAGAGATGCCACTATGGACGATCTAGAAGGTTATTTCATGTTCACGTTATTATGGTTAAATGTCTCGTATGCCTTCTGTTTGATCCTCAATAAAAATTTCGACGATTTTAAAATTCCGCATGTCACCTTGACGATCACAATGCCCAGTTTATTGCTCTTCTATACAATAAACTTGATCTTTGCTTTATTGCCAACACTTCACTCCTCAACAGCTGTCTAGTGTGTCTCATAGAACATTGTTTCTAACTTGCAAATTTTCTTACAACAATTTTTTTATATGAAACCTATTAAAATACAAATAAGATTTTCTGTAATATCATTTATAATAAAATACTAACACTTTATCTACCGAGTGAGGTTAATATAATGTACAATACAAATGATAATTTACGTTGCTCGAATCATCGACGTACGCGACCTTGAAACGAATGGTACACGCAATGAAGCACAGGTATGGTAGTAAGTGACCAAATTTTCATTGAGAAAATTATCAAAACTCTTGCAAATAAAATGACAATAATGATATCATGTCGTGATAGCCGATTGGTAGCGAACCCACTTCGTAGGCCTTGGTTCGAATCCCAGTGTATGTCCAATGAGTTATACCTATCTAAGTTATGTACATAACTATCACTGACTCTGTGCTTCGGAGAGCACATTAAGCTGTTGATCCCATGTTGCCATCTATTGATGGTTAAAATTGCGTTAAAATCCACTAACTCGCACTGCAGTAGCGTGGTGGATTAAGCTTTAAGCCCTCTCATCCCGGAGGGAGGCATAAGTCTCTGCAGTGTGGCATTAATGTGCTAACGGCATGGTGGTATGGTAATTATATCACGTAATCGTTGTCAATATATTTTTTACCTTGATACCTAATATCTTGGTGTAAGGATATCCACGAATCAAAAACAACAATAACGACTTTCAGGGAACTTCCATCGACCTGAATTTGGGGGTCTTTTGTGTTTCACCGTACTTTCTGAAACAAAACTAATTACGGAGAAATATTAATAATCGATATTGAAGATTTACATCTAACAATATGTCTTAAATCTACTTAAATGTATATTAAACACAGAATTATATACGGTATTAGGTAATTACACTAATAATAGATAATGTTATAATTTTCATTAGTTTCTGTGACAGAAGTGAAAACCGACATTATATTCGTATAAATCTTATTTATTCTACCATTCACATGCGATATACATTCCTTTCAAAGATATCCATTTTTTATTTCAGAATTAAAGAGCAAAACCAATGACATCGATGTACTGAAACGAGCTGAACATGTTATAAAAGAGATCGCACGGACGAAGCAAGCAGCAAAATTATTGCAAGCTGGTGATTATAAGCGAGTGAGTATTTTTTAAACGTTTGCGATACTCAATTTTACAACATCAATAATTCATATATTAATAGATAGGTGAAGGAAAAACTTAGAACCTCTTTTTAAACATACTTCGCACCCGGTGGAGTATGAGATTTGGCATAGTTGAATCAAAGTAGGTTAAGATTCTATAAGTGGAACATCTTCGTGATAAATAGGCGACACAAGTGGAAAGAAGCGGTGCGGTGGGGTCGGTAGCGTCGGGAGAGCAGACAAATAAGCTTTATAAAAAAGGTATTAAAATGTCACAGATACTTAAGTCTAATAGATTTGATACACAATGAGAGATTTTAGTAACCGGCTAAAATTTTCCGAGATGTTTCCAATAGACTTCATCGCGTAAATAAAAAATATAGGTTACATTTTTATAATAAATTATTTTATCTACGATGTTATTTTATAATGTTTCGTTGCCTTCTTAACGCTATAGTAAATGTATGCGCCCGAGGCCTTGAAACGGAATGGGGTGGCGGGCATGAATGGTAACTAGAGTTATTGGTTTTTTTCGGGAAAGGTTTGTGTAAGCATATCTCAATATTTTTTTATAGAACGATACTAAAAGGAAACAAGACGGCTATCGGTTTTCTACCAAAGATCATTATATTAAAGGTCATTAAAACCTCATCCTGTATATGCGAAGCTACGAACGTATGTATATTTGTTCATAGGTATGCTATGTCGACATCCCTACACGTGTGTCGTTAGTACCGTAGATGACTTACTTACTCGGGGTCGCGCGCTCTAAGTAGTTTGGTTGAAGCATAATGTAGAGTACGCATGCAGAAAGCTAAAATCTATTTACAGGTGATCCGAGCTTTTGAGATGGGACTATAAAGCTACATCCTAAAATATGGGAAAATTTAGGATATGGCTCACTAACATTATCATTCGATAATGATGTGAGTGACGAGCCTGATTTTCGAGAAAAAAGCAGCATATTCATATTTCTGAAAAATTTAACACGGAATCGAACAGGGTTCAAAGGATTCATAAGCTAGATTTATGAGGAAAAAAAAACAGGTTCAAAATTTATTACTTTAACAGGGAATCAAAATACTTAATTTAATAACCTATATATTAATACGCGAAGAGAAAACTTTTTACCCCTTTTACGCTTATTGCGTGTACGAAGGAATGTGAGATTTGACATAGGTAAAGTTCATATGGAAAAAAGTGCCAAAAGCTAAAATCTATACACTTAATATGGGTTACAAATACTGTCAATTATACGAGTTTAATAGTCTGTCGTTTGATGCAGTTTGAATTCCTACCTACTATCACCTATTTATCATTGGTGGTTTCAAAAAAGTGAGTACGGTCGAACTTCGACCGCTGGACGACCACAAGTTTTTTCAAATACGTCATTATTGCTTGTCTTGAAAAATTGAGAGAACTGAGATTCGGACCGTAATAAAATATTTTGTACAGAAAAATATCTACTAAAAATATTTATTATGACTTATCGTCTCCTTTAAGAGACGATTGCCTTTCACATTTTACATTTATTACTTTGTCATTTAATATTCCATTCCATTCCATCAGCCCTTTTTTATACCCCACTGCAGGGGCTTAGGCCTCTCTTCAAGATGAGGGCGCTTGGAGCTTAAATCCACCACGCTGCTCCAATGCGGGTTGGCGGGTTGTAACGACCGCCATCTATTGACAACAACCGGGACCGACTGCTGAACGTGCTTTCCGAGGCACGGAGTCAGTGATAGTTAATGTATTTAAATTAGAAAAAACTCATTGGTACACGCCCGGATTCGAACCACGGCCACATGGTATTGTAGATTTGAAACAGGTTGGCTGCGCTCGGGTTATCACGGACACTGTCATGTCATTTAACACGAAAGTAAAATTTTGGACCTTCTGGATCTAGCGTTTTCAGAATTGATTCTAACTCTTCGAATGGGACACTAAAAATTATCCTATAAATATTAATGGAGACTATACGAAGTTAGGTTTTCTAATAAATTACGGAATTAAAAAAAAAAAACTAAAAAGCCTATACTAATTTATTCTACCTTCTATAGACGAAAATTTACTTAGTTACTTCATTACAGTGCAAAAACATTGCTTGTTTACACGAGTTCTTAATTAATATTGTACTAGCGTAGTAGGAAGTGTAATATAAGATGAGGTCATAATACCGTGCAGGAAAAACGTGTTCGATGAAAAATATCCAAATATAATATAATAATAGGCGGCGCGTGCATCATAACCTTATTCTCTGCACTTTAATGTACGACAAGGCATTGAGTGTTATATAATACTGCTGGAAACTAAATTAAATTTGCTAAAAAGTTATCTATATTTCAGATCATTTGGCCTAGAAACAATTACACCGCTGCTTTAAAAAAAACGAAAAATTCAAAAATAAAATTAAATAAAAAAAATTATAAGCAATTTTACCGTCAGAATCGCGTTTATTTGTAGTTATAGCTACTTGAAATTGCATTTGAAAATATAAAATAGAAAGATTACATAGAATTGTTTCACAAGAAAAAAAAAAAAAGAAAAAATCGCGAGTAATACGCACTTAAAATGTCGACGGTTCTCCTGTAATAGGTATTCACTTATTTTTTTGGTAAGTATTTTAATCTATCTTCTTAAGAAAAACGCCTTACTTTGCAAAAAACCAATTACAATGACGCTGGCATCAAAAATTGCCAGAACGCCAACTGTCCCTGAGAGGGTCGATTTAATGGCTACGGTGTGGGCCTTGGCGCACTACCTCTGCAATCGGGTAAAAAACATGCTGTGATTGCAAACTAAAAATTCTAATAATATCACATCGTCAATTATCTGGCGGTCGGCGTATATTTGTGTTTACTACGTTTTTTACCCAATTTGATCCAACTTTGTTATATAACTTGGATTATAACTACTACAAACAACCAAATTGTAACGCGACAAAAGATATTTTGTAACAGTAGATATTTTTCTTTTGTGATTTTGATCAATTTAATCAAACAATAATTTTATTATTGAGCCATATTTAATTTAAGCGCGCTTTACACGCCACGGATTATCGGATTTATCGGATTCTTTAATAGGCTTACAGATTGTATCTGCTGTAGGCAAGTTGGAATTAATGAGATTAAATGGACGAACGGGTCGTCCGCCAGACCATTTGAACATCCAATGTTTGATTAAGGCCTCGGAGATATTTTTGTATTTATTTAACTTTGAAGAGATTATTAAGTACCTCTTGGTTCTTCATGATATTGGTATGGTATTTTGTCTGTCCGTCTGTCTGTTTTTATAAACTTTTTGAAACTTGGCGCTGAAATTCCATTAAGACTGGAGCAAATGGAACAAGCGATGGTTACGTTATTTACCAACATACTAGTATTTTTTTGAGACATCGCAGAAAGGTTCCATTTGGATATTTCGTATAGCACGTACCATTTTGGAGTTGACTGAAGCAAATGGTTGCTCCTTTGCGAGCGTTTCATTATTTTCCAACGGATTTTCTTGATATTTGGCACTGAGGTTCCTTTTGACCTCTAGTTTAGCACGTAATATTTTGGAGCTGATTAGAGCAAATGGAGCTAATCGAGCAAGGATTTGGTCACTTTCCAGTGATTTTTTTGGAACTTGCCACAGAGGTTCTATTGAAATAACGGCACGTTTGCAAAAGGAGCAAATGGAACAATTACCTCTATTAGATGATAAAAATTGCAAGTGATTTTGCAAGCACCATTTTGCAGCTGATTTTAAATTAGTGTTGTTAGATTAGGTTACCGCATCTGTACCTACTTTATTAACTGTGCTCCATGTATATTGCATCGGACGATGCAACAACCAATCAGTGTAATGCATATAACGTGAGTGCCATCCGCACTCTCCACTTTAGCTACGTTTCTATATAAACCGTTAAGCGTCCTGATAGCAGACTCTCGTATCATGGGTATAAAGTAATATTCAAGTCTTTAATTGACTTTCATTCAGTATACAAAAATGTGCATTATAACTTAATATATCATATAACAAGAAATAATTATATAATCTATAAATACTAAACGGACTTAGACCAACATTTTCAATATATTTTTGTACTTTTTTTCCGTAATTATAGACCAATCTATACCTATTCCTCGAAATAAAAAAAAATTTAATTTTTTTAGTTATTTATTTTCAAAATGTTATTAATAAAATATACCTGTGACGTCGTCTGGCTAGATGTTTATTATTTGCATTATTTTAGATTCAATAAAGCTTTAACGTTTTGATTGATTCATGAAGATTATTATTTCATTAGACATAATTACTGTGTGACCTAAATATTTAATATTTACCTTTTTCTTTATGACGTCGCAGGGACAATTTCATAAACATCATACAAATTCGTAAAAGGAAAGAAATACGTGCTTTGCGAGGTTGCCTCAGAGCTTTAAACGTTGCAATGTTAATAACTATTAGTACAACTACAAAAATTTCTTCTAAATCTAAAATAAAATGAGAATCTAAAATATGAGAATTAATAATAAAAGTGTTATAAAAATCTAACTTCTATTTAGTCCAGGTCATGCCTTCATCAACTAGATAATTTTTCTGATAATAAATAAATAAATTAAATGTAACATCGATGACCATCATAAGGACTAGAAGATTACATTACGATAAAACCAGCGGTACTTCTTCTTCTTAATTATGGCATTTTCTGCTTATATCAATTTCGTGGGACCTACTTAGGTACTGAATTCTTTGACTTTAATAGTTTTTCGAAGTTATCATTTACCTGACTAATACCCTAACTGCGAAGCTAAGGGTTGCGGGTTCGATTCCTTCGAATATTTAAGTGCCTATGTATATTGGTCGTCTAGTTCCCACAATACAAGCTTTGCTTAGTTTGGGACTAGATGGCGCTGTGTGGGATATCCCAGGTATTATTATTGTAGGAATGGTTCCTAACGGATCACTAGCTCACTATTCGCGTAACATAGGTTTTTCGAATATCTCTCAACCCTTCTATTCTACGTTAAACGTTCTACGTTTTAAAATATATTCTAGAACTTTAATATATGATGTTGTGTATGGCCCGCACGTTAAGTGGCCAGTCACATACGCTATATTATTATTGAGAATATACTAAAAATAAAGACTATTTAACTGATTTTTAAATTAAACAATTAAACAGGTATAAGTGCTTTTTACTTACTGGCATACAAACTGTTACTGACACTACCGACCTCGTTTTTGGCCGCCGTGCTCTATGAAGTAAGCATTATAGAAGTTTAGGGTGGTCGGAAAAAACTCTCAATAATATTTTGTGACCGCTGTTTTGTTTTGTCGCGCTACGGTGTCTCGTTTCGCGTATTCGAACGCGTAGATTTTGGCGAAAGTGTATTCACATCCAGGGTATTCTACACACACTTCGTATACTATTTATTTCAGGTTGCCCTGGAGGTAAAGTGAGCGATAATATATTTTTTTTCTTTTGTAATTAAGATATTATGTATAATTATGAGGTATATTGTTTGTTTGCTATTGTCTCTAAGTAAATCTGTACAAATTTATACGTATTAGTGTTCGCCCTGTGGCCGAAATTCGATCATCATTATTGATAATTTGAGAAAAACATGTATGAATTCCCAACAAAATTTCTACAAACATGTCTCATATAAGTTTCCAACATTGTTTTTTTTTTACTATTGTACATTTGTTCGTTTCATATCTGAGAACTTACACTTTTATATGCACGTACAATAAAAACAATTCAATACTATTTTAATTAATTTAAAAAAATAATAATTATAAGGTTTATAATTTTTAAAATTAATAAAACCAAAGGTCATCAATAGCTAGGTACTAAAAATAACAAAAGAAAATTGGTTCAAACTGTTCAAACTGAACGGTTTTGTCATAAAGTAATATTTAAAGATGGAAAAAGACAAAGAAGGCATGATACTGTCAATGAGTATATACTCATTGAAATATATATAATTTTTTTAAAAATTAGTTAAAATGGTATTGAATTGTTCGACGCTTAGACGTTACGACGCTAGCGGGACGACCGCTTAGCCTAGTGGGCAGCGACCCTGCCTACGAAGCTGGAGGTCTCGGGTTCGAATCCCAGGTCGGGTCAGTATTTATATGATGAATATTAATACTCGTACCGGGTCTTGGTTGTTATATGTATGTGGTGTCTTCGCTTGGTACCCAAAATACAAGCTAATGCTTAGTTTGGGACCTAGACGTTGTTGGGTATATATATATAACCAGGATATATAGAATACAGGTCAAAGATCCTCGCCGACGAGATCTCACACGTGGCCATATGGCAATAAAACGGAATCCTAATAATTTGGTCCTGTCCGTCTGTCTGTCGCAGTGATTTTGCTAGGAAACTATTGGCACTGTTAATATATGAAATTTGAAAAGTGAAATTTATATAATCTATGTATCTTTTACATTCAGTCATAACTTTAAGATAATGTGCTCAAAAGCACACTTTGAATATAATGATATTACTGTGTTCAATCACCGACTACAAATGAATAATAATTATTAATATTTGTGCAGGTTGGTGAAATTTTCTACGAATCTCACGAGTCACTTAGCAAGCTAATGGAGACGTCGTGTGTTGAAATGGATGAGTTGGTGGAGATAGCGCGTTCTGTTCCCGGCGTATTGGGATCAAGAGCCACTGGAGGTGGTTTCGGAGGATGCACTGTTACGCTGGTAAGAATAATTCATATAGGTAATGTTTCAAAAGCAGTCAAATCCATTTATTAAGCTGTGACTAACATTGTAATTTATATATTTTTTGAATACTGTTATAACGTTTAAAAAATTAATAGAACCTTCGAGCCATTGGTCAGATACGAATGCGTGTCAATAAACAGTGGAAATAAAAATAAATTATTATTTAAAATTAAAAAATTATAATAAATGAAAAAATATAATAATATAATAATAATATAATAATAATATAATAATAATATAATAATAATAATATAATAATAATATAATAATAATAATAATATCTGGGACATTCCACACAGCGCCATTTAGTCCCAAAGTAAGCAAGTATTATGCTTGTATTATGGGGTACTAGATAACTGATATATATACATAAATATTCTTTTTTTAAATAATGTATACATATATAGATACTTTTACACCCAGACACGGAACAAATAGACATGTTCATGCACACAAATATTTGTCCCGGGCGGGGATCGAACCCGCGACCGTCGGCTCCGCAGTTAGGGTCTCTAACCTCTCGGCCAACCGGTCAGTCGATTATAAAAAATTATTTAAATTTTATAAAGGTAAAGACAGCCCTTTGGATTTGACAAGTTTTGAATATGAGTATGATACTTTAAAATAGACGCTCTTTAAATCACAACTAGCTTTGTAATTTAGTATTACATGTTTTATTTGTGACAATCAACGGATGGGATTACTGAACCGCATTTTATCATTGCTTTGAACTACACACATAATAAAAACTCTAGACGACCTGTCGCTGAACAACCAAAGAAGCACAGCGATGGCTGATGGGTAAGTATGTGTGAGTGGAACTTCGCAGCGTACTGGCGGTCGGTAGACTTACTATGACATGAGTGTGTGCAAACTAACGCGTGTGTGTGTACATAGCAAGCTGATTTACCAGGGGTTCAACAATTCGCAGTGCTAGGTCCGGGTATTCCTAGGTTCATGGTTTGAACAAATTGTGTAATATAAAACATAAAATTACGAATTGACTTGAAGCCCTCTTCTGCGTTTATCGTTTAACCACTCATACTCTAGCTAGCTGGTGCAAGGTGGCGATTGGCGAGTTTCAGTCCGCGAGGTCCCCGCGTGCTGGTCTTAATCCCCGCGAAATCTCCGCGCGCCGATAGTCACCCCCGCGAAATTGCGTTTAACATTTTCGACACTGTGAAGTGACATTTATGACTCCATTAAAATCAAACGCGGCTGTTAAATTTATTTACTCTATGGTTTATAAAGATTAACCGAATCTCTAGTTGAAAACATTATTACTTCAGAGGTAGAGGAAACCTTTACAAAATACGTTTACAGTAAACTTTTCCATGAGTGTAGCATAGCATGTCAGAAAAGTAAGTTTACAATTAATTATTATATTCAAAGTGACTCAATTTGTTCTGAAACGCCATTTACTTGTACTTGTAGCTAAAGACTAACTTTAATATTTACATAAACTATTCCTCACCAGGATACCAGAAAATTACCAATGGGCTTGGACCAATATTTTGAAGTTGCGGTGATGGTTTTTAAAATTGAAAGGAATAAGGTTCTAGAACAATCCCTCAAAAGCTATATTTTTCTTTTCGCAAATTTGCCACGTACTTCACTTCACTTCACTTCATCAGCCCATTTTCACCCCACTGCAGGGGCTTAGGCCTCCCCCAAGGTGAGGAAGTGGGCTTGGAGCTCAAATCCACCACGCTGCTCCACTGCGGGTTGGGGACTGTAACGACTGCCATCTACTGACAGCGTCCGGGACCGACTGCTTAACGTGCTCTCCGAAGCACGGAGTCAGTGATAGTTATGTACTTAAGTCAGAAATACTCATTGGTACACGCCCGGATTCGAACCATGGCCCTGTGGGGCCTTATAAATTTGAGACAGGTTCGTTGCGCTTTAGGCTAACTGGGTTGCCACGTACTAATGAAAATTAATCTGACGTCATGTGGACATTTGTGCTTAGTCCGTTGTTTTCAACCATAAAATTACGAATTGATTAGAAGCCCTCTTCTGCTTTTACCGTTTAACCACTCGTACTCTAGCTAGTCGTGTAAGATGGCGAGTTTCAGTGCGCGAACTCCCCGGTCTTCACCCCCGCGAAATTGCGTAATATCACTTCGATACTGTGACGTGACATTTATGTCTCTATTAAGCAAACGCTGCTGTCAAATTAATTTACTCTATGCTTTCAACAGCCAAAAATTAAACCAAAAAGTAAATACGGAAGTTTGAGATTAGTCAGTATGTGAATAAATTGCAGTCTTATTTTTTTAATTTTAAATAACGGCATAGATTGATTTTAATATGTGAAAAAAAAATTATATCTCAAACATGTTGGTCCAAGTCCATTAAAAGCGTTATAGACTCTCGTTATCCGATGAATTTTATACTAAAGACAAGTAGAAAATAACTAATTTGACATTTTTCACAAAACATTACAAATCTTATATCAGGTGTACAATATATACCGATTTTTTTTCTGTTTGTATCAATTAATAAAGCGCGAAAAAAGCAGACGCTTATTGTGACTTTATATATTGATATATCCATTAGTCCACGTTAACACACACATGCACAGCTGTTTGATCTTCTTAAAAATGTCATCCAATGAACCGTCCATAGATCCAGCTATCAATAGATAGCTGCAGGTGTGTATGCCACAAATAAAGAAATAATTGACCTCTTTTGCGCAGATCGTACTAAGATTTGATAGAAAAACTCCGAAGCTCTTCTTACTAAATTTATTTTCCACACCTTGATCCAGTAAATGAATATTGATAGCTCAATAAATGTCTTGCAGTCGCTTTACTTTGCAAAGTCGTGTCATCAATATAGATGTGTCAATGTATTTCCAATGGAAAATTACATCTTACGTTCTTGGCGGCGCACGATCGAGTATGTTTGTGTGCGGTTTGCTCGAAAATCAGAGGTGCGATCATTTGAATGTTTGCCTCAAGTGTTCGCCGAAATATTAGTCGCAACTGTTAGGAGTGTTAGGACCTTTAGCGATTGATTTTAAAAAAACTTATCTTACCATATATTATTCAACAATCTAGGCAATCACAAGTTTCAACTAGCTATTAAGTAGATCAAAGAGCTATTTACTTCAACTCTGATGTTAATTAAATTGAAAGTTTTAAAGTTCAAATCACTTAACGAGTTCCAAGCAGTCAGAACAAGTTGGGGAATCAAGATGCAACTTAACAAGAAAAGTCTGCAGTGCAATATTAGCACATCAAAGAATCGCACTAATTTAAAATTACATGGTACTAACTTTTGATATGTATGAATTGAATTATTTAATTTTTGGTGCACATCCAATCATTCGAGAATCGTTGTGAGTGTTTACTTGTCTCCATTTTTGTAATGTGTAGGCGTTATTACAGCAATTGAGTCTAGATGGGATAAATGAAACTTATGTTATATTTTTTGTATGTAATTAGTACGTAAAAGATAATGGAATTAAAGAGCCTGCCCACAAGCTGTTATGTAGTTTGGCAGTGCATTGCATTGCACATTAGTGTTAAGTCTTTTACTGAAATAAATAATATTAATATATTTAAATTATTTTTATTTAATTTAATATTATATAAAATATAAAATAAATACAAACAATTTTTCAATAGGGAAATATATCGTAAATCGTGATATTATCAATGGTTTGGATCAAAATTTTTTTCACATCGATTCTATATGGATGGGTGACCGGTTGGCTGAGTGGTTAGAGACTCTAACTATGGACCCAAGGGTCGCGGGTTCGATTCCCGCCTGGGACAAATATTTGTGTGCATGAACAGGTCTATTTGTCCCGTGTCTGGGTGTAAAAAAAAAATAAAAATCTATATATGTAAATGTTATAAAGAGTATTTAAGTATTTATATCAGTTGTCTGGTATCTACAGTACAAGCTTTGCTTAGTTTGGAACTAGATGGCGCTGTGTGGGATGTCTGAGGTATTATTATAATATTTTTTTCTGAAAACATATACCAATCTAATACCTCTCTCTTAAAATAAAAATAAGCTTGTAGTTTTCTTAGTTATTTTTTCCAAAAATTGATTAGTAAAATATTCCTGTGACGTCATCGGGACAGATGTTTAATAATTACATTATTTTAGACCAAATAAAGTCATAATATTTTACTTTATTTCTCTTTATTATTGAATTATCAACACAATTATTGATTCATGAGGATAACAATTTCATTTGACAAAATGTCTGTACCTCACTATTTTTTATTTACTTGGTATTTATTTATAACCTTTGGTTTTTTATCGTGGAAAGCAGCGCTATAAGGTCAACCTCCCAGATGACTTTACGGGGACAATTTCAACGTCAGATGAATTTTCATAAATATCTGTTAAACTCGTAAATAAAAAATTTTGATATTTTGAAAGGTTATTCTAGAACCTATTAGGTAGTTTAAGAATTTCGTCAATGCAACTGAACCATCGCATCAACCACTAACATTTTTTTTACATAAACGGATGTGTTCTCTTTTGCCTACCCAAGTATATTGAAATATATATGTATACACTAGCGGCCCGTCCCGGCTTTGCACGGGTGGTATTCGTTTCTTATAAGAATCACGTTTTTATCTCAGTCTTATGTCATTCCCGTTCTTCCTTTCCCGTTTTCGTTCCCATCGCATAAATATTTTATCGTTTCCGTTCCTGGCCCTGGTCTCATTTCCTTTTTGTTTCCATTCTCATCAAGAATAACTTTTTTATTTCAGTCTTAACTCTTTCCCGTTCTTCCCTTTCCCGTTTTCGTTCCCGCGACGCAAATATTCTATCGTTTCAATTTCTGTCAGTCTTAATTAAGTAAATTACACTTTCGCGAAATAATATTTATATAAGCAATTATTAAATTGCTAAAATGGCTATTAAAAAATAAGGGTTGATCGTAGAAGAGTGAAAATTAAGGATTGTATGTATTTTTGTATGTTGTATCATAAAAAAATAGAAATTAAAAATTTTGTCTAAAAAATAAAAAATAAAATTAGGGGTGGACTACCCCTAACATTTAGGGGGATGAAAAATAGATGTTGGCCGATTCTCATAGATACCGGATAAGCACAAAAAATTTCATTGAAATCGGTCAAGCCGTTTCGGAGGAGTATGGCAACGAAAACTGTGATTACTAAAATGGCTATTAAAAAATAAGGGTTGATTGTAGAAGGGTGAAAATTGAGGATTGTATGTATTTTTGTATGTTGTATCATAAAAAAATAGAAATTAAAAATTTTGTCTAAAAAATTTAAAAAAAAATTTAGGGGTGGACTACCCCTAACATTTAGGGGGATGAAAAATAGATGTTGGCCGATTATCATAGATACCGGATAAGCACAAAAAATTTCATCGAAATCGGTCAAGCCGTTTCGGAGGAGTATGGCAACGAAAACTGTGACACGAGAATTTTATATATTAGATAATCGTATTTTCATTTCTAGCTACATTTATTCCTATAGGCATTAGGCGTCATCTAAAGATGGTTTTCGATAAATGTTAAGGTAAAAAATTTTTCACGTTAAAATATTTTCCGGAAATTATTGTTAATACTGCTCGGTTTTTAAGTCAAACATAAACACTGCATGAGAAAGGAGCGACCGCGGCAGGTGTTACGTTGAGGGATATCCCGCCGGTCATCGCTGATCGATACAATTGACCATTGTCAAATTTTTGAACTGAAGTCCGTAATATTTTATTTCGAAATAATAGGCAATTTTAAGAAAATAATTTGTTTTTTTTTTCTTTGTGGATCAGTATTTATGAAGATATATTGAAAATTCTTATAGCGTGATGTCACCGGGTCAGCCATTGCCGTTGCATATTTATAAAAACAATGACGCTATTACTATTGTCAGTTTTGAGACTTAAATTGTTTTTTATAAAATATGCAACGGCAATGGCTGAACTTTTATAATTTAACCCTATGACGTCACGCTATAAGAATTTTCAATATGATATATCTACGTAAATACCGACATAAAAAAATGAAAATAGTATTTTAAAATTCCCTATTGGTTCGAAATGAAATATAGCGGGCTTTAGTTCAAAAATTTGGGTGTGGTCAATTGGCAGTTGTCCGCGTAGTGCCATGGTATTTCAATGCTTTGTGGAGCCATATATTAACATGTTATAACATGATACTAAAAGAAAAAACACATACTGAAGGGTTTACTACTGAATGGTACTAAAAGAAAAAACACATATTTCATTAATTTTTTCCACCAACGATCTGTAGTATTTAAATTGGTAGGTGATGCAAAAATCACCTGTAAAGTATAAATCAGCAGCACCGAACTTGAATGTAGCAGACTAGAAGCGACTTTGTCAACTTTATTTACTTTTTTGTTTTATCGGTATCTGTTTTTCATCCAATAATAATAATATTTGGGACATCCCAGACAGCGCCATCTAGTCCCAAAATAAGCAAGTATTATGCTTGTATTATTTGTACTAAACAACTGATATACATACTTAAATATTATTTTTTTAATAATATATACATATATAAATACTTTTACGCTCAGACACTAAACAAATAAACATGTTCATGCACACAAATATTTGTCTTGGGCGGGAATCGAACCTCCGACTCTTGGCTCCGCAGTTAGGGTCTCTAACCACTCGGCCAACCGGTCAGTCAAAATACCTAGTATGTAACTATATAGTTGTGGCGGTTAATATACAGAGACCTAGACACAACATAAACGTCTAGGTAACCAATCGCGTGGGCCATACGCGCGTTCCGCCGCTCAAATGTAATAACTTTGCTTCTCAAAATAAACGACCAGCATTACTCCTCTATTGAATTAATTCAAAGCTATTTCTTATTTATACTTGTTTGCTTTCAGGTGTATAAGAATCACGTGGAAGAACTGATGGCAGCCATTCGTTCTCGTTACGAGGGGTCACCTGAATTTTATGTGTGCGAAGCTAGCGATGGCGCGCGTATTCTGCCTTTGTGATATTTTACATAATGAAAAATTAAATTTAAATTAAATTCACCTTTATTATTGTTACGTGAGTAACGTCTCCTGGTCAATACCCGTGCACACTTAGTACAGCTTACTTTCACTCTACGATTTCACTTCTAGATCTAGGTCCACCTTATAGGTTTATATTTTGCCCGACAAGAGTAATAAGCTATCGGCTTGTATATTTTATGACATATTGATGAGTCGCTTTGGAAGAAGAGCGAATCCTGATTTTAATAAATGTATGTTCATTTCATTCCATCAGCCCTTTTAATAACCCACTGGTACTTAGGGCTTCCCTCAAGATGAGGGGTTAGGAGCTTAAGATAATGTCATAAGCCAACGAAAATTCAGAATGTCGCCGCCCACTGGCCCCAAAGGCGACATACCTTGTTATACGAGTTCGTGCTTTACACAAGCGAGACGCACAATAGCGCACCACTGGAAATTAAAGGGCGTAAGTGCAAAATTATTAAAATTTAATTTCTTTTAATTGAAACGCCTATTGAAAAATACAAAACGAGCATCGAATACAGAATTATGAAATCTATATAATATATTTTTTTCAACTATAACAAACTTCTTACTCAGCTACAATGATTGATAAATAAATTTTTAAGAGGTATTTTTACGATTTATTTTTAATCTGTAAAACTTATTAAATAATAATTTCAAAACGAACGTCGTATAAAACGATGACATGAATGAATGAACACTCATAAAAGATATTAAAAATTCGATTTGTTTCGTTTGTAAGATCATAACAAGCTGTCACCAATTTCGTAGATTCATTAATAATTTCAAAATAACTACTATTTTAGTCTAGTCAGATCTAATTAAAATAAATTAATGTTTGGTCGCTTTCAATTTGCATGAAAATGTAAATTTGTTTTGTTTACATTAAAATCACTAAGTTAAAATACAAGACAAGCCATTAACAACGTAGAAAAACACGAAGATGTTTAAATTATTTAAAGAAAAGTAAATAAATACATTTCATCGGAATCCTAGTTATTTAATTACTAATTACTACGTGTAAATTTAAATAAATCTCACTCTGAAACAATGAATTTTTTCTTGTTAAAAACAAAAGGGCCAACAACATGGCCACACTGGTTACGGCAACAAATAATAATTAAAATAAATGAATAAAATATGAGAAGTATGTTTATAAAACCGTCCAAATGCGAGTTCGATTCCCATGCGAAGGGTTCCGTGCCACTGTATAATATTAAAAAAAGTTTCTTGTCCGGGGCCTCCCTTTAATTTTTAATTTAATTTAATTTTTATCATTTTAGCGGGCATATAATACAATACACACTCTGTGAAAACTTTCAAGCATCTATTTATTACGGTTTAGACGATACGGCTCTGTGACAGACGGACGAACGGACAGCGGAGACTTAGTGATAGGGTTTTCATTAGTACCCTTTGGGTACGGAATCCTAAAAAGGACTTTTCATTATTTCCCGGTATTTATCGTTGGGTACAGCACCCGATCTTTAATGCTTACACTATTCTGTGCCTATAGGTACGATAGAAATTAAAAAAATTAATATCTTTTCCTGTTTAACTATTTAAGTATTGTTAGGTGTTGGGTTCGAATGATCTGGAGAGAAAGACCTGCTGACTCCTTTGAAAACTTTATTCACTAACACTAGGGACAACACAAAGCACTAAGTCCAAACACTAAGCGCTAACGATGTTCCTAGCTCGTAGCCAAGTCGTAGGTTTCACTGGTATCACTCTTGATCACTAGTTTTCACTTCGAAGTCGCCTCGAAAGTAGCCCAAAAACTGAACTGAGCTCGCTCGCCCTTCTGCGTCTATTTTTATGGGTCGCAACGAGCCTCGAGAGCATTCTCGAAGTCACTCCACGACCAGGTTGGACAATTCTAGAACATTCTTTCTTCTAACGCCATCTAGTATTGAGAAGGGGTTTCGTGTTGTCCTTGTTGTAAAACCCTTCTACAAAGTGGTTTTACTGGTTGACGCTAGATGGCGGTCGTTACTCTGTCTGTTCATAACAGTATACTTGGCACAGTAGACCCGATGTCTCTATAAAATTTTCCCCCATATTTAGACAGAATTTTTAATTTGTACGTATATTTAGTTTTTTAAATCGATTTTAATTTAGAGTACCTGTAAATACAATAATTTTTTTTTATTAACAACAAAAGACATAAATATTAAACTAAAAATATTTCTTTTTATGGTACCCTGGGCTTTTCACCAAACCATTATACACATTCATCATCATCATCATCATCATCAGCCCGTGTCTCTCCACTGCAGGATATAGGTCTCTCCCAAGGCTCGCCACCACACACGTTCCTCCGCCTTCCGCATCCAATTACCCCCGGTATGGTGCTTCAGGTCATCAGTCCACCTGGCCGGGGGGCGTCGAACGCTTCGCTTCCCAATACGTGGCCTCCACTCGAAAACCCGTCTACCCCATCGGTTGTCGGTTCTACGGCAAATGTGACCGGCCCATTGCCACTTCAACTTGCTAATCGCTTCGGCTATGTCGACAGCTTTAGTTCTTCGACGAATTTCAGTATTCCTGATTTTGTCCATCAAGGAAATACCGAGCATTGCCCGCTCCATAGCGCGCTGAGCGACTTTAAATTTGTGGACCAGTCCTACCGTGAGAGTCCATGTCTCGGCACCGTATGTCATTGTAGGCAGGACGCATTGGTTGAAGACCTTGGTCTTCAGACATTGTGGTAGTGGCGACGAGAACAGACGACGGACGGATTACACGCATTATTAGACATTAATTTATTACAGACAGACACCAAAGTGATCCCAAAAGCGTTCCTTTTTTCGCTTCTTAAATATAAACTAAGGTCAAAGACACGTGTATATATATATATATATATATCTAAATTTAAATTTATACTTGATAAAGTACTGGATAGTGTATTGATTTCTTATTAAAGCTTTCCACGATAATGAGTCCGTGTCTACGCATAATTAAACGTTTAAGATTTTGATGCAACTTAATTCTTACCGAAGCTATGGGTTTATGGTAGTTGTTTTCTTGCAGATTTGAACAGCTGATTTTAATATTAGGACGTACTAAAAAAAAATTAGACACGTTTTTATAAATCACAGCTCTAATCATAGTCAACTAATGTGAAAATGATTTAACTACATAGTAATTAATAATTGTTTATTCATAAAAGTACGAATTGACTAAAAGCCCTCTTCTACGTTTACCGTCTAACCACTCATACTTTAGCTAGCTTGTGCAAGATGGTGAGTTTCAGTACGCGAGGTCCCCGAGCCCCGGTCTTCAGCCCCGCGAAATTGCGTTTGACATTTTGGATACTGCAAAGTGACATTTATGACATTATTAAAACCTAGATTAAAACCAAACGCTGCTGTCAAATTTATTTACTATATGACATATAGTGACGATCATAAACACGTCGATATTTTATAAAAAGTACTGGACTGATCACGCGGCTGCACAAACATATCGACCGAATATAGAAATAACTGGAATTCCGAGACAAAATTAAATTGGAAATGAATTTCTATTTTTGAGGCGGCAAATAATTTCAAATATCTTAACATTAGGGTGACCAAGCATTTGGGTTGTCCGTTCTGCGGATTTGTTTTCTCGGTAACCGTCAGTTTGCGTCTCCTGCTTACTTGAAACTTTTGTCATTGGGAATGACTTTCATTTCATTGGAGTATAGGGGATCATTTGGGAGTTTTGTGAGACAGGCAGATTGCACGAAGAGTTTTCGAGATATCGGAATGAACGTGGTGTCAAAAAACGCAGCTCGGCGAGCTCTACAAGATGGCAAAAGACAATTTGGAAAAAGTTCAAGAACAAAAAAAATATCGGCAGAAAACGAAAAAAATCGTAATTTTTTTCCCCGATTTTCATTTTAGGAGCCAGATATTTCGAGAACTAGGTCCGAATAAGAAAAAAATAAAAAAAAGTGCTCGGGGTAATTAGACGGGGGATCGATTGAGACTAAAATTGTTAGAATCGGACAACTGGAAGTAGTGGTTAAATGTGCCCTTAGTTGGAAGTCGGATATACGTCGGTGTTACATTACGTACTAATTCGGTTTGTTCGATCGAAATGTCGTATAGAATGTCATACTTCGAAGCTTTAAGCTCATTCAGAGTTATTTTTTTAGCGAAAAAAATTTATTTCGAAAAATATCCAAAATATGTGTGTTTACTTTATTCCGTTAGGTTCATTTCCAATGTCGTAAGAAGTTCGTGCGAAAGCAGGAGAGATTGATTTTTGTTTAGTTAGATAAGTTGTAACTTTAAGTTTGGACTACGTTAATTTGAGGACAGTATATAGTATATATATTTGCGCGTGTTCCAAAAAGTATTCGCCTAAAAATTTTTCACCTGATTTTCTTTATACCCATAGTATTGATTTTGAATTATATAATTAAATTCCATTAAGACTAATTAAAAAAAAAAACATTTTCAGTATGTTTACAGGTACGTACATTTTACAAGAGTAGGTAATTTAGATGGCAAACGTCACGTCGTCGGTAAGACGAACTTGGATCCGGAGAATATATTAATAAAATTATATTGCGTCAATATGATCGAAAATTCTCATCAACAACGCTTGTAAATGCTTTATTACATTATGTCACATCTAATTTTGTATGCATCCTGTCACGTTAGAAGAACAGGACAGTAAAAGATCTCAGAGGTAGTGATATGAGATGAAAAAAAGAATGATACATTTTTCAGTCATTTACTATAGTGATTTTTACACAGATTTGCATGTTTAGCTACAATAGAATTTAAAAATTAATTACAAATCCTTTAGACGTGATTTATCTTCAACCGAGTTAATTTTCCTCTTGATTCTCAATCGATTTTTCTCATGGAAAGGACATTCATCAAGTCATTCCACAAACCAAGTTTTACTTTAGAGCTCTTCTTATATAATAACATTGAAGGTGTGCTGTGATGATTTATGGCCACTTTGTCATTGACCTGAACGGCCAGACGTATGTAGCAGCATCTTTTCGTCAAGTCATTCCGTGGATTTTCTTGGGCAGTTCAACCAACGATAGGGTGGGGGTTCAGGGTCCAGACGCTACATCACTATGGCAAACCTTCAAGTAGTATCATATTATAGTTTGCGTTACGAATTTACACCAAAATACAAAGAATATTTTGAGACTGTTTGCATGCTAAGAACAATTATTTTATATTTCAGTATTAACCACAAAATTAAATTCCGAAAATATTTCAATTTCGTTTTGCAAGAAAGAGATAAAATTCTAATAGCTTATATTTTCCATATTCTTTTACAGAATATAATATTTTTTTATAAGTCTCGTTATCGTATAAAGTCTATTTTTTATATTTTCATGATAAATATGATATATTTAATAGTAGTCAAATTTTCTTCAAAAACATATTCTGTTAAGAACTTTCACGCATTTTTGATGACTTTTAGATCTAAGATTTGTGAAATTCGAGGGCGACACATTTTAAATGTAAAATTGTATTATAAATATAATTTAATAAAATTATTGAACAAATTAAAATAATTAAAAAAAAAGAAATAGGACTCTATTTTAGTTAATCCTAATATTTACATTAGATAACAAATGGCTTATGAGAATTTACCCATTTAAATAATAATATAATGTGAATCGTTAGAGCTATAGAATACAAAATATTTTAGAACAAAAAGAAATAAATTTGTTAGGGAGGGGCGAAAATTCAACTTAGCATAATAACAAGATGGAGTTTTTGTTTTAAATAAACAGTTTGTGAAATTACACAAGAAATATAATTTTAGAATCTTTATTTTCTTTTCAATACGAATTTTACATGTGGGTCATCACAAAATTCTGTTTTACAGCGAATATTTCAAAATCTCATCATCACCATTATCAGCCCATTTTACCCCACTGCAGGGGCTTAGGCCTCCCCCAGGGTGAGGAGGGGGTTTGGAGCTTAAGCCCACCACGCTACTCCCCTGCGGGTTGGGGATTGTAACGACCGCCATCTATTGACAGCATCCGGGACCGACCGTCTGCTTAACGTGCTCTCCGAGGCACGGAGTCAGTGATAGTTAATGTACTTAAGTCCGAAAAACTCATTGGCACACGCCCGGATTCGAACCGTGGCCCTATGGCCTTATAAATTTGAGACAGGTTCGTTTGTGCTTTGTTTTATCATGCTATTTCAAAATCTCAACCAATGTATATTTATTTGTTCTCTATGAACATCCATGATATATAATGAAAAAAAAATGTAAGAAACTCAAAGAAAAGATGATATTTTGAAGCTGTCGACCAACATTTCGTACATATACACGTATCTGCCTAAAATATATTAGAACAAATTATTTTCTTGTATAGTTAAACTATTAGAATATATATAAATATCTTTTTATGATTTCGTGCCCATAGGGCGAAACGGAGTTCTATTGCTGTCGTTCGGCTCTACATCTATCCGTATTGTATGGGTATCGGAATGAGTTAAAGGCTTGCGATTTAGTAATTTTATGTAAAATGAGACCCAAAACACGTAATTGTATCAGGAATTCTATTAAATTATTTTTTAGAGTGAGTCCCGCATATGTAAACGTAACCGAAACATTTTTTTACTCTGTCATTTATAGTGTCATTCTCTAAAACTCATTGAGCAGATAGAGAACAAATACTATATTTGTAATATTTTCAATCAAATTTTATATTTTTTTTAGTGTAAAAGTGTATTAATAACTTAAGTGAAAATAAACCAACAAGTTATATTTAAAAATAAATACATATTTGCTTAATTTTAAACAAATTGTTATACAGTACTTTACATTTAATGTAATATTCCAACCCTTGTCGCCCCCAACGCAAAGGGCATGTTTCCACGTTGAATTATTAATTTAGGTGGTATGGAGCCCACTCTTTTTTTACTTTGTCTAATGCGTTAGACATGGAAATGTAAAAAATATGTAATTAAAGTTTCTTCAATAAATTACTCATTTAATAAAATAAAAAAGGTAATTAAAATATTTTTTTGAATGCCGAGTTTTGATGATTTATGCAACTATAACTGAATTAGGGTGCTATTTAACTTTACCTTTAAAGTTGTTTCGCTGAAAGCTTTCGTCGACGTGGAGAGCTTTTCGCTGCAATCATTTCAGTTAGCGTTCAGTCGTGGTTGAAGCTACGCGTGTCCTAAGCTTTCGAAATATTGTGCGAAATTTGAAGTTGAACTAGAAATAATTATATTTTGTCGTGTCGAATAAAAACAGATATAAACTTTTTCTATACATAATCAAACTCGTAATTAGAAAATATAAGTGTCGTGCCATTGTTTACATTAAATTATTAATAATAGTGTGACTTTTTAGTATTATATAAGTGGTTTTTTATAGCATATAGTAAGTATTTATAACAATTAATTAAATTGTGTTTATAGTTTAATCGACTTTAAATTGTTTAGTATAATAGAAAAATAACAAAAAAAATATCCTGCTCTGATGCAACTTCCCGGTTAATGAGTTTTAGATTTACAACTATTTCTAGTGTCTAATTTTATTAAATAATTCAAAATGAAATTATTATTATTCATAAAGATACACATACACTTTGAAAAACCGAATAATATTTATTTTTTATTTTTAATGATACCGCATTTAAATATTCAAGGCATTTTAACGCAAAATTATGTGTATTGAAATAATTTTCATGTAATATTGGTTTTTATATTGCTGACTTATTTTGCACAATTTAAATTCAAGCTTTGATGGCACCCTTTTTCCTTATTTACAGGTAAGTTGTAAATAAAAAACTGTGTATTGTGACAGATATACATAGAATTCCGAATGCTTTAAAAGTCCGTGAATTAATAATAATAATTATTAAGTCGTTTATGTAAAAGCACTCTTGGGAAGGAGTTGGTCCCTAAATTAAATTCAAGACAATCATCAATTGTATACTTTTTGTATATAGTAAAACGACGACATAGTAATTTTGCAGTAAAGGGTGTGCGTAGAACTCGTTCAGGAAGTCCATGATTGTATTAGCGTGCAAGTTAGTAGAACATACAACAACATATTTTTCGGATTGTGCCCGATGAGATGAGTATGAACCCCTCTTAAATTCTGTCTTTTCACCCAGGTGAAAGGAAGTAGCTCCAACTGAAATGACAAACGGCATTATTGTATACATTTTAGTAATTATATTTTAAATTAATTATTCAATGTTTGTGTAGGTATATTTTTTTATAAGTGACAAAAAATATTTGTTTTCTTATGACCATAGTGTCGCTTGGAGCAATAAAGAAGTACAGGTGAACTATACTTTGATGGATTGATTATTTATCGATATTAATTAAGAGAATGTCATAAGCCAACGAAAATTCAGAATGTCGCCGCCCACTGGCCCCAAAGGCGACATACCTTGTTATACGAGTTCGTGCTTTACACAAGCGAGACGCACAATAGCGCACCGCTTGAAATTAAAGGGCGTAAGTGCAAAATTATTAAAATTTAATTTCTTTTAATTGAAACGCCTATTGAAAAATACAAAACGAGCATCGAATACAGAATTATGAAATCTATATAATATATTTTTTTCAACTATAACAAACTTCTTGCTCAGCTACAATGATTGATAAAAGGATTTTTAAGAGGTATTTTTACGATTTATTTTTAATCTGTAAAACTTATTATATAATAATTTCAAAATGAACGTCGTATAAAACGATGACAGTGATTTAATATATTTTAAAAACATTAAGATACATGAAATACTTTAAGCGATATCGTTGTTTGAAAATGCCGTCCTCAGCTTCTAACATCGCCTTAATTGAAATCATTAAATTAAGAGATTGAATACGTATGCAGAAATACTTTATTCTAACACGTAAAAATACACTAAGGCGCTCATTTGATGGTTCGATAATCATTCCTCGTCACACGCCTACGTTTCATTTCTAAGTTATTTTTATTTCTGTAGTTGAAGGTACCTCGGTTTTGATTACGAGGATCTTTTCTATTTGGAGGGGCCGTGACCAAAAATCGTCACGAGTTTCCAATATCTGAATTCACGACAGGTGAAAATGCAAACTGAAAATAATGTGTACCTGTACCTACTGCAGCAATTGGTGGTCGCACAATAGGTTCTTATGTGATCATATCAATAATGTATGTGGGATGTCCCAGGCACTGAAACAATCAACTCGACACCGCAGAATTCTGAGAATACAAAATTAAGCACAAAAAGTCTTTGACTAAACAGAACGTTACGATTAAAATATAATAATAATAATAACAATAATGTATACAGGACAAAAAAGTCTAGGCTCCAAACTAAGCATTAGCTTGTGGTGTGGGTACCAAGTGAAGACACTACATACATCTAACAACCAAGACCCGACCTGGGATTCGAACCAAGGACCTCCAGCTACGTAGGCAGGGTCGCTACCCACTAGGCTAAGCGGTCGTCAATAAATATTAGCTATTTTATTTGTGTATTATCCCTTTTACGGCATAATAATAAAATGCCTTAACATAATAAATAAGTCATTACTTTTATAATAAATAACAATAATAATTTAAAACCAGTCTTAAAAAAATATTATTAATTTATTAAATATTTCTAAAATTTTGTATCACACGATTGAAAGTCTTTCATTTTTCTTTCAAAAATTTCATTTTTGTAGTCTTCAGTATAACTTAAATTATATCTCTAAATATAGATTTCTACTTCGGTTAATAAGGTACCATATCACAAATATAAAATAGGTGTTAATATTATAATAAAAAAATATTCAAATCATTAGAACGAAAACCTCTAGAATTATGAGCTTACTAGAAAAAGAGTTCATGGTAAATGTGAAAAGAAAATAAATAACTTTACACATAAAAAGTTAACATAACTCGTAACGAATACATAGAAGTCTTACAACGTATTAAAAAAAAAAAAAAAAACAGAAATCTGCAGGAAAATAATTGGATTAGCGCTTTTAGACAAACATGTACTGCGGCGTTCCCTGGTGGTCATAACTCTAAAACATGTCTAAGAACTTGTTCTAAGGTAATGTCTACGTAATGCCAGAAACTGGAACAACATCAACCGAGCCGTTTAATATAAAGAAATCAACAGTAGAGCCCTCTAGTGACCATACTTGGAAAACACACTTACAAACCTGCTCTGAAGTGATACATATTTAAAAAAACACGGCAGCTAAATTCCCCTTGAGACCTTTTTCATAAAACATGTCTAGAAACCTGCTCTGAAGTGATACCAACTTAATACAAAAACTCGAACCGTTTGTATCATAGTTTTTGAGGAAAATGGCAACAGCCACACGCACAAACACACAAAGTTAACCTCTTAGCCGAAACGCATATAATACATATAAAACATGAAAGCTTTGGATTGACATGACTCCTAAACATGGAAGTTTAGGATTAGGACTAGATGGCGCTGTGTGGCATGTCCCAGGTATTATTATTATTGTATGGCGGTTCGTCGTTGTTCTTTAAATATTTTCCTTGCGTTCTAACTTTGAATTTAATATCATTTTTAATAGTAGGTAGTAGATACATTTATTTAAGAGTATTGTTGAAAATAATGGTGGCGAATTGAACAACTTTATTGTAAATGAAGGTTATAGGACGATTCAAGGCGTCGTTCATTGGTACCCATAATAATAATACCTGGAACATCCCACACAGCGCCATCTAGTCCCAAAGTAATCAAGTATTATGCTTGTATTATGGGGTACTAGACAACTGATATTCATACTTAAAAAATATTTATTATGTATCTAGGTGCAAATTATTTATATGCACCCAGACACGGAACAAATAGACATGTTCACACACACAAATTTTTGTCCAGGGCAGAAATCGAACCCGCGACCCTTGGCTCCACAGTTAGGTTCAGTTAGGGTCTGTAAGCACTCGGCCAATCGCTTCTCGTGATTGATTTTTATTTTGCATGTTTATATTATTATATTTTTTATTCATCAAATTTGTATATATTTAATTATTAAGTCAGCTTTGAAAAATAATCTTTGGTTCCAATTTATTTTAATTTTAACGTTAGAGCTGTACATTTTGCGTTACACAAATATAAAAAAGGCCTTCTGAATATGATTCGAAATTAACTTATTTAATTTCACCGTCGACTGTATCAAAGAAAATATTTTGTTTACTCAAATTCTCTGAACAAAGGCACAAAAAGAGGAATGTCAGTTATCAAAATTCCAACGACTTATCTGACACCCTTTAGCCAGCTTGTCGTTCGTTTTTCTAAATTAAATTTAATTGCTCTTGTCTTCTGCCAACTCAGATAAACATGCAATGCTGAAAGAAATAAATGACATTCAATTAAGTTGCAGGCGTATATTTATTTAGAAATGTGTTTTAGAAATCTATATTACTGCGGCACGGAATTAAACTTTGAGTCTGACGTCATGGAAGAAATTAAACTGTAGCATTACATCATACACTAGAAACGTAACTATACTATACACACAGGATATTAACTTGTAACCGTGGAGTTATTAAATGTTTTCACACCGCGCTCTACTGGAGCTAGCATACCATATGTTCAGGGTGGTCAAACGAAGCTCTTTGACTCTCAAACTTACCATGTCGGTGCTCAAACATGACGTTTTATAATAGCAGTTTTAGTTTGTCGCACGACATGATAACTCATTTCATCGCATCCTAATGCATACTTTATAGTCCCTCTTCCTCTCGGAGACTGGTAAGCGTATTTTGATAGAAAATTTATTTCATGGGCGTCGCGAAAACTCTCACAGCTCCATGTTTGCATTGTTTTTATGTTGGATAGATATATAATGGTGCCTTCCGAGAGCCTGTAACGAAAAATTGTCAACATATAACTTACAGTGCTCATTCAAAATCATAAAATCATCATCATCATCATCATCATCATCAGGCCGTGTCTCTCCACTGCAGGATATAGGCCTCTCCCAAGGCTCGCCACCACACACGGTCCTCCGCCTTTCGCATCATTAAAAAATTAAAAAACAATATTTGGCCAATGGGGTCAGAATCGTTCAAGAGCCCGTCACTAAGTGTGGTCTGACTTGGATCCCAAACCTATTGATAACTGTATCAGTACTATAATTTATCAAAAAAAATTGATTTTACAAAGTAATGACCATTCTTGGTCATTGGATCTCAGGCTCAGTCGTTTTACTATTATCCGGAAAAGTCCCATGAAATAACAAATGATTAATTTTTCATGGAATTACTACTACTATTATTACTACTTCACTTCATCAGCCCATTTTTACCCCACTGCAGGGGCTTAGGCCTCCTCCACGAGGGGCGTAAATCCACCACGCTGGTCCACTGCGGGTTGGGGATCGTAACGACCGCCGTCTATTAACAGCGTCCGAAACCGACTGCTTAACGTGCTCTCCGAGGCACGGAGTCAGTGATAGTTATGTACTTAAGTCAGAAAAACTCATTGGTACACGTCCGGATTCGAACCATGGCCCTATGGGGCCTTATAAATTTGAGACAGGATCGTTGCGCTTTAGTCTATCACGACACGACATTACTACTACTACTACGGAAATTAAATTATATCTACATTTAAGGACATCGTTTCCTTTGGTTACGTACAGACATTACACGTGGCGGAGATAAAGCAAATGTGGATTAAAATAAGGATTATGACCTCAGGAATATAGGTATATATATACTAAGAGATTAATTCTACTGTCTTTATGAAGTGAATAATGGTTGTTACAGCAAGATGGATGAATGGATAAAGGTGTACGCCGTTATATGTTGCGTAGTTAAGGAAAGTATCTAATAAAAACAAGTTGCAGTGCTGGTCATGCGATCCTAATGGGAAAAACAAGTCAAAATACTGGTTGGTTTGTCGCTCTAAGGATTCCATAAAATAATATTAAGTAAATTTGTCCGTTTTTACCTTTTGAGGTGGATACGGGACCGTGAAAATCTACTCCCAATTAGAAATTGCTAAATTTCATTTTTTTTTTTCAGATTTTGGTTATAAGATTTATCATTAAGCTTTACAAGAATCTAAGTCAACTGGAAGAACTATAAAGTTTTGATAAAGCTCAATTTATTATAAAAATATGTGTTTGAAAGGCCGTACAATACCTAGTCCTAAAAAATTACTGCCATCGACTAGCATCGTTAAACATCGACTATGTTTGTTTTCATCACATATTAAAAAAACGTAAGAACCAAATGTCATTTATAGTGTTACCAATATAAAAAAAAACACTGGAAACAGATTTATTCCCTACCTACCTTAGACGTAGAGGCGAAGCCATTTATTTAAAAGTTTTTATTCGTCATACTTTCGTACAACTGCTTACGTTTTTTGTTATCTAGATAACTAATTTTAAGTAGTTTAAACTTGATTTTAAATAAAAATAAAAATTTTGTTTCATATCAATAAATTTTATTATTCAAACATTTTCCATTCCATCAGCCCATTATGTCCCACTGCAGGGGCTTAGACCTCCCCTATGAGGGGGCTTGGAGCTTAAATCCACCACGCTGCTCCAGTGTGGGTTCGAACGATCGCCATCTATTGATAGCAACCGGCACCATGCGTAACGTGCTCTCCGAGGCACGGAGTCAGTGATAGTTATGTACTTAAGTCAGAAAAACTCATCGGTACACGCTATCACGATTACTTTTACATTTACATTTAAATATTATGGTACTGAATTGTTTTGTATTGTAAGTACGTATAAAAATGTATATTCTCGGACATACAATAAACGAATGCAGAAGAGTAGAAAACATAGAAATTCATATTATTATGTACAATAATGAGCATGGTAGAATTTCGTTCGACCACTGGATGAACACAAGTAAAAATAAATTTAGCTCTCTAATGTCTTTGCTTGGATTCGTGTTATTCTATCATTCTACTGTCAGAATAATCCTTACGACTCCCACGCACGAAAAAAAGAACCATTCATACAATCAATACATCGTTTTGTGAATATTTTTATTTGACGCTAACACAACGGTCCTGAAACCATTTTATGATTGCCAATCAATATGCAAAAAAGCGAAACGTTTATCGATATGTCGGTAAAACAGTCCACACTGTTCGTAAAACAGTTTTTTTGTACAATATTTATAAATATTGTCAGACAGGCGCTTTAAACATTAGCTTAGACCATATTTATTTTTTATTTTACTAAACATTTCTGTTTATTAGCGTTCATTTGTTCTTTTCATTCTTGTTCATTCGTTCATGTAAGTATAAAAAAAGTCTCGAATGTCGAGCAGTTGCAGTAACCTTTGGACTAGTGGTTTAGAAAATGTGTGAGTGATTCAAATTGCATGACCTCAGATCCTGACGCAAATGACATCAGACCCTTAACTCAAATAACTTCAGATCCGTAACGAAATTGATTTTCCTAACTTGCCAAAGAAGTGTCCCTCAAAAAAAATATTGACTTTATATGAAACTCGATTTTCAGCTCACTGTGCTGCGGCTCGTGTTTGTCAAGCCGTTTGTACCTGTTTGGGGGACGGTATGTTCATCACACAAGAACCTTTCATTCAAAGCGGAGTTCTGCGAGCTTTCTGGCGATTTATCTTTAATCCTGTATATTATTTAATATATGTTCGTAACGAAGTTTCAACACAATGTAAAAGTGGTAAACGACTAAAAATTCGATATAAAAAAAATTGGGTTTTTATAGTGTTAGGTTTGAGTCTAATTATTTTCGAGAAAAACAACCCATTCCCTTTTATTTCTATACACCCCTAATTGCGCATGTAGGACGAGGATAAACTAAAAAGGTGGAGATATATTGGGAACCCGGTCTTGATGAGAATTTGAGCGAGATCTGTATTAGTTTAGGCGCTGCTGAGGCAAATGGCGGTCATTCGCAAACACGCACACTTCGTTATAAACGTATTTTTAGTTATTGAAGAAAGACGAAGCATTGACCTCGTCGAAGTATTGAAATCTAATTTTCTTATTATTTTCTTCAACCATAGATTAGTGAAAAAATAAACCAATCATCTTCATCATTGAGTTAAAGAGTTTTAACTATAAGAGTGCTACAACTAACTAACTAACTAACTATAAGCTCAACATGTTTAACTACAAAACGTTACGTAAGTGACGATGTTGATAGAGTTTGCGATATTTATTTGTCTTAAGTTTTTTTTAGGATGAGAAACTATTTTAATATTTTCGTAGTCCGACAAGGAACTTATAGCTTTTCTATGACCGTGCGTCTGTATGTATGTTCGTTGTTCGTCTGTTTGTCAAGACATTTTTTCACAAAATCCGTAAAAGTATCATGTTGGAATTAATATAAACTACACAGGTTTACAGCTCCTTGGAGCTATATCAAAATCGAGCTTCTAAGTTGCCATGGCATGCCATCAGATCATTATACCCCACTGCAGGGCTTAGGCCTTCCCCCAGGGTAAGAGGGTTTGGAGCTTAAATCCACCACGCTGCTTCAATGCAGGTTGGCGGACCGTCATCTATTGAGAGCAACCGGGACCGGCTGCTTAACGTGCTCTCCGAGGCAAGGAGTCAGTGGCAGTTATGTACTTAAGTCATAAAAACTCATTGGTACACGCCCGGATTCGAAACAAGGCCACACGGCCCTGTAAATTTGACAGCTTGACAGCAACAAGGTCACGAAGCTTCAAGTCAAAACTATCAAAAAATACAGCCATTTATGTCACATATTTTGACACTGACAAATAAATCAAGACCTATATGGTATTTACTTACTTCCAATTGACCTAGAATCATAAAATTTGTCAAGGAGCATGATGTAATAACACAAGTAAGGAAAAAAAATCCCAAAAACTTTAATTTGTATCAAATAAAATATTTTTTATAAATATTTTTAAATGGACCGGAGAATTTCCGTGCCATTTGGTAGAGAGTAGCGATAAATACGTTAAAATCAGTTTCTTAAAATTTAAAATTCTTTAAAACACGCAACTCGCGAGTCCGACTCATATTTGGCTAGTAATTTTTAAATAATAAAGCATAAAAAAATAATTATAGTTTCCTGAGCTAATGAAATTAGTAATGTAAAACCATAGTATACTATATTCAAAGTACGATACTTCACTGAATGAGCAAAATTAATTTTTCTCAACGCTTTTAAAGACCAAATAAATTTGGGTTCAGGGATGTCCAAGAATCGATCCATCGTTTTTATTTTTTTCTAAAATATCATCCACAAGCAGACATCCCTTAACACCTTTACTGACACAAAGATGATCTTAGGTTTCAGGATTTGACATATAAATTTTCAATACAAACTCACACGCCGCCTGTGGGCGGACTTTTATATCCTACGACACAAATAAAATGTGAGCGAGTGCAGTACCACACAAGATCACGTGATTCCATAGTGATCTACGCAGAGTCGCCCGCCTTCGGCCAGTACGACAGTTTTAACTTGGTAAGTTCACCGCCCATTGACGCAGCGCCGTACATCACTCGTATCGTGAGGAAAAAAAAAAGTGCCCGTAGGCGTGTTAATTACAGTTTTATAGAGGGTTAAGGCCAAAAATTTTAACATATCATTTATTTATATTTTTTTTTAATCTAAAACCCATCTATTTATCACTTTATTCTGGAAATAAAAAAAATATTTTAAGAAAGCTTTCGTTTCATTGTAGTTTTAAACTTGTTATGGGGTAGATCTTGAATGAACATATCGCTGGCGCTGCACTAATGCGGCGATCCAAAGGTTTATTATTATTATATTATTAAATTATTTAATTGACACTATTTTACTTTTCCTTATAAAAATCAAATTGCGAGTTAAGTATAGAGTACAATTACAAAACAAACGCATAAGTGACGTATTCCACAACTAATTGGAATCCGGTAACACAATTAACGAATAGAGTGTTTGTTCTTTCAAGTGTATAAACATTCTTAGTATTTCCTCTTAAACACGAACGTTAAAGGAATCGGGTAGAATTCACGTTCAATGAAGAAATATTACGTGGGCGCAATCAACGAAATACGTCAAATATCGAAGGTACAGATGAGAAAATAGATTTAATTGTAACAAAACAGTCCTGAATAATTAAAAAAAATTAAAAGTGTAAGAGGGCATCTGTTAATTACATAACATCGAAAGGTACACTAATACAGAGCGTAAAGTCTAAAAGAAAGGTCTAAAGGGGTCCAAAATATTTTAAAAATATATTTATCAAGAAAATATAAAAATAGACTTTATACGATAAATAAACAAAATTATAATCGGCTGATGAATATGTGTTAATTGACTTTATAAGAAAACTAATTCCAAGACAAGTAATTATAATGTTAAAGAAAACCATTTTACAGTATGAAGTTTTTGACTTGCTTGACAAAAATTAAAAAAACAAAGAAAGAGTCTTTGACATAGAACATTTAAAATCATTTTTAAACAGAATAGTCGCGTTCCGTTTTAGAGTTTGAACAATATGGAAATTATAGCCTATTAAAATTTTATTTCTGTCTCTTTTTTAAAATACGATATTTAACATTATTTTAAATGATCTGACGTCATACCTCTAGGTACGCCGCACCGTGGGGTATTGCCCTCATTTTAAATATTCATAACTTTGTTATTTATGATCTTTTGTTTTTAAATTCTTTTACTGTTATGATATAATTAGAAAACTCTTTTATATAAGGAATAAATAATAAGGAAAAAATAGTAAACTAGTCTATTGTAATAAGAACTGACTGGTAGAAGCATAAAGATTATTAAAATTTCCCAAAATTATTTATAACATAAAAAGTATTTTTATAATATAAAAACGAGTATATTACATTTTAAGTGAAGAATTGGGTATGCAAAATTAACTGCGAGATGAGCGTCGCGTTTGCTTGCTATCGACCAGAAACGTTTATGAATGCAAATGTCGCAAGATAATTTGGATCGTTTTATGTAAAACAGAAGTGATTTTATGCAAAGATTTGTGACTAAAGATGAGACATGTGTCCACTACCATACACCGGAATAAAAAACATAATCAAAGCGGTGAACAGAACCTGAAACTTTAGCCCCAAAAAAGCGAAAGTGGAGAAATCTACGGGCAAAGTCATGGCATCAGTGTTTTGGGATGCGAAAGGAATTTTATTGATAGATTATCTATACAAAAGGCCAAACCATAAACAATACATATTACGCTACCCTACTCGATAAATTACAAGACTGCATTCGTCTGAAAAGACCAGGATTGAATAAAAAAATTTTTTTTTCGTGAAGACAATGCACGCGTACACACAGGTGCTGTCGCAATGGCGAAAATCAACTACTTAACTGCGCTATGATTTGCTTTCTCACCCACCTTTGACATCCTAATTTGACACCGTCCCACTTTAATTTGTTTCCGTACCTAAAAAAGGGTGGGCGGAGTTTAGGGACGGAGATGAAGTCAAAGCAGCTGTAGACGACTATTTTTCGGGACTCGATAAAAGTTACTTTAGGAGTTACATATTGAAACTTTAAAAGATCGTTGGACTAAGTGCATACAGCTCTACGGGGACTACGTCGAAAAATAAAGGTAGTTTTAAAACGATAACATAGGTATTTCATTGTTAGGCTAAGTAGTTATGGACCCACACTAATCGCTACAAAAAACCTTTTTCCCAGTCATTTATCACAGGTATATGTCAAAGTATTTTTAAAACATGAAATATATATTTTAAAAGTTAGAGGTTAGAGGTTTTCCAAAAATAAAAAGCTATCTAAAGAGTTTAATTGTAAACGACCTTCCTAATGATACCCCACATTCAGGGATTAACAGGAAAAATAACTTAAGCGCACTTCGTCAAAAGGGTGGTACATTTAAAATACACATAAAATTACAAAAAAGTTTCAATTTGTAACGACTAGTAAAACGTCAACTCTTCCTGTTAATTATTATAACGCAAAATTTCATTTACCTATATTTATAAAGGTGGAAATTACAAGGATGTGACCACTGAATTCGGTGTGACAGATAGGATAGATGGTCAGACATACAAACGACCAGACAGACAGATGGACGTAACAAAACCATAAGGGTTCCGCTGGCTCCGGACTTCAGAAAGCGACAGAAATTTATGAAGATTTTTCTAATAAAATTTATTACCTGGTGTTTAGCTAAACGTAGTCCGAACTTAAAGATCGTGTAGGGCTTACCGAACAAAACAAAAGATTAAAAACAATGAAATTTAAAAAATGTTTTTCTTGGTAACCGTTGGCTTGCGCCATCTACTCACTTAAAGCTTTTTGTTTTGTTTGGTAAGCTTTACATGCTCTATAACTTTGGACTATGTTCAATCTAACAGGCGTTACATTATATTATAGCTCAATTATTATATATAGCTGAACGCGATTCATTTTCAAACATGTTTTTTTGGTAACCGTTGGTTTGTGCCATCTGCTCATTAGAAATCTTTTGTTTAATTCGGTGAGCTGTACATGCTCTGTAAGTTTGGACTACGCTCAGTAGAGCACCCGGTGTAATACATCGTTTAGTTTGAATAATTGATTTGACGACTTTGACTGTTGCTAATAATTTTTTTAAGAGCTTTCATACATCATTTTTTTTTACAAAACACCGTAAAATCAAATAATTCTACAGCTTATCAAATCGCATCAAATTTAATTGCTCATCACCTTTTACTAACAGCACTTTCTGGAACAAAACTATTGATAGGGATAATTAGTGTTGGTAATCGATATTGAGCATATCTTTCATGACAATGTTACTGTTATATTACTATTGTTGTTGTACAGAGTTCAACCGCAGGGTTCATTTAAACAGGTAAACTATAGTAAAGTCAGTAATGAAAATCGAAGCGCATTACTCACTTCTCGATAGTTTGTAAGTAGTTAACGAAAACGGTTTCATCGAGCCCTTAATTAATCTACGTCAAATAGTTCTGAAGTCATTATTCGCTAGACAATCCAAACGCCCAAAGACAGCGATCACTTATCTATAGATAGGTAATATTCATGGATGGTCATAGAAATACAGCGTTCTTATAATAAAAATACGACAACCGCTTAGCCTAGTGGGTAGCGACTCTGCCTACGAAGCTGGAGGTACCGGGTTCGAATCCCAGGTCGGGTAAGTATTTATATGATGAATATTGATACTGGTACCGGGTCTTGGTTATTATATGTATGTGGTGTCTTCGCTTGGTACCCAAAACACAAGCTTATGCTTAGTTTGAGGCCTAGGCGTTGTTGTAATGGAAGTATATGTAAAAAAATGTGAGTATAAAAATATACGCCATAGACCAAATATACACCGGTTGATGTTTAGAAATATTCGCTATGTAGTAAATTTTGTGTGACTTACATGTAAAAGAAAATAATAATAATAATAATAATACATGGGACTTCCCACACAGCGTCATCTAGTCCCAAAGTAAGCAAGTATTATGCTTGTGTTATGAGTTACTAGACAACTGATATACATACTTAAATATTCTTTATAATATATACATATATAAATATTTTTGCGAAGACACCACACACATATAACAACCAAGAGCCGGTACCAGTATCAATATTCACCATATTAATACTGACCCGACCTGGGAATCGAACCCGGGACCTCCAGCTTCATAGGCAGGGTCGCTACCCACTAGGCTAAGCGGTCGCCAAATAACGGAAATAACGATTCTGAAATTACCTTTCATTCGTAAATTAAAAAGATGCTTGTTTAACCCTAGAACCGTACCCATATAATAGTTTCATTAATGGTACCCTGGGGTACAGTCGCACCCCAAACAAAAAAAAAACATTTTACAAGAAAATAATAAACTTTTAATAAAAATCAACTTACATATACTTGTTTACATTCGTTTTGATCTAATTAATATAATTAAGGCATATTAAATCAAGAATTTAAACAGTTTTGGCATATTTTGTTTTGGTGCTCATTACAAATAAAAGTTTTGCACGTGGCACATTGTGTGCGTGATTTACGGTCCTTGGACCTTGGACAGAAAGAACACCTTCCAGGTTTTGAATTTGTATTAGGTGCCGAAGCTAATGTTCGCTTTTTTCCTATTATATCCCCAATACTTATTTGTAGGGACGTTGGTAAAGTACGGTATTGAAACCTATCTTCCAGGTGAGGTTTAATGAGTTCAAATGCGAGAGTTTTTAAGTAAGTGCGTCTATTTTTGAAATTTTGCTTATTAGTGGCACTTGATGAATTCAGCAATATCATGGAATTGATCCCCACAATATTTAGTATTCCATAGAATACACAAAGGCTCCAGCGACGAGTTTTGCGCGACACACTGTAGGTATGACAAAGTTGGTCAAACATATCAACTCCACCCTTCGTTCCATTGTAAAATTTTATTATTTCTGGCAAATTAACAGCTTTGTTTTTGTCCGCTTCGTAGTGTATGGTGGAAAGCATGAAGACGTTTTTCTTTTTTCCTTTGCTGAGCTTTGGAGGCACATAAGAAAGCAGAGTGAGTTCATTATGAAAAGCAAACATTGATGTATTCAGGTCACGGTTTTTGGTATCAGTAAAATGTTTTGGTATTTCTGTTTTATTTTTCTTCAGTGTTCCAACGGTAGTTAATTTTTTTGACAGCAGTTTTTGAGCGGTAGGTATAGAGGTAAACCAATTATCGTATGTTATATTTCTATTGGTATTATGAATAGGAGTTGACAACTCAAGCGCGTAATACTCAGCAACTGGTATTCCTTTGGGAGTAGAATCTTTTCCTGTGTAAATTAGACTATTTATCATGTAGTATGTTTTAGCATCACATAACATCAGTAGCTTGATTCCGTATTTATCCGGCTTTGAAGGGATGTACATGCGAAATGGACACCTTCCCCTAAAACCAAGCAACTGTTCATCTATTGTAGTGCAGTCACAAGGAGAATACAGGTTCTTCGAGGTCTCAACTACATGATCAAATAGTTCTTTTATAGGTGCCAATTTATTTAACTGTCTCCTCTCGCCTCTTGTCGAACGATCGTCGAAACGGAGACAATTTGTCAAAAATTCAAATCTTTTCTCACTCATAGTTGACCGGAAATAACTTATACCTGTATTTTTATCGAAGATTTCTTTCACAGTCAGATGATTTATTTTCAGTACACCAGCCAAGTAGTATAGTCCAAAAAGGGCTTTCAACTCTGTTATTGTTGTATCCCGAACAAACGAAGGTCGTATGCTCGATGGCACAAAATCGTCATCTTCAGAGAGAGTTGGCCTGTCCGACATATTTTTTGCGTTGCTCAGAAATCTCTTGGTTTGTGTTAGACACTATATTTACCATTACTTCATCCGTAAAGAACAATTGCCAACTATGTAATGCAGTACTAATAAATTTAGCAGGGCCTTTGCTACCTGGAGGATGAAATATAATGTTCCTTTGTGGTGTGCGTGATGAACGAGGATGAGATCCACGCCACACAAACTTATCGCAATTTTTTTGCTTTTTTGTACCTCTACCACGTAAAACATCTGGAACACTGAGGACAGTAACTAGTGCGTCATTAGATTCTAACTGCAATGATTCTAGTTCTTCATCCGAATCTTGAGGTGACTCTGCATCAGGACTACCAGATGCTCTTGATTCCTCCTCCAAGCAAAAATCTGGAATGATTTCATCTGTTTCTTCTTCTGACTCCTCGCCTAGAAAAAGATCTTCTCCATCATCTGCTTCCAACAGTATAAAAAAAGTAGAATAAAGCTAGAAGCGCCAAAACACAAACACTAAGAAGCACATATATAACTATATAAATAAAATTGATAACAAAAAATTCTAAACTACATAAAAAAGAAGAAACGTTTATAGCAACTTTTTTTAGCAGGTTTATGCATATAAAGACACCCCCAACAACCAAACACCAAATTGATGTCAATAAACAATACAAATAGAATTAAAAAAAATACAAAAAATCAAAAAAAATTATAATCATAATACTCACATTGCAAGTACCCTGGGGTGCTGGTGTACCCCACAAGCAGCGTGTCACGTTCACTCGCTAGTAAGATCGCCATCCGAATAAGGTACCTGCGCGTCCCCCCGCCCCGTGTAAATACACAGGTGCGCAAAACAAAACGTCAAAGAGCAAAAATGTTACAGACTATTTTAGTTTTTTTTTTTTCATTTGTACCCCAGGGTACGGTTCTAGGGTTAAAAAAATGATGTCTGAGTATAAAACATCTATATATAATATATAGGCATACGTGTATAGTAGAAAAATATTTCAGTATACAGGTGAATTTTTAACAACCATTCAAAAATATAATGATCTTTGGAAAAAAACCGATAGCTGTCTTGTTTCCTTTTAGAATAGGAAAATATTGAGATATGACTACACAAACCTTAAATTAGCAATAAACTCTAGTAATCATTCCCGGCCACTGCACGCTCTGCCCCGTTTCTGTCTCAAGGTCTCGGGCGTGTCGTGAAAAAGAAGGCAACCAAACGTTATAAAATAACCCTAGTTAAAATATTTTATTATGAAAATGTAACCTATATTTATTTATTACTTACATAATGAGATCTATTGGTGATACCTGTCACCTAGAAAAAAATTTGATGTTCGTTAAAATTTCATCCTGTCTAGTCTATATCAGTTGTCTAGTACCCGTAATACAAGCTTTGCTTAGATGGCACTAGATGACGTTTTGCTGGATGTCCCAGGTATTATTATTGTTATTGTAATGACGTATATTTATCTTAAGTGACATTATAAAATTTTGACAAAATAATGTATGTGCGTGGAATATTTTGTTGGGAGATGGAAAGTACTTTTTTTTGTCGGTTCGTATGTTTGAATGCTTGTTCAGTTGTCTAGTACCCCATAATACAAGCATAATGCTTGCTTAATTTATGACTAGATAGTGCTGTATGGGATGTCTCAGGTAATCAACTTAGATAGAAGTTATATATTTAGTTAGTTAACATCGTAATTCAACATAATATGGTATCTAATATTATATACTCGTGCCTACACAGCTCCATTTCAAGTAATTTTTGGAATCCGGAATACACTATTCTGAATGGTTTCAATTAGGATAAGTGGTTTAATGATTCGCTATTGATATATTTGTATAGCAAAATAAATCAGCTATTGAATGGTTTGGGGGACATACTATGATTTTATCAACAGTAAAAAAGAATACTTCTCAATCATCATCATCATCATCATCAGCCCATTTTTACCCCACTGCAGGGGCTTAGGCCTCCCCCAGGGTGAGGAGGGGGGCTTGGAGCTTAAGTCCACCACGCTGCTCCACTGCGGGTTGGGAACTGTAACGACCGCCATCTATTGACAGCGTCCGGGACCGACTGCTTAACGTGCCCTCCGAAGCACGGTGTCAGTGATATTGTGTACTTAAGTCAGAAAAACTCATTGGTACACGCCCGGATTCGAACCATGGCCCTATGCGGCCTTATAAATTTGAGACAGATTCGTTGCGCTCTGGGCTATCACAACACTACTTCTCAATACTTAGTTAATAATATCTAAAAAACCTCAGCCGTCGAAGTCAATGGTTAGTCATAAAGTAAATAAACTTGACAGCAGCTTTCGGTATTAATAGAGTCGGAAATGTCACTTCACAGTATCGAAAATGTAAAACGCAATTTGGCGAGGGTGAAGACGGGCGCGCGGGGACCTAGCGAACTAAACTCCGACTGAAATTCGCCATCTCGCTACGGGTACACACTAGCTAGCTAGAGTATGAACGGTTCTGATCCTTTTCTGCGTTTACCGTCTAACCACTTACACTCTAGTTAGCTGGAGCAAGATGACGAGTTTTAGTTCGAGTTTCAGTGCGCAAGGTCCCGCCGGTGTTTGATCCCACATAATCGATTGAAATTAATTCTCCTTTCACCAGGGAAAAGCGTTTAGTAAATAAATAAATACATACCACGTACATAGCTATTAAAAAGTTAGCAAACAACTCGGTAACTTTTCGCGAGGTAGCCGTGACCTACCTAATTAAAGGTCCATTTGCCTGCCTACAGTTATACTAAAACTTAACTTAGGAAAGATAATCCGGGACGTTTTTAATACGCTTTTATAAAGTTCCACTTTGTATATTTATAAGTTTTAATGGAATATAGTTTAAAAAACATTAAAGACTAAAAATTAAATAAAAAATATTATAGCTTAAAAAAAAACTAGAAAAAAATATGCTTTAATAGCAAATCGAACTAAAAAGAAGAAAACAACTTGTAGTATAAGAATAAAATGATTAACCAAGCGTTAACAAAATTAATTAAATAAGCGTGAAGTGCAATAAAATATTTAATAACAACTGATATCGAATACCACACGCTTTTTTAAGTGTATACTTATTACAGTTCATATGATACAGCCCTGTGACATACGGACGGACGGACAAACGGACAGCGGAGCCTTAGTAATAGGGTCCCCGTTTTTTACCTTTTTGGTACTGAACCCTAAAAAGCAGATTTTGTAATCTATAAGGTAATACAATGCGTCTTCAAAAAATCCATAGATCTTGCAGTCCCCGCAACCATCGGTTTCATTGAAAATGAACCTACCCAAATCCGATTTTCACAGATTATTTTATTTTATTGCCACGAAATCGTGGCACTATTCTTTTCAACTCTAAACTCAGAAATAAATCCATAAAAAAAAAATATTTTCGTTTGTTCAACATATTTGAAACATTTAGGTTTTAAACTGCAGCCTCTGATATTCTTAAACGTTTTGAACTAGATAATGAAGCATTCGAACGAATACAGGCCGAAAGGCGATGACCGTAATGTTAACAAGTTCCCAATCGTCCATAAAATCTAACATGTGATGTCAAATTTCTTGTTCGATTTCCAAACGATTTCCAAAAATTTGGTCTCAAATCGTAGCTACGTTAATGGTTGAGATATTATTTTTTTTATTTTCCATGTCGGTCTCCGTTCTCGAAATATTATAGATTTAGTAAAAAAAAATCCGAAAAAATCCCGATTTTTTTACATTTTCCTATTTTTTTCGAAAACTACTGAATTGATTTCCAAAATTTTGGTGTCATACGATGCGCAACTAAATTCTTAATCTTTTAAAACCTTAAAGTTTTCGCTAGATCCTATACCATCGGAGTTATGGCCAAAAATGCGTCTCCCGTGAAATGGATTTGATAGTCATTTTCAATGACAAAACTCGGTAGTGTGAGAATGCTGAATGAACCGGCTGTATCTTCTCTTTTTGGGTAATATAAAACGCTATTATAACTTCAGCGACGGATAATTAAGTACTGGGAACGCAGTTATGACGCTAACACTGTAAAATTATTTCATACACGTGCGTATAAGGGTGGAATTACTAAATTATTTTCAAGTCTTCCACGACAATAATAATATGAATCTAAGTCATCTACGAGTATAGCTTTTGATTAATTAATATACGTAACGCTTAACCCCAGCATCTCTTCTGTAAGTGTTGAATTTCAAATTAAGTTTCTAGACCCAACAGTGGTTTGGACTTGCGTTGTTGTACAAACTTTACTCACGGATATAATCAGTGACGGATATATAACAGATCCGTTTGAGATAGATTGTGTAAGGTTTCGAATTGACACACGCTTTATTCACATAATGACTTTAGAAAGTGTTTTTCTTTGTTTAAGCGCAAATGGAAAATTAATATTTTTCGGTAAATAATAATGCAACAGGTAAACAACCAGCTAATTAAACAAATTAATAGCTAAAAAGAAATTTATAATAAATCTATCCTTATACAGAGTGTTCGGCTGAATGTAGTTCAAACTTTATAAAGCTTTTAGAACTTACTGAACTAATCAAAAAAATTCTAAAAAATATAATAAGTGATTAAAAAAAGAAGTTTCAAATATAAGACTAATATATTTATGGTCAAAGTCTGTCAAGGTATGCAGAGATAAGTTAATTAATAAATATGACTTAATTTCAATTTGCTTTAACTAACTTAAAACCCTTTGCATGTGAGGCTGAATAAAATCGGAGTGTGTTATTATACTGTGGGTGATAATGATATTAGTGCAAACGGCTAAGCGATACTTAGATTTAATACAATGGAATGCTTATCTAAAGCTTCTTCAACTTAATCCTGGCCACTTTAGTAGTAGACTGTATAATAAGCACTAAGTTTAATTTATTCTAATCAAACGGATTTCTGCTTAATGATGAATCGTTGATGAATGGGAAGAAACGAGTAATTAACGAAAAAATTACACCAAATTAAGATGATTGTGTACTGGCAAATTTCCATACGAACGCAATATGTTCAACATAAAACTTATTGCGTTTTCTCTACATGCTGTAAAAAATTTAAAAAAATCGAATGTGTATTCAAGTTTTTGTTTTTTACGATATATGTAAATGTATCTCAAGGTGTAGTTCTTGCTGATCTGTGTACCATATATTTTTTGCGCCCATCGGTTAAGGTTTAATGGGGTACAACCGTTAACGACTTTTGTATGGAAATTTACCAGTACGCATCCTCTTAATAAAATCTTAAAAAAATATTGTAGGAAAAAGCCACCTTTATTTCAGTTACTACAAACCGTTTAGAAACAATAAAAATGACTTGTTCAGGAGCTACCGTTTTTGCAGAATTAAAAATAAAATACATTTATTTACTTCTTTTTAATATGTATTTACTTATTTAAAGGTTTTTTTTGTCGTGGGTTTGTTCAAATTATTATATTAATTAATTTATTTATTTTAATTAAACCAGAAGGCGACGTTAATGAAAAATTAATTTTGAACAAGCATAGCTCTCCTCTAGAATTCGAGTAAATAAATCATGAATGATAAAAGTATAAAATTTTACAATAAACTCCCAAGCAATCTATTAATAAATTTAAGAAATAAGTGAAATGACTTATATTTAAAGCAATTTAATAGAATATTTTAATGATAAAATATTTAGGAATTAATCGCTTTGAATTACTTTTTAAAGGATATCTTTATTACAAATCTTTTATTCATTACGGCTTTTTCATCTGACTAAATATCATGACTAGGCATTCATACAAATTACAAAGATTTAGATTATGATTAATAAATCTTAAGAATAATATATTGATTAGGTATATTTTATGTATATTTATTTATTCAATTCTGTGACTCAATTTTACGCTACAGCTAAGGAAATGTTTACAGTTTGCAAGTTTCATAAAAATTACCATCAAGAAAATGTGTTCAAACTGAAAGAATGTACCCCTTACCATAAAAATAGAATTCAAATTACGAAATAACGAATGGCGGTATTTTATGACCCAATCACAATAGTGTATTATGTAATGTACATTTTACGATGCTGTGCGGTTTATGTGAATTATTAAAATATCGTAACTAAAAGCAGCAATGTATGCAGTAGACAAACCATAATGTTGTTTCCCTTAATTAGCTTAATAATAGGTATTTAACATCTGCCGTATTTTTAAATTTTTTTGATTGATTGTTTCTTTATTTATTAACCTCACATGTGTCATTGCATTTTGCAAGTTGATTTAGAGCCACTTCCTCTTCACCTACGAATTTGAGTACTTGTATGCGAATTGGATGACAATAGAAACACCTGGTGACCAGGTGATACCAGGATCGTCTCCTCACGAGAAAACTCCTCAACGGTTAATAAAATCGAATTGAAATTTTGAACAGACAAGTATCTATGGCTAGTATGATAATTGATAATTATAGTACCATCGTGCTGATCTGATGATGGAGCTGGAAGGTGATTGACAGAATCCTTTAAAGGTTACTAATAGACCCAACAAGTTTGGGTGCACTATATTTGTCTTTACGAGCATTTTTCCTTGTACACGACGACGAGGTTCAGATGATTGAGTTGGAAGTTGGATTACAAACCCGTCAGTGGCTTTTCGTGAAGGCACTGTGGTGTTCTCGGCTGGGCGCAGTAAAGTATCGTACATGGTATTGGGTGAAACCATATCGCGAGTAATCAACCCTCCAAGCTCAAGGTGATGTACGTGCTGAAGAGCTGGATCGCCAGTGGTAGCAAACATATGTATGCCACCTACCCAACTTCCGAGCATTAAACACATGTTATAGAGTTTATAGAAGCAAGTGCAGATGGAATATTAAATGATGGTTCTATAATAGAAATAAAATACTCGTATGCCGCTGCTGAACTAACTCTAAAAGAAGAAACTGACGGCAAAAATTAAGAAATGTGTCATAATAAACGATAAATCACATTAAAAAAAAACTTAATTATTACTACCAGGTGCAAGGTCAACTGAGAATAAATGGGAAACAAAATCGTTAGTGTCGTGTTATGTTGTCTTGTGGACTAGACGAGGGTTGTTTTATGAAGAGATGTAAATATTTGGAAAGCAAACATGGAACAAAAGTTTTTAAGATTCTATCAAAATCATGTGCTCCCAGAGTTAATAAATTCTCGGATTCCCAGAAATTTACCAATTCGTGAAAACATCCCGAAGCAAATTCGTAAACAGGAACAATAATTTCGATTATGTTACTCGCTGAATACTATTCTGTCTCATTTACTTCGCTCGCTTAGCTCACGCATAGTTATCAAAACAAAAAACTAAACCCTTTCTGGACTTTTAAAAAAATTCCCAATTTCGACATTAAACAATTCGGACTGTTGCAGCCCGTTTAGTTATTTGATTAACTATTTAATTACTTTTCGAAAAAAGCTTCACTAGCGTTGTGTATGTAGAAGTTTTTTTTTCCGTTTTTATTTAGAGTATAGTAGTAATAGAATAATCGGTCTACATAGGGCATACTAAAATGTTTGCAATATTATATAAAAATTATAACTTAACGATCTGAGTTGGCACGGTACAAAATTCTATAAACAAAAGCGTGCCTCACAGACCAGTCAACCTATAGACCACGCTTTAATAAACGTCAGTACGAAAACGAAATCGCCAAAAAGTGGCGGGGTGCGGGGAGAGGTCGGCTAGTTTTCATTGGCTCGTTCAAAATTGACAATTTAATGGCTTCCGACGTACTTCCAACTGACGGCTCACAAGAGACGTAGTTATGTAGTGTCACTACATAGCCTTGGCGAATGCTACACCCTGTCAAAGCGTAGTCTATAAGGTTGACTTGTCTGTGGCGTGCCTACATCCTTAATTTCACGAATACTTTCCCATGGCTCGTAAACACGCGAAAAGGACAACAGCAGCCGAACTCATGTTCAAACATAAACGTAATGTATTATAACTTTTAAATTACTTCCGAAAATGGCTCAAGGGCCTTGTCTGTTTCAACCCCTGAAATAGTATTAACTAGAGCCAAAATTTGCAGCGTCATTAAGAAAGGATGTCCCTAGGGCGGTATGTTTTGTTTTTTTTTTTATTTGTATTAATATCAATTTTACGGCTCATTATTTTCGTAAATAAAGAATCGAAGCAAATCATGTTTTTTGAGTATTTATTCTAAAACAACTAAACACGATATCAAAAAAAAAAAAACACACTGCCCTATCCTAATACATATAATATTATTTACGTATTTTTCTTAAAGAAATACAGCGAGGATTAGAGACGGCCTGAACCCTCCTTTTTGTATGGAGTGTCTATCCTCATAGTAGTTTGCGAGGTTTCTTCTTAGAGCGATCGCGATTCAAAAGTAAAAATAGAATGTCATATTTCAAAACAATTTTTAATTTATTTAATTATAATGTAATTTTAAAGTTATATGAGAAAATCATTTAGTATTCAAACCATGCAACTATTAAGTTAAATTTTAAAATGAATATTTTAACGTCTATGTTTTTTAAATAACTAATACAACTGTGGAGCAACTACACAAAAAAACATTGAGCACTCTGCACATTCTGTATAACAACGCCTTCAGGAGTCTTTTGGGGTTGCTCTGGCTCTGTAGTGCCTATGTTCGCAGCGTGTGGCATTGGCGACTTTCACACCATGCTGCGGAAGAGTGTAACCTCCTTGTGGGAGTGGGTACGGGGCAGCAGCAACACTCTTTCAAGAGTCATATCATATATATTCAATATCTTTATGGTCAAATCACACCATAAGGATATTGAATAAGTAGAATTTAAAATAAAATGATCATTCGATCTGACATGCACAGACATCCAATGTGTGAGGATATGACCCTCAACCTATAGGACCACCTACAGGATATGAACCTAGCTATTAAGTCTTTTACTAACAAACATTGTCACAGCATAATAATAATGACGTATACATGACAACAACGTCTAGGCCCCAAATTAAGCATAAGCTTGTGTTCTGGGTACCAAGCAAAGACACCACATATATTTAACAACCAAGACCCGGTACCGATATTTATCATATGGATACTGACCCAACCTGGGATTCGAACCCGGGACCTCTAGCTTCGTAGGCAGGGTCGCTACCCACTAGGCTAAACAGTCGTCGTAAATGCGGTCGTATAAAACGTATGGACTATGTCTGAAATAAATATTTAAAAATAAAAATATGCTCGCTGAATATATTTTTTAAATAAAAATATGGGCTCTATTTGAATTGAAGTAATTTAATCTATCGTTCAATTTTGATACCAATACAATACACAAGCGACACGATATAAGTTTGTGTATTCGAAAGAAAATCAAACGGATCTATTCCTCATATCCGACTTCTAAATATTTGTCCGCTTCCACGTGCCCCTATATTTACTTCGATCTTCCGGTCAATCCGTAAACAAATCCTTGACGGGTCCAAGGTCCCAGGATAAGGGATTGCGTCGAAATTTCACTATGGTGTTTACTTTTCATAGTTTTTTTTTACATTTCTAGGGTTCCGCAGGTTTCAGATCGGTTTCGCTATTCTGTCTCGACGACAAAAATATTAGGAACTCGAAAAGTTCGTAATTCTTAGGTTGCGGGCAGTTTGATAGAGCCATGATAACGCTTGCTTATACTTAATTATTTCGGGATACGGGTGATATGACGGTATTTATATATCATAATACTAATATCTGGGACATCCCACACAATGCCATTTAGTCCCAAAAGGAAATTAATGTTTTTTTTTAATAAGTAGATAATATAAGGAAAATTACATTGAAAAATTATTGTCATATTAATAATAATTATAAATATTCAATTAAAGATCTAATTATTCTACTTAAGAAGAATTTATAAATGACGAGTACAGGATACCGAGAACGCTGACAGCAATCCCACGCTGAATGGCTAGGCTGATCGTCTGAACAAAAAGTTCTTTGCTAAGACTGTCACCCGATACCAATCGAAGTTATGCACGCAAGAACGCAACAGTATCTCCGAACCATGGACTCATCGTCTCCACTGCGAACAGAAAAATTCGTATTTTTCTTTTATGTCCTTATAAATGGTCCAGAGGCACCAGCTACTCTATGCCAGGCAACTCTACTAATAATAAATACATTATTAAACGACTAAGGTATGAGTGTTTAAAATTGTATTTACAAACGTGACTGTGACGTCACATTCTAGTAGGACTATTTAAATTACTTACATGTAAAACTTCGACCTCTTATAATTTGTTATTAAACATTTTTTTCAACCGCCTTTGATTTAGTGTTTAGACTTTGACGTCATGGCTACTTTTCTTATTGTTTAAAAAAATGTTTTATTTACAATAGTCTCTTATATCAAATCGATTAATTCTATTCGTTCATATTGTCTTAGGAAATAATTATGTTTTTAATGTCAGTTTCATGAACCTAGGAACACCTGGACGTAGCATGGCGAACTAACTATCGACGCACGCCTAGGAAGTCAGCTAGCTATGTACGCACCCTTCAACTTGAACACATACTTACCATAGTAAGTCAACCGCCAGTACGCTGCGAAGTTCCGCTCACACAAACTTATGCGGCCGCCATTGCAGTGCTTCATTTGTTGTTCAGTGACAGTCTTGAGTCCGAAATTAGATTAATAATATATACATGTAGAGAGTTGCGAGAAGCATTCGAAGTTTGCATTAGAATTATACTATTTAATATCGATATCAGATATAGCAAGATATTTCAATATTGAATATAAATATTTTGTCGGATAAAATAATGGACCGATTTCAAAGACGTCTTTCATACTGACATACGTCTAAAACAGGATAGTCAATATTAAGTGTAACTTGGTGTAACTACTATGAAATAAGCAACTGATTTCGAAGACATCTCCCTACTTCTTTTTGACTCATATCGAAATAGACAATCACACGATTAAATAAAAGAAAAAATAATTAATTATTTTTCCGTATAAATATGGATTGATTTTATCAGCTAAATTAAAATTAATTCCTGTAACGCTCTCATCACGTGCAAAGTAAATTATTTGTTTGTTTACTTAATTTTAATATAATATGTCATACAAAAAATACTTGTTTATAAATCTGAGAGCAAATTTGCTCTCAGATTTCAGATCGTCACCATCAAGCCCTCCATCATCTCTCTCTAATCTCATCAACCGATCTTCAAAACGAAAGGTTTTGTAAAATAATAAAGGTTTCAAAATATCAAGAGTGGTAAAGTAGTTCTGTATTCGATTCTGTAAAGTGTTGGTAAACGGTTGAAAATTATGGCGAAGGGCCAGAGCTTGTGAACTCTGATTGGTTTTTATCATATTAAACTTTATTAACATTTTTATACCTCTAGACATAAAATATGTATAATGGTTTGTCAAAATTAGAAACTCTAGAAGTCAAAAAGCTGGGAGGCAGATGTAAATAATAGACTTATAAAGGACGTTCAAAAGTATGAATCAATAATCACGACCCCTTGGCCTGGTGGGTAGCGACCCTGCCTACGAAGCCGGGGGTCCCGGGTTCGAATCCCAGGTCGGGTCAGTATTTATATGTTTAATATCGATACTGGTACCGGGTCTTCGTTGTTATACGTATGTGGTGTATTCGCTTGGTATCCAAAACACAAGCTAATGCTTAGTTTGGAGCCTAGACGTCGTTGTCAAGTATACGTTATTATTATACATTCCACCTGATCTTGATAACACTAAGCTGTTGAAAACTAGTTGGCATGTCGCCAAGTACTCATTAATCTATTTTATTAATGAAACCCAAGTGAACAAGTAATTATAAGTAGGAAACAAAATATAATAAACAGTTAGGTGGCACTAGATAGCACAAAATAGCATCGGATTCAGGAGACCATAGCTTTTTAGAGAAAAAGTTGAAATTACTCTTTATTACGTGGTGGCCAAGCAAGAAAATATTGCTTTCAAAAAAATTGCTAATTTCGACAGCTAAATATAAGAAAAACTCTTAAAATTCGTTCTTTCCCTGTCTTTCTTTTATCATACATCTGATGAAACGACAGGAAACATGTAGCAGACTAGAAGACGCGCGCTTTCTAAACTCAACGACTCAAAGCCGACAAATTTTGTCAACTCCATTTACTTTAAAAATATTCATCGGTGTCTGCCTTTCATTCATTAGTATTTAACTAGTTGTGACGGGTAATACACAAAAGCCGAGACATAACATAAACTTCTAGGTAAACAATCGCGTGGGCCATACTAGCGTCCCGCCAGTCTTCCTTCCTCAACCTATGGCTCAAATGTGATAACTATGTTTCTCAAACGAAACAGCCAGCATTACTTCTCTATTGAATTAATTCTAAGCTCGGCGGCTAGTCGAGTGACACTATAAAGTTGTTTCAAAGTAAACTTATCACACATTCATACCTATAGTCAGCATTAAGCAAGCTTAATTCATTACAAGTTATATAAGGATGTCAGTCAGTCGTTCGCTGGAGCTCAACCAATCCTAGATTTACTCAGGTCAGTGGGCGCGTCACCAGAACATGCGAGGTTTAACGAAAGATGAACACTCTCCGTTGACCAAGAAAAATGAATAGTAACTCTTCAATTTATAATACTCTAGTTATCACATACGGCTTCGTTCATGTGACCCACTAGTTTGTGTGATTTAGGGTGGACACAAATTATACATCTGTATACTTATTTCATTCCAATAGTAGATATTAGAGTTCCGTATAACCGAGATGAAAAACGGAACCCTTATAGATGGGTATTTAGTGGAACAGAAAGATATGCGATAGAAAGAGGGGCGGTCAAGACACAATATAATTAATTACACAGAACTAATCGCGAGCTTATGTTACCAACGGCCACCCGCTGTTTCGCTCGCTTCGACTACACTATTACATCATTTTGCATTTTCATATTATTTTCCATTTACATATTTTTTATTTTTTCAAACAGAGATTTTTGCAAGTCGTCGACGTTCGTTTTCGTCTTTTTTACTGGCCTTTGTGTAAAATATGAATTCATTCAGTTGTTTTCATTAATGTTTAACGATGAGCCTTTTCGACAAAAAAAAAGTGTTCCCTTAAAATTAATTTGATTCTCAGAATAAGATTTATTTTGAGAGACTTAGAATGTTGAATTAATAACGTATTTTTAAATTTAGGGTAAGTTTTTAACGAAATATTACACTGTTGGTTTTGTGCTCGTTTCGTGCATGTAAAAGTGGCTTGCGCCGTATCCATCCCACACAGCGTCATCTAGTTCCAAACTAAGCAAGTATTATGCTTGTATTATGGGATACTCGACAACTGCTATAGCGGTCCAAAAACAAAGCGGAAAACTTAGTGTACGCCTGAAGACGATACAGTAAATTTTCGGGTTCATTTCTCGAGCGTCTTTACTAAGGTACTGGCCCATCTTTAAACATCAATGGATGCTTCTCTATACCTATATGTTTATTTCACTAAAGTCGATTCGGCAATCAAATGGGTTTTTTGTATTAATTAAAACTTCCTTATTTATCAGGAACGAACTAGTTAAAACTAACTAAACTAACAGAAATTCCGGTAAGTTGTAACCGGAAGTCAAATAGAACTTGGAATTGCTTTTTTTAGACTTACCTTCCCTAAAAACGACTGACTGAGCTATAGGCACAGTGGTTAGAGACCCTAACTGCAGAACCACAGGTCGCAGGTTTGATTCCCGCACGAGACAAATATTTGTGTGCATGAACATGTCTATTTGTTCCGTGTCTGGGTGTAAAATATCTACATATGCATATATTATAAAGAGTGTTTAAGTATGTATATCAGTTGTTGCTTGTCAAGTATCCCATAATACAATTTGGTATTAAATGTCGCTGTGGGAACGTCCATGGTATTATTATTTTTATCTAAAATTAAATTAAAAATTTAAAAAACCCCTGACACAAAAAAAAAATTCAATATAGTGCACATTATTCTACTAGTCAACCCTTTCATTTGCTACCCATGTTGAGGGATTTGTGAAAAATAATCTAAGTAGGTAATTAGCCATTTTGTGCTGGCAGCCATCTTGGATTTGAAATTTGTCCTAGTGTATAGTATTGTACTAGTCAATTCCTCTCATTTGATACCCATATTGATGGAGTAGTGGAAAAAATATAATTCGCCATTTTGTGGTGGTGGCGGCCATCTTGGACTGATTTTCATCTAACATAGCTAAGAACACTCCCGACTAATTCACATTTCATACAAATCCGCATCCAAATTAGTTCATCCGTTTGGGAGCTACGCCACGGATAGATACACAGATACACATACACACACACACGTCAAACTTATAACACCCCTCTTTTTGCGGCGGAGGTTAAAAATGAAGCAACATATATAAAACTGACATAAAAGAAAATTGATTCTTCAAAAAATAAAATTAATAATGATCAAGACTAATTACTTGCTAACTAGCAGTAATTAGCACTACGCACACATACTTGGCCTTATAACCATAGGGCCAAGTAATGTGTGTGTGGTGCACACACACAGATGAAAGCTATCGTGTAAATACCTGTTTTCGAGCTCTCACCTTATATAATTATAATTACGCCCTTAAAAAAGCGTAAGCATAAAAACCTTGACGACATTTAGTAACTTTTCATGCGAAAAAAATCGTAAATTATATTATTGTAATTCTTCCTCAATAATACTCAAAGGATTTCCGGCTTGTTAATACGATTTATGAATACAGAATGAATGCGCAATACGCATAATTTATTTACAAATAAATATTCTCTTTTATTTGATTTAAATATATTGGATTAGACGTTTGCTTAAGTATTTTTGTCCCAAAAAAGATTTATATCAAAAAATCATATTCATAAAATGGTTAATAAAATGTGATCATATTTATTTATTGTGAAATGTTTTCTCAATTTATTTAAGTAATAATATTGTTAGGAGTGACATAGGCGACCCTTTTTCTGTCTATCTGTACCTCTATTTGTCTAATCGTACCTGTACCTTTATTTGTCGAGCTAATCTCCAAAATGAGATTTTAATGAAAGTTCGCAGTTATGAAAAAGAGATGGTCAAAAGTGACATACGCGACTTTTAGTTTGTCTGTCTGTATAACCTTTTATTACTTAAGAAAAGCCTGACCCATTTGGATGGAAATTGGTATATAGTAAGAACATGACATGTGATTTCGTAAATTATAGACCATAACGGAGTCTCCCTCTAGCACGCTTAAAATGTATAGTGCTATCACTTTCTTTGTTTTTGTTTGATTGAAGTTTGGCTCACATCTAGCTATGGTGACAACCGATATATGTGTAATGGGTATATTATTCGCGTGTCGCTTGACCACGGACTAAAATAAATGTGGTGCATAGTGCTACGTCAGGCGTTTGTGATTGGTCAAAATGCTTTACTATTCAAACTGCGGCCCGCAGACCACTTGCGGCTCGTTCACTCATTTTTTGGTAGCCCATGTGCTCTCCAAGACACCGTTATCGATATTTTATTTATTTATAGTAATATTTTAGTATAAATATCAGTTTTCTAGCATAATACAAGCATAATACTTGCTTGTTTTGGGACGAGATGGCGCTGTGTTGGATGTCCCAGATATTATTATTATACCATCTAACTAACGAGACAATGGTCACACAATAAAATAAAGATTTCACAAAATTAACTAATAATGTTGCCCAACATTACAAATCTCATTATTCTATATAACTAAAATTTATTTATGTATCTACATTAATAATACACATATCTAACTAAATAGATATCAATATGAAAAATAATGTTTAGTCCAGGAAAAGTGTTTTTTTTTTAAATTTACTATTGAAACTTCAATGGCTGAAAACTTTATTTTGCGGTCTATGACCAATTCAAATTGCCAAGAAGTAGCCCTATCAAAAAAAGTTTGAGTACTACTGGTCTAGGTACACTACAAAAGCACTTAGGACGTAGGACCCTTAACAAAACACGATTTCGTGGTTATCCCATTGAATTTAAATAAGGTTGATTCACTTTGGCACTTCAAGAAATTTTGTTTGTGGCCGTAACACGATTGCCTTATAAATTGTATTTGAGTTATTTATATTTGACATTAAATTATGTCTATTTTTGGAATACCTACGCTACGCACCGTAAATATATACGTTTTCTTTGTACAAGATAAAGCTCAACTTTCGAATAATTATAAAGCTCATTTATCAGCACATAATTATCTCGTCGATAAATTGATACTATTTTCTATTATGCTTCAAAGATCAAAGTGGCATGATTGATTTTGACGTGAATTCGATGTTCTGAATATCGTCCGACAAAAAGCACGTACTTTCGGCAGCTTTATTTTGTTATTTACAAAATCAGTTACATGATCCTGAAGATCCATTAGGCGACAACATAAAAACATATGCTTGACCTATTTTCATCTCCATTCGATGAGGTCACAGGCCGCGTAAGTGAGCGTTGAAAATGTTGTGTCACGCAGCCATCGCTCAGTTTGAAATGCTTTTAAACTATTCAACAGATTTATACAAAATGAACTGTTTTTTTAGATAATAGAGTATAATACTCTATAGTTTGACGTAGGAAATAATAAATTTTTCTGCATTAATAGATTTGTGATTGTAAAACAGAATGCCACCCTGAGAAAAGCGTTCATCATCGATCGAGCAATGGATGACCACCATAATAAAAAAACGAGGAATACGAAGTGGGAAAAAATATGCGTTATCTGAAATAATATAATAATAATAACACATACAATCACAACAACATCTAGGTCCCAAACTAAGCATTAGCTTGTATTTTGGGTACCAAGCGAAGACACCACATACATATAACAACCAAGACCCGGTGCCAGTATTAATATTCATCATTTAAATACTGATCCGACCTGGGATTCGAACCTGGGACCTCCAGCTTCGTAGGCGGGGTCGCTGCCCACTAGGCTAAGCGGTCGTCAATTATGGTTCCTGTACCGTAATTATGATAACGCGTAGTTTTTCCTCCTCTGTTTCGTATCTATGATGATCTCCATAATCAATTGCTCTATTGATAGTGAAATCATTATAATAAAATCTGAATTCACCATAGTACTTTTCTTAGTGCAAATGCGAACACGAAAAGGACAAAAATTAAGAGATTAAATCTTGTTAGCGACCGAACAAAATCACGTTTGAGGGCGAAATCTTCATCGTTTGAGAAAGAAGGTACGCTTTCATCTGATCTTACGCCAAGAAACCTGCGTAGGATTATTGAACCCACGGTTAGCCCGTTTTCGAAGTGTTTAAATGTCGTTAGAGGCACGTGTCGCTAGAGCCAAAATTAGAGGCCTTCAAAGTACACTAAATTACAGAACACTCGCCGCACGTCACAAACGTGTCGTGTGATTTGTCGAATTTTGCTTTAATTTTTATTTTCATTCATAAAGTTTCATAAACTTCTTATTGGTCATTATTTATGAGGTTACTATGATAACCTACTTATGTTTAACTTCTAACCTAAAAATTCAGATTTTAAAAGAGATAGCAAATATTTAATATGAAGATTTATAGCACGGACCCCTCTTCATGTTAGTCCGACTCGTACTTCACTGGTTTTTTGCTGTTTTACCATATTGGCCCATTATGCCTCACTGCAGGGGCACCCCTCGGGATAAGGGTGCTTGGAGCTTAATCAACCACGCTGCTTCAGTGCGGGTTGGTGGATTTTAACTATTGCCATCCGATGATGGCAACCGCGACCGACGTGACGGCTTAACGTGCTCTCCAAGGCACGTAGTCAATGATGGTTATGTATTTAATTAAGTTAGAAAAAACTCATTGATACATGCCTGCTTCTGTAATTCGAACCACGACCTTATAAACAAGAAACGGGCTCGCCACCACTCGGTTATCACGATTTTCCCACTCTCTATATCGCACTGTAATATTGTATTTAATTCAATACGGAGCTAAAAATATCCCGAGATTGTAATACCTAATAGTAGTCGGTAACTTTGATATATCCATAGGTCCGGAAAATACACATTTCCAGTCCATATGTATATCCGGCTTGAGAAAAATCGAAAACTTCCAACATTTTTAAAGCAATATTAAAATTGCTGACTTGCAATTTTAATATTGCCTTAAAAATTGCATATCGAATTCAGCTTTTTACTTTATTGCCTTCCCATCTGCACGAGGAAAAGATAAAAGAGGACAGAAAATTAAATTTTACGCTCTCCGATAAAACTTGTTTTCGTGGTAAGTGTAAATTTTATTGTGTTTTCAAACTGTCGTTCATAATTATCATCGAAGGCAAGTTATCGGAAAAGTCAAGAAACTCGAATATTATAAAGCACAAGTGGTGTTTTTCACCACCAATCATATAATCAGCATCGGGTCATAGATGTGTATAATATTGTTAAATGCTATACTACTACCACAGTCTAGTGCTACTATATTCGATAACATAAAGATCGTGATGCCAAATGATAGGGAGCCCGTTTCTTGTTTAGAAGGCCGTGGTTCGAAGCCCAAGCTAGGACATGTACTAGGTAATGAGTTTTTTTCTAACTTAATTTATGTAACTACTTGCGACCGGCCCCTGCTTTGCACGGGTAGCAGAGCATATAAACCGTAGTGTTTTTTCTGTCGTAGTATCGTATGTTGCGTCGAACACGTGGATCGCATTTAATTAGATTTAAATGTAACGTAAGTTCATCCTACTTGGAGTATTATTAAAATATTCTATTCCCAATTCTATAAATATTTGACAAAGTACCGGGTGCTTGTCGCGCGATATTTTTATTTCGCAATAGCTCCTAAGATATTAATTTAAACTGTACGGTGTAAATGGCAAACATATTCTGCATGAAATGCTGATGCTATATAACGTATTTAATTTGATAACGATTAATGTTGTATCCGCATAAATTGTTTTTCAATTACCTCATCATATGACATGATTCTTATAAACATAAAAATAGGTATTGTAAGCTATCCATAAAAGATAGACATATGTCATCCGTGACTTTTCTTTAGTCCTATAAAAGAGACACAATTCCATCGTATTTAATTTTGTTATATCTCAAAGGGATTAGGCAGCAGCGTTCTCGATGAAAGCTCCCAGCCGGCTTGATTTTTTCCCGACCTCTTCAACAGTAATCGTCATATTTCAACTAGTTTCCACAAAACAATAATAAATAATACACTTAAACCTTCCTCTTGAATCATTCCGTCCATTGGTGTCAATAATATGACATTTCGTTCAGTAGTTTTTGAGTTTATCGCGTTCAGACAGACAGACAGACGCGGCAGGGGATTTTATTTTCCGAGTAAAGCAACTTTTCAATCCTTCCCACGGTCGATCGAAATCCATACAGGATGAGTTTATAATTAGGGCAATTTGGGTAATCAAATACAGCTATGCAAACGATGTACATAGATGAAGCATTAATAATTCAATAAACGAACATAATAGACAATAGATTATTGTTGTAACCCATTTATGTGTATGGGGAAAAAATAAATAAATTGGTAGGTTAATGTATATTTATCCCAAAACTGTTTTCAAAATAAGATTTTCGCAACACAATAAAAATTTATTATCATAATAAAATAAATTGTTATACTATAATAACAAATCACATGAAAGATAAAACTAAACAATTTTTAGGGTTCCGTACCTAAAAAAAAAACAAAACGGAACCTTTTAACGTCAAGTATCCTCTGTAACAATAGCGTGCTATCTGGTGCTATCTCGAAAACCAGGCAGCGCATTTATTTCAAAAAATATAGCAATAACAGCGCACCCGCTCTTGTCTTCTAGATTTCTTTTGAATATTTCCAGAATTAATAGATAGTGGGCAATAACAATCAATGTTCATTAACGGGAAAACTGTCACTATTTTTGCCAGTCTTATATCTACGAAAAAAAAGAGAATTAAAATAAATATTTTATTAATCAGAGTTTAAGTCAACAGCCACTGTTGGTCAATGAATTTTTTCATGTTGGCAATGCCAAGCTATAGAGATTTACTATATTGTTTTGTAACGTTATGTACACAGGTCATGTACTTGAATTCATATCTTTGTATCTTCAGAAAACTATTAAATGCTAAATATCTTCGAGTGTAAGTAAGACAATGTCGTGATAAATCGTGATAGCCCGAGCGCAGGGAACCGGTTTCAAATCGAGGCTGTGTGGCCGTGGTTCGAATCTGGGCGTGTACCTATGAGTTTTTCTGATTTAAATCCATAACTATCACTGACTTCGTGCTTTGGAGAGCACATTAGCAGTTGGTCCCGGTTGCTGCCAACAGATAGCGGTCGTTACAATCCCGAACTCGCAGTGGAGCAGCATGGTGGATTTAAGCTCCAAGCCCCCTCACCCTTGAGGGAGGCATAAACCCCTGCAGTGGGGTATAATGGGCTGATATCATGATGGAATCTTAGAGTAACAAAATTGACAGAAGTGTACGGTATATAATACTAGAGTGTGTTTAATTTATGAATCGAACGTAAACCAAAATGGCGGGGGCGAAGACGGTTGCGCGAAGGTCCGCGGACGGTCGTAGTCAGCTGTTAGAGATGTTGTTATTCAAAGTGGCATGCCCCTTCACAACGAATTGTCTTTACACAATATTAGTAAGTTTTTATAGTTACTAGTAGGTAAATAATGCATTTGTAAATGCGGCGCATGTAATTAGCTAATTAATGGAACAACTGAGCTACTGGTGAAGATGTCACGTGTACATTCGTTATTAAATGGATGAGATGGAAAGGCATGCCACTTTGAGATAGACAATCTCTACATCTGAAAGCCGGCAATTTATACACCAGAGGACTAGTGTTTACGTGATTGGATGGAATGATCGAAATGCTTTCCCTGTTGTACATAATAGATGTTGCTGTCAATTTTGCTGCTCTATAGTCTATATTGTTTATGATACTTCATTAACACATAGCTTTACTTGTCTCTCTGGGTCCTGTATGGCCAGTTCGAACACTGCGGCGAAAGTCGATTTTTTATATAAAAATAATGTTACTGACCTGCCAGAAATAACTTAATGCTTTTTATTAATCCGCGAAAGTTCATAAATGCATAAAAGCTAAAAGCTTTTAAGATGGACAATGCTTTTTATAGATCGTTAATAGACTGTGACGTAATACTACGCAAGTGTTGGCTTGATTCCAAAGATAAAATAACAAAATCTCAAATTTAATACATGTCATGATTTTTTATATTGTTAACTAAATTTGATAAATGAAATGTCGAAGAGGAAACGAATTTTAGTATATATCGAAGAAAATCATATTAAAAAAGAGTAAATTCTTAATGGTTCTGAAGTATGCGCGAATATACGAATCGTAATATACGGGATGTTCGACTGAAAGTAGTAGTAATTCAATCTTATAGAGCGTATAAGGCTTACCGAACTAAGCAAAAAGTTACAAAATTTTAAAAAGTTATAAGTGATAAAAAATTAAATGTTATAAATGTATTCCTCGTTAACCATTAGTATGCATTATCTGCTCACTTGAAAGTTTTTGTTAAGTTTGGTAAGCTCTACGCCTACGTGCTCAATAAGTTTAGATTACGTTCAGCCGAACATGGCATAGGTATATGATGTACGTGTTCAGCTGAACGAAGTCCAAACTTATAAAGCGTGTAGAAATTAGAAAACTAAACGAAAAGTCTTGAAAATAACATTAGTAATAAAAAAAATTAAACTTAAAACATGTTTTTCTCCGTGACCGCTAGTTTGCGTTATCTGCTCATTAGGAACTTTTCGTTTAGTTTGGTAAGCACTACGCGCTCTATAAGTTCCGACTTCGTTCAGCCGAACGCGGTACATTTTTCGTTCGGAACTAGGCAAACGTAGCAAACAGAATCATTTATCATAGACAACTAAGGGGATTTGCGGATGAACTGAAAGAAAACTTTCTATTTTTCCCAGATTTTATGAATACTTTCATTTATTGTTTTCTTCTACCACAGCGCTTCTCTAATTGCTTATGATCTATAGTTTGCTGTTTATCTATCTAAAATAGATTGTCATGTAAAATGCATTTGAATACAAATATCGTTATTGACTCAAAATCTTATGTAAGAGCGACACGTGTATATAAATGCGATCATATGTGCCTATGGATAGTGTCTATACAAGCTATGTTTTTCATGTGGGAATATATTGAAAGTAGATACTAACAAATGAAAATTAAAGATATGTTTAATATTTGTATGATAATATCTGAGACCAAGAAAGTCGCAATATTTTTCAAAGCATTTGCTATTAATACGGTCTCTATGACATCGAAACTTGTACCGTAATGTTGTATTTTACAATACTAGACCTTTTTACTTTACATCAATCACAAACGACCAATTCCTTTGTAATACATGCGTAAACCGAAAAAATAACCCGCGCCAATAACTTCCGCCATTATTACATTTGAAGTATTATTTTATTTATTCTCATCGCAAATGTATTGAAAAATGTCGTATGATGCTCGTACTCAGTAAGCTGCCTATTATAGCCTCGGTTTATTATAATATTATAAACACCTCGACTTTAATATCCAGCTTACCGTACTTGTATCATAATGTACTATTGATTTATTGACGAGGATTACAATTTCATTTGACATAGTGACTAATCTAAACATTATATATTTACTTTTTCCTTTTGTTTTTTTTTTTTTTTACTGTGGAAAACATTATATTATCCGTCCAGACAACGTCACAGGTACAATCGGAATGAATGTCAAATGAATTTTTCATGGACATATTAGGATTTTTCATAAACATCTGACAAATTCGTAAAAAGAAAAAAGGCCTTTCAATTTTAATAACCATCTGCGAAACTTTGAAATTGTGGTCCAAGTTTATTGTTTTTCGTCACATGCACCCACACAAATAAATAAAATTGAAGTGTCTGACTTGAACTTCAAAATAAAGAGTTATTTTTCAATTCGTATGTTTATTTGCATGTAACGAAAACCCAACCACGCGATTTTATTTTTCTGTCTGGTTGTTTGTCCAGGCTAATTAGAAGACTTTTCAGAGAATATTTTAGATTACATTTTATTTCAGCACTATTTAATATTCCTACGTAAACTTAAAAAAAAAAAAACTGTAGAATTCTCTAAAATCACGCGCAAGAAGTCGTGACCATTTGCTATTATTGGAGTAGAACTTTCAATTTCGTAATTTTCGTTAATTAGAACAAAAATTATTAATTAATTAAGTCAAATCCCTCCGAGATAGACCGTATTTTGAAGAAACATTTTTAAATTTCTTACAAAGAACGCCAAAATAATTAAATATGATTTATTGATTAACATTATCTTTTCATGAATGTATAAATTACGCTGTTGTTATCCAAAGTACATTTAATAAAGGAGTTGTAGGCTTAGCGGTGAAACAGAGGTCGTCAAAACTTTAACATGAAATTAATCTGTGTTATTAAATCATGCCTCAGGAATAATAATACGCCAGAAGTTCATCTCAGAAAAAGCTCACTTAATAATAATATTAGAATGTGCTTTAAGAATTTCGTAGATTTAATCCTTACATTCTAGTACTATAATAAATCTTCAAAGTGGCTGTTATTTATATCTCGACTATAATGAAGTTTTAATAGAGTTACGGATTTATTTAAATCGATCACTTAAAACAATGAACGAAATTGTTTTCTTGTCTGTTACTTTGATTTCTTGTCCGGGTGTAAAAGTTTCTAAATATGTATATATTATAAAAAAAATAATATATATAATACGTATATATACCAGTTGTCTAGTACCCTATAATACAAGCATAATACTTGCTTACTTTGGGACTAGATGGCGCTGTGTGGGATGTCTCAGATATTATTATTATTATAACTAAAAAATGCATAGACACCACCATTGTGATACACTTAATAGTTATGGAACAATATTATTGAACCTCTACAATGTAATTGATTTATTATAAATCAGCAATTTAAAAATAAATAATGTATTTTGTTATATTTAATCTTTATAGATTTATTTTTGCGTCTATATTAGTTGATCTACGGATAAATTATAAATGAACTGCATTCTGCATTCAAGGTAACATGGTAATTATGTTGAAGCACACTCAATTAATATTTGTATACAAAAATATGAATGAATGATGAATACAAAAGTATGATCATCTTTTTTAACTATTGATTTTTTTAATGTTTGATGGTTTTTATATAAAGAATGTCTTTTAATATAAAAAAAAACAATAAAAACCAAATATATGAGCACTCCGGCTACTCTTCCGATCGATTAGGAATATAAAAACAAATAAAAAAATTGAAAAATACGAAGCAAAAAAAATGGGTTAATCAAAATTTAAACAGACATGAAAATTATTTAAATGTATCGTATTAGATAAAAAATGTATCAAAATTTAAGATATTTAATGCTCATTTCTCTTAGTTTTGGGGCCCAAGTAGTAACTATCAGACATAATTTCTATATCTCAAAAAATTTTGGTTTTTTGTCTCAGACAAAGAGGACCGATAATTAAAGAAGTTGACTGTTTAGATTTTTTGCTTTTGCTTACTGTTTTCGCAAAATTAAAACGATTATTTAAATTTATTTTAAATTTATCTGATTGTATGTTTGAATTCTTATGACTTGAAAATCACCATCTAAGCCAATTTTAATTAAATTAACACATTTATATACACATCATGGTGAACTTGCTTTACCACACAGCTATTTTTAGGGTTAAGCGACACCGCTGAATTTCATATAATTTTTTTTGACCCGAACTGTAAACTGTACTTTGTTTTATTTATTTTAATATTATCACAATCCAAGTATATCATAAAATTGTCGTAATTTTATAAAATGTGTTCTTTCTAACGCCAAACAGCTATAATTTTGGTTTTAAAAAAATTCACTCACCCACACATACCTAAATCGAAAATCATGAACTTTATAAACCAAAATTAGAACCGTTTCATTTTAGAAAGAACTTATTTTTATAAATTTTACAAAACTTTTATGGTATACTTTATTCATTTAAATATAAATATAACAAAGTTTATTTCTTTACTTCTAGTGGTATAAATTATGTACCTAGCTATACAACAGGATTTCGCAAAGAAAAAATCTAATGTACAGATGTATCAGAAAAGTAATAGGAAACGGTTAACATCGGACGCACAAGTTTGCCCGAAGTCATCCAATGAAATAATTTTAATAAGAGAAAGTCAGATATTATAACGAAAATACTGTAAAAACAACTTTATTACAACAATAGATTCAGTTGAAATCGTCTTGCAAATTGCAAATTGCAGCTACGTCCAGTCACATTACTTTTCCGATAGATCTGTACATAGTTAATATTCATGTCTAGGTTCAAAAATAAAACAAATCGTTTGAACCATGCGAGCAAAGTCATTGACAGCAAGTAATATATTTCTTTACACAAAGCTTCGTATAAATTAATGTTTCCGCCAATTAAGTTTAATGATTTCAATAAGCTCTCAACATTTCGCTCGTAGTTAGAGTTAATTTTATCTATTTTGTAAATACCTTTATTTTGTAATCTTCATCATTTCACTTTATTAGCACATTTTTACCCCACTGCAGAGGCTTGGAGTGTAAATCCACCACGCTGCTCCTCTGCGGGTTGAGGATTGTAACGACCGCCATCTATTGACAGCGGGACCAACTGCTTAACGTGCTCTCCGAGGCACGGAGTCAGTGGTAGTTATGTACTTAAGTCAGAAAAACTCATTGGTACACGCCCGGATTCGAACCATGGCCCTATGGCTTTATAAATTTGAGACAGGTTAGTTGCGCTTTGAGCTATCACGACTCTTAAGTAAATGAAATAAACTCAGTAAATGGATAACTGTGGGAATAAATTAAAATCATGCATTATTTTAAATTAAAGTATATTTAATATACATTGACTGACTTAGCTAACAGTTTTTTTCCTCCTGAGGTCCCTAACTATCAAAACTGAATACTAATAACAGAGAACTATTAAATACTAGAGCTAATAATCTGCCGGGAGCTTACGAGCAAAAGCAGTCACGACTTTCTAAAAGCTCATTTTGTTTATAAGTGACTGTACTAAGAGGTGAGGCGTATATATCGAAGCATCAAAATAAAACAGATACAAACAGTTATTGTCCCTGTTCTAATATACCTACTGTTTTGAAACTGCATTATTCGACGTAACGTATTAGTAGTATCACTATTAGGATAACCTTATTAACTGTTACAATAATTGAAAAAAATACCAGTGACGAAAAATCACTGGTATTAAAAGACGTAACGCTTTCGGTATGCCTATAACAGGGCGTTATTTTGGATATGAATTGTTATTATAAAACAGTAACAGTGTAACTAGGTACGCAATTTACCCTGTTACGTTTCATCTCTAGTACTAAAGCATTCAGTCTGCTATGTGTTAGGGCTTAAAGCTTCAGGATTACGTACACATTAAGGAAAAAAAAACAGATTATTTACACCAGCAATAGGTGTTTCACTAATTGTAAACTTTTAAGTTAATCACGCTGTATATTTTTTCTAGAGGCTTCAAATCCTATTTACTGAATCTCTAAATGTGAAGATGAAAATAACTAAGTACCAATTTTAAGCCTATTCACTATTTCAAAACCCGTTAATTATGTTTACAAATATTTCAATGAAGAAGCAGTGAGCGTTAAAGATGAAGGACTATCCAGTTATTGAATATTCATTTATTAATATAACGTTAGTCTGCTGATTACAGCCATTAGAAATTGTATAGGTTGTATATCCCATTCATAGAATACCTACGTTGTGATTGTGTATGGTATAATTATTGAAAGTCAAATACTTTGAATATTATTATTATTTTTTAGGAAAACCATCACTTCATAATCTTATATAGTCCTTTTAACACAAGCAAGTAACTAATTACAGGTTTTCACGTGTAGAAAAACAATACTTGAATGCGTAAAGGGGACATGTCCAATAAATTAATAATAATAATCTTTATTTCAAAGAAAGTTACAAAAGATTTCATGATAAACTGACGCTAAAACTTAATGAATACATTTATTAAATACATTAATTTGCATTTGTGCCTGAACTAAATTTAAGAAACCTGTATCTCAGACAACAGCGCAAATTTTACAGGAGTTACAAAAACTGTTTAAATATTGAATCTGATCGTGGAAAAATTAAAAAGTAATAGAGCAGATTTGCAATTTAATTACCAATATGTCACAGTTTATATCTTCTTAATTTAGAAACAGTCGACATATATAAACTATGGACATGTCCTTTTTATATACTTAACCTTATTTAATTTTTTTTAATACAATAAAAGTAGGTTAAAATAAAAGGCGCAGTGTGTATTTGTTGATTAAGACGTTTAATGATAATTTCTATAAATCAATAAGCATCTTCATGTGCGGACTCTCATTTTTTTTGCTTCACTACTATCTGTCGACCATTCCAGTATTTTGTTCCAGAATGTTTTTTTTTTTGTTTGATATGTTTAACACGAGATCAACGTAGTAAATCAAAGACACTGACCTTGCCAACTTTCCGTCCACCCCCTCTGGATTTCCGTTTAAAGATTTATGGCATTGTCACTGCTAGAAGAGCGATTGTCCGTCATTGTTATAAGATATTTCGGTAGTTGTTCAACAAAGTATTTAAAATAATAATGTCTCTAACTTTTTTCTTATTTCTAAAATTCGCTAAATTGAAACATTGTTTAACACAATAGATGCCCACTGCAACGCTGTTCACAGTAATATTTTCTAGAAGTAACTAGGGTTACATTTTAACCGACTTCAAAATGGAAGTTCTATGTTCGAATGTATGTATGTTTTTTTTTTAAATTCTTACGTGTTTGTCATCTGTAGATCGATTTAAAAATATTTTTATGTTTGAAAGGGTGTATTGTCAAGATAGTCTCATTGTCACCAAATCAGAATCTTTTGATGCAATCCCAAGGAAATGTAGGGATACTCTCAAATCTTATAGGCACGCATAGCGTCTTTGAGCTCTATTTTTTAGTTATTCAGGTGCTTGCACCTAGAAGTTATCATCTCACGCATGCTAACCTGACGATGGATGCTACAGTTTCCTTAACGGTTAGCAGTTAGGGGAAAATCATAGAAGTAGCGAAACGAGTCCGCCTCGCTCCACCACAACACGCTATCGACAGGACGACCGCTCATACACTCCGGTAGTAGTGTATGCCACCACTATGCCACCAGCACCGGTCGGTAGTCGGCAAATGCCGGTCAGTAGTCGGCAAATGCCGGTCAGTAGTCGGCAAATGCCGGTCAGTAGTCGGCAAATGCCGGTCAGTAGTCGGCAAATGCCGGTCAGTAGTCGGCAAATGCCGGTCAGTAGTCGGCAAACGCCCGTCAGCAAGTATTTCATCGCGGAAACACCGAATCATGCAGTGAAATGTTTTAAAAACACGCCCAAGAACAAAAAAAAACATTGTTGAGTGGTGTAATTTTTCATGTGTAAATATGGAAATTGTGTGGACGCTTTTCGCCACAAACGCGTTTCCCCCCCCCCCCCCCCCCCCGCTGAATGAAACGCTTTATTTCGTCCCGTGAATGTCTTACCGTGTCTCCAGTGGGGATCGAGGCGGTGGGGAACTTCACTATCTATCGATATATATATGACAAACTGTTTTTGTCTGGGTATCAGTTTTATTTTTTAAAAACCTGTTCCATTTTGTTACTTTTCTTTTCATTGTTCTCGCCAAAAATTAGTAACGCGATATAGATATACCTTATAAGTTGAACTATGATATAGTATATAAATATGAAAATATCGTCGGTTTAGAAAAAAATACGCTCCCGCCTTTAAAATAGTTTTTTGCTCCCTTGGCAAACAATCTATTTTCGGCTCAGGCATGGTTAGGTCAGGCAGGCATGATAAATTTATAGACGATATTTTCTACGTACAGATGTCATTTCGTTACGATTTTGCAATAGTATTGTAGATTATTTGTATGACGCATTGAGCTGTTTTTTATTGGCTCATAAATTCTTTGACTCCGAAGAATTTTCGACCACATATTAGAACGTCACAACAGAAAATTCTATGATCCGCGAGAAACGTGAATGAACAAAATTAAATAGCGGCGTAGGTATGGGCGCGAGGTAAGAATTGGAAATTAGATTCGGTGTTACGTATAGGCTGTGGGCGACGCGTTAAAGCTATGAAAAAATTGAAATTCTTGCTGGCTGGTGAGCAGTGTAATACTTCGAAAATGAGGATGCCCATTCATTGCATTGACTTTTCCCATGCATCAAACGAAAAACCATTTGCAAATTATTATATTAATTTTCGAAGTCGTCCTACCATTTCTCTGCTTGTTTTAAACATGAGATTTATTTCAGAAATCAAAAAGATTTATTATCGACTACAAATTGTACAAATTGTAATTGTACAAATTATTTGCCATAGTAAATAAACAAGAATATTGAGAAGAAATTCCGATCGATTACAATCAAAAACAAAAAAACGTAACTTCCCGCCGAGCAGTATATTGTAATGGAAAAAAAATATCATCCAGTTCGGTTCATAAACAACGAAGTTATCCCTGAACACACATAAAAAAAAAACATATATACGGTCGAATTGAGAAACCTCCTTCTTTTTTGAAGTCGTTTAAAAAGAATATGATAATTATATGAGTACTATACCTAAAAACTTTAAAGCATGGTGGACCAGCTATAAAACCTATCCGTATGTATAATGTATTTAGTCTCCAGGAGTTGTTATGTTAATTAAGTAAATATATTACTTAATTAAATGTACATTGAGAAAAATTTCAGCATGAAAAAAGGTTATTCTATACTTAAGCCGTTGTATTACTTGATTTACCGTAGCACACTACATTACACCATATGCAGCTGCAGGACAAGTCTGTCGGTGTACTTTTGATGTATCTGTATTAATGTTAGATTATACGTATTTAAGTCTAATTTATACGTTGACTGTATATTTCGTCGTTCGTCTGTACGAAGGATTTCTCTCAGTGTATTATTCCGTCACCGGATTGTGTGGGCGCTCAGTAATGGGCATTAGCAATTCTTTACACGTTTATTTTGCTCCCCATCATTTTACAGGAAACAGATTTAGGAATCGATTCATATTAATTTTTTATCAAATCTTTTGATCTTAAAAGTTTAGTTTTTTCATAACTTTCAAGGTCAAGTTAATGACCTCAATTTTGTTGTCAGTACTCTGACACTTTCACGTGATTTTCACTGTCGACTCGCACATTTGACACACTCGACTGTAATCAAGTACGCTTTATACTATATTCGAGAATTAAACGTCTTAGCGCTTTTCAGAAAACTCCCACAAAATTTAGAAGTCATCGCCTGTTTTTTGTCGATAATTGAATTCGAGAATGTGTAGGTACTGATATTGTTGTGTGTATACAACAGAACATAAGTATATTGAAGAAAATTTCCACGTTTTTCTTTGTTTTTATTAAGCGAGATAATAACAATCGAACCCTTACGCGCCCATAACAACACGTGTCAATTCAGAATTACATGGTAAAGAGATACCGTTAGTTACGTGAAATCAGAAAACAGTTTTTATTGTCGTATTAAGTACGCTTGAAAATTATTTAAAAAAAAAAACGAAAAAGTAAAACACCAAAAATCACTTAAATTAACGTTTTTTTCTACATTTAAAATAAAATTCACTATGAAACCGAACACGTTCAAAATCATTTTATGCGCAGGTTTAGGTCCAGTAATCCAGTAGGGCTACGGGTATATAGTGGTATACCATGGCGTCACCAGTAGGTCAAATCGGTGGAACCATGGGTCCTTTACGAGAAAATGCCCACCTAAATGAGAATTTGTAATTTCGTCAGCACTGGCGTACTTTAGTTACATTTCCTTAATCGTGTCTATATACATAATACTACAATAACTGTAAGTAAAGTAAAAAAATAATTTAATTTAATTTTCGTTAATTAAATCGTAACCCTATTTTATTATTTTATGTTTTTAATTAAAAATATTGTTTATTTGCTGACACTCCTCTCCATGTCATTATTACTTGTATAGTACGCTCCAATAAACACAGAGTTATTATATTTTTCTTTCGTTTATGTCGAAACATATCAAGTAACTAGTAAGTGTATACGCTTTGTTTCATTTCCTGCTGCGCATATATTTTGCGCTTATTTTTTCCAAGAAAATGTGTCTTTATTTGGCAATATATTTATTCTAATATTTCATCAACATTTCGTGAAGGGCCCGTTGTGGTCCCATCGATTTGACCTACTGGTATGACTACGGTATACCACTATGTACCCGTAGTACTACTGGACCTAAGCCTGAACATGAAATGATTTTTCACGTGTTCGACTTCAAAGTGAATTTTGTTTTAAATGAAGAAAAAATGTTAGTTTTAATTACTTAATTTACTTAAAAAAATGCAGAAAAATATCGATACTATTAACCGCCCTTAGTCCAGTAGGACATAATAGTACTTAGTGGTATACCGTGGTCCTACCAGTTGGACAAATCGATGGGCCCACGGGCCCTTCATGCATTTTCTATGCGATTACCAAATGGAAATGTTGCTAAAAACTAAACAACTCATTTAACATATATTTTTCTTTTTTTTGCAGATATATTCTTGTGGGAACAAAAAGAAACTCTATCACCAGAAAAAAATTACCTGTGATTTTGCGAAGCACAAAAGGCACAATGAGATCACGGTTAAAAATTTATTACACGTATTTCATATTTTGTTTATTTAATTACAGTCAAACAGCTGAAAATAGAACAAAAATTATAATCACGGAAATAGCTGAAGTCAACAAAGACGAATTGATAGAAGATAAAAAAGAAGCTTGTGCTCCAAATAATTCAATGAAAAATCAAAATCTTAGTGAAAAAGCTGATTTAAATACGATAAACGATACCATAATTTACAAAGATATAGAAAACATAACTACCGTAGAGTTAAATATTGTAAAGACCCAAAACAAAAATTGTCCTAATCATTCCAATTCGACAGCAGATGATTTCAAAGAAGTAGATAAATCTAATAAACTGGATTCTATCTATTTGAATAACATATATTCTAGTGTAACAACAAACTTGATAGAAGAAAAAGTGTCAGTGGATAAACTAGAGGCGAACGGTATGGACTTGTTTGATATGGTGAGCAGTGATTGCGGTAGTACCAAAAAATGTCCAGATTTTGGTACCAATTGGACATCCGAGGACGTCATCACCATCGGCTTCCTTAGCGCTTATGGACGGAGTCAGGTGAGCGTTTTAAGAATTATTTTATAAACAAGAATGAATATAATTCTTATTCGTTTATCTATACTAATATTATAAAGCTGAAGAGTTTGTTTGTTTGTTTGTTTGTTTGTTTGTTTGTTTGTTTGTTTGTTTGAACGCGCAAATCGCAGGAACTACTGGTTCAAATTGAAAAATTATAGTTGTGTTGGATAGTCCATTTATCGAGGAAGGCTATAGGCTATACTACATCATGCTACGACCAATAGGAGTGGAGCATCAATGAAAAATGTTGCAAAAACGGGAAAAATTATTCCTTTTGAGAGCTTCCGTCGCGCGCACTGCGTAAACGGTTGATGTTAACCAAAAATCATGTATTACGGAATTGTTCCCCTTTAAAAGTTCTAACCAAAAGTCTGCGACAGCATATGTGTATCTTTTAAGGTTAACTTACTATAACCTTTTTTATGACAATCAAATTTGTTCTAACATTATGTACTATTTGCGAAGATGTTTTTTAAACGTAATATTATTCCTTATCAAATTAAATACGTTAGTTATCTTAAGCATTTCATGCATATTATAATTGTCCTTTACACCACACAATTTAAATTAATATCTTAGCAGTTTTTATCGAAATATGAAAACTATAGCGGGAGAAAATAAATTCGCTGTCTGCCTCTGTTCGTTAACTTTTTACTTCCAAACCACGCAATAGACTTTGATACGGTTTTCAGTATTATCTTATTTTCTTATTATCTTATAATCTATTAATCTATATAATAGAAATACTTATTATAAAGCTGAAGAGTTTGTTTGTTTGTTTGTTTGAATGCGCTAATCTCTGAAACTACCAGTCGGATTTGAAATTTTTTTTTTGCCTTTGATAGCCTGAATCTAGCGGAGGGTTACAGGCTATATAAATGAAAACGATCTGTCTGTCTATTCGAGCAAATAGGTTTCGGCCAAAACAGCTATATGGAAAGGATGTAGTCAAAAGTGACATACAGAACTTTTTGTATGTCTGTCTGTACGTCCATCTGTCTAAACCAATTTTAATGAAACATCACAAGTATGAAAAGAAGGTCGTCAAAACTAACAAATGTTACTTTTTGTCCGTCTGTCTGTCTGTACGTGTAAGGTCGTCAAAACTAACAAATATTACTTTTTGTCCGTCTGTCTGTCTGTACGTGTATCTGTCTATTTGAGCTAATCTCCAAAACGGCTAAACAGATTTTAAGGAAACTTTGCAGACGGGAAAGAAGGTTGTCAAGAGATTTGATATTAGCTACTTTTTGTCCGTCTGTTTGTCTGTCTATCTGTCTGTCGTTTGTCCACACTGATCTATCAACTACTACAACCAAAATTACTAAGTCTAGGAAGCTTAAATTTGGAACATAGGTTTATTTTATAAAGTGAGCATTAAGTTAAGAAAGGCTTTTTTAGAAATTTCAAACTTAAGGATGGGAATGGAGGGACTCAAATAATGACGTGTTTCAGGGTTTTTAGATTTCCACATTTTAAGGGTGGGAAACGGGAGATGAAAAATTGTATCGGTTTTTTTAAAGGGTGGAAGGGGAATGAAGATTGAAAGTTTGAATGGGTGTAACCAAAATTGGTTCCAGCAAAAAGTACGTATAAACCATCTCGAACGTTAATAGTACCTATAACAGGAATTCGTAGTCTACGCAAGCGAAGCTGCGGGCGGTCGCTAGTTTTCTAATATTTCCCCTACGATTAAATTGATTCTGACGATATCGGTATCCGTTGACGCGTTTTGATCCAATAATATGTCATATTATATCAAAATCAATAATAAAAAATATGTGAAAATAGACTGAAGATCGATTGGCTGAGTGGTTAGGGACCCTAATTGCTAAGGGTCAACAAATAAACATGTTTATTTAATCCGTATGGGTGTAAAAGTATCTATTTATGTATACATTATTTAAAAAGAAGAAGATTTAAGTATTTATACAAGCTGTCTAGTACCCCATAATACAAGCATAATATTTGCTTACTTTAGGACTAGATGACGCTGTGTGGGATGTCCCAAATACTGTTATTGTATTATTATTGTTACTGATTGGTCGAGTGGTTAGAGACGTTAACTGTAGTAACAAAACTCAGGTTCGATCTCCGCCCGGAACAAATATTTGTGAGCATGGACATATTGTTCCATGTCCCTAACACAGGCAAAATCCTTTCTTACTTTGGGACCGGATGACGTTGTGTTGGATGTTCCAGGTGTTATGTTTTTATATTTGAAAAAAAACTTTTTTTAAAAAAGCTTTCATTTAAAAAGACTGAATTAATAATAAAAAAATAATTACCAGCGATTAAATCTCAAAAGTATGACTATGAAAATATAAAATATGTAATAAATTTTAAGTGTTTTAGCTTTATTTCAATTAGAAAGTTTCGAACCAGTATTCATTGCATATGACATTTGACGCCTTGAGCTATTAAAAAATATTCAGCTGTGTATACCGTAGGCAATTTATACTATTGAGATTTAAACGCTGTTGATTTTTTAAATGAAAGCTTATTTTTAAAAAGACTTTTTAGTGTAAAAATACCTTAACTTATCTGTATGTATGTGTCCAGAAGTTAATTATTGGTGACACGGTTTTCCCCATGCCCATGTCTCTACCTTACTTAGCCCGGTCGAAGGCACCGCAGTGGATTTACAAGAAGCCACTGAAGGCTTTTGTGATATCCATCCAACTTCAACATAAGACCCTCTTCACCATGTCCTATAAAAGTGTCCGTGACGACTAATTTAATGAGCCCCATGACGAGGGCTATAATTTGTGCGCGCATTTGTCCTGACTACCTTAGCTAGTCACCGCTATAGAAGATTATTAACCATTCTTAGATCTGTGAAATAACACACCTGTTCTCACAGTAAGCATATGAGATGTCTTTAATTGTGTCTGAGTTGTTTTGTGAGTGTATTTACAAATATAAGTATATTTATTCATTATGCATGAATAAGTGTGTTATAAATTATTGTAACCACAATTACGTCAGCCGTGACGTATTCATATAAGTATGCGTGCACTGTTTACGTGTAAATTGAGGTATTTTTATGGCCTGTGATCGTCTATAAAATTACTAAATTGATTTGAGAGTAAAGTAATGATAACTCGATGATATTTAGCGAGTATTCGGATACGAATAGTTACGCCCTATTTAAATTGTACTTTCGTTTTCGGCAACTTATTTACCGTTATATGAGCGCAAAATAGGACATCGAACTATCGGGATGTTGTATAACAAACGCCGATGTTTTGGGGTAACTTTTGTTATTGTAATGAATAAGGTCATCTTGTTCCCTTTTAATTACATTTGATTTAGTGGTTTTAAGTTCGAATTTTCTGTATTGATCAGGGATAAATTTATGAAAGTAAGTCGTTGCTTATATGTATTGTATTTTCGGTCGAAAACTGATTCGCCTAGTAATCCACTCAAACTTGGCCCTTAGGCTAACGGGACCTCGGGGTTTTATTAATAAATTGATAACAAAATCCCGACTTTGGGCCGATGTGCGTTTCTTTGAGAGACTGTCCGCTGTTCTTCAGAGGACGAAACTACGTTTTGTCACTTGAAGACTTCACTTTCAGCGAGCGTTTTACTACAAACACTCGTCTCACGCAAACGAGCATGTTTCACAACGCCCAAAAGGTCTCCCTGTGCACTTACTCTGAATGGAATTCCAAACGCAGTCCTCGAAAGAAAAACAATTTGACGGTTTTCGAAGATAGGTTCAGCATAGATTTGCATACATGTGTTTGGCTGGCCAGCCTTGACAATTTGTCATGCGGGGGGTGGTATCCACCTGCCCGAGTATTGTTTTGCGCAATAGGTATACATTTCGAGGGGTCGATTCCGACTGCCTCACGTTATGCGGTTTTATGCAATTCGATCATGCAGGGCGTATTACGCCTACCTGCGTGTATATATATATCTCGAGGGGCCGTTGGCTGCCTCGTTTGATCTTATGATAGTTGGCATATATTTTGATGCTGTAAATGGTGTGCAAGGGGTCAATGACTGCCTCGCTTGATTTTATATGCAACATTTGTCCGTCAGTATTTATCTGGCACTATATTAGTGAGAGGACTGACTTTACTTTGTTAATATTTAAATGAGGCAGGAAACCTCTATTATTTCAACTCTGGGCAAGATAGCAGCTGGAGTTAACTCAGCTAATTATATCGAACAATATTTAAACTGTGAACTATTACCACATATGTATTTTGTATATTTTCATTTAATACAACATATTGTGCACATATTATCCAGAGCTTTGGGCAATAGAACAATGACTACTTTTAGCCCTGTGCTAAATCATTCCATTCGAGTTCTCACTCTCGAGAGTTTCACTATCTATAAGCTATGTGCTTTGTCGTCTAACTCGGTATTAAGGTTTCTGTCGATATTAGACGTTGTACAATCGAGAAGGTGTAATGTATGCATGTGCAAAATATATATATAATACATGTACTTGTTAAGTAATTATTAATCTTCATATTTGAGTAGTATTATAAGTAAAGTAATCTCCTCCAATACGTTCTGTTTAGGAGAACCATCGATTGTGAATAGCTTAAGCAAATGTAATACGCAGACTTGACAAGGCCACTTTTAACACATTAAAATTCAAGATCAGATTGTGCACTATTTGTTAGTAAGCCAGGCATAAACTCTCAAAACTGGAAATCAGTGTCTCACCTTAGTGGGTACTATCTTTATTCATGTAGGATAGTTGATATAGAGAGTTGGTAACTTGTTATTTAATTCACACTTATGAGTGCTTATTTATATAAATTTGTCAGTAATATCAATTATCGCACACGTGTAGGTGCGCTGGTGATGAGTTAATCCTAGATTAATTTAACACACTTTTGTGTTATACTGGTGATAATCGCTCCGGCCTTCGCGATTACCTGTAAGGGTCTGTCTCCTCTTTTCCACCCCTCCCTACGCGATATGGTCTAGCAAAATCTAATACCTTGCACCTTTAGGTGTGTATTCCACTTTACACACTATTGAATTTATATGGAAAGGTTTAATTAACATGAATACAATAGACCAATCACGCACCAGTTCTTTTCTTTCTTTTGCAATTAAAAATGGTAATACTGAATTAGATTTATTAAACGCAAAAGCGAATTGAACAATCGCGTCTCAACAAGGCGAGATTAAACAATAATTAATTCTTCAACAAATCAGTAACACTTTTCTATTTATGTTAAATGTTTTGACATCAGTGCAATTTATTTTGAATTAGTTAACAGAAGTGTACTTGTCACAAACTCTAATATAAGAACTTTCCAGATTCCGACGCAAAAATAGATTTTCACTTAGCTTTTAGCAGTCTGGATAACATCGACTCAGTCAGCAACCCGCCTTACTGTCTATCTGTCTGCCTGTCTGAATCCTCGTCTGCAACTTTCACTTTTAAAAGGAACAGTACTAAAGTTTAACACGGATCGACCACTCAGATCGAGTTTGAATTACCGAAAACTGACTATCCGCATGTCTCAATTAACTGATCAGCGCATGAAACTAAAACTCGAGTCGCGGTATTTAAAACCGAACATGTCACCCGCGCGTCGTCGGAATACTCTCCTCGACAATCCAGAATTACTCATCCACTGACTGGACTGCCCCTGACCAGCTCCGAAAACCAACTATCGTACCCAACTAGCGTCTCTTCCTTCCTTCACCCTCTTTTTTTTTTTAAAACGCGATAATTTTTTCTTACACCTTTTTTTCAATCTGCGAGAACATTACGCTTACACTTTATTTTGTTTATTTAAGCTCGCAGTCACTCGTTGTATTTCTCGAAACTATTCACTTCGTTCCAAATTTATCGCAAATCATAAAAAAGTACGAGTTATTGCTTTCCTTCTCCAAAGTATTTTTTTCTTTAAATCGGTTCTTGGACGGACTCACACAACTTACTATGTGAAGAACGGCAAAAAAAGGATAGTTTATCGCTTCCTCCTTGAAAACAAAACCATGGCGTGTTTAGTGACTTTTACAGAGTTCGGATATAATATAATATTATCTACCTCGTTTATTTATTTATTTATTTGTATATACTTGTATAATTTGATGGAAATAAATCAGAGGCCTAGGTGAGGCCTCTTCAGTCCCCTTCCGATTAGAAACAGATACATATATTTATATTATATGTTTCTAAACCTTTTAGTATCATAAACGACCCCACTCTAATCATTCCCACTCAACAGCTTAGATTCTTTGTTCATTCTAATTAGGATTTCTCATTCACTATTACATTCTCAACTTTTACTCCAACATACTACTCAATTTCTAATTGCTCCCAATTGGATTCCTCCTGTTTGCTACGGAGGTGTCCTTACCACCTACATTCCATTCTAACTGAACGATCCTCTCATTTATTTTTAAATTTTACCTCTAGGATTCCAATTGCTCACAATTGGAATCCATCTACTCACACTTCTAACCTTTCCCTCTCTACTAAGATGCTTAACTCGGTTTCCTATTGGAACCTCTCATCCCAGTCAGAACCTGGGTCTGTATGATCTTATCTGACTTGCTTCTTATTACCCCTTCCCCATTACGTGACCTTTCACTCTCCATCCTTCTAATTGGATTAATCGAAGTGATTTTCCTGAAAAGAACTTATTTATAACGTAGGTTATGATCGCTTTTACTACTGTGTAAACTCTAATTAGCTCTATTCTCATTCATCAGATAGGAATATTATCATTCCCATTGCCGTGTTTCCAACACTCCTTAGTCTAATCCACCATTTTCTTAGTGTTTAAACTACTTATTTATGAAAGACATTTTCTGTGATTTTCACCGTCTGTGAAAACCGCACTCCTTTTCCTTTTATTTCTACAAGCCATCTCACAATTTCACATATCAACCTCACACCTTTCATATATTTACTTATAAGTATTTCCTTTTTATATCTACTAACAGAATATACCTTATCATTTATTTTTACATCTAATTAGATGTCAACCAAGAGGACAGACTTTGTATATGTACTATATACAACCTTCTCATCTAGCTCATATTCTAGGCACCTTTACCATGCCAACAGAATTTTCGAGCACTATCATCTCCACCAGTAAGAGTTTTCTAATGTAAGCGAATCACATACTACTTCGCGCAGCTAATTCCACCGCCAACCGTATTCTCACTATACGAACCTTATGCTTTTCTGCGTTACGTATCCTATCGTCATATGTATTCTCACTATAAATACATCGTGCCTTTCTGTGCCACTCATATTCCTTTCGCTACAAGTCATTCTTATTATATGTATATAACCCATTATAACATCAATTTATTGATAGCATAATATTTTTTTTCCTTTCTTTGACCAACATTAGGTACAGACTGAACTGAGTAAAGAGAGGGCCATAGCCCTTGGTGTAACAGAACCAGTGTCCCACAAGAAGGGTTCTTTAGTTTTCTGATGAATATTCAAAATATCATAGTAAATGTTTCGGTGTGAATTCTCATTTAATGAGTTATAGTGTGTAAGTCGTTACATTTATGAAGTTTCTCAGCGGTCGATATTCCGGTGTTTAACCTTAAAACAGAGCTAGAGACAGTTACTGACCACCGGAATTACACTGTTACGGATAAGGTGAATTTCGGTGCCAGATTGGACACGTCGAAAGTTCGATGGTTTGTTTGGTGTGGTATGTATCGAGCGGGAACTTGTCCCTGTCTCTAATAATTATTTGTTAAGCACTTATTATAATGCTCTTTCCTCTGTCCCTATTTAGGTCGTTGACCTCTTTCATTCATTCAAGTAGCATCCAATCTAAACTTAGGTCCCATCTCGCACATCTGAATTAAGGGTACACCGAAACAACGCCGACGATTTTGTTGGCGATATGATATTGGTTGCCTCTGTGGGCTTTAGCATATTTGCTATCGGAGCCGAGTGTTTAAGCTCGTGTCTTTTTATTCATATTTGATTGCTGACCAGCATAGTTTCGCCTTAGCGATATGTATTTTTCTCGTTGGATTTACCATACGTGAATTTGTATATGCGAATTATTATCGCGTTTTCTTCAAAGGGTCTATTTAGACTGCCTTTGGTTATATGATCGTATGTGTACATACGCAGGTATTTATGCGTTATGTAGGTGTCTGGTTTTCAGACTACCTTATATATATTCGTAGAAATATGTAACTTTGTCCGTCAGTTATGACTCTAACTACAGGATTTATACAATATGAATATTTATAATACTTTGTATTTAGATAATCCCATTAGAAGTGGGTTTTAATTTCAAGTTCCAAGCCGGTGTCTCTTTTCACTGACTTTTCAGTTTCTCAGTGCATAAACACTATTTAGACCAATTTTTTATTAGATTTTTCTAGCAACTGACTCCTGGTACTCTAAAAATAGCCCCAAGTATCTACACACCTTTTCCATCGACATTGAATAGACTTTTCTACTAACCATGATTCGGTGCTATTAGCTACCGACCTCTGACACTAATAATCGCGTCATATCGCTCACACGGTCATCCAACCGATTTTGACACAATTTTTTTTTCTTTCAGTTTGTAGCTTCGTTGTTCTAGCTATCGGCCCTTGACTTCAAATTCAAATCGAATAGGTCGATTGCTCTATTGGATTATATCGTTTCATATGTTCATCAATAACGCATGAAACTTATCAGTGATTGCTCGCGTTACATAATCACTTCACATTATGTATCGATTTTTTTTTTGTCAATAAGTAAACACTCACTCTCGCGTTTATACCTTATATTTCGGCCTTATATGTATCATAACTCGTACATCTTATATGATACACTGACACTTTTATCTATATACATTTATTCTGTGTCACCTTATCATTCGTCCATCCATTCATTCATTAATTAATACTTATTTAGTATGTTCATTATATTTTCTGTGATCAAAATTATATATTGTATCACAGTATTTTTTTTTTTACCGTTAGCTATTTTGCTAACCTTAAATCACATCATTTATATATGTTTAATGTATTCACACTTCGACTCGTGTGAATTTATATTAGATGGTTTCTATTTGCCACCATAGTAACATAATACTATATACTCATTACTCTCATTATGAAAAATCTGATACATTCATACACTTATCCGAATCACTGAGTTTCGGTGATTCGGTATTTAATTTAATTTACCAACTATAGTGAGTACATGAAATTATTCTCATGACACGATATAAATATATCGTTTCTAGCTCGCAGCTCAAGTTTCTTTTATATATGTATATATATTTTTATGTGCTATTTTCCAAAAAACATTTATCAACATACATATCATACTGCTTGTGCTTATCATACCCTTCTTCGACTCGTTAGGAATTATTTTGTATGACAACACTGCCATCACATCTAGCCGACATTATAGCTCAGTATCAATTTATTTGATACCTTTGTCACGAAATATCTGATAAATTCTTATCTCTCCTCCGATCACTGTGGTTTTAGTAGAGGTATTTATAAAGATCAGTTTGTAATATTTAACTTATAACACCCTCGTATATATTTATCATTAATTCAAACTTTTTTCCCCTCAATTACTCCTTTTCCTTTCTTCGCTATTTCCAGACATACATCATAGATTTTGCTATTCGAACGTATCTCGTAATTTATACTCAACTCTTTTCTTTTACGCAACTCATTCATCTTACTCTAGCGCCTGGTGTAAACAACAATTTTTTTGTTCTATTGTCGCACTTGGCGCGTGCCGATACTATTGTACATTTATGACCGCGTACAAACGACTCCAAACTCGAGTATGGCCATAAACCGTCGTCTCAATAGCTCCTTTTGTCCCTTTTCCCTTTCCTACCAGTGGCCCACTGTAGCAAGGTCATCGACCCGTACCTACAGCTGTTCGTAATACGTAACTACGATTTTAATCGGCTCATCAGTTCTGTGGGTAATTAATACTTATAGTCATACATAATCGGGACACTTATGTACTTATATTTATTCGGTTCAATATATTTTGATATATGGCTCTATACGTCGAACCAACGACATTTTTTTTTTTTGCAACAATATAAGTGCCATATAACCTAAATGATTCAATCGGTTCATTAGCTTATACCATTAGGTAACTATAGAATTAACTTCCGATTCTATTTATTTGACGATATAGACCTAGATCTAATTGTATATAATGTTCAATATATACAATGAACATATTTATTCTTATAAATTGTTAAATATCTCGTTTCTGCTTCTTCAAGTCGTATAAGTGTAATAAATCCAAAACCAATTGTTAGCTATCATCATTTAAGATGCCGACTGTCACTGACTGTCTATTATTATATGCACATAACTATCACACGTTATTTATCTAGCAACTCACTCTCGTTTGTCTGTACTATTTCTCAAATGAAAGAATGTCTTATCCTTCCGGCATACTTCTCTTTCGTAACGGCCCGTCAATCTCCCTTTTCTCTAACGGGGAATCGAACCCAGACCCTTTTGGGCTCACATGGCTCCGTCTTTCTTACCCATATTTCCAACTTCAAATTCCCCCCTTCCAGACCGTGTTTATCTTTGAAACCAACTCTATTTTATCTAAGCTAATACAATTATTGTTGTAATCCGTTCGCGACTGATATCCGGATTTAAATATGCCTATTCCGTAAACCTTACTTCCGCTTAATTAATAATAATATTTTTCGACAGTAAGCTTTTTATATATTATAATCATCAAAATCTTTTGATCGTTTGTTTTAAAATAGTTTTGTAAGTCATTCGAACTCTGAAACAAAAGGTTTTTTTTTTTTTTTATTATATCACATACACTTAAAATAATATACAAAACCTTAGTTGTGTATAATATTATAACCTCTTAAGTCTGATAATTTCCTTTCAGTCTGAAAGAACTTCATTATTACGAACATTTTTAAAATATATATTAAAAATCTGGAAAATTCCCTTTATTCAAAAGGATTTATTTAAATTACAGTACCTCTGTATAATATGTTATTAAATCTGAAATCATTCTTTTATTTAAAAGAATATACTTGTATAATACCTCTGTATATTATATTATTAAATCTGAAAAAAAATCTTTTATGCAAGAATTTATATATTATACCTCATGGTTTCTGTATTTATTTCTTAAGGATTCAAAATTAGGAGTAGCTTAATAGTTAAACCTTATATTATAGGTTATATTATAGTATTATAAGTTAGGTTATATTTATTTATTTATTTTTTTAAATCTACCGGTTCAATAATTGTTTTCTACGTTGTGTTTTGTGTTGTTTGTGTTCTTATGGCCGCGAATTAAATTATTTTGTTAATTCGCCGTTTTACCAAATCCTCGGTAACGGCATCACATGACGAGGGCTATAATTTGTGCGCGCATTTGTCCTGACTACCTTAGCTAGTCACCGCTATAGAAGATTATTAACCATTCTTAGATCTGTGATATAACACACCTGTTCTCACAGTAAGCATATGAGATGTCTTTAATTGTGTCTGAGTTGTTTTGTGAGTGTATTTACAAATATAAGTATATTTATTCATTATGCATGAATAAGTGTGTTATAAATTATTGTAACCACAATTACGTCAGCCGTGACGTATTCATATAAGTATGCGTGCACTGTTTACGTGTAAATTGAGGTATTTTTATGGCCTGTGATCGTCTATAAAATTACTAAATTGATTTGAGAGTAAAGTAATGATAACTCGATGATATTTAGCGAGTATTCGGATACGAATAGTTACGCCCTATTTAAATTGTACTTTCGTTTTCGGCAACTTATTTACCGTTATATGAGCGCAAAATAGGACATCGAACTATCGGGATGTTGTATAACAAACGCCGATGTTTTGGGGTAACTTTTGTTATTGTAATGAATAAGGTCATCTTGTTCCCTTTTAATTACATTTGATTTAGTGGTTTTAAGTTCGAATTTTCTGTATTGATCAGGGATAAATTTATGAAAGTAAGTCGTTGCTTATATGTATTGTATTTTCGGTCGAAAACTGATTCGCCTAGTAATCCACTCAAACTTGGCCCTTAGGCTAACGGGACCTCGGGGTTTTATTAATAAATTGATAACAAAATCCCGACTTTGGGCCGATGTGCGTTTCTTTGAGAGACTGTCCGCTGTTCTTCAGAGGACGAAACTACGTTTTGTCACTTGAAGACTTCACTTTCAGCGAGCGTTTTACTACAAACACTCGTCTCACGCAAACGAGCATGTTTCACAACGCCCAAAAGGTCTCCCTGTGCACTTACTCTGAATGGAATTCCAAACGCAGTCCTCGAAAGAAAAACAATTTGACGGTTTTCGAAGATAGGTTCAGCATAGATTTGCATACATGTGTTTGGCTGGCCAGCCTTGACAATTTGTCATGCGGGGGGTGGTATCCACCTGCCCGAGTATTGTTTTGCGCAATAGGTATACATTTCGAGGGGTCGATTCCGACTGCCTCACGTTATGCGGTTTTATGCAATTCGATCATGCAGGGCGTATTACGCCTACCTGCGTGTATATATATATCTCGAGGGGCCGTTGGCTGCCTCGTTTGATCTTATGATAGTTGGCATATATTTTGATGCTGTAAATGGTGTGCAAGGGGTCAATGACTGCCTCGCTTGATTTTATATGCAACATTTGTCCGTCAGTATTTATCTGGCACTATATTAGTGAGAGGACTGACTTTACTTTGTTAATATTTAAATGAGGCAGGAAACCTCTATTATTTCAACTCTGGGCAAGATAGCAGCTGGAGTTAACTCAGCTAATTATATCGAACAATATTTAAACTGTGAACTATTACCACATATGTATTTTGTATATTTTCATTTAATACAACATATTGTGCACATATTATCCAGAGCTTTGGGCAATAGAACAATGACTACTTTTAGCCCTGTGCTAAATCATTCCATTCGAGTTCTCACTCTCGAGAGTTTCACTATCTATAAGCTATGTGCTTTGTCGTCTAACTCGGTATTAAGGTTTCTGTCGATATTAGACGTTGTACAATCGAGAAGGTGTAATGTATGCATGTGCAAAATATATATATAATACATGTACTTGTTAAGTAATTATTAATCTTCATATTTGAGTAGTATTATAAGTAAAGTAATCTCCTCCAATACGTTCTGTTTAGGAGAACCATCGATTGTGAATAGCTTAAGCAAATGTAATACGCAGACTTGACAAGGCCACTTTTAACACATTAAAATTCAAGATCAGATTGTGCACTATTTGTTAGTAAGCCAGGCATAAACTCTCAAAACTGGAAATCAGTGTCTCACCTTAGTGGGTACTATCTTTATTCATGTAGGATAGTTGATATAGAGAGTTGGTAACTTGTTATTTAATTCACACTTATGAGTGCTTATTTATATAAATTTGTCAGTAATATCAATTATCGCACACGTGTAGGTGCGCTGGTGATGAGTTAATCCTAGATTAATTTAACACACTTTTGTGTTATACTGGTGATAATCGCTCCGGCCTTCGCGATTACCTGTAAGGGTCTGTCTCCTCTTTTCCACCCCTCCCTACGCGATATGGTCTAGCAAAATCTAATACCTTGCACCTTTAGGTGTGTATTCCACTTTACACACTATTGAATTTATATGGAAAGGTTTAATTAACATGAATACAATAGACCAATCACGCACCAGTTCTTTTCTTTCTTTTGCAATTAAAAATGGTAATACTGAATTAGATTTATTAAACGCAAAAGCGAATTGAACAATCGCGTCTCAACAAGGCGAGATTAAACAATAATTAATTCTTCAACAAATCAGTAACACTTTTCTATTTATGTTAAATGTTTTGACATCAGTGCAATTTATTTTGAATTAGTTAACAGAAGTGTACTTGTCACAAACTCTAATATAAGAACTTTCCAGATTCCGACGCAAAAATAGATTTTCACTTAGCTTTTAGCAGTCTGGATAACATCGACTCAGTCAGCAACCCGCCTTACTGTCTATCTGTCTGCCTGTCTGAATCCTCGTCTGCAACTTTCACTTTTAAAAGGAACAGTACTAAAGTTTAACACGGATCGACCACTCAGATCGAGTTTGAATTACCGAAAACTGACTATCCGCATGTCTCAATTAACTGATCAGCGCATGAAACTAAAACTCGAGTCGCGGTATTTAAAACCGAACATGTCACCCGCGCGTCGTCGGAATACTCTCCTCGACAATCCAGAATTACTCATCCACTGACTGGACTGCCCCTGACCAGCTCCGAAAACCAACTATCGTACCCAACTAGCGTCTCTTCCTTCCTTCACCCTCTTTTTTTTTTAAAACGCGATAATTTTTTCTTACACCTTTTTTTCAATCTGCGAGAACATTACGCTTACACTTTATTTTGTTTATTTAAGCTCGCAGTCACTCGTTGTATTTCTCGAAACTATTCACTTCGTTCCAAATTTATCGCAAATCATAAAAAAGTACGAGTTATTGCTTTCCTTCTCCAAAGTATTTTTTTCTTTAAATCGGTTCTTGGACGGACTCACACAACTTACTATGTGAAGAACGGCAAAAAAAGGATAGTTTATCGCTTCCTCCTTGAAAACAAAACCATGGCGTGTTTAGTGACTTTTACAGAGTTCGGATATAATATAATATTATCTACCTCGTTTATTTATTTATTTATTTGTATATACTTGTATAATTTGATGGAAATAAATCAGAGGCCTAGGTGAGGCCTCTTCACCCACCACAAGTTTACTAGTAGCCATTCAAAGGTTGTTTTATACACTTTTCAGCTCTATCATTATATCAACTCGATGATACCATAATTTATCAATTTTCATCCAAATTGTATAATTTATAATAATACGTATACATCTCAAAAAGATCTCGATTGATTTAATCGTTGACGAATTCTCGCGTACGAAGAGATCCTGGCTGCATCATCAGCACCTGGTCACCATCACCATATATTTTTTTAGTCGTCCGAATCGCAAACGTGCGCAAAATTTCTGTTTCGTAAGTTTAGAAAAAGTCGTTCTAATTTGGCCTCTTAGATTTGTCAACATAGTTACAAGTGAGTTAAATAAAAGCTTGTATATGACTGACAGATTGGCCGAGTGGTTAGAGACCCTAACTGCGGTCCCAAGGGTCGCGGGTTCGATTTCCGCCCGGGATAAATATTTGTGTGCATGAACTTGTGTATTTGTGCCGTGTCTGGGTGTAAAGTATCTATATATTATATAAAATATATATTATATATCATCGGCTCCTATAGTACAGGCTAACCACCCAGTTTAGGAGTCGGTGCCGGACTGATATCTAATGATTTCTTCCGTACAACTTTTATTATACCTATTTGCTAATTGCGTTTATTGTATGTTGTATGTTGCAAATGATTAAAATAAAAAAATAAAAAAGAATAATAAAGTATGTATATCAGTTGTCCAGTAACAAATAACACAAGCATAATATTCGCTTACTTTGGGACTAGATGGCGCTGTGTTGGATGTCCCATGTATTATTATTTACATATTATATGCTAAAAATTTACCAAGTTTGGTTTTAATTGAGTCAAGAATGTCACTCCACAATATCGACAACGTCGAACGCAATTTCGCGGGGGTGAAATCCGGCGCGCGGGGGCCTCGTGAACTGAAATTCGCCATTTTGCACCAGCTAGCTAGAGTAATGGTTAGACCGTAAAACGCAGAAGAGGGCTTCTAGTTCATTCTTACTTGGATCATTCACTTATTTTGTTAAGTATGCGGATTTGTAGACATTAAAAAACTATTAACATCATTAAAAAAAATCAAAATCGGACCATAAATAAAGAAAATACATTGGTTTTAGTGGCTAAGATTAAAAAACACGCGACCTATTATGATAACGTCCTCTATATGTGAACGCGGCGCGGGAGTGAACCAGCCGCCAGGAGGCCGGGAAACAGTCTGTAGAAGTGCACTTCACTTCTAACAATGTCGTCGTATGAATATTGTGTCCAACAGTACCAATCAACCTTTATGGCGGATGTGAACATAGGAACAAGTCGCGTCGCAGTAACCAGTTTTAGGTGTAGCGGGACGCAGTGGAGCGAGGGGCATGTGACTGAACCTGCGCAAGCACGCCTAAAGCGTTGTACTCCGAAAGTTTGATCGGAACTATACCTACTTACCTTATTTTAACAAAATTAAAAAAAAATAACGATATACAAATTAAATCTAAAAATGAGTACGAAGTACATAGCTATCACTGACTCCGTGCCTTGGAGTACACGTTAAGCAGTCGATCCCAGTTGATGTCAATAGATGGCGGTCGTTACAATCCACCAACCGGCACTGGAGTAGCATGGTGGATTTGGGCTCCAAGCCCCGTCACTTTGGGGGGAGGTATAATCTACTGCAGTGGGGTATAATGGACTGATGCATTAGATACCTTATTAAACAGGATGGAGCTTCTCATACTTCGAAATGATCGAAGACGTGAACAAATTGTCAGATTCAGATTATATCAGACCGAATGAATGATCGCATTTCATTATCATTAAACAAACATTTTGCAAAATTACACATGAAATATAATTTCAGAATTTCTATTTTCTTTTCTAGTACGAATTTTACATGTGGGTTTAGGTTCTGTACCCAAAGGGTACCGACGGGAAACTTATCACTTAGATTCCGCTATCCGTCCGCCCATCTGTCACAGAGCTATATTATCTGAACCGTAATAGATAGACACTTCAAATTTTCACAGAGTATGTATTACTATTCCCCTCCCACTGGGGGAGGCCTAGGCCGCTGCTGTGGGGTATAATGGGCTGATGGCTTTGCATGTATTACTGTAGCTGATATAACAACAAATAATAAAAATAAAATAAAGGTAAAGGGGGTTTCCATACAAGCAACGTCTTTTTAGCGTTTTTCGTGATGGCTGATTATTGTGACATTACCTATTGGCTTATACTTGAAATTTTCATGGAGTATGGCCACCATAACAACAAATAATACTAATATAATAAAGTTTAAAAGTAAAGGGAGTGCCGATACAAGAAACGTGTTTTTTTTTTAATATTGTAGTTCACATTGTACCTCGGTACGGAACCCTTCTTGTGCAAGTCCGACTCGTACTTGGCCAGTTTTTATTTATTTCCCTTTATATCCTGAGTGTGGGTATCTACACGACATAGACTTAAAAGACGTATTAAATTATTTGTTAAGTAGATCGTTTTAGCAAAATCTCAAGTTGTAATGTACTTTATTTAAATTTTCCCTACACAAACGTTAATTTTTATTCTGCTCTGAATTCCAGATTTCTTAACACAGTGGCTTGAGATACTTTATGTGTAAGTCAGTCTGTAAGTTTCGATTTTGTTAAACAGAGATAGAATAAATCATATTTTACCTCAATCCGTACAACATTAAAACCGACATGTCACAAAGTGTGAATGGACAGCCGGAAGCTTTTCTAAGTGGGGTTTCGACTTGACGTCACTAGATAGGGGCATGAATAGTTTGGGTACATGAAACATGATACGACATTAGCCCCACTTCCGTTCAAATATCATTCCCCATTATACGCTACTTTGTGGGGCTTAATAAAAAATGTACAAGTAAATTTTCCTTTATTTCGCTAAATAAATTCACAATTGTCAACATGAAATCCATATGTAAAACCGAAACTGACAACTTGGTAATTTCTTTTTTTCATTTCTCATTTCGTTTCGTTATCATAATTTACTTAAATCTGACTGACATTGATTGATATGTTTGCACCAATACAATATAATATTTGTAGGTTCACACGTTCTAGCACTCTCCTAAGAAAACCTACCTCGTCTTTAATAAGTTGTAATTTTTTAAAGCTAAAAAAATCGTTGTTGGTTTTACCCGACCGGTGAGGGTAATTTCATTAATCCAACTTCTTTGGTAAGTATGTACGTCTGTTTCTTTGGCTTTAACAGCTGATGGATTTTATCACATGAGGTGTCGTTAGGCCCGTCTTAGTTGTGTTGTGAGGGACATAGGGTTTATAATATTTAAATTAGGCGTTCACGAATCAAAAGAGAGTGGAATTTTTTTTTGAATGATCTGGGTATCAAATAAAAGCTGGTAAATATTCAACCTGAATACACACATATATAATAATATAATAATAACGTATACATTACAACAACGTTTAGGCCCCAAACTAACCATTAGCTTGTGTTTTGGGTACCAAGCGAAGACACCACATACATATAACAACCAACACTCGGTACCAGTATTAATATTCATCATATAAATACTGTCCCGACCTGGGATTCGAACCCGGGACCTCTAGCTTCGTAGGGAGGGTCGCTACCCACTAGGCTAAGCGGTCGTCAAAGTGTCATGTCACAGTTAGATTATAAAAACCGTTAGATTATAATCTATTTCGCGAGACTGTAAATTCCATATCGGCTGACTTTAGAAAAATCATAATGGGTGGCTCGTCGCTCCTGGTCCGCTTCTCTCCTCGCATTGACGCAACCAGGCTATAACCTAACAAAATTAAATTTGTTTGAAATTTATTTATTCAACCATCATACTTATATATTAAAATGTTAACAATGCCTCCCACACTAGGCTAAACCTGTCCCGTGGGTGTCAAAAATTAAATTCACAAATGACGGCTACATAATAAGTGGACAACAAATATGTATATTAAATTGCAACTCATATAAAAGAAATTCCATTAAAAGACAGTTTACAATCATGCGAGATAGATTGTGCTCTAACGGTTATTTATATATATTTACATATATATCACAACACTAATTTTGTTATAGATTTTGTAAGAAAGAATGTTACAAATTTTGCTACCATTTTAACAAACATTACAAAAAGTACGTTACAACGAAAGGACCTCACGTTAATACTTTATTGGTCATAAATCAAAAAAGAGAAAAACAAGCTCTATTATTTAAAGAATTTTGTTAGAGCAATGTTTTTTGTCCCATTTCTTCTTAAATAAGTACTAAAGTATACTATGATCATTAAAAATGACTTAAATGTTATAAGATATTGCAAAGTTTAAATCACTTTAGGAAACTGTTTCAGACCCTAATTTCTAGATCGAAAGTAGTAAAAGAGCGAGCGTCAAAAAATCTAATAACTGGATTAGCGTAGTAATAAATGTACGCACAAATACGTTTCGCAATTCTTTTTTGATTTTTTTTTATCACACTAATTTTTATCACATCAAATGCGTAGATAACAAAAAGCCCTGGTGGAAATGAAAATAACATTTTTATTTTTCTCGAAATATATTTTTCGGCATTATCTCATCAATATTCTATTTGTGTCAGGTGACGATTCTAGAGCAGTAGGTATATCGTCGAGGACGCTTTTTAAAATAATAATATAACAATAATAATAATAATATCTAGACCATCCCGCACATTGCCATCTAGTTCAAAAGAAAACATTATGCTTGTATTATGGGGTACTGGACGACTGGGAAACATACTTAAATATTATTATTATAATATACATATATAGATACTTCTTACATCCAGACACGGAACAAATAGACATGTTCATGCGCACAAATATTTGTCCCGGGCGGGAATCGAACCCGCGACCCTTGGCTCGTACAGTGTGTCTGTCTGTTTCAGCTAATCTCCAAAACGGCTGAACCGATTTCAATGAAACTTTACACATCAGAAAATGAAGTTGTCAAAAGTTGTATACGCTACTTTCTTTCTGTCTGTACGTCTATCTGTCTATTCGAACTAATCCCCAAATTGGCTGAACAGAATTAGATGAAACTTAACAGATATGAAAAAGAGGTGATCAAAAATGACACACACTACTTTTTGTCTGTATGTACGTCTGCCTGAACGGTCTGTCTGTCGGCAGAACATATTTTAATGAAACTTCGCAAGTATAAAAGGAGGCTTCAGAAATTACATACACTACTTTATTGCTTTCAAAATCGATATCCAAGAGTCCGTACACTCCGATCACGAATTTGTGATCAAAAATGAAAAAAAGTTACCGAAATTTTGAACTTTTTAATTACTGGACCGATTGCTTCCAAAATCGAGACCTAAGAGCCCACATGGACTCCGAACACGAATCTGTGATCAAAATTGAAGAAATAGTGGTTGCCATTTTGAACTTTGCACATCAATATACGCATCTCTTACTAACTTTAGGGATCTGAATTCACTTAAGAGCGATTTAGGAAGCCAAGATAGCGGTATCGATCATAATGGCAAAGTCGTCATTATGCTCGCTTCCGACTCAGAGTTCTAAATTAAAAGTAGTGATTTCGAAGTTCAAGGTGGCGCCATCGATTTAATCGATCACACGTTTTATCGCTCGCTAAAACACGAAGTTTGACTACGAACACGATAGGTCTATGACAAGTAGTTTCAAAAATATGAACTTTTGTAAAATTTGGTTTTGAAGTCACAAGATCTCGTTGAAACAAAGTTTGAGTACAAACACGATAGGTTTGCGACTAGTAATTTAAAAAATATGTGCTTTACAAAATTTGGTCATATTTCCCTAAAACATGCAGTTTGAATACCAACACCATAGGTCTATGACTACTAATTACAAAAATATGTGTTTTTCAAAATTTGGTCACGGGGTCACATAGATCTCGCTAAAACATGAAGTTTGAGTACAAACACGATAGGTCTATGACTACTAATTACAAAAATATGTGCTTTTCAAAATTTGGTCACGGGGTCACATAGATCTCGCTAAAACATGAAGTTTGAGTACAAACACGGCAGGTCTGTGACTAGTAATTTCAAAAATATGTGCTTTTCAAAATTTGGTCACGTGATCACGTAAATCACATTAGAATTATTAATTTTAGTACTAAAATAAAATTTTGTTTCCTAGTTTCGCAAATACGAATATAAATGTTGTACATTAGTTTTTTTTATTAAATAATAATGATTATGGAAAATATTTTGTATATGAAAGGCATCATCCTATTATTTATGGTTCTTCTTCTATGATAGAAGTGATCTCAAATCACTAAAGTTCGATTATGCTAGATCGATTTCTCGTCAAGTTCCATTAGATGTTCCCAAGGTTAAAGGTCAAAAGTACCCAGCAATTCCATTCTATCAGCCCTTTTTATACTCCACTGCAGAGGCTTCATTAATCATTCAAGAAAACATCACTTGACATTAATGTATTAAATTTTGAAAACGTTTAACTCAATGAAGGTATGTGACTATATTTTATATCTTTACATTGCTTTCATAATTCCATCCTGAGTCCATCTCATAGTGGAGTTATGCATAATATCATGACCAACTATTAAGACAGCTTGAGACCACGTTCGGGGAACAGTTAGGCTACTTATAAGTCTATGTCGTATGACGTCTACTATCAATACAGACATATATTAGTGCATCCATGTTTATTACGTTACGTTTTAACAGTTACGATTTTATACCGATACAGTAAATAAATTTGACAGCAGTGTTTGGTTTTAATAGAGTCAGAAATGTCACTTCATAGTGCCGAAACTGTCAAACGCAATTTCAAGGGGGTGACGACCGGCGCGCGGGGACTTCGCGGGGGTGAAGACCAGCGCGCCGGGACCTCGCAGACTGAAACTCGCCAATCACCATCTTGCACCAGCTAGCTAGAGTATGAGTGGTTAGACGACAAACGCAGAAGAGGGCTTCTAGTCAATTCGTACTTTCTTGTGTACCTAATGTATACCTAATGGTAACCTAATATTAATACCTTATCACGATGAAACCGAATTTTGTGAATATGACCTTGTGTACCTTGAATAACAATGTTAAATAGACCTTGTACACGTGATAGCATTCGGTTGTTGGTTGATAACAATGTGAAAGATATGACAGATATAATGTTACTTGTACGAATAAATAGTTTGTATAGAATATCATGTATCTAAATGTGGATCTATCGCTAAGGCAATGTGTAGTAATAATTTTCAGGATGTCTTATTCATGGCTTTCTTGCTATATCGTGTGTTCAGCTTAACGTAGTCAAAACTTAAGTTTGTGCGAGCTTATCGAACTAAACAAATCTTTTAAAAGATGAAAGGAAAAAAAATTAAAAACAAACTTTAAACATGTTTTTATCGGTAACCGTTAATTTGCATCATCTGCGCACTAAACATTTTTGTTTAGTCCAGTAAGCTCTACACGTTCTATAAGTGTGGACTATGTTCAACCGAACGACAGGTATAATCCCTTAAATGTACATAGTTAAATATCTTCCTTTATAATGCATACACATTTATAAATATTTGACAACCAGGCATGGAACGATTAAACATGTTCATACACAAATATTGATCACAGGCAGGGATCGAACCCGCGGCTTTTGGCTCTGCAGTATTTCCAACCACACGGCCAACCAGTTAGTTAAAAGCGTAGTCTTGTTATAGATTCGCTTAAGGTGCACATAAAATGTTGATATTAACTGCTTTATCGAGTTTAATCGAGAGCATATCAAGCTGCGACCAAATTGATGACTCGTTCAAGATCTTAATTTTTATATGTCCTTGACTGGCAGAAAAACTCGTTCGGGCGCGCTGGGCTTTGCTACTACAAGACATACTTAGTGGGACTTGCTCGACATCTCCGAGCCCCCACTCTAAGACATACGCGCTACTTAGTACTGCATATTGCCTTTACGGATGTTGTATGCTTGTATGCTTGTAGTACGACACACATATATGGTGCTGACACTTTGTATTGTTACGTGTTAGGGTTCGAAGGATTTGGAGAGAAAGACCTGCTGACTCTTTTGAAGACTTTATTCACTAGCACTAGGTCCAACACAAAGCACTAGGTCCAAACACTAAGCACTAACGATGTCCTGGCTCGTAGCCAAGTCGTGTGTTTCACTGGTATCTTCTCTTGATCGTATTCTCTTGATCACTAGTTTTCACTTCGAAGTCGCCTCGAAGGTAGCTCAAAACTGAACTGTACTCTTCGCCTCCCTGCGGCTATTTATATGGGCCGAGACGAGCGTCCAGACTATTCCAGAACTTACCCGACTCGCGCGAACGTGATCGACTGGGTTGGATGATTCTGGAAAGTCTCACGCATGTACTCGGTTTTCGAGACTATACTTTTCCCTAACGCCATCTAGTATTGAGTAGAGGGTTTCGTGTTGTCTTTGTTCTTTAAGTGGTTTTACTGGTTGACGCTAGATGGCGGTAGTTGCTTTGTGTGTTCGTAACAGTATTGTGTACATTGGTTTTTGCAATAAATAAATAATAATACATGGGACTTCCCACACAGCGCCATGTAGTCCCAAAGTAAGCAAGTATTATGCTTGTGTTATGGGTTACTAGACAACTGATATACATACTTAAATATTCTTTATAATATATTTTTGCGAAGACACCACACAAATATAACAACCAAGACCCGGTAGCAGTATCAATATTCATCATATTAATACTAACCCGACCTGGGATTCGAATCCGGGACCTCCAGCTTCGTAGGCAGGGTCGCTACCCACTAGGCTAAGCGGTCGTCAAATATGTATTATATGTTATTATTACCTATAACTTTGCTTCCCTGATATAGGTTACATTCGGCAAGCAGTTAATGGATCTCAGCGTGTGTCTTTCCTTAGAATTGTGGCAGATGCGAAGACGACGTATTATTTTTCCAGTTTTCTTTCTTTTAGGAAGACAAAAGTCATAATATTTTCTCATTGAATACACTAACGAGCAACCACTATTTCTAGTTTACGACGCACATGTGAACGATGCTGGAATATTCTGTTTCACTAGCTTTTTCACCATTTACGGAATAAAGATATTCTCGTGACAAAAAATAAGTGAATTTTAAAATCTTAGTTTATCCTCAGCGTCGTATACATTATATCCATATAATCTCTTAAGGAAAGTTTCACTTTTTGAAAGCGAAAGCGAAATAAAATTGTAAGGCAGAAAATGGATGTATAAATAGTAATATCGAACACAATATAAATATTTTTTATATATCCATGTTACTTGTAATTAAATTAATTATACATTTATAATTAATTACATTATGAATAATAATATCGAATATAATATTATCTACACATCCATAATTACATTAATTAACTACATTAATAACTAATGACATTCATTTTACTATAATATAAGCAATTCTTATATAGAAGAATTGTTTATATAAGAATTGCTTATATACAACATGTTCCTTTTGATATCCCATAACTCTAAGGTTATATTCTATGACTAAAGATAATATAAAAAGTCCAAGGAACATCTATTCAAAAATGCGTGGTTTTAGAGAAATCATCAATCACAATTAAAATAGTTCTAAATTTTTCTGCCGTATGATGCGTCCTTTATGCGATGTTGCCCAACTTACGCTTGCAGTGCGTGTAATGCGTGACAGGGTAAGTACTAACTTTCATTCATGATCACGTTCAATAATGCGACGTTGTCAAATCTAACGTAAAGGCGTTTTACATGGAAACTCACCTTTTTATCGAATTAGTTTGTATGAAAAATTTAAATATGTAATTAATAATAATTGAAAAATAATGTGTATGCTATTTGATTCATATTCGTGGTCCCATTGAAACCCCGGAGTTATGGGATATCAAAAGGAACACGTTATAGTAAAGGTACGCGCCCGAGGCTTTGAAACGGAATGGGGCGGCGGGCATGAATGGTGACTAGAGTTATTGGTTTTTTCGGGAAAGGTTTGTGTAGCCATATCTCAATATTTTTCTATAGAACGATACTAAAAAGAAACAAGACGTCTATCGGTTTTCTACCAAAGATCATTATATTAAAATTTGGCTGGTCATTAAAACCTCACCCCGTATAAGCCTTCGCACGCAAGAAATACTGTTTGTACTTGGATGAGCATTTTGTCACTACGAATATAAATTACCAATACGAAGTAGTAATTTATCAGTTTACCGTTTACAATGCTATCCCTTCATTGAGTTTCCACTTGTGTAGTAAAAACAGTGGTTTCTTGTTACTTCAGTTTTCGATTAATTTATTGTAGCGCTATTAGCATACAAGGTAACATTTCAATTTACTGCGCTGTGAGATCTATAATAATAATACATGGGACAACCCACACAGCGCCAACTAGTCCCAAAGTAAGCAAGTGCTATGCTTGTGTTATGGGTTACTGGACAACTGATATATACATACTTAAATATATATTATTCTTTAATAATACATGTATCTATAGATATTTTACACCCAGACACGGAACAAATAGATCTGATGAGAAAATTTTAATTTAAGAATATTATTCATTAAATTTACATTAATTTTAAATCTTGATTAGTTTTGTGTCCCATTACAATCATCGACGAGGATTACGCAGCAGTCTATTCACTAAACTTCGATACCAAGCTGTCTTCCATTGCAATCAAATCGTTTTTGTGCGACATATAGCGAGCGAGTTAGCGACCCTGCCTACGGAGCTGGAGTTCCCGGGTTCGAATCCCAGGTCGGGTCAGTATTTATGTGATGAATATCGATACTGGTACCGGGTCTTGGTTGTAATATGTATGTGGTGTCTTCGCTTGGTACCCAGAACACAAGCTAATGCTTAGTTTGGGGCCTAGACGTTGTTGTGATGTATATGTTATTATATTTAAATATCAAATCATACATTTAGAGGACGTAGTCATTTTGCTCGCATTTTTTTGATGTGTCACCATTTATGTTTCTACTTTCACTAGCTTTAGCTCGGCGATGATAAATCAGTCAAGAAATGTTTTTTTATGGGTATAAAATAAAGTGGCCTATCGCGGCAAGATTGATCCATAAATTTAAAGACGCTCAGCGCGTTATGAAGCAGACAATCGATGGGTTAGACGAGTTCTAAAGTGGAGAAGCAAAGAGGCGAACGCCCCCTCGGCCTGGTGAAGAGATGACCTGAAGCACCATATAAGGCGGAGGAGCGTGTTTTAGCCTGGAGAGAGACCTATATCCTGCAGTGAAGGTACACGGGCTGATGATGAAGTGCATAAAAATTTGCTTATTTCGAAGAAGAAGAATTATTTCAAACGCGGCGTCGCCGCGTCCATTGACGCAATGTTACACTTATGAAATTATCTTCGTTTAATTAATTATCTTAATTATCTTATTCGTGATAGCCCGAACGCAGCGAACCTGTTTCAAATCTAGAAGGCCATGTGGCTTTGGTTCGAATCCGGGCCTGTACCAATGAGTTTTTTCTGACTTAAATACATTAACTATTACCGACTCCGTGCCTCGGAGAGCACGTTAAGCAGTCGGTCCCGGTTAATGTCAGTAGATGGCGGTCGTTACGATCTGCCAACCCCCGTTGGATTAGCGTGGCGGATTCAACCTCCAAGCCCCCTCATCTACAGGGAAGGGCTAAGCCCCTGCAGTGGGGTACAAAAAGAGCTGATGGAATGGAAAAAAATATCTTATGTAACTCAAGTTAGATCGTGTTGTTACATTTACTAATAACTACTGACTGACTTTATTGAAATGTAATAGAAACATTGTCAAGTAGTATTAAAAATAAATAAAACTTGCTTATACCTTGAGAACTTACAACACATTTTAAGTTTTTTTCTGTTGTTGCTGTACAGCCATTATAACCATAAAGGCGTACATTATTTAAGCCTTTTTAGCGGTGATGGAGTTACATAACACTATTATGCGCATGCGCCAATACAGGAAGGGGCAACGTAACAACGATTGTCCTCCTCCCTGACTCATGACGAAGTATTTCATTTTACCAATTTTACAAAGAAATCGTCATAAGGACATCACTATCTGTTCGCAAACATCTTTATCACTCGTAATATTACATGTATAAACAAATTAACTTTTAAATTTATTTTCCCTGTAATAATCTTTCTAATTTAAATTATCTGTAAGAGTTAGGTTACTCCCCTGTATAGGTTCGGAGGATACTAAGTTATTTCTCTTTTGGAAGGAAAACTTTATCGCCAACGTATCACGACAAATCATCTGGTATATTTCTGGGTGTCGAAATAAAGCCCGCATGCATATTTCATGAAAGCCGTGGCGAAAAATATGATGTCATCTGTATTCATGTCGTATTCAAAAGTCAGTTAGAACAAACATGGAAGCGTTAAGCTAGCTTGTGGTCGCATATATTTGTTTATATTATTTCATGAGTGTATTTGAGAGATATTTCGTAAAAAATATTTTAGAAGGAAAATTTCACTTCATCAGCCCATTTTTACCCCACTTCAGAGGCTTAGGCCTCCCCCAGGGTGAAGAGGGGGCTTGGAGCTTAAATCCACTACGCTACTCCACTGCGGGTTGGGGATTGTAACGACCGTCTTCTATTTACAGCGTCTGGGACTGACTGTTTAAGGAAAATTTATCAACATATAAATAAAATGTAATAATAATATTTCGTCGTAATAGCCGAGTGGCGGGGAGCCCGCTTCTTGTTTATAAGGTCGTGGTTCGAACTCTAAATTTTTATTATTTCACTAAGTTTAAAATGTTATTATGCAGACATTGTAAATTAGTTTTGTGATCTAATACTACCTAGGTATATAAAAAAGAATAAGTGTGAAAATTAGATGATGTTAAATAATTATTCAGATTAATTATTCCTTTTATGAAGACAACTTTAATGTTACACGTGCCTTCAGAAAGAGATACAGTTATGTGATGGAAAGAGAAAGGCCTTACAGGTGAATTTAGTTTCTAGGCAAGGGGCGTTGACCAAGCTAAATTGTACTTTATCGCGTTGTCGCAAAAGTCGCTATTTGTTTAAATTTGTATATAATTTTTTATTTAATCTTCTGTATCTGAAGTGTTAAATATTCTGTGATAAAGAGTTAAATAAATTAGGTACCGTACAACGACTTTCATTAAGAACTCTTTGCTCCTTTTGTGTAACTAATGAACACTTTAAAAATCGTTAGCTGTTTAAAACTCTTATTTTATTTTTGTAACATTTTTAATCTTTTATAAAAAAAAATATAAAGAAAAAGCGTGATATACGATAATAATAAATTTGACAAAAATGATTTAGGGAAGCTTTGAAGAGATGTCATATTATGGAAACGGGAAATAGGAAAAACGGGAACAGTTTATTTGATTCATGATGTAATTTCTCAGTCACCGAGATCCATTACTTATTCGTTCTTCCGTCAACAAACCATAATAATGTAGTAATATAATAAATGCGAAAGTAATAACGTTTGTTTGTTGGTTTGTCTGTTCTTCATGTCGTCACAGAACAACGAAGTGCCATGATTTTTTAAATGGACGTAGTTGCACGAATGGAAAGTATTGGCAATGTATAGATGAAATTTGGAAGGTAGGTGTAATCTATGAACCGCTACACAATGATGTATTGAAATAAAAAAAAAATTTTTTTGGGACAGGTCAGGTCACCATACATGTATCTGAAGTAGGAAAAAAAATTCATCGTATATTAACGCGAGATGTATCAAAAGAAAGGTCTTAAAAGAAACATAGACCCGAGGCAAGGGATACACAAATCGTCATTTCTGCTCATCGGTAATAGTTAAAGGGACGGAAAGTAAATTATAGTCTGTTAATCTTGGTCGACGTTTCCCATGGGGTTCTAAATTGACAAGCGGATTTAGACCATATTGAGAACTGTGATTTTTTGACGGATTCCCGTTCTGTGCCGATTACAGAATTGGTATACGTAAGAAATCCAGAATTTGCCATATGGTCGTGAGGTCGAAAGTCATGTGGCAACTATATATTGATTGAAAATATTTAACGAATCAATTTTAAGCTAATAAGGAATTTGGTCGTTATCGATAATTGGTAATTTCAATAGATCCTTATAATATGAAAATTTTCTTTTTAAATTTATTAATTGAAATAAACATGTTTGCAAATATTGACTCAAAAGCAACGATAATCCCTTTACGGGTTTGTATGGTGCTATACAGTCACCGATTGTAAATACAAATACAAATTCTTTAATGAGTATAATCTTTACAATTCAGCTTAAGTTAATAGTAATATGAATATAATAAAATAATAATAATATATATATAATAATAATATATAATAAAATACATATCATTTACATTTAAATTACTTTTAATACATACACACATACCTACTGTACATATACAATTGTTCGTTATTCGTCTATGGAACAACATTCTGCCGCTACAGAAATATTATCAGTTTTCCAAAAGGGTGATTTGAGGCACAAATACACATATATAATATACAGATAATTAAAGAATTAGAATATATAAAAAACCAGCCAAGTGCGAGTTGGATACGCACACGAAATTTGTAAAATATTAGGTCTCAACCTATGAAGTTGCCGTTTTGTATGAAATAAGTTAAAATTTTTTTTTTCAAACATCTTTATTTCTGTTATTCAAAGTAATGATCCATGTAATCGATGCATCTTTGCCAACGCAGTGGCAGTTTATTGATGCCCTTCTTGTAAAAATCAAGGGGATGGGAGGCAACAAACTCTTCATAGGCATTTTGTGCTGTCTCTCGGGAATTGAATTTTTTCCTCGTTAAAAAGGTGTCCAAATTTTGAAAAAAGTAATAATAATAATAATAATAATAATAATGATAACGCATACATATAACTATAGTCATAATAATAAAGTATAACAGTCGGTAAGTGCAAGGTCTGGTGAGTATGGCGGTGACCAAAGCTGGTCGCAGACGTGCGAGCTTCTCCATCATTGTCTTCAGTTCTTCACAGTATACATCTGCAGTAATGTTCATGCCATTTTGTAAAAAGCTGTGATGAATCACACCGGCACTAGACCATCAAACAGTGACCATCACCTTTTTAGGGGTTATTTTTCGTTTAACACATTGCTTTGGTGCTGAACCAGGATTTAACCGACCTGCTGAGCGCTTTCGATTGTCGAACAGAATCGATTTTTCATCACAGGTAACAATCCAGTTCAAAATTCCTTCATTTCTGGGCCTGTTGAGCAACGCGAGACAGGTCTCATTTTGGTTTCAAATGTGTGTTATGATATATATAAATGTATATCATATTACAATAATTTATATGTATAGCACCAAATAATCACAATCATAACAAAGTAATGTGTAATTTATTTTCATCATTATCTGAATTTGAACGCATTGAGCGTGTACTACGCTTGGCCGGCAGCTAGGTGCGAGGTGCGGCGTGCGCGGTGTCTCCCCGCGTATTTATCTAGCTTCGCCTCTGCTTCACTCCCTCAATTATTTTTTTTTAGAGCTAACAGCCTCTTAAGCTGAAGCCGAGTATCCATTGCGTGAGGCTGCCGTGTAAGCCACTACATACTGTTTTAAGTGGCGCGATTTTGTTTCAGGATTATACTTTGGCTCCGATTATATAGGTTATGTTCCATACGCATTCAAAAACAGCCGCGAACGCCACCGTCTCGAACGCTACAAAAGTTTGTTTCTTACGCTCTAATCTGTTAAGAACGATTAATTCACTAATAAAGCCATTAACGCATAAATTGTGTCTGGAACGGTATTAAATGTCAAATTCCAAATACCGTATGAAATGTCAAAACTCTAAATTAACACCAACGACCCACCTACTGAGGTATGTTTAAGGTAGCAGTTACAAACGCCACAAATGCTCAAAACGAAACGTCTGAAACGCATGACACTGACAGCTAAATCGCCACACGTGAACGATTTTGGCGGTATTTTATTGTCTGGAATGCAAGAAACTGGCAAAAGTGTCTTTGCGGATGTTATTTGATGCGATTTGAACGCAACCATAGGTGACGTTAGTTTTGAGAGTCGTTTTATCCTGGTTAGACAGGTCTCAACTTTCATAAGCAATATCATGATACATGATACTAGCAATGGGCTTGAACCAAATTTTTTAACACACACTTTTAATATTTTGTCGAAAATATATACTAATTTGTACCTTCCCCTCAAAATAAAAAAATTAAATCTCTAATTTTCTAATAAAAACAATAATATAATATCCTTGTGACGTCAACTGGACAGAAGATCACTAATTTATTTATTTATTCAGGAAACAGTGATAAATAGAGCATGAAATTTATTTACTTATTTATTTCTCATAACTAAAAGACATAAAGACTATATAATAGTACAGCTAAATTGTCGGAGTCTGGAGCCTAAACTAGGTCGAACCTGTTCTTATAGGTCTCCAGACCCCGTGACTTATTAGTTTAAACTATTTTGAACTTAAAATGTTTATCGAATAAAAGTTAAAAAGAAAGAGTTAGTGAGTATTTGGGAGAGAGTTTGCATTGAGAGTTTGCGTCTGAATATAGAGTGATAGTGTGAGTGAGTGAATGTTAATCTGATGTCACTTAGTGTATATACTGCATACCTGCGTACCTATATTGCATGCATAAATAAATAAAACATATATATAGAACGTACAGAAAATAGTTTACACAATTAAATTATACACAGCTACAATAGCATTATTTTAGAATAAAATCATAATATTGTCATTGATTCATGAGGATTTCACCTTACTTCAATAATTTTGGTTAGTTGTAACTGGTTGTAATTTGGTTAGTTTTTTACTGTGCAAAGCAGCTCAATAAGATCAACCGCCCAGATGACGTCAGGACAATTTCATTGTCAGATGAATTTTCATAAATATCTGGGAAATTCGTAAATAGAAAAAAATTTACGTTTACATGTTACGTTTGAACATTTTTTGTTGAAACTGTTGAGTTTTTCTTAACAAATTATTTCTTTTTGTTTTATTTTTATCAGAAATGAATTGTTCAATATCGTTCAACTTATTTAACACTAGCGACCCGCCCCGGCTTCGCACGGGTAGGAGAACATATAAGCCGTAATGTTTCTTCTGTCGTATATAATATCAGTTTGTTGCGTCGAACAGTGGATTGAACAGTGGAACGTATTTAATTTGATAAGGATTAATACTGTATCTGTATAAATTGCTTTCCGATCACCTCATCATATGACACCATTTTTTTAAACATAAAAATTGGTGTGAGCCTCGGGGTCGTTTGAGCACCCTGCAGACCCCCTTCGAAAGTGGACTGTATTAAATGAAACACCGGTTCAGCACAACGCTGCTTTGGTTCGGCAAATTTCCTCGACTCAATTATTCAATATTTTTTTTCTCGGTAATCGTTAATTTGTGCCACCCGTTTGGAACGTTTTCTTTCGTGCCATAAACACTGCTTGTTCCATTTCTTTGGATTATGATAAGCGTAATATGGTTTATTGTTGCTATGTAGATGTTTTTTTTTTAGTTACATTTATTTATGAATTAAATTGTTGGGTGTGTTAATTGATGCAAAGAAAATTATCGTGTTGACGTACATGTCTCAATTATAAATGGAATCAATCTACGTGCTGCGTGTGGGTGTGGACTTTAGATGTCAAAAAGATTCGATTGAGTGGAGCGAAGCTTTGAGCTTCATGAAGGAATCTAGAAGGAGACGATGCTGCCCACCCCGCCCCCTGCACGTTGCTGCACGGTACTCAAATAACTCGCTGTTTCCTCGTTTCTTCGTAATGTTATAACTTTTTATAACTCCTTTGATATTTTGTAAGCTTTTGCAAGATTGTATTAAAATTAAGAAATTGCGAAATAAAAAAATGGAACAATTTTTTTTAAAAATATTATTGATGGATTGAACGATCTTTAATATTCCATTTTGGTTCGGTGGCACAAAACCAGTTTTACAGGATCAATACCGAACAAATGTAAGATTCGAATAAACGGAAAATACTTTGATCTCGATTTATTTATATTTTATTGTGTTCAGGATAAGCCAAAATTACGAAAATAGATGCTCGAATCATTTCCGCGTCACGGCTCAAAAGAAATATAATAATTATTGACCGGATAAAAAAAAATTGCCATCAGATATCATTCGCCATCAGTTCAGTCGGATGAATGTTTAATTTAAAAATTTCATTTTAATTTAAAAAAAAAAAAAAATAGCGATATTGCTAAATGTCAAAACTTTTAAGTAGTTTAAATGCTACTTGTTAAAACTATGAGTGGATAATTTGAATGAAGTAGGTATATAGGCAATAAAAGAGCTACCTTTAGATTTAATAAGTATTTGCTAATAATATATAATTAATGTTAAAGTCGAATTATTAAAAACATCTATTCTACACAGAAGAAAAAGCGGCCGATTAGGTACTACTACAAACAAATTAATTTATACGTCCATTTCGACTTTAACACAAATCATATTAACGCGTAATATGTTTCATCAAGATAGGTGCGTTGGATTAGCTGTAAAATGATAATAAACAAAAAACACTTTTGCGCAAAAGTGTCCGAAAGAAGTAAAAGTAAAAAGATGCCCATTTATCCTTATACCTATAGGGTTCAATCTACCTCTATAACAATTTTTTAGTTAAAGCCAAACAAAAAACAAAATTCAGTATCGACTCATACGATTGATTATTTGTTTAAAAATAAAAAGTCAGGCCCTTATGAAAATCAGTGTCAAAAATAAAGTAACGCAAACATATCTTAGAGTAGATCCAAAAAAGTTCCAATAATTCCAAAATCCAATAGATACAGCGAATTCTAATTAGTTGCTTTACATCACCACAGATGGCGCAGTCCCAAATCGATGACTGTTATTATTATTATTATTTATTAGGAAAAAATATTATTTATTAGGAAAACCATCAGATCACTAATTTATGTAGTTATATAAATAATAGCAAGTAACTAATTACAGGTTTTCACAGGTAGAACTTATTTTTAGTAAACCTCAACCATTTCTAACAAAAATTGTGAGCTTGCAAACAAGTTACATGTATTATTTTGGAAAAATACGTATTGTTCAAAATAAACATATTAGAATGTAATCGTGTGTTACATATAAAGATGCCGCCACATCTATATATTGCAATTTATGTTATCTCAAAAACGCCGCTTTCTTGAAGATATATTTTATATTAATTTCCCCAAGGACACGAGACTTTCATAGACAATTTCAATTTAACGCAACTTATAGGCACCTAATAATAATTTGGGTCAATTGCATACAGCGCAATGGGCATCGTCTTTTTTACGTGACTTCCAGTGGTTATAAAAAACAGCCTATCCTAATGATCGCCGCATCTCGATACGTTCATTAGTTTTTACATGATTTACGAACAGAAATGAAAAGAGTTTCAATTTTATTTAACAGAAGAATTTAATAAAAAATTTAATTAAAACCTCTTTAGGTACTTCTAAAAAAAGAATGCTCTTATAAAAAAAAATATTTCAACAGATCCGAAAGATGTAATATACTTTCGCGATATCATGTTATTTTTCCTTATTGCTCTTTTTTAAATTTTCATGGGTAACATTTGATGTCACGATACAAAGCGATATATCATCTCCGTCTTGGAAAAAGTATATTTTGTAATTCCGTTTTCATATTCAGTCGTTATTCAGCACTTTAAAGGCTCCTTAAGAAAATCTTTAAGCTTTATTACTTTATCTGTCTGCTTGTAATGCATTCTAATGCCGCGAACTGTATGTATACCTTGTTCCTGCATCCCCCATGACAGGTTTTGCCTAGTGTAGAGAGCATTGATAATACATTAGTTGACAATTTTTTTTAAATTACTATATGAAAGAGTTTTCTAAATATATCATAAAAGTGAAAGGTTTTTAAAAAATAAATAATTTTTAACAAAGTTTTGAATGGTTAAAATGTACTGTTAGACAGAGAGGGGAATACCGCACGTCGTACCTATGTATGGCGTCATAGGCCATTTAAAATAATATTAAATAGGAGCCGAGGGTCGCAGGTTCGATTCCCGTCCGGGACAATATTTGTGTGCATAAACACGTCTATTTGTTCCGTGTCTGGGTGTAAAAGTATCTATATATGTATTTATTATTTAAAAAAAAGAATATTTAAATACGCATATAATATCAGTTGTCTAGTACCCCATAATACAAGCACAATACTTGCTTACTTTGGGACTAGATGGTGCTGTGTGGGACGTCCCAGATATTGTTATTTTTATAATATTATTATTATTTATTTACCTACAGTATAACGCCTCCAACGATAGATACCTCAATTTTGTCAAAATACGACAAAAGCAATAGTTTAGCAGATACGACTAAGGATCCGACCGATGTATATGTACATAGACATGTACAACCATGTATGACCGATTGGCAGATTTGTTAGAGGTCCTAACTACGGAGCCAAAGGTAGCGGGTTTGATTATCGTCGTGGACAAATGTTTGTGTGCATTATCATGTCTATTTGTTCCGTGTTTGGATGTAAGAGTATCTATATACGTATATTATAAAGAATATTATTTAATTAAGTATGCAGTTGTCTAGTACCCCATAATACAAGCATAATATTTCCTTACTTTAGAACTAGGTGACGCTGTGTGAGATGTCTCAGGTAATATTATAATTTTTATGTATATTATACACATCGAGCTAAAATCACAACACTTCGTTGTCAAGTAATAAATTACCTCACATGTTTTCGTAACATGAATAAAATGGTAGCCGATATGAAGTCAGTCTAGACAAATACCACTGTTTCCGGTTCCAGTTGAAACTTTTCCCGCCAAAACAGCAAATAACCGAGGCAATTCAATCAACGAGATTGAAATTCACAAGAAGAAAACAGAGCCGGAGTTTTATTTGTACAAATCATTGTTTAGTAATCAGCAAAATGATTTCTATTATATACTAAAGCGTTGGCAAATTTGATTGAGGAAAAAAATGTTTGTTTATTTTAGGGTATTGTGGCAATGTTTAGAATTTATGGGTTGCTATTGAAAATTATTTATAGGTATAGTACGGAACCACTAATTATGTCATCCCGACTCGTTCCTGACCTATTTTTTTACATGTATGCTCATAGAGTAAATAAATTTGACAGCACTCGTACTTTTTATGTATATATATGCCCTACAATACTTTTGTTCCTAACATTTGCTCCTGAAAATGACAAGGTAACGATAAATCTATACTTAATATTATAAACCTGAATGTTTGTTTGTTTGAACGCGCAAATCTCAGGAACTAGTATTTCAAATTGAGAAATTCTTTTTGTGTTGATAGTCCTTTAATTGAGGAAAGCTATAGGGTATATTTTTTTGTTTGTTTGTTTGAACGCGCTATCCTCAGTAACTACCCATTCGAATTGAAAAATTCTGTTTGTGTTAGTTAGTCCATTTATCGAGGAAGGCTATAGGCTATTATGCTCTATACATTTCAATTGGTTTTGGCAAGTATGAGTTTCCTTTTTCACTATTCAGGAAATATATACCAGATTTTCTTTTTCATTTCATTGAATCATAATTATATCATCTGTTTAAATGCGAAAGTGTCACTGAAATCGTAATTAACTTTTGGTTCTCCGGTAGTGTTTGTTGAATTAACAAAGTGCTGGCCGATTTTCAAGTCAATCGATCAATAATATCCTTTTCTGGTCACTTTATTTGGCCAATATTCCATGTTTATCTGAACCATCAACCCAATGGCATATTTAAGTCAGATGGCCGACGCCCGCATGGAATGTCCATTATCCAGTACACACGTGGTCGAGCTTTAGTCTGGGACGCTACCTGTGTCGACACACTTTGTGCTTCCCATGTTGTCGTCTGCCATAGAGTAGTTGTGGAGTAGCTGGGGCCGGCGCAGAGCCAGCCGTGCCTTTGAAACGCTCTAAATATAAGGGCATAATAGACAAATATGAATTTTTAGTGTTCGCGGTGGAGACGATGGGTCCATGGTCCGGGGATGCTGTTGCGTTCTCCTGTGAAATTGGCGTAAGGCTCCGATTGGTGTCTGGTGACCCTCTGCGCAAAGAATATTTTGTTCAGAGGATCAGCCAAGCCATTCAGCGTGGGAGCACTTTACGCTCATTTATACTAATATTATAAAGCTGAAGAGTTTGTTTGTGTGTTTGTTTGTTTGTTTGAATGCGCTAATCTCTGAAACTACCAGTCGGATTTGCATTTTCTTTTTTGCCTTTGATAGCCTGAATCTAGCGGAGGGTTATAGGCTATATATATGAAAACGAACTGTCTGTCTATTCGAACAAATAGGTTTCGGCCAAAACAGCTTAACCGATTTTGATGCAACTTTACACATATAACAGGATGTAATCTTTTGACTACACCCTTTCCATATGTGACATACAGAACTTGTTGTATGTCTGTCTGTTTTGTTTGTTTGTTTGTTTGTTTGTTTGTTTGTTTGTTGGTTTGTTTGTTTGTTTGTTTGTTTGTTTGTTTGTTTGTTTGTTTGTTTGTTTGTTTGTTTGTTTGTTTGTTGGTTGGTTGGTTTGTTCATTCGTTTGTTCGTTTGTTTGTTTAAACGCGCAAATCTCAGGAACTAGTGGTTCAAATTGAAAAATTATTTTTGTGTTGGATAGTCCATTTACCGAGGAAGGCTATAGGCTATACTACATCACGCTACGACCAATAGGAGTGGAGCATCAATGAAAAATAATGCAAAACGGGAAAAATTTATTCCTTTTGAGAGCTTCCGTCGCGCGCGCTGATTGATTTGATGATTGATTGATTGATTTTTTGATTGATTAATTTATTGTTTGTTTGTTTGTTTGTTTGTTTGTTGGTTGGTTCGTTCGTTCGTTCGTTTGTTTGAATTTGTTAATCTCCGAAACTACCAGTCGGATTTGAAAAATTCTTTTTGCCTTTGATAGCCTGATTCTAGCGGAGAGTTATAGGCTATACACATGAAAACGAACTGTCAGTCTATTCGAGCAAATCGGCTTCGGCCAAAACGGCTTAACCGATTTTGATGAAACTTTACACATATAACAGGATGTAATCTTTTGACTACACCCTTTCCATATGTGACATACAGAACTTTTTGTATGTCTGTCTGTACGTCCATATGTCTAAACCTATTTAAATGAAACATCAATGAATATGAAAAGAAGATCGTTAAAACTAACAAATGTTGCTTTTTGTCCATCTGTCTGTCTGTCTGTACGTGTATCTGTCTATTTGAGCTAATCTCTAAAACGGCTAAACAGATTTTAAGGAAACTTTGCAGACGTGAAAGAAGGTTGTCAAGAGTGTCATAAGCTACTTTTTGTGTTTGTCTGTCTGTCTATCTGTCTGTCGTTTGTCCTCACTGATCTATCAACTACTACAGCCAAAACTACTAAGTCTAGGAAGCTTAAATTTGGAACATAGATTTATTTTATAACGTGAGCATTAAGTTAAGAGAGGCTTTTTTAGAAATTTCAAACTTAAGGATGGGAATGGAGGGACTCAAATAATGACGTGTTTCAGGGTTTTTAGATTTCCACATTTTAAGGGTGGGAAACGGGAGATGAAAAATTGTATCGGTTTTTTTAAAGGGTGGAAGGGGAATGAAGATTGAAAGTTTGAATGGGTGTAACCAAAATTGGTTCCAGCAAAAAGTACGTATAAACCATCTCGAACGTTAATAGTACCTATAACAGGAATTCGTAGTCTACGCAAGCGAAGCTGCAGGCGGTCGCTAGTTATTAATAAATTTCTTATAAGTTTACGAATTTTGTATATAATTTAGTAATTATTAATTATCATCAGGGATTTTATATTCAGGAAGACCATGGTAATTGATTTTAATAAATATATTAATAATATTTTCTATTTATAGACATCACTGGGTAATAGTTTTATGATAAATAATACAAGCTGTCTTCTGCAGCTTCGCATGCCTAGACTAACGGAGTTATCTGCGTTTACACCATTGATATATACACGCACGCATATTACATGGATGCGGCATTACCATAGTTGCACTTGGTGCGGTAATTTTTGTGACTAATCGTTACATAACTCCATAGTCTTAAGTCTTTTTTTATAGCCTTTCGTTTTTATTGTTTGAATGAAATTCGGCCCGTAGCTAGCTATGGTGACAACCTATTAGTAGTGATGTATATTTAAAGTTTCTACTAGTTTATTTTTTTTTTTTTATCAAAAGAATAAGATATTTTCTTCAATTTCTTGAAGATTTCGGCAAAATTTTACAAACCAGTATCAGAATAAGTTCAAGAATAAAGCTTTACATAATTATGAAAAAATAATTTGAATAATAGAAATTCCTAGAATCTGCTGTAAAACTGAAGGGAAGTTTTTTAAACTCGTATATAGTTAAAAAAAAACACAAACTGTAAATGACTCCACCGATACAGGCTAAGCGTAGTGGTACGTCATTAATGTATCCAATGTTAAATAATAAATAAACAATTTATTATTAATATTATTATAGTTTCATATTGACTTGTCTAGAAATGCATCGTACGTCTCTGTCTGTCTCGAAGAGAAAAAAGTTCATCGTGGAATTTTCTAGAACTTCCTCGAAATTTTCAGCAATACTTTTTGAATTAAACCTTCTGGAATAAATACCGTAATTAAAAGAGAAAATTGTAAAAATTGTAAATCTTCGTGTAGTTTCAGTACAAAAGGTTGGTTAGGGATTTTGCACAATCTAATTTTGTTTTCATATCCATCAAATGTTTACGTAGGTATTTTGTGTCGAAATAACTCCATGAAATCGGATGGCTTCTTTTAGAATAATAACAGACCGAGACCCAAATAGAATTCTTCCACCTACGTGTTCAATTTTTAGAAAAATCTCACATCTATACTAATATTATAAAGCTGAAGAGTTTGTTTGTTTGTTTGTTTGTTTGTTTGAACGCGCAAATCTCAGGAACTACTGGTTCGAAATGAAAAATTATTTTTTTGTTGGATAGTCCATTTATCGAGGAAGGCTATAGGCTATACTACATTACGCTACGACCAATAGGAATGGAGCATCAAAGAAAAATGTTGCAAAAACGGGAAAAATTATTCCTTTTGAGTGCTTTCGTCGCGCGCGCTGCGTAAACGGTTGATGTTAACTAATAATAATGTATTACGGAATTGTTCCCCTTTAAAAGTTCTAACCAAAAGTCCGCGACAGCATATGTGTATCTTTTAAGGTTAACTTACTATAACCTTTTTTATGATAATCAAATTTGTTCAACATAATGTACTATTTGCGAAGATCAAATTAAATACGTTAGTTGTCTTAAGCATTTCATGCATATTATAATTGCCCTTTACATCATACAATTTAAATTAATATCTTAAGAGTTTTTATTGAAATTTAAAAACTATAGCGGGAGAAAATAAATTCGCTGTCTGCCTCTGTTCGTTAACTTTTTACTTCCAAACCAATAGACTTTGATACGGTTTTTAGTAATATCTTATTTTCTTATCTCATAATCTATTAATCTATATAATAGAAATACATATTATAAAGCTGAAAAGTTTGTTTGTTTGTTTGTTTGTTTGTTTGTTTGATAGATTGATTGATTGATTGCGTGATTGATTGATTGATTGCGTGATTGATTGATTGTTTGATTGATTGCGTGATTGATTGATTGCGTGATTGACTGATTGATTGATTGCGTGATTGATTGATTGCGTGAATGATTGATTGATTGATTGCGTGATTGATTGATTGATTGTTTGTTTGTTTGTTTGTTTGTTGGTTGGTTGGCTTTATAATACATATTATAAAGCTGAAAAGTTTGTTTGATAGATAGATAGATTGATTGATTGCGTGATTGATTAATTGATTGATTGATTGCGTGATTGATTGATTGTTTGATTGATTGCGTGATTGATTGATTGTTTGTTTGTTTGTTTGTTTGTTTGTTGGTTGGTTGGTTGGTTGGTTCGTTCGTTCGTTCGTTCGTCCGTTTGTTTGTTTGAATGTGTTAATTTCTGAAACTACCATTCGGATTTAAAAAAAATCTTTTTGCCTTTGATAGCCTGATTCTAGCGGAGAGTTATAGGCTATATACAAGAAAACGAACTGTCTGTCTATTCGAGCAAATCGGCTTCGGCAAAAACGGCTTAACCGATTTCGATGAAACTTTACACGTATAACAGGATGTAATCTTTTGACTACACCCTTTCCATATGTGACATACACAACTTTTTGTATGTCTGTCTGTACGTCCATATGTCTAAACTTTATCTATTCGAGCTAATTTCCAATACGGCTGAACAGATTTTAATGAAACTTTGCAGACGTGAAAGAAGGTTGTCAGGAGTGTCATAAGCTACTTTTTGTGTTTGTCTGTCTGTCTATCTGTCTGTCGTTTGTCCTCACTGATCTAACAACGTACAGCCGAAAGTACTAAGTCTAGGAAGCTTAAATTTGCAACATAAGTTTATTTTATAACGTGAGCATTAAGTTAAGAAAGGCTTTTTTAGAAATTTCAAACTTAAGGATGGGAATGGAGGGACTTAAATAATGACGTGTTTCAGGGTTTTTAGATTTCCACACTTTAAAAGTGGGAAACGGGAGATGAAAAATTGTATCGATTTTTTAAAGGGTGGGAGGGGAATGAAGATTGAAAGTTTGAATGGGTGTGACCAAAATTGGTTCCAGCAAAAAGTACGTTTAAACCATCTCGAACATTAATAGTACCTATAACAGAAATTTGTAGTCTACGCAAGCGAAGCTGCGGGCGGTCGCTAGTATAATAATAAATCTTTAATTCAAGGTTGTTACATTTGAATACATTCCCATTTCTCAGTTGCGGTTTGGATCTTTAAATAGCTATGCAATAAGAATTTCCACGTAAATACTATAAATAAATAGCTATCGATGATGAATCAGTAGTCAATACAAGGCCAGTAGGTACTAAGTACAGCATATTATGACAAAAGCTTTGGTTTTGTGTATAAATGTTGCTTTGTTATTGTTAAAACAACAAGACAGGTAAAATGTGAATTTTTTTGGATGGTTGTTAAAATTTTATCCTGTTTATACAAACGTAATTAAACTAAAATGATGAAGAAACTCCATGATTAATCTTGTTGAAGAAATAAGACCAAATTTCTGATTATGTATTTACGTTCTTCATGGTTCAATGAACCGCGTTTTGGTTCAGTTATTGTCGAGTACAGCTAACAGACATCAAAGAATTACTTGAGCATCCGTACACAATTCCCGAGTACCGAGAATTGCGTACCGATACCCAAACTTTTGAAATTGAAAATACTCAGGCACTTCAGAAAACATGATTTCTGCCTCGAGTAAAAGTACATTTTCCGGAAGTTTCTAATTGTATACGTACATTGTTACGAAATTGCGATACTTCTAAATTTGTTTTTTAATGAAAAATGTTATATTAGGACTTAACCTACGAAGTTGCCCTTTTGTATGAAATAAAGTAATTTTTTTTTTCAAACATCTTTATTTTTGTTATTCAAAGTAATCACCTGCGCAATCGATACATCTTTGCCAACGCGGTGGCAGTTTATTGATGCCTTTCTTGTAAAAATCAACTGGATGGGAGGCAAAAAACTCTTCAAAGGCATTTTGTATTGTCTCTCGGGAATTGAATTTTTTTTCCCGTTAAAAAGTTGTCCAAATTTAAAAAAAAGTAACTATTGACCAAAGCTGGTCGCAGACGAGCGAGCTTCTCCATCGTTGTCTTCAGTTCTGTCTCAGTACACATCTGCAGTAATGCTCATGCCATTTTATAAAAAGCTGTGATGTGATATTTGTCGTAAGTCAGTAAAGGCAACAATTTCATTAAATGGAAATAGTATTAGCATGTCCAATAGGCCTTTCTGAACGACAGGGCCATTATGTAGCAAATCATTCAGACTTTTATTTGAATCCGTTCGGGCACTGGCATCAAAAATAACGCAAAGTTTTGTTGTTTTGCTATCTTTTCTGATTACCAGGTGGTGGGGCATGATATAGTGTTGTTCGATCGGTATTTCTGTTGAAAATAAGTCAATAATTCTGGCGTGGCCTAACTCCAGATATTCTAAAAATAAATTTTGAATAACTGGCCTCTAATTTTACATTCTTTGAAAGGCCCTTACATAAAACGTTCAGGCGTTGCATTTCCAATGAAAAAGAGCTCCCCAATTGCAACCTTTCAATTGGCAACTTGAGAGGCAGCTTAACCTGAAAACGGTTTGTGATTAACTGTACCGATGCAACAAACTCGGTTTCGCAGATATCAACGTTTGCTATAACCTCCGTAGTTATTTCAGGAATGGATAGCGCTTTCCAATGTAGCCTACTCAAAAGTTACAAAATATTTAATTAGGCATAAGAGGGAGGGGTGTAGGAACCTCATGCAGTAAATATTTTTGTAAGGAAATGAAAAATAATTTTAAGGCTTATTAGTGGCTCGTCGCTCTGTTCCGCTTCGCTTCTCGCATTATCACAAGCAAATCATAACCTAACCTATTTTTTTTAAATGACTGACCATCAACCTATTTTAGCCAGATTTCAAATTGATCATTTTTATGAACATAATTTTCATCAGGCAACAATGGAAAGCCGATCCCAGGAATGAGCCGTTCGTACCAACATTTTTGTAGGAGGTTATCTATATTTTCCACTATTTGTGTGGTATGATATATATTTTAAAGACAAATATTATCTTTATTTAGACTACCTGATAAAATATGACCTCATGGCTAGCAATGAAAGATTTCCATCAGCAATTTCAACTTTATTTGATAACATTATTTTAAAGAATACACTGGATGCACATAAAAATGATATTGGCTGCGGAACATTAAATTCGTCATCGGCTAACTTAATGTCTTCAGGCAGTATGATATTGTTCAAGTTAAACTTTGTCTGTGGTTAGAAGGAGGTAATATTGTCTACCACAGAAAATAAGGTATTGCAACTGTAATTATCGTGCATAGAAAATAATTTTAAATTCGCAGCCAAGATGATTAATTTCTCTGCTTGTTCTAATGCTGATATTTTGTCTTCGTGTTTGAACGTAGGCAATCCTAGTCTATCCACCAGCTCGGCAGTCACAAAGGAAGTCTGACTTCCACTATCGAGGAGACTTTTAGCAATGATGTAAGCACCGTTTTCGGCTAAAATCCTAACCTTGACAGTTGGCAATAACGCCATGCCGGCAGACAACATAATACTTTGTAGACTTGTTGATAGGGTAGTATTTTTTTCATCAATATGCAAAAGTGCATGATGTTGTTTGTTTTTGCAGACTGAACATTTAAAATGAAATTCACAATTTTTGCTTTGCGGATTCAAACTACTTTGGCACAATTTTTCTTTATTCTGTAACCAAAAATTGTCTCACTGATCTCCCAAACACCAACTATTTTACAAGATGTTTTTTATTCTTTTTTTTTTATTAATTTCACTTAATTTTATTTGCAGACAATATTGGGTGCGCTACCTCTTGCGGTGGCTGCTGTGAACCGCGAGCGTGCGCTGTTGCCTGGCCTGCGCTTGCGTTTCGTTGCTGCGGACATCGGCAGACCACGAAACGATTTGCATCTCGATAGAGACAGCATGTCACTCAGGTTAGTATTCAATGTTTCTTTAGGTTTGTAAATATTTTGTGACATGATAAAATAAAGATATTCTTAAAAATTTTGACAAACAGTACCTCTTCAGCTTCAACCTTTATAAATATGTATTTTTAATGATAATAATATACAATGACTGATCGATTGGCAGAGTAGTTATATACGAGACCCCAACTGCAGAACCGAAAGTTGCGAGTTCGGTTCCAGCCCGGGACAAATATTTGTGTACATGAACATGTCTATTTATTCCATATCTGTGTAAAACATCTATGTATTATAAAAATATTTAAGTATGTATATCAGTTGTCTAATACCAGTAGTATCAGTAGTAGTAGTACAAGTAAAATACTTGTTTACTTTGGGACTAGATAGCGCTTTGTGGAATGTTCCAGTTATTATTAATTATGTTCACTAATTATTTACAAAGCAGCCGCACTTGGAAAGCATGTAAAAATATTACGTTTTAAGGATGAAAGCACCGGTTTCATAAATTATTTAAAATCAATATTTATTCGTAGGTTTATTTCGAAACGGACATTTTTTAGTGAAGATTAGTCCGTTGCTGACCCTCCCACCGTAATTATTTATGTGAATCCAAACACTTATAATTCTGTTATAAAATGTTTTGTAACGTTTTCTTTTTTAAATTAAAAGCAGGCGTTTCTTTATGTTCACTTAACTGCCTCCGCATAATAATTTATTACTTTTATGGAATATGGTGAATATTCCTGCATACAATCTAATTTACTATAATATGTACCTATTACTTGTGAGTTACATTGTGTTCGTTACAAACGTTTTATTTAGGGATATTAGCAAAAAAAAAATATAATACCTATCTCAGATCATTTAATTTACCAAAAGGCAATATAACACATCGATAAATGAAAAAAAAAACATCAATACTCGATAATTCAGTAACCATATAACCTGGGATTTTTTTTAAATTTTACTTCACTTAATTATCATCTCGAATAACCAAGTCTCCAGTTACATAAAAAACTTAAAATTAGATGTGATAGACTAAAAGTAGGGCGAATCCGTTGTATAGCGGTTGTCAGTTGGTGATATATTTCTTCCGTCACGTGTCTCAGTGACTTCCACTGCCTTCACCTACTTTTTTCTCTTAAAGAACGGCCTGAATAGAAGATTTATTGTCGTTGTAGTGAATTCACTTCCTCCTCGGAAGTGATTTATTTTTTGTAAATGAATGTTTTAAAAAGCTATCTTTGCGATGCTTTCGGTTAAATAGATAAATGAAAATCAGGCTTTTAAACATGATAAAGTCAAAACAGCACATTTTATACTCAATAGTTTAGTTCATTCGTATGTGTACAAAGTTATTAAATGAAAATTATGATTAAACGCCGAATTTATATTAATAATTATGCAGTGAAATGCAAAAACACGCCCAAAACAAAAAAAAAAAGAGCGGTGGTGTAACTTTTAATGTATAAACATGAAATTGTGTGAACGCATCCTCCGCAAACGCTTCTCACACCTCTACTAAATGGAACGCTTCGTCTCGTACAGTACCGCTTCATAGAAAATATGTCTATCGAATCTGTGTATTGATTTTTTAAAGGATAGTCTTTTTATTTTTAAACTAACACTAATTAATAGTGTGGGTCAATACTGAATATTCTTCTTTAAATTTACAACATGAATACGGATCCTGTCAGAGCACAGTAATTTAAAGAAAAAGAGGAATGGAGGATGACGATATTTATTAAAAAAGAAAAACTAAATTCACAATCCATATATAACTGTAAATATTATAAGAAGTTAACTTTTCCTTTGTTTTTATCACCTGCTGTCAAATTAATTTACTCTATTGTTATTATTTACTTGTGTGTTGTTATTCAGAGACAGGCATATTTGATTACAAATTATCATCAAAATATGCTTTAATTGTATACTAGCTTATTGTTGTGTAAAGTTTTTTTAAGCGGCCTATGAATGTTATAAGTTTTTTTCCTTGTTTTATGTGTTTGGGTACCTTTTTATATATTGGACATGACTAACAATCTAGTGTTGAGTCATTTCTGCTATTTCCATCATCCCTTTTCATACCACACTGCAGGGGCTTTTGCCCCCCCCCCCCCCCAAAGATGAGAAGATTTGGAGTTTAAATCTACCACGCTGCTCCAATGCGAGTTGGCGGAATGTGACAACCGCCATCTATTAACAGCAACCGGAACCGACTGCTTAACGTGCTCTCCGAGGCATGGAGTCGGTGACAGTTAATGTACTTAAGTCAGAAAAAACTCATTGGTACATGCCCAGATTCGAATCACGACCACTTAGCCTTATAGTTTATAGTTACATAAGTACTTTCACATTATGAACCGTTATTTTTGTCTTGCTTCAATATGAATGGCAAATCAATCTTCCAACTTTGAGTAGGTAATCGACAATATAGCAATACAATTTCAAGAAATATAATAAAAAGTTTTTAACATGGATAATGCAAATGCCAGAAGTATCGTCAAACGAGTATCCCGGTGATGGGGAAACATTCCAGACGGATAACAACATCCGTTTGTCTACGTATGACTACAAATACGCCAACAAAAATTACAAGTCAAAGTATAATTTAAACATTTAAACAGAATCCTTTCATCTGTAGCCGAGTAGACAGTAGAATTTCGATGATAATTTTCTTGGGAAATAATGTAAAAATAATTTTTCCGTACCCAGCCAGAGCAATTCCTCGTCTCGGAAAATCCTCTGTGATTTTTACTGAAATCGTTTTCTAGGTAGCCAGTAAATTTATGCAAGAATAAAATTATTTATATTACGCTTTACTATTTTTAACTTTTAACTGACTTGGTTTAATAGACTTTGTTTACATACAGAATATAATAATCTTTATTTTATATGATTTATACAACAATCATTTACGACCGCTTAGCCTAGTGGGTAGCGACCCTGCCTATGAAGCTGGAGGTCCCGGGTTCGAATCCCAGTTCAGGTCAGTATTTATATGATGAATATTGGTCTCTTCGCTTGGTACCCAAAATACAAGCTAATGCTTAGTTTGGGGCCTAGACGTTGTTGTGATTGTATGCGTTATTATTATTATTATTTGGCCTTCTCGTTTTTCTAGGTTTGGGCGGTGTTATTTGTACATTATTATTATGTCTTCATGCAAGATCGATGTATAAAACATATGGGGCTCAGTTATTTTAGACTGGCTTGTGCTTATACTTGCTTATAAGCACGTATAAGCGTGATATTACAGTGATCTATCACTAAATTACAATGATAGGTATATTTTTTAGTGACAAAAGCCTTAAACTATATTAGTAATACATTCATTTAGTTAGTATTAAGTTATGTATTTAATATGCTACTTTCATATTTCTTATTTTATTTTATTTTTATCTAACTTCGAATCGCAAGTATTCCAGGAAGTGTGCAGAATTTTGGGCATGCATAAGACGAAGACTACCTCGTACCATCCACAGTCTGATGGAATGGTTGAGAGGTTTAACCAGACCCTTGAGAGGCATTTGGCGAAATTGGTAGACGACAAACAAAAGGATTGGGACAAGTATATACCACTCTTCCTTCTGTCATACCGAACCGCCCAGCATGAGAGCATAAAAGCTACCCCGGCGTATGTCAATTACGGTAGAGAACTACGAATACCAGTAGACCTATTGACAGGAGGGTCACCGGAGGAACCAAAGACCGTACAAGACTATGTCTGCGATTTAAGGGAAAAAATGCGCTATATACACGCCTTGGTTCGGGAAAATGGGTTACAGTCAAGTGAGAACATGAAAACCAGATACGACCGGAAATCGAACACGAGCGGCTTCGAGGAAGGGTCCCTGGTGTGGCTGCATAACCCAACTCGCCGGAAAGGAAAATCACCAAAGTTGCAGACCAAGTGGGATGGTCCATACAAAGTGGTTACCCGACTGAATGATGTGACTTATAGGATTCAAAAGCAACCAAGAGGGACATTCAGTGTGGTACACATAGACCGTCTGGCGCGCTACCATGGCAGTAACAACGATGCTCGGGACGAACATCTCTAAGAAGGGAGTAGTGTTACGAACACACAGAGTGGCGACCGCCATCTGGCGTCAATCAGTAAAACCGCTTTGTAGAACGGAAACAACACGAAACCCTTACTCAATACTAGATGGCGTTAGAGGAAAGAATAGTCTCGAAAAACAGTACCTGCGTGAGACTTTCTAGAGCCCGGTCGATCGCGTTCGCGCGTCTTCTAGAATGATCTCGAGGCTAGTTACGACCCATATAAATAGCCGTAGGAAGGCGAGCGAGTTCCAGTTCAGTTTTTGGGCTACTTTCGAGGCGACTTCGAAGTGAAAACTAGTGATCAAGAGTGATACCAGTGAACCCTACGACTTGGCTACGAGCTAGGAACATCGTTAGTGCTTAGTGTTTGGACTTAGTGCTTTGTGTTGGACCTAGTGTTAGTGAATAAAGTCTTCAAAAGAGCCAGCAGGTCTTTCTCTCCAGATCATTCGAACCTAACACGTAACACTATATACGAAGCGACAAAAAAATTTTTTTTTTCGTAGCTATGCAATGTCGACATCCCTACACGTGTGTCTCGTACTAAATATTAGTAAACCGCTGTTAGTACTGAAGATGACTTACTTACTCGGGGCCGTGCGCTCCAAGTACTTTGGTGACGGTTTATCCCTTTCTCGTTTGCAAACAAATTCGATTTATTTCGAAGATGTTACAATTTACGATTCTCACACACTATTTTCCTTTTATGGTCATTTTCGGTAATTTATCCATGTTACTTTCATTATGAAACCCAAAATCGTTTCTGTGGGATAACCCTTTGTTAGTAGGTTTTTCATCAGCTCTTAACCTCGGTAAGTAGGGCTTTTACTTCTTTTTCGGTCCTGAGTTATGAACTTTGGTTAAATCGTTGATTTGTTAATTAATTCTTAATATTCACTGCAGTGCCGAAAAAGGTGATTAAACACAAAATAACCAAAATGCGAGTTGATGGTGAGTCGTGAGTTTGACTGATTCTTCCGTCCATTCATTTACTCTAGCCTCGGAAGAATAACTACAGCATTCAAGTGTAGGGTCAGCAAGGAATTCGGTAACATTCTCAGGAAATGTTGCATCCATGACTGTCATATGTATAGCGGTACCGCTTACCAGCTATTCACGTTTCTGAAATAAACTAACCTGACCGTAGATTGACAATCCGAAACGTTGGTTAACCTCTGTTTAACAGACGTTAATTTAATAAGCGTTTCGGAGTAAATACAGCAATATTAACTTTTACCTATTTACATATTTGTAATATTTCGTAAGACCTCGCTCTATGTTATTTTTCTTTTTACGCCCTACAAACGGCGTTATTTAATTTTTATTTATTTATTTTATTCATTATAACAGACATAGATCGTAAATTGGTAAGATTTATAAAATTAATATGATTTTTTAAATTACACTCAAGGGACACAAGACATAACACCAACATAATCTAATCCCAATATCATCCAAAATTATGTTAATTTTTAATTATAAATGTTGATAAATTTAAATATTACAATATTTAAGGAGAAAGTACAAATTAGGATACGCGTAGCGGAACAGAATCTAATACAATATATATTATTATAGTCATAAAATAATAAAATATATAAAGTATATCGAGGATTATACTTATATGTTGTATGCTGAAGTATGATTTCATCTATTTGAATGTGACATTTTTGAATAACAAACAAACAAAAAAAAATTTAAACGTATATAATTTAGGGTTCCGCGATACTAATTCGCCCAATAAATTAAATTAAATTAAGTCGATTAAGATAAACCCAACAATCTTCCATGTAAACTTCGTTACAATGGGCTTGGACAAAAACTTTCAACTTATCATTTTTATATTTTTTTTTTCACAAAAATAAAGACAATTTTTTATACCTTTTCTTCAAATAAAATTTAAAAAAAATCTAAATGGAATTTTTATTGTAATTTTTATCTAAAACTTGAATAATAAAATGTCCCTGTGATGTCATCTGAACAGATATTTTCTTATCTTTATCTAAGACTAAATAAGATCATAATGTTTTGATTCATAACTACAATTTCATTTAATATAGTGCCTAACCTAATGTAAGCGCTTGTTTCCTAGTTTCAATATCTACGACGACGAGAGCTGGAAATGTTGTAGTTAATCGGAAGGTCTAGGGTTTCGTACCTGGAAAACTTGGGTAATAATTATAATACTAACATTTGGGACACCCCATACATACCCCTCTTGTCCCAAACGAAGCAAGTATTATGCTTGTGTTATGGGTAGTAAACAACTGATATACATACTTAAATATTCTTTATAACATATACATATAAATATACTCTTACAACCAACCAGACACAGAACAAATAGATATGTTCATGCACACAAATATTTGTCCCGGGCAGGAATCGAACCCGTGACCCTTGGCTCCGTAGTATGAGGCTCTAACCACATGACCGATTAATCAGTCAATATAGGAGTTCCATTTTTTTGCTCGTTGACGCATATAACTCTAAAAAGGCAATCAAACACGCCCAGTATCTGGGACAATCCAGTCTTACACCATATACCATCAGTCCATTAATGCCACACTGTAGGGGCTTAGGCCTACACTCGGAATGAACGGTTTAGAATTTAATCCACCATGTTGCTCCAGTGCGAATTGGTGGATTAATACGACTGCCATATATTAACGGCAAAGAGACCGACGGCTTAACTTGCTCTCCGAAGCACAAAGTCAGTGATAGTTATGTACATAAGTTAGAAAAAACTCATTAGTAAATGCCTTGGGATTCGAACCACGGCCTTCCAAACAAGAAGCGCCGTAGCTACCACTCGGCTATTACGACATACAGTTATATAAATAACATAAAATGATCGAACGAAAATACCTTTCAATACTTACATGCGTTTACAATGTTTCCAATCACATAAATCTAAGGGACGATTTTCGTGTCCTTCGTTTTATTAGGAGGCGTAAAAAATTTAACTACGCCTCGTCTCGATCCCTCGTTCGTATAAAGATTTGTGGGACTTACCTATATAGTTGCACGTTTGGAGATGAGAAATACGTAAAAAAACTGTCCTCAATATTAGGAGACGTTTGTTTTATTTCGAGACAGCTTTATTGAATCTATGTACGTATTTCATGTTTTCACTTCCTTTTGATGTGATATCTACAGAAAATGAGCGTCTCGAAATTTCGCTTTCGGATCCGTAGAAATCAGTTGTTGGGAATGAGTTGTTTTTTAAAAGCCATTCGTAGCCTTGTTTGACATACCTATACTACCGATATGACGTCATCAGGCCGCTATTGAAGCAGTGCTGCGAATAAATGCATAGGCATTATATTATACCTAAAAGGGAAATCTCACCAATTAGCGCTAAGAAATAGTTAATAGTATAAATAATAATAATATTTGGGACATCCCGCACAGTACCGTACCATCTAGTCTCAAAATAAGCAAGTATTATGCTTGTATTATGGGGTACTAGACAACTGATATATATACTTAAATATTCTTTTTTTTAATAATATATGCATATATAGATACTTTCACACTCAGACACGAAACAAATAAACGTGTCCATGCACACAAATATTTGTCCCGGGCAGGAGTCGAACCCGCGATCCTTGGCTCCGCAGGTAGGGCTCTAACCACTCGGCCAACCGGTCAGTCATATATACAACAATTTCAAATTCAGACCTCGTTTAGTTTCTGAGGTAGGTTCCGTAACAATTCCAGTACATTAGAATTACTACACATAGCAAATAAAACTTATTTTCGTAGCGTACGTCAAAATAGGTAAATATAATAAATTATTCCCATAATTATTCCGAATCCATTAGCATGTGCATATATTACGTTCGTGCTTAGAGTTCATCGGAGGTCAATCGTCTTTAATATGTAATAAAATACGTATAATAATAGAACGCTTTCAGATCATAGGATTTGCTTGTAAGCCTCCAATTTCATGTTCGCGAAGCCTTCTGTGCGACAGTTAGACAAACGGTGCTAATACAGCGAAATCCTTTTGTTAGAAGTGCCATTCATTTGTGCGCTGTTGGTAGAAGTGTTACGTGAAACAATGACATAGCTCGACAGTTAACAAAGAAATTCAAATAAAAGCTCAAACAAGAACTGTTTCTACTAATAGATATTGAAAGTATAGGCATAGAATATTCAAGAATTATTTTAAAAATTGTATAGCTCAAAAAATTGTAGCTGAAGACGTCATTTATTACGTCGGCGACCGCTTAGCCTAGTGGGTAGTGATCCTGCCTACGCAGCTGGAGGTCCCGGGTTCGAATCCTAGGTCCAGTCAGTATTTATATGATGAATATTGATACTGGTACCGGGTCTTGGTTGTTATATGTATATGGTGTCTTCTCTTAGTACCCAAAACACAAGCTAATGCTTAGTTTGGGGCCTAGACATTGTTGTGGTGTACTGGTGTATACGTTACGTTACAAAAATTTCTACTAATTATAGCTGCGATGTACTACGTATTGCACTTGTTTCTAGGATATCGTCGAATAGGTACTTTAAAAATGTTGAGGGTGTTATGTTATGAATGGTTTATTGATAGTCAGTGCTATTAATTTTAAAAATAGCGTCTCTTTCATGATAGCGAACAAAAGTTACTTAACATGGTTTGGAATTAGTAGAAAATTTAGGATCAATAGAGGCGTGCACGTCTATGGTCTCCAAATTAATGTTATAATTAATGATTTTTAAAGAAAGTCTAATTAATGTTTTTATTATTGTAATTATTTATTGTATAATGTATTTCGTTGTATGCTTTATACATCAATCATTTAATTTAACGTAAGTGGTGATACAATATGGTTAAGTTTACATTAAATCATTTACTAGTGGCAAAACACATAACATTTAATAATCATAATTAACTGTATATTGTTATTTATAGCTAAATGAAAAAATAAAAACATTTGTATTAAAATAAATAAAATATTAAATAGTTTTAATTTTCCAATTAGGCATGACTTCTTTGTTAACTTCTGCTATGTAAAAGTATAAATAAATGAACTATCATAGAAAAAATTCTTTAATTCAATTACCGGTCGTGTTCGTAAAACCATTGTAAAACCTTAAAAAATGTTTAGAACACTTTCATCTTTTTTCATTTCATCGGCTTCTCGTTATTGAAAATTCCAAAACTTTTTTTAACCTTATGCTTCTGAGAATATGGTATATTTCATCGACATAAGAAAATATTCAGATCGTCATAAAGACCGGTACAGGATAACTTCCATGGCAGATTTTATCTACAAAATTTTGCAGCGAACTAGAATGTTGTTGAATGTTAAACAATCTTATTGCTTTGTGTTGAAATCTACATTTAAATAGTTATTGTGACAACTTTCTGACCAATATTAAAAGTTTTAAATCGTAATTTTTGCTTCACTTTGCTGAAAAAAAAACGACGCTTTTTTCTACGTTAATAAAGTAGACTAATTAAATATTTTTTGAGATTGGTAATTGATAAAATATAGTCATCTCGTTCAAATAACTTTATTTTTGTACTGATTTCTTCGGAAACTATAAAAATATTCTGTTCAATATAAAGTTTTTAATTATCACGGTCAATAGACGTGGGCGAATTAAATGAAATAAGTTCGGCATTTGAATTGAAAATAATTTGAATTCACGGTTTTTTCATTCCGAATTCGTTGAAACTTATTAAATTGAACGTTTTAATAAGTTTCAAACTCCTTTATTGAAAATAGAGAAATAAACTATTGACACTTTTTCACGTCATGAAAATAACACAGTTTATTATAATATGAATAATTGAGCATTCAGATGTAAAATTCAAATGATCGTAGGTAGGTACCTTTCACAAAAAATAATACACAACAATTTTAAAATTAAAATTCAGAAATTACAATTATATCAGGAATTGCTATAAATGTCTTTGGTTGGAAAAGCTGCGTCCCAAACATTTTTGTCTATTGCGCAGGTCCGTCATACTTTCCACCGCAACCCTCCTATCAAATTAGAATACTGCGACGTTTTTGTAACTGACTTCTGAGCGACACAGATAACCCTAAAAACTGTAGTTGAGAATACTGTGACGCGTATCTACAATAGCACGTCGATAGGTCATCGAACGTACTAAAAAAATTCCCACAGCCATTCAGTAAAACAGAAAAAACCAGATAGATAATTAAATTCCACGAATTTAAAATACGAGACGGACTTGTACAAAGGATTACTCGCGATATTTCGAAAAATCAACGCTCATTTTTATTAGGCGCCATGGCGCTTACATTTTATCCCACGGTCGAGAAATAGAAATGTAATTGATAAATTAAAATGTTAAAATGAATAGAATATTCGCGACGATGACTCGTGGAAGAGAGAGGGCTATATAAGGCGATGATCAGAGTCGATCGGAGAGATTTTTAGAAATAAGTTAAGCGCGATAAGTTGCGAAGTGCGGAGTGCTATACCGGTGTAATTTGTGTTTGATATTTTTTTGCTCTTAAATTATTTTGTGATTTCTTGTAATAAAGTAAAGTGAACTAAAATTAGTGTTTTAGTGCATCAGCAATATCCGAACCAGTAGTCTATAACAATACATTTAGATTTTCTTAATAATCAATGTATTGCAAACTTGCATGATAAAGCGTTTTTTTTTTCACAGCCGTTTACAACTATAGAGACGGGTCCTACCTCAGCGGGCTAAGGTTTAGGCAATGTGATTAATGATGCCAAGTGTGTTTTTGTCGCCGTGTCGAAACAAAGCGACCGGTTGTGTCGCAAGATTATTCCAAGATCCCTGAAATGAAAAGTACAACTGTCATTAAAGAGAACATTAATTTAATTTAATTTGCAACAACAAAACACAATTACAATGTGCCAGTGTAAACTTCACTTAATTCATAATTCGGAACGTATAGAATGATTCTTAGGCTACGTTATTAATTAACAATGTACTTCAGCTGTTAGCCGTCAGATTAACCTTAAATTAAATTTCATTTATAAGTATTATAAGGACTATACACACACTGACAGACTTATGAAGGATACAACACAGAATCAACTGGCTGAAACAATAATAAGAACAAAAACAAGAACAAAAGAAAAAATAGAAATTCAAAGTTTGATAATTTATTTTATTTATTTATTCAAAATTCGCTACGTTACATAGAGCATTTACATTGCCATGTTAATTTGATCCCTACACCAGGCCCAGCCTGTGTCGTAGAAGAACGACCTTGTTTACAATTTTTGTGTACTGCGTTCCAGTGATTCTAGTCCATCTTCTAGTCGTATAAAATAAACAATTAAACAACGATTATTTAAAAACACACTTAGATGCCCTGAGGTATATGGAAATAGTGTAAGGTTTATGTGTTCAAGTTGTTTATGTATGAGTGTTTGTGATCTACCTTTACAATGAAAGATGTTGGGTTCCGCGTTACAATATAGCCTCTGATAGGTAAAATTGTGTGTAGGGTGTAGGCATATAAATTAACATTCAGAACATATAGTAAATAAATTTTGACAGCAGCGTTTGGTTTTAATAGTCATAAATGTCACGTTACAGAATCGAAGTGACATTATGCAATTTTGTGGGGTTGTAGACCGGCGCGCGGGGATTCCGTGGGGGTGAAGAATGGTGCGCGGAGACTGAGGCTCGGATTGAAAGTACTGAAACTCGCCATCTTACACGAGCTAGCTAGAGTATGAGTGGTTAGACGGTAAACGCAGAAAAGGCCTTCTAGTCAATTTGTACTTTTATGACTCAGAACGTATTTTAATTCATCTCCCAGTGATAAAAGCCTTTACAGTATTTAGACATAAGTACATATTTTATGTGTATAATTCAATTTATGTGTTAACTTGCATTAATTTGTATTAAATCTTAAAAAATATTTTTCAATGTGTTTTTAAAGGATTTTAAATTTATATTTTCTCACTAATATCACAAGTGTGTGTTGATGTATTAATAAATAACATATGGGACATCCCACATAGCGCCATCTAGTCCCACAGTAAGTAAGTATTAGGGTTGTGTTATGGGTTACTACAATACAATTGATCTACATACTTAAATATTCTTTTTTTTTTTATTAATCTATACATATATAAATATTTTACACCCAGAACAGAAACGAAATAAACATGTTCGTGTTCACAAATATTTATCTAGGCCGTGAACCGAACCCGCATCCCTTGGCTCCGCAGTTAGTGTCTAACCACTCGACCAATCGGTCAATCAAAATGACTGTAGCCTGCACCCCCAGTACGTTTTCTAGGGTTCCATAACCAAAGACCGCCAATGGAACACTGTTTGTTACTAAGGCTCTGTTGTCCGTACGTCCATCCGTATATCACACGGCTGTAGGTTTTCAACCATAACAAGTAGATACTTGAACTTTTCAGAGTGTGTAGTACTATGACCGATATAACAAAAAATATTGAAAATAAAATAAAGTCAAAAATTAAAGAGGTTCTACATACAAGAAACGGATTTTTTGCTCGATCTTAACCATGGCAATACATACAAAAGTGTAACTATAATATATACTCTTAAATAAATCGTGAGCCAGTGAGTGAGTGTCGTGATAGCCCGAGGGCAGTGAACCTGTTTCAAATCTGTAAGACCATGTGGCCGTGGTTCGAATCCGGGCGCGTATCAATGAGTTTTTTTTTACTTAAGTACATTTACTATCACTGACACAGTGCCTCGGAGAGTACGTTAAACAGTCAGTCCCGGTTGCTGTCAATAGATGGCGGTCGTTACAATCCGCCACCCCGCATTGAAGCAGCATAGTGTATTTAAGCTCCAAGCCCCCTCACCTTTGGGGGAGGCCTAAGCCCCTGCAGTGGTGTATCGTTGTATCGGTCTCAGCTGATACGCTCCCAAGCTTGTTTATTAATTAGTGACGATCTCAAATACCGGATTAGACCTTAAGATATTCTCTAGTGAACCAATTTTAAAACCGTATCTGAGAACGATTTTTTTTCAGGTTTCATTGTTTTTTCTCTGTTGTAAAAACTATAATATTTGGTGTGATTTTTGTGTGTACTGGAAAATAAAACAAAAAGTTGTAAAAATAGCCATAAAGCTCCCAAACTGAATAAATAAAAAAAAAAGGTATATTGTGTGATGGTACGTAACCCTCGATGTGCGACTCTAACTCTTATTTGACCGTTTTAATAAAACTCGGCCTCAATTTCTAAACATCTGTGCAGACAGTAAAAATGTGTTTTACTAAGGAGGGAGTCTGTATTCCGATAGAAATAGGAGAGCAGCAGCTGGTGCAGAAGGAGTTACAAAAGACTATAACAGGATTTCGTCATGTAGGTAGCGTGGAGTGATAATTTTAGACTAAAAAATAGTAATAAATGTAGGTCAAACTAGACTCAAACAACGCCGGAGTATTCCGACCGTCGTAAATATGAAACACGAAAAGTCCATGCGAAAAGTTCTGTTAAATTATAACTTGAACTGATTATTAACTGAAGTGTACTTGATTATAGAAGGGCGAACAACTTCGAACACAAATTTAAAACTTTTGCTGTGCGTTCACAAAGGTCCGTTCCGATGACATAATAAATAAAAAAAAACTCCGGCCAATGAAACGAGTCACCTGTAATGTAAAGCAAAGTAGACGAACAACATTTAAAATCCGTGAATAATCGACCGTCCGTCAAAGAACTAAAGTTGTCGACATAGCCGAAGCGATCAGCAAGCGGAAGTGACAATGGGCCACTTTGACGACCGCTTAGCCTAGTGACCCTGCCTGCGAATCTGGAGGTCCCGGGTTCGAATCCCAGGTCGGGTCAGTATTTATATGATGAATATGGATACTAGTAACGGGTTGTTATATGTATGTGGTGTCTTCGCTTGGTAACCAAAACACAAGCTAATGCTTAGTTTGGGGCCTAGACGTTGTTGTCATGTATACGCTAAAAAAAAATGGGCCGGTCACATTTGCCGTAGAACTGATAACCGATGGGGCAGACGAGTTCTCGAATGGAGGCCACGTACCAGAAAGCGAAGCGTTGGACGCCCCCCGGCCAAGTGGACAGATGACCTGAAACACCATACCAGGGGTAGTTGGATGCGAAAGGCGGAGGACCGTGTGTGGTGGCGAGCCTTGGGAGATGCCTATATCCTGCAGTGGAGAGACACGGGCTGATGATGATGTTGAATAATCGACCGTCCACAGGAGCGAAGTTGTGGGCAAACGCTAGTATTTAATATATAATATACTGGATGTTCGGCTGAACGCAGTCCAAACTTATAGAGCATGTGTAAGAGACGTTACTGAACTTAACAAAAAGCTTCAATTGAGCAGATGTCGCAAACTAACGGTCAGCTGAACACCAGATATACGTAGGCGTAAGTAATTTCAGTTCGTGGCAAGATATTAAGTTGCTTCTGTTTTTAACATCGAACGGCATTTTGTGAAACCTTTAGTCACTGGGTCTTTTCAGATTCATTCGATGCCACTGAAAACCATCGTGTCCAGTTGCAGCTTCTTCCTCGTTTCCTTCCCCCCTACTCTCAATTGATGTCCCTGATCACGATTTTACCTAAGGGCGTGGATCTTAAACCGCCGTCCTTTCACAAACGTAAAAAAAAGTTTCACGAAATACCGTTAACCATCGTCCTGTCCGAATTCGCCGCCAGTCAAATTACCAAAGACAGATCGGGGCAAACTAGCATTTAATTTTTATTTTTTGGAATGGGTCCTCTGTCTAATTGGTTATTGTTCTGTAGCAGCGTGTCTCGTCGGCGCCATTTATTGAGTTAAGTTTTTATTTTAAATTAGCTCTCGAAAAATCCCTCTTTCTGTACGTAGCATATTAAATAGTATTAGTTTAATAAAGTACTGTTCTATGTGTTCTACGAAATAAATTAGTTATACGTACAATGCAACTGTAAAACCCACTAGGCAGTGTGCGATAGGACATCAGATGACATTTAGCGAATGTTTAATATTGACTGTTTTTTTTCCCCAGAGTAATGACGCAGATGCGGGACATGGGCGTGGTGGCCTTCTTCGGTTTAGACGGCCAATGCCACACGGAAGCTCGCCTCGCCGCTGCTTGGAACTTACCTCTGATTTCCCATGTGAGTATTATGACTTGTAAATAGTTATCCATAGATATGTATAAGACGCGTTCTACTCATACGTTGCGTTCACCAAATCATCTCTTATCAGAAGACATGACAGGCTTCATGAGTGACATTTTTATGACATTTTTCCATTTTTCGAAACCGACTCTTTGCCGTGACAGCAAGGGGCATGACCACGGCATGACGCTCTCCCATGTCGTCAAGCCCCTCCCTCTACTCTCTTAAGTACATACAGACATTCAGACGTAGGCTGAACTAGGCTGCCGTCTTGTGAATATGGGGTGAGCAGGAAGAACAAGAACCAAAAATACAAAAATTTATTGTGTTTGAAATGGATTTAAGCTTTATAATTAAATCGTAATATATTTTAAAGTGCTTTTTTTAAGTTTCACTGGTAAAAATGCAATATTTTAATATTGAACATTAAATGTTTCCAAAATAGTAAAACTTAGTATTCGCGTTGTGACGCTTCCTATACGTATTCTGTTAGTAAAAGTTAACTGTAATATAACTATCTCTTTTCTTTGCGCTCGATTGTAATCAAACTGAGCAGTATAATATAAAGCGAGTAAAACTTAGTCATTATTAATCATCACAGATCATGAAGTAGAGAGAAGCCAAATAAATAAATATAAGGTCAAATGGTTTTTTTTTGAGATCCATGAAGTTGTCTGAAATACCTATTTGTCTACTACGATATTTCAAAAGCAAATCCAGAAATTTCAATAAAACTTTAAAAGTGTTTTTCATAAGCAAATATCTATAGTAAAAGTACATTATCATTATTAAGAAATTCTGGTTCGCTTAAGCGAACAGAATTAAAAGTTTGTCTCTACTATCCTATTATGTAAAATTCTTAAGTAAAACGAAAAATAAAAATAAAAAAACACGACGTTAAAACGTAAAGTGAAAATATATTATTAGGAAATAGTCCTTGGAGTTTCAGAATTTTCTAGAAAGTCCCACAATACCTGGAACGTCGCGTTCTTTTAATTTAACTTGTTTAATTTTATGAGCATATCGATGCTTTTTAAATATCGCAGTAATATTATTCAGAACTAAAAGCGTCTCAGAATTATTCCCAACCTACAACTACGTGTCGCATCTTTGCCTAAATATGCTTGCGAAATGTACGAGTCATTTTGTGAGGCGTCATATTGTTTGTAATAATTCTTTATTAACTATCAATTTCAAAGTTTGACTGACCGATTGACCGAGAGGTTAGAGACCCTAACTACAAAGTCAAAGGGTGTGGGTTCGATTCCCGCTCGGGACAAATATTGTGTCGTTGAACATATCTATTTGTTCCGTGTTTTGGTGTGAAATGTCTATATATGTATGTATTATAAAGAATATTTAAATAAGTATATCAGTTGTCTGGTGCCCATAATACAAGCATAATACTTGCTTACAATAGGACTAGATGGTGCCGTGTAGGATGTCCCAGGTATTTTTATATTATTATAATGTCAATGTTTCACATCTGCCGGGCGTCCTGTAACGGGCACGTTTGTTTTTATTATGCTTTCTGTTGCTGATGGATCAATTCTTGTATTTATGTTTAAATTGTTGTTAACTTAACAATTCACTTCGTTATGAAATAATGACGGTCGACACAAAGTAATTGCCCACATATATTTGAAAATATTTAAATGTCTCGATTTTTTTTCAAATTCATTGAACTAATGAAATGTGGTAATTGGGGATTCACATAATAAGGATTATTCAATGATCAGCAAGGCTCATGGTTTGTTAGTCAATCTAACTTACCCAAAAATGCTAAATAGATAATAACGCGAAATCGACGAAAAAAATGAAAGCTTATGAAAACATCGTTTCTTAGAAATGTTCCGAAACAAGAGAAATTCACGAAAAAGTTTGTCTATTGAATCAACGAAACGGGCCTTCGACATGTCTTAGAGTCGGGAAATATATAATAGAGCGTAAGAGCTTTACGCGCTATTGAATCATGTCTTCCTAATCCCGCTATGACATACACGGAGACATAAAAGCATCTCTATGTCAAATTATTACTGACGCAACCAAATTCCACGATAACCAAGCTTCAACTCACAACCTTAAGGTGGCCATGCACATTAGGTTTTGCATAGGCATACACAGTTTTGCTTGTACAGTTAAACTGTGCAGTTATACTCGCCTGTACATGCAACCTGAGGGATAAGAAAATTAATATTTTCTATTTATAATAATAATACCTCGCACATCCCACACAGTAGCATATAGTTCCAAACTAAGCAAAGCTTGTACTATGGATACCAGACAACTGATATACATACTTAAATTATTCTTTTTTTTATAATATATACATACATAACTATTTTACATCCAGACCCGGAACGAAATAAACAAGTTCATGCACACAAATATTTGTCCCGGGCGGAAATGGAACCCGCGACCCTTAGCATCGCAGTTAGGGTCTTTAATCACTCGGCCAAACGGTCATCTTAGAATATAAGTAAAAATATTACGCATACGTTAATAGTTTTGTTTTAGATTTACTTCATTTTAGATGTGTGGTAGTCGCGACGCATATTTACCAATTTTAGTTGTATCCGAAGGAGAGATTTTGGTTGCAACTGACAAGTTTGCAGTTATAGCAGTATTTCGCAGTATACGGTGTGAAAAGATTATGGCAAATTACGGTATATAGTACTACTTGCATACATTTTATATAGACGCTTGCCGACCTGCAGTCATGCAGTTGTTAGATAATGTGCGCATTATGAAAATGTGTTGTGTGTGGGCTATCTATGCCTTTATAGTTACAACCGTCAAGCATTCCATACATATAGTCGTCGTAATGTGATCCTACCAATCCGCTTAATGACAGGATAAATAACCACTCACGCGCTGCTTAACCTATCTAACCTAACACTCCACTGCATTTTGTATGTTCATGGACGAATACGTGGGAAGTACCAATCGTGTCAAACGTCTTGGCCTGGATGTGACGCAGATGCGGTTTCGCGCTGGTATTAGGTCCGCTCTCGTGTTGCTGATACTTGTTTTTAACCCCCGACGCAAAACGAGGGGTCTTATAAGCTGGACGTTTGTGTGTATTTGTGTATCTGTCCGTGGCATCGTAGTTCCCAAACGGATGAACCGATTTAGATGCGAATTTTATTACATGAAAGGTGAATTAGTCGGTAGTGTTCTAAGTTATGTTTGATGAAAATCAGTCAAAGATGGCCGCCGCCACAAAATGGCGGATATCTTATTTTTTCCTTACGCCGTCAATACGGGTATCAAATGAAAGGGCTTGACTAGTACAATAATGTACACTATTGAAAGAGAATAAGGAATATTAACTAACAAATTGAAAACTAAAAACTTGAAAATTATTTTTTTGTCTGATCATGTATGAATTAGGTTAACTAAATAACTAAGTTTAAAAATTCGGGAGTAAAAATTAAATTAAAAATTTAAAAAAACGACATTGTCAGGTATTTTAAGTTTACTTAGCGGCCTCGACGCCTTTAAAGATCGGTGTGTAGAGGCTTTTATAAATTTTAAATTTAATCTTTCCTATTGCGACGCTACTACTTTTGCCTTTAGAGCGAAAAAGAAGTTTGACGCGTAATACTGCGACCGAAGCTATCTGTCTAGTCTAAGAAACATAAATGGGTTGGTAATGACATGTGGACGAGACACGCGATCTGAGTATGACTGAGATTGACTGTAGTGCTTAAAAATGCCCAATGCTGCTGTAAGTTCATCTAATAATAATACTAAATAAACGCAATATTACGAACAGTTCTGATTTACACATATTATCCGTAAGCACGAATATTTTGCAACTCAGCTTGAACCGTTTTTAACTTAAAATTTAACTTAAACACGACACTGATGGTACTGAACACCTCTCTCGTGCTTTGATATTATTTTTTAGCTCCGAGTTTCTTAGAAACACATTTAAACTGGAAGTAAAAAATTCAGACAGTTCTCAGAAAAGGTTCGTTAGATAATATATTCCGAAAAAATAATTTTGATACAAATTCAAATTTTCCTTGTACTGCATTGAATTTCGTATTAAAAGTTTTTTAGGTTAGATGATATATAAATTGGCTTTCTAAAATATATAAATGACTAGCTTTTCACGCGCGACTTCGTTCACGCGCATTAGTACTGTAAAAAAATGTGTTCCATGCTGAAGAAACGCAAAAAAGTCGTGCGCAAAATCGTTATCTGCGTGTTACAATTTAATGAAAATAACATGAAAATCTATAAAAAATAAAATTTGAGGTGTTATCTCGTAAACACTATTTTTTTATCTTAATTCTGGTTGTTTTGTTTGTAATAAAATTTCGAAAATTTCCTAATTAACACATATATACGCTCGCAGCGTGCAGTCAGGCTCGTAGGCCTTGTCGTCAGCTTACAAGGCCTCTTAATATGTACCAAAACTATAAATAAAAATATTAATGCAATCCCGATAATTTTTATTCGATCTCACATGAGCGACATCCGTATTCAACGTTTTTAATAACAAAAAGCATTTCTATTGCTTCTTATTAAAATTTCTTTGTATGCTACGATGATATTCCGAACTAGATACGTTTTCATGTTTCGACGTGGAAAAAAATGAGGTGAGGTAAAAAACAGTATTACTTAGTTTTTTATTAGATAAAAAACTTATGATTGCTGCTCCTTAGGGGGCAATCATAAGTTTTTATCATAATCATAGCGGCGCGGACGGTATATAGGCCGCTAATGACATCTACCTCAAAATATTTGTATATTTTTTTCTAGCGAGAGAATATCTGTATTTCACTTTAATTTACCATCTTCTTTGTCACATACGACCGCTTAGCCTAGTAGGTAGCGACCCTGCCTAAGCTGGAACTGGAGGTCCCGGGTTCGAATCCCAGGTCGGGTCAGTATTTATATGACGAATATTGATACTGGCACCGGGTCTTGGTTGTTATATGTATGTGGTGTCTTCGCTTGATACCCAAAACACAAGCTAATGCTTAGTTTGAGGCCTATATGTTGTTGTGTTGTATATATGATTATTATTATTATTTATTCAGTTCTATTGTAGTGGAAATAAACAGCTACCCGCACCAAACCAGAGCGTGGTGGACTTAAGGTATGCTGTGATCCAGTAGTGAAAGCATGAGTTCTGATTAAAAAGCCGACGTAGTGCGTGTCAGATTATGCCCAGTAAGGGTTCCGTAGTTAAGATGAGTCATAGTTAAAATTTAAAATAAGTTTAAAAACAAATATCTCAAAAAAGTTAATAGGGGAGATTTCTCTACTACTATTGATTTCAATAAAAAGTCATTAGTAGTGTAAAATTGGGGAGTCTGGCTCACATTTTGTATGGTATATAATTGGGGAGTCTGGCTCACTTTTTCGTTATTTGCTGAAAACCGTGGTCCGTTTTAAAAGTCTCGCTTCGCTCTCACGGACCACGGTTTTCAGCAAATAACGAAAAAGTGAGCCAGACTCCCCAATTATATACCATACAAAATGTGAGCCAGACTCCCCAATTTTTTTTCTCGGAAAACACGATCTCTCATTTTGAGGTGAAAGAAATTTTATAAAACACTCACCGTTACGACAACCGATAACTTTAAACACATGACAAATTTCAACACCAACAAAATTTTTACTCTTAAATATTTTACTATAAGTCACAACACGACAACACGAGTTGATTGCAGGACGTCGATTTACTAAATGGTAAATCAAGTATGTCCCTACTCTACACCTAATCCCAATTAAAAAACCGGATAAGTCCGTTTAGCATATATTATTGAATTTTACTTAATAAGTAGATGAAAAGAAATATACTTCTCACTAGAACTATAATAATTTTTTTATAACAACTTTGTCACCTAAGATTAACTAAATTATTTAAAAACTTATGCATTAATTATTACGCTGTTTTTTTTTTATTCGATTGTATTTATTTCATTAGAACTACAATAATTTTTTACAACCTTTTTTCTCGTATAAATTGCTTAATTAATTAAAACTATAAAATGTTTTCTTACTTAATATTATTGCTGTAATATCGTATTCAATTTAACTTTAAAAAAATATTTTGAAATACAGATTTAGACCCTTTCGGAAACAGAATACTTACACACTTCCATTAAAAGTAATAAGGACTTTTGTTCCAAATTATGAATGAATTATTGTTTTGACAAAGACACGTGTATGGTACAGTTAACAATACGTTTTATCAGCGTTTGAGAAGTTACAATTTTATTATTTAAAAGAGTCTATTTATGAAATAATATAATAAACTTTAATAGAATAAACATAAATGACGATCAAGTAATTGTTCACGACTTTATTAATAAATACTAACTGACTGAAAAAAAAAAGCTGATGACATATTTTGCAAATTTACAAAAAAAATTAAAATATTATAAAATATTTGTATGTATAGAAACTTAAAAAGTTTTTTTTTTGATGTTGTGTAATGATTAAATAATTTAAATTAAAAAATATTTTTTATATTTCTCGTTGACTATATACATCACACATCAAATGTTTCATTAACAAGTGTTTCACTGTGTCAAGACTTTGGTTTCAAATTATGAATGAATTATTGTTTTGACAAAGACACGTGTATGGTACAGTTAACAATACGTTTTACCTGCGTTTGAGAAGTTACCATTTTATTATTTAAAAGAGTCTATTTATGAAATAATATAATAAACTTTAATAGAATAAACATAAATGACGATCAAGTAATTGTTCACGACTTTATTAATAAATACTAACTGACTGAAAAAAAAAGCTAATGTCATATTTTGCAAATTTACAAAAAAATTAAAATATTATAAAATATTTGTATGTACAGAAACTTAAGAAGTTTTTTTGATGTTGTGTAATGATTTAATAGTTAAAATTAAAAAATATTTTTTTTATATTTCTCGTTGACTGTATACATCTAACATAAATGTTAAGAATGTTTCATTGTTTTAACTATGACACGTGTAAGTTTTTCGTATCTTTAACCCTGAACGAACAAAAATGCTTTGTACATGCAAAGTGCTAAAAATGGCTTTAGGAAATAAGTTTCTCATGTTTTATGATTTTCAAGTCTCGACTTGCGTTTATAAAACGGAACTGGGTTACGATAATTTTTTTCTATCATGTTTTTATAGTTTTGTTTTTAAACCTTGAAGACAGTTCACACGTGTATCGAAGCGTATATAAACCATACTCCAAGCTTATTCGACACCAGTCTACGATAGGCGAAGTTCCTAGTAGTAACAAAAATACAAAGTGTTCTTGCAAAAACCAAGCACCAAGTAATACTTCAGTGGTACCATGGCTGAAATGTGAGTATAAAAATGTAGGTATATTACATTATTTTCAAACTTTTATAAATATTCATTATATTTTTTATAAAATAATCAATTGTTATTTCATGTTTTTTATAGCATTAATTTTTTACTGATTATACTACGTTGAAAATTGTGTTTAAAAATTTGATTACGATATTAACATTCTATATAAATTATGGTTGTGATTTTTACGTAGGTGAAAGCATGCATGATTATAATAGAAGCGCAAAAATATGTGTGTTTTTTTTTTCTTTTATAAATACACATTATATTTTTATGAAAATGCTCATTTGTTACTTTATGTTTTACGTTAATTTGAACTGATTATATTACATCGATTATTGTGTTAAATTAATTACGATATTAGATTTTCTATAAAAACTACGACTTTGATTTTTAGGTAAAAGTCTCCACGATTGTAATAGATATTTCATGTTTTTATAGCACTAATTTTTTACTGATTATACTACGTTGAAAATTGTGTTTAAAATTTGATTGCGATATTAACATTCTATATAAATTACGGTTTTGATTTTACGTAGGTAAAAGCATGCATGATTATAATAGAAGTGGAAAAATATGTGTTTTTTTTTCTTTTATAAATACACATTATATTTTTATGAAAATGCTCATTTGTTATTTTGTGTTTTACGTTAATTTTAACTGATTACATTACATCGATTATTGTGTTAAATTAATTTTCTATAAAAACTACGACTTCGATTTTTAGGTAAAAGCCTCTACGATTGTAATAGAACTGGGAAAAAAAATTGTATATTGCGTAATTATTTTAAGTGGTCTTGTTTTTTATTTGTTATAGAAACCTTCCAACTATATTCGATTCTGATGAGGGTTTATCGTCGATATCACCTAGTACATCTAAAAATTTAAAACGCAAATCATCTAAGAAATGTTCAAAGAAAACACGCACCGATTTCATGAAGGATCTTTTCGGAGACGAAAGTGATACTGAAATATGTGTGAAGAAAACTGAATTATCGGGTATTTTATGGAAGCGAGTTGCTAATGGAATGACAAAACAGACTGAAAACAATGCGAATGGGGAATTCTTTTTGGAATTAAAACTTTACTATACGTCCGAAATCGAGAAATTACCAGATGATACTCGTTGGAAATTCGCTTTGATAAATACGAAAATTAAATTACAAAGAGAGTCTGATGACTTTAAATATTTGCAACGTCTTTTATTGAACATAAAAGAGAAATTTGCAAAATCTGAAGCACAATTTATTCCTGAAAAGAAAAAGTAAAATATTATTTTCTTAAACTTACCGATTTAAATAACGTGTTATTTTCATACTTTATGTATTTCGTGTAATAGAATATAAGCCTACATTGTAATCAGTGTATTTTTTAATTAAAGGTAAAAATTAGATTTTCTCTGAATTATCGGGTATTTTATGGAAGCGAGTTGCTAATGGAATGACAAAACAGACTGAAAACAATGCGAATGGAGAATTCTTTTTGGAATTAAAACTTTACTATACGAAATTCGCTTTGATAAATACGAAAATTAAATTACAAAGAGAGTCTGATGACTTTAAATATTTGCAACGTTTTTATTGAACATAAAAGAGAAATTTGCAAAATCTGAAGCACAATTTATTCCTGAAAAGAAAAAGTAAAATATTATTTTCTTAAACTTACTGATTTAAATAACGTGTTATTTTCATACTTTATGTATTTCGTGTAATAGAATATAAGCCTACATTGTAATCAGTGTATTTTTTAATTAAAGATAAAAATTAGATTTTCTAGGTTTAAGTATAAATTAACAAGCAATGCTTACAAAGTAAATAGTAGATAACTTGGTTTACATATGGTATTGTATTACCTATTTTTTTTTTTTACTTTGGATGCAATCTGATAAAACTACATATTTTGATTTTATTATTGTGCACTACGATATTTTATTAATATGACGAATAAAATATATTGTAATATTTGTGGTATAAATGTTACAAAGAAAATATACTATGCTCATCTTAGAACAAACTTACATAAAAAAAATTGTTTGTTACAAAGCCACATTGATAATGTACGGCTTATAAATTCGGCATTTAAAAACAGACTACTTTCTTTTAGAATAGATGGTATTCATGATAGGTATTTACTTCCAGAAGATTTTTTAAATGATGTACGAGTTTCGGTGAATAAGTTAATTAAATATATTCTTCATCAACATAATAGCTGTAAAATAAATTTTGAATTGTTTTGTTATTATTCTTTACCACACCAAATAAAGACCGAGTTGAAATCATTTACAGTGAAGTATAAGAAATTTTATCACAATACTGATATCAATGAATATTATAACCATGTTAAAGCTACACTCATTCGGAAATGTAGCGAATTTCAATTAAAAGATTCGGGTTGGTTTATTTCCAGTGTATCTCATCTTGAAATGAATATAAATAAATACACACCATTACGAGGGGGTTCTTACATACCATTACCTAAAAATATTCAGAGTACGAAAAGTTGTTTAAACATTAAAAACACTGACTCTCATTGTTTTTTATGGTGTGCAGTTGCATCTTTATTTCCAGTGAAAAAAAATGGTACACGCACTGCATCATATCCAGATTACAAACAAATATTTAAAATAGATGGGATGAATTTTCCTCCTACTAATAGAGATATAAAGATATTCGAAATGAATAATCCAACATTTACAGTAAATATTTACGGATTAGATTCAAAAAATCAACTTGTAGGCCCGCTCTACAAGACAGAATATCGTAGTATAAACCATATTAATTTATTATATATAGAAAATTCTCAACATGGGCATTATTGTTTAATAAAAGATTTTGAACGGCTTATTAGACACCAAGTAACGAGGCATAAAGGCAAAATATATTTTTGTGATGAGTGTATGTTATTTTTTTCCTCATATGATAGTATGGAGATGCATAATTGTGCTCGAATTAAAACGGTATTGCCCAGACCTGGTACAATCTTACAATTCACTCACTACGAGAGATTGCAACGTATTCCTTTCGTTATCTATGGTGATTTCGAAACTATGTTATTACCTCTTAATAACAACCAGAACTGTGAAACTAAATACACAAAATTAACAAAAAGACACGTACCAATAGCATTTGCTTATTATATATGTTGTGCATATGATTCGAGTTTAAATAAATTCATTTCATATCGAGGAAAAGATTGCGTTCATATATTTGTAAAGTCATTAACGGAACATGTTAACGAAATTCATAGAATTAATACGACTGAAAAGAAAAAAATGATTCCGTTATCATTGCAACAACAAATTGAATACAATAGCGCCACTCACTGTTATATATGTAATAATTTACTATTGGGTGATGTAGTTCGCGATCACTGTCACAGAACAGGCGTATACAGAGGCGCAGTACACTCACATTGTAACTTGCTTTTAAAGACTTGTACGTTCATTCCATTTTTCTTTCATAACTTAGCGGGGTATGATTGTCATTTATTTATAAAAGAGCTTAGTGAATCTGATGGCAGGATAGAGGTGATACCTAAAGGGAAAGAAAAATATATTTCTTTTACTAAATTCATAAAAAATGTATACGATGTTCGTGAGTCATATATTCCTCTCAGATTTGTTGATTCTTGTCATTTTCTCAACACGAGTTTAGATAAATTATCTAAAACATTAGAGTATGATAAATTCTTGAATCTCAGACGCTTTTTCTCTGATAAAAATAAATTTCGATTAGCATGCCGTAAGGGAGTGTATCCGTACGAATATATGGATAGTTTAGATAAATATAATGAAACAGTATTGCCACCGAAACAAAGTTTTTATAATACTTTAACATCAAATCATATTTCAGACGATGATTATAAACATGCTTTTGATGTATGGGAAAAATTTTCCATATGCAATTTAGGACAATATACTGATTTATATTTAATGATCGATGTTCTATTATTATGTGATGTATTTGAAAATTTTCGTACTGTTTGCCAAAAAAATTATAAACTAGATGCAGCTTTTTATGTAACCGCTCCTAGTCTTAGCTGGGACGCAATGCTTTTAAATACTGGTGTAAAATTAGAATTAATTTCTGACATTGAAATATATCAAATGCTTGAACAAGGCATCCGAGGCGGATTATCACAGTGTTCTTTACGATATGCAAAAGCTAATAATATTTATACTGAAGACTACAGGGAAGATAGACCAAATACTTATCTTTTATATTTAGATTGTAATAATTTATATGGATACGTGATGATGAAAAACTTACCGATTTCAGAATTCAAACTTTTACAAAGTGATGAATTATTATCTTTCGACATAGATTCATGTCATGAAAATTCAGACATTGGATTTATATTAGAGGTTGATTTAATCTATAACGAGGACTTACATGACTCTCACAAAGATTTACCATTTGCACCAGAAAAAATGAAACCTCCTGGAGGAAAGACTTATAAATTGATCGCAAATCTGTACAATAAATATCACTATGTTATTCATTATATGCATTTAAAACAGTGTTTAAATCATGGTTTGATATTGAATAAAATTCATAAAATTCTTTCATTTAAACAAAGTAATTATTTAAAACAATATATAGATTTGAATACAAGTTTGCGTCAATCCTCACAATCTACGTTTGAACAAGATTTTTTTAAATTGTTCAATAATTCAATATTTGGAAAAACTTTAGAAAACAAGCGGAAGCAAATATCTGTAAAATTAGTTGATCGATGGAGTGATGAAAAAAATTACACAAATAAATACATAGGTGCTGAAAAATTGATTGCTCAACCAAATTTTCATAATGTATCAATTTTTTCTGAAAATTTCGCAGCAGTTCAGATGGACAAGTCGGAAATTTTACTTGACCGTCCTATATACATAGGATTTACTGTACTAGAATTAAGTAAATCCCATCTTTATAGCTTTCACTATTCTTTTATTAAACCAAAATATGGGGATAGAGCACAACTGTGCTACACCGACACTGACAGTTTATTATATTACATAATACCTACAAATGATTGTATTTATAAAGATCTAAAAGAAAATCTTGAATTATTTGATACAAGCAATTTTAGTAGGAACAATATTTATGATTTACCACTAGTAAATAAAAAGGTACCAGGTCTGTTTAAAGATGAATTAGGAGGGACAATCGTTGATGAATTTGTAGGTTTAAGATCTAAACTATATTGTATAAAAACCGAAAACGATGAAATCAAAAAGGCAAAGGGAGTTAGCAAAGCAGTGTTAAATCTTTTAACTACAGACGAATACAAATCTACTCTTAAAACTAACAATACATTGCGCTCATGTATGAATGTATTTAAATCAATCAAACACACGATATTCTCGCAAGAAGTAAATAAATCCGTGTTGAATGCTAATGATGATAAAAGATTAATAATTGATAAATATAACACATTGCCTTGGGGACATTACAAATTATTTTAAGTATGCTATGTACAAATATATCTGATATTTTTTATAACCAAAGTGTACATCTATAAAAATATGTATGTATTTTTACCATTAAATTAAGTATATTACTGAGTTCATCTCTGTTTTTATTTCATAACCCTATAATTCTTTAAGAGACTACAACGTTTATGCTGAATAATGATTCACCATAATAATAATAATAATAAATATTATTATCGAAAGAGAAAAAAAGGTTTTGGATTTTTCAATGATATGCTGAATAAATTACCGTTTGAGCTACATGTACCCGGTTATCAGTTTTGCGGTCCTGGAACTAAACTCAAAGATCGATTAGCACGAGGTGATATGGGTATTAATCCACTTGATTCAGCTTGTCGCGAACATGATATAGCGTATTCGAAAAACAGAGATAATGTTCATATGAGAAATCAGGCTGATCGTATGCTAGCATCAAAAGCGATGAAACGAGTATTTAATAGAGATGCATCAATGAGTGAAAGAGCAGTTGCGTTAGGCATTGCGTCCGCGATGGGTGCCAAGTCAAAATTAGGTCTTGGTATCACAAATAAAAATAAAACAAAGAAAAAAATTAAAAGATCAAAGAAACCTTTCAAGCATGTTATTAAAATAGCTAAATCATCTATGTCTAAAGGATCTGATCCTATAAAATCTGCACTGAATGGTGTTCGTAAAGTGATTCGTCAAGTAGGAGGGAAAAAAAATATCAATTGTCCTAGAATTTTACCTCTGCCACAAAAAATTGGTGGAGTACTTCCTTTTTTAATACCACTTTTTGCTGGATTAAGTGCAACAGGTGCTTTGGCTGGTGGAGCTGCTGGAATCGCGAAAGCAGTCAACAATGCTAAAAATGCTGTAGAACAACTTAAAGAACAAAAAAGACATAATGAAAAAATGGAAGCGATATCTTTAGGAAAAGGAATGTTTCTTAAACCTTATAAGAAAGGTTTAGGTATTTATATAAAACCTTCAAAAAACTATTAACACTACCAAACAGAGCTCTTACAAATATTGATTTAACAAAATATGCTAGAATTTTAAATATTCCTAACTTTAGAGGTGTTTTTATGAGAAATGATTTACCTAACTCACCTCCTTGGACACATGAATCTGGTATAATAAACTTAGATAGTAAAGATGGTCCTGGAACTCACTGGGTAGCTTATAAGAAAAAAAACAATTGTGTCTTTTATTTTGATAGTTTTGGAAATTTACCACCTCCATCAAATTTATTATCATATTTAAAAGTGCAAAATGTAAAATACAATTATAAAAAATATCAAAGCTTCAATACATTCAATTGTGGACATTTGTGTCTTAAATTTCTTAGTGATAATTTAACTTAAATATATATCAGAACGTCAACTCATTATAGATTCAGTCATGAGTGAATCATGGACATTAACGTTAAGCGGTGTTGGACCCGTTTTAGAAGCACAATATTTTCCTCCTATTGAATTATCATCAAAAAACTATGTGCTTGGTTTAGTAGAATTCTTGACTTTTAATTCCATTCCCAATATCGATGAAAGAAATAACAAATTCTATATCGATGACAAAGTTATTGTAATTCCACCAGGTAGTTACGAAATCGAAAACATTGAAAAATATTTAACTGATGCATTAGATAAATTTAATATTTTCATATCGATAAAGCCTGATGAAAATCAATTGCGATGTAAAGTGAGATGTAGTAAAAAAGTTGATTTTACCCATAAAGATTCTTTGGGAAATTTGTTAGGATATTCTCCTAGAATTCTAGATCCAAACGTTGATTATTTATCAGATATACCTGTTTCCATAATCAAAGTAAACGCTTTGCGAGTAGAATGTAACATAACAGGAGGGGCGTATATTAATTCTAATCAAGCTCACATTATTCACGAATTTTTCCCCACGGTTCCACCTGGATATAAAATAGTAGAAGTACCATCGCAAGTCATTTATCTTCCTGTTATGGTTAAGGCAATACATAATATTCAGTTGAAAATAGTCGATCAAGACGGAGATCTAGTAAATTTCCGAGGAGAAATTATAACAGTGCGATTACATCTTAAGTCAATAGCATAGAATGGGTGTGGTTTATAACAGTAAAACCTATTCATATAATAACAACAGAAAATGGGTTTATCCACCCACTCGAGTTCGACCATTGAATCGGTTAACACATCGGAACATACAATTTCTAAAAGGGCTTGGCTTAAGACTTGTTTCAAACTCAATAAAAACAAAATAAAACTTAAATTTTTCTGTTTAATCTGCATTTTACCATGGAAGAACAAGAAGAAATTTTAAATATACAAAAAAGTGTATTATTCGATGAATCAATAGAACATTACGAGTTTCATGCTCATCGTCCATATGCATTAACCACTTTCAACAACAATGATGAAATTCGCATTACTGTTCAACATCAAGATGCTTGTATACTACCCAGCAAAAGCTTTCTACATCTTACCGGAAAACTTATGAAGAGCAATGGTGAGGTTAGCGTTAACACGAATCTCGTAAATATGGGATTATGCTTTTTGTTTGAAGAATTACGTTATGAGTTAAATGCTGTTGAAATTGATCGCAATAAAAACGTTGGTTTAACAAGCCTTATAAAAACATTCATTTCCGCTAGCCCAAATCAAACTACATATCTTGATAATGCTGGATGGAACACAAATACAACTAAGGACATTGTTGATACCAAAGGATATTTTGATGTCTCGATTCCACTCAATTTGTTACTCGGGTTTGCAGAAGATTATAATAGAGTAATAGTGAATGCAAAACATGAACTTATTCTTACCAGAGCTAATACAGACGTAAATGCGATCGTACAATCAGAAAAAAATGTTGATAAAGATGTAAAAATATCCATTTCCAAAATAGAATGGTTAATGCCATATGTTAAATTGTCCGACTTTGCAAAAGTAAATTTACTTAATTATATCGTCAAAGATCCTCCTATACAAATAAGTTTTCGGACTTGGGAACTATATGAATATCCATTATTACCTACGACTACAAACCATGTATGGGTTGTAAAAACATCTACACAACTAGAGAAACCTCGATACGTTATCTTAGGATTCCAAACGGGTCGAAAGAATATACACACAAAAGATGCAAGTTTCTTCGATCATTGTGACATTCGTGACGTTAAATTGTATTTAAATTCTCAAACATACCCTTACGTTAACCTTAATATTGATTTCGAACGAAACCAATATTCACTGTTGTATGATATGTATGCTCAATTTCAAAGCTCTTACTTTGACAAGAACAGGTGTAAACCATTATTGTCAAAAAAGGAATTCAAGGAAATGGCTCCACTTGTTGTATTAGATTGTTCCAAACAAAATGAAACATTAAAAACAGGACCTGTAGACATACGTATAGAATTTGAATCAGAAAAACAATTTCCTCTGCAAACATCTGCTTATTGTTTAATCATACACGATAGAATAATTGAGTACAATCCAATCAGCAGCGCAGTACGCAAATTGTTGTAAAGTAGAGTGGTTGTGTGTTATTTTATATTAAATCAAAATGGAAATATTCAATTTATGTGAGAAAGACATTGAAAAAATACCTATAGATATATTAATCAAACGTTATGGTCACTACATTCATTTATTGTATCATAATGATCGACTACCCAAATCAGTGTTGGATAATGATGATGTGAAGCCTTATTATACTCCTTGCACTATTCATTCTTACGGTGATAATACATCAAACGATCAAGATGAACTCGATAGTCCACTTTTCATGCAAGCGTATTGTAAATTGTGTACGAAGAAAAAAGTATTCAAAACCGATTGATAATTTTTATTTTCTAATTTTGTTAACAATTACCTAATAAATTTTTTACCCATATTTTATGTTTTTTATTTTATATACATAAACTATATACAAATGATTTCTTATTCAGTTTGCTACATCATGAGGTTCATAAAGCAACAAACCGTATTACCTGTAGAGAACCTTGATAATCTTATTGTACCTACCACATCAGAAAAAAACCGTCGACATGGTAAACTATTACCTAATAGCATAAGATCGATTTTTTGCGGTCCCTCCAACTGTGGGAAAACAAATGCTTTGTTAGCGATTATTACACACATGAATGGATTAAGATTTTCGAATATTTACATTTATTCAAAATCCATACATCAATTAAAATACGAACTTCTTAAGAAAGTAATTGCTACTGTTAGTGATATTGGTTACTATATTTTTCAAGAAAATGATGAAATAGTGAAACCTAAAGATATTCTCCCTGGTTCCATCATTATTTTTGATGATATTGTTTGTGAAAAACAGAATAATGTAAAGGAATACTTTTGCATGGGGAGACATCAAGATGTTGATTGTTTTTATCTTTCACAAACTTACTGTTGTGTTCCTAAGCATTTGATTCGTGACAATACTAATTTATTAGTAATATTTAAACAAGATGATTTAAATTTAAAACACATTTACGATGAGCATGTAAATAGTGACATGACTTTTAAAGAATTTAAGAAACTATGTTTTAAATGTTGGAACGTAAAATATAGCTTTGTTGTCATTGATAAGGAGAGTTCTTTAGAAAACGGTCGATATAGGAAAGGGTTTGACACCTTTATAAATATAAAGAGTCCACATTAGTTATAACCAGTTGCAGTTTGTCGTACTAAACACAAACACCATGGAAGTTCAAAGTATTAAAAAACAACAGGACACTTTACGTAAAATCAGAAAGCTTGGCAATGTGATAAGAAAAAAGCATAAATTATTGAAATTGCATAGAAAAAACACAGAAAACACTTTAAACGAAGTCTTTAGACCTTTGACTACTTCTTTAAAGAAAATTAGTGCCACTACACCGAATATTGCACCTAAGAAGGAAGAAGAGCATAAAGAAAATAATAAATATGATGAGCACTATGTAACACATAAAAAAGAAACAGAATCCATGAATACAACTTCAAAAGATGAAAAAACTACTAATATCGATGGTGATGATGATGATTCATTCTTTGACGTAGAAGAACATGAAGAAGAAGAAGAAAACGATTCTTTACAAAAACCAAATCACAGTATTTTATCATATTTATCTTTATTAAAATCTAAAAATCATAAAGATTTAGATCAAATTTATGGTGTGAGACAATTAAAGGGAAAACGCTTAATGTTAGGAAATACACCTATCTATTTTGAAAAAGACAAAATTCTAATAGCAAACAAAAATTATCCCGCTACAGTTGGTTTATTAGAATTGATTTTCAAAAAAGTACCTAACAATAATGCTATAATAGATAGTGATATTGAAAATTACGCAGAAATCATTACAGCTACTAATGCGCATCGTAAACATTTTAAAGATGATGGTGCTCTCCGTATAAACAATACCCCAAAATATATTAACATAATTTCGAGGTTCGCTAATGAAAAGATAGGTAGTGGGGTTTCTAACAATAATACCTTATTACCCACCAATATGTCAACTCCTAGAGTTGGTTTGAATTTCAATTATGTGTATTGGGATAATCCTAATGAGTTGGTAGATCGTTTACGACTTCTATTAGCATCAAGAGCGGCTAGCGGTTATGTCACCCATTCCAATGAAATAATTTCAATCCTAGAGGAATTGCGTGAAGCTAACATTATTTATTAACAAGATTTATCAACTATTTAATCATTCTCTCGAAGTATCTTGAGGAAGTACAATGAGTGTAGACGTATTTGGACGTCAATTATCTAAATCTTCAACAGGACGCCGTGGACCACAAGGAGAAGGATTTAAAATTAATATTGAGGGGAATTATGATATTGAAAATAAACGATTGTGCAATGTGGGAGATGCTTTAGGAGACAGTGATGGTGTATCTTTAAAAATTGTGACAGGATTATTGTCCAATGAAATAAATATTATAAGACGTGAATATAATGAAAGATTTGATCAGTTGACTATCGATAATAATGAAATGAAACAAATATACTATTATTTAAAAACTCACTTAGACACAGTAAAAGAGAATTTAGAAAAAGACATTACCATCAATCATAACCTTTCCAAAACACATTCTAATACATTAACAAACATAGATCAAAGATTAACAGCATTGGAAAATACAAATAAATTATGAATAACTCCTACAAGACTTTAATTGCTGAAGAATTACATCGTGCTGCTCGTAGAAATTATCAACGACGTCACGTTGATATACGGGGATTAGATGAGACATGGCAAGCTGATATTGTTGATATGCAATCATATGCTTCTGTAAACGATAATTATAAATACATTCTAACGGTAATCGATAATTTTTCAAAATTTGGTTGGGCTGTGCCTTTAAAAACAAAAAATAGTAATAATGTTACCCAAGCAATGTTATCAATATTTACTACATCTGGTAGAATACCAAAAAATCTTCAAGTTGATAATGGTACCGAATTCTACAATTCTTTATTCAAAACACTTATGAATAGATATTCCATCAATATGTATTCTACTTATAGTAATTTAAAGGCTTCAATCTGTGAACGTTTTAATCGAACCTTAAAAAACAAAATGTGGAAGCGATTTACAGCGAGAGGTAGTTATCGATGGATAGATATTTTAAATGAATTATTAGATTCCTACAACAACAGTACACATAGAACTATAGCACTGAAACCAATAAATGTAAATAGATCGAACGAGAAATCAATATTAAGAAATATTTATAATAACAACGATAAGATGATGTTTAAAAAGTCTCAAAAATTAAAAATAGGCGATAAAGTGAGAATAAGTAAATATAAACATGTTTTTGAAAAAGGTTATACACCTAACTGGACTACTGAAATTTTTACTATAACCAAAGTTAATAATACTAGACCTGTTACTTATCAACTAAAAGATTATTTAAATTCACCAGTTCAAGGTTGCTTTTACAAAGAAGAGCTTTCAAAAACGAAATATCCTGATATTTATCTAATTGAAAGAGTTATAAAAAAAAGAGGAAATAAAATATTAGTAAAATGGTTGGGATTTGATGGTACACACAATTCATGGATAAATATAGATGATTTGTAAATTATACTTGTCTAAACTTGTTTCAACGCTGAAATTACGTAATTTTATTGCGAGAGTAGGTTAGTCATTCTGCTGGCTAGTCGCTCACGAGCACTTGAATAATCTACACGTATTCGAATATTTAAGAAATCTCAAACAATTATGGAACTTATTATGGATATACAATGTTTTGTAAATGGAAAAAATGAATTGATCGTGAAAGAACTAGCGGTTGCATCTGTTGAAGACAAAGAAGACAAAGAATATTGTATACTATTTAAACCACCATATCCTTGGTATAATTTGTCTGCAAAATGTCGATCCACGAATTCATGGCTAACAAGAAACTATCATGGTATTTCGTGGGACTCTGGAGAAATAGATTATACACAACTCAACACAATAATAAATAACCTAATAAAAGAAGCTACATGTATATATGTTAAAGGCTTACAAAAAAAAATATGGTTTGAAGACTATATCAAGCAACTCGAAGACAAACGAATTGTAAATATAGAAGACATAGGATGTCCACCTTTACGAGAACTTCGTACGGACGTTTATGGACATCATCAGGCTTGTCACAGATACATTAATCAAGTAAATATTAATTGTGCGTTACAAAATGTAATAGAAATTAAGAAATGGTATAATTCTTTTTATAAAAATGAAAAATAAACCTATTTTACATTCAATAATTTGTTTTATTTCTTGTAAACCTTCTCTACATAGTTTCAATTAATTATGTATTTTTTATTCGTAAATATCAAAATATGAATTATGTTTGTATTATAGTCAAGAAATGAAATGCGTTTGTAGGTTGATGGAGCATAAATTTTACACGTTTAGAAATTATCTGTCTAGTTCATTTGTCGTTTTTTTTTTTTTTTTACTGAGATCGTGTTTTCCGAGAAAAATTATTGAGAACTCTGGTTCATTTAGCATTTGCAGAAAAACCGTTGTCCGTGAGAGCGAAGCGAGACTTTTAAAACGGACAACGGTTTTTGTAGTATATAATTGGGGAATCTGGATCACTTTGTATGGCTATAAAATTGGGGAGTCTGGCTCACTTTTTCGTTATTTGCTGAAAATCGTGGTCCGTGAGAGCGAAGCGAGACTTTTAAAACGGACAACGATTTTCTGCAAATAACGAAAAAGTGAGCCAGGAAAAATTATTGAGAACTCTGGTTCATTTAGCATTTGCAGAAAAACCGTTGTCCGTGAGAGCGAAGCGAGACTTTTAAAACGGACAACGGTTTTTGTAGTATATAATTGGGGAATCTGGATCACTTTGTATGGCTATAAAATTGGGGAGTCTGGCTCACTTTTTCGTTATTTGCTGAAAATCGTGGTCCGTGAGAGCGAAGCGAGACTTTTAAAACGGACAACGATTTTCTGCAAATAACGAAAAAGTGAGCCAGACTCCCCAATTTTATAGCCATACAAAGTGAGCCAGACTCCCCAATTATATACTACTGTCATTTTAAATCTTTATATCATTTTTATCTACCTATCTATAGGTACATACCGTACACTTCAATGTGAGCTGAATTTTTTTTTACATTCCTCAATTATATTTAGGGTGACCTATTCTAAATAATCATCCCCATAAAATCATAATTCTTAGATTACATATACCTTGAAAATTCCATCTATATAATACCAATAGCCTCCGAATAAAAGCGCTATGATAAACAGACAAACAGGTCGAAATGATAAGAATTTCGTTGTTTTGCCATTTGGCTACGCAACCCCGGTATCATCTTGTCAGCGCCTATGTTCTTGATAAAGATTTTTACTTTTAATACAGAAATGCGCGGGTGCCAGAGGTTCTTCGCGTGCCGGCGTCGATTCCGGTCTAGGAGCAACTTTTGCCCGCACCTTGCCGCCTGCCTACAAAGTCAGTAAATCAGTTGTCGCTTTGCTAAAAGCTTTCGGATGGTCGAAGTTTGCCATCGTAGCTGGTGACGCACCTACTGCATCTTCTCAACAGATGGAAGCTATCAAGGTACGGTTTTTTCAATAAGAATATACCCCTTGTTAAGAATCAAATGGCTTATGTGATGATTAAAACAATAAACGTTTGATGAAGCTGCTAACATTACAAAAATACAGAATATTTACAATGTGCTTAAAATATTAACGCGGGATAACACATATAAAACATTTATTACAAAAATCAAAAACATTAATTGTACATAATATTTTTTAGAGCGTACTTGCATTTTTTTTTTGTACGAAGGATATTCAATTCTGTAATGTATACCTCGTGTTCGGCTGAACGTAGTCCAAACTTATAGAGCGTTGAGAGCTTATCGAAATAAACAAAAAGTTTAATATAAATGATAAAAAAATGAAACTTTAAACATGTTTTTCTTGGTAACCGTTAGTTTGCGCCAACTGTTCGTATGAAACTTTTTGTGTAGTTCGGTAAGTTTTACACGCTCAATTAGTTTGGACTACGTTCAGCTGAACACCAGGTATAGATAGATTAAAAGTATATGAAAGTGAGATAATTTATATTTTAACAAGAAATTTTTACCAGTACGAGCAAACAAACGATAGCGGGGGTAATGTGAAAATAATAATTTGAATTGGATTGGATTGGAATCAATTGATTCATACATTTAAATTATTTTTATTCTGTTTAGGAATTGGCTGAAAGTAACGGAATGACTGTCACAGCCGAAAATCGATTCGCCGATTACATACCGCTGCATATATCGGATTTGGAACGAATAGTCGAACAGACTTACGACAAAACTAGAGGTAATTATGAGTATATTGGTATTTTTTGGATTTCTTACCTGAAAAGGAAATAAGACCCCTATAGGATCATTTCGTTGCCCGTCAGTCTTTCTGTCAAGCCCTTTTTTTCTCAGGAACGCGTTTGGTATCAAGTTCAAATAAAATACTTATTTATACGGTTCTTTGGAAAAGTAAAAACTGATGCTTGTATGTCAACGAAGTCAATAAATACTGCTCTTTATGCCTCATTTTTTAACACTCGTAAGTAAATCTGAACTCGTGGGGTATAGGATAGTAACCAGAATTAGAAATGGAGTAGAAGCGAAACCACTCAGTCAAATAAAAAAAATCTGAAAATCGTTAATTTATAGTTATATCTCATAAAAGAGTTTTTTTTTTGATACATTAAATTGAGCCCTTAACGTTTCAAATATCGGGTGGAAAATTGTGGAAAATTTCAAGTAAGCACAAATTAAAATTCAATTTCAATTTCAACAAAAATTTATTTGAATAATATATTTTGAGTATTTTTTTAGATATTTGTTTATAAACATATTTATTTGAATTTAAACAATGAACGTTTATCCCGACTACGAAACCTTGGTTTTTTTAATGTCATAATAATGCAAAAAATGATATTGTTTATCTAGGTGAACTGTTCAAAATTATATTTTGAACTATAAATTATACACGTATTAATTAATAACTCTATTCCTCAAAATTAAACTGTGACACAAAAGTTATAGATCTTGCGCCCTGCACTATGATATGTCATGTGACAGAAAAAAACTATACACTAGTTCAGCAGAATGTTACGTTTGCGCATCGCTAAGTTTCGGAATAGTTGGGCCTTTACCATGATATTCGACGGGATTACTATTTTGTGCTTTAGCCACATGAGCTATCGCTATTGAAAGAGTGAAAATACATATCGGAGTACGGGTTGGATTAAATAAATTTTTTGTACCTTTTATTTGAATTTTACATAAATGCCATTTCTATCCCTAATGGAATCTTGACTTTTTCATTTCAAGTGCGACGCCATTTTGAATCGTTTAATTTGTGTGTAGTTTATTATCATTAGCAGTGGTTTCGCTCTGAACGCGGTACGAATCATAAATAAAAAATAATCCAATTAAATTGTTTCTCTTGTCCCCAGTGTACGTGTTCTTGGGTGAACACATAGCTTTAGTCGACTTCGCCCGTGTCTTACGTCACCGTGGGTTGCTGGACAGTGGACAATACGCAGTTGTTGCAGTCGATGATGAAATCTACGATCCCCGCAACACAGCCGTCACCCATGCTGGTAACTTATCACTATATAAAAAAATATCAAAATTCGTTTGTTTGTTTTCTATCAGACTGTTCGTATGAAAGTCTTTTTTGTATGACAAACTTTGTATTGGGATATATAAAATTATACCAATCACATTACAGCATATCATGAGCTGTGCAATTGACGAGTACTATCGTAGAACTGAAGTATGATTGATATAGCACGGAGTTATGTAGAACTGAGAAGCAATGACGTAGCAGTTGTGTAGAACAGATGTAGCAATGACGTAGCAGTTGTGTAGAACAGATGTCACACTGGTGTAGCAATTATGTAGAGCTGATGTAGCAATGACGTAGCAGTTATGTAGAATTTGGAGTAGATTAGTTCTGCATAAACACTACGCTAATGATGCAACAATATAACATAACTGCTATTGCTACACCAGTTCAGGACGGCCCAAACTGGTGAAGTTCCACAACCGATAAAGTATTGACGTAGCAGTTATGTAAAACCAAGGTAGGTTTGTTGCAGCATTGACGTACCAATTCTGTAGAACCAGAGTAGAAATAAGGAAAACAGCTTATGAGTGAAATTGAGAAGGACGATGGGAAGGAATGAGGAAGAGTGTACAGAATCTGATTCTTTAAGAACATTTTTTTTTTGAAGGTTTTTGATACTTTGGCGCATGTCAGCTTAGTTTTCAATTTAATGTATGCCTTTGCATTAAACTATATTAAATTTTAAAGGCGACGGTAGCTATTTGTTAATATATAAGTTACTTTTTCATTTCGTTCCCAGAACATTTTGGCCAAAATAGCAGCGAAGACATATTCGCTTTTAGAGCGGTATTAAAACTGACACCATCCTATCCAAGCAATCTACATTACAGGTAAACATGTCAATATATTTTATAGTTTAAAGCTAATAAATAGTTTAAACACTTCGTGAAAGTAGAAGCATGTGTGCTTTACATTTCGAATATTAAAACTGTCTAACTTTGTGACTTGAATGTTCATAGAGATTCATTATCATTGTTTTGAAACAACAAACGTTATATTAAATTACTAATGAAATGAAAAAAAAATGTAACTTTTCCAGTACGAATTTTATATGTGGATCACACGAAATTCTACTTCATAGCGAATATTTCAAAACGTGATGATTCGTATTTGGACTGCGGCGTATATTTTTTTTTCGCTCACATTTTAGGTTATCACGACGCGGTATTTCTATGTACATCCATGACTGTTATGTGTATGTGTCGATGATTAATTACTTCCGAAATACGTTATTAAAATATACCGATCGTTTAGCATCCTAGAGAGAATAGAAGAACAAATGAAAAATTGATTCACATAGATTTTGGAAACTCGAAAAATAGAAAACGAAATTTGTAATATTCGTTTTGGCCAAAAAGCGACAATGAACTGCCATTCTAAAGTTTGACCGAAACCGCTGCACCGCGCCTTAGGTATGTGCACGGCGCGGAGGGCGGCAGATCTGTTCTGTCAGTCCGTCGTCAACGCTTAGGTTAGTTATTGCGGTTTCGGTCAAACTATATGAAGAATGTATTAACGGGACTCGCTTGCTCTCCGGCCAGTATTTGTTTTGTAACGACCGCCATCTATTGACAGCAGACGGGACCGACTACTTAACGTGCTCTCCGAGGCACGGAGTCAGAGATAGGTATGTAGTTAAGTCAGAAAAACTCATTGGTACACGCCCGGATTCGAACCACGGCTCCACAGCCTTATAAATTTGAAACCGGTCAGAAAATCAAGTGATTTTTATGTGATACACTGACTCTTTTATTAATACACGCGGAGTAAGTGAAGAGTAAATTTCCACGAAATGTACACTCGCAGTTTGTACCTATATAAGTTTAAGTTTCACCTTGTTAAGCAAGGTTAAACTCATTACGCAATTTAAATTTCCGCATGGATTAATATAGAAACTCATGATTTCTCACGATAATTGTATGATCCAATGTCAAAGAAGTACTGGAATATTATTCCTAACGAGTTTAGACAACTTATGAGATAAGGGAGGGCGCTTTCGAGGAAAAATCATTTTCTCTATAATTACTGAAATATCCAACGAAACCCACTAACTAGGGCTCGGAGTAATTTAAATATGATCTGTTTGTTGTGATAAAATTATTTTAATTAAATAGTAGGTACCAAACGTGTTTCTGGATAAAACGAAACTGTTTTTTAATTCGACTCGATTTACCGCTGTGAAGTTCTCTCGTGTGAAGACAGTCCTGGCTAGTGGCTATATTATCAGTTCATGGTAAAAATTATGGTCAACTATTTAAATTTAACTTATATACAAAGTTCTGTGCCCATGGTATTAACCGTTGTGGAGTGCCCTCATGAGAAAATAATCTTGGCTGCAACGTTAATTCGCAGTGAAAATCATAGTTAACTATCGAAATTCAAAGTACATAGAAAGTTTCGTGTTCGTGCTACTAACCGTTAAGATGTGTTCTCATGGAGAGACAATCCTGGCTGCAGAATCAGGTCATGTTTATTGTCCATGCGAAATTCCGGAACATAAGAACATTCCATTTTACTGCTTCAATTTTCAAAATGCCTTCTTGTGTAATGAATAGTGTGGAAATAATTTTACTACTAAAAAAATCATTTAATACAGTTTCATTCATAAGTGTCCATTAACGTATAGAAGTATCATTAATAAAATATGTCTTTTTAAGCAAATTCATTTTTATCTCTACACAATAGGCTTATAAAAACAATCATACGGACTTTCGTGAGAGCCACGTTCTAGGTTTCGTCTGTAATGAAGTAACCAGTCTACCTCAAACTATATGTAACGTCATTGGTTGGTACACATACTTTTTTCGCACAAGATAGATTAGCAGAACGAAGCAACAGTAATGTAGCTTATAACGATTAGTTGATAAAAACAATCTATTATGGCTGGCCATTGAGGATCATTCCATTTGAACAACTTGTGTATTCTTTCTCTGCACTAAATTTGGATTATTTTCTTTCGATTATACCAAGGACCCGTGTGACCCAGTAATATTCTTATATCGACGAATACTTCCTTCACGTATTCAAAGTGTAGAAGAGAATTAATACAATTCATTAATGTTTTCATAGCGAGCTTTGCGAAATGATAAGGGAGCTTTCTGCTGCGCCGCCTTTCTGCGTGCCTAATTACCATCGCATTTTTGAGAGCATTTCGGTAAGTACTTTCTAAGGTTTATTTCAATTTATTTACAATATGTTAGATTTTTAGGCTTTTGCGTTACATTTCTCGACTAACCGACTGGCCGAGTGGTTAGAGCATTAACTGCTGAACCAAACATCGCGGGTTCGATTCTCGCCCGGAACAAATATTTGTGTGTATGAACATGTCTATTTGTTCTGTGTCTGGGTGTAAAAGTATCTACATAATATGTATGTATTGTAAAAAATATTTAAGTCATTTGTTTAAAACCCCATAATATAAGCATAAAATATGCTTATTTTGGGATTAGATGGCGCCGTGGGGGATGTCCCATGTATGTACTTATTCTTTCCGCGTAATTTTTTTGTCAATAATTACATTATAATTATCTTACTCCATACACTTCTTTCCTAAGAATCAAACTTAGATCCGGAAATTCAATAGATTATATCCGTCGAAAATAAATGTACGATTTGCTTCAAAAAACATTGCAATAAGTTTCAAGCATTAGTTCTTTAATAAACAAATCGACGAATTTATAGAATTTCTTTCTAGGCATATTGTTTACATATCTTATAAAAATTGGACGTTATGCTATATGCTTCTCATTCTACAAAAAAAAAACCAATTAATTTAGTGCCTACCTGAGGAATATAGTTCTGTGTTTGAGTTTTCTAGCTACTCGTAAAAAAAAGTGTGTGCGTTTAACCTTTACGCGCGATTGAAGTAAAATTTTAAAGTTTTTTTTGTACGTTTTATAATAACAAATATGAGATGATTCTTCGCTACTACCCCAGTCTGACAATTCTTGTAAAAGTTCGAAATCAGAATCGCTTTTACTGGACGTAGACATTTTCACACTAAATTACAACTAAATTAAATATATATTGGTTTCAAAATATTAGGATAAAAGTAATTTAGGGAATTTTTATTTGATGATAGCAGACAATCGATAGGTAAACCATCAAATTTCACAGATAGGTCGCATGTTTATTCTCAGTAATAAATTCTATCCTTCAACAACTGTCAGAAGTGTATTGGGACGCACGAAATGTCATTTTCATACAAAAATCTAACTCTGGTAAGCTATCGACCCTCCCGGGGCCTCCCGTCGATAGATGGCGTGCGACGGTAGATATGTCTATCCGTCGATAGGTCATTGAGACGACAAAACTATACAGTGGACAGAATTTTTTACCCTAGTATGGTTAGACCGTCGATAGATAAGTAATTGGGTTTGGCTGTTAGAGATTTTTAAAAAACTTTGCAATTTAAAATATTTTTTTTAAACTGTTGAATTTTTATTCACTTTGCTATTCACAATTGATCCGTTTGAAAATTTGGAAATAAATAATCCTAATTGATATGATATTTGCCACTAGCTGACGTATAAGTCAAGAAGCGTGGAGTATATATAATATGACATATACTTACGACCAATCCAAATTATTATTTTTTAAATTGCAAAGTTTAATCGTTTATCGTTAAAAAATCGTTAAAAAATTAAACTAGTCTGGTAAACACATTATTGGTATAAATAACTCACAATATTGTTTCACTAGATAACTCACAATATTGTTTCACTAGATAGCGCTGCTATCATTACTCTGCATCACGCTAGTACAATATCTCACAGAATTATTTATCGATTACATTCAAAGTGGTAATAGACGATTAGTTCCGATACTTAATAATAGATGGCAATGTTTTGAGTTTTGTACATCACGCCATTAAAATGTTTGTAACTTGCATATAAGGTTAGAAAAATTAACAACTAATTCAGTTATCCGTCGATCATGGTTTCATTACAACCATAGTCCGTTCGAAAAAATAAACGTATAATAAAAAAATAAGCGTTACTTCCGTCAGAAAAAAATCTGAGTTACTCCCTAGTCGTAGTCGCGCCCAAAGAAGTTTTACTTCAGAAATATTAATTGAAAATTTGTAAAAACTAGAAACCTTGAAAATCTTGAAATGTAATATTTTATTAATGTAGTAAAAATTAAATAACTTTCAAACAAGTCAAACAAATTGTTGTCGCACGGCTAAAGCTGTTAAAGTTAAAGATATTGTTCGCGACAGCGAGCGCGAGGCCGAGCTGCGAGTGTTAAGTGCATATGTCAGACAGAGAGATAAAATCGTGATTAGCATAGTGAACTTCGTAATTGTTTTACAGCAATAATATGTAGTTTATAAGGTCCAATTTGTGGTAAGTCAATAAAGATTGGCCTTCTTATAGTTCGGAAATGAATGAAATTTTTTATATAGTATTGCTCTCGGAGAGTGCCAATTTTTGCCTGAAATGCCCTGGTTGGTCCGCTAAAAAGGGCGCGAAAGAATTGCTGAAATCGCGGCAAAACTGTAAATAATGAGTACTTATTTAAATTCTATGTAAAATCGGGTATAAAAGGGCGAACGACCCGCCATATCCTTAACGTCATATGCCAAAGTGTTGTTGGAGAGTTTGATATTCATTTGACTTAATTCTTTATAAAATAAAAACTTATTCGTTATTCGTTTGTACGTCCTCAGGGAATCGAATCTACGACCTTAGTATTAAAGGTGGGCCCAAAGCCACCATAGCTCCTAACAAACATTAAACATAAAAATAATTTTCAAAAAAAATAAAAACCGACTTCAAAAACATAAAAAGTTAAAAATGAAATTTTCACTTTAAAGAAAGGAGCATTAACAGGCGGCATATAGTTAATGAAGTCGATACCAAGTCATTCACTTTAAATTTTGTTCTATATTCGTTATAGTTATTAATGTATCATTGTAGTAATTGTTATTACCTGGTAAGTACCCATTTAAAATATCTGAGTTGGCACCGACTTCATTAACTATATGCCACCTGTTAATGCTCCTTTCTTTAAAGTGAAAGTTTTATTTTTAACTTTTTAGTTTATGTTTTTGAAGTCGGTTTTTATTTTTGTTTTTTGATAGTAATTTTATTTTTCAATTTTTAGTTAAACGCATCTGTAATTTATTTGTATTTAGTATAAATAGGGCCTCTAAACGCGCTACTCAAATGAGACAACGCATCAGCATGCCTAGTATGTAGTGGTATTCCTATGTAAAATTTCAATCTTAATTATTATTTTTGTGCGAACTGAACATTTTGGCATATTGAACCGTATGAAGTAAGCCCAACAAAAGGTTACCGCTGTTAATCGTTGAGGAATTCCCTCGACTGTCTATAATAGTCTCCATCATCAGACCTGTAATGGTACTTATAACCCATATGGGTGCAAAGTTCTCATTAATAGAAATTAATTAAGTTGAAACACCAGATAATTGCCGTAAACCGTTGAGGAGGTCCTTCAACTGTGTATGGTCTCTATCATCAGACCTGTAATGGCACTTATAACCCATATGGGTGCAAAGTTCTCATCAATAGAAATGAATTAAGTCCAAACACCAGGTAATTGCTGTAAACCGTTCAGGAGTTCCCTCGACTGTGTAAGGTCTCCATCATCAGACCTGAAATGGCACTTATAACCCATATAAGTACAAAGTTCTTATCAATAGAAATGAATTAATTCCAAACACCAGGTAATTGTTGTAAATCGTTGAGGAGTTCCCTCGAATGTGTATTGTCTCCATCATCAGACCTGTTATGACATTTATGACCCATGTGAGTGTAAAGTTTTCATCAATGAAAATGAATCAAGTCCAAACACCGGGTAATTGCTGTAAACCGTTGAGGAATTCCCTCGACTGTCTTTCGGCTCCATCATCAGATCGACCCCCGACCTTCAAGTACTAGTGGTCGTACTTTATAAAAATACTTAAAATACGATACCATAAAATACGATTTTCGAAGGTTCCCCTCGATTTCTCTGGGATGCCATCATCAGATCCTAGTTTCCTTATCAAGGTATCACTCTTGGGATATCTCCTTTCCAACAAAAGAAAAATCATCCAATTCGGTTCATAAACAACTAAGTTATCCCCGAACACATAAAAAAAATGTATATATACGGTCGAATTGAGAAACCTTCTTTTTTGAATTCGTTTGAAAATAGACTGACTACCTTTCTTTGATATCAATCGCTTGAATTTCAGAAGGAATCCTTTGGGGAAAAGGTAGTAAATACAACAAAAATTATCCTTTCAAAGTGTTTCAAATCTATCGTCGTGAAACCGTTCAAAGAAAAATAATACGATACAATCCCTTACGAAAAATGGATCCACTCACCTTTACGAATCTCAAGCAACGACAAAAAATGTGTGCGAGAGTGTGTGTGTATGTCAGTAAAAATATTTTTAAAAAAATACGTTTTTGAACGACCATTAATTAGGATCTTTAACGATTTAAAGTAGATTGACAGTCGTTCACAATTAATATTAACAATATAGCAAAATAAATAAGATAACACAAAAGTAATAGACTTATAGACAGAAAAGATTTATATTCTTGGAATAGCTTAAAATTGACAAATAAAAATAGTTAATAAAATTAAAAATTAAAAATGCAAGTGCGTAAAAAGCAACCTTGAAAAAAATGAACGCGTTGGACTATTTAACATTACATATTTGTGCCCGCGGCTGCGGCTTTCTGGGGAACTTCACCTCCCACGCGGGCCGCGCGATAAATGAGTTATCGCCACATGAAAAAATATCCGTACAGAAGCCAGGGTACATAGAAGCAGCCTGCTTTGGCTCACCGATGGGTTCACGTACGCTCAGCCGGGGTAAGAACTGGTTTGCGCCAGTTCAGTTGGCGTTTAACGGACAGGGATACTGCGGCGCACGCATTCAACGCGATTCAAAAAGATTTTTCGACTGATTTTGTTTTTAATTAAAATAATATCGGTTACAGTTGTGAAACATAAAAAAAAACGACAAAAAACTTGTTTAGGGTTAATCACTTATAACTAATTTTATTTTAGGATGCGTCAAATTACACTAATCATTATTACTTTTTCAAATATACATTTTAATGTGTACTTACTATATTTTATTTTTCTCTCTAATTTTTTTAACGTGTAACAGATGTCAACCCTATGAGAGTAGGTATAAATTTTGTACATTGTTAGAGAGCTTTTACTCTGTATGGATATATGGATGTGTATGGATATCTACACATGTGCTTTCGCGTTGCCTAGCAACCGCTCCACGTTAGGCTTGTATTTTTAAATCGTTCTCAAACACGGTCTTTTAAGATCAGTTCATGAGAGTTCGTCTCAAGGTCTAATCCAGTACTTGAGATTGTCACTAGTTTATAAACAAGTCTTGGGAGTGTTAAAACGTTCAAAATTTTTAATAACTGCTGCAGCGTATGATTTCGTTTCAGAACAGCTAGCTTTCGTATAATCAATGTAAATATTTACAAGCACGGTTGACTTGTTTCCAAAGAATAATATTCGGAAAGCTCCAAACATCGATATGCAACGAAAACAGGCTCCGAGCTTTGAAAACAGTGCATGAACCTCGACGAATTTTATCGTGAGCAAATTAACAAGGTACTCGCTGGAATGAAAATAATGTTTATACCTTATATTAGTGGAAATAATGAATCGAAGGCTTTCACTTATAACTTAATGTGTAAATGAATAGAAATAAAGTTTTTGCGAAATAAATACAAAAATATATGAATATAAATATTTTTTGGAATACATGAATAAAGAAAATTGAAATTACGTTTTTACCCAATACATAAGCAGTAATATAAATAAAAAATAAATATTGTTTATGAACAAGTAGGTGTATAAATTAGTATAGGTATGTCTCGTATAAAGTTTAGTTATAGCAAGTACTTAAGAATTTTGATGTTCCTAATATTTTTACTAGATTTTAGGCATCTTCTCTTATATCCATTTTTTTTTGTTTGTTGGCTGTGCCGTCTAGACAGGGTCCACAACAATTATAGCATGTCTATTTCCTATGTAAGGTAAATGTATGCTAAAAACCCTGAAACGCAATAAAATTGAATTGAAGCACTTACTGTTTTTATTACATAACAAAAGGTATATCGTTTCGTTATGTCTATTCGTCCGTCCATCAGTCTGTCCATCTGTCTAATGACTATAACACATAGTCGTCATATAATAAGTGAATTAAATTTTGCATTTATATAGATCAGGTAACCCATACTCTACATACAAGCGAAGCGTTGGACGCCCTCCGGCCAGGTGGACAGATGACCTGAAGCGCCATACCGGGGGTAGTTGGATGCGAAAGGCGGAGGACCGTGTGTGGTGGCGAACCTTGTGAGAGGCCTATATCCTGCAGTGGAGAGACACGGGCTGATGATGATGATGATGATGATACTCTACATACCTACAAAATGATTTTTTATTAGATATCAAAGAATAAGTTTAATTTTTATACTTAACTCCTCCTTACGAAATGGGAATGTAATCTCATCATGTTTGGCACCAATAGAAAGATGTTTTATACTGGAATCGAGGTTGTACGGAGTATTTTGATTAGCCACCCTTTAGTGACAAATCAATTCTTAAGTAACTTTCTAGTACGTGTTTGTGTGTGTGGTGTGTGTTTGTCCCCTTCGATATTTCTTAGTAAAAGCAACTAAAAATTAGAAAAAATAAGACATTTAATTCAAATGACAATTTTTCGGTTGTTTAGGAAACTGTAGTATTTTTCAACCAATCAACCAATCAAATTAAAAATAAAACGTGATGATAATACTTTGGTGTTTTAATATCATAACAAAACGTGCATGCAATCACCAAAATTAAACAGTAACTAAGTTACAAAATCATCAAAAGTTCTAATGTAATTTACAAGGGCAGTTGTGGTTCGTTTCACAGGAAATTATTCAGTGTACATATTTAACTTAATTCTTAACTTAACTCACTTCTAGATTTTATTTTATTTCACTTTATCTAATAAAATTCACTAGGCTTATAGAAGCGAAATAGTTCGCTCACATTTCTCGTTGTGATTGTACTGAAAATAGTGAAACGCTTCAAAAGTGACAAAATAATTCTAACTAGAATGGATATACATACAGTATTGTACAAAAGAGAAAAATTAAATACGAGATTTTTATATTGATTTTCGGAGATCAAACATGTTCTCGCTGAGATTACATCGAAAACTCATTATGTGGAATATCAACTTGGAACTAATATCAAATACGTAAATCTGCGGCCTCGCAGTTCTTTAAAAAAAAATCAAGCTTCTTAGCCAATGCCACGAAAAGATATGATTTTAAAATACCATCCCTCACAAAGCTTCAGGGCACGAGTCCGACTCAGTTGCCAAAATGTTCTCGCGCACACGCTAACTACGCCCGCAAGACAAAAATCAGTTCTAGAAATTGACTCGGCCTGTTACTTATCGTTCAGTCCAAAGAAAAGAATATAAATTTTTAAATATATCGTATCTATAAAAGTACGAATTGACTAGAAAAAGCCTTCTTCTGCACTTATCGTCTGGTGTATCCGTTTGGTGAGATAGTGAGTTTCAGTCCGCGACGTCCCCACGCGCCGGCCTTCACTCCCGCGAAGTTGCATTTGACAGTTTCGATATAGGTTTCGATCATAAAAGTACGAATTGACTAGAAGCCTTCTTCTGCGTTTACCGTCTAACCACTCATATTCTAGCTAGCTTGTGTTAGATGGCGAGTTTCAGTCCGCGAGATTCACGCGTGCTGGTCTTCACCCCCGCGAAATTGCGTTTGACATTTTCGATACTGTTAAGTAACATTTATGATTCTATTAATAAAGCCATATTAAAATCAAACGCTGTTGTCAAATTTATTTACGTATATACTTAGCACAAAATACGCCGTTTTATCTATTGTACCTTTCACAACTTATACACAAAATATCCAGATATTTTTATTTTGTATGTAAATGGAAGAGATGAGTTAAACTGACCAACACCAATCCCCTCCTTGGAAAAGTCAACGGGTTTGATGTTTCCATCTCGGGCGTAGGTGTTTGCGGATATAATTTAGTCGAAACTGATTTGTGCACACAGATTTGTACAATACAATTTTTAAGTAAGTTAAACAACATTAGCTAACACGGATAGACAATGAAAGTTAATGACTCGTTATAATTATGTTCAAATGACGACTTCTGCCATCGGTAAAAAACTCATTCGAGTTCGTCCATAAACAAGTCCCACTGTACGACATGTGCTATCTAGTTCTGCTGGTTGTCTTGACGGTCCTGTCGTACACATATATTTCTCAATTAAAATAAGTAATCTCTTTCTTTAGGTACCTATAGAAGCGGCTCATCTTTACGACGCTGTGACACTATGGGCACGAGCAGCAACGGCAGCAATGCGTGCAGGCATCCCCTCAACAGATGGCGCTTCACTCATGAAACTACTCAGGCCTACTACTTACCGTTCTGTCCAAGGTTTTGATGTGAGTTTTTAATTTTTTTATCATCATCGATAAAATATTTCTTAGATACACAAGCTTATGGCATGTTACCAAGTCCGTTGTAGGATGTCAGCAATTTCTTAACTAGACGTACATGGTAGTTATATAAGAATTACTATCCATTATCTTACCTGCCCCTTAAATAAGCAGGTACTTAATTTTCAGTTCTAAAATTTAGATGTTCAACAAATCTTTTTGACGATATATTTTCTTTGCCATATCAGTCCAGTACATCCTACTCCCCTAGAGATGAGGGAGCTTGGGGCTCAATCTTAATATCCTTAGTAGACATTAATAAAATTCAAGCTTCCCTATTGATCCTTTCTATAATACAAAAAATAGATATATGAGTAGTAGTTCTAAACGTATTCAATTTTGTGATAGGTGTTCATGGACTCAGCCGGTGACGCCGAAGGTAACTTCACGGTAGTAGGTTTGATGCCAGACGATACAGCTCCGGGTGGTTGGCGTGCCATACCTGTGGCCGCTTTCCGCTACACGTCTGCTAAGGATTTACTTCCTGTAAGAAATATCTCTTTATTCTCTATTTTTAGACTCTATTTTTAGTTTGACCTTAGAATTTTGGATGATCCGTGAGTAGCCAAATAGCAAAACTTTAATAGCAGATGTTTTCTTAATTATATTTATTAAAAACTTTATATATTGCAATTTTAGTTAAACACATCAGAATATCAGATACAATCTGTACTCGCTTTGTTTTTAGGTTTTGCTTGCATCTGTAACGGATACGTAGAAATTGTAAAATTTTCTCGAGTTGCTTTTAGAAAAGGGTTCTCGGTGGCGGCCGTTTGCTCAACTAACTGCTCAACAGCAGCATAATTAGCGGTGCTAAATACGTTTCAACCGCAGTTTACGAGATAAACTGTACCCATTTTGCTCATACACACGAACCACGCCCACATAACACATCCTTACTTACTAGTATGATTTGAATGAGGACGGATACTCTTATTTTGTTAGTTATTCACGGCGCGTGCTAGTAAGCGCGTCAATTTCTAATATTATATTAAATATATCGTAAAAAAAAATATTTGTGTTTTTTAAAAAAAAATAGTGATTGGTATAATGTTAATACAAGAAGCAAAAATGAACTTGCTGACCATGTTAGTCGCCTCGGTAAAGTCACAAAATCGTTTAAAGAGCAATTTATTGTATAGACTTTTACCACAAAAATACGAATAGACTAGAAGCCTTCTCATACCGCTCAACCGCTCATACTCTAGTAAGATGGCGAGTTTTAGTCCGAGTTTCAGTGCGCAAGGTCACCGCACGCCGGTCTTCAACCCCGCTAAATCCCCGCGCGTAGGTCTTCAATCCCGCAAAATTGCGTAACGTCACTTCGTTATTGTGAAGTGACATTTATGACTCTACTAAATAGTTAGGCTGTCAAATTAATTTACTGTACGGCTTTGTTTTGGCTTTTAGTTTTGGCTTGGCTTTTACAATAAGAACCCAGTTAACATGCACGATTTACCCCTTAATAAATTTAAAACTACAATGAATCGATACTTTTAAAAATCCATGGATGTAGACCGCTCGCCTATCAGTTTTAAAACCAATTGTTTACATGTTTTTTTTTTTTTAAACCGGGGTGGGACGTGGGTTACATATGTAAAATAGTAATCCGAGTGGGAATGGAAGTGAGAAAAAATCAGTACATATCATAACAGGAGAGACGGAAGCAGGAGTTGGATGAGAGTAAAAGTGTGAGAGGGAATGAGACCAGTGGTGAGATCGGAAAATGACTACAAGGACGTTAGGTCTGTCCGCGCCAGCGAAGCCGCGGACGGCAGCTACTTAATAATAACCAAAAAATATATTGGACTATATTGATCAAAATATGTCGTATCTTTATTGCACTTCGTAAAATTAGAATGTTATGGACATCAAATAATATTCCTAGAGGTCGGTAAACTTTTGTGTACCTGTACTTCACCTACAGGGTTCCGTAGTGAAATTAGTCTTGTCTGTCTGTCCCACCGACACAGCCGGTTTACTCACGGACTATTAGTGCTAGGACACTGAGGTTTGCGTTGTTTACTTACAACTCTACTCAAATATTTATTTGGTCTCTGTGTGCCTTCGAACAGGAACTGGTGGGAGGAAGTAACATAGCATGGATCGGCGGAAAACCACCAGCAGCGGAACCGCCGTGTGGTTTCGATGGCGTGAAGTGTGCTCTGCCCCAAGACCCTGTAGTCATAGCCGCCGCGGTTGCAGTAGCTGCTGCTGCCGTCTTGGCTGCTGCGTTGCTGTTCCGGCATTACAGATATGAGCAGAAACTCGCCTCCGTATTGTGGCGTATCGAAGCCAAGGATTTGACATTTATTCCTGCTCACAACATGCAAAACGGTGATAGAGTGAGTTCTGAATTGTGTAATATTTACCATGGAACTGTATATTTCCTGTTTGTGCACCGTGCCCTACATAGCATTTATGTAATTTCATTTATTCCTTATTGCAACATCACCTCCACCAATATACAGGGTAAGTCAGAATGTTATGCAGGTTTTCAAAAATTTATTATGTGAAATATAATGAACATATAATATTGTGAGATATACTGTGTGAAAGGTAAACTCTCAAAGTTTAGTTTAGTGTAGTTTTTTTTTTTAAAAACACATCACAGGTGTTCTATGTGAGCGCCTTTTGTTACACGACAGACATCAAGCCGATATTCAATCTTTTTTTTTTTCACACACAATCACAATAACGTCTTGGCCTCAAACTAAGCATTAGCTTGTATTTTGGGTACCAAGCGAAGACACTACATACATATAACAACCAAGACCCGGTGCCAGTATTAATATTCATCATATAAATACTGACCCGACCTGGGATTCGAACCCGGGACCTCCAGCTTCGCAGGCAGGGTCGCTGCGCACTAGGCTAAGCGGTCGTCGAATCTCCTGCCAAACTTTCTGCAGCATATCGCGGTCGATATCAGCAATGGCTTCTGTGATGCGAGCACGCAGTTCATCCAGTGTTGTTGGTAGTGGTGGTACGTAAACATGATCCTTTGCAAAACCCCACATGAAGAAATCACACGGGGTTAGATCGGGTGAACGAGGGACTAGTCGACGGACGGCCAGTTGATTTTCGTTTACAGATGCAGCCTGCATCCCTAAATTGTGTGTACCACTTACGAATGGACCTCCCATCTGGCGGGTCTCTCTGGTATTTGGTACGAAAATGTCGTTGAACATTAATCACGGAGTTGTTGACATGGTAATCAAGCACACAGAACGACTTCTGCTCGCTAGTCAGCGCCATTTTCTTTAACTGCTCTCCTGCTGAAATCTTGCGGGCGAACGCAGAATCAGTTTCAGGAAACTAAACTTTGAGAGATTACCTTTCACACAGTGTATCTCACAATATTATATGTTCATTATATTTCACATAATAAATTTTTGAAAACCTGCATAACATTCTGACTTACCCTGTACATTGTTTGGCAGTGACACCCCGTAGAGGTATAGTAATTTTGAACAGAGTTTTGACTACAGCATAAAATGACTTTGTGACAATCAAACGAGAATCAAAATACTCCAACATGACGTTTCAAAACAGTTGTTTCGTTTTATCACACGATGCTTTTATAAGCTACCTTCGGTAAAGCGCGGCGCGAAAACAGTGATAGCTTCATGGTTTTTAATACTTATTTAAATTCTTTTGCTTTATTATTATTATTATATTATTATATATTAATAATATATAATAATAATATTATTATATATGATTATAATTATTATAATATTATTATTATAATAAGATATTACATTAATATTATTATAATAAATCTTTTTTGCAATGAAGATGTCAACTCTAATACCATTGTAGACGTCGCCAGAAGCGATACGGCTCTTATCAAAAACGGCTGCGTGTATAATGTAAACACTTTTTAATCACGTATTATCAGTTGTGGAATTTATGTACATCAAAAGCCGAATTAAATAGATTTTTTGCCGTGTGAGTTTCTATACTGTTTTAGCGCTGGGCTGCCCAAAAATAAGAGTACACCCTTCTTCGTACAAGAACAGCACAGACAGGCATATTTGAGTGAAATTTAATAAATGTATAAAAATTATGTTCTAGTACTATGTAGTTGATATTTGACAATGGTAGTTCTGAAGAAGCGCCACCTTTCGGGAGAAAGTGGCCGCGACCATGAAACGAAAACGGTAACAAGGAAAAATTAAATTGGAATCTTTTTGGTCTTGCTTTATCTTTCGTACTATCCAGATTCATCATTCAAGTCATTTTACATACACCTTTAAATGATAGAGAGCAAAAATACATTTTGCATCGATCCGCAGATCGATATACTCTTTTTCTTAGTAGCTGGTGTAAAAAAAAATCCTTGCTTCAACTTTTATGCGTTGTGAATTGATAAAGTTCTTAATTACTTTTAAATAGTTACAGAAGAACGCAATGATACAATAACTAACTCCTTTTTCTAATTTATTTTTTACGTTATATCAAGTGTACATAATGTTAGTGTTTTAATAGTCAGTAAATTCTTTTTGTGAATTGAATGCTGTGTTTATAATAAAATAGCTAGTTTTAACAATAAACGACTGTACAGTACCCAGCGTTAAATATAGTACGTCGACCTTTGAAAAGAGACAATGGGCTAATTTCGGCTTCTATGAGCATTATCTCTATTGCACACTACCCATATGACGTTTGTTAGTCGAAATAATAAAGTATTTAGTTCTGAATTCAAATTCTCATAAACGATAACTCTAATAATTGATGAACATGAATATTGGCATTCGTTTGCATTCGGAAATGCGATTATTGCCAACGTGCAATATTTATTGCCGGGTACTGTACGTGGATGGCATCCTTAAATATGCGAAGAATTTTGAGTTGTACCAGCCATGACTTACCCGTGATTACTACCAGGGTTGTACTGCCAGTGTTTTGAATTGTTCGCTATTTGATATTCAAACTCAGCACTCGCAACAAAAACTAAGTTTATTCTCGTGTTGTAGAAATAAGTATGAGTATTGTTGTTGAACAGTACTAATATTAAGTTACGTTTTCCTTATAAAGTTACGGCGTTACTTGTACGCACGAATACCGCTCGTGGGGCATAGTCCCAAGTATAATTAACTTGATTAACATATTTCTTGTTTTACTATTGCGCAGCATAAATGTAAATATTTTGATAAAGTTATTCATAATGGGAAATTGAATTTGCTATTATCATTTCACTGTCATGTTATCTAACATTAAGATATAAGATTTCATGACATATAAGATAACATATAACATTTCGGAATAAAAATATTCGATGATATTCAACAACAGATGAAATAGGTTTTTACATGAAAAAGCATAAAATAATATATATTTTTACGTAAAATATTTAATTCTTTTAGTGTTTTTCCATAAACTCTTCTACCGTCATTATTACTTGAGATTCGCGATCAACTGTCTCTTGGGTCACGCATAAGCTAGGTTTTTTAGTCATGCCTGAAAAACTTATAAACCATATATAAATTGTAATTTTAAAGTTAACGCGAGATTAACTACGCATTCATTTGGTCGGCTATAACTTGTGAACTAGTTGACGGTAAATAGTCGTGACAATTTTCGTAAAAAAATCATACTATGTGTATGCACTATAGATTATGTTCGAATTTTTCAGAACAGTGGTTCAAAACTAAAACTAGAACATGCAACTCATGTAAAAAGCCCTACTTAAAACCATATATACATCGTAAATGGGAGCTAATTTCGAAAAACCGTCAATTGAAACCCATAATGATTTTAAAATAGCTATTCACTGAGAAAAAAGTTCGAGAAATGTGCAAACAATTATTTTTTTCACCTTCACTTTTCATGCAGTTAGTTAGGCATCTTACATTCGTAATTTTTTAACAAGTTAATATCATGAGGTATAATTTTATTGAAAAACGTGTTTTTCAGTGACGTAGGTGTGACATACAGACAGACGGATAAACGTGTAGAAATCATAAGGATTCTTTGTCAGACTACGGAATCTCAAAAAAAGGAAAGAAAAAGGTAGAAGCTATAAAAGCTAGGAATTTTCGTTATATTGTCCAGTCCAGTCAGTCAAATAAATTGCACTGTACATTTCATTGTAAGTCACAGGAAACGGATTCTTGGACTTTATTATTACAAACAAAAGCGAAACAAAGCTATCGGTATTAGAAGATAAAGGAGATGTCATAAGCACCGATGTCGTATGTCCTATTGTGTTGACAAACTTTTATTAAGGAGCATAATAAAAGATCCTATAACTTAGTCCTTCAGAGAGTATTTACGAATACCCGTCTAGGTTTTGTACATTGTTACACGGATACACGAAACATGAAAATCTTTTTGCGTTGTTCCCTGGAGATGACAAATTGCTACAATCTTGAACATGACCGCAGTTACCAAGAATATGAAGGAACTGTAGGCTCGATTGCAGCGACGAGACTCGCCACCGGTCACGCCTAGTCCCCCAAACAAGATCACCAAAACGTTAGCTGAAGAGTTCTGCTTTCTCTGAGAAAAGTTAATCATCAGTCGAGCAATGGATGACCGCCATAATAAAAACGAGGAATAAGAAGGGGAAAAATATGCGTCAGCGGAAACTATGGTTTCTGGAACGTAATTGTAATATAATGACGCTAGATTTTCTTCCTTGGTTTCCTCGTATTTATGATGATCTCGATCATCAACTACGCTACTTATTCTGAACGTTCATATTTTTTGGAGAACACTTTTCTCAGTGTGGTACCTCGTAATTGGTGCCAAGTGGAAATCTATAAACTCTGTCTACCTCAAGGGAAATACGCATTAGCTCCTATAAACATTGTACAGTGTAGATTTTTTTGTTTGACTATATTTCAATACTTTATGTTCAGTCGGCGGCGCCCCCGGAGGCTGAAGCTCGTCGTGCGCACACGACGATCGCTTTGTACCGCGGCAATGTGGTTGCTGTAAAAAGGCTGCATAAGAAGAGCATAGACGTCACGCGAGCTATTAGAAAAGAACTAAAACAGGTATTAGCAAGAATGAATCATTAGTTGCGGTACATGCTAACAAAGACTACGTTTTGACTAGATAGTTCTAATTAATATACTGACCGGTCGGCCGAGTGGTTAGAGACCCTAATTGCGGAACCGAAGGTCGCGGGTTCGATTCCCATCCGTGACAAACATTTGTGTGCATGAACATGTCTATTTGTTCCGTGTCTGGGTGTAAAAGTAGATATATGTATAATATGTATATATTAAAAAAAGAATATTTCAGTATTTATATATATCAGTTGTCTTGTACCCTATAATACAAGCATAATACTTGCTTACTTTAGGACTAGATGGCGCTGTGTGGGATGTCCCAGATATTTTTATTATTAATTCTTTTATCACGTACCATAAGTAAACAAACATTTAAAGTGGTTATCATTTTTATTTCTATACAGTAATTGTTTAGATACTTCTGTTCCGTTTGTTCGAGTGCAGTGCTTGGAAACACCGACTGTAGAACCGAAGGTCCTCGGCTCAAATATTTGTGTGCCTGGACATGTCTGTTTTTTTTCGTGTCTAAATGTAAAATATCTATATTCGTATAGTAAAAAAATATAGTAAAACATGCAAGTATGTTTGTCAGCTCAGAAAAGTGTTCATGAGTAATGTATGTCACTCATAATCACAAACGAGAAATACGAAAAAGACAAATATAGGTCAGTGGAAATTATAGTTCCTAAAACGTAATTATGCTGACGCGTAGTTTTTCTCTTTTTAGTTTAGTTTAGTTTAATCGCGTCGTGATAGCCCAAGGCGCAACGAACCTGTCACTTTATAAGATCATAGGGCCCATGGTTCGAATCTGGGCGTGTACCAATGAGTTTTTCTGACTTAAGTATTTACATAACTATCACTAACGAGAGCACGTTAAGCAGTCGGTCCCGGACGCTGTAAATAGACGGCGGTCGTTACAATCCCCAACCCACAGTGGAACACCGTGGTGGATTTAAGCTCCAATCCCCGCTCAACCCGGGGACTGCAGTGGGGTAAAAAAAAAATGGGCTGATGAAGATGAAGTCGTTTTTCTTCCTCGGTTTCTTCGTACTTATGATTGTCGCTGTCATCAATTACTCTACTGATAGTGTACCATCATATTATTTAGAAAACACTTCTGTCGTTTTGTCTGTATATTACAAACCCTACCTAGTTCGGGGCTAGATGAGCATGGATTAGATTTCCCATATGTCATTATTATATTAAAAAAATCGAGCAAGGACGACAAATATTTTTTTTTTTCACATAATAAATTAAATAAATAAATAAGCTTTTATTTCAGACTAGGGTCTATAGTTAGTGAATTACAATGATCTTAAAGCTAAAGTAAACACGCAATGAAATAAAATTAAATAATATAACCTTTTTCACAGATCCGAGAGATCCGTCACGAAAACCTCAACGCTATTGTAGGCGTGTGCGTCGAAAGTGGTTCCGCGTGTATCGTGTCGGCGTATTGTTCCCGAGGATCTCTGGCGAGAGTTTTAGCGGACAGGGATCTGCATTTGGACGACATGTTCGTGGCTAGCCTAGTTGCCGATCTGCTAAGAGGATTGACGTACCTACATGACTCGGCTTTGGTTTCTCACGGAAACCTGACATCGTCTAACTGCTTGGTCGATAGCCGTTGGGTATTGCAGATTGCCGATTATGGATTGCATAATTTGAAAAGTGAGTTTCTATCCTTTATTTTTTATTTTGTTTTAAAAATAATATGTAGACTAGAACAGTGTATCAACGACTTCAGCGAGCCTGAATAAGTTTTATTGCTGTAACATCAAACCAGACCGAAAAAGGTTAATTAGCGGCTGTAGAGATAGACATTTGAAGTTCATTTTTAAACGTGTTATCAAATTAGTTGCATAGCTTCACGATTTGTCCATGTTTGCTGCAGTTCTTATATAATAGTAAGTTATTCTCAAATTACATCATAAAAGTATAAATTGACTGGAAACCGCTTCTGCCTTTACCATCTAACCACTCATACTCTAGATAGCTGGTGCAAGATGACGAGTTTTGATGATGCAAGATGAGGTCCTCGTGCGCCGGTCTGCACCCCCGTGAAATTCCCGCGCGCCAGTCCTCAACCCCGCAAAATTGCGTAATGTCACTTCGATACTGAGAATTGACAATTGAATTGAAAATCAAATGCTGCTGTCAAGTTCATTAACTCTATGTATATTACATACAAAATTATCTTGTAATGTATCTTGTATATGAATTTTTGATTCGATTAAATTATTCGTCAACAATCACCCCCGAACTGGATTAATTGTTTGAAGTGTCAAGGAGGCTTATAAAATAAAAGTGATGTTGTATGACATTTTCGTTTTAAAAGCTTACTTGCGAATGAAAAAGAAATTCAAATCTTGTACTCTATTCAAAACTCTATTCTTTATCGACCTACAATGCATAATTTTTTGGCTCAAAAATATATTTGTTCACTTAAAATTGATCTTGATAAGTTAAGGTTTGTATTTAGTATCTTATGTTTTTTTAGGATTCTTAGAAAAATAGGTATATAGCTTTCTGACTGATAGAACATTGCTTGTTTGATAAAGTTTGACAGTTGCAAATCTATGTGGTAGAAAATACATAACTTTCAGCAGTACACTCTGGGCTCTTTCAATTTGGATAAACTGCGTTTTTGTAGCTCCTCCGCAGCTGGCTACACCATAAGTAATAACTGACTGTCCCAGGGCTACGTAAACTCTTTTTATAATATCTTTGGCTGAACTGTGACGTACGTTTTTGAAAATCCAAATTAATTTACGGATTGTCTTAGAAACGACATCTAACTTATAGCTACGGTATATATAAATGCATTTGTTTGAATGGCCGTCGACCGCTAGTAGTGTAAAATTGGGGAGTCTGGCTCACATTTTGTATGGTATATAATTGGGGAGTCTGGCTCACTTTTTCGTTATTTGCTGAAAACCGTGGTCCGTTTTAAAAGTCTCGCTTCGCTCTCACGGACCATGGTTTTCAGCAAATAACGAAAAAGTGAGCCAGACTCCCCAATTATATACCATACAAAATGTGAGCCAGACTCCCCAATTATATACTACAAAAACCGTGGTCCGTTTTTAAAGTCTCGCTTCGCTCTCACGGACAACGGTTTTTCTGCAAATGCTAAATGAACCAGAGTTCTCAATAATTTTTCTCGGAAAACACGATCTCTCATTTTGAGGTGAAAGAAATTTTATAAAACACTCACCGTTACGACAACCGATAACTTTAAACACATGACAAATTTCAACACCAACAAAATTTTTACTCTTAAATATTTTACTATAAGTCACAACACGACAACACGAGTTGATTGCAGGACGTCGATTTACTAAATGGTAAATCAAGTATGTCCCTACTCTACACCTAATCCCAATTAAAAAACCGGATAAGTCCGTTTAGCATATATTATTGAATTTTACTTAATAAGTAGATGAAAAGAAATATACTTCTCACTAGAACTATAATAATTTTTTTATAACAACTTTGTCACCTAAGATTAACTAAATTATTTAAAAACTTATGCATTAATGATTACGCTGTTTTTTTTTTTTTATTCGATTGTATTTATTTCATTAGAACTACAATAATTTTTTACAACCTTTTTTCTCGTATAAATTGCTTAATTAATTAAAACTATAAAATGTTTTCTTACTTAATATTATTGCTGTAATATCGTATTCAATTTAACTTTAAAAAAATATTTTGAAATACAGATTTAGACCCTTTCGGAAACAGAATACTTACACACTTCCATTAAAAGTAATAAGGACTTTTGTTCCAAATTATGAATGAATTATTGTTTTGACAAAGACACGTGTATGGTACAGTTAACAATACGTTTTATCAGCGTTTGAGAAGTTACAATTTTATTATTTAAAAGAGTCTATTTATGAAATAATATAATAAACTTTAATAGAATAAACATAAATGACGATCAAGTAATTGTTCACGACTTTATTAATAAATACTAACTGACTGAAAAAAAAAAGCTGATGACATATTTTGCAAATTTACAAAAAAAAATTAAAATATTATAAAATATTTGTATGTATAGAAACTTAAAAAGTTTTTTTTGATGTTGTGTAATGATTAAATAATTTAAATTAAAAAATATTTTTTATATTTCTCGTTGACTATATACATCACACATCAAATGTTTCATTAACAAGTGTTTCACTGTGTCAAGACTTTGGTTTCAAATTATGAATGAATTATTGTTTTGACAAAGACACGTGTATGGTACAGTTAACAATACGTTTTACCTGCGTTTGAGAAGTTACCATTTTATTATTTAAAAGAGTCTATTTATGAAATAATATAATAAACTTTAATAGAATAAACATAAATGACGATCAAGTAATTGTTCACGACTTTATTAATAAATACTAACTGACTGAAAAAAAAAGCTAATGTCATATTTTGCAAATTTACAAAAAAATTAAAATATTATAAAATATTTGTATGTACAGAAACTTAAGAAGTTTTTTTGATGTTGTGTAATGATTTAATAGTTAAAATTAAAAAATATTTTTTTTATATTTCTCGTTGACTGTATACATCTAACATAAATGTTAAGAATGTTTCATTGTTTTAACTATGACACGTGTAAGTTTTTCGTATCTTTAACCCTGAACGAACAAAAATGCTTTGTACATGCAAAGTGCTAAAAATGGCTTTAGGAAATAAGTTTCTCATGTTTTATGATTTTCAAGTCTCGACTTGCGTTTATAAAACGGAACTGGGTTACGATAATTTTTTTCTATCATGTTTTTATAGTTTTGTTTTTAAACCTTGAAGACAGTTCACACGTGTATCGAAGCGTATATAAACCATACTCCAAGCTTATTCGACACCAGTCTACGATAGGCGAAGTTCCTAGTAGTAACAAAAATACAAAGTGTTCTTGCAAAAACCAAGCACCAAGTAATACTTCAGTGGTACCATGGCTGAAATGTGAGTATAAAAATGTAGGTATATTACATTATTTTCAAACTTTTATAAATATTCATTATATTTTTTATAAAATAATCAATTGTTATTTCATGTTTTTTATAGCATTAATTTTTTACTGATTATACTACGTTGAAAATTGTGTTTAAAAATTTGATTACGATATTAACATTCTATATAAATTATGGTTGTGATTTTTACGTAGGTGAAAGCATGCATGATTATAATAGAAGCGCAAAAATATGTGTGTTTTTTTTTTCTTTTATAAATACACATTATATTTTTATGAAAATGCTCATTTGTTACTTTATGTTTTACGTTAATTTGAACTGATTATATTACATCGATTATTGTGTTAAATTAATTACGATATTAGATTTTCTATAAAAACTACGACTTTGATTTTTAGGTAAAAGTCTCCACGATTGTAATAGATATTTCATGTTTTTATAGCACTAATTTTTTACTGATTATACTACGTTGAAAATTGTGTTTAAAATTTGATTGCGATATTAACATTCTATATAAATTACGGTTTTGATTTTACGTAGGTAAAAGCATGCATGATTATAATAGAAGTGGAAAAATATGTGTTTTTTTTTTTCTTTTATAAATACACATTATATTTTTATGAAAATGCTCATTTGTTATTTTGTGTTTTACGTTAATTTTAACTGATTACATTACATCGATTATTGTGTTAAATTAATTTTCTATAAAAACTACGACTTCGATTTTTAGGTAAAAGCCTCTACGATTGTAATAGAACTGGGAAAAAAAATTGTATATTGCGTAATTATTTTAAGTGGTCTTGTTTTTTATTTGTTATAGAAACCTTCCAACTATATTCGATTCTGATGAGGGTTTATCGTCGATATCACCTAGTACATCTAAAAATTTAAAACGCAAATCATCTAAGAAATGTTTAAAGAAAACACGCACCGATTTCATGAAGGATCTTTTCGGAGACGAAAGTGATACTGAAATATGTGTGAAGAAAACTGAATTATCGGGTATTTTATGGAAGCGAGTTGCTAATGGAATGACAAAACAGACTGAAAACAATGCGAATGGGGAATTCTTTTTGGAATTAAAACTTTACTATACGTCCGAAATCGAGAAATTACCAGATGATACTCGTTGGAAATTCGCTTTGATAAATACGAAAATTAAATTACAAAGAGAGTCTGATGACTTTAAATATTTGCAACGTCTTTTATTGAACATAAAAGAGAAATTTGCAAAATCTGAAGCACAATTTATTCCTGAAAAGAAAAAGTAAAATATTATTTTCTTAAACTTACCGATTTAAATAACGTGTTATTTTCATACTTTATGTATTTCGTGTAATAGAATATAAGCCTACATTGTAATCAGTGTATTTTTTAATTAAAGGTAAAAATTAGATTTTCTCTGAATTATCGGGTATTTTATGGAAGCGAGTTGCTAATGGAATGACAAAACAGACTGAAAACAATGCGAATGGAGAATTCTTTTTGGAATTAAAACTTTACTATACGTCCGAAATCGAGAAATTACCAGATGATACTCGTTGGAAATTCGCTTTGATAAATACGAAAATTAAATTACAAAGAGAGTCTGATGACTTTAAATATTTGCAACGTTTTTATTGAACATAAAAGAGAAATTTGCAAAATCTGAAGCACAATTTATTCCTGAAAAGAAAAAGTAAAATATTATTTTCTTAAACTTACTGATTTAAATAACGTGTTATTTTCATACTTTATGTATTTCGTGTAATAGAATATAAGCCTACATTGTAATCAGTGTATTTTTTAATTAAAGATAAAAATTAGATTTTCTAGGTTTAAGTATAAATTAACAAGCAATGCTTACAAAGTAAATAGTAGATAACTTGGTTTACATATGGTATTGTATTACCTATTTTTTTTTTTACTTTGGATGCAATCTGATAAAACTACATATTTTGATTTTATTATTGTGCACTACGATATTTTATTAATATGACGAATAAAATATATTGTAATATTTGTGGTATAAATGTTACAAAGAAAATATACTATGCTCATCTTAGAACAAACTTACATAAAAAAAATTGTTTGTTACAAAGCCACATTGATAATGTACGGCTTATAAATTCGGCATTTAAAAACAGACTACTTTCTTTTAGAATAGATGGTATTCATGATAGGTATTTACTTCCAGAAGATTTTTTAAATGATGTACGAGTTTCGGTGAATAAGTTAATTAAATATATTCTTCATCAACATAATAGCTGTAAAATAAATTTTGAATTGTTTTGTTATTATTCTTTACCACACCAAATAAAGACCGAGTTGAAATCATTTACAGTGAAGTATAAGAAATTTTATCACAATACTGATATCAATGAATATTATAACCATGTTAAAGCTACACTCATTCGGAAATGTAGCGAATTTCAATTAAAAGATTCGGGTTGGTTTATTTCCAGTGTATCTCATCTTGAAATGAATATAAATAAATACACACCATTACGAGGGGGTTCTTACATACCATTACCTAAAAATATTCAGAGTACGAAAAGTTGTTTAAACATTAAAAACACTGACTCTCATTGTTTTTTATGGTGTGCAGTTGCATCTTTATTTCCAGTGAAAAAAAATGGTACACGCACTGCATCATATCCAGATTACAAACAAATATTTAAAATAGATGGGATGAATTTTCCTCCTACTAATAGAGATATAAAGATATTCGAAATGAATAATCCAACATTTACAGTAAATATTTACGGATTAGATTCAAAAAATCAACTTGTAGGCCCGCTCTACAAGACAGAATATCGTAGTATAAACCATATTAATTTATTATATATAGAAAATTCTCAACATGGGCATTATTGTTTAATAAAAGATTTTGAACGGCTTATTAGACACCAAGTAACGAGGCATAAAGGCAAAATATATTTTTGTGATGAGTGTATGTTATTTTTTTCCTCATATGATAGTATGGAGATGCATAATTGTGCTCGAATTAAAACGGTATTGCCCAGACCTGGTACAATCTTACAATTCACTCACTACGAGAGATTGCAACGTATTCCTTTCGTTATCTATGGTGATTTCGAAACTATGTTATTACCTCTTAATAACAACCAGAACTGTGAAACTAAATACACAAAATTAACAAAAAGACACGTACCAATAGCATTTGCTTATTATATATGTTGTGCATATGATTCGAGTTTAAATAAATTCATTTCATATCGAGGAAAAGATTGCGTTCATATATTTGTAAAGTCATTAACGGAACATGTTAACGAAATTCATAGAATTAATACGACTGAAAAGAAAAAAATGATTCCGTTATCATTGCAACAACAAATTGAATACAATAGCGCCACTCACTGTTATATATGTAATAATTTACTATTGGGTGATGTAGTTCGCGATCACTGTCACAGAACAGGCGTATACAGAGGCGCAGTACACTCACATTGTAACTTGCTTTTAAAGACTTGTACGTTCATTCCATTTTTCTTTCATAACTTAGCGGGGTATGATTGTCATTTATTTATAAAAGAGCTTAGTGAATCTGATGGCAGGATAGAGGTGATACCTAAAGGGAAAGAAAAATATATTTCTTTTACTAAATTCATAAAAAATGTATACGATGTTCGTGAGTCATATATTCCTCTCAGATTTGTTGATTCTTGTCATTTTCTCAACACGAGTTTAGATAAATTATCTAAAACATTAGAGTATGATAAATTCTTGAATCTCAGACGCTTTTTCTCTGATAAAAATAAATTTCGATTAGCATGCCGTAAGGGAGTGTATCCGTACGAATATATGGATAGTTTAGATAAATATAATGAAACAGTATTGCCACCGAAACAAAGTTTTTATAATACTTTAACATCAAATCATATTTCAGACGATGATTATAAACATGCTTTTGATGTATGGGAAAAATTTTCCATATGCAATTTAGGACAATATACTGATTTATATTTAATGATCGATGTTCTATTATTATGTGATGTATTTGAAAATTTTCGTACTGTTTGCCAAAAAAATTATAAACTAGATGCAGCTTTTTATGTAACCGCTCCTAGTCTTAGCTGGGACGCAATGCTTTTAAATACTGGTGTAAAATTAGAATTAATTTCTGACATTGAAATATATCAAATGCTTGAACAAGGCATCCGAGGCGGATTATCACAGTGTTCTTTACGATATGCAAAAGCTAATAATATTTATACTGAAGACTACAGGGAAGATAGACCAAATACTTATCTTTTATATTTAGATTGTAATAATTTATATGGATACGTGATGATGAAAAACTTACCGATTTCAGAATTCAAACTTTTACAAAGTGATGAATTATTATCTTTCGACATAGATTCATGTCATGAAAATTCAGACATTGGATTTATATTAGAGGTTGATTTAATCTATAACGAGGACTTACATGACTCTCACAAAGATTTACCATTTGCACCAGAAAAAATGAAACCTCCTGGAGGAAAGACTTATAAATTGATCGCAAATCTGTACAATAAATATCACTATGTTATTCATTATATGCATTTAAAACAGTGTTTAAATCATGGTTTGATATTGAATAAAATTCATAAAATTCTTTCATTTAAACAAAGTAATTATTTAAAACAATATATAGATTTGAATACAAGTTTGCGTCAATCCTCACAATCTACGTTTGAACAAGATTTTTTTAAATTGTTCAATAATTCAATATTTGGAAAAACTTTAGAAAACAAGCGGAAGCAAATATCTGTAAAATTAGTTGATCGATGGAGTGATGAAAAAAATTACACAAATAAATACATAGGTGCTGAAAAATTGATTGCTCAACCAAATTTTCATAATGTATCAATTTTTTCTGAAAATTTCGCAGCAGTTCAGATGGACAAGTCGGAAATTTTACTTGACCGTCCTATATACATAGGATTTACTGTACTAGAATTAAGTAAATCCCATCTTTATAGCTTTCACTATTCTTTTATTAAACCAAAATATGGGGATAGAGCACAACTGTGCTACACCGACACTGACAGTTTATTATATTACATAATACCTACAAATGATTGTATTTATAAAGATCTAAAAGAAAATCTTGAATTATTTGATACAAGCAATTTTAGTAGGAACAATATTTATGATTTACCACTAGTAAATAAAAAGGTACCAGGTCTGTTTAAAGATGAATTAGGAGGGACAATCGTTGATGAATTTGTAGGTTTAAGATCTAAACTATATTGTATAAAAACCGAAAACGATGAAATCAAAAAGGCAAAGGGAGTTAGCAAAGCAGTGTTAAATCTTTTAACTACAGACGAATACAAATCTACTCTTAAAACTAACAATACATTGCGCTCATGTATGAATGTATTTAAATCAATCAAACACACGATATTCTCGCAAGAAGTAAATAAATCCGTGTTGAATGCTAATGATGATAAAAGATTAATAATTGATAAATATAACACATTGCCTTGGGGACATTACAAATTATTTTAAGTATGCTATGTACAAATATATCTGATATTTTTTATAACCAAAGTGTACATCTATAAAAATATGTATGTATTTTTACCATTAAATTAAGTATATTACTGAGTTCATCTCTGTTTTTATTTCATAACCCTATAATTCTTTAAGAGACTACAACGTTTATGCTGAATAATGATTCACCATAATAATAATAATAATAAATATTATTATCGAAAGAGAAAAAAAGGTTTTGGATTTTTCAATGATATGCTGAATAAATTACCGTTTGAGCTACATGTACCCGGTTATCAGTTTTGCGGTCCTGGAACTAAACTCAAAGATCGATTAGCACGAGGTGATATGGGTATTAATCCACTTGATTCAGCTTGTCGCGAACATGATATAGCGTATTCGAAAAACAGAGATAATGTTCATATGAGAAATCAGGCTGATCGTATGCTAGCATCAAAAGCGATGAAACGAGTATTTAATAGAGATGCATCAATGAGTGAAAGAGCAGTTGCGTTAGGCATTGCGTCCGCGATGGGTGCCAAGTCAAAATTAGGTCTTGGTATCACAAATAAAAATAAAACAAAGAAAAAAATTAAAAGATCAAAGAAACCTTTCAAGCATGTTATTAAAATAGCTAAATCATCTATGTCTAAAGGATCTGATCCTATAAAATCTGCACTGAATGGTGTTCGTAAAGTGATTCGTCAAGTAGGAGGGAAAAAAAATATCAATTGTCCTAGAATTTTACCTCTGCCACAAAAAATTGGTGGAGTACTTCCTTTTTTAATACCACTTTTTGCTGGATTAAGTGCAACAGGTGCTTTGGCTGGTGGAGCTGCTGGAATCGCGAAAGCAGTCAACAATGCTAAAAATGCTGTAGAACAACTTAAAGAACAAAAAAGACATAATGAAAAAATGGAAGCGATATCTTTAGGAAAAGGAATGTTTCTTAAACCTTATAAGAAAGGTTTAGGTATTTATATAAAACCTTCAAAAAACTATTAACACTACCAAACAGAGCTCTTACAAATATTGATTTAACAAAATATGCTAGAATTTTAAATATTCCTAACTTTAGAGGTGTTTTTATGAGAAATGATTTACCTAACTCACCTCCTTGGACACATGAATCTGGTATAATAAACTTAGATAGTAAAGATGGTCCTGGAACTCACTGGGTAGCTTATAAGAAAAAAAACAATTGTGTCTTTTATTTTGATAGTTTTGGAAATTTACCACCTCCATCAAATTTATTATCATATTTAAAAGTGCAAAATGTAAAATACAATTATAAAAAATATCAAAGCTTCAATACATTCAATTGTGGACATTTGTGTCTTAAATTTCTTAGTGATAATTTAACTTAAATATATATCAGAACGTCAACTCATTATAGATTCAGTCATGAGTGAATCATGGACATTAACGTTAAGCGGTGTTGGACCCGTTTTAGAAGCACAATATTTTCCTCCTATTGAATTATCATCAAAAAACTATGTGCTTGGTTTAGTAGAATTCTTGACTTTTAATTCCATTCCCAATATCGATGAAAGAAATAACAAATTCTATATCGATGACAAAGTTATTGTAATTCCACCAGGTAGTTACGAAATCGAAAACATTGAAAAATATTTAACTGATGCATTAGATAAATTTAATATTTTCATATCGATAAAGCCTGATGAAAATCAATTGCGATGTAAAGTGAGATGTAGTAAAAAAGTTGATTTTACCCATAAAGATTCTTTGGGAAATTTGTTAGGATATTCTCCTAGAATTCTAGATCCAAACGTTGATTATTTATCAGATATACCTGTTTCCATAATCAAAGTAAACGCTTTGCGAGTAGAATGTAACATAACAGGAGGGGCGTATATTAATTCTAATCAAGCTCACATTATTCACGAATTTTTCCCCACGGTTCCACCTGGATATAAAATAGTAGAAGTACCATCGCAAGTCATTTATCTTCCTGTTATGGTTAAGGCAATACATAATATTCAGTTGAAAATAGTCGATCAAGACGGAGATCTAGTAAATTTCCGAGGAGAAATTATAACAGTGCGATTACATCTTAAGTCAATAGCATAGAATGGGTGTGGTTTATAACAGTAAAACCTATTCATATAATAACAACAGAAAATGGGTTTATCCACCCACTCGAGTTCGACCATTGAATCGGTTAACACATCGGAACATACAATTTCTAAAAGGGCTTGGCTTAAGACTTGTTTCAAACTCAATAAAAACAAAATAAAACTTAAATTTTTCTGTTTAATCTGCATTTTACCATGGAAGAACAAGAAGAAATTTTAAATATACAAAAAAGTGTATTATTCGATGAATCAATAGAACATTACGAGTTTCATGCTCATCGTCCATATGCATTAACCACTTTCAACAACAATGATGAAATTCGCATTACTGTTCAACATCAAGATGCTTGTATACTACCCAGCAAAAGCTTTCTACATCTTACCGGAAAACTTATGAAGAGCAATGGTGAGGTTAGCGTTAACACGAATCTCGTAAATATGGGATTATGCTTTTTGTTTGAAGAATTACGTTATGAGTTAAATGCTGTTGAAATTGATCGCAATAAAAACGTTGGTTTAACAAGCCTTATAAAAACATTCATTTCCGCTAGCCCAAATCAAACTACATATCTTGATAATGCTGGATGGAACACAAATACAACTAAGGACATTGTTGATACCAAAGGATATTTTGATGTCTCGATTCCACTCAATTTGTTACTCGGGTTTGCAGAAGATTATAATAGAGTAATAGTGAATGCAAAACATGAACTTATTCTTACCAGAGCTAATACAGACGTAAATGCGATCGTACAATCAGAAAAAAATTTTGATAAAGATGTAAAAATATCCATTTCCAAAATAGAATGGTTAATGCCATATGTTAAATTGTCCGACTTTGCAAAAGTAAATTTACTTAATTATATCGTCAAAGATCCTCCTATACAAATAAGTTTTCGGACTTGGGAACTATATGAATATCCATTATTACCTACGACTACAAACCATGTATGGGTTGTAAAAACATCTACACAACTAGAGAAACCTCGATACGTTATCTTAGGATTCCAAACGGGTCGAAAGAATATACACACAAAAGATGCAAGTTTCTTCGATCATTGTGACATTCGTGACGTTAAATTGTATTTAAATTCTCAAACATACCCTTACGTTAACCTTAATATTGATTTCGAACGAAACCAATATTCACTGTTGTATGATATGTATGCTCAATTTCAAAGCTCTTACTTTGACAAGAACAGGTGTAAACCATTATTGTCAAAAAAGGAATTCAAGGAAATGGCTCCACTTGTTGTATTAGATTGTTCCAAACAAAATGAAACATTAAAAACAGGACCTGTAGACATACGTATAGAATTTGAATCAGAAAAACAATTTCCTCTGCAAACATCTGCTTATTGTTTAATCATACACGATAGAATAATTGAGTACAATCCAATCAGCAGCGCAGTACGCAAATTGTTGTAAAGTAGAGTGGTTGTGTGTTATTTTATATTAAATCAAAATGGAAATATTCAATTTATGTGAGAAAGACATTGAAAAAATACCTATAGATATATTAATCAAACGTTATGGTCACTACATTCATTTATTGTATCATAATGATCGACTACCCAAATCAGTGTTGGATAATGATGATGTGAAGCCTTATTATACTCCTTGCACTATTCATTCTTACGGTGATAATACATCAAACGATCAAGATGAACTCGATAGTCCACTTTTCATGCAAGCGTATTGTAAATTGTGTACGAAGAAAAAAGTATTCAAAACCGATTGATAATTTTTATTTTCTAATTTTGTTAACAATTACCTAATAAATTTTTTACCCATATTTTATGTTTTTTATTTTATATACATAAACTATATACAAATGATTTCTTATTCAGTTTGCTACATCATGAGGTTCATAAAGCAACAAACCGTATTACCTGTAGAGAACCTTGATAATCTTATTGTACCTACCACATCAGAAAAAAACCGTCGACATGGTAAACTATTACCTAATAGCATAAGATCGATTTTTTGCGGTCCCTCCAACTGTGGGAAAACAAATGCTTTGTTAGCGATTATTACACACATGAATGGATTAAGATTTTCGAATATTTACATTTATTCAAAATCCATACATCAATTAAAATACGAACTTCTTAAGAAAGTAATTGCTACTGTTAGTGATATTGGTTACTATATTTTTCAAGAAAATGATGAAATAGTGAAACCTAAAGATATTCTCCCTGGTTCCATCATTATTTTTGATGATATTGTTTGTGAAAAACAGAATAATGTAAAGGAATACTTTTGCATGGGGAGACATCAAGATGTTGATTGTTTTTATCTTTCACAAACTTACTGTTGTGTTCCTAAGCATTTGATTCGTGACAATACTAATTTATTAGTAATATTTAAACAAGATGATTTAAATTTAAAACACATTTACGATGAGCATGTAAATAGTGACATGACTTTTAAAGAATTTAAGAAACTATGTTTTAAATGTTGGAACGTAAAATATAGCTTTGTTGTCATTGATAAGGAGAGTTCTTTAGAAAACGGTCGATATAGGAAAGGGTTTGACACCTTTATAAATATAAAGAGTCCACATTAGTTATAACCAGTTGCAGTTTGTCGTACTAAACACAAACACCATGGAAGTTCAAAGTATTAAAAAACAACAGGACACTTTACGTAAAATCAGAAAGCTTGGCAATGTGATAAGAAAAAAGCATAAATTATTGAAATTGCATAGAAAAAACACAGAAAACACTTTAAACGAAGTCTTTAGACCTTTGACTACTTCTTTAAAGAAAATTAGTGCCACTACACCGAATATTGCACCTAAGAAGGAAGAAGAGCATAAAGAAAATAATAAATATGATGAGCACTATGTAACACATAAAAAAGAAACAGAATCCATGAATACAACTTCAAAAGATGAAAAAACTACTAATATCGATGGTGATGATGATGATTCATTCTTTGACGTAGAAGAACATGAAGAAGAAGAAGAAAACGATTCTTTACAAAAACCAAATCACAGTATTTTATCATATTTATCTTTATTAAAATCTAAAAATCATAAAGATTTAGATCAAATTTATGGTGTGAGACAATTAAAGGGAAAACGCTTAATGTTAGGAAATACACCTATCTATTTTGAAAAAGACAAAATTCTAATAGCAAACAAAAATTATCCCGCTACAGTTGGTTTATTAGAATTGATTTTCAAAAAAGTACCTAACAATAATGCTATAATAGATAGTGATATTGAAAATTACGCAGAAATCATTACAGCTACTAATGCGCATCGTAAACATTTTAAAGATGATGGTGCTCTCCGTATAAACAATACCCCAAAATATATTAACATAATTTCGAGGTTCGCTAATGAAAAGATAGGTAGTGGGGTTTCTAACAATAATACCTTATTACCCACCAATATGTCAACTCCTAGAGTTGGTTTGAATTTCAATTATGTGTATTGGGATAATCCTAATGAGTTGGTAGATCGTTTACGACTTCTATTAGCATCAAGAGCGGCTAGCGGTTATGTCACCCATTCCAATGAAATAATTTCAATCCTAGAGGAATTGCGTGAAGCTAACATTATTTATTAACAAGATTTATCAACTATTTAATCATTCTCTCGAAGTATCTTGAGGAAGTACAATGAGTGTAGACGTATTTGGACGTCAATTATCTAAATCTTCAACAGGACGCCGTGGACCACAAGGAGAAGGATTTAAAATTAATATTGAGGGGAATTATGATATTGAAAATAAACGATTGTGCAATGTGGGAGATGCTTTAGGAGACAGTGATGGTGTATCTTTAAAAATTGTGACAGGATTATTGTCCAATGAAATAAATATTATAAGACGTGAATATAATGAAAGATTTGATCAGTTGACTATCGATAATAATGAAATGAAACAAATATACTATTATTTAAAAACTCACTTAGACACAGTAAAAGAGAATTTAGAAAAAGACATTACCATCAATCATAACCTTTCTAAAACACATTCTAATACATTAACAAACATAGATCAAAGATTAACAGCATTGGAAAATACAAATAAATTATGAATAACTCCTACAAGACTTTAATTGCTGAAGAATTACATCGTGCTGCTCGTAGAAATTATCAACGACGTCACGTTGATATACGGGGATTAGATGAGACATGGCAAGCTGATATTGTTGATATGCAATCATATGCTTCTGTAAACGATAATTATAAATACATTCTAACGGTAATCGATAATTTTTCAAAATTTGGTTGGGCTGTGCCTTTAAAAACAAAAAATAGTAATAATGTTACCCAAGCAATGTTATCAATATTTACTACATCTGGTAGAATACCAAAAAATCTTCAAGTTGATAATGGTACCGAATTCTACAATTCTTTATTCAAAACACTTATGAATAGATATTCCATCAATATGTATTCTACTTATAGTAATTTAAAGGCTTCAATCTGTGAACGTTTTAATCGAACCTTAAAAAACAAAATGTGGAAGCGATTTACAGCGAGAGGTAGTTATCGATGGATAGATATTTTAAATGAATTATTAGATTCCTACAACAACAGTACACATAGAACTATAGCACTGAAACCAATAAATGTAAATAGATCGAACGAGAAATCAATATTAAGAAATATTTATAATAACAACGATAAGATGATGTTTAAAAAGTCTCAAAAATTAAAAATAGGCGATAAAGTGAGAATAAGTAAATATAAACATGTTTTTGAAAAAGGTTATACACCTAACTGGACTACTGAAATTTTTACTATAACCAAAGTTAATAATACTAGACCTGTTACTTATCAACTAAAAGATTATTTAAATTCACCAGTTCAAGGTTGCTTTTACAAAGAAGAGCTTTCAAAAACGAAATATCCTGATATTTATCTAATTGAAAGAGTTATAAAAAAAAGAGGAAATAAAATATTAGTAAAATGGTTGGGATTTGATGGTACACACAATTCATGGATAAATATAGATGATTTGTAAATTATACTTGTCTAAACTTGTTTCAACGCTGAAATTACGTAATTTTATTGCGAGAGTAGGTTAGTCATTCTGCTGGCTAGTCGCTCACGAGCACTTGAATAATCTACACGTATTCGAATATTTAAGAAATCTCAAACAATTATGGAACTTATTATGGATATACAATGTTTTGTAAATGGAAAAAATGAATTGATCGTGAAAGAACTAGCGGTTGCATCTGTTGAAGACAAAGAAGACAAAGAATATTGTATACTATTTAAACCACCATATCCTTGGTATAATTTGTCTGCAAAATGTCGATCCACGAATTCATGGCTAACAAGAAACTATCATGGTATTTCGTGGGACTCTGGAGAAATAGATTATACACAACTCAACACAATAATAAATAACCTAATAAAAGAAGCTACATGTATATATGTTAAAGGCTTACAAAAAAAAATATGGTTTGAAGACTATATCAAGCAACTCGAAGACAAACGAATTGTAAATATAGAAGACATAGGATGTCCACCTTTACGAGAACTTCGTACGGACGTTTATGGACATCATCAGGCTTGTCACAGATACATTAATCAAGTAAATATTAATTGTGCGTTACAAAATGTAATAGAAATTAAGAAATGGTATAATTCTTTTTATAAAAATGAAAAATAAACCTATTTTACATTCAATAATTTGTTTTATTTCTTGTAAACCTTCTCTACATAGTTTCAATTAATTATGTATTTTTTATTCGTAAATATCAAAATATGAATTATGTTTGTATTATAGTCAAGAAATGAAATGCGTTTGTAGGTTGATGGAGCATAAATTTTACACGTTTAGAAATTATCTGTCTAGTTCATTTGTCGTTTTTTTTTTTTTTTTTACTGAGATCGTGTTTTCCGAGAAAAATTATTGAGAACTCTGGTTCATTTAGCATTTGCAGAAAAACCGTTGTCCGTGAGAGCGAAGCGAGACTTTTAAAACGGACAACGGTTTTTGTAGTATATAATTGGGGAATCTGGATCACTTTGTATGGCTATAAAATTGGGGAGTCTGGCTCACTTTTTCGTTATTTGCTGAAAATCGTGGTCCGTGAGAGCGAAGCGAGACTTTTAAAACGGACAACGATTTTCTGCAAATAACGAAAAAGTGAGCCAGACTCCCCAATTTTATAGCCATACAAAGTGAGCCAGACTCCCCAATTATATACTACTACCGCTGCATGTAGTACTGACGTCACATTACTGTTTCAGGTTTGCTTTCATATCTATGTTTTATGCCTGAAAAAAATTTCATATTTTTTCTGTTGAACACCTATTCCTATGACAACTGTATTTTTATCGTACGTCCTGTATCATGTTTCACAGTCAGTTATATAATGTACATAAATATGTTATATAATGTACCTACGATGTAAGCATATTATGTCATTACGGATCAATTTCCGAACGCCCCGAAGTATGAAGGCACGTCATCCTGTCATTCTTACGAAAATCACCATTAACAATAAATAGTAAATACAAAACTACCTGTTATTCTTATTAATTTGTATCAGAATCGGAAGTATTACGTGTTATATATATAACAGTGATGCGAAGTTTTGTAACATAAAATTCACGGTCGCATAATTTTTTCGTGAACAAAATGAATTTTGAATTGATTTTGAATTGATTTTGAATATATTTCATACTGAATGATGGCCAAAAACGCGCGATCCCAATATATATTTTTTTAATAATCTACAATTTAATACATTAGAACCTAATGGCTCTAACTTGTTCTTGATCTTTTCGGCGAATTATAACAATTTGTGTTACGTTGATAATTGAACGCAACTTATATTCACCTCACGCGGTCCGTGGAGTTTCGGCCCCTCAGGAACTCTCGTCTCAGAAGGCAGCCGAGGCAGATGCCGCCGCCCCGTTGTTTCTTTCGTTTTCTTTTTCTCCAAACCTGCAATGGCGATGCTGCCTGTTTGCGCCATCGCGTCGCCACCAACGAAGTAAAAAAATGTAATATTTTTTCGGTAACCATCAGTTTGCGCCACCTGCTTACTTGAAACTTCTCGTTAGTTCAATGAGCTCTTTTCTTTTTTCGGATTATGTTCAGCGGAACTCGGTGCATATGTCGTCGGAAAATTGTATACGTCTGATTACTTAACCTATATGAGCCACATTCGAAATTGATCGATAGACTTCTCAGTGGCTCGGTGCTTCACTCCGCTTCGCTCCTTGCATTCACGTAACCTAATCTGACCTACAAATATAAAAAAAAAAAAATTTCTGATTTTGTACAGGCAAGAGAAAAGGTTTCGATTTGTTCCATTAAGAACAGAAACGTTTTTAACCAACGTCACCTGAATACGCGTTTACGAATAGAATAGGGGGTTTACTTATAAGCTAATCGCTGCAGCGAGTTGCATCAAAAGAGATAACGTAAACGTATAACGCATAAACTAAAAATTGACATTTATACTTTGATTTGAACGGTGATGACATTCTTACCTAGTCACAGACCAGTCAACAAATAGACCACGCTTTAATAAACGTCAGTACGAAAACGAAATCGCCAAAAAGTGGCGGGTTGCGGGGAGAGGTCGGCTAGTTTTCATTGGCTCGTTCAAAATTGACAATTTAATGGCTTCCGACGTGCTTCCAACTGACGGCTCAATAGTGACGTAGTTATGTAGTGTCACTACATAGCCTTGGCGAATGCTACTCCCTGTCAAAGCGTAGTCTATAAGGTTGACTTGTCCGTGTACCTATAATAGTACAATCAAATGCACAAATGGAAGACATCATGGTTTTGATCATAGTATAGCTGTCAATTTTTACTTTATGCTATATATGTTTACTTTAGCACTTTTAGTGCAACTCGCTGTTAGTATTATTAAATTATGGAAAACTCCTTTCAATTTCTGCTGAACTGGGACTATGCTCATGCTATGCAAAATTTTGTTACCTACGCGTATTCGTTGGTTAGTAGTTGCCGAGTATTTAATTATAGATAATTAATTAAGTAGTGAAAACAAGAAAATTACCCCTCTTTCCTGTTGGACTAAATTAATTAAAACCCATTGTGTCATACTGAGCAGTAGAACGAATTGGATTTTTGTTCATATTGTTCTACCGTAATAAAGCAAACCTCCTATTCGTAAACGCGTATTCATGGGACGTTGGTTAAAACAGTTCTGGCTTTGACCAAACAAACCAAAGATGAAGTCTATGTCATCAAATGTTTGAAACTTTTGTACAGAGTGAATAGAAAGACGCAAAGTTCCATGATAAAAAATAATACAATCAGAAACTTTCTTCAAAGGGAAACGGTACTAAGTAGTTTGAAAAAGATATTAAAATAAAAAAAGTTACTGTACACTGAACGATGAAATCACCGTCATCAAATGTTTGAAATTTTTGTGTGGAGTGTATGTGTATGATATAGTTTATTTAACTGAATAAACTTTATATTATATATATATATATATACCTACGGTGACCTGACCTACGGTGCTGAAATGTGGACACTCACAGCAGGACTAGTTCACCGATTTAAAGTTGCTCAGCGAGCTATGGAACGGGCTATGCTCGGGGTATCTCTGATGGATCATATCAGGAATGAAGTCATCCGTCAGAGAACAAAGGTGATCGACATAGCCTGCAAGATAAGTGAGCTGAAGTGGCAGTGGGCTGGTCACATCTGCCGAAGAACTGATGGACGATGGGGATGAAAGGTTCTTGAGTGGAGACCACGAACTGGCAAACGTAGTGTAGGACGCCCGCCGGCTCGCTGGACCGACGATATAAAGCTGGCTGCCAGTAGTGGCTGGATGAAAATGGCTGAGGACAGAGAAGTGTGGCGTGCCTTGGGAGAGGCCTATGTCCAGCAGTGGATGAATGTGGGCTGATGGATGGATATATATATATCAAATAATCTTGAGTTTGAATTTCGCACTCAATTGTATTTCCATCGTATAGCGAATCTGTCCTATAAACAGAATATGTCCTTAACCTCATAATCGAAACCATTTCTCTTGCCTGCACAAAATCCGTCTTAAAGCGAATCTATCTAAAAAAGTACAAACTGACGACGCCGTTTGAAATTAGACGAATTATAAGATTTGCCTATGTTGACATACAAATACAATATACAAATTGTATATACAAATAAAATACTTTTACTAATTATGTATATACTGTATATAATATTGTGTATTTCATATATGGACTGTAAAGTCTGAAATAAGCAATTATTACTCAACATTACAACAATCAATATTTGATTAATTTCACTTTAATTTCGAAGCTTTTCGCCCAAGTGTAACGTCAGTTCCAATCAATTCCAGTCAATTATACCTCCACGTCGATCTATAAATCAATTTGTAGGCATAATTTTCATCCTTATATATTATGGATATGGCTATAGAACATTTTAATACGGACGGTGACTAAGGTCGTTACCGCCATCTGTTACGGCTAATTAGAACTTCAGCGTCAATGGGAAAACGAGTAGAGTGAACATATTATGCGATGTGATATAGAAATAACCTTGTCGTGGAGTACTTAGCAGTTTAATAAAAAAGTTATTAAAACACGAGTGTAGGTTTATAGGACGAGCCAAGCGAAGAAAAGATATAGTATTACATGAGTGTTTTGATAATTATGTTCAGTTGCAAAGTATTTTCTACGACTTAACGACTGTACGGAAATTAATATAAAAAAACAAAAATATAAGGAAATTTTTTACTTGTTATGTATATAATACTTTTTCGATGGTGTTGATACTTCGAACTGAGCAATTATAAAACAATTACGATTTTTCTTGATCTCGACGTCGTTGTCAACCTTAATTTACTGGTCGGCTGTCAAGTACTACCAGAAACTCACATCTTTGATCAATTGTCTTGTGATTTTATATTCCAGCATCTCATCGATATTCTGACACCATTATCTTTTTAATGTAACGTTTTGCTGCTTTATTGCTACTCATCGTTTTACGACGTCTATTTGAGTATGATGGTTCAGCGACGGACGTCGTACCTATACGCCGAAGGATCTGTGCGCTCATAGGAAATAAAAAATGAATACTGTGATATAGTTTAAAAATAATATTTATCACATGATCTACAATGATATATATTTACTCTAATTTTTTTTTATTCTCTATTAAAAAAAACTTAACTGTGTACGCTTGGATCGAACTAAGACACGCGTCGTTTTTCGACACTCCACGATATTTTCTAAACCTTTTCGTAGCCTAATCTCGTATCGTGTTTTTCGGCGACTTCGCCCAGGCGCGGGGCTCGTCGGCCGAGGGTTTCTGGGAGTTGTCGTTCAGGCGCTGCGTTGGACTGTCTTCGGTGACCGGCGTCGTACTATGAGCTCTGTGGTACCATCTTCGTCGTCCACGGCGAGATGATGCTCAGTTTATCGCACCCCTGACTTTCCTCTTCGAGGCACCACTGGCGGGTGATATCGATGGCGTATGAAAGAGAGAAATTAGATTAAAAAACAGATCAACGAACTAACTCTTTCAGTCGGTACTTTTCTCCTCATTGTTCAAGATTAGTACAAACTTATAAGTCGGAAATGAACTTGGAATGACTTTTATAATACGAAGTCGCTGTGGTATCTGCCTTATGACAAAGAAACAAGTCTATATTTTGTACGGTTTCATGGCCACGTAGAAACTCGTACTTTAGTTTAAGGTCCGTGGTGTTCGAATTGAATCGGGACCCGTTCTCCGCTTGACCGAGAGACAGTGTGCCATGAAATCTGGAGCGCAAGAGATCAAAATTGTCTATAGCTGTTTTATAGGTGGTCGCTATATTAGTTTATCGAGGGTAACTCGTACGTTCGTAGTTGTAACGAGCTCGCAACGAACACTTTGAGACCGTCAAAATATGTCGTCATTGTACTATTTCATATTTATTATTTTGTTTATTTTACCAATGAAACAATATTCGGAATGTGGAATTTGAGTAGCGGTGATTTAGTGACGCTACTCGGTACTAGTGATGGGGATCGTTGATAATCAGCGTCGACTTTGCACACTTTAACGAAATCATAGAATTAATAGATGATTTATTTGCTCTGCTTTTCTCTGCACAGTAAAATTTTAGTCAAAAATTATGATGGCATTTTCATTAGTTACTATGAAAATTTGTTCTCGATCATAAAAATTACCAAAGTAGTAAAAAAGTTAAAAGCCGTAAAGAACATAATTATCGTATGTATATTGTAAAAGTATCGAGGCTGTCATTTATAATTGAGTATAAAATTATGGAAAAAGCCATTTCTAACTAATAAAAAGAACTATCTCACAATATTACAACTTTAGTAGCTGTGTTTGTGTGTCACCAATTAATTTGGTAATTATTAACAGATAGAAGATTAGATAAAATAAATAAAATGATCTCTTCGAATATTTTTTTCTTTATTATGTTTTTTAAGTAAACTCTATTTCTGATAGGTGGTTGTTCAGAAGCAGAAGATGCCCTACGCATGGAGAGAAGGGCACTTTGGAGAGCGCCCGAGTTACTGAGAGAACCAAATCCACCACCAAGAGGTTCGCAGAAAGGAGACGTGTATTCCTTCGGTATCATCCTGTACGAGATATTGGGAAGGAACGGCCCTTGGGGTGACACCAATTTAACTAATGCCGGTACGATTTTCATTGTAACTCATTATCTCTTGTTTGTTTCTTCGTCTGCATGATTTTTACAAACTAAGTGCATATATATCGTTTATTATTATTTTTTTTATTATTATTATTATATATATGCAATATCGTTTTGAAATTACATAATCACTAACGCATATATTATTACACCTTATGATAAATTCCTATTTTTACATCTGTTCAAATTAGCAAAGTTTCTTTTACATTTCTTCTTAACTCTATGCTCTTAAAACCAGCATTGTCTTAGTATATGTATATCTATAGGTTGAATATATATTTTATTTATTGAAATGTAAAAATTTCATCAAAATCAATTCACTAGTTGCCTAGTTGTAAGCGTTCAAACAAAAACACACTTGGAGAAAAAATTTAACATGTAGGTATATCATGGTTAGAAAGATAATATTATGATCAGTCAATAACATTTTCCAAAAATATACTTCATATACAGGCATAACTGCGTCAGAGTTTTGTGATAATATTGAAAACTAGCGTCTGCCTGGGTCTTCGTCCGCGTGGCATAAGCGACATAAGTGTAGTTTTATACAATGATTATGAATGAATGAGTTATTTTAAGTTAGGTTTCGCGTGTTACAGTGGGAGAATAGTCGTTGTCAGGGTAAATGTAGCTTTGGGTTGATTAAAATGACTTGAAACTTTTAACAATTTTGACAATTTCTCTGATATATTTATGTTAAAGTCGGAATCCCTACGTAGTACTTCAAGTTTCTAGACCAGCGATTCAAGGCGCCGCGTTGATATAAGTACACGCATTTTAAGCCCGTTAGAAAATGAAAGGTCACAAATTTGTAATATACAGGGTGGTCGGCTTAACGTAGTCCAAACTGATAGAGCATATAGAGCTTACTGAAGTAAACAAAAAATTTGATTTTTGTTTTATTTAAGATATGATTTTTGAGTGATTTTTTCTCTCATTCAAATTTAATTCAGTTTTTAGTAATTTAAAGCATATATATAGTCTGAGGCCTTTCCAACGAAACTTTAAAATATTTTTGTAACATTTATGTTTATAATGTAATTAGATACTGTATAGGGCTACGTCTGTTTATTCTTTAATAAAATAAATAAATTTACAAAGTCATTTTGTTATAACGGACGCTAGACGCTATAATGTATCGAGCTACCGATATGTAATAAAAAAAATACGCCTTTGGAATTTATAACTAAAATTTTAATAATATAAAAAGAAATTATAACTAATAACGTAATATGAAAATTTAAGAAAAATACAGAGTAGTTAATGATAAGATTTCAAAATATGACATTTCTTTAGAAATAATTTAATATAATTTGAAAATTGAAAATGTAGCTACTCGTCATAAACAAATAATGACGTGTTTCAAGGTTTTTGAACTTTTGCATTTAAGGGACCCCTCCCTTAAATGCAAAAGTTCAAAAACCTAGAGGGGAAAGTTTGTATAGGAATAAACCAAAAAGAACCAAAACAGGTTCCAGCAAAAAGTACCCAGAAACCATCTCGCAGGTTATTAGATAGTACCTTCAACAGGAACGTGCACACTACGCAAGCGAAGTTGCGTGCGGCCGCTAGTATGTTGCTATGTCTAGTTTTTTTTAAATTTCTTTTCACAAAAAAAACCGTCAATAATGCTATCCCCATCTTAGTTCTAAAAGTTCAGGAAATGGAAAAAACCATGAATAATGGAGTGAAGTACCTACAGAATGAAAAGATTGTCAAAAACGACCCCCAACTCTCGAACTTGAAACCTCTTTCAGAAATAATATTTCTTTCGTCTCTTTTTTTCAAGAGTAATCTAGTGTAGCCTCAATGTGAAACTTTAATCTTCTGCTTGTTCATACGGAAACGATTTACACGAACTTTTTTTCTAATTTCGCCAAAGTAAACTCTAAAAAGTCTAAATTATTATTAATTCAAGTTAATAGAGATATTTATTTTCATCGGGGTTTTTTTTTATAATATGGTATCTATAATGAATTAAAAAACCATGGCACGCTTAGTTTCCTAAACTACTCCATTAGCGTTAGATCAATACAAATGCGCATTTATTATTTCATTGAAATTTTACAAAATTTAATCGAATAAATTAATTATTGCTTCCCATCATTTTGACACGTGTTTCGAATAGTAATTACGAGCGAGTAATTAAAATTTCAATTAATTTGATATTGAGTGAAATTTATTACAGAAATCGCGTCTTTAATTTAATAATAATTATGCAATGAATAACTGACTGTAGGTACCTGACAAACATTTGCACGGAGATGTCAACTAAGTAAAAATAATTAAAAAAATTGCAATAAACTTATTAAAACCATTGAACGTTTACAAAGATCATATTTAAATAATCTGGTGAGACATGAGTAGCCCATTAGTCCTCAAAGGGTTATAATATTGGGTTTCAAGACACGAAGATGTATATCGAAACTAATGAAGAAAGCCATCTATGGTAGATTTCGTCTACTGAGTTTAGTAAGGTACTGGAATTAGAAAAAATAGGTATGGATATGCGTAAGATAATAAAAAAGTTGAATGGGATACACATGGGATGTACCACATAATCAGTATTTTATTGAATTATCAACGATTATATCATTAGATATTTTTATTCTGACGACTATAAGAGAATGCCGGAAAAAAATTAAGAAAAAAAAGGAAAAAAACAAACTGAAAAGTTAAATGTAATATTTTTACTTTAAAAAAAAGAGCAGTTGTAGGTACCATATACATTACGAAGTCGATACCAAGTAATTCACTTTATACTGTGTTCTGGGTAATAGGTGTAAAATGTCGTGACCATACTTATTAATCATTTCATGATGTGTCATGAACAATGTTCATTTTCTGGGTGGCTTGTGGCTCCGCTTCGCTCCTCGCACTAATATAAGCAAGGCTACCCTAATCTAATCTAACAATTTAGAAATGGTGGATCATCAACCTATCTTGAACAAATTTCAAATAAATCCGAAAGCGAACAACATATAAAATGACTGATTCTATAATCTGGTCATGGCATATATATACATATCATTGTTGTAATTGTTATTACCCAGCAAGTACCCATTTAAAGTATCTGACTGAGTTGGCACGAACTTCATGAGCTATGTACCGTCCATTAACGCTCTTTTTTTTAAATGAAAGTTTAATAGAGTTAAAGTTTAATAAACGTTTTTTTTTTATTTTCAATTTTTAGTAATAAGTAACTGTAATTTATTTGTATTCACTAATGAATAAGGTTTCTAACCGCGCTGTTCAAATGAAACTGCGCTGTTCGTAGGAAACTATCGACAAATTGCAGTACTATCCCCTAACTTTTAAATGTTGAGTAGTGCTGTAGCTTCTAACTTTAGTTTAGCAACTAAAGTTATATGACCTCCATACCCAAACACCTAATAACTAAAAATAAAGCTCAAACACACTATATGTATCTATAAAATTTGTGGGTATTCTTTGTTTTCCCTGAGAATCCAACATCAGATCCTGATGGTGATAATGGAAAACCTTGGGATAGTCTTTAAAAAAAAATTGTAAATCGGTTTACTATTGACGAAGATATCGCTGAACATACTTAAAAAAAACATACAGAAGGCAAATTCCTCCTTTTTAAAGTTGATAAAAAATATGTGTTGAATGCTGATAATGTAGTTTTTTATTGTTTAGTTATATATTCATCATAGTCATGTTATCAATCATTTTGTTTAGTTGTCATATATATGCACTTAACGAAGGGGAATATATACCGTACCTACAGCTAATAAATAATATAAACTTCCTAACATCGATGATCATGATAAATAAATGCAGTGAAAGTTTATTACGCAAAGTTTTTTAATGCTTTTTTTTCGCAAGTACTTCAAGTGGTCAAAGTTATTCAATTTCAAGAATAAAGCAAACTTGTATTATGTATTATACATTTTCGGAACGAATACTATATCAAAGTAAAGGTTCTCTTCACCTTGTTTAGCTAACAGTTTCATCATACTTTTTATAACCTATTTTATTTATCTCGTTCGTTCGTATGTGGGTTGTGAGTTGGAACTGTGAGCTCTTTGGCAAATTATGTAAATCCTAAAAACGCATGAAAGTACAAATTGACTAGAAGCCCTCTTCTGCGTTTACCGTCTAACCACTCATACTAGAGCTAGCTGATGTAAGCTGGCGAGTTTTAGTCCGAGTTTCAGTGCGCAAGGTCCCCGCACGCCGCTCTTCAGCCGCTCTTCACCCCCAAGAAATCTCGGCACCCCGGCTTCAACCCCTCAAAATTGGCATAATGTCACTTCGATACAAGTCAAATTAATTTACTCTATGTAAAAATGTATTACAAATTCTACAATTTTTTGTACAAAAACATTGTATGCTAAGTAATGTTTTGTTTGTTACAGAAATAATAGGCCGCGTCCGACAACCCATCGGGGGGGTTTTGTTTAGACCCCCTTTAGGTGGTTTGGCAGCAAGGCCATCTGTGCTGGCAGTGCTCAGTGCTTGTTGGAGCGAGCGACCTGACCGAAGACCGGACTTAAGACTAGTTCGACTGAGACTCAAGGACATGCACGCTGGGATGTAAGTACACTCTACTTCTGTATAACACTTTATTTCCTGGTTTAAAGGAGGTGGCCACAGCTGGTTACGTTTAAGTTTTTGTCGCTGTGTACTGGAGCTTGATCGATACATTCATAGAGTTCCGCAGTAAAACCGAGGTTATTAGGTTCACAATGTCGGTTTATGTGTCTGTCCGTCTGCATATCACAGCCTTATCGATCACTCTAATTTGTGTTATAAAGCTGTTTGGCATACATGGTTTTACATATTTATAACACCTACAACTTTCAAAAATATCCGTTGTATATCCTGCAAAATTGATAAAGTATCGAGATACTGATATTAAAAAAATTTAAGAATTTTGTGAGCCGTAATGTAATGCCTGGTAATTGTGAAATATCTAAATTTATTAATATTTTTATACTGAATAATTTTTAAAAGAAAACGACTTTTTTTAATAGTAGGTATCACTTTTAGAATTTTGGTTACTTCTGCGCTACTTCGGCGTTGATTTACAGAGAACGGTTGCTGCGCGATAGCGGCCGGTGGTTTATACAAAGTATTTCACTTCTGCCAAATTAATACATATAAAAGTTCAGTAGAACAACACGCGTTTGACGGTATTTCCCATGCATTCGGATGAAATTCATTTTATTAATTGCCCTAATTTTCCTTTTTATCACATGCAACCGCGTCATATCAACGCTATACAAGACCTTAACGTTCGCACAAGGTTACTGACCGCCAATCGCATCTGATAGCAAAAAAAAATGTTTTTGTAAATTCAACCCATTTCTACCGCTATTTGAGGAAATAGCGGTAGAAATGGGTTGAATTTACAAAAACTATTTTTTTTTTTTGGCATTTCGGCATAGAAGCTGATACTTAGTAAGTAATCAACATTAAATTAGCAGGAGATTTAAAACAAACCTGGTATAGAAAGAATGACTAGACTGTGGGCTGAGGTGTATGTCTATAAACAATATCGCATAAAGTTAATGTTAAAATCGTCTAAAAAGCATCCAAGTTATCAGCAAGATCAAACGTCTTTAAAAATGTTAACCAATCAGCAATCTTTAGTACGTACATACATAAGTTTCGTGTATTTTCCCAACGACTGATATATCCATGTTTTAATCTTAGATCTTTGGCATTTTACTGTTTGACGATAGAACGCGAATAACTTTAGACCACTGAACTGTATACTACTAGAAGAGACAGCACGAACAAAATATGTGCGCATCAATCAAATATAATACACTGTATTATAAATGTTTCATACTTGTCATGCTTGGTTCGTTTCCAATAGATCGCAAAGAATTGCAAGTAGGTATTATACAAGTCTTTAGTAGGTATTATACATGTCGAGACATTACTTGTAGTTAAAACTAGTAAGTATGACTGCAAGTAGGGCGACAACGATAGAAAATAATATAGTTACAAAAATTAGTTTTGGATGGTTTTAGTATTGTTTTGATTAATTATCGACGATAAGCTATGCGTCTATGTTTTTTCTTCGCAGTAGATTGATTTTTCCATGTTATTAACATCCATGACGGCATTTTTGAATTGTTGTTTAAACACGTTTTTGGCACGCGATCACGATGAGCATAGACGAATGACTGAATGAGTTGTTGCCGGCAGGCAACAACGCTTGGCGCAAACATTTGGTTCGTGGTGTCGTCGTCGCGGTACTATACACTAGTAGGTAATATTAGTTCTGTGCTTCAGACAATATTAATATTAAAGAACTGACACCAATTTCGACATTATGGTGTTCAGATAGAGATCACCGCTTACCTCTTACGTCATGTAATTTCGGTGGGAGACAGTAATTTTTCCTAACATCGTTAAACATAAAAACGTGAAAAAAATTTTTAGCTAAGGTTTGTGTGCTCGTAAAGATAAACCCGTACCATAAGAATAAAATATTAAACTGACGCTCGTGTGGTACAGTTTACTTATATCTCTATGGGTAAAGTAGAGAATCTGCTTTGTAAGTGAGTCAAATGCCCATAAATATTTACGTATAGTGCGTCGCACTGCGCATGCTCAGGCATTCGCCCGTTTTACTAAATAGGGTTGTCACTTTATAGAAAAATGTAATATATAATATGTATTTTATAAAACGAGATGTATTAATAATCTGATCTACACATATCTAACATTGAAAAAATATGACAACTAAACAGTTCTATTTTTATTCTACGATTATTAATTTTTATGGCATCATACATATATAAATCAATAAATAACGGAAATTAATATAATGTGATTTTATTTACCGATTCGCGTATTAATGTAAAACATATATTTACCTTTTCTTATCTATGGGTATTTGAAGAAAAAATCAAATTCTTAATGCTTTAGAATGGTCGTTACACCCAAATACAGCACAATAATTTATAGCGGACGACGTACCGCTCATGCACAAACAGCTATCAGTAAATGCTGCTGTCAAATTTATTTACTCTATGGAATTATTTCATAAATGAAATAACGAGTTATATGTCGCTGAGTGACGTAACTTCGAATTTTGAATTAAAAAGAGGCAAGGTAGGCTTTTGAAACTATTCGTACAGCTTGAAAAAAACCTCAGGAAAAATTTATAAATTACCTTTGATGTTTGAGGACTGGCTTTTTTCCACAACTCGACGTGAAAGCACTTATTTTGCGTAAATTACCTTTAAATTATTGTTGATGTTATCTATACGTAAAAACCTAATAACTACTTTACAATTTTTATGTACGTAGAGTTCATTTATAACACGCAAGTACATATTTTAAACATTGTATAAACTGATGTTGCTTCTTAAAAGAAATTTTCCGCAATAGTCCGTAATTTGCGCAAGCATCGTTATCTACTAAAGCACCGAAAATATTTAGAGCTTCGCAACTTACGCCTTGTGTGCTTGTACAGATAAGCGTACTGTATATGTTAGAGGATTTACGTGCTTCATGTCTGTGTTCATGGTGATTATATTGCGACGCAATGCATTTATTATTAATGGATGACATCTTAAGAGCTTAAGTTGAACGTGTCATTTGTGAGCCTATGTAAGAACGTCTGTTTGTAATATTCCGTTTGAAACTCCGACAATGTCCTGTTGTGGTAGTGTCAAACTGTCAGGTTAGAAACTTCGATTTTCGGTTTACTAACCCCGCAGAACGGGATTTCAATTGTGATTCATTTTAATGCGTTTTTATTTAGGTTTAAATTATTAAAACGATATTTTAAATATGATTAAACGAAACAAAATTACAACATTTAAAAAATTTAAACAAAATATGAACACGCTAGTTTTAAAAACGGTCAAATGCGAATCGATCTTGCGCACCGAGTAGGGTTCGCCGCCACACAATATGTTTAAGTTATGTATTTACTATTGCAATAAAAAGTTTAGTTACAGCTTAGAAATTAAATGGCTTATGTTTAACTTATCACCAGATATAGTAAAATATTACGTCAAAAATAGTAAATGACCACCAAAATTAAAAATCGCATTTAAATGTGAAATTATAACCAAATTTTTTACCTCTTGCTATCCTATTAAAGCAAATGACTCCAAACAAATCATTGTTACCCCAAAAATAGTAAATGATCACCAAAATTATAACCGCATTTTAATGTGAAATCATAACCAAAGTTTTTACATCTTGCTATCCTATTAAAGCAAATGACTCCAAACAAATCATTGTTAACCCAAAAATTGTTTATGACCACCATAATATTAACCACATTTTAATTTAAAATAACATGCAAATATTTTCATGTCATTCAGAAGCTTATTCATCAATTTCGAATTAGTTTTGTTTTCGAAATTGATCAACAAACTTATAAATTTATAGACCATTAACCTAAACAAAACTAATTCGAAATTGATTAATAGGCTTCTGAATGGCTCGTCGCTCCGCTCCGCTTCGCTCCTCGCATTGACATAATCCAACCTAACCTAACCTAATGATTTCAAAAAATAGACCATTAACCTGAATTGACATGATTGGAAATTGATTAATAGACTCCTAAATAGACCATGGATAAATGACACGTGTAACACAATAAGGAGTGAAAAATTACAAAAAGTAAGAAAGTCTTGAATACTACACCGGAAACCATACCCGAATCTAAATCGCGGGAGGGGCGGTGTCGCGGGAGGGACTTTTAAGCTGGAGACATAACTTAATTTGGCATCATTATACTTTATTTGGTAATGTACCAACATTTTATGGCAATCATGGTGGTTTATATTGGCAGAAATAGCGCATTAATTTGCTCGCTAAGATTTGGTGATCATTTACTAAATTTGGTGATCATTTACTAAATTTGGTCTTTGAATATAATTTTGAAGTGCTGTCGTGACCAAAATAGCTAAAACTATTGTAATTTTAGACTTTATTTTTTGGTGTTTATTATATTTTTTTGGTAAAAGAGTTTAGGGTATTAAAGTATTTTTTGGTGGTCATTATATTTGTTCCGAAATTAAATTAAAAAGTCGGCGTCTTCAGCTGGTTTTCAGTAATTGTTTTTTTTTTAAATTCAGTCAATCATATACATTTTTCTCACATTTTTAACTAGTTTAGTTTTTGAGATGGACCCCGTAACAAAAATAGTTCAAAACTTACAAATTTGACGGCATTCTATTTATTTTTATTTTTGAATATGTTCTAGACAATATACAAATTTTGACACACTACGCAGGAGCTCTTAAAAATATTGACCGTGTCAAAGGATCTCGCCTTAGTGGTATAAGTCCAGTATTAAAAAAAAATAAAAAATGATGCCATAGCGGCTCCACCACAAATATTTCTTAATAAATGTTTGTCTTCAGAGCTTGCTCTAATTAATGGAATAACGCTTACATAAGTTTTTAAATCTAGTCCTGAAAACAACGTGAAAGATCACCGCCTTACAGAAAATTAAAAAAAAATCCATACGATACTACAGCTGTCCATATCTTAAGCCAACAGTCACATAACAACACGTATGCGTTGGTAGCACGTTAACTTTATCTAATCTTCTTTTTCAGTTAGCTATTATGTTTTTAAAGGCTTAGATCATAGACATAAATTGGGAAATATATATACAGATTATAAAATTGCTTCTTAAAAATTTGTTTTACATTAGTATAGGAGTCACCTTCTGCTTTGGCTTTCATCTTACTTGAATGGTCAAGTGCAATCAGTAGATGCTAATGGTTGTGTGTCATCTCCCACTACAGTAACGTCGGGTTTTCCTCATGGATCTACTCTAGGACCTATTGTTTATCATTTTCATAAACTATATATGATATATGTGAACGAGAAGAAAATATCTTCTAAAGTAGCAAACTTATGATGCCAGCTTTGTACAGGACAATTTAGATAGATTTCATGAATACTATAAAACCAATAAAATGCACTTAACCCGCAACAAACGCAAGCACATAAGGTTCACCAATATTCGACACATAATTATCACTAAAATTCGACTTGAAGTACGTCTCACTTTAGGAATATAATTTATCTCTACCAAAGTTTGGTCAAGCCCCATCTCGAATGTGTGTCTCCTGTCTGGAAGCCATTCTACCTGTTGAATAATTTAATTACGACAGTATAATTAAATTCAAAAAAATTCTTTCTTCTCGCAACTGTCGAATGCTTCCTCACTTCTCAAACAGTGATCATTTTATAAGATTTAAGATAATTTACTTAATTATTAATTAATTTAAGGGGGGGGGGTGTAGTGAGATATTACGTGTATTTATTCAAACGCGCGGTTTTTAAATCGAAAAGCGGCGTGTAGTGTACCTGCAACCTTTCTGTCTAGATATTTTATTATTTTAGATAATATTCCAAAAAGGGGGGGGGGGTAGTCTTAAACCTCACCATGTATCACCAAGGGGGAGGGGGATTAAAAAATACTTAAAAAAAGATCACGTGATTAATGGACGGCCCCTAAGGTAGGTTTCCGAGTACTACCAAAGGCTACACAGTCAGACGACTTTTTTCATATGCCGACAGCCAGAATCAATACTTGAACGTGCGCCTCCCCACACGATATGTGCTCCGCAATAAAAATCTAAATATTTAAACAAGTTTTTGTGCACCTGTGGCATATATCGTAATAAGCTTAGACAGGTGTTTGGATACAGTTATGTGTAGCTGTACTGCGCGATCTTCCTGTGACTTCTTGTTCTTGGCATCAATATAGGTTTTATGTAAAGCAGTTGGCGGAAGGTTAGGTTAGGTTTATTTTCTATCTGGTGTTTATCTCCATATTGCGGGGGCGGTGGAACTCGTGTTTAAATTAACAGGCAGTACATGTGACGTAATCGCGATAATACACAAATATAATATTAACAATATTAATAATAATAATAATAATAACAACACACAATCACAACAACGCCTAGGTCCCAAACTAAGCATTAGCTTGTATTTTGGGTACCAAGCGAAGACAACACATACATATAACAACCAAGACCCGGTGCCAGTATTAATATTCATCATATAAATACTGACCCGACCTGGGATTCGAACCCGGGACCTCCAGCTTCGCAGGCAGGGTTGCTGCCCACTAGGCTAAGCGGTCGTCGTAATACTTGGGTCATATCCTGGGGAATATCAAACCTATATTGCTTCTTGCGTATGATTACATCGAAGTAGCGACGTAGCAAGGGCACGGTGGCGTCCGCCATTCAACCAGTTTGAATTTCGTTCATTGTTATTGAACTCTGTTTAGACGACTGTACGTTCCGAAAATTTCCGCATGAACGCTACCGCTCCAAAGTAAACACCCAGCGCCAGCGACCCACAACCGCGCCCGGGACTGCGCTCGCACCCGCTTTTCACTGTAAACAAGCACGTCTGCCAATAAACAGGCTCTTACTTTAATTGTTAGCAACTTATTTAGATATTACATTAGCTCGATTCCTGCGCCTAGACAGCGTGAAGTTCATAATTTCTTTAATGTTCTTAGTGAGGCTTTGAAAGGGAACAAATTTAATTAGTATGTACCCATCTGTTTATAATGTCTTTGTTACTGATTGTATCAAAGAATGTAAATATATATAAACAACATCCACATGTTAAGATAAGACTTCCCAGAAAAATAATTTACATAAATTTCTGATTCAATAAAAAAATCAAAGAAAAACATGATAATAATAATAATAACGTATACATGACAACAACGTCTAGGCCCCAAACTAAGCATTAGCTTGTGTTTTGGGTACCTACCAAGCGAAGACACTACATACGTATAAAACGAAGACCCGGTACCAGTATCGATATTCATCTATAAGTACGGCCCAACCTAGGATTCGAACCCGGGACTTCCAGCTTCGTAGGCAGAGTCGCTACCCACTAGGCTGAACGGTCGTCTACTTACTTACTTGAGGACGGGCTCTTTTTCCGCAACTCAACGTCATAGCGCCTATTTTGCGTAGGTGGGTAGCATCACTCCTGCCACCCCAGCTGCACCTGAAAGCCCACCAGACTCTTCACGTTGCCGATGGCTTCTGGGAGCGGATCTAGTCTACTTCTTATAGTATATTTAAATGAACGATTTTGTTTTCATTATAATATTAAGATTTTTTACAATTATTCATGTTGGCTCAATATGAAGGTGGAGAATTTGCTTCGCTAGTAAATTAATTACTAAAATCGTAATTTTATTTAGTAAATTAATAAAATGAAACCTCAAAATTGATTCATTCTAACTGTACATAGTGCAATACACTTAGAAATAAATATTTGATATTCATTGAAAAACTCCCAAATGACGCCCTATACTCCAACGAAATTAAAGTCATTTCCAATGACAAAAGTACAAACTTAGTCATTTCGAGAAATACGTCTTAAATACGTTCTACAAACATCACAAAATCATATCGGTACTAAACTGTTTCCATTTCTTATCAACAGTATTTTCTATCCATTGATCGTAGACAGACTAAACTTTTAATAGCGTAGGTACGCATCGTTTCAGTGAACGTAGTTGTAATTAGCAGATAAAAATTGAAATTGAATGCATTCATAGGGTTTTGTAAAAGAAGGAAACGTGAATTTTATTATATTTTAACAGACTGTTTTTAAATATATTATAATTCAGTAGTAAATACCTATTAATACATTATTTACAAAGTGTATGTACATCAATAGTTCATTATCCCGGCAATGCATTTATTTGTTTAAAATGTTGGACATTTTAAAATACAATATTGACAAAATAATCTCAAATATTTTACGTTCGCCGTACCAAAGAACATCTGAGATGACCGCCGTAAAAAAAGACTGGGCAGCTTTATAAAGAGAGAATAACTTTTATGTTTTACTAACGACTTGACGATATTTTGAGCTAAGTTGTATCCATTCAAAAATATTTTTTGGAGATGAAACAGTTATTTTTATTAAAAAACAAATTTGAAAAAAAAATAACTTAAGATAATCTATAAAATAATTTCAAAAATTATACATTAAAATCTGGGATATATAGTAGAAAATGAATGAAAAGTTTAAAAATTAGAAAATTACTGAAATTTATACCGATAACAATGACAGGCATCAGTGAAATACAAAATTCGTACTAGGCGATCAAAATAAAGTATAAAATAAAAAAACCTTGAAATTTATAATGATTATTATTTTTTTAGGAAGACAAATATTTTTGACAACATGTTGGCAATGATGGAGAAATATGCGTCGAACCTGGAAACACTTGTGGCCGCGAGGACTGACCAGCTCATGCAGGAAAAACGACGCACGGATCATTTGTTGCATCGAATGTTACCAAGGTAAAATCATGGTAAAAGATAGCAATGTTTCAACATGTGTACACTTTTTGACGTCAACTAAATTTAATAATCAAATACAACAAATTATTATCCGAACAAGAAAAAAACTCAGACAGCATTTGAGTAGCTTGCACAGTTTTAATTAAACATACCTAAAAAAGCAAAAAAAAAAGTCATTTTAAACAGCCATTATTGTGATAATTAATTAGCTTCCAAACATTTTTGTCATTATAAAAGATAATAACTTTATAGTAAGCTTTTCCCAGCAGTGTGTTCTTGATATGTACTTTGAACCTAAACTCACTGAGACTAATTATAAATTTTGAAAGTTTATTAAAGAATCGAACTATGAATAATTCGTTTGTTTTTGGTAGCCTAAAACGTGACTTGCAAAAACGTCTTGTATTAATTTATCATATTGATTAATCGTTTTCAGCCAAAGCATATGCTCTGGCTGAAAACTATAAAACTATGAACTATGAAAACTATAAAACTATGAATATAAAATATGTTCATAACCATATGGTTATTTTATAATTAAATAAATATCAATATTATAGAGAAAAATGTGATAAACATGCCATACTAAATTATTTTTATTATTTTATAGGTAATTATATTTTTTTGTGGAATCGTAATCATGTGAGGGGTAATGCCAGAAACTGTAAATACACAATATCTGTAGATGTTTGTCGTCAACACAAATCATTAACCACTTTTCTTCTATTAAGTCGTTTTTAGTCATGGTTTTTTTTTTCTGTACTCAGAATTCTTATATCAATGCAAATTGAATTGGACCAAGAATATGCAGTATTTGTATATATTGAAGACTATATTTTCTTGATAAATGATTTTTTTTTCTGTATATACATGATATTTGTAACTACCAGATGTGGTCCTCTGACTGGTATGTTTTAGTAGAATAAATGATACAGCAATTTTCTGCCTGAAGACACAATCGTCCAAGGCTTGAGCGACTCTATGGAGCAAAAAGAGCAGTTTAACAAGAAGACCGACTTAGTTCATTTGACTAATCGACCTAAGTTGAGCGAATCAGAACTGTGACCGAGCAATTAAAAGCCTAGTCGATTTTAATTTGCTGTTAGGCTTTTAAATGCTCGGTCACCATTCTACTATATAAATTAGCGTCAGTCGCAAAAAAACGTGACAGACCACAAGTGGGTGCACTAATTGAAGCAGTAATTACTTCTTTTAGAATAATGATTAGAAAAAGATTAGAATAATGACAGCAGTAATACTTACTTCGCTCCTTCACATACTCGACATCAGTCGCGCTCACCATGACATACGGTTGCGAACGTGCGAACAAAACGCGAATTGACCTCCAGGTCATGCTAATTAACATTGCAATCTGTAATTGTGGGTATTAGTGCAATACCGCGCGTCCTGAGTGTGTTTGTGGAAGAGATGTTCTATATTTGGTACGCTTGTCAAAACGAGATGTCGCCACCTTGTGTGAGATTTGTGCTTTTTCAAATATGCAAGTGAAACTATAGCGACACCGTGTCTATGTATATCTATATATGTCTACATTCTATCTTAAACTCCCTACGCAAAAAGAGGCGTGTTATAAGATTGACCTGTGTGTGTATCTGTGTACCTGTCCGTGGCATTGTAGCTCCCAAACGGATGAATCGATTTGGATGCGGCTTTTTTATATGAAAGGTGAATTAGTCGGATGTGTTCTTAGCTATGTTTGATGATAATGAGTCCAAGATGGCAGCCGTCACAAAATGACGGATATCATATTTTTTCACCACTCCAGCAATATTTATTTATTTATTTATTTATATATGGGTATCAAATAAAAGGGCTTGACTATTAAAATACTATACACTATGAAAAATTTAAAATCCAAGATGGCCACCAGCACAAAATGGCGAATCACATATTTTTTTCCACTACTCCATCAAATACTATACACTATAAAAAACTTCAAATCCAAGATAGCCGCCGTTGAAAAATGGCGGGTATCAAATTTTTTCACTACTCCATCAATATGGGTATCAAATGAAAGGACTTGACTAGTAGAATAGGTACTATATACTATCACAAATTTCAAATACAAGATGGCCGCCACCACAAAATGGCGAATCACATTTTTTTTCACAAATCCCTCAATATGGGTAGCAAATGAAAGGGCTTGACTAGTAGAATAATGTAGGTAGGTACACTATGTTAAAAGGGAATGAGGAATATTAACTAACAAAATAAGAACTAAAAATTTTAAAATTTATTTAATAAAAATTTTGAAATAAAAATTAAATTAAAAATTTTGAAAACCCCCAACACAAAAAAATTACCTTTAAAAAGTGCGAAATAATACAAGTTTGTTCATTGTCAAACAATTTTGGATCCTTAAAGGCGTCTGGGACCTGGGAATAAGCAAAAGTAAACTTATAATACCTAATAATTAGTGGTTATTAGCACACTTTTTAAAGGTTAGTTTTTTTTTCTGTCGGGGTTTTTTTAAATTTTACAAGCTAATAAGCAAATCTATGGAAATTTTTGATTATTTAAATTCAGTTTAAGGGAAAATTACAGAATCTTTGTTTACACAGAACCGTTGCGGAGGCGTTGAAACGCGGGGAACGCGTGCAAGCGGAAAGTTTCGACTGCGTCACGATATACTTCAGCGATATCGTGGGCTTCACCAAGTTAGCTGCTACCTACAATCCTATGCAGGTTAATTAAATAATAATTATTGGCTTTGATTTAGGACCTTATAGATTGCAAATATGACAGTATTGAGCGTCGTTACTTGTTCACGAAGGCATAAATTTCGATAAGTCGGCATAGTGTAGTTAACATATTTATTTTTTATTTATTTATTTCCGTAACAATTATAGTTTACAGTCTAACAACCAACACGCTATAATGTAATATTTTAATTTAATTTGTATATTATTCGTATATTTAACTATAATTCAAATTAATTCTTATGTAAAATCTATTACCTACAATTTGAATTTGGAAGTTTACATGTATTATGTCATTTTCCTTATTCTCACGTTTAGGCTCTTTTTTTGAGTACTACGTTTGTTATAAATGGATGTTACTTTTTCTAGGAATAGAAAAAAGTAAAGACTAGTCAGTTCTTTTTACTAGAATTTGTAAGTAATTATTTACCCAAGGATTTATGGTAATTATGAACAATCCAACGATTTCGTTGTCAGAACATGCTGTTTTAAGTGTTACTCAATAACAATACCAGGAGGTACTTCTGATATTTTTTGCTTATTCAAAAAATATATTTTTCATAATCACTTTTTCGAGACAACAAATAAATTCACTTACTATCGTATCATAAAACCATCGCATTTGTTTAGCTGCATTGAAATCGCATTTTACATTTAAAAAGCTTTTATTAAAAGATATAATAATGAACTTAATATTTAAGCTGTATTATTATACAGCTTAAATTTTAGTACTTTATGTGTCGGCTAGTGAGATCAAGAGCATTTGCAACAATTTACCTTATTCCTTTGGAAAACAATAATATAATAATAGCTCGCATGCATTCCGGCACGGCGACGTTAAATAAACTTTCTGTGAAAATACGCCATATTATGATAGACTATGTAAATAATAAGGAACGTAGACACCGTATCTAGCTTGAGAAGTTAAAATAAAGCCAATTCTATGTAAGGGCCGTATTGTTGTTCAAATCACATAAAAGGGTGTGATTTTAGATCTATCGAAAGTTTATGCGCCAGATACACCTCTAATAAAAAATACACCAATTTTAAGCAAAATAACATTATAAAAACTTATTTATTACAATAGCCGAAAACTATGTACACAAATATTATAAAAGCATTTTTTTCAATAACACAATCTAGTTCATGAAATTACAGCAAAATTAATCTATGCACATATAATAAAATCGTGCAATCCTGTACATTACATATTTTTCCAAAACAATAATTATTAAGGGTTATTATTTAGACAATAGTGCACTCTAAACAACATTTTGTCTGTTGATGAAAATTTAAAATTTAATTAATTAATTTAAAAAAAAATAAAAAATAAACACGTTATATTGAAAAACTACTCAACCAGTTTCGATAAAACTTTTTGTAATTTATTAATCGTAACCCAGGGTTTAATCTAAGATACCTACAATTTATCACGCTATATCACCTAGGGACCAGACAGGGAACAGTTTCCTTAATGATATTTTTGTACAGGGTGGGAACGAATAACTAAATAGTGCAAAACCTGTAGTTCACGCAGGCGAAGTAGTGGACAAAATAAAGAATTCCATTATCATGCATGCCGCATTTTATATTCGAAGGTTCGACCGTTTTAGCGATTCCGAAAAAGTTACTATTAAATTAAATTGTCCGTTTCATGTTTTTCACCGAACTTTGTGGAACAGAACTGGTGATGAGAAAGTGTCGCTTGTAATTGTCATAAAGATGGTTTAGTACAAAAGTTTGACAGCAATTTATGGATACCGATGTACTTTGGTTATTAACAGAATCTAATCTCAGGTGGTTGAAGCTCCGAATCGCTATCAATGGTTTAGCGAAATTGATTTGTTGAGGGTCAGTACAATTAATTTCCTTCTGACGCAATACTGCTAAAATTTCCAATCGATTTTCCTAACCTAATTATATTTGCTGTAGATATACCTACTCGTTAAGGCGGCACCGCTATTTTCCATTAAAATTTATTTAACCAGCAATAAAAACGATACGTTGTAATATCGATTCTATCGTCTCTACTACACGGCCAATACACTCTCACTGTGCAGTACTTACTGATCGGGCACCTACTAACCGTCTCTGTGTGCATGGGTTATGCTTAACTGAGCAGTGAGGTGATATTTCTATCTATCTACGTTTCTGACGTCGAATTCCTATCTGAACATGTATGTCATCTTAGCGTGTAGTTATAGTATGTATATTTTTATGTATAAGATATTTATTTTCGGGATCGGCAGAATATCGGGGATGGTCATGTTCGCTAGCGGCTGACCGTCATTAAGCCGAGTCGATTCCGTTTGCCACGAATTTTGTAAGCTTAGTGTTAAGAATTCCTGTGACTGTTTTTTTTGGTTTCTTGAAAAAAAAAATTATTATTATTGTTTATAAAAAACTCACACATACATTATTAAATCGAAAATTGTGAAGTTTAATAACCAAAATCAGAACGGCTCCGTGTTAAAAATATTTTTTTTTAAAATATAAATTTAACGACAATTTCATGTTCCACTGTCCTTAATAAGATGGTGAAATAACTATAACAACCAATAGTTTTATACTTCTAGTCTAATAAATATTGTATGGATCTAAACGATATCGTTTCACCTTAAAAACGAGGTACGTCTTCACTTACGTTCCATTCATCTTTCACATTATAACTAAAACAGTGCAATGCACTTTTATGTAGGTATGACAAGGTAATGACGCGTGACTAAAAAATATCGCGATATACATATATGTCGCATCGATGCATGACGTCGTTTATATTATACAGGCTGCTCTTTTGGAAACGTTTAGTAATCGAATCACATATCATTAATTTTTTCCACAATAGTTTTAGTAAAATTCGACATAAGTAGTTCAAAAGTTTATTTCGTTATAATAATAATTATAATACCTGAAGTATCTCACATAGCGCTATGTAGTCTCAAACTAAGCAGAGCTTGTATTATTGGTACTATACAACTGATATAAATAAGTAATTTTCTTAAATAAATATATATATTTTACACCCAGACCTGGAACAAGTGTACAGGGTCATATACACAAAAATTTGTCCCGGGCGGGAATCGAACCCGCGACTTTTAGTTCTGCAGATATGGTCTTTAACCACTAGGTCAATCGGTCAGTCTATCGTTTCGTCAAAGATCAACGTTGTCTAAATATATTTTATAACTGATAAAACTTTCTTATCTAGCCTACAATACAGAGCTCGACACGCGAAACTTTCAAGTTTAAGAACTTGGATAATAGTCGCGTAGCCAGAAAAAAATTACTTACCATAATTCCAAGGATCTTCGTTTTTGGTGAGTGGATAGATAAAGTGCATTGTGAGCTAATGTCAAAAAGTTAGAAGTTTTAGCGCTGTGCTAAGGGTGTAACTAGGTATTTCTTAATATTTCGTGTAACACGCTGTATATAGAATAAAAATTTGAAATTTTGATTGGTTCTTATTTAGAACTATCTTATCCTTATATTGTAAAATTTTTAGAAAGATAACATAAGGGATACTACGAAAATTTGAAAAAAATAACGGTCTGGTTGTGGAACATTAAATGTCATAAAACAGTTTTGATACTTCTAAGGCTGTTCGTTTTTAATGAATGGATAGATAAAGTGCATTGTGAGCTAATGTCAAAAAGTTAGAAGTTTTAGCGCTGTGCTAAGGGTGTAACTAGGTATTTCTTAATATTTCGTGTAACACGCTGTATATAGAATAAAAATTTGAAATTTTAATTGGTTCTTATTTAAAACTATCTTATCCTCATATTGTAAAATTTTTAGAAAGATAACATAAGGAATACTACGGAAATTTCAGAAAATAATTCTGGTCGTGGGACATTATATTTCATTAAAAAGTTTTGACAATTCTAAAGTTGTTCGTTTTTGGTGAGTGGATAGATAAAGTGTATTGTGAGCTATTGTCAAAAAGTTAGAAGTTTTAGGGCTGTGCTAAGGGCATGGCTAGGTATTTCTTAATATTTCGTGTAACACCCTGTATATAAGATTTAAATTTGAAATTTTTATGGGTTCATAATTAAAACTATCTTAACCTCACGTTGTAAAATTTTTAGAAAGATAACATAAGGGATACTACGAAAATTTGAAAAAAATAACGGTCTGGTTGTGGAACATTAAATGTCATAAAACAGTTTTGATACTTCTAAGGCTGTTCGTTTTTTATGAATGGATAGATAAAGTGCATTGTGAGCTAATGTCAAAAAGTTAGAAGTTTTAGGGCTGTGCTAAGGGTGTAACTAGGTATTTCTTAATATTTCGTGTAACACGCTGTATATAGAATAAAAATTTGAAATTTTCATTGGTTCTTATTTAAAACTATCTTATCCTCATATTGTAAAATTTTTAGAAAGATAACATAAGGAATACTACGGAAATTTCAGAAAATAAGTCTGGTCGTGGGACATTATATTTCATAAAAAAGTTTTGACAATTCTAAAGTTGTTCGTTTTTGGTGAGTGGATAGATAAAGTGTATTGTAAGCTATTGTCAAAAAGTTAGAAGTTTTAGGGCTGTGCTAAGGGCATAGCTAGGTATTTCTTAATATTTCGTGTAACACTCTGTATATAAGATTTAAATTTGAAATTTTTATGGGTTCATAATTAAAACTATCTTAACCTCACATTGTAAAATTTTTAGAAAGATAACATAAGGGATACTACAAAAATTTGAAAAAAATAACGGTCTGGTTGTGGAACATTAAATGTCATAAAACAGTTTTGATACTTCTAAGGCTGTTCGTTTTTTATGAATGGATAGATAAAGTGCATTGTGAGCTAATGTCAAAAAGTTAGAAGTTTTAGGGCTGTGCTAAGGGTGTAACTAGGTATTTCTTAATATTTCGTGTAACACGCTGTATATAGAATAAAAATTTGAAATTTTCATTGGTTCTTATTTAAAACTATCTTATCCTCATATTGTAAAATTTTTAGAAAGATAACATAAGGAATACTACGGAAATTTCAGAAAATAAGTCTGGTCGTGGGACATTATATTTCATAAAAAAGTTTTGACAATTCTAAAGTTGTTCGTTTTTGGTGAGTGGATAGATAAAGTGTATTGTAAGCTATTGTCAAAAAGTTAGAAGTTTTAGGGCTGTGCTAAGGGCATAGCTAGGTATTTCTTAATATTTCGTGTAACACTCTGTATATAAGATTTAAATTTGAAATTTTTATGGGTTCATAATTAAAACTATCTTAACCTCACATTGTAAAATTTTTAGAAAGATAACATAAGGGATACTACAAAAATTTAAAAATTTTCAAAAAAAATTTATAACATCTGATGTTATATTTTGAGACTTTCGGTACCTAGTTACTCAAATCTGTTGGATTAAGTTCAGAAAGTCAAGTGGCATGCTTCTACTACAATTTCATTTTTCTTTCGTAAGATACACAATAATGAATATAAAATTGACAAGTTCGCCGGGCGCAGGCTGGTGTGCAAAAATACCATGCTAATAGAAGAATTGGTGTATATCAAGACAGAAAACTAGACACTCAAGAGACCATACTAAAGGCTGCTGATACTCATAAAATAATTCTAGCCAACGAGTCAGTTGATACATTATTTGCCTTATGTACAGTACAGTTACGCGCAGGAGTGCCTTGAAATTATAAGATAAAAGATTAAGTACCTACTTTTTTACGTCGTGTTGTAAATTTTTTAGAAAGATAACACACGTGTCACTACAAAAATCTAAAAATTACTCTTTTGTCATTTAACAAAATTTCTAAAATTACATTTTAAAACATTCGGTTGTTACACAAATCTGTTTGGTTAAGATTAGAAAGTCAAGTAGTATGCTTCTACTACAATTCCATTTTTCTTTCGTAAGATTCACAATAATGAATAATAGTTGATTCCCTGTTATGTGGCACTTACAAAGCACTTGATTATCACACGAAAAATTTGAAACATACAGTTTGTGGATTTTGTTTAAATTTCACGAACACACGAATGATGCGGGGTGCGGGTTAGTGTGTAGACATTGCGCGCTCCTCCAAGTGTCGCGCCGGCGCTTAATATATGCTTGTTCAACTAAAAGTTTTTTAAAAATATGAAAAAGTTATTCTTGTAATCTTGAAGTCTTCAAACACTACTAAGATAGCTGGCAGCTGCTATTTCAACAAATCAGCTTACTAACCGCAGCGCTCTAGCGGGTATTCATTTCGGCATGCTGGTTGTGTCCTACTCTTAGTTTAATTAAGTAAACATATATTACCAATAATCATTTGCCGCTAAATGGTTGGGTGAGGTGAGCTAAATAGCTTACAAGTCTAATACCATATAAGTACGAATTGACTAAAAGCCCTCTTCTCCTCTTAACGCTAACCACTCATACTCTAGTTAGCTAGTGTACCCGCTTTGCAAGATGGTGAGTTTCAGTTAAAGTTTCAGTCGCGCGGGGTCTACAGTTGAAAATTGCGTTTGACAGTTTCGATACTGTGAAGTGACATTTGTGACTTTATTAAAACCAAACGCCGCTGTCAAATTTATTTGCTCTATGCCTAATACTTATCTACAAATTAACGAAGCGATCTAGTTGCATTTATGCAATTTTCTTTTCTTGGCGTCGTCGTTGTTTGTGTTTTAAGTCTCAAAGTTCGTTACGATGAGTGATAAATGTGCAATTTGTGACCTTCATCTGACTTCTGACATTGTTACTGTGAAAAAGAAAGGACTCCAGACTCTGTTAGCCGCAAGTCAAAAGAGAAAAGATGAAAAGTTTACACAATTAATAACTAAAAGTTCTGTTGACCTTGCATCTCTCCCACCAACGGCTTCTGCTGCGAGGCAACATTCCCTTCGCGTGTATTATCAGGTCCAAAAATGGTTGAATAATGATTTAAATCCAATTGACTGGGGATGGGAATTGCAAGAGTCGAATTTGGTTCCGATTAAAACTCTTGAAAAACCGGCACCTGATGATGTACTTAAAATGATTTCTTGTAAATGCAAGTACACTTGCAAAGGTACTTGTACTTGTGTTAAAGCAGGACTAAAATGTTCATCGCTGTGTGTACACTGCTTTGACAAAACGTGTGGCAGTATCAAAGTGACATTAGAAAGCGAAGGTGATTATGATGTAGAAACAGAAATTCAGTTAAGTAATCTGAATCACGATTATGCTACAAGTGATGAAGCTGGATGTACAGTTGAGAAAAACGTGTCATCACGTTCACCATCAAACAAAACGCTTAGTAAACGTCAAAAGATTTCGTAAAATTTAATCCCCATACTGATTTCAATATCCATCCATATCAGCCTATCAAACCCCGATGTAGGGATCTCCTTAACCTTCCCCTCAGGATGAGGGTCCTAAGAACTTAATCTACTACGTTGCTCCACTGCGGGTTGGTGGATTTTAACAACTACAATCTGATGTTTGTACAAACGAAACCTATAATACATTATTTGCGTTGTAAAGTTAATCGGTCGGTAATATAATTACATCGGTCATAACTTTAATAATGAACACTCCGCATTTTGCTGATATCTATACCTAATTTTTCAGTCGTAACAAAAATTACTGATTATTTTAAAGTTTATTATAGTTATGTTTTGGCTAATATTATTGAACATTACTTCATAGTAATAAATATTTGTTGCAGGTATCATGCCCATAAATAATACAGTGTATTTTTGTAAATACCTATTTTTTAAAAGTAGGAAAATAATGATTTTTCATATAATATTATCTAGGTGATCCTCTGTGACAATATTGTGTAGTGTATTTTTAAGAAGTTTTAAACTCGCATTATTTGGTACATTTGACTTAATAAATTATTGTGCCCCAGTGTGTAGGTAAAACATTTCAGTGGTTAGTTATAAATTATAATTGCTCACTGGTGTCCATTGTATATTTTAATATCATAGAAGTAGGAATAACATAAGGTAGAGCGCAACGAACCTGTCTCAAATTTATAAGGCCAATGAGATTTCCTGACTTAAGTACATTAACTATCACTGACTCCGTGCCCCGGAGAGCACGTTAAGCAGTTCGTCCCGGACGCTGTCAATAGATGGCGGTCGTTACAATCCCCAACCCGCAGTGGTGTAGCGTGGTGGATTTAAGCTCCTAACCCCCTCCTCACCGTGGGGGAGGCCTAAGCCCCTGCAGTGGAGTAAAATGGGCTGATGATGATGATGATTTATTAAAGTGCGTATATGTTGTTTTATTTAGAAATACCATTGCCTCTATACTAGAACTTCAAATAGATTTTTTGTCAGACCACGAATCGTACCGAATCATAAAAAATAAGAATTACGGCGCCACGCGTGTGCCGTAATGTAGGCACAATGACACGATAAGTCCCTACATACTCTGTCTCGCTCGCAGCCACACTAATCAAATTTATCCGTAATTTAAACAAAACCCACAATCTATATGTTTTTAATTTTTCGTGTGATAATCAAGTGCTTTGATAAGGCCATATAAGAGCGATTTATCAACTTTTATTCGTTATTATTTATTTTATTATTTGTATATTATTTCATATGTTATGGGAAAAAAATGAAATTATAATATAAGCACACTACTTGACTTTCGAAACTTTACCCTAACAAATTTGAGTAACCACCGAAAGTCTTAAAATGTAATTTTAGAAATTTTGTTGAATGACAAAAGAGTAATTTTTAGATTTTCGTAGTGACACGTGTGTTATGTTTCTAAAAAATTTACAACACGACGTAAAAAAGTAGATACTTAATCTTTTATCTTATAATTTCAAGGCACTTCTTCGCGTGACTGTACTGTACATAAGGCAAATAATATGTCAACTGACTCGTTCGCTAGAATTATTCTTATGAGTTTCAGCAACCTTTAGTATGGTCTCTTGAGTGTCTAGTTTTCTGGCTTGATATACCTACACTAATTCTTCTATCAGCATGGTATTTTTTCACACCACCCTGCGCCCGGCGAAATTATCAATTTCATAGTCATTATTGTCTATCTTACGAAAGAAAAATGACATTGTAGTAGAAGCATACCACTTGACTTTCTAAACTTAATCCAACAGATTTGAGTAACTACCGAAAGTCTCAATATATTATTTCAGAAGTTTTAAAATTTTGTTGACAGATTTTGTCTTATTAATTTTTATATATTCGAAGTATCACATATGTTTTTATTTTAAAAAATTTACAACATGAGGTTAAGATAGTTTTAATTATGAACCAACTAGCGGTCGTACCCGGCTCCGTACGGGTGGACTACAGAAACGTTCTCCTAGCCATTCCCTCCACCACCCCTTCTTCTTTTCGCCCATGTTACTCGCTGATAAAGTAGCTTTCTATAGGTGAAAGAATTTTCGAAATCAGTGTACAACTGTTTAGTCCACGCGAGCAAAGCCACTGGCAGAAAGCTAATATCTTTATAAATTATAGCCTATGTGTTATTATGGTGTATAAGCTATATTATTGTAAAGTTTCATTAAAATCCATTTGGTAGATTTTGCGTGAAAGAGCAACAAACATCCACACATACATCTATACATACAAACTTTCGCGTTTATATTAGTAGTAGGATTAAAATTTCAAACTTTAATTCTATATACACCTTGTTGCACGAAATATTAAGAAAAACCTAAGCCATTCCCTTAGCACAGCCCTAAACCTTCTAACTTTTTGACAGTAGCTCACCATGCACTTTATCTATCCACTCAGCAAAAACGAACAATTTTAGAATTGTGATAACTTCTTTATGAAATTTAATGTCCCACGACCGGACTATAATAGGTGAAATTTCAAACAAACTGTCTAACTTGCGTTTGTACATTAGAAACAGAATCGTGCGTAGGAAACTTTTAATTGAAGTAGTTTGACGTAAAATTTTGTCGTTTTAACTCCAAATTAAACAATATTACAAAACATATGACCATTTTGCCGAGTGGTTAGGGACCTTAATTGTAGGACCAAAGGTCTCAAATTCGATTCCCGCCAGGGCCAAATATTTGTGTGCGTTAACATCTCTATTTGTTCCGTTTGTGAGTGTAAAACATCTGTATTTGCATATATTATAAAAAAAGATTTAAGTATGTATATCAATTGTCTATAGTACCCACAATAAAACGTCTGCTTACTTTGGGACTAGATGGTGCTTTGTGGGATGTCCCAGGTATTATTGCATTATTATTATAATAAGAACAAGCGACAAAGTATTTTCATTATTATACAAGTATTATATAGTATATTGTTGTTATGAAAAGTAATTTTCTGCGGGCAGAGCCTGTAGCATCTTTAATATTAATAATTTGTATAATGGAAATTCCAGGTCACTTCAGTGCCATGTAAAAGTTAATATTGTTTGTATGTGACAGTTTGTTTCAAAATAAATAAAATATAATCGATCTGTTACCGCGCAGCGTCTCTTCCTCTAATTTTATCGCGAATCTGGTCTGAAAGTTACAGTTTTCATTATTCTTGACCTATCCAAATTTTTTTTTTTTAATAGACTCTTCATGTGTAAATCTTCATCACTTCCAATCAATATGTACGAAAACACTAGTAATCGCCGACGGCTTTTTCAGCGTAGTGGGCTACAATTCCGGTTTGACACCAAATCAAATTTGAGGAAAGTTATAGTGTTTTAATCATTATTAAAGTTTATTACTTGAACACAACATAAACTAAAAAAAATAATATGTAGAATATCATCAACGTATATGTAATATGAAAAATGCTATGATTTTTGAGTATCGTATAAGTAATAAAACTTTGAGAACATAAATAACGTTTTCGTCAAAAAATACAGTATTTCGTTGATTGTCATATGAGACATAAAAGTAAAGCGGTCCGAGAATCACCATCCTGGTCGGCCGCTTTTTTTTAACTTGCTTTGTTTCTAGTGAAATTCTTCAACCCCTCGTCGTAAAGATTTATGAGTCGTGGCATATTTCACTTAGATTGGACAATTTATCATTCTTGAATGAATTTGTTCTAAACAAGGAAACTCACGAACATTTGATGTCTATTTGAGTAATTTTTTTAATTATTTTATATGAAAGAGTTTTCTAAATTTATATTATTATACTAAATATTAATATTATTCTAAAGATATATTATACACTCTTATGAGTGAAAGATTAATTAATTTTATTAATTTAATAAAAATAAATCGTTATTAACAAAGTAATGATTTAAAAAAATTTCCTGTTAGACAGAGAGGGCAATACCGTACGGTGTACCTATCTGTGACGTCAGCCCATTCAAAATAATGTTAAATTTCGTTTCGCAAGAAAGAGACAGAGATAAAATTTCAAAATAATAATACTTTGGACATTCCACACAGCGCCATCTAGTTCCAAACTAAGTAAAGCTTGTGCTATGGATACCATACAACTGACATAAATACTTAAATAATTTTTATAATATATACATATACAAATATTTTACACCCAAACACGGAACAAATAGACATGTTCATGCACATAAATATTTATCCTGGGCTGGAATCGAACCCGCGACCCTTGACTCCGCAGTTCGGGTCTCTAACCACTCGACCAACCAGTCATGAAAGCTCATAATTTCCGTATTCTTCCACGGAATATAATTTTGTTTATAAATTTTTTCATCGTATAAAGTCTATTATTATATTTTCTTGATCAATTAAATATATTTAATAATAATCAAGAACTGTATATATAAAAACAAGCTCTTTCTAAAACAAAACGGTTCTAATTTTAGTTTGTAATGTTCACAATTTTTTATTTAATTGTGTATGCGCGAGCAAGTTTTATGAAAGCCAAAATTAAAACTGTTTCGTGTTATAAAGAAAATATTTTATAAATTTAACGATAATTCTTAGACACTTATATGATAATGGTATGAAGAAGGCAAAATAAATATTACAACATTTAGTATTTTAGTTCTGGTCAAATAAAGTATGGAACCCAGAGGTATTTTTAACCTTAATGTAGCTAAAAACATCTTTAAATGTTTTTACTTTAGAAGTTTTATATCTTAATTTTTATGTTGTAATACGGTTCCGTAACGAATATGACAAAATTGAAATGAGGACGGTAAGAAACTATTTAACGAAAATCGGCCCTAAATCGTCAAACTTATATAGAAATGTAAAAAACTGACCAAGTGCGAGTCGGAGTCGCGCACTGAGGGTTCCGTACGTTCCTGTAGGTATATAAGTAAAGTAAGTTTGACTTTGTTACAGCTTAAAGGTATTATAGACCTGAGTATTTGATATGAATTTCAATTTAATACCTCTAAGTGTTCGTGAGGAAAGGGGTAGTAAGTTTAAAATTATTAAAAGTATTTTTATTAAGTATATGACGTAACTAAAAATTTATACTTTTCGCAATTTTTCCTTTATCTGTGCTATAAGACGTTGCTTCGCACCATATTTCAAGATTCTGAGTTTGAGGGAAGTACTTTGTGTGCTTTGATTTCCTTGCGAGTATAGAAAATATGCAGCATAAACGGCTGTATCTTTTGATTGCGTTGGCTTAGAATTTTCAGTTTTTCACAGCTCCAAGGGAAAGTAGACCTGAGTATTCGATATGAATTGTAGCTTAGTACCTTCACGCGTTCCTGAGAAAAAGGGTCTTGACAGACAGACAGATAAACGGACAACAAAGTGATCCTATAAAGGTTCCGTTTTTTTTCTTTTGAGGTTCGGAACCCTAAAAAAAGAAAAAACTAATCGATAATAGGATAAAAAATTTCTTAAAATTTTGACGTTCTTACTCAAGGCAATAAAATTGGTATAAAAAAATCGATTCACTCTGCAGGCCGTCTCTGAAATTTCCGCGCTATTTACGAGATCAAAGCGCTCAAACATATTCCTATTAGAAAGCTACTGAGCTTAAAAGCTACTGTTCATGCTCAAAATATCGATGTTCATGGTTTTTTGAGCTTACAATATCTATTTTCTGAGCTCTCCAAGCTCAAAAATAGAATTTCTATAAATTTCTTCTTCTTCGAGCTCAAAACCAGGTACATATTATTCAAAGAAAACGTTATTTTGGAAGTTTATGAACTGCGATATCTTTCGAACGCTTCGTTTGATTTCAATGCAATTTACGGCATTCTATTCAATTTTGTAAACATACATTTTTTGTATGAAATCAAAAATCGATTGATCGTAAAATTTCAAGTTAATGTTAAAAAAACACTTTTTCGGAAATTTATAAACTGCGATATTTCTTGAACGCGATTTGATTTTCATTCTTTTTGACGGCATTCAACTCAGTTTTTTGTACATAAAAAACATAAAGAAAATTTTACGTAGGTACAAAAATATTTTTTGAATATTTTTGAAACAGCTCGACTGACTGACTTCAAAATCTTATCAGATCTATGTCTCGATAAACCCTTTCAAACGCCGTATTGTGGGTTTTAATCGGTTGATCGGTTCTCAAGATATCTTATGACAAAAATAAGTTACATACACAACGTCCACGCAGACACACGTCCACACACACACACATATGGACGTCCAGCCAAAAATAGTCAGAATGGCTTCCCAGGACATCAAAACGTGGAGGTCCGTTGAAAACTCGATTTTCAAAAATCGAACCCAAACCAATAACTTCCCTTGGATAGGGGGAAGTTAATAAATGTATTGCAATCTATTTATCCTGTTTATAGAAAGAATTATATTACCGACTCAATATTTGCTCCCACAGGTCGTGGACATTCTGAATGACCTCTACACCTGCTGCGATACTATCATCTCATATTATAATGTTTACAAGGTAAATTATTCATATATTTGTATATTGTAAAGCAATAGTACCTTATAATGCAAGTACGTTAAGCTGCATATTATAGTCGAAGCCGAGTGCTTATAATAAACCGGTGACAATAATACCCAGCTTACTGTGTACGACGTTTTTCAATTCATTTGCGTTTGCGATTAAAATTAGGTAGATACTTCAAACGTAATAATGGCGGGAGCTAAGGGCGTAAACAGGCTGCTCTTCGCGATTTATGCATGCTTTACAAACAGAACGCTCATTTGTGAGATTGATGTAAAGTAAAAAGGCGTAGTACTGTAAAATACAACATTACGGTTTAAGTTTTGATGTCGTATTATTAGCTATTAGATCGTATTCGCCCTCTTAGGAATACCTATTGGTTAAGAAGGGCAAGGAAACACTTTTATTTTTATTATATTTAATGCACACAACACGCCATTGTGAAAATACATGTTCTGTAACTTCTAACCATTTTACAGTCGGAACTGGAACAATATAAAAAATATTAGTGTTGCCAACCATATAAAAGACTTAAAAGATCGTATTAAATGCAAATGTATTGAAAAATATATTACTTTTACTAGGTAATCGATATCGATATCGATAACTCATAATAAACGCCGAGCTGAAACCGCTGAAGCGAATCACACGAAATATATATCCACTAAAAAGATTTTTTCGAAATTCTACCCTAAAAATGTAAATGGGGTAAAAGCGAAGCAGAAGTTTGTATGAAACTCGTTATTTTTCAAGTTAAATAGTATATGGTTTTAGTTTTCTGAACGGGTACCTAATCAATTTCATTTTGATTTTCAATAAGTGTGTGTAAACATCTTATATTGAATAAAAACTTTTCGAATTTTGAATTATTTGATTTTTGGTATAATAGGTTTTGGTCAACTATGATAAATTTGTTTTGTTTCGTCTGTTAACAGGAACGAGTGTCCAATTCAAAATAAAGCATCAGCATTATCAATTCAACGAGGAGGTCTAGCCCAAAAAGCTACATGTCCACTATAACTAATTTGGACCGGTTGGGGTTAAATTCCTAAATAATGTTTCGTTTTGGTATGACTGCTTAATTTTACTAACGTCTATCACTGGAAAGGAAGCTTTTTGGTCAAAAAAGGAAGTAGATTAATGCGGAGTTTAATGGCTTTAAAATATTTTGTGAGTAAAATAGTTTTTTTTTGACATACTGGAAATGTGACGTTTTGGGCTGGACCTCCTCCTATGTACTTTTTTGTTAGGTAATCATGTTTTCTGATCACAAAAACTTTTTGGTCAGGTGGAGACAATCGGTGATGCGTACATGGTAGTCGGTGGTCTTCCGGAACGTTGTTCGAGGCATGCGGCTGAAATTGCTTCTTTAGCTCTGCATGTATTGGATGCAGTACCCAATATCAGGACACGACATTTGCCTGCTACAAGGCTACAGATCAGGATAGGTATTCTTATTTCTAGTATTTTCTAGTCTACATATACCTTCAGTGACCGACTGGCCGAGTCGTAGACCCTAACTGCGGAGCAGCCAAGGGTCGCAGGTTCGATTGCCTGCCAGGACAAATATTTCCGTGTTCCGTGTCTGGGTGTAAAATATCTATAAATGTAGGTATATATTACAAAGAATATTTAAGTAGGTATAGCAGTTGTCTAGTACCCATAATACAAGCTTTGTTTAGTTTGGGACTAAATGGCAATGTGTGGGATGTCCCAGGTATTATTATTATTAGTGATATGTTGTCATACTACTATTGTATTCCTACTTTCCTTCCCTTTGTTTTACTGTTTAGTTTCACATTCACGGACCGACCTCTTTATGACTTAGCTTATACGTCGCGAAGAACAAAATTAATTCGCATTAAAATTTAATATTTCTATTTGTAGTTTAAAAACTGATTCTTGTAATGATTTCTATTTACAAGCCTTCGCAATCGCTACATATTTGGACAAAATTTGAATATGTAATCAATCTGAAAATATGAGAATGTTAATCTAAAAACACCTAGCTCCTCGAAAAGAAGGACACTTTTATAAGGACTGTTTTATATAAGATTCAAAACTAGGGACTCCACTGATGATAACGATGAAATCTTTAAAAACTACGTTATTTCAGTTTTAAAAAATTTGACTTAAATATAAAATCAAACTTAATTGTTTTTGAATTATTAAATTGAATTAAATTAAATTAAACGAAAATCATAATCGATGTTGAGGAGCAACGTCCTGTCCTCCCACCTATGGCTATTCACCCGTCACAGTTCTTTCCTAATTATACAAGCAAATCCCTGTCTAAAACTTATAGTAGATGGCTGAACAAATATACGGCGCTTTTAAATTCTTCTGTCACAAACCCTGAGATCTATCTTTACTTCTGAGGGCCAAGTGTGAGTTTTTTACTATTAACTATGTAGTTTGCGTTTTTTATAATTTGTATGGAAACTCGTACAGCACATCTAGCGGTCGTTTTAGGTAACTACGAGTTTCCATACAAATTACGTAAAACGCAAACTACACAGTTAATAGTAAAAGAACTCGCACTTGGCCCTCTGTTGTAACGTGACAAAGTATACTATCAAAAACAGTGTGGCAAATATCCTTTTTTCAGACTATTGCCACATTATTGAAAGAAAAATAACAGATGAATAAATCCTAGTAACAATTACGATAGTGAAATAATTGAATTTTGCTGTCCCAAATACTTTTTGTTTAAAATAAGAGTGCTTTTTTATATCGAAACGATTAAACTTCTAAGTTATCTACTTTTTAAATACATTTCGGTATATTTAATCAATTTACTCTATTAATATCAATATCCATATAATGAAGTATTGACGCGTCAAGTTTTTTGTTATTTAAGAAATATTAATTAGGAATTTAGGTTCACATCATTACATAAAACATGCTTTCGTATATTCCCATTAATTTACTTACCTCGTAAATACCAAAACATTTAATGCCCCACTCCAGGCGCTTCCAAGCTCAAATCCACCACGCTGCTCCAATGCGGGTTGGCGGATTGTAACGACCGCCATCTATTGACAACAACCGGGACCGACTGCATAACGTGCTCTCCGAGACACGAAGTCAGTGATAGTTAATGTACTTAATTTAGAAAAGACTCAATGGTACACGCCCGGAATCGAACCACGGCCACATGGCTTCATAGATTTGAAACAGGTTTGCTGCGCTCGGGCTATCACGGACAGTCATGTCATTTAATACCTATGAAAGTGAAATTTTGGACCTTCTGGAATTATACGTTTTCAGTATTGATTTTAACTTTTTGAATGGGACACTAAAAATTATTCTATGCATATTATTGTAGACTATATGAAGTTATTAAGTTAGAGTCAGTGATAGCTAATGTACTTAAGTTAAAAAATTGGTACATGCCTTGAAATCGAACCACGGCCTTCTAAACAAGAAGCGGATTCGCTACCACTCGGCTATCACGACATTTCCCTACTCATAAATAAACCTCGTATTTACCTCATAAATAAACATTATAACAGTTTTTCTTTTTTTAAATATCTAAAATACGAGTTATGTACATATTTTTTACCGTAACCTTCTCAACCACTACAAGATTTTTATAGATGAGGATAATCAATGTTATTTATTGCGAAAGCAGGTGCAGTGAAATCGAATAAATATGTTTAGGTATTCACAGCGGCCAGTGCGCAGCGGGTGTTGTAGGAGTGAAAATGCCAAGATACTGTTTATTCGGGGACACGGTGAATACCGCAGCTCGCATGGAATCCAACGGGGAGCCACAGAGGATCCATGTCAGCCATGAAACATATCTACTCTTAAAAAAACATGGCGGATATTTTTTGAAGGAACGTGGCATAATCAATATTAAGGTAAATAAATATCTATTACAACACTTTGGTATAATAATAATAATTTCTTTATAAATTCAAAGAATTACTTTTGGAAAAAACGCTCGCACCGGTAACGTTTTATTAATTTTTGCACATGTTTTTTTAATATAATTTATACATACAAGATGCTTCGTGTAGCAGGTATGACGTCATCGATATTTTTTTTTTAATGACAACCCCATATTTTTGTTACGGTATTTGAAATAGTATAATGTTTTACATACGAAAAGATATAATAGGCAAAGACAAAATAGTCCAGTACCTTTTTCTTTTCTGTTCGTAAACCGTTTATCGTTTTTTTTTTTGTAGCTATTGACGACCTTTAATGTTATAAATATTTTTTTTGGAAACGATGAATTTTAAATTTTCCTACACCTTCGACGTAGAGTCGTCCTTTGTTTAGAAGTCTCTATCATACTTTCACACTTGACTGACCGGTTGGTCGAATGGTTAGAGGCCAACTGCGGAGCCTAGGGTCGCCCAGAACAAATATTTGTGTGCATGAGCATATCTACTTGTTCTGAGTTTGGGTGTTAAAGTATTTATATATGAAATATTATAAAAAAAAGAATGTATGTATATCAGTTGTCTAGTACCCCATAATACAAGCATTATACTTTTTTACTTTGGGACTAGATGGCGCTGTGTGGGATGTCCCAGTTATTATTATATATCTATCATAATATACTATATATTATTATATATTATGATAGATGTAGTATATGTTATATACTACATTCAAAAAAATTTGGTGCATACAATGATTATAGAGATATCCTTTTTAGCAAAAGAACCTCTCTAATGTTCAAACTTTTAAGAAAATAATGAATAACGGACGAATTTCGACTGCTGACCGACCACTATTTGTAATAAAACTGCTACACTTCTCTAACATTTAGCAATATAGTGATTATACTAAGACTCGGCAAACACACTTAGTAAAGTCCACGAATCGTGAATGGCTCGAGTAGTTTCTTGCCATTTCCTGGCGATACGCCGTAATATCCTTTGTCCCGAGCCAACCGAGTGGGACGGTTTGTGCATATTAAAGGGGCTCGCAAGCTCACATGTGTTCATTTTGTGCGTGCTCGCGCTTTAATCTGGCCCGGCGATTTTAAGTAGGTACATAAATGTTTGAATTAGAATAGAAGTCATATTGTTTTGGCAAAGCCAAGTTTGCAAAAGATATCCCTCCGTCCACTTGGCTCCTACGATCCTGCTCCCATGGGATCTTAGGTTTTTTTTCACCCCTTAGCTGCCTTTTAATCCTATAATATTTTTTTACGGTTCTTGAATCCCATAAGATAATTTACCATTCAATAAATTGAACAATAATTTCTTAGGTAGGATTTTTTTATAACTTTCGAAATTTTAATACATATTAAGATCTTTGATGAAAATAATAAAATACCTGTTTTTTCTTTTAGTATCATTTAGTACTAAAATATGGAGACGTAGCACCACAAAATTATCATGTTAGCGTGAGAGTGCGCTAGTGACTGACGATTGAGTCGTTAGGCGACCACCATCGGCGTAATACTTATCCGCAATATAACCGCGGTCGCCCTTTTCTCGTGCGTAGTATTACATTTTATTTGGCAACCCGGGCTTTACCGATTATTGTTTCGAAAAAAATAATTGTGAAAATTAGAATTAAAACTTTTTTTTCAAAAATACGATTTTGGAGTAATACCTGATGCTTAAAAAATTGGCATTTGATAAAAAAAAAATTCTGTAATTTAAATACTCTATGAATATTTCCAACGCATCTCCTAACATACCGTAAATAACTATTCATAGCAGGTGTTTAATTTCTCCTTATTATTTTCGTGGAAGCCGGTTTGGTATTTCTTTATTGGCAGAACAGTAGGTACGTATAACATTTTGCAATGTTTTTGATAGTGTAGGTACTTATGAGCTAATACGAAATTAAACCGCAACCTCATGCATGGCTGTACCAACTAATGATAATTAGTCTGACATTGTTCTATTGTAAGTCAAATGAGCTTTTATAAGAAAATAAGGGTACAATATACTTTTTAAGATTCCGTAGTGCGTCAAGGAAACTTTATAGTTTCTTATTTCAACTCTTAGGGGTTTCTCGACATCTTTGCGCCGGTGACATCCTAGTGTGCCTCCTGGTCGCTTCGATGAAGTCGTTGGAGCTTTCGTGCTAATGACACGCGTCCTTATTCTGCTTCAGGCGGTTGTTTAGTGGGTGCAACTCCCACATTCCCCGCGTTTTTTTAGTAAACGCCCGAGTTGTGCATCACCGAATAGCAATTTTTGAATAATTTTATACTTCTTGTCTTTTTAAGTGAGTTAAAATGAAATAAAATACAATATACATAGGCATACAGTAGGCGGCTTTATTTCTTGACAGTGATATTTTCAAGACAACCTTTGGATGAAAAGAAATGAATTAACGTTAAATGGCTCATATAATATGTGATATTAATACATATAGTCAAATATAAACATAAATGTATAAACGTACATGTAATAAGAGTATCAGAAGCAAACAGAATGAGCAAAAGGAAAACATCGCGAGAAAAGAGCTATATAGTCATAAATGTACGAATTGACTAGAAACCCTCTTCTGCGCTTACCGTCTAACCGCTCATACTCTAGCTAGCTGGTGTAACCATTTGGCGGGATGGCAAGTGTCAGCCCGCGAGGTCTCCGCGTGTCGGTCTTCACCGCACGCGAAATTGCATTTGACGTAGTTTCGTTACTAGGAAGTGATTAACTCTATTAAAACCAGACGCTGCTGTCAAATTTATTTTCTGTATGTAGCCGTTTGATATAAAAAATAATTAAACTAAAAATTTGATTTTTTTTTAAATTAATTAATAAGTATAATCTTTACGAATATTTGCCTTGTAATAGAAAAATTATGAATGCCTTTGTGTTCGCTTTGCAAAATCTGGGAAGCGCAATTAAGTTTATAAAGGCGATTTCTACCCCTTCACGGGAACAAACTTTTTTGCGTGGAGAAAGTTGTTCAAATTGCAGAAAAAATTGTAGTCGGTCCGAAGAGTACGGAGGATAAGCTCTTTACAATTGGAACGGTTTCTTGTGTATTGCAATATGAATCCTTGCTTGCATTATCGTGAGACAATATTCGGTAATGTATTTCCGTTTCCACGCTGTATTTCTGTATCAATATTTACAGAAAAAATATATGTAATAGGAGAAATACTGTCGCAGGCCGGTATGTTTTTTTCTTTAATATCTTGTTTAGTTGTTTTAGAACAAATTCCTGAAATACATGAGTTCAGTCGGGTCTTTGTTTTTGAAAATAATGAATTAAAAATAATAAATTCCATATTATTGCGAATTAAAAAATAAAAAAACCAAACAAAACGTACCGCTCTAAGGACATCTTTTCTTAATGACTGCAAATTTTGATTGATCCAATTCATACACATTTGAAAGGTGGACAGTCACGGCCCGCAATTTGCTTCGACGAGAATTTTATTGGTATTTTTGGGGATTTGCTCTTGTCATCTCTGTCACACAGTGTCGGGGAACAGGGATTGAAACGGAGATAGCGATACCAATTCGAAGCCGCGGAGAGACAACTATCCTCTTAACATTATTTTAAATGGCCTGACGTCACACATGGGTATGCCCTGAAGTATTGCCTTCTCTTTCTAACTGGGCATTTTGTTTCAATTCATAACTTTGTTAATAATGATCATCGATGTACCAGTAATAATAATAATAATAATAATATTAATAATAATAATAATAATAACACACACAATCACAACAACGTCTAGGTCCCAAACTAAGCATTAGCTTGTATTTTGGGTACCAAGCGAAGACACCACATACATATAACAACCATGACCCGGTGCCAGTATTAATATTCATTATATAAATACTGACCCGACCTGGGATTCGAACCCGGGACCTCCAGCTTCGCAGGCAGGGACGCTGCCCACTAGGCTAAGCGGTCGTCCAATATAACTAGATGGGCTATCCGCGTTCTAAAGTGTCCGCGCAGAAAGTAATCCAAAACGCAATAACTCCTCTAACCGGCTTTTAGTCAATGTAATGGTTTAGCGCCGAATAAACGTGCGCGATCTCGACTTGTGTCGTGAAAATTTGTAAAACTACTAGTCAAAGACGCAAAAAAAAGCTGAATATCGTATTTTAGATAAGTGAACATTAGTTTATGCCTGCAAACGGTTATTCCTTTATTTTTAATTTAATTAGAATATTATCACGATTTAATTCTCGTCCCATTCTCGTAAACAGTGTGACACGTCCGTCCCGTAATAAGTATTCGTAAGCACTGACCCGACCCGATGCGACCCACGCGCAGCGCGACGCATTACGTACGGCACAATGGGGACGGTTTTGTTTCGCCTTTACACAGGCGACTTCGCATCCTGTTAAAAATGGTAGATCAATGATAATGATTTATTTTTTGAAATTATTTCATCGCTTGAAATGTTTAAAACTCTTTCATATAAAATTATTTTCAAAAAATAGCCAACTAGCCTATTGTGACGATCCACTGAACAGCCAGGGCTCTTGTTTTTTTTTTTTAATTTTGCAGACTTGGTGTAAATAGGTCATTATTGTGGGTACGGTTATCTCAAACCATGTTGCTGATTCTGCAGTAGATTGAAACGTATTGGCTTCCGCCATGGCTTTTAATCTTTAATTATTGCTTTTTGGTTAATTTCGCAAGTCAACATTTCTACTGCGAAAGCGAATTAACCAAAAACGCATGGTGCGTTCATTAGTCATGTTTCCTTTAATTGGCATTGATGTTACGAGCCGTATCTGCTGCATTAGTGTCATTATGGAATCCTAAAATTCAATCGAATTGTAGTGGAATATTTTTTTAAATACATTTAGTAATAATACAGTGAAATAATTTAAAAAAATAAATCAATAATAACAAAGTTATGAATATTTAAAATGTCCTGTTAGACAAAGAGAGCAATACCTACCGCACGGTGTACTAGCCTGTCACATTTACGACAATCTTAAATTTCGTTTTGCTAGAAAAAGATAGAGATAAAATTTTAATAACTAATAATTTCCATATTCTTCAACAGAATATAATTTTGTTTACAAATTTTGTTATCGCATAAAGTCTATTTTTATATTTTCTTGATAAAAATAATATATTTAGTATTAGTCCGAAAAACTATTGCTAAACAATCATAAAATTGTTTTATTAATTGAATTTCAAGCACAGTTGGTTTTATTTCAAAAAAAGTTTCATATTAAAAATTTACACCACGCAGGTTATATAATATTTATTTATTTTTTCATTATTATTTATTCATTCGATATGGCCGCTATAACAACAAAATTTAGAAATAACATTTTGTCAAAAAAATGGGGTTTTGTGAAACGTACAACAAACCTGTTTTTTTATGTAGTAGGTACGGTGAAACGGAACCCTTCATGTGAGAGTCTGACTCGCACTTAGCCGGTTTTGTACATTGCCTATATCTTTTTCTTTTCTTCTTGTGTCCTTTTGTCCCTATCTCTTCTCTACCCAAGGGTTGTATGGAGAAATTCGACTATGTAACGCTTCTAATAGGACTATTCATACGTAACCTAATTCACATTTTTTTCTTTGTACAATTAATAAGCATATTTTTTGTTTTAGTTTCTTTTTATGATTACAAAAATTAATGTCAGAAATCCTGTGCCGAGACCTAAAAAAGATTATGACCGTTAAATCGATAAAAATTCATGTTATTCCAATAGATTACCTTATCAATTTATTATGCTCCCTCCACTGTGGGGATCAGAGTGCTATATAGAAAGTGTCTTTTGCTCCCCTTGGGGATTGACACTGGGGATTCAAGAGGAAACACACTTTAGTTTTATAAAACGTAAATAAAAACAAATTGTTTCCATCAGGGCAAAGGCGAAATGAGGACATATTGGCTTGTGGGAGAGAAGCACGAAAGGCGAAAAAGTTCCCTCAACAGATATCGTGAGTACAATAAAGTTCTTATAAATTAATTATACCTACTCTGCATTTAACTAAATGAAAGCCACCCATAAAGTAGGTATTTATTTGTACACAATTCTCCTCAGTTACTGTATTGTATGTGACTGACCGATTGGCTAAGTGGTTAGAAAGAATAACGGCTGAACGAAAGGTCGCAGATTCGATTCCCGCCCCGGCCAAATATTTATGTGCATGAACATATGAATTTGTTCCGTGTCTAAGTTTAAAGTATATGTGTATATAATATATAGAAAATTTAAGTATGTATATCAGTTGTATGGTACCCGTAACACAAGCATAACACTTGTTTACTTTTGGACTAGGTGGCGCTGTGTGAGATTTCCCAGGTATTATTATTGTAAAAATAAACCAAACCTAAAAAAATGTTTAGAACTCCACAATTACTTGCTCTGGGTTGTTCACATACATACATATACTCACGCCTGCTTCCCATTGGGGTAGGCAAAGACTACAGATTTCTGCTTAGTGCGATCCTGGCATACCTCTTTCGGCTTATCGACACTCATCACATCATTTGTTCACATATATATTATTATTCAACTGGATTCACTATAAATATATTATTTTTTTTTTAGAAAATATACGTATAACCAAAATAGAATTTAATAAACAAGTCAATCTAACGTGAATCACGCACCAATTTTGTCAATAAATCTGTTCAAGTTGATGGAATTCACTTCCAATTTCTTACTGGATTTAAAAATTTTCCATTGCAATCAATTCGTATTTCGCACACGATCGGAGCTTTTTCATGTCTTGAGGGCATTACAAGTATTTTATTAAGATTTGTAGAGAGTGTTTGCACAGAGGTCATAGGGTTCGAGTGCTTTTAGAATTAAATCTTATCCAATATCGTTTCTAGACCTCTCGGTCAACTGAGAAGAGACGACGCGACAAAAGCGCGAAATAGAATGTAAACATTAATTTATGTAATATTTAGTTATTTATAATTTACAATTTGTAATCGTAAATACGAGGATACCTAGGAAGAAAAACCACGCGTCAGCATAATTACGTTATATTATGATGCGAGTTGAAGCAACTATATTCCGATACGTTTATTCCAACAACATGACAGTAGAGAAGAGTAAAAGAGATGGCTATATAGTACGCTTACAAATTAATTTTTAGTTTGTAAATCACTATGCATGTTAAGTGAAATCACTCAATCGAATTGTAATAATCCTTGATTTAGCGTCTAGCAGCCAAATATTGATACTGTTGTTCATTTCCAACAGCCTCTGAACTCGCGTATCAGTTCGACGAAAACTACGACGAGGATCCTGTATTTGGAGGGGAAAGAGCAGTCATGAGTTTGAGGGAACGCGCCCGTTTATCATGCGGATCATTCGGACCTGGATCAGCATTATCTTCTCCTGGACCTCCGGCCTGCGCTTGCTTCGTGCCACAAAGAGACCATCACTCTGCCCCAGTGGTCTCGTTCTGTGAAGAATGACGCTAACCCGACTGAAAATTCTCCTGATTATGACACAGACCGAACTCTCCCTTTTTGGCACAAAATCGATGATGATATAGTCATTGACGATGAAACCGATTACATGATCGATACAAATATAGAAACAAGTAGGAAAATTATGGAAACAGTCGATGTTCACAACACGAAAAAGTTTTGGGAAAACGGTAACAATTTAAATGGTACAATAAGAGGAAACAATAACGTAAGAGAAACGTATTTGTCAGAACAGAGAAGTCCTAGAAAGTATTCTATAGTTTATCGATGCGAAATAGATGATGATGAAATAGTTAGGATGCAAGAGGATGTTGTGAAAAGAGCGAAAGGTATGGCCGCGTTACAAAGACTATGTTCCGTCGATTATGATTATGGTACTTGGTTGTAATAAGTATAAGCGTGCGTATCGATATTGCTCATAAAGGGGGTGATCGACCAGTGAGCTTTCTCGGAATATTCTGACTCACCGGCATAGAAGTATGAATAAATATTATAATAGTATAGTTCCAATCAAACTTTATGGCGGATCGGAATAGAACGCTATAAGCGTGCTTGCGTAGGTTCAGTCTTATGCCCCTCGCTACATTGCATCCCGCTACACCTAAAACTGGTTACTGCGACGCGACTTGTGCCTATGTTCACATCCGCCATAAACTTGATTGGAACTGTTACACTAGAACAACCGCTAATCGACTGCACTTTTAAACGTCTTAAGCCGTGAATTCGAGGGAAGGTATACGGCAAAGTATTGGAGGAGTCAACACGTTCAGCGACAATAAGTCACGCTAAGAGGAAATACAGCGTCAGAATTTAAGTCCAGTTGAACAGCGCTACTCCTACTTATATGCCGATGGATCATAAAATCGCGGTAAAGTTCGCTGGTCGATCACCCCCTTAAGTCGTCAGATATTAAAGCAGGTCTACATATTGAGAAATCTAATAGTGTAGGAGAAAACTTTTGTAATTTTTACATCCACCTAAATAAACCGATCGAGTCAATATGTGGGCCCGCTTTTATGTGTGCAGCCCACTGAACTATAATTCTAGATGTTTTTAATGTTTGTACGTCTTAATGTTTTTTGAACTAGTCATTAATATTGTCCTTGTCAGGTATTTTCGGAATTAATTTTATTACAATTATCTAAATTAATACATCTGTTTATTTGTATGCTGGTTTGTTACTAGTCTATATTAAGAGACTAAGCGATTTTGACTGATATTTTACATAAAAAATATTTATAACCTAAATTAACATATGACTTATATAATTTACGACTTTAAACAACGTAAACAGTAAATTTAAATATGGTTGACATAATCAAAATGTTAAAAAGAAATAAAACATAAAAATACTGATTAAATGCTAGGGAACTTAGGTTTTTTAGAGCTTCAATATTATTTAAAAGACATAAACTCCGCTTTTTGTAGTAATTACTTACTAATTAATTAATATAATTGTATTGGTTTCAAACTAGGTACATATTTTTTTTTGTTTTTGGTGGTGTAGTGAAGTAAAATAAAATAATGCCAAAAATTATAACTTTTTTTACGAATAGCTCATCGTTTTTGTTGTATTTAAAATTATTACAAAAATTATCGAATATAAAATGACAAGGTATTTTAGGAATAAAAATGATTGTGCATGATATTACATATAAATGTTTTAAATGTCAAGTATGGAAGGTGCTAAGTGTAAATATAAAATTATACAAAAAAAAAGAAATATATTAAACATATACGAAAATTAGGTTTTTATACTTCGATGTGTAATTAAGAAGTCGTAATTAAACTACGAAATATTTATAGACTTTTGGCGGAGGCCGTTTTTCAGATGTATCGCGTCACGCCTAATGAAATAATACGATATGTTTACAGATAGAAGCCGACGACAAAGTGAAAAAAAAAATGTGTTACAAGCAGCATTTTTGAAATGTGAGCAAACTTTCTAAATCTCCAAAACGAATAGAAAGACTGATGGTGCCACATTTGGTGGTAGAAGGGTTTTCCGAGCGTATAGTATTATGTCATATATCTGAAAAACGGCCTAAGCCGACGACCGGTTTACTAGTATTAAAGAGAAAAATTTACAAAAAAAAAGTACTTGATGGATTTATTTTTTGCATCGATAAGTAATTTATGAAAATGTTATTAATTAGAAAAATACATATATTTAACTAATTTGTGATATGTTGTAGGTCTTATATTGTGCGAAAAAGTATAAAACAATAAAAAAAATTGAATGGCTTAAATCATATTAACGGCCGTTTTTTGTGATAAAAAAAAGTATTTTTAGATCTAACAAAACCTACAGTGAATACTTTAGTGAAGCTCATATTACACATTCCAAATTTAGTCAAAAATATCAAATATTTCATTAATTTTTATCGTCATTGGAAGACTTTTTTGTTCCTAACATTTTATAAAAAGTAAAACTAAAAGTATTTACAAATTAAAAAATACTATGTAAATTATGATGAATGACAAAATTTTAACGAGACGATGGGTTCAGGGTACCAAGGATGCTTGCCGCGTTGCCGCGCTGTATTGCGACACTGATCCTCTGAACAAAGTACTCCTTGCTCAAAGGATCCCCTGTCAACAGACACAGCGCGACACCCAAATCGTTGACAAATGATTTGGTATCCTTGGACCAGGGACCCATCGTCTCGACAGCAAAAGGGATGAAATGGTAACGATTTAAAAGTTCCATGTGCTTGGCTGTTTTCCTGCGAGCTGCTGTCTCAGCAGCTGCTCCAGTTTTTTTAGATGTATTTTTTTATGTAACTTTGACACAATGTATCTACGCAAGTTACATCCCAAACAAGAGCTTTACCACTTTTGTATGGAACCATCGGGTCTCTTGCCGTCACCCCGAAAGATACCTTGAGGCTCAAGACAGCAAGGTATCTGTGCAGAGGATAGAGCGTCTTTTACAATTAGTTTTTATTAAAAAAAATATATATATAATAAGCAAAACACATAAATTATTTTTTTAAGCACTTTTAGAAGAAAAGTGTTCTTGTCAGTCTCAACTGTTTTTGGTGGGTTTTCTAAGCCGCTATAATAATTTAGTACACTAACTTGAATAGATAGAGTAAATTAATTTGATAGAAGATGCTTGAATAGAACTTTAATTTTTAGTAGGACACTACCAGTTGAAGTGATTTAAACATCTTAAAACGTTCTCTTTGAAAGGGAAATAATCGTTTCTTGAATAATATAAATTTGTTTTTTGATATTTCCTCCTCTTTCTGTTTATAAACTCGAAAGCTTCGCAGCTTAACATCGTATCGTGATTCAATAAAGATGAAAGCTTTTTGGGATCATTTAAATATTATCAATCATAATTTTTGGGTACCTTCAGCTTTTTTTGATGTAACACGCTAGTACACTTTTTCCTTGAATCGAACGTTACAATAATACTTTAATTGTAAATACTTTAAACATTTTTAACATCCATAAAAATCTAACCTATTATTTACATAAAAGATGTTTTGATAGATGCTCTATTTTAATTATTTGACATTGTTTAATTATACAACAAATTTATTCTAATATTTATTAAAAAAAAACGGCCAATTGCAAGTTGAACTCGCGTGGAAAGTGTTCCATACTATATACAAATCAGCACATCACCTACATATTTTTTTTTATTTAAATTAGAAGTTGAATCCGACTCCTTCGTATAAATAAGCTATAATATAGTAACTACTTAAATAGCGACCAATTGTTCTTATTATTTTTGATACTGTACAAATAATTATTAAGTTTTTTTACTGTCCAATACAAAAACAGTTTTCTTTAGATTCAATAAACTGTCGCATTGGATTAAATAAAAAGGCGAAATATATTTTACATAAACGGGACCTAAATAAATATAATTCTTTACAGTTTCCTTTCTTTTCCTATTTTGGAAAATTTTAGGCGGTATATGCGGCGGTGCAAAAATTAGAAACCTTGATATTCGGACTGGAAGTTAAAACAAATATTTTAAAATTACATTTCATGTGCAATTTAATAATTTTTTTTTAAAGCAGTGATGTTCGTTCTGTCCTAACATCGAGTGACATTTTGTTCAGGCTTTCGATCTTTTTGAAGTAGGTACAATACGCTCCATCTTAAATTTATTATGCTATCTAAGTTTCTTACAGATGCCTTTTCTTTTCGATTCCGTGAAAAACAGTGACCTTAGTCAATCTTAAATTAATTGAATTGAATTTTGTAAAAAGCGTTAAATTTAACAAAAGAGTTTTCCGTTTTTATTAAATATTAAAATATGTTCCTATTCATCTATGAAAATGACAAACCCAATTTAAAATATTTATTTAAAAAAAAATGAAATAATTATTGACAAGTCAGAATCCTCATAATCGCAAAGTTTTAGATTACTCCCCTGAAAATATGTAATCCCCAAGATAAACATTAACTAATAATGAAATTACTAGTCAAATAACCACACATTCCATACCATTATTTAGGATATCATTAGGAAACTTTTTAAAATGAAATAATGGTTCGATAGATCATTTCTTATTTTTCAGCATCTTGTTTCCGATTCAAAATAGCTTTTCCTTTGATATTTCTGAACGAAAACTGTTAAAAAAAACTTATAGGTTGATATTGAGATATTCTATCAAAACTCTTTCCAGTAATTTCGAGTAAAGTGAGGAAAAGCTCTTTATGTGTTTCTATCCATGTAGCCGTACTGACTAAAGAACCCTACACTGCACGGGGTCCAAGCGCACTTGGGAAATTTTTTCTGTCTATTCTTTTTTCGTGCACTTCATCGCGTGGTTTAGAATTCGTGTATCGTTGAACTGAGTTCATATATCTTATGACACGTATATTTATTTTGAGGCTTTATTTGCAAATATCGGCTTTCATAACAATTACTTAATTCAAAGTCCTGTAATTCAGAAAGAAAATTGTAGCAGAAATCTTAGAAGCACAATCTCAAAATCTGCGTAATAACCATGTATATTTAAAATTAGTTCGGACAGGATAACAAAATTGAGAATTATTTTTCAAGCCAAAAACCATGTCTAACATTTTGAGCAATAGCCTTTGTTTAAACAACAGCTCGTTTATTAAACGTTTGTTCAAACATTAGTTGAAGTAAACCGAAACAAGCTGATATTATAGTGTGGAATAAGTACTGAAACTTAAAGTGTTCCATCTTTGGAACGGGTCTTTGATATGCAATCGAAGTAATTTTTTTTTGTGATATTTCAAACGTGAGATATTAGTTTAAAAATTTGTTTGCAGTATCTCCCCGTAAGTAACCAACCATTAATTGTTTAAGGATTATAAAAAAAATCACTGAAGTAGCACTTTTGGATGTTTTATTTCAGTTTCACTGATTTGGCTATAACAGAAATATGTATCTGCCAAGCACTTTGTTGATTGTATGGAAAATATATTCATTGGTATTAATTAAATATGGCGGCAATTATAGTTAAATTTTATGCAAAATAAATGAATATTTTTTTAACCGACGAAAAAAGGAGAATATTCTCAATTTGTATTTAAAAAAAATATATAAAGATAAGTACCTATACATATTTTTTTTATGTATCTACGAGTATAACTTTATAATTTGATTTAGTTGTTAATTTTTTTAGGTACCGTATACGTAAAAGTATATTTGATTTGAATTAAAAAAATAAATTCTACCCCTAAGGCCCATTCGGATGGATTTTTGTTTTATTAGATTTAATAGGGTATACTAGTTACCTATATCTCAAAGTTAACCAATATCGAAAGCGAAAAATCAACTTTTTTTGTCATAATAACGAAACTTCTAATGTAAATTTTGACTCAGCGATATTGTATTGTAGGTATTCGTTCAACCATTGAAAATAACCTCTTTCATGTTTTAATGCTCTCAAAGTATTTCCACGAAATTATTCACTGGAAATTTGCACGCAAAGAAATTATATAAGTATATTTTCTAGAAATTACCGAACGGTATTTACTTGCGATATATAATTTTGTGCCGAAATAAAGGATTAAATATATGTATTTACTGAAAATTATATTTAATAAATAAATACAATTATTTTGTGAATGTTTTTATCTAATCTCTTATAAAACTGATAATTAACTATATGTGTTTTTATTATATAAGGTGTTTTATTGTAATGACTGTTTCTGTTATATAATAAAAAATAAAAAGTAAACAAGTTTTTTATATTTTAGAAATATAGTTGTCCCAAACAAAAACAAAAACTGTAGCTTCAGTTACAATTTCTTGTCTTTACCTTAAAAGGAAAGATAAATTCTTAGTGGAGTAAATGGAAAATGACTTAGTACATAATTCGTTCATACGTTTGTAAAAATCTAAATACACTGGAAGTATATTAATGATATAAAACTAAAGATTCATTTTACTTATTGTCTATTCATTATAAAACATAAACAAGGATTTATCCTTAGAATATATTTCTATGAATCTGTATTGGGGAAATGATGTGGGTGTCAAAACAATTACTTATTTCAAACATGTTTTACCAATATTTGTTTAGAATGCAACTTCTCTAAGTAAATTACTTTCTGGTCGTTTCATATTATTTCATATTTATAAGTATCAGTTGTTTATTCTTGCAATCCCATTTTATAGCAAATTCGACATGATTTAGGATTATTGACTCACTATGATGAGGATTTAGAACCATTTGCTCATAACTGAGCGAGAAAAAGTTTAAAGTCGAGTATTTTTCAACAGTGCAGGATTTCCAACCACTAGGCGGAGAGCATTTTCTAAAAAAAAACACAGTTTAAAAAAGACTTTCTCCAGAATTGAATGATCCAAACAAGCCTATGAATTAAAATAATTGTAACAAAATTAATCTATTATTATTGAAATAATATCTTTGTGTATATTTTGTATCTACTTCTTCAATATTCCATAACAAAAGTTAGTAGAGTTTATGAATAACTTATTGTGACCAAGTGAATCATACAAGTAAAAACCATGAGCCCGCGTGACATGCAGGACATGCATTCCTCAATGAGCCCGTCATGGTACTTCAAAGGTTGTATGCACTACCAGTTGGTGCACGGGGGATTTTTTTACCTGTGAATTATGTACAACTAGTTGTACAACGGGACATTTTTACTTGCCCGTGGTACTACCAAGTACTTATTGAGTTAGTTGAAAATTGTAATGTCTGTTTACAATCTATCAACATTTTACAATAACACTAGATTGATTATAAACTAAGGTACACAAATATCGGGTAACATATACATACATAGTGTAGTGTCAGCGGAGAGAGACTACCATTTTTAGATGCTGCGGCAAGTGACTGTCTAGCCTCTCGGGCCACGTAAGCAATGTGGAGGGAGAATACGGAGGCAGGTGATCTATTTTGCCCCGTTCACTCACACGCAACTCATGTTGCATATTTACAATATACATGTTATTTGTTTTGTTCTGTTAAATTTTTATAACGACCAAGTCTATCGCCTATATTTACTAGGTTGTTAGATAGTTATTTAACAAATTGGTATTTTATTACTTTTAAGTCATGTATACATTTTGTTACTCAACCGTATATTATCAAAAAAAACCCTCACAGCTCAATGTTGCCTCACTAAAAAAAAATTCTGTCAAAACCGCTACTATACGAGTACCTTGGTAATACCTACACAGATAGGATTCGTTACAAAACGTGATTCCAAAAATTTAGCAACTATATAACCATATTTGAAAGAATAATAAACATCAGGATTTATTTCACTTATTACCTATTTGAAACAAACGGTTCCAATACTGGTGTGGTTACATGCAGGTCAGCAGTGGAATACTGGACTCGGCGAGCGTTTCACTGCTATACCTACTATGCATTTTTCCCAACGCATGGTCAACGCTTATTTTTATATTTTCATTGTATAGATTATCTGAGAGTTACATTTTCTAGATTAGATTCTGTAAGTAGAATTAGATAAATAGGCGACACAAGTGGGAAAAAGCGGTGCGGTGGGGCAGAGGACGTTTCGCGGCGATCACTACCGTAAGCGTCGGGAGAGCAGACAAAAATAGTTTAGTTGACTAAAAAAAGGTATTAAAATGTCACAGTAGTTTACGTGTGTCTACTAGATTTGATATGTATGCGAAGCTACGAAAAAAAAACATATTTGTTCATAGCTACGCTATGTCGACATCCGTACACGTGTGTCTCGCGCAAAATTTTCGTAAACCGGCGTTAGTACCGAAGATGACTTACTTACTCGGAGGCCGCGTGCTACTTTGGTTAGGGTAAAGAAGTCAAGGAAACAATTTAGCAAAAAATAAAATTAGTTTATTTTATTTAGGATTTTAAAGCTGACCACAATTACTTGGCTGCGATATTTGCTTCCTAAATCGAAAGATGTATTGAAATTTTTATCTGTGATGTGATGAAAGTGAAAGATGTATTTTCTATCAGCAATACAGATAGGTACGGGTCCCTCTGTGGGCTAGTTTGACTCGCACTTGACCCGTTTATTTTTATGCTGGAATTGAAAACACCTATGAGAAACAATATGTTATTGATGGCGCTGACGTGTGAAGACGGATATACGTGAAAAACGCCGACACATTAATCAGAGTCCAGAATTTATCGCCAAACGCTATCCGAGAGCCGAAAACAATAATACATTTGATGCCGATTTTTCATTGAGTATTAATCTTTTTTATATATATTTGTAGAATCATCGTTATCATTCAGAAGTTGTTCTCGATTATGTGGGCGTTCTTCAAGATTTTCCATTGTGGGTTCTCAGGCAGCAAACAAACAAAACTACCAAACAATTGATTACAAGGTTTATTACAATGGTAACACTAACTACAATGTACAGAGTCTCTTTGGAAACCGACAAGTACTCGGAACTATGTATATTGACGTCTAGTCTCAATTCTAAACTGAATTGTTGAACTGTGCTACGTCTCCTTATATACCCAAAGTCAAGGCCTTGCCCAAACGAGTAAACAACCCTCGCTTGCGTTTTCAAGAAGACTAGAATGTTCTAGCTTAGCTATAATGTTCGAGCCATAATGGCTTATTACAAGTATCGGCTTATCAAAAAAATAAAACTATTACATTCTTTCATAGCTAGTTACAAATATCAGGTTGTCTTCAAAACAAAACCAGTACATTTTTATGGCTAATTACTAGTAACAAATTATCATCAAAACAAAACTATTAAGGAACACACAAAAGTATCTAATTCAATGCATTTTGCTAGAACCTTCGGTACTTCTAGTAATTGATTTACAAGCGTCATGTGGCGATCAAAATAAAACCATTAAGTATCAGATTTAAAGCGTGCAGTTCCTGACTTTCAGCATCTGTCTCCGACATTTTTATTATATTTACACAAAGACTACATTCCGAAAATAAACGATGGAAGTTCGTCATGTGAAATAGAGGAAACGCGAAATACTATGGACATTTTGAGACGTCAAGAAATTATGCGAAAAATAACAACGTCAAATAAAAAAAAATACACTTCTTACAAAAAAGTGTCCAAACCATGTTATTCGTAACTTAAACTTGTTTATTTCCTTTGGAAAATAATATATTCACATAGATGTTTATAGAGCTACTGTGTCGTGACTATAAAAAGGTGAACAAAGAAATATACGCCACATACTAAACATACGCCAGTTAATGTTTTGACATAGCACTGTGAGGAAAAATTGCGTAAATCACAACCAAGGAGCTTTTACTATAACAGTTATGTGATTATTTTATGTTTTATAACGCCTGTTATCTTTCCGGAAATTATATATAGAAAGTGTATTTATTAATATGAGACAACTATAATGTGATTGATACAAAAGTGAATTTATTTACTTTTACATATAAAAACAATGTTGTTGATTTAATATCGTCGTTCTTCAAATAATCAATCACTAATGATGTCAACATCCGTAACTTTGAAATTTTAGAAGGGATAGGTAGTCTTACAAAGTGACGACATACAATTTAATTTCCACTCATGATTAGACATACTCATTAAATACATGTGAATGCGCCATTATCCTTATTTTAAATTAACTTTGTTTAATGAAATTTAAAATTAATTATAATATAAAAATTTACTTTATAATTAAATTTTAGGTACTTTGTTAAATTAAACATGAAAAGTTAATTCAGGTTTTATAACTTCCCGTTTTCCAAGGGAAGTTATTGATATGGGTCCGATTTTCGAAAATCGAATTTTCATCATATCTCCACGTTTTGAGGTCCTAGGAAGCCATTCTGACCATTTTCGGCTGGACGTCCGTATATGAGTGTGTATGTAACTTTTTTTTTGTCGTACGATTTTTGAGGACGGATTAACCGATTAAGACCCGCGATACGGCGTTTCTGATTTAATTTAATTTAAGATCTGATTACATTTTGAAGTCAATCAGTCGAGCTATTTCAAAAATATTAAAAATCTCAAAATTTAAAAAAATTGTAACGTTTTTTTTAATAACTTTGAGATTTTCCAACCGATCTACCAATATAACTGGATGGGCTGTCCACGTTCTAAAGTGTCAGCCCAGAAAGTCATCCAAAACGCAATAAGTTCACCAACCGGCTTTTAGCCATTGTAATGGCTTTGCGCTGAATAAACGTGCGCGATGCCGCCATGCATCGTAAAAAATTGTAAAACTACTCGTCAAAGACGCAACAAAGAGCCGAATATCGTATTTGCGGTAAGTAAACACTTTAATTTAACATTAGTTTATGCCTGCAGACAGTTAAACGATTATTTTTTAATTTAATTTGAACATTATCACGATTTAATTCTCGTCACATTCCCGTAAACAGTTTGACATATCCGACCCGTAATAAGTATTTGCATGGACTGACGCACACATTGGAGCGAGTGCGGGCGGTATCGGCCTACGCACGTTGCAGATGCTTTTATTTCGCTTTTGTTTACCGACTAGATATCCTTATTATTAATTGGGAGTAGCGACCCTGCCTACGAAATTGGGGGTCCCGGGTTCGAATCGCAGGTTGGATCAGTATTTATGTGACGAATATTGATATTGGTATCGGGTCTTGGTTGTTATATGTATGTGGTGCCTTCGCTTGGCACCCAAAACACAAGCTAATGCTTAGTTTGGGGCCTAGACGTTGTTGTGATGTATACGTTATTGTTATTGTTATTATTATTGTTAAAATTGATAAATCATTGTCGATCTACTTGAAACCTTATATACGTTTATTGTACATAAGAAACTGCGTCGAGTGCCGCCAAAAATATCAAAATCTAATGACGCGTTCAAAAGATATCGCAATTTACAAATTTCCGAAATCGTGTTATTTAACGTAACGTAGAGATTTTAAGATCAATCGATTTTTGGTTTTACACAGAAATTTTGTGCTTACAAAATTACATATAATGCCGTAAATTGCATTAAAATCAAGCGAAGTGTTCAAAAAATATCGCAGTCTACAAATTTCCGCAAAAATGGTTTTTTAAAATAACTTAGATTTTACGACCAATAGATTTTTAACTTTAAACAAAAGATTAGTGCTTACAAAATTGCGTAGAATGCCGTAAACTGCATTAAAATCAAACGAAGCTCGAAAGATTGATATATAACCAGGTTTCTGAGCTTGAAGAACTCTCAATGTACAGAAATTTTGATTTTAGGCTTGGAAAGCTCAAAAAATCAATGTTATGAGCTCGAAGAGCTCAAAACCACCAAAATCGATATTTCGAGTTCGAAGAGCTAAATAGGTTTCTAATTTTCGAGCGCTTTAAACCTGAAAATAGCGGGAAATTTCAGGGATGGCCTGCAGAGCAAACCGATTTTTTAATACGAATTTCGCACGTGGGTCACACAAACTTCTATTTCACAGCGAATATTTCAAAGCATCAACTGGTTTTGTTGTTACAACACGGTATCACGGAACATCCATGAATTCTCAATACTTTTTATATAAGTTGCAAAAGACATCATAACACTATAAAAGTGTAACATATGGAGCTAACTGCGCTAAAAGTTTGGAATTGCCGAAAAGGCGTCGGCGCGGCGACAGCGCGGAGCGGCGCGGCGTGAAATGGAGCAATATTGAAAACATCTCAAGTACAAGCCAAATTCTATATGAGATAATATTTTTATATCTCGATATTTCCGTCGTTTATGTCATGAGCAATATGGCTCAGACACTTCTTTGTATTAAAAATGAAAGCATGTGCTTATGACCACAAGATAGAAGTGAAAATTTATGTGATTTATTAGTAGCACACAGCACAAAGTAAATAGCTCTATTTACTAGCTTTTTGATACCCCATGTTAATAATAACAAAAAAATTTATTCACCCTCTCTTTTTGAATTTGCAGACGCCATATTGAAATATAATATACCCTATGTCACTTCGACAATAAAACCAAATTAAAGACCCTTATAGTTCAAATCTATCTAGCCGTTTAAGCTACAGGGCGTGCTAAAGAAATATCTAGGATACATACTGTCGAAAAACATTACCCTCCACAGTCACGTAAAAAGAATTATAGTTTCATGAGCTGTTTCGCACGATTCGCACTTGGAGCGTGTACCTATTACTAAAGTGGATTACTTCGCACACGCCGATCCTGGAACTGAACCCAAAATCTTCGACGATGTGGATAATATGCTAACCGTGGGGGTGGAAAGGACGACTCTATATAGCTGTGTATATAAATACCCTCAGGACATCGATAATATACGTAAAGAAAAAATTGGGATATATTTGAGATCTAAATATAAACCATGATTTTATTGTACTGTAGTTTTAATGAAACGCGTTTCATTTAGACTAAAAATAATGGGGTTGGGGAGAAAAGTCTTCTCTGTTTTATTTGTATGAAGTTGTAATCAAATCTCTTTAGTTGTACTGTTTGTAACTAGCTGATTAAAATAAAATTACAAAGGTTACTTTAAAAAAAAAATAAATTACATGGTCTGCTTAAGAAAATGTATGACGAATAAAATCGATATATTTAAAAAAAATGTTTCGAAAAAACTCGACACAAACCAGGAAAAAAAATTGTGTCGTTTATGAATCTAATACAGTGATAAAGTTGGTTTAAGTAACGTGTTTCCTTTCAGAAAATTTTGATGTCAAAAAAACAGTCTTTCATCGTGACACACAAATTCAGTCACTCAGGAAAAATTAAAATGTCTGGTTGGGAAAGATTGACGTATCCACCATTTATAGTTTTGACCTTGAAAGCTCAGATTTTTTCTTGTTTTCGTCTCTTCAGAATTCTTTAGGTAGCGTAAGGTTAACAAGAGAAAACTGTTAAAATTACTTGCATTCAACCACAAACTCTATTTCTGCAGCATTGGGGCATGCCACTACCTACAAGACGGCTACAAGTTCTAGAACAAAATTTCATTTAATAGGTATATATGTAAGGGTAAAAAAGGTGTGTGCGTGTAACCTTTACGCGCGATTGAAGTAAAACTTTGAAGTTTTTTTTGTAGGTACGTTTTATAATAACAAATATGAGATGATTCTTTGCTACTATCCCAGTCTGACAATTCTTGTAAAAGTTCAAAGTCAGAATCGCTTTCACTGGACGTAGACATTTTCGCACTAAATTACAACTAAATTAAATAGATATTGGTTTCAAAATATTAGGATGAAAGTGATTTAGCGAATTTTTATTTGATGATAGCAGACGATCGATAGATAAACCATCACATTTGACAGATAGGCCGCATGTTTATCCTCAGTAATAAATTATATCCTTCAACAGCTGTCAGAAGTATATTGGGACGCACGAAATGTCATTTTCAATCAAAAATCTAACTCTGGTAAGCTATCGACCCTCCCGAGGCCTCCCGTCGATAGATGGCGTGTGACGGTAGATATGTCTATCCGTCGATAGGTTTCTTCCGTCCGTCGATAGGATAGAATTTCTTACCCTAGTATGGTTAGACCGTCGATAGATAGGTAATTGGGTTTGGCTGTTAGAGATTTTTGTCGTCTCAATAATCTATCGACGGATAGACATATTTACCGTCGCACGCCATCTATTTTTAAATAACGGAAACTACACAGACTATAGTAAGCGTTACTTCCGTCAGAAAAAAATCTGAGTTACTCCCTAGTCGCGCCTAAAGAAGTTTTACTTCAAAACGCCTTGAATTTGAATATAAAATAAGAAAAGGCCACATACACCCTAACTCAATATTATTATTTTTTTAATCATATTTTTTTCTAATTAAAACGAAATTAATCAGTATAATTAGGATACTACAAATAATATATGTTTATTTTCTGAATTATAGAACGTCAAAATATTCAAACACAAATTGTTCCGTTAGAAAAGGGCGGTCCTAATACAAGACTATGTCTTTTAGAAGGGTAGGGGTAGGAAGGGTAGGGTAGGAAGCAAAGAACGAGTATAAATAACTACACTCGGATAAATACTATACCTACATACTTACTAAGGTATTGGTTGATAATGAGTGCGATTGTACTTTGGCCAATTTCAACCAAATTAGGTAAAATCACACAAGCAGTCCCCCCTCCCCCATACCCTGAACAAATCCCTTTAACCGCGTCTGCCTACGTGATCCATCGAGAGATTATTCTCAGTGGAAAACGCTTGTGAATAGAAAAATGAAAACTCATTGCATCGCATCCCTGTGGAACTTATCGGGGTTTTCTTTCCGCTCGCAGAGGAAAAGAAGTGCGACGCAACGTTTAGTCGGAACTAAAAGTCAATAAACACACTTCACCTCCTTGTCTTAAGTTACAGAAGCCAAAAACTACGAAGTGTTTATAATAGTTTCTGAATGCTTGTATGGGTTCATTTGAAAACATGATAGTTTGAGATCGATACCATGTTGAACAGCTGTTATAAATACTATACGTGCTGAAAATATCCACTTATGCGCACTGAAGCAGCGTGGTGAATTAAACTCCAAGCCCTCTCACCCTGGGGGAAGGCCTAAGCCCCTGCAGTAGGGCATAATGGGCTGGTGGAATGGAAAAAAATACATGCGGAATTTTTCAGGTTCTTGATTATTCAAAGGTCTTTAAACGATTCAAAGTTTATTTTGTGGACGGTACAAAACCCGCCTTTAGGGCTCCGTAGCCAAATGGCAAAAAAGAACCCTTATAGTTTCGCCATGTCTGTCCATTCGTTTGTCTGTCTGTCTGTATGTGGTTTTTCTCGGAAACTTGCCTACGCCTACGTCGCCGTACATGTAACTGAAATACGAAAAAAAATAATTCATCGTATATTAACACGAGAGGTACCAAACGATAGGTCTTAAAAAATGATATGAAGGTTTCAAACATTTTTTTTTATTTAAGTGAACAGTTGTTGAGATATGCACTCCTAAAGTCCTAATTTTTGTCAGAGTCATGTGTCGTCGTTCCTCCCACCCCCCCCTCTTCCAGCTAAACCGTTGTTTTTGGATATGTGGAAAAAATTTATGACATGAATATATATTATGTAGTTCAAAGGAAAACTATCACAGCTAACTAGACTGTATTATTTAACGACTAATAGATTAACTTATAAAATTACTTTTATAACTAAAAATTTTGTAAAAATTCCATAGAAAATGACTGACAGTGCTAAGCCAATAACCGAAAACTAGATGCATTTTATGTTTGTGATGTCATTGTAAAAGATAATTTAAAAAAAACATTTTATGATGGAAAATACATTGTATTACTAGGTACTATAAATTGACGCTTTCCTTTGCAGAGCTTATTCTCTTCACAATCGATACTAAAAATCAAAGGTTCACTGTAATAAAGTAAGTAATAAAAATTGTCTCTAGCTATCAATGCACTCATGTTATTAGTTTTCGGATTAGCCAGAGAGGATCGAGCGCCTTCTAAATAACTAACGAAATAAAAATGAAATATATTTATACAATAATTCCTAAATTACATAATAATAAAGTTTAATGGTTAAGTTCGATTAACGTCGTGCTCATTTTTTTATATTATATGGTGGTACCGGCAGCTACTCACTAATTTCCATTTTTTGTGGTATATGTTTTTTTTTTAAAGGCTATTTCTAAACAACTGATCATAGAAGTATATCTACTATTTTAATTTCACAACATATTGACGTCAGTATAATTACTTTTATTTATAAAAGTACGAATTGACTAGAAGCTCTTTTCTGCATGCGTTTATCGTCTAACCACTCATACTCTAACTAGCGGGTGCAAGATAGCAAGTTTCTGTCCGCAAGATCCCCGCGCGTCGGTCTTCACCCCCGCGAAATACTCGCGTGCCGGTATTCACCCCCGCGAAATTGCGTTTGACATTTTCGATACTGTGAAGTGACATTTCCGACTCTATTAAAACCAAACGCTGCCGCCAAATTTATTTACTCTATATGCTATTATTACTCAATAGAAATAAATAAATACATATTTTGTCCTTAACAAGTGCCTACATTTTCATATTGTTTACACATGTCCTTCGCAAGTCCTTCCTCAAGAGATTTCTACTGCGACGCAAGTAATATACGACATCCGTTTAAGTTAAAAATACATCGAAGTGGGTGTTACAAATTACTTTCATTACAGTATAATATGTTTTGCCATTGATAATGGGTATGTGATAACGATATATGTTATTGGTGTTTTTTAAGAATTCATTCAGTTTTTCTAGTGATAAAAAATAATAAAAAATATTTTATATTTATTACGTTGACACAAAATGAAGACAATCTGGACAGCTTCATACGAAATTCAAAATAGTCACCAACGCTTAGGTACCTACTTTAGTTAGGCTTTGGTTAGGCTTACCGCTTCTCAAGCAATAATTGTACTTTTGTGTACCAACTCCTCGTTGGCAAATTGTAAAGCTGTTTACAAACGCTTCTAAACGCTCGGCGTTTTACATTTTCATCATTTTCTATAAATCCCAAAAAGAGTCGGACGCCGTGTTACGTTGTGAAAAGAAAAATGTTTGTGAGCGTAACAACAATGTGAGTTCTAGATATTATGAGGTGACGATTAACTCGTGGTTTGCTCGGATAGGTATCAGCGGCGGAGTACAGAACTTTTGTGCAAGGGCCGTGTCGTCGGGATGTAATCTCGCCGTCGCAAATGAAACTCACTAATAATACAATAAAGAGCGTTTACTATATCTAAAATCAATTATGAAAATAAAACTAATTACAGACATACGCCGCGCCCTCGGTGGTCTTGTCGTCGGTCTGTTTGCGCGGGCGTAATTTACATTGATTCGAGCGTTCGAACTTTATGCGCATAAAAAACAAAATGGGAACAGGCCTTTTACGTTTCGACGTGAAGGGTCGGAGATTCGTCTCGCTCGCGTCGTCCAGTCTTGGGCTCGGCTTTGTCGCAGGGGCGGCGTGGCGGCTGGCGCTCGGCCTGGTACAGGCCGGCCGTGGTGTCCTGCTCCTGGGCTCGTCCTACTCTGTCTTCTCCTGGTCCTCGGGCAGCGATCTTCTTTCGACTCTCTTCCCGGACAGTGGGTATTTGGATAAAATAGTTACCGAAATTACAATATTGAGCAAACAGGTAGCCTCTTCAGCCAACGACCGCGACGTCGAGAACGAGATATCTTCTCTTGTCCTGATATTCCCGTCTATCCCAATGGATGGTCGGGTACTTGAGCCCGGTGCGGTGCGAAATATATTGAATTTAATATAGACTGGTTATACTAAAGGTTGACCGACCGCCGCTTTGCTGGCGGTATAAAAATGTGCCAGGAATTTTTTTCCGCTTCTTCCTGTGGGAGCTACTCGTGAAGCGATCGTCTACGTCGCCCGCCATCTTGACTCTCTCAATCTTGACTCCTTGATAAAATTCGACTCCCTTTCTCGAATGTCGGATCCCGAGTGCTGCGATAAAATTCAGCTCTGCCTATCGCTGAGCGGGTCGCTAGCAAATCGTTCGCGAGGGCGGGCGCCATCCATCGACATTTCACGTCGTTGCGTTTCGGTACGCTTCTACGCTCTGCTTTGCGACTGTGGTTTGTCAGCAGATGGCGCCCCGCGTCCTATTTTTGCCGGGCTAGGAAATTTATGTAAAGCGTCTAGTACACAATGGGCCATGCACGGCCATACGCTACGATAGGCCAGCATCGCCCACTGGCGAAAAAGTGTTCACACAATGGTATGTAGCTCATTACTGCCTCGCAAAGCACGTGCAAAGCACTAAGATCACTACGATGGACGTCGAAGTAATCATGGCTGCGGCAATTTATTTGTATACTGCATACAAGTACTATAGAAGTGTGTATTGCAACAGAGTATTTAAAAAAAAATGGCGCAAAAGAAGGTCGAAGGTCTCTTCATTATTCCACGATAGCGATATTGTAGTATTTTATTTTATCGTTCCACAATAAATTCACCACCCAATCGGCGATCGGGTGCAATGGGCGACTGTGTGTATACACCGGCCACGCCACGCTACGATTCCTTTGAAAAAACCGACAACATCGCCATTGCGCGCCATCCACCATTGCCCACTGACAATTATCCGCCATCATGCGCCATTGCCCCCTGTACACAATGGCGATGGCCTGTAGTGGGCCAGCATGAGCCATTGTGTACAAGGGCCAGCCGTTAGTAAACGGGTATGGATCCCGCAATGCAGGCGATAGTCCTAGTGGGAGATCCGCTGTCAAAACATTTTGATTATCCCTCATTAAGTGATATTCATTCATGTAATAAAAAGATAAAAATAAGGAAGTAGGATAACTCATTGTAATCTCTTTCTGTTAAATAAACTTTTTTGTATTTGTATTGTATAATGTAGCAGCAATCTCTCTAATTAGTTTTTCACTGTCGCCTAATGCAAGTCGTGTTCAAATCGATGATCGTATTTAAATAATTTTAAATTGAGCATAATAGGTTGATGGTCCACCATTTCAAAAAAATAGTTATGTAAAGTACTGCTCGTGTCGATGCGAGGAGCGAAGCTAAGCGGAGTGACGTCTATACCATGCCGCTTTTTATTATTCGTAGTCGTTGTTAGTTTCTACAATAGGTCCATGGTTTCTACACGCGAAAAAGCGAGCTCTCCCATATGCTCGCGTATTGTGAGGCAAGCAATAGGTTAATATTACTGTAACACATAATTACTCTCCATTATATTTATGAAAAAATATTTATAATCAAATTGTTGTCATATCTAATTAGTTGATTTAAATGAGGCTCTATGAGGCCTACGTAAAACCTGAATCTTAAAAATTCAGTTTCATTAATTAATTACGAAAAAGATATGGCATTGCCCAATTAATAAAACCGTCCATCTGTCTATAGCTCTATTGAAATTATATAAATATATCTTTAAAAATTAATTCAAATAGTCGCTTGCGAATAGGTCTATTAAAAAAAAAAGATAAAAGTAGATTGCGTGGTTGTTAGTGTCACGTTTAACCATTTTGGCGGGAATACGCAATATACCTACTAAAATAGCCTTAGAATAACATTAAAGGCTTTAAATAGCTGCGCTCTTTGAAGTTTTAGGATAATTTTTGCGCATTGGTGTAATAATCCAAGTGTTCTGCCTGAATTCTGGTTGTTTATAATAAGTTATTAATAATCCTTACTAATATTATAAATAATAATTGTTAAATAGACGTAGTGACATCATGAGAATGACACGTGCATGCCTAAAACATGGATTATCGATACTTTTGCGTCGTTGATTCTGTCCCTGATATTTCGGTTAAAAACAAGTGACGAATAATTAAATTGTATGGGCGTAGTTTGGAAGGTAGACGTCTGAAACCTGAAATAAAAAGACACACTTGATGAGCCGCGATTTGATTAAATTTTGAAGTGCCAATCGAGTGACAAAACGAGAAGACATAAATTGTCATGATGATGTAGATGAACTAATAAGTTCGTCTATTGTAGTTCATTTATTTCGCTGTGTACTGTTTTTTAGCGAAATAAACGTGTGAAGAACTTATGCCGTCACTTACCCCACTAATACATACATAGATTACCTATATCAGAAATAAAATGTATTGCGATATATTTTTGGCATTTGCATTACTTAATGTATACGATAACGATTCATGAATTGTTCTTGACTTGGAAATTTTTCAAGAACTTTTACGTCACATGTATGAATATATCTAGTTAAAGGAATGACTATAAACTACTTTTGGAGACTCATGTCTCGCGATCAAGTGGTTAATTTTATTTTAAAAGACATGTACAAAGATACTCGTAGGTGCTATTTTATCGTCTTAATTTTTCAGATATAGTAATTCATTCAAAAACATTTTTGACGGTACTTATGAAATACGTGGGCTGTGTGACACGAAAAACGAATATGAATCTATACTAATATTATAAAGCTGAAGAGTTTGTTTGTTTGTTTGTTTGTTTGTTTGAACGCGCAAAGCTCAGGAACTACTGGTTCAAATTGAAAAATTATTGTTGTGTTGGATAGTCCATTTATTGAGGAAGGCTATAGGCTATACTACATCACGCTACGACCAATAGGAGTGGAGCATCAATGAAAAATGTTGCAAAAACGGGAAAAATTATTCCTTTTGGGAGCTTCTATCGCGCGCGCTGCGTAAACGGTTGATGTTAACCAAAAACCATGTATTACGGAATTGTTCCCCTTTAAAAGTTATAACCAAAAGTCCGCGTCAGCATATGTGTATCTTTTAAGGTTAACTTACTGTAACCTTTTTTATGGCAATCAAATTTGTTCTAACATAATGTACTATTGGCGAAGATGTTTTTTAAACGTAATATTAATCCTTATCAAATTAAATACGTTAGTTATCTTAAGCATTTCATGCATATTATAATTGCCCTTTACATCACACAAGTTCAATTAATATGTTAGCAGTTTTTATCGAAATATGAAAACTATAGCGGGAGAAAATAAATTCGCTGTCTGTCTCTGTTCGTTAACTTTTTACTTCCAAACCACGCAATAGACTTTGATACGGTTTTCAATATTATCTTATAATCTATAAATCTATATAATAGAAATACTTATTATAAAGCTGAAGAGTTCGTTTGTTTGTTTGAACGCGCTAATCTCTGAAACTACCAGTCGGATTTGGAAAATTCTTTTTGCCTTTGATAGCCTGAATCTAGCGGAGGGTTATAGGCTATATATATGAAAACGAACTGTCTGTCTATTCGAGCAAATCGGCTTCGGGCAAAACGGCTTAACCGATTTTGATGAAACTTTACACATATGGAAAGGATGTAGTCAACTTTTTGTATGTCTGTTTGTATGTCCATCTGTCTAAACCGATTTTAATGAAACATCACAAGTATGAAAAAAATGTCATCAAAACTAACAAATGTTAATTTTTGTCCGTCTGTTTATCTGTACGTGTATCTGTCTATTTGAGCTAATCTCCAAAACGGCTAAACAGATTTTAAGGAAACTTTGCAGACGGGAAAGAAGGTTGTCAAGAGATTTGACATTAGCTACTTTTTGTCCGTCTGTTTGTCTGTACGTCTATGTGTCTATTCAATTCAATTTTATCTATTCGAGCTAATTTCCAATACGGCTGAACATATTTTAATGAAACTTTGCAGACGTGAAAGAAGGTTGTCAAGAGTGTCATAAGCTACTTTTTGTGTTTGTTTGTCTGTCTATTTGTCTGTCGTTTGTTCACACTGATCTATCAACGTACAGCCAAAACTACTAAGTCTAGGAAGCTTAAATTTGGAACATAGGTTTATTTTATAACGTGAACATGAAGAAATTTCAAACTTAAGGATGGGAATGGAGGGACTTAAATAATGACGTGTTTCAGGGTTTTTAGATTTCCACCTTTTAAGGGTGGGAAACGGGAGATGAAAAATTGTATCGGTTTTTTTAAAGGGTGGAAGGGGAATGAAGATTGAAAGTTTGAAAGGGTGTAACCAAAATTGGTTCCAGCAAAAACTATGTATAAACCATCTCGAACGTTAATAGTACCTATAACAGGAATTTGTAGTCTACGCAAGCGAAGCTGCGGGCGGTCGCTAGTAAACGAATATGAGGAGAGATCCATACCCACATAGGTTATTTTGAATTCAGTGATGTTGTTGTGTTTGCTCCGTTTCGTTGATTCCTTCTTTCTTTTACTGTTCGCATTATGGAATAAGTAATGAATCTGTATTCAACAGATTTATTATTCATTCCACAAAGTGCTGCTTTCGCAACAGAAAAACAATGTGTACAAGCACGGAACATAAAAGAATTTGGAAATGACATGTTGGCGTTGGCTCATTCAAGGTCTGTGGGTGGCTCACAGTCGATTAAGTATTGTGTTTAAATTAGCCGATTGTGAAGTAAGTTGGTAAGTGTGAAACTTGCCAAATTTCATGATTCTAGGTCAACGGGTCAACCTAGGTTTTGATTTATTTCCATGCAATCAGCCAACTATACCCAACTGCAGGAACCTAGGCCTCTCCTCAGGATGAGGGGGTTCGGAGCTTGCGCTGCTCCAATGCGGGTTGGCAGATTGTAACGTCCGTCATCTATTCATCATCATCATCTCCCAAGGCACGGAGCTCAGCACGGAGTCAGTGATAGTTATGTACTTAAGTCAGAAAAACTGATTGGTGCACGCCCGGATTCGAACCATGGCTAATACGTGTTCGCGACAGCGAGCCTGAGGCCGAGCTGCGACCGTCGAGTGCATATGTACTTAATACGTGTGAGATAGAGTGAAATAGAACGATTAAAATCGAGATTAGGATAGCAAATTGTATAAGCGAATTATAGCAATATTATATAAGGTTCAATTTATGGAAATCGAATAAAGATGGGCTTTTTTAGTGTTTTCGTAAATTTTCGCGCCTCTTTTCAGCGACAAATTTGAGTTATCTATCTATCGGGCCATCTACATCCTCTGGAGGGGAGCAGCTGCGGGTGTAGGGTCGCCCCTGTACCCATACATCATCTCGCCGAGGACACGTCCCCGGCGGTCGATGGGTAATCCGCCTATTCTCGTCGGGCAGGCGGCGCATCGTCCTACGACACGCTGGGCGACGTCAACAGTTCACGTAGGAGCGGGCGTCCGATCAGCGACTGCTCGCGATGCGGAGCGATATTGTGTAGGTAGACGAAATTTCTCAAATCTCAAACAATTCAATGGTAATCTTAATGCAAGTAACATTATTCTTGATTTAATATTATGTAGGTAATAATTATACCGATTGTCTTGTGTCGCATTGTGATAACTCGCTTACTTCTCAAGATATTCACCACAAATCCCTAGTGATTGAGTTGTCCTTAAGTTATACTACACCTTTGAAGTCCGCTGATGTACCTATGTGTTTATAATTTTATGCCTGCTGATTATGAGAAAATTAACAACTCATTAAATAAAATAGACTTGATTTGGTTAAAGAGGCATGTGTAGCTAAGTTTTATTGCCTATTAAATGATATTATATCACAATACGTCCCTCGACGTACTCTGAAATCAGGTAGCTCAAGCTCTTTGTGGCACAGCAAACTACTAAAAAAATTGTTTAATGAAAAGCGAAAAAAACTTAGGCGTTGGAAAAAATAAAAGAACCAGTTACATTATGAAACTTTTAAAATATTGAGAAAGAGGGCTAAATTGATGACAGTAGAATGTTTTAATTCATGTATATCATATTCAGAAAATAAAATTAAAAAACTCTAAATATTTTTGGACATATGTGAAATCAATCTTTTCTGGCAATAGTTTGCCTTAGACAATGTATTATAAGGGATCAACAGTATGCGGCAGAGTTGCAATTTGCTGTGCATTTGATGAGAACTTTCCGTTTTTGTTGACCCAGCTTCTGATTCGGTGGATTTGGGGACATTTACTTCTCATTCTGATCCGATTTTTGATCTATGCTCAATAGAATTTACTCATGAGACAGTCTTTACATATTTGAAGAACATTAATTTTCATAAGGGGGCAGGCCCTAATGGTGTTCATCCAGTTTTGATCAAAAAATGTGTAAATTGTGACCAAAAGACATATTTAAAACGTGTTTTGATCAAAACAGCCTCCCCCTACCTGCCTATGTACCTATATAAATAGACATAAAAACCCTTTTTATTTACTTTGTTTTTGTACCTTTATTTTGATATATATTTGGTCCAATATCATTGTTAGATATTGGAAATGTACCTATAATCATGTTGCTATTTTTACATCTCATAACCTCACACAGGTATGACGCATCAGGAGATAGGCTCAGGAATCAGAACAAGCATATATAAATGGAGAAATGAAACAACAACACTGAATAAATAAGCTATAATATCCGGCCAAAACATATTACATTTCATAGAAACTTCTAATGTATGGACATAGAAACAAATCAAATACGTAATTACAATACATACTAGTAATACATAAAAATCCATAAAAATACAGCATACTAATTTCAATAGTAGGTACTTAACAATTATAGCACTTGCTTAATATGTTCCACATACCAAAAGGGGGAATTGGAACTATTGGTGTAAAAGGAAGTCGAAATTCAGACAAAAAGCACCAGTTCCCGACTGACACCTTCAACTTGCATTAAAAAAATAATAATAGGAGCTTTTAAAAATAGCTTTTTTTTTTGATCGTTACAATTATACAAATGCTTTTTGTACACCCGCACCATGTACAAGTATTAAGGTCGTTAGTTTAAAATTAGTAATACCATTGTAATAAAGTCTGTTTCTACACACCAACTAGAAAATATATTATCGTGTTACAATTTATTGTGTCTAGAGAAGGATGCTGTTATCAGCACATTTTAGGAGATATAGACTGATTTACCGGAAGTACCATCATCTGTCATCTAAGAACAAATTTCAATCTTCAAAATTTTTTGCATGTACCACCATCCAGTCTGACATGCATCGAGCTTATACTAAATTACTGACTAGAAGTCGCATGAATGCGAATTCCATTGTGGAAAGAAAAGTCCAGTGACAAGTTGAATTTTTCTGTCATTAATATTCTGTACCCCATCTTGGGACGGGCGACGCGTTATATCCGCCCATTTTCCACCACTAAAAACTGATAACTCCAGTACTATGCGTTTATAGCTTCATGCGGCCTGTTCTTTTATCATTATAAGCTCAGAGCGGGTATGCAAGTGACAGGAAAACAAGATAATTATTAGACGGTATATGCACACACACTGGCAGACAAATGCACACTTTGGCAAGATATATTGGTGACAAATTTTAGTAAATTTTACTTAACAAAACAATTATCATTTACTTGAAGTTGAGAGCATGAACAAGAAATAATAGACATTCTCATATGAAAAATGACACTACACTTTCTCCTGAAGGCATCATTCTTGAATTATAAATGTAACATTAACAGAAACAACCTTAAAAACTCGACAGGTGTTACCTTAATGTACTTTATTGCAATGCACCATAATACTATGTTATAATTTAGGAAATTACGTATACAACGTTCACTTAGAAAATCAATCAAGCGTATGTTACATAATACTAGATTTATTGCTTTAATTTTGCAAAATACTACTTTAAATACATATAACAAAAAAAAACTGTTAATTTGCAATTTACATAAACAAAATTACTCTTACCCCGGTCCCACACATGTGGACAAACATTTAGCCTTATAATCAGCAAATGTTTTCCGTGTAACCTCGCCTTAATAATTGGCAAATGTTTCTCGAAATTGTACGTCCTCGGCAAATGTTTCTTTTCCGTACGGCCACTTTAAAGTGGACAAGAAAGCCGACACACTATTACGGATAGCAAATGTTTGCCGTACAAGGCATTACCGATACGAATGCTCAACCACACATACGTGAATGGTCAATGTTTGGCATGTTCGCCACACGTGCGAGACCGCCTTTAGACATGATGTAAGTAAAATAGCCTGTACCTAAAGATCATGGCTAAAGAAAGTCAGAAGGTGAATGGCATTTGGTTATTACATCCCGTACAGCCTATTTATCTTATCACTAAAACGTTAACCGGGTCCAGCACGTTTTTTCCACTGCAATTGATCTGCTACACCACGCCTACATTGTTGTTTGCAGAACCTAGTTCTGTGGCCAACGATTATCGCCGACAATATATATTTGTAGGGTTTTAACTTTGTGCTGTGCAACCATTACGCAATGTTAAGATTCCATTACATTTTTATAATGTTGCCTTTTATGTGCAGTTGTTGTACACTCTCCGATGTATGACGCACTGATATACAATTACAAATAATCGAGAAAACAAGTTTTATCGGTTTTATATTACAAATGACAACCACCTCCACTTCACTATCGTAACCATTTTCATGATTACATAAATGCCATAATATTTTAAAATCTATATTTATTATATATGGCTCGACTAGGTTGGTAAGTTTTTAGCTACTTTCAAACAAGCGTGTATGAAATAGATTTTGCTTGCATCATTTCTAAAAGCCAATTGAATTTTGGTTTTTTTTATATGAAGTACAATTCCAATCAAACCTTATGGCGGATGTGAACATAGGCACAAGTCGCGTCGCAGTAACCAGTTTTAGGTGTAGCGGGACGCAGTGGAGCGAGGGGCATATGACTGAACCTGCGCAAGCACGCTTTGCGTTGTATTCCGATCCGCCATAAAGTTTGATTGGAACTATACTACACATTAGGAATGCAGTGAAATAGTTCAAAACAATAGTACAAAGAAATCATGTTTGAAATTTGATTAGGTATTCAATTTCATTATAAACAAAAAATACTATATAAAAATATAAAGTTATATCAATAGCTTAATTGTATTTTATTAAAGTTTCAAAACTTTTTTTTTTCGAATTTTTCATAATACATTGACGTTTCATTAGAAGTTAAATATGACACAAAATATATTTTATTTTTAAACTTATTTCAGACATACTGGATTAGGTATTAATATTCATACATCAAATTTTTTAAATTATTAATCACTTTGGTTTTATACAATCTGTAGTAAATATTATGCTAGCGATTTGAACTTACACTTTATTTATCGGAAAGGCCACTAATTCATTCATCGTAAATGCATAGGATTATATATTGGATAGACTATGATTTTTAACAATAATCTTTATAAATATATATTCGAAAATTTGTATCAGATTAATGCCTGTCAAATCATTCAGATCATGGCAGAGTATATAATACACTACAAACAAGAGGCCGAACTAAAGTGAAATCATGTATCAAACGAGTTTTTTTTTCGCGCTCTAATCACCACTAAGCAGCGAGTCGAGTCATTATTTTAAATTATTGCAGAATTTTAGATATTTGTACTTTAGCACAACAGCCACAAATGATAATGAGCGAGTCTTGTCCTTTTTGCATTTTATAATAATAATAATAATAATACATGGGACTTCTCACACAGCGTCATCTAGTCCCAAAGTAAGCTAGTATTATGCTTGTGTTATGGGTTACTAGACAACTGATATACATACTTAAATATTCTTTATAATATATACATATATAAATATTTTTGCAAAGACGCCACACACATATAACAACCAAGACCCGGTACCAGTATCAATATTCATCATATTAATACTGACCCGACCTGGGATTCGAACCCGGGACCTCTAGCTTCGTAGGCAGGGTCGCTACCCACTAGGCTAATCGGTCGTCATCGTCGGTCGGACAAGCGGTCGTTTATAGAAATATGTTATATTTATTAAAAGAAACTAATAAGTGAAAGAATGTTATTGATATCTACAAAAAATACCGAAGATATAAATTTTTAAAATCGTGCTATGACGTCACTCGGTTACATTAGGGCTAACGTGGATAAATTGTCGTAGCGGCACCGAGTGACATACGAGCGGGTCGTAAAAACACAAACCTTTCATTTTTGTTATATCTCCGGTAATAATCGGTATTTTACCGAAATTAAAAAGTATAGATACTAGAGTGTGTAAAACAGCGCATGATACATAATTTCGTTGAGGAGGTCATGTTCATTCTGGTGCCAGTGTATTTAGTTTTATGCGGTCTCTATTCTTTTGTAATATTATAAACTCGGTGGCCAACAGGCTTGTTATAACAGTTTGGTCGTTTTGACTATTGACAAAATTATTCTTTGACTATTGATAACGTCACATGGTATTTGTACCTTAGACTTAATAGCTATGGATTAAGCGATTAGTTTTTTAATTTGATATTTTGATATTTAATATTAAAAAAAAAAAAAACTAATCCAGTATCATATTTCTAGGGAACATTCCTAGATATGCAGTTATTAAACTAGCATTACAAAATATAAACGGAGTATTTAATTTTTAATAATATAGATATCTCGCTAAATTCATACTGGGTACAATAGGCACAGGGAAGTTCAAGTACAAAATTACTTCATTCATTTTAGATGCATACAATTCACAACAAATACAAGCAGTTGTCGTATCGGAAATAAAATGCATCTCCATTTTGATACTCCATTTACCTCTAAATTTTCATTTAATGATACGTGTGGATTTTTATTGCAATATCTTTTTGGGAACGGTGGGTTACCATTGATCTGTAAATGAAAAATTCTTTATTATTCCTTTTTTATAAAAACTATTCAAACTTAAAAATTATGATTATCTTTTATGAATTTATTAAAATGATATGCCTCGCTATTTCTATCCTTAATATAATAAAATTGATGTATCTGTCAATAATTGTTAAATTATTACAAATTAAAAAACCAATATCTATTTACATGTTGTTTCCATATTAATTTATTTCTTGGATAAACCAACAGCTGCACCATTTAAAAGTAGCAATGGATTAAAATATCAAAAAACCAATAAAAGGTTCTCACTTACTTTGATTATGACATAAAAAATGTTGCCTGGATTTTATGAAGTGAGAACTCTATAACTAATGAACCTCAATCTATAAATTGAATCCCAATAGATTAATACTAGATGAAAGAAAATCTCGAGATTTAAATGCGTTATGACGTCGTATTCACCGTCGAGCGTCTGTATGGGGCGACCTACGAATACTCGACGCTTAATATCGTTGAATTATATTGTACCTTTAATCCTTCCAATCTTTCTTGATCTCAAAGGACCACTCCCACTGCAGATGCACATGCTTATCATCATCAGTGAAGAGACTGTTGACAGTGTATGCCCCACGTGCCATTAGACCAGAAGGCGCGTCTTCAGGTGGTGTTGTGTATGAGTGGATTTCCGTTTTAGGTGGATAAGATCCCACCATATGGGTCATCTTGTCCACTGGAATGGAGAAATCATTGCAAATTACTATATGTAGTTTTAAAAAGTTAAAATATTATGAATACTATTTTACGTTTACTTTTATATAAAAAAATACTTTGTTCTATGTCTCTAGTAGAATATCAGTATGATTCTATCTCTACGAAACGCCACTTGCAACCTATGTATCTATTAATTTCATATAATTGCTTTCTATAATAATTTTTACTTTGTGTTTTTCATCATTTTTGATTGTACTGTAAAATACAACATAACAGTACAAGTTTCCATGTCATAAAAACAGTATCAATAGTATTGAAAAATAATATTTCAAGAAATGAAATCGTTAAAAAAAAAAGGCTATTTATTAAAACTGTAAATTACTTTAAACCGTCTTTTAACCTGTAAATATGAGTGACATATTTCCTAAAGGTTGTTTATGATTCTGATTGCATGTAGATAATATAGCCTGAGTTCTCAAGTAAAACAACTTGACAAAACAATAATATGTAATAATAACTGGGACCTTGCACATAACGCCATCTAGTCCCAAACTAAGCAGAGCTTGTATTATGGCTACTAGACAACTGATATTTTATAATAAATACACATATAGATATTTTACACTTAAACACGGAACAAATAGAAAATAGTCATGCACACAAATATTTGTCTCGGGAGGGAATCGAACCCGCGACCTTTGGTTTAGCAGTTACTCAACCAACCAGTCAATCCGATTAGGCCAAACAAATCAATTGATATGCACAAGGGAACAAAAAATGGTTCGTCATTAGACAGGCATGCTGAATTTGTATTCAAGTCAACATACCTGGCACTATATCGAGGACACGGTAAGCATGAAATATTAACAACTTATTGAATTATTGACATAAACATACATCAATATGTATAGATCGGTTGTCACCATAGTGCATAGATTAGTTGTCGCCATAGCTAAGTAAGGACCAAATTCACATAAACAAAAACAAAGAAAGGCTATAAATAACTATAAATAAACTATGGAGGTATGTGAAGATTTATCATATATATTTGCAGACCATGAGGAACTATGGTGATGCTGCATCTATGTAATAATACATCAATGATAAAATATATTTTCTTTATACTATTTTTTCTCCAAAAAAAATATAGTATACAGGCTGTTTGGCTGAATGTAGTCCAAATTTATAAATTGTGTAAAGCTTACCAAACTAAACAAAAAGTTTTTATCACTCATCTCTTTTTTTATAACTTTTTGTTCGCACTAGGCAGATCAGACCCTCAGTCTGATGTAGGCGAACAGTACCCACCAGAAGTCACCTAATAAATGTAACAAATCTGTTCGAATGGCATCTGAGCCTTTGTTATAGGGCCGTCCAGCTCGTACTGCCCTCCCAAACCGAGGGATCGACACGTGTCGGCCCTCATCTCTATTCATTCACTCATACGCCGTACGTGGCGGCACCCTTAAGGCACCGCCCGTCAATGGCACCAACGCACCGAAGCATCCTCAATGCGTCCGGTCGTCGTTCAGTTCAAATCCTATAACACTCAGCGGAGTATAGGTTGAGGATGTCGTTTAGCCGGTCGGGTTACACCTTCTGTGTAGAAGTCCCAACCCGGCACTACCTGCGCGGAAGGTCGGGCGCGCAGGTGTCTGTATGCAGATTCGGCCCTCACTAAATAAAAAAAAAAAAAACTTTTTGTTTAATAAGCTCTACACGCTCTATAAGTGAGTGTCTGTCTTCAAAAATAAACGCTTTATATCAACTAAATAAAATCGGCGATTTGTTTGCAAGAGGACACCTTATTATGGCTTTTACAGGCTGATTAATTTATCACAATGAATTATACAAATAATTATAATATTTTGTTTGTAGCATATAGCATAATAATAGATATGGATCTTGCAGTCTTATCTACGCAGATGTCTATTTTTGGAGCTGGGCTGACAAATTTTTACATTCACCGATTAGATCACATTAGGCAAAAGTGAACACATATCTCTTTTCACCACAGTCTATCAGACACCAAGATTTATGCCCCAAACTTCTTCTATTATATTAGTTATCTCAGTATTAGTTCCTCAAACTGTAGCAAATAATTTTTATAAAAAAGTATATTTATGTTACCTGGCACTCCAAGTCTATAGGTTTTCTGAACGTATTTCAAGCCGTGAACAATCTCACGTTGGACGATGAAATCAATCCTTATCCGGTATTGCACACCTTCCTTTATCACAAATACCTGAAATAATTTTAGATAACCATAATTAGTAATTAAATTAAAAACTTATTAATTTCTAATTAATGGATTGCAGACGGAAATTATTGAAAATTTCATATGAAGACGAAATTATTGTTGAATGTATAAAGTATGTACATGGAGGTATGAATGTCGTTTTCGTGCGCTACGCCATATGGAGCAAACATGAAATAAGTTCAGCGAGGTCGATCAGAAGCCGAATTTGACACTTGATCATAACGTTTTATGACAACTGTCCCCTCTTGTCGCACGATGCTGTCTCGTGTTTTAATGTCGTGTGACATATGTTATAATTAATTCATTTTATATTTTTACTCCATTTTCTATATCCATTTTTATCAATTCTATGTCAGTTGCTACAGAAACGGCTCATAAGACATGAAAGACAAAGCGTATTTAAACTTGCAATCTAAATTCAATATCAAACCATATATTTTTTTAATCGTAAGTGTTGAACTAGTTATTTCTTTTTCTCTCTTATTTCTTGTAATAATGAGAAATGTCGTAATATTAATAACTGCAATCCATTATATTTTAAATACTTTAAACATAGCATTTACGTTTAAAGACCATTTAAAGTGCAATGGACTGTGGCCTGAACTCGACTCTTGGTATAAATCATTTAAACCTTTTTATACAGGACGTTTAAAATGTCCTGTTAAACAGAGAAGACAATACCGCGCTGGTACTACATGCGACATCGGGCCATTTGATATAATGTTTTGCGAAAAAGGGACAGAGATAAAATTTTCATAGCTTACAAGTTCTATATTTTTCAATCGAATATAATTTTGTTTATAAATTTTGTTATCATATAAAGTCTATTTTAATATATTCTTGATAAATATAATATTTTAAATATTAGTTAAATAGCCTATTACAAAAAACGTCTGAATAATATTTTCCATGCACAGACATCACTCTATTACAATCATATAATCATAGAGACAGCATTATATATAAGTGCTTTATAAATAAACAAGAATTAAAAATTCAAGGGCCAAATCTATAAATATTTAGTAAAAATCTAGATATAACAACCTGTATAAACAACGCGTCATTTACTCTGGACGTATGCCAACAGCACTGACACAATATGGCTTGTCTGCTATCACCTTAGCAATTTAGTAAAAAAACATATTATCAATACAGTTTTAAAGCATTTATTAATGTAATTTTGTTTATTTTTTTATGTCACACTAAAAATTGGCGTATCAATTTTAAATTCTTTTAAAGAAAATTTAACATTATCATTTAACCAAGAAGATAAATAACTGCTATCACAAAACCATGTTACCAAAGAATACGGCAACAGGCAATCTATTATTGGTATGATGATATGAGACTGCTTGAGTATATGATGTAGGTATTATTGAATAGTATGTATGATTATTTTTTTTGTAACTTTATATATCAATGTAATTATTGTGTATGCGTGTTAGATATTGTAGATAAGGGATAGGATAGAAATAGGAATAGGGCAACCTGAAAATCAGCGCTGAGTGGTGAGCCAGTTAATACTGAGCACACAGCCAGTAACATGCTGAGATTGCCCTAATTGTCACAGAATACGTACCTACTTAGTCTGGCCATAAATACTGTTACAATTAAAAATAAAAAAATATTACAATTTAATTTGGAATCTGTCATTTTTATACAATTGTTCATTGTTTTCTCTTTTTGGCACCAACACATTATACAATATTTTGCGATATTAAAATGGAACGGGATGATAAAGAGAACCGAATCGCTGTGATTGCATTATACACACTTGATATGGAGCCAAATACAATTTTTAAAACTCTCCATACGCTTGGTATTAGTTGAATATTTGTGTACCGAGCTATTAATAGGTACAATGAGACCTCCTCTGTTTGTGATAGAAAAAGATCTGGTCGTCCACATAGTGTTCGTACGAAAAAAGTGGTTAAAACAGTAAGGGAAAGAATTCGAAGAAATACTGTCCGAAAGCAAAAGATTTTATCTCAAGAGATGAAGATAGCACCTAGAACCATGCCGCGTATTTTAAAAGATGACTTGGGACTTGCAGCCTATAAAAGGCGCACTGGTCATTCTTAACTGATAATTTAAAAAAGAATAGGGAGGTAAAATCGAAACGATTACTGAAGCGATACGCAAAAGGAGGTCACAGAAAAATATTGTTTACGGATGAGAAAATTTTTACAATTGAGCAACATTTTAACAAACAAAATGACCATATTTATGCTGAAAGCTCTAAGGAAGCTTCCCAATTAGTCGACAGAGTGCAACGTGGGCATTATCCGACGTCAGTGATGGTTTGGTGGGGTGTTAGCTATGAAGGAGTGACTGAGCCATATTTTTGTGAAAAAAGTATCAAAAGATCGGCACAAGTGTATCAAGATAGCATTCTTGAGAAGGTAGTTAAGCCCCTTAACAACACCATGTTCAATAACCAAGAATGGTCCTTCCAGCAAGACTCGGCGCCGGATCATAAAGCTCGGTCCACGCAGTCTTGGTTGGAAACGTACGTTCCTGACTTCATCAGAGCTAAAGACTGGCCGTCGTCTAGTCCCGATCTTAATCCGCTGGATTATGATTTATGGTCATTTTTAGAGAGTAAGGCTTGCTCTAAACGCCATGATAATTTGGAGTCCCTAAAACAATCCATACAATTGGCAGTGAAGAATTTTCCCATGGAAAGAGTGCATACTTCTATTGATAGCTGGCCTCAATGTTTAAAGGATTGTATTGCAGCCAATGGAGGCCACTTCGAATAAGCTTTTTATATTTTAAATTCTTTTTTATTTATGTATTAAAATAACACACTGTAAAAGTAATAAATGTTATTTGCAATAAAAAAAATAATATTTGTACCAATATTTATGGCAAGACTAGGTATAATTAAAGAATAGATGTAGCTAGTAAAATTTTTATTTATTTTTTTCTTATGACAAAGAACATTCTTTCTTTCTATCTTAATACCTAAACCCTCCCTCCCGCCTTCCCTCTAAACTCTAAAGTCTCTATTTTTCTTTATAAACCTCATCTGTTTGTGCTGAAACACAATGATGACAACTGGTCTGGTCAGATCTGACTGATTTCAGAAACCAGGTGAGAAGCAAACAATGGCAAGATAACCATACACCCAGCCGAAATGCTTGAAAGAAGCCTCAGCGATCTTAGGATTCAAACATATACGTGTCGATTTAATCCCTAAAGCATCTAGTGCAGAAAGCAAAAGCAAACCACTATGCTATTTTCCCAAGAAAGTCAACATGGAAGTAGGAATTACGACAAATTATTACCATCACCACTATGCCAATAAAAGAGCGTAGCGACAAAGAAATTGGGACCTCACGATAATAGTAAATTATATAATATATAACATAATAAGTCTTTACAAGCACTTTTTGATAAATCTATCAGGTACTATATACAAAAATTCACATCATTTTGTGCCCCATTACGTCGTGAAAAACGAAAAGACAAACACACTTTCGCATTTAGACATACCTGTTTCTTGAGGTCAGTCAGGTCTCCAGTCAAGTCTAACTCCAAGTCGTCTCGACCCTGAACGCATAACGCCAATTTCTTCACTATGACCTTACGAGGATCATTCACATCTGTAACGATAAAACAAAAATATATTTTATTGTATGTGATATCTAAGTTACAATAGTGTGACAAATAGACATGAAGCATATAGTGCACTAAACTTAAATTTAAAAAAAAAATAAGAATATATAATGTAAAATAAATTAAATAATTCAATATCATTACCACAAATAAGCCTTAGGAAAAAGCAACATATACATATACTTGTGATAAACAAGTTATACTATTTCTTAAATAAAAAAAAAAAAACTAAAATACATAATACATATTTTTTAAGGGGGCAATTACAAAAAAACGGCATGTTTAGGTACATTTTTAGGAAGTTTGGAAAGGTATATGGTCATAAACCTAATTCTAAAATAAAGATCAGTTCTTAATTTACAATTGTGTTAGAAAACATTTGCATATTTTACACTCTTTCACACTGAAAAAATATTATTTTGTAACCCACTTTTGCCGAAATCGCGGAAAATTAACATTTTTCGGTACATATTACACCATCATCACAAGGTTTTTTGAGATTAAAAAATCATTTCAGTATTGTTAATACTTCATCCTTTCTTTCTGTTAGAGGAAATTTTGATAATAAACGGAAAAGTGGCAGAAAAAAATCATCAATAATATGCAATTTCACCGAAATTTCGCCATACTATTTTGTATGAACTGACAGCACACTGACAGCATAAAACCAAGCGCACACGGCATCGTGCTTCAGACCGCTCCGAGGAGCGCTATTGAAAGGTCGGGTGTACGTCTTTGTTTTTCTCCGATCAAATGCTGTACGTATGGTAAAGTTGAACTCAATCAATCTTGAGACGTGGGTGAAAGTAAAAGTGAATGGGCATCTTTGTATGGGCTGCGTACCCAGGTTGTATCAAGTTGTGGTATATGTCATTTTAAAGGTCGTATCAATAGCTTTATTTTATAGTACGGCACCAACCATGAAACACGTGCAAGGAAATAACTATGAGTTATTTTATATCTCATATAATGAAATGTTATTTTTAGTGTAAATGTTACTTATTGTACAATATTACTTTATTACTAAGCATACCTACTATACGGTTACCAATCGCTATTCCACCGCCGCTTGCACACCTACATACTCTTAAGACTGGCCAAAAAAATTGCAGGTTTTGCATAGGCTTCGTCTCCATGTTGTATCTAGTGTAGGCATGTTGTTCTTGGATTTCTTATTAAAAAATATAATTAAAGGCTAGTATTGCGTAGGTCGAAATAATTTAAAAAAAATTATCATTGAACTAATAATCTAGATCAACAATTATATCATCTAAAAAAGTTGCTGGCAACAATATATAATTTTGATGCCTCGCCCACCCCAAATACCATATAATGCTTATTATATGTGAACATGTGCCGACTGTTCTTCGCCCTATTAGGCACGAACAGTAATTATCGACTCCCTTCCCGTCGTTATTGTAGTTATTACAATATAGGAGTAATATATCCGATTCGGCACATGACAGGACTGAATCCAACCTCTAGTAGTATGTATGTGTGTGGGCAGGGCGGTGTAAGAGTTATACTGACAGGTAGCCGCAACGCACAGTATGCTATATAACATGGTAAATAAAATAATATAAGTAAAAAATAAAAAACGACTTCAAAAACATAAACTAAAAAGTTAAAAATAAAATTTTCACTTTAAAGAAAGGAGCATTAACAGGCGGCATATAGTTAATGAAGTCGGTGCCTACTCACTCAGACACTTTAAATTGTGTTCCATATTTGTTATAGTTATAAATATATAATTGTTGTAACTGTTATTACCTGGTAAGTACCCATTTAAAATGTCTGAGTTGGCACCGACTTCATTAACTATATGCCGCCTGTTAATGCTCCTTTCTTTAAAGTGAAAATTTTATTTTTAACTTTTTAGTTTATGTTTTTGAAGTCGGTTTTTATTTTTTTTTAAATTATTTTATTTTTCAATTTTTAGTTGAACGCATCTGTAACTTATTTCTATTTAGTATAAATGGGGCTACTAAACGCGCTACTCTAATGAGACAGCACCGCGATTACGCAACGTAAATTCAGTGTCAAATTGACGAATCAGCATGCCTAGTAGGCAGTGGTATTCCTATGTAAAACTTCAATCTTAATTATTATTTTTGTGCGAACTGAACATTTTGGCATATTCAACCGTATGACGGAAGCTCAACAAAAGGTAATTGCTGTAAATTGTTGAGAAGTTCCCTCGATTGTGTATGGTCTCCATCATCAGACCTGTAATGGCACTTATAATCCATATGGGTGCAAAGATCTCATCAATAGAAATGAATCAAGTCCAAACACCAGGTAATTGCTGCCAGTCGTTGAGGAGTTCCCTCGACTGTCTTTCAGCTCCATCATCAGATCAACTCCCGACTTTCATTAAATAGTACTAGTAGTAGTACTTTATCAAAATACTTAAAATACGATACTTTAAAATACGATTTTCGAAGGTTGCCCTCGATTTCTCTGGGATGCCTTTATCAGATCCTGGTTTCCTTATCATGGTACTATTTCGGAGATATCTCCCTTTCACAAAAAAAAAAATCATCCAATTCGGTTCATAAACAACGAAGTTATCCCTGAACACACATAAAAAAAAAAAAACATATATACGGTCGAATTGAGTAACCTCCTTCTTTTTTGAAGTCGCTTAAAAAGAACTTTATAAGCTAGAAATAATGATTATTTAAATAAAAATTAAATAATTTTAAATTTAAATTTCAAAGGCAGTAATTAAATAATAAGTTGGTGTCATACAATAAAATGAAGCTATTATTAAGACCTTTAAAATGACATATGTCACAACTTGATACACTACTGGGTACGAAACCGCCCATTGTCTTTTATAATATTTTATGAATTGAATTAGTTTGAATTATTTTTTTTACCAAGGCGGAAAGCTATTAAACTTAAAATAAAAATCTTACACTATATATACAATGTACATAGTATATACATTACCGAGTTGACCAACTAATAATTTTTTATGATAAAAAAATTAAATTAAAACATATGTAAAAAGTGGTGACCTCTTGGAATGGTGTAATTATTTTAATTTTACCTAATACGCTTTTATAAGTTCCACCTGTATGTTTTTTTGTATCTAATGGAATCTTTAAACGCGGTTGTCACCCACTTCCACTGAAGATATTGGGCTGAAATTCAGAATACATATGTAACTTCGATGACAATACACTAAAATGATAAACATAACTTGATGTTGCAGCCAGAATTGTTTCCTCATAAGGATACTCTTCACCGGTTAATAGCACGAACACGAAACTTTATATGTAGGTTGGATTTCGATAGTTATCCATGATTTTCACTATAAACTGATGATGCACCACGATAATTTGTTTACAAGGGAACTCCTCAGTGGTTAGATTAGCACCGACATGAAGCTTTGTGTCGGTTTGTTGACTTGGTATTATATGGATCTCACAACTTTTTACTGCAGAACAACTGAGTTGCGAGACTTGGTTTTTTTGACAAGTATTGTTTTTGATGGGATAATGTTAGTAGAAGGCGGTCTGAATGATCGTGAAATTTGAAGGGCAAGTTAGTCAAAACAGGGGTGTTCGCACGGTTCCTCAATTTATAGAAATAAATAATGGTAAGAGCTAAGGGCGCGAGCGGGTTGCTTTTCGCGGTTTACGCATGCGGTGCAAACAGAATGCTCGCTTGTGATTGGTGTAAAGTAAAAAGATTTAGTACTGTAAAATACAACATTGCGGTACAAGTTTCGATGTCATAAAGAACGTATTAATAGTAACTGTATTGACAAAAGTATTAATCGTTGTTGTAATAACGCATACAGACTTGTTTTTTTTTTTTTTTTTGTAATGTGGACCAAATAATAATAAAATTTTAATCTATACGAAACAGACTTTATTTTAGTAGTGTTAGGCCCAGAAAGAAAGAAGTTCAAAATGGCAGACACTATTTTCAGTTTTGACCGCAGATTTGTGAAGGGAGACCACATGGACCCATAGATATCGATTTTGAAAGCAAGCAGTTCAAAAACTATAACAGATTCTAAGGCAGTAATTTTTTTTAGTTCTGAGCACAGATTCGTAATCGAAGACCATACAGACTCTTACACTTTGATTTTGAAAACAATCGGTCCAGAATCAAAAATAGTAGAATTTGACGAAATGGGAAATGAAAAGGTCACCTCATTCAATGGGACCTCGGTTTCGCCATTGCCACGTATCACAAACAAAATGCACTCGTATTGCAAAACTCCTTATACGATAACTGTGGCACAGTATAGTATTGTCTAATAATTTTTTTTTATGGAACTTTAAAAGACATCGTAACCCACACCCATAACACAAGTTTTGCTTAGTTTGGGACTAGATAGCGCTGTGTGGGATGTCCCAGGTATTATTGTTATCACTACATATTACAAAATAAAGTCCCCCGCCGCGTCTGTCTGTCTGTCTGAACGCGACAAACTCAAAAAGTACCGAACGGATTGGCATATTATTGACATCAATGGACAGAGTGATTCAAGAGAAAATTTGTTGAAATATGACGATTATTGTTGAAGAAGTCGGAAAAAAATCAAGCTGGTTGGGAACTTTCATGGAAAATGCGGCCTAATCCTTTTGAGATATAACAAAATAATGTATGGAGGAATTGTGTCTCTTTTATAGGACTAAAGAAAAGTCCGCGATAGCATATGTCTATATTTTATGGATAGCTTACTATACTATTTTTATGATGTAATATGATGAGGTGATTGGAAAACAATTTATACGGATATGGTATTAATCCTTATCAAATTAAATACAATATTTACCTTCAGCATTTCATGAACATTATGATCGCCGTTTGTATTCTACAATTTAAATCAATATCTTAGGAGCCATACCGGACGACGCGACACACGTGGTTAGGCTGAAGTTATCAATGTTGTATACAAAGAAATATTTTAGTTTGTTTTTAGGTATTTATTCTTTACTTTTTCATATATTTATAGAATTCGAAATAAAATACATTAAAAATAATCCAAGTTGGACGAAATTGCGTTACATTTAAATCTAATGAAATCCAGTCCACATGTTCGACACAACAAGCTGATACGACACTACGACCGTAAAAACATTATGGCTCTGCTGCCCGTGCGAAACCGGGGCGGATCGCTAGTTATTATATAAAATAAAGCAACATTAAAAACCTGACATAAAAGAAAACTAATTTTTAAATAAATAAAAATAATAATGATCAAGACTAATTAGTTCTGGTATAGAGCCAAGTATGTGTTGCCTCTGGTGCAGATGCGCGTGTAGTAGTAAACAAGCTGTCAAGTAAAACCTATTTTCGAGCTGTCACTTTTTGTACATACGTCCTTAAGAGAATATCTTGTTTACCTATCAATTTTATCAATTGACAGTTTTGATAAGTCTTATCATCAAAAAAATTTCTGTATGACTAATTTTACAATGCACATTGTTAAATTTTTCATAACGGTTTATTTTAAAGTCTGACAAATGAAAAACTATGTCATATATCTTCTTCTTAAATATACCTTTAAACTCTTACAAGGATAATATAACCCTGCATTATATTACTAGTACAACTCACATATCTAATATTTCCTGTAAGGATAAACTATACTGACAATAAAATTAAAATCTATTTATGCAAATTAATAATTATAATATTATTCATTGTTTGTTTTGTCCACTGCTGTTCATAGGCCTCCCCCCAGATCTCCACAATGAATGGCTTTGGGCCATCTATAACAAACAGTGGGCGTTGAACGTTTTATCATCCTAAGGTACAAAGTCTGGTTTTGAGAATTTTTCTTCACAGTGGGTATCGATCCTTTCACCAATCTGGCAGCTCATTATTACTTCAACATGCTAATTCTGTGAGATGTCAGTTACTCCACTGCTTCTGTAGATTTGGTACTAATAGTAATAAAATAAACCATAAAAGACACAAACCAACAATAATAGCACCCTGCTGCGCTTGTCCCAATAGGGCTTCTTTATATTTTCTCAAGGACTCGTCTTCCTGATCCGCAGCCAAGATTTCCTCAATAGTTTTTTCCGGAGGTGGTTTGTATGATGACTTAACTTCATCTTCCTCCTCCCCTTCAGGTGTATGAGTAAGTTCTGGCTCCCCAGACATGATGGACTAAAAGAAAATTTCATTGTATTAAAACATACCAACTAATCTAATGATATTGCTAGTAAGGCTGGGAATTTTGCAAATTTGTAGATTCCGTACAATCGAAAACTTCACTCCACGCAGAATGTATGGTCATTGCCGACCCTACCACCGCCCTGTGATTGAAAAGTGAAGTTTGCCGTAACCAGCCCTTTAAGCACTACATACTATCAAAAAATACAACAATTGGTTGGTCATATGATTTACTCGAGTCCGTACAAGTTTACCTACACTGTATTGGACATTAAACATATTATTCATTTTTAAATTAGTAAGATTATTCAATGATCATTTTTATGAACAAATGTGACATTATCATTCGGTTTGACAAACGCAGTTGGTCCGCGAAATCAATGATTTAATTAAATTACTAAAACCATGGCGACAATCCAGTAGCATATCACATACTTCATCCAAAAAACATTGCACATTGAATTAAGTACCACTAGTACTTAATAAATTAAAAATAATTTTGGAATGGTGGTTTGTCCGTTCTGTTGTAAAATTAAACTATGTGCATCATATATTTTATATTATGTATCGGTGAAGATAGTTTGTAAGCCTTCATTTACTTTCCGCTGCATTCAAATAAAGTTATAGTCCTATGTACATATTTTAATCTTTGTCTGTATGAAGTAGTATTAATAAAAAATATTAATAAATAATTTAAAGTGTATGTGTTTTTTTGGAATGGGTATCTAAATGATATACTAGCCAGTTTTTTGCTTGAGTCCATATTTACGGGACACTTGGTATTAAAAAATTTAATGTGTTTGTCAAATTTTGGTGTTTCAGAAACTGTATGACATCAGTAACATTCCCTGTCATTTAATTTAAATTATCAAAATGCTAATACTTAGTACCTAATACAAAAACTGTCTATTATGGGAATGATGAAAGACATGGAATTAGAGCCACAACTGGAAAAAAACACTGATATGATACTTCAAACACTGCATGCATATTTTAGCTATTTTTACATATCAATATGAAGAACAACTTTTACCAAAGCATGTTCAAGAATAGCCAGTAGTTCATTACATTTTGTATTTAGGACTAGTGATCACCTTCATGTTTCTTTGCATGGTTTTTACAATTTTGCAAGTTTACACAGGAACCCTAAATATTCCCAGAGTGAAAAAGTGAATGGTTCAGCTATTTTGGAGATAAATTCTTACAGACAGACACACAGACAAAAAGCGATGTCACTTCTAGCAACCTTCTTTTCATCAAAATCAGCTCAGCTCTTTTGGAGATGAGTCCAAACAGACAGACACTACAGTTTTATTTAAGCATATAAAAAGTATACTGCCAAAACTGTCATTTATTTTGCAAGTTTACTTGATTTCTATGGACTTCTATAATATAAATCATAAATTTTTATATGGTTTCTATAATTGATACAGAAGCAGGATTTGTCAAGACTCCCTTCACCGACCTATTGCTTTGCTGGAACTTCAGTTATATCACTTCCCTCTTGTTAGCTTCTGGTTCCACTTAGCAAAAAAAACAGCAAGCAATTAGGGCCATGTGGAAGTAGAATGATTTGATAATGATCTAGCCTTCAACAATTTCTTTAATTAACTCAACAATTACCTACTATTAATACACATTTTTTATGTGTACAGTCCTGCAAAGAAAATCTATTGTAAAAATTTTTATTAAAAGGTCTAAAGGTCTTTTGTAGAACCCTTCCATTTATGTGATGAATTAATTAGTATTGGCTTTCCAAAACTACCACCCTAAGAGTGTGAATAATAAGAGAGAGGGGTGTGAGGTGAAGAGATTAAACTAATTTTTAGAAATGCGGAGATACGAAAAAAACGAAATTAAACATCAGTAATACATACCTGCTACATACTAAGACATTTTCATAGCCTTTAAACTCAAAACGCTTGAAACTAACATTAAATGGCCAGTCACTTTTCTAATAAATTTCAACTATTTAAGTTTGTTAATTAAAAGAATGTATTAATAATAATTAATTGAATAAATGAAATGTATTTTTTATTCACATATCCGCATTTCTAAAAATTCGTAAGTTGGTTTCGTGTCTTCGTCCCACCCTCTCCTAAATTACTAATAATACTTCTAGTGTGGTAGTTTTGGAAAGCCATACCATTAATTACCCTCAATTACCGCGTATTGTATGCTTTCTTGTTCACATGATGAACATAACTCCTACACCTACGAGTTATAAAGTAGTTGCTACAAAATACTATTGTTATCATGAACCATTGATACTAATAGGTGTGTATTACTCTTAGCTGATAAAACGATCCTAACCTACATCTTCTTCACCTCATGCATTCGAAAATCCTGTTCAATCTGTACATTATGCAAGTACTTACCTTGTACTTAAGGAATATACGTAATAATATTAATAGGTACATCATGTGTATGATGTTCGATGCATAGCTGATAGCGGCTTCGTCATAGCGTCTAATAATGTCTCGTAAACTATAAAAATAAATGAATGAAATATACTTACAATCAATTAGTTATAGTAATACACGACAGGCAAACAATCACCTAGGCACTAAATATAGCTTTAAACAAAAGGTTGCAAAAGGTAATGATGAATCAAATAATTTGCTGAAATCTAGATTAAAAAATCAAAACGTCGAACGAACGAGACCACGAACGATGACAAATTGTGGTGACAAAAACCTATAAAATGTACTTTATGGGTGACAAACGGCACAAATAGATTGGATTGACGTGGATTGACCATTGGACCACAGAACACATTGGACCATTGGATTGATCTTGAAATTGACAGACGGGACGGCTGCGACCATGTACGAATAGTACCTACTACGTAGGTACAAGACATGGGCACTCTGGAATATGTATAATACAAAAATGAAACCTTTGCGTAATAAATAAGGTTCACTTTAAATTGTAAGTTGTAAGGAAGCAAAATGAGTTTGTAGAAGATAGCTACCGGAGAGTCCGTTTGTCCCTTTCTAACCCTTGCCATTAGCAAAAAATATTTCATCTAGTAGGTACATTACCGATTTTTATAAATACGACTACTCATCTAATATCTATTTTCTGTGTCTTCTGGTTTTTAATATGACTTGGTATTCGGATGATAATAGTATTCTCGAAAGTTATTCCGGTACATTTTACAAATTTATTAAAATTTTCAGATATATTTAAAAAGGATGTCTTAATTTATGGTTTCATACTGGCAACTAAAACGAGATTTTAGGGAATTTTGACGTATATATTGTCAAAGTTGAAGTTGTATTACTGAGGTGACCATAACATTTTCTTAAGTTAGTAGGAATTTTTTATTAAAATAAAAAAAAAATCAGATGATGTGTCCGAATTTCGAGTTTTTTTTTTTTTGCAGTGCAAATTTAAAATATTTACTATGTTAAACACAAAAATATTCTGATATAGTAAAAAATGTTTTCAAATTTATAGATGTCATAGACGTCATTTGTACATACGTACAAATACCAATGGAGCATCAGACGGAAAATCTAAAATGCCCAACTACATGGGTGTGAAAAGCATGAGAACATAAAATTTTTGCGGCTGTCTTATGGGTAGGTATTTTTGGCAGGAATCAGTCCAGCGTAGGCAAATGTTTCAGCCTAAGATGATATAGGAACCCATTGATAATAAAAAATATAAAGCAACTAGATGACCCACCGTATACAGGACGATGATCGTTTCAACGATCGTGGCATGTAGTACGATTTGTTTCCCATCACGAAATGAATTACGGTTGTTACATATTATAGATATGCGATTCGTCTTATTATATGGATATCGTATGATGACGATGGATCAAAACATTCACCGTCCCAAATGTGACCTAATACGTTATCGCGTTTAGTTTAAGTCGCGTCGCAGTAACCAGTTTTAGGTGTAGCGGGACGTAGCGGAGCGAGAGGTACATGACTGCACTTGCGCAAGCACGCTTATAGCATTATATTCCGATACGCCATAAAGTTTGAGGCAAACTATACTAGTACTAAAGGTGTTACTTTTGGTTTTATTAGCAAGTAAGCTAAAATAGACTTGTCAATTGAAATTACTGGCAGGCAAGAAATTTCAATTCAATATGTCATTAGTTTGTGAAAATTTCTGCTGCATTGGTTTTTATGGGAGTAAATTTTTAACATATTCTTAAAATTTTCATGGAAAAATGGTTAAAAAATGTTGTATAACATATTGTAGAAGTCAATCAGTGGGTGGCTGTGGCATATCTTTTCACAGATAACTTCAAATATACTTTAAAAAAAACAAGTCAATAGTAAATCTTACTTTGTGGCATTGAAAGCAGTCCCGAGAAAAGAACCAAGAACAAGTTTTTAATAGGTTCCTAATGATAAATTGCGATTTGCTTGTAATTTATAAAAAAAAATCTTAACGTCATTACGGAAACTATATTCTCCCTTAGATGAATACAAACTAAGTAATATATTTATCTTCCATATAAATAAAATCGTAGTGTATGTCTGTCTCTGTGTTCCGGCTAATTTCTAAAACGGTTGATCTGATTAAAATGAAATTTTGCACACATGAAGACGACGTTGTCAGAAGTCACATAGGTTACTTATTAATTTTAAATTACTGTTAAGTTGGTTTGTCTGGTGTACGAGTATCTTCCACCATTTCTAAAATAGTAACAATTGATATGCTGCTTTTGCTGAAATGAAAGTAAAGAATGTCACGAAATATCACGGGCAAGCACGAAATGTCAAGAAATATGAAATGTTACGAAATATTACTAAACGTCACGAATATCGTAGAGAAATTTTATTGAAAGATGAGCGTTAAGTAAACACCAAGTTAATTTACGAATATTTTTAATGAAAATAAGTGTTAAGAATGTAGTATGGTACTATAATATTATATAATTTAATTTATTTAACCCAAAACAACTAAAGAAAAAATCGTAAATAAAATTGTATCCTATTTTGACAGGACCCTATTGGAAGATAATTAAATTGTTTTATCATTGTTTTATACAGGTTTTCTGACGTGTTGCGTTTGAAGTGAAATATAAACTGCAGAGGGTATAAAACTGATTGTTGTCGTGGCTATGCATGCCGTGGCGACGCGTCGCCATGCTTTATATTTAGAGGAAAAACAATCTTATGTCTTTAGAGTAAGGTATCAATTCCTAAGTTTCTTTTAATAGTGCTTTTTTATTTATTTAAGTATTTTTTACTAAGTAAATTATTAAATATTACGTTTTGGTTTTTTTTTTAAAATTCGTATTTAATCGAATCTACTGACCGACTGCCGGCCAGTAAATAAATGTTAGCATATGCCCCTCTTACGCGCGCACCTTACGTGGAGCTATAGTGAGGCGCGATGTCGTGAAATATAGTTCGTCTATTTCACGACGGCGCGCTCCACTATAGTTCTGCGTAAGTGCCCCCATTCACGAGCGCGCCATTCGGAACTGCGCCAAATGGAGCGGCGCCATTTGGTTTTTTTCATGTCAACTCACGAGCGCGCCGCGCCAGTCACACCGCTCTGTGCTTTCGAATGTGTATGTGAACGGTTACTGTGATTTCAGTCTGTGAAAATGGATTCGGAAGAGGAATATTAATATGTAAATATGTTTTTCTTTTTTAAACTACTTCGCATTGAAGAAATTTTTTTGGACAGTTTCTTTATTAGCATTTATGTCCTAGGTTTTGAAGAATAGATCTAATTGTTCCAACGCCTCTGATCGTTTATTTTTGTCATGATAATCGAGATCTGTTGTCATCCACAGACAAGGCAACTCTCTGTATCTTTTAATGACATCTAAAACAAAATCTCTACCACTTCTAATTTTAGTTTTAGAGTGTCCGTGAAAGTGTCCTCTCTGTTTAACAACCCACGAGCGACTGGCAAATATTTGGAGCGCGGTTTCCCCATTCATTGGGAGAGTTTGGCGTGGCGCGGTCGGAGTGGCCGACGATATTCCCATTCACGACAAGCGTGGAGCGGCTTCGAGCCGTGGCGCGGCAACGCGCCAGATCGGATTTTGGCGCGGTTGGATATCCAACCCGGTCGATCGCGTAGGGTTTTCCCATTTATGGACGGATTTTGAAGTGCTGCCGTGCCATTTTGACGTTTGGCGCGCTTGTGAATGGGGGTACTAATGTTTTGCGGGGTGGGGCGCACCGTCGTGAAATAGACGATCTATAGTCTATCTATAACTACTTCTGAAGTCACAGATTAGAAGAATTGAGTTGTTGCAACTTGAAATAAATTTATTATATTTGAATTTAATAAAATAAATGTTTATTAAATAAATAGTCATCATTTTCTGTAAAAATCGCAATATTAAATTTTTCATTGTGCCATATTTAGTTCCCGTCGTAATCTTGTCTTTTATTCATGTTACTTGTACAAACTCGATGTTTCACAACTGCCAGGCGTCCCGTGATGCATCAAAATTTTTTAATTTATGTACCTACCTGCAAATAGTTACAAATATTTAATTTATTTGTTTGTACTGTGTGGTAAAAATTAATGATTCAAATGGATTATTTGTCTTCTTTTTTTTTTTTTACCGAAAGAAAATTATTGTTACCCTATAAAGAAAGGGACAAACGGACTCTGACCCCGCCAACTCATCTCTTCGTTTCACAGAGCCAAGTGCACTGTCCTGTACCAAGTATTACGTCCATGGCTGCGACTTTTCCGTCAATTTCCGAATTCCGTTACAAGTATCGAAATATCGATAATAAAAGCATATAAATATCGATATTTTAATAGTCGATATATCGAACATCGATATTTGCCTGGTTTCGATATTTATCGATAATAAAGACATTTTGCATCCCTATATGGGATCTGCATCGTTGATATGAGTTTATGTGTACAGCGTCTGTGGCGGTACAGAATAGAACTAAAATCGCTAGTATGAGTACAACAGTTTTCGATACGTTATTAACGCATTAAAAACTATTCGATAGCTGCAAACGTTTTTATTCGTTTCTATAAAAATCCGTACCATGAGTTACTAATTTGACAGTCGCTACAGTAAAACACCATGACGATACTGGTAAAGTCACTCACTAATGATCAAGCGGAAAGTTCTCACGTTTTTCATAGTTTTTGTCGATTACGTACCAAATTCTATAATTTTTCAATTTTCAGCGCTACTCAATTTAATTATAGCGAACTAGAAATTTCGCGCGATCTGTAGTGATAATAATATATAAAATAAAGTATTTACCTTTCCATAAACTCTTCCAGTAATTGATACTGAGACAAATTAGTTCACATTTTAAATATCAATCTATAAATTTTTACTAAAAAAGAACAAAAATTTCGACAAATAAAAGTAGCATATACATATTCTTAGTTGTGACTTTATTTACGAGATGTTTCGACACAGTAAACTTTTGAAAACAACATGGTTATAAGCTATATAAATAAAAAGTTCACTTGCTCTAGGCACAGTCCCTAGGCCCTAGGAGTAACGCATACTCATAAAGGACGTTTTTATTAAGTCGAATTAGGTATCCTACCGATTTCGGTTCTACCGAACGGCTTGATCAAGCCTTCTCTGTTTTTCAACCTTTGTTAGAAAGGAAGGGAGATATTCAGTTTGAAGTTCAGTGTTACCAATATAACGGTACGACTACTTTACCACGGATCGAGCCAACTATAGGTAGTCTTGTGCCTGCTCGAACAATGAAGAAAGCTAGTTTGTGTACTAGTACACTCTAATATTACTATTCGGACCGTGATTTCAGACGTAATTGTCTATTATTTGTTGTGCTAGGTTAATATTATGGGTTAAATTAGGTGGCCAAAAATATATTTATTTATTTTAAAAAATCATCATAGCTTGAGCCAATCTAAGTACTTACCTATGTATTTTCGAACAGAAATATTTTTAAATAAAATAATGTCTTATGGATGAAGTTGATGACATATAAAAACCAATTAAATACCTATATATTAAATCATCATTTCAAAGTAACCGTACCTATATTGCGTATGACTATGCGAGATGATCAATGAACTTAATAAAGACGTCAACCAAGATTCGTATCACTTTTTATTCTAAAGAATGTAATTCAAAAATTTTTAATTCAATATTTATTCCATTTTTTTTCCAAATTCCTGCTTCTTCAGAATATCAAACAAACGTTATTAAGTAGTTGTTCGTACTCGCTCGCGTTCCCATTCAAATCAAAGAGTATTGTACCACTCTATACTAATAGACCGAATGTCCGACTAACGTTTGGAGTATGGAAACGTACTACCCAAGATTACAAATAGAACGTTTGTGTTTAAATTAACATGACGTACAGTGCGAATATTATCGACATCTATTCGATGATTGTACCTCGCTAGCAACTACGGTAAAGTTATTTAGTTTTTTGATAGCAACTCGTAGTAACAGTGCTGATGTTGAGAAACAATTAAAGAAAGGTTATTTCATTAACAATTTTTCTACTCTAAAAGATATGTAAAAATTCGTTTTCTCCCACGTTTTTTATGTGAGGGAGGCATCTTATAATTTTTTTTATTTACATCGATATTATAGGCTTAGAATTATCGATATATCGTACATCGCTATTTGCCTGACATTTATTGCGATATATATATCGATATTAAATATTTCTTGCATTCCTTAGGCTAGCAGCACGGTGGGAGCTCGTTCTGAGGCTAGGAGTAATGTGACGAGACGACGACAGGCATACGACAGGACCCTAACAGGACTCTGAGGAGAGGACGTGGACAGCACCATACAAGACCATAGGACAAGAAGACAAGCTCGGGCACAGCCATAAAGATAAAATGTCGATTTTCTTCAAGATTAAAGGAGTGCAACTGCTGTACGGTACGTTAGTACTATTATTTATTTTGTGGTGTGGCGCTGCTATTATCTTTTATTTTTAGTATTATCGACTTCTACAGCGAAGAGCGACATCACCATCAATCATAAATGACATTATCAATCATCACATCAGAAAATTGTCATTTCGCAATGTTTTGTTTGAACTTGTCATTTAGATTTCTGTAACTATATTAATATTTTTCGTTGTTTGTCATTGAAATATGTAGCGTAGTTTAATGTAGTCTATACTTGGATGTATGTATATAATTTAGTTGTATTAAAAATAACATAAGGAAACGTAATTCAATGTCATAAACAAATCAATGTAATCAAGAGGAAAACTTGTTCTCCTCCAACTATCTCATTGTAGAATGATTGTAAGAGTAATTATGAATAATTCCCTACGAATATTTTATTATTTGCTATCCAATTGATTACTATTTTTCTTACTATTACAGAAATTACGTCCAAATTTAAAACTAGCAATGTGCAATAGTGTCAAGAAGTACTGCACTAAAACTTTTACTGATGAAGAAAAAGAAAAGGAATTAGAAAGGATTGCAAACGAGGTTATTTTTGAAAACTATATAAGCTTTTTCATCATAATATAGGTAGGTACTTAATTCATAAATATTTTCACAATCATGAATCACAATAAGAATTCTTAAGAAAGACTAGGTACTGTAAATGCATTGTACTAAGTCAAAATTTTGAAAGATAAAAATGTTTTATTCATTATGAACAATCTAAAAGCCCAAAAAGAAAATGTCGTACATGGTAGCCTGGTTTACCTTGTGTTTGCTGATGAAGTATTAATATAGGTACCTACTCGTTACATAATATCGGGAACTATGTTTTCCTTCACCAAAGTATATTTTGTCTTCAACTTCTTTCATCTAATTGAGCGATCTGTCCCCTTGAAATATTTTTATTCTCAGATTGAATAAAAGTGTCTCTAGGTATGTATGCCTAAGTCAATGTGTGTTTGTATCCAAGATATTAGCTTGATCATCATGTTTTTCCCCCAAATAAATGCTTCATTCTCAGAATGGTTGAACTGTAACCAAATCTATTATTAAATTGTATGTTTTTTACAATTTAATATTATTAAATTTTAATAATGTTAAATTGAAATTTTTAAATTTTTTATCAATACAGGAGCACATTGAAAAGCCATTTAATTTACAGTTAATAAAGTAATAGTAGGTACAAGAGTTATTATTACAATATTAGTTCAATAGGCATTGATTTACTAAATCAAAATTTTTTATTATTCATATTTTTTGTAATGACTGAGAATGTAAATAAATTTATTCTATTCAAAAATATTGTTTCTTAGTACCTAACTAATAAAATAACCTCTTATGGGCCATTCATACTGTCAATATTTTGTCATTCCTAATCATAATAAACATAAATCACCCCTGAAAACTATGAAAGTTTTAAATATAAATGGGATTATGAAATGTAAACCCCTTTTTGAATAAATTTTATTTTAAATAAAGTATTAAGGTTAAGGAGTTATATACATTTTCATGTTTTATTATAAAGTAAACTACTAAACAGCCTAAATTACACTCAAAATCATTTATTTCTTACTCTATGGACTTATTAAAAACAAGACTAAAAATAAAAATGGAAGGAATGTGCTTTAAAAACACATTCCATTTATTAACTTTCAAACCCAATTTTCTCAATAACTTCTAAATGTTAAACCTTTTTCATACTTAGCTCTTCAATTGTTTTCCTATATTGTTTATGGTTTTCAGGGTATTTTTATTATTTTAAATACTAATCTCATCATATAAAGGAATAGTATTTCCTGATTTTATGTAAATTTTGAAAGAAATGGTTTTGGTATTGTTCAATGTCATTATTTTGCAACTGATTCAATTGATCATTGAAATCCACAATATTTTGGTGTAAAATATCCATTGATAAGTATATTTTTCTTTTCTACTTCCCATAAAGGCATCGATAGACAACCCACCAACAATGTGCTGTCAATCGGGCTGTGCGAACTGCGTGTTTATTGTATGGGCTGAAGCAATAGCAGCGAAAATGAAAAATGCTAGTCCTGAAATAGCCGAAAAAGTTTTGAAACAAGTAGAGGATCCTTCCATGAAAGCTTATTTGGAGTTAGAACTAAAGGTTCGAGGATTGAAGAAATGATATTACAAATATATAGTATTATTGTTAAAATCATGTAAATAGGATATAGATTAAGTGTTAATGTAAAATAAATAATATGCTTCTAGTTAAAACATTATTTGTTGAGAAATTATTGCAAATATATATTTTTTTATTATGTTTTATCACAGATGTTATTTTTTAATATATTTCTTGTTAATTAATTTTTTATTTATGGAAATAAATTATTGTCGATTTAAAAAACATTTATTTACATTCTTTTGCATTTGTAAGTTTTACTTGTATGAATTTTTTTCAAAATAATTATTTAAAATGTGCTAGTACTCTATATTTCACTGTTCATAACATACATAAAAAAAAACAACTGAAATATTTTCGAGTACATACACATCACCATCACTCTAAACAGCTTCTTAGTGAATGAATGAAAGACATAAAAATAACTAGAATTTTATTTTACATGGAATAAACATTATCATTTTCATAAATCTTTATTAATAAAATTGTAGTGTGTCTGTCTGTTCTGGCTAATCTCCGAAACGGCTGAACCGATTTTAATGAAACTTTGCAGACGTGCAAAGTGCATTATTGGGGGTCCCATAGGCTGCTTTTTGTCTGTCTGTTTGTTCCAGCTAATCTCCGAAACGACTAAACCAATTTCAATGAAACTTTGCAGAGGGCATTATTGGGGGTAATATAGGCTACTTTTTGTCTGTCTGTCCATCTGTTCGAGTTGATCTCCGAAATAGCTAAACCAATTTCAATGAAACTTGGCAGACATGCAGAGAGCATTATCAGGGGTGACATAGGCTGCTTTTAGTCTGTCTGTCTGTTCGGCTAACCTCCGAAATGGCTGAATCGATTTCATTGAAACTTTGTAGACGTGCAGAGGGCATTATCGGGAATGACATAGGCTACGTTTTTGTCTGCATGTCCATTTGTCTGTATGTTCGAGCTGATCTCCGAAACGGCTAAACCGATTTCAATTAAACTTCACAGATATGATAAAAAGATTATCAGGAGTGACATACAACACTTTTTGTTTATCTGTCTGTCTGTCCGTTCGTCTGTTCAAACTGATCTCTGAAAGGGATGAACTGTTTTCAATAAAACTTCACAGATGTGATTAAAAGATTGTCAAGAGTGACATACAATACTTTTTGTTTGTTTGGCCGTCTCTCTATCTGTTCGAGATAAACTCTTAAACATTTAAAGTAATTTTAATGAAACTTCGCAGACGTGAAAAGACGGGTGTGAGGAGTGATATACGCAACTTTTTGTTTGTCTGTCTGTATATATGTATGTTCGAGATAAACTTTTGAAGACTTTGAATTATGAATGAAATTATGCAGACATTAAAAATAGGTTGTCAGGAGTGATATAAGTAACATTTTGTGCGTGTGGTTGTCTGTTTGTCTTTTTGTTCCGGCTAATCTCCAAAATGACTAAATCATTTCTATGAATCTTCGCAGACATAAAAAGGAGGTTATCAGGAGTGACATAAGTTGGTTTTTGTCTGTCTGTTTGTTAAAGCTAATCGTCGAACCGGCTAATCAGATTTTACTGAAATTTTGCATACGTAAAGAGGGCATTGTCTGGAGTGAAAAGCATATAAACATATAAAAAATCGTAATGTCTGTTAATTTGCCTTTCTGTTCCGGTTAATCTCCAAAACGACTGACTGATTTTGGAACCTTGGGGATAGATATTGGGGACTTGTGGGATAGCTATTCTTCATGCTGAAATGGCTAAATGGATTTTTATGAAATTAGGTATAGAGATTTCTTAGGCAGTTAAGTTTCAGAATGTTCTAGATAGTATCACAATGTTCTGGAGCGTCGCATTCCTGTAACTGTCCTGGTACAACTGTGTAGTCCATGCGAGCAAAGCCGCGGGCGGAAACCTAGTATATGATAAAATAACTTCAAAAATAACACTATTTAAACCACAATCAATCTTAAGTTAATCATTGAGGTACTCCATAATAGTAAATGTTATAAGTAAACACATGAAAACATGTCAAATAAACGTACAAGACTATTCATTACAGTAAATGTACATAACATTTTTCATATAAGATATAATGTAATATTTAAAATATGAGATCCATACAAGTTAATTCAGGTACTTAAGTATATTATATTGCATTAATAAAAACATATCTTTATGACTAGAAGAAAAGGCAAGACATATCCAAACTAGATTGCTTATTTCCTATTTTTTTTATTAATCTTAACTTGATAACTGAAGACACAGAGAGCTCCTACAAAACTACTAGTCCAACAAAAAAATGTACCTACCTATTATAAATTTTGTTTAATTGTAATATTATATTGCTCAGAAGATTTTTAATTAAAGCGCTCCTTTTATTGCCATTTGAGTTATAATTTAATGCTCATCTTTCTTAATTCTATTCACAAAGTAAAAGTTACCAATCTTATCTTTATAGAACAAATCTCCAGTTTTAAAATAGCCTTCTGTATTCAAAACTTTCTTTGTTTCTTTACTCTGATGGTAATAACCAGTGAATTGGTATATGTCTTTTATATACAATTCACCAATTTTATCAGAATCAGTAATTTCTTTGCCTGTGCCTTGATCTATAATAAGATATTTAAATCTACTCAAAAACGGCCTCATTTTGTTATCTGGTGGATTATGTGGATAGAAAACGGTTGAGAATGTTTCTGTTAAACTATATGTTTGTATAAAGATTGCATTAGGACAATCAATTTGAATTTTAGCCATATCCGGTGATGGTGCACCAGTAACATGAATATATTCCAATGAAGTTAAATTACATGTACTTAATAATTCAATAAATGTTTTTGTATAACACATAATGTAAGTAGGTTTATATTTATCAATAATTTCCTTATAGTTCATGTCAGTAATTGACTGTGATGACTGAATTTTGCTGCATCCAAATAGTACTGAGAATAACATCATTTGCATTCCTATAGCACCTTGCATTGAGGATAAAAGAAATAATGATTTGGTGGGTTTGGGTATCTTTTTAAAATAAAAATAATTATATGGCAATACATTCCATACCATTTCATGTGAAACTGTAGCCAATTTTGGTTGGCCTGTGGTACCTCTGGTCATGACTAAAAATGCTGGTGTTGAAACATCAAACTCTAAAGGAAAGTATTCTATGAAATCAGCATTCACTTGTGATTCTTCTGTCAGTTCACAATGATTACCAATGATAATTATTTGGATGGACAAATCACATTCAATGAGAGCAGTATTAAATAAACTCTCTTTTTCCTTATGACAGAAAATTATTCTTGGTCGGACTAATGATAAATAATAGTTAATATTATGTATATCGCAGTCATAGTTTATCGTTACTATAGGGTGTCCATTAAAAAGGCAAGCGTAGAATGGAAGGCAGGCATCAAGATCATTCGTTGTAAGAATTACAGCAGGATCACCAGGTTGGTATCCATAAAAGAAAAGACTACGTGCTAATTTTAAAGCTCTATTCAGAACAGAACTGTATCTTTCAGAGCGGTTACTCGCAGCATCTATTTGTTTACACTCTGGGTATAGCCTAAAAGCTTGTAATATACCATGACCAATATGAGTTTTATACCAAGGAATTCTGCATGTAACAGCCGCTCGGTTCCTTAAATCTTGTAAATATTCAGCTACATTTTTTAATTCAGGTTCCATGTTTAATGTTCCTGTTTCACGCTGTTGTATCCATTAAGTGTGTGATTAAAGTAATATTACACATATTTACGCACGCTAATACGTGTATAAATTCTTGCGTTTTGAAAACAATATTAATTAATTTATAATTGTTCTGTTCTGACTTGCTTTCTTTTTCATTGTTTTTCACGTGTTTTTCACAGGTTCACCAGAATTTTCATTTGATCTGACCATTTGACATTGTTGTTTGATTGGATGTCATTTGATGGTTGAAGTGATTGTGGACATCATTGTATCAACGTGTATTAACCATAAAGGTATATATACTAGCGTAAGAGAGGAACACAGTGTGCGAATGACATCCAGCTCTTTGCGGAAATCCTACATGCGAGAAAGAAATGCAAGAAAATCTGACATAAAACCTCTTTGAACACATTTAGTCTTCATTACTCACTTGTCAAAATAAGGTCCAGCTTTGTTTTCTATTTTGTGTTATAATCGTTTTGAATTCTACAAAAATTAATTCTTGTGATAAAAATGGTGTCGTGTTCAGTTTTAAATTGCACTGTAACATATGTTAATAATCCAAATAAAGAGACATTTCACCGGTAAGTACTGCCAATAACATATTGTTATCTTAATGCTTATTTTTATAAAAAGCGATCCTAAATTTACTTGGTTATACATCAGTAGTATACGGTAAGTACTTTATATTGTAAATAATTTGTTATTTTAAACAATTATGTGTACGATACAAAAATATTGTGTAAAATTACAATCAAACAATTAAGCATAGGGATTGCATAAAATCTATCGATATGTCGATATTTTCAAATATAAATATTTTGTAAATTTGATATTACCTAATTGCACCTGTTCAACTGGAATGATGTCGTTAACTGTTTTTAAACATATTGTGAGGTTTATTTAGCCTGGCAGCACATTGTAAGAGAAAGTATGACATCTATACATATATACTACACATAGGGTGTATATGTAAATACAAGACTTTTTCAAATGAAAATATAAGATATATACGCAATTAATTTTAATCGTTATTTAATTATGATTTAAAATCTGCTGCTAGGTATATTTAATTTTAATCGTTATTTATTTATGATTTAAAATCTGATGCTCTATCTGCTCTCTGATTAAGAACGTCGTAAATAATTTAACTTTGAATGACGAAGTAACTGTATACAATAATTTAACCGCAATTTCCTCCAAGAAACTGCGGTGTTAAAAAATGATTCGTGCTAATGATGACTGTTTCATAATATCCAGGTTTCCTGTAAACGCAATTACCAAAGGACAATGGATAAGAATGTTAAATAGAACAAGTTGGACGCCTCGAAAACATTCTTTCGTTTGCAGTAGACATTTCAAGGAAGACTGTTTTGTCCAACGAAAGCACCGACGACTTTTGAAGAAAGGATCCATACCCACTGAATTCGTGCCGGTAGTGGTTTCTTTCTTTTTCATATGTGCTTACTTAGTATATTAAGTAGTATACTAACGCCGTAGTATATACTTAATATCTAAGATCAGAGCATTTATGCCAACTGTAATTTCTGTACAGGTCAATTTGAAGCCCAAGCGATCGGTGTCAGCCTACGTTTACCGGGATATATCACCAGAACCTTCAACTTTACGTCAACGTCACGGGCAGTAAGAGGCCGCCTGTCAAACCGCACGAAAATACATAAATTTCAATAAATTATTTCTCAGTCATTTATTGACGAATTTAAAAAAAAAACCTTCACTGTTTTATTAGTTTTGGTTTATCTTTCAATTCTATCGAGTTAAATTGTATATTTTGAACATCATGAACTTCTTCATTGTAAATGTTTTTGTTTTGTACATTCTCATTTTTTTGTTTACAAAGAGTTAAAATTTTGTTGTTATGCGTTGCAACGTGACGTACTGTCATTAAAAATAAAAATTGTTTATTTATATTATTTTATTTATTACTTGGCTTGTATTCAACTAAATATTAAAATTTCCATAATGATGTTAAAGCTTTCTTTACTTCTGCAAATTTTTATTATCAAATGTTAACAAAAAAAAATATTTATTGGAGTAAAGGAAATGGCATTTGAATTGACTGATTGATGATTTGTCATTTCAAATAACTAAAAGTTAGGAAAAGTAACTCAAAACAAAAATTATGTAGTATAGCAGATTCAAAATAATAAATGGGATTGCCGATTTCGACTTATGACAACGCGGTAATTTCAACGACACATTATCATGAAAGTACTACGTGCTATCGATAATATAAAAAACACCCATGTACATCACTAAAACTGGCTCAACCACATGTGAATTTTGCACACATACTCATTTCCGTTTCGGTCATGCGATGTTTAGATGTCAGTTGGTCTCCTACGCTAGTATATATATGTCTATGGTATTAACACGTAAACGTGTATCTTGTTCATCTCACAGAGTCTAGCTACGAGTAAAAGAGATAGTTAATGTACGTTCGGCAACGTTGGACTGTCAATGTGAATCGTGCCAATTCTTGACCGAGTAGTCGGTCGAAACATTGTGGTAGAGTGTAGCATTTTATTGAATGTTATAACGGAATCTCATTGTTTTAGCTAAAAGTATTGGTATTCTGAAAAAATTTCCTTTTTAGCTGTATCTTGTTCGTCAAGAACAACAAAAGGAGGATTAAAAGACCCGGATTTATAATTTCATACATAAGTATTTTTGACATCGTTTTTAATGCTATAAAATGAGTTTCTTATGCAGAAAAAACGTTTTTCAGTTCTAAAATATATTATTCGTGTGAGATAATGATTAAAATAAAATGTAATACCATTAAATACTGTAAAATTAAATTATATAATACAAACAATTACATAAAATGGACATGCCTAAAAACAGATGACTCCGTCCATTTAATTGTATTAATAGGGCCTTTTCTATCGCCAGGTGGCGCATGAGCTACGGTACTCAATCGAACTATTGGAAAAAAAAGTGGAAAAATAAACATAATTTTGTAAAGTCGTTTTCAGATTTTTTTCCTTTAGGTACCTTCACTACGAAAACCTACCTTTCTTATATCAAAATGTTTACTGACTGACCGGTTAAAATATAAATTATATCTTCATAGTATATGTGCATGGTGTGGTGCATGGCCAATATTTTGTGATAGCCAAAGATGTAATGAAAACTGTAGACTTCTTTTTTTAATTAGGTACCTACATGGTTTATGCCTACTAATTCGATGTAATAACGTAATTTAACAATATTTTCCATTGTTATAACGTTATTTACTATTGCTGAATTTGGGGAAAGCATTGGTCAAAACGTTCTCAGGCTGGCTTGCCATCCATATCGTCTACTATATTCAAGATAAAAAACCGGCGACGTGCGAGTCGGAATCGCACACGAAAGGTTTCGTACCATCATACAATTTAAAAGAAAACCGGCGAATTGCGAATCGGGCTCGCACCGAAAGGTTCCGTACTACCATACAATATAAAAAAACGAGCGCGACGTTAATCGAACTTAACCATTATTCGTTAATTTATGTAAGAATTATTGTAATATGAAATATAGGCGCTCGATCCTCTATGGCTAATCCGAAAAATATTAACACGAGTGACTGATAGCTAGAGACAATTTTTATTACTTATTTTATAACAGTGAATCTTTGACTTTGAGTATCGATTGTGAAGAGAATAAGCTCTGCAAAGGAAAGCGTAAATTTATAGTACCTAGTAATACAATATAGTTTTCATCAAACATTTTTTTAAAAATTATCTTTTACAATAACATCAAAAAGATAAAATGCGTCTAGTTTTCGCTTATTGGCTAAACGCTATCTGTCATTTTCTATGGAATTTTCACAAAATTTTTACTTGTAAAAGTACATTTGATAAGTTACTTAATCTATTACTCGTTAAATAATATAGTCTAGTTAGTTAAGATAGTTTTCTTTTTAACAACGTTATATATACCTACTCTTGTCATAAATTTTTTCCACATATCCAAAAACAACGGTTTAGCTGGTAGAGGGGGGGGGGGGTCGGAGGGGGGACGACACACGTGACTCTAAAAAAAATTAAGACTTTAGGAGTGCATATCTCAACAACTGTTGACTTGTAAAAAAAAATTTTTGGAACCTTGATATTTTTTAAGACCTATCGTTTAATACTTCTCGCGTTAATATACGATGATTTTTTTCGTACTTCAGTTACATGTATGGCGACCTATTTTTTTTTAAATTTTACTACGTCGTTATGTAGCGGTTTATAAATTACACTTACCTTCCAAATTTCATCTATGTATTGCCAATAGTTTCCGAGAAAAACCACAGAAAGACAGACAGACAGACAGACGGACGGACGGACATGGGCAAACTATAAGGGTTCCTTTTTTGCCATTTGGCTACGGAATCCTAAAAAATAGTAATAAGACTCCTTTTAATATTTAACTCCATTTTATTTTTAATATTTCTTAATGCCCATAATAATACATAAATATTCTGTGAACATTCAGGTATCTACCTATTCGGTTCAGGCGATACAAACCTGTGACGGACGGACGGATAGTGGTGCTTCAGTATGATAGGGTTCCCGTTGGTACCCTTTGGGTACGGAATCCAAAAAAAAAACATATATTTTTGTCTTATAATAAGTATTGTTCAGAATCTCTTGTTCTAGTATTGGTAATTTGTAAAGAGCTTCATATTAAATTAAATTTCCATTAATCATAAAATTGTTTTTTAAAAAGATCTAAATAAAATAGATTTCATTTGGATGATGTCATAGATGGTTACAAATAAAATTCCACCAAATTTTTTGTATGTTTTATTTAACTATAACATGCCTTATTCTTACGCAGAACTTTCGGAATTGTTTATTCCATGGAAAATCCTATATAAACAAGTTTTGTTATACCTATTATGTAGTAATGCTTAGACACTACGATTTTTGAAACGAGTGTTAAGGAGTCTAATAATTATTAATAATTGATTAAAGCACTGCATAAAATGATGAAAATGTGTTCAGAATTTCATGTGCCTGTTAAAATATATGACCATGAACCATTATCTTATAATAATTTTGCATGAATACAAAATTACTAAGATATATCTTCGTAAGTTTTCATTTTCACCATAATATTACACTGTAGATAAGGAATTAACACGAAAAAATTTAACTCTAAAACTATCCCAATCTAGCACCCAGCTGGGGTATCTATATAAGATATTGCACTAGTATAACGCATAGTAAGGTACTAAAACTTAAATTAGTCGTTGGTTTCCTTTATAATAATATTTGAATGATCAATATAATCCTGAAGGCATATCAGTTACTTTGGGTATACCCATTGAATTTGACATACTTTTCGGCCCGATCGGTGACAACGTTCTTTTCAAATCTGCATGATTATGATTAGCAAACAAACTCGTCATACTCGCTGGAGCATCTCTTAGAATATGTTGTCTAGAGTAAAATCCAGCATTGACGTGCCCCCTTTTGACTATAAAAGACGTGTTATTGTATGAAGACATCGACTGATTGTCAAATGAGCCCGTACTGAGTTTAGGTTGAGGTAAGTAGAATTTTTGGGCATTCGTCTTTGGGAAAGGGGAATTACCCCTGTTAATTGCGTCATTGGCAATGTTAGGGTTTCGCTTACTATTTGACCGCGTTACTGGTACAAGAGGCGATTCTTTGCTGGTGTCGCTGGTAGCCCGTGAGCAAGTTCGTTGCCGGCGTTGGTATGGCCATTCAGGTTTTTTAGCTTCAGACATCATAACGATATCGACCATCGAGTTCAAACCTTCATCTATGCGATCTAGGCTCTTAGTCAACTTCTTCGATTCTATGAGATCGACAATTTCATCAACGCGACTGCATTTAGAATTGGATCTTTGTAGTTGTTTGAGTGAACTGTTAACAGAACCGTGGGTTTCGGCGTAAAATAAGCTATCAATGTAATCTCTTTGTCTAGACCCTTTGTCCGAGTTTTGAAAGGATTCGCTTCTTTTTACTGAAGTGCGCTTGTAGGACTCATCTTTAGATTTAGTCCGGGAGTGTCGCGCTCTAGGTACTTCCTCCTGATTTTCGGCCAGTGTTTTAAATATGGCTCGACATTCATTGAAATCAAAACTGGATACAGAGGGCTTTTTAGATACATTGTTTAAGTAACGCGATGCGCTGAGTAAAGAATCTGAACCTTCATCACTAGAATAGTACGTCTCGTCATATAAATCCGGTGGTTTGTTATAAACTAATCCTTGGTCAATAGGTGGAGCGAAAAGATGAATCAAACTTTTGGACTTTCGCGGTGGATGCGGGAGAATTTTTGTTGGAACAATTTCAGTTTCTTGGTCGTCTTCGTCCTTGATTTCATTAAGGCACTCAGTACTTCCTGTAATATGAATGCTGTGTCTGGTGCTGGTGATGGAATCTTCGTTTTCAGTATCCTGGTGCTTTGTGCACTCCAAGGCTTGCACTGACATGTTGGTTTCAGACATTTGATTACATCTAGATAATTTGTTGTCGACGTAAGTGATTCTGTCTCTAGCGAATTGCTCAGATTCAGCGTCGTTGACTATATTTCGCAATTCCTGGATCACCTCATCTATTGTGGTTTCTTCTTCGTCATCAGAAGGTTTTTTGTTGTGGATTTCATAATTTTTCTTTGTTGATTCCAATTTTTTATGCATTCGCTTGTTTCGCATAATCTCAAAAGTTTCATTTTTTACATTGAACACTTCGTAAACCATAGACGACTCCCTTTCGTGATCTCCTTCAGGAGTTAGTGATCTTTCGGAGGAACTGATACCTTCGTCTTCTGGTGGCGAGCACTCATCTGAAAAAATGGGATAATGAGGTAACTTATGGTATTTTTTCAATTTTTATGTTATTATTAGAATGTTAGGTAAATTGATCACCTCTTGTTTTATGTACGGAATTCTTTTTCTTGCAGCCGAATGGTTTCTTCCTATTGGCGCTGCCATGTTCGGATCTAAGTGAAGAGACTTCCTCTTGTAGTTCACAGCATTTCTCCTTGAGACATTTTTCTAAAGAAAGTAGAATGCCTTTTTCTTCTTGTAGTATCTGAAATTTAAAATATATCTTTATAAATTCTTATGCGAAGTTAATGGAGTCAACAAATAAACTATTTAGCTTATAAATAAGTTTAATTAATTATTATTATTGTTTTTAATTACTTTTTAGTTTAGAGTATATTATTTAAGCTTTTTATTTAAGCTTTTTTAACTTAAAATATTGTATTAAATTTGACAAAAATGTGTTATAAGTTAAATGTACTAAGTACCTGTATCTAGAAAAGACTTTCATATTTTATATTTCACACCTATTCTTATTTTAAAATTCTCACCTTGACTCTCTTTTCTAGCAGTTCCAGTTTTTGTCTCAAGTCGTCTTTTTCTTTTTTGGCCTCAGTAGCTTGTTCGCTGAGGCTGTCGATGTCAATAAGCTGCTTTTCATAGTTCTCTATTTCCTTGGTGACTTGTTCGTTGCCGTTTGGCAGTTTTACTACAACCTGGAAAATGATTTCAGGCGCTTGACACGTGTATACTTAAAAAAATCATACTACTAAGTATTTTACTTGGAATAATTTTTATCGTGTCGTATTTCCTTTTTGAAATCAGATCTTAAACTTGCATTGTACCGCCATTTCGAAGCATTTATGAAAAAATGATATTAAAATAATTATATTTCATTCCAAACGTTTGTCGCCAGTGTTCGCCGTATTAGAGAAACTAGCGCCATCTATCAGAACTTTTAGTAATTACACGTTTTGACTACCGCAGCATAAACTTGGTATGGCGCATGCGTGATTTTGTAATTTGTATAATAATAATAATTTTTTTAAACGATAAATAAATAAATTAATTTAAAATTTTTATGATAAAGTAAGTACATTTCACAAAACAATTTAAAAATATCGTAATATTCTCTCGACTTGTATATCATTTGTGTTCTTTTCTCTGAATAAAATCACTGACCTCACTCGGAGCTATTCGAACAACAACATTTTGGTAGAGTCGTCGAAGGTACCAACTCTGTTAGAAATTTAATATTTTTATTCAATAACATTTACTTATGTTTTTATAAGTTATTTACATTGTTCTTGAAAACCAAATCTGAGGTGTATTACAGAAGGAAATTTATATTACCAGTGATGAAATATGAACGGTTCCTACAAGATTTTACGGTCACAAGCGCGATTATATTTACGTTGCTGCGTTCTATTTTTGGGGCCGTTTACGTGGCGACATTGTAACGCCCTATCCATTCTATCCTTTTATGTATATCTATGCCCCGATTAACTACTTATAATAAATAAAACATACTTTTTTCAAAGTAATTATATCAAATCCAGCTTGCTCCAGTTCCGCTTGTATGTAAAGTTTCTTTTGAGGAGTCGTGGCGCTGACCAGCAGTGCGTTAATGAAAGCCAACCCAGCTGTTTGAAGATCTCCAGACCCACCACCGCTTTGCAGCATGCCAACTAGAAACCTGAAGCGGACTGGTTCTCCATATTTCAATCTGAGTGTAGATAGGGCTTCCGAAACCGTATCGTGCCCATTCGCTGGAGGGTAACACGATTTTGTTAGAAGCTGAAAAAAAAATTAAATACGATAAGCTAAAAGAAGTGGCTGACGATTTTTTGAAGTTATTCTTTTAGTTTGACGAATTTAAAAATAATTCAATTTATTTACTAAAATAAGATTTGGGCGATTAATAATAAAGTACATTTCAAAAATTTAAAAATATCGTAATATTTTCTTGACTTATATGTCACTAGTGTTTTTTTTCCTGAAAAAAGTCACTGACTCCGCTCGGAGCTATTAGGATAACAACAGTCGTCGAAGGTACTAACTCCGCGTGTAAAATTTAATGCTTTTATTTAATATCTCAGTAGTTACACAATACTAGTATGTACAGACGTGTTTGCAAAATATTCCAAATATTGACCTGTAAAGCAAGCACCCTTGATTTGTTGACAGTGGACATAATACAGACAGTGAGGGTGTAGACACCAGTCGCGGCGGCCACCAGCCTTCTGACGCTCTCCGGATAGCGATCACAGCAGCTCCATAGGCATTGCCTGAAACAAAAACACAAGACTTCTTGTTAGTAAATACTACCTAAGGTATATGAACTTAGTATAATAATCAGGGTATGGAATGTTCATACTTTGAAACGATCGGAACGTAAGCGAAACGTCAGACTGAATGATTAGACAGATTATATGCCATTATCATTATTTTAAACATTTTGTCAAATCACACATTAAATGTAATTTAATAATCTTTATTTTCAGTTCCAGTACGAATTTTACATGACGTGGTTCAAACGAAATTCTACTTCACAGCGAATGTTTGAAAACATCAACTGGTGTATATTTGGTCTACGGTGTATCCTTTTTTGCTTAAATTTTTGTTGTCACAACGTGGTATCTCTATGAACATCTATAGGTAGGAATGTCATATCTAAAATCTCTAACTCTTGGATTTTTTAGAAAAAATCCGTGCGTATGTTGTTTATATAAACTTACGCATGCTTCCCAAAACGGGTAGGCAGATACTTCTCTTCGGTCCACGTTTAGCCATTGATCTTTAGAAGGACTAGGCATTACATGGTAAGACGGAGAGCAAGTTTCGTCTCTGACAGGAAGTCCACGGGTGTCTCGACCCCACACTAGTAGTGGTTTTGTCAGAATTTTCCTTCTCCAGGGAGCTTAATGGTTGGGAGGTATATTTATGTATAATCCTTATGCTATAAATTAGTACCACGGTTTGTGTCAACTTACAGACAAGCCAGTTCATCCAACAATGGTCGTCGACGGACAGCCGGAGGCCCTTTGCCTTCTCCAGTTTGACTGAGCTGTACGTTGCGGAGCAACTCCAGAAGTAGAGTTACACCGTCCGAAGGATCGCATGCAAATTCTTGTACGAAGCTGAAATGGCAGATATAAATAATAATTATTGTGTGATGATGATGATGACAAAATTTTCAACAGTCATACCTATTATCAGAATTGGTCGCATTTTTTAAGTCGAGTTCATAGTGATAGTAACTGCAAAAGTTATTTAACTAATTTACACTTTAAAGCGACGAAATTGGGTCCAAATTCGAAAACGAAAAATGCCTACTGGAAATGGAACATTTTCGAAGTTCAACTTTACAATAAGTTATCAAGTTGATGCAACTAAAAGTATAGGTACGCATAAACTGGCATGAAGGTGGCGTTTCCCCAGTAGCCACGCGGTGGGAGACGAATATTTCCTCGATGTCTATTAGTCACTTATTGTCTATTGGCTCAATAGACAGTTTGTAATCACTCCTACCGCATCGGACAGCTACCGTAGGGAGAGTCAATGTAATGCGGTATACTATTAGTACACGGATAAATATAATTAATTAATATGTATATACTTGAACTATGGTTCAAGAGGTTTTCATTCTTAGGTATTTACAAAAAAAAGTCTTGTTATTAGATGACATCAATTTAAATTACCACCAACCAACCAATTTACCAACCCGCACTGGAGCTGCGTGGTGGAATAAGCTCTAAACACTCTCATCCCGAGGGGAGGCCTAAGCCCCTGCAGTGGGGCCTTAATGGGCTGATGATGTTATATGATATAATTTAAATAAAATTAAATACGCCGCCTTTTTAAGGTTCCGTCGCTAACTTGCTAAAAAAGAGCCCCTTCTGGAATCATTTTGGCGTCTGTCTGTCGGTCACTGAACGTCACAGGTAGGTATCTCGAGATATAAAATAATTCTTTGACAACGAAAACAGGAAAATCTTTTTAAGAGTGTCTCCGGGTAGGAGGGCCATTTTTGGCGCGTTTTCGTGAAAAGGGGGATTAGCGATTTTTCCTAAAGTGCTAAAGATCAAAGGAAATGTATCAAATGTGTGGATTGAGAAAGGTCACAAAATATGTAAAAATCCATTGAAAATTTCGCAAGTTTTTTTTAAAATGTTGTAAAAAAGTTGAACGTTTTCAATCTATAGTAAATTATGGTTGAGATTGTTGACGGGTTGCATGGCTGTTAATGCAAAATCCACTTTTAGAAGAGTGAAACCGCATTCATATTGATTATTGATTTATCGAACCGCATTATTGATCCTAGAGCCATTACAGAACGAATAGATAAGCCAAGAATATGCAACAAAATAATTCAATATAGCGTGAAGTTTTGCCATGCTTCACGCGATGCAACTTGACACTGCGAAGTAATACGATATAGGTACGTTCTAATGTTCATTAAATATTTACAGATAATGTTATGTTGTATCTGAGTTAATGTTTTTTTGGTTTTTAAAAGTGGCTAATATTCGCGTAATCGCCAGATGTTATTTAACGTTTTACGTAGTCAGCAGGGTTAGGGGCCGTCCATTAATCACGTGATCTTTTATTAAGCATTTTTTAACCCCCCCTCCCCCTTGGTGATACATGGTGAGGTTTAAGACCCCCCCCCCCCCACCCAACATCACGTGTATTATTAGTATCTACAAAAATTCTCACATTTTTTAGAATATTTTAGAATATTATCTTAAATACGGGTATAAAGTATAATTTTATTTTATTCTGAAATAAAGGACCATGATAAAAAGTCGAGACAGAAAAGTTGCAGGTTGTTTTTGGTTGGTATAAAAATAATAAACGAATGGTGTACACTACATGCCGCTTTTCAATTTAAAAATAGCGCGTTTGAAAAAATAAATACACGTGATATCTTACTACACCCCCCGCCCCCCTTGTGACATTTCGTGATTTTTGTTAAACCCCCTGCCCACCCCCCCCTTTCAAGCCTCACGTGATTAATGGACGGCCCCTTATATGTTTAGAGTTGATTTTTTTGAAATTTTACTTTGTATAAATTAACTAAATCGCTTTCTAACAGTACTACACAAACTACTCATTTACTTATCATATATCAAGTATACATAGAAAATTATATTTAGGAATGGATATAAACAAAATTTTTATTTATTTATTCGCTTTCACATTATTTTCAACGAAATTTAACTACTAAAATGATTTGAAAACATTTGAAAACACTAGCCTATCACACAAGTATTAGGATCTCTAAGAGCTGTGTAATGGCAACATATAAGCTGCAGAGACAGCCTTATAACTCCATTTAGCTACAACTTTAGCAGCCTCTGTCAATATTATAGGAGATAGAAGTCTAGATCTCGTGTGCCACTCAGGCTAGATACCTAAACAAATAAGCATAATGCTATCATACAAATAAAATAAAAACGTCTCAGTCATGAATTATCCTGCATCAGATCAGAATGTATAATGTACCCTTTTATAAGTTATTACGCGCTGGCCACAACTACGATGCAATTCAAGGGAAAAAAAGGTACTTACTAAAGAAAATAACTCAGATTGTAACCGCATAGGGACGAGCAGAAGTTGTTATCGTTCCAAGAAAATTATGATAATATCAATATTTTTATATGTATATAATATAATTTTATAGTCATTTCATTAGCTAGAACATCGTCCCGAACAAAGTGTGCATTTATAAATAAAGACAAAATATTAAAAAAAACACGCGTATACAATTTTTTTTTTCAATGTATCTATACATATATAAATACGTGAAGGAAAAGCTTTAGACCCCCTTTTAAGCTCATTGCCCGCACGGAGGAATGTGAGATTTGGCATAGTTACAGTTTGTGTGGAGTAGGAGTGCAGAAAGTTAAAATCTATACATTTACAGGTTTTTGAGATGAGTTTGTAATGGCTAAATCCTAAACTATGAGAAATAGCGAAAAGTTTTTAAATGGGTTATAAGCTCGATTTTTCATATAGCAAAACTGCATATTCACATTTTTTAAAAATCGGTTACTTTAATAGGGAATCAAACCAATCGATTTGATAATCACTACATATTATAAAATAAAGTCCCCCGCCGCGTCTGTATGTCTGTCTGTCTGAACGCGATAAACTCATAAACTACCGAACGGATTGGCATATGGTTGACAGTAATGGCCAGAGTGACTTAAGGGGAAGGTTTATGTGTATAATTTATTAATATTTTGTGCAAATTATCGGGCTATTACGACACAACAATACTACAATTAAATATACAAAAAAATTTTTTTTGCGACAATCGGTTAAGGTTTAATGGGGTGCAACCGTTAACGCCGTTTGTATAGGAATTTATAAGTACACAATCTCTCAAGATGTTCCCGTTTTATGCCACAACTGTTCTATGTCATTGTAAGTCGTTAACTCGACCCATCCAATTATCTTTTAACTCGTAAGTACTTTAGCTGGAATGAAAAGTGCGTCTTTTTAATAGCATTGCCTATGACAGAGATGTGGTAACCACAGTAATAATAAAAAAAGTAGAACTATAAGGATGCCGCCGCTGTGACTATTTATTGTCACGAATAATAGTAGAGTAGAGTAGGTATATATGGACCACCGATCTCGCTTTTTGTAATAATACTCAAAATGAATAAGATTAAATAGTTTTATTATTTGTATTGTTTGAAAAAAACTAACAACAGTCAAAATAAATCAGCAAGACAATAATATTTAATAATTTATTAATTATACAAAACATTTCATGACAAAAAAATCAAATGTAAGAAACTTTGAAATCAGCTTCTGGAAAATTTTTATGGTAATATGAAGTATTAGTCCATATTATCATCCAATTTATTTAAACTAGTAGTCCAGATTATCCAAAATATTCATTGAGCACAAAATTCACAAATAAATATGACACGTTCGCATGCTGCGTATTCATCCTGGCTCCAATTATTACAAGAAACACACTCTATCCATATTTCAGCACGGTTATCTTGTTAGTGTAAGCATACAGCATCCTCTTTTTATTTGATATTTTAGGTTTTTGGAACGTCATTATTAGAATCATCGTGACAACTGTAATTTTCTTCGGTGTCTGTACTGCCTACCGCTTGGTAGTCCATATTAACCTTAAGAACGCATAAAAATAAAATAATGCTCATCAAGAAACAAACATGTTAATTAACGTTGTGTGATTTTATTAAATTATCTCTTATAACTAAATATGTTACATTTTCAAAATTCATTATGTATCATATACAATTGTTTGCAAAATCGAAAGAAACACTCGGGCGTTAATAATAATCAAATGCGCTCAAATCTAAAAACCGATGACAAGAGTACCTACACATCTGTTTGCGGCGGTCGCTCGAGGCTTGGGCAAACCGACGCGAAGTTTAAACTACTGATATTTATGTACAAAATGATTTTACGTCATAACAATTTGTAGTTTTAAACATAATGTGGTGATCCATATAAGCCGCGTAGTCGAGATTACCTGCCCTTACTCTACATATTATTTTCTGTAACTTTCATCCTCCTGAAACGAGAAAATTCATGTTTCTTCCACCATACACGGTCCTCAGCCTTCCGCATCCAATTACCCCCGGTATGGTGCTTTAGGTCATCAGTCCACCTGGCCGGGGGGCGTCCAATGCTTCGCTTACCAGTACGTGGCCTCCACTCGAGAACTCGTCTACCCCATCGGTGGTCGGTTCTACGGCAAATGTGAGCGGCCTATTGCCAATTCAATTTGCTAATCACTTCGGATATGTAGACAACTTTAGTTCTTCGACGGATTTCAGTATTCCTGATTTTGTTCATCAAAGAAATACCGAGCATAGCCGTTCCATAGCGCGTTCAGCGACTTTAACTTTGTGGACCAGTCTTGCCGCGAGAGTCCATGTTTCGGCATCGTATGTCATTGTAGGCAGGACGCATCGGTTGAAGAACTTTGGTCTTCCGACATTGTGGTAATGGCGACGAGAACAGACGACGGAGCTTCTCGAAAGCAGTCCAGCCCAGCTAAATTCTTCGGTCGGCCTCTTTGTTGAAGTTGTGTTTGCCTAACTGGACAGTCTGTCCTAGATAAACATAGTCTTGCACAACTTCAAGAGTCGCACCCTCTACGGTTACCGGTTTCGGTAGAATATTTTCGTTAAATATTCAATAATAAAATATTAAATAGTTAAGAAAGAACTACCTAAGTATTACTCGCATTAATATATACCTAATACTGTATTAATGGTGTTGGCGCTGTGTGGGATGTCCCAGGTATTACTCCTATTATTATTATTTTTTTTAGAAACCCCCGCAGACTGCAGCCTTTCTATCGGCTGATAGTTCGTTGATAGTTTGGTTTAAAGACGATTGACCATTCCCAAATTTTTGAACTGAAGTCCGTTATATTTTATTTCGAAATAATAGGCATTTTTAAGGAACTAATTTGAAAATCCTTTTTTTTGTAGATAAGTATTTAAGTAGATATAATTATATTGAAATTTTTGTAGCGTGACGTCACTGGTCGCAATTACAAGTTTAGCCATTGCCGTTGCATATTTATAAAAACAATTAGTGTCATTGTTCTTAAAAATATGCAACGGCAACAGCTAAAGGCTAAACTTGCAATCCCGCCCGATGACGTCAACATACAATTTTTTTTAATATAATTATTATTATTAAATATAATTACTTACCATATGTAAACCGAACAACACTTTGCTCATGGCAACAATTTTTTCTACGGTATCGTCTATTATTTTCGCTTTGTTTTCGGCTGTGTCCACTGTTATAGTTGTTTTACTTTAATGTATGTAATTAAATACCAATCTAAAAAAAATTTAAATTAGTTTCTAAAAATTGCCTGTTCTTTCGAAATAAAACATAACTGACTTTAGTTCAAAAAATTTGGGAATGGTCAATTGTGAAGCTAATCAAACTTTCTGAATCGCTGTAACGCGCGTAATATTTGCATAGGTACCTCTCAATAAGATATCAAAAAAAGTTTGATGACCTTCACAATTACCTTTAAACTAAACTATCGGCAAACTGGTAGTTTCACTATCGGCCGATAGAAAGTCTGCATGACCTTTTAATCGATAAGAATATAAATAATTTTTACGTCTCATCTTAAAGTTAATTGCGTAAAAAAACAAAACACTTAAATTATGCAGTCATAAAATTGCGTAAAATTAAAACGCATAAAATCGGTTTCGCCGACATAAAAACCGTACTCATTAAGCGATTTCGAATCGAGAATTCGATCTAAGAATAAATTTTCAATGCCTGATTACGTTGACTCAAAAATTTTGACTAATGTAATTTTTTTGTAAAAAACATTGCAATAATTAAACCCTGGTGGTAATTTAACCTTTTTATTTCGGAATTTTCTTATCAAGATTGGGGCGTCTTAATATATCATCTTCATCATCAGTCCATTTTTACCCCACTGCAGGGGCTTAGGCCTCCCCCAGGGTGAGGAGGGGTGCTTGGAGCTTAAGTCCACCACGCTGCTCCACTGCGGGTTGGGAACTGTAACGACCGCCATCTATTGACAGCGTTCGGGACCGACTGCTTAACGTGCCCTCCGAAGCACGGAGTCAGTGATATTGTGTACTTAAGTCAGAAAAACTCATTGGTACACGCCCGGATTCGAACCATGGCCCTATGGCTATGGGGCCTTATAAATTTGAGACAGGTTCGTTGCGCGCTGGGCTATCACGACACATCTTAATATATAATACTCGTAATAAAGATTTACGGATCAAAAAATAGATAAATATAATGAATACGTTTATAATGTTAATACACGAAATAGATATAAGCTAGTGGTACCATTGTATCACCTGAAAAAAAAAAATGCATGATTTGTTTACGCTTTCAAAGCAGAATCGCTTTCAGACCTTTTAAATTTGCAATTCCATAAATTGGAAATGATTATACAAAAGATTTTAATTGAAAAGGGCTATGATTACACTGTAGATGAAAATTTAAGTGACCGAAATGTTTAGACATGACCGCAATTGGTACGTTTTTTTTTCCTTTATGTATTTCTTCTTAATGAGGTGTATCACTGTCCTTTTCTCTTGCTAGGTGGTGCATAAGCAATGATACTCAATCGTACTGTCAGTTTTATAAAAAAGTTGGAATTTTTATTAACATAATATACTAAGTGTTGGGATAAAGTGCCGCACTGTGCAGTTCTTAAATGTAACAATCGAGGAGTACATCGTTTTTCAATAGATAAAAAACACTGTAAGCTCTGGAAAAAGACTTTGAAAAGCAAAAATTGAAAATTAACAGCTTTGTCGAGATTGTGTTCTGAACATTTTTTATCAGCAGATAGAAGATATTTGTCATCATCTAAACGGTCTTCTTCTAAAACACCGAAGTTATAATTGCGGTCATAATACTCCAATCTAGAACGAACAAATACGACATAATTGAAATCACGATTGTACGTAAGATTGCTGAACAATTTGAATTCGAATAGATATTATTTATAACAATCCACTGCTCACCCCTCTATCAAATCAGCCTTTTTTCCTTTTTCAGTGATGCCTTTCGTTTATGTAATTTGTCCTTTAATCGAGTCACTGATAGCGCTTAATACATTATTTCCGTAAAAATAAAATATATTCACAAAATATAAATGTCACAATTTGTAAATAAGGTAACATTACCGCGAGCGCCATCTACAAAAGTTTTGAGTGAAACACCCCATTTTTCGAAGTATTAAAGTTTTGCAATTTGTGATTTTGAAAAGAGTAACTGCTGAGTTTCGTGTCGGTGCTTCTCAGTAGACGCTACATTCTAAACCGCTATTTACTAAGAAATAAAATAAAACATGAACTGTACTGTAAATCTTGACGGTTCAAAAGTACTTATATTTTGATTGCTTGATTGATTGATTCGGTAATTTAACCTAGATAGTGACCGCCTGTAGATTTGCTTGTCTTTATGATTCTGTGATCAAAAGGCAAAATGGAGCTTTATTGAGCTTTAAAGCTGTCACTCTCCTGTTCATCTGTCTCTGTTTGCGATCGTCCGTCTGTCCGTCTGTATATCATGAGTCTCTGGTTTGTAAACGGATTGAGTTTTGAAATTTACATAGGTATCATCATCATCATCAGCCCATTTTTACCCCACTGCAGGGGCTTAGGCCTCCCCCAGGGTGAGGAGGGGGGCTTGGAGCTTAAGTCCACCACGCTGCTCCACTGCGGGTTGGGAACTGTAGCGACCGCCATCTATTGACAGCGTCCGGGACCGACTGCTTAACGTGCCCTCCGAAGCACGGTGTCAGTGATATTGTGCACTTAAGTCAGAAAACTCATTGGTACACGCCCGGATTCGAACCATGGCCCTGTGGGGCCTTATAAATTTGAGACAGGTTCGTTGCGCTCTGGGCTCTACATAGGTATGTTTTGCAAAATGTTGACCCAAAACTAAATGTATACCGCGTGGGTATATACGAAGATCGAAGGAATTTTTTTTTTCATGCCCTTGAATGTGAGGTGTAAAATGAATACTTATTGTAGTGACAACAAAAGAAATTATTATTGTTTAGTATAAATTGCTAATTAAATATTGCTGTCGCCTACCCCATCTCCAAAAAAAAGCTCAGTAAAATGTGTTACTTACACAGAGCGTAAGGCAAAGACTGAATAAATATTATCAGAATCGCATTACGTTACATAGTTTTTTTTTCTATTCATTCAAAATAAGATGTCTTTTACTTAATAGCCCATCACAGCACGAACAAAGCTTGGTCTGTCACCATTGTGGTCACGGCGGACTGTTTCTAAATGAACTCGATTTTATTTTAAAGTCTTTCAACTTTTTGTATTGGCCGCCATGTTCATTTAGCATGAAATAACTATTTGTGACTATAGGACAAGGGCTTCTGCTTCGGAGGGCACGCTAAACAGTCGGTCCCGGACGCTGTCAATAGATGGCGGTCGTTACAGTTCCCAACCCGCAGTGGAGTAACGTGGTGGACTTAAGCTCCAAGCCCCCCTCCTCACCCTGGGGGAGGCCTAAGCCCCTGCAGTGAAGTAAAAATGGGCTGATGATGATGATGATGAATTTGACAGCAGCATTTGGTTTTAATAGAGTAAGAAATGTCACTTCACGGTATCGAAAACGTCAAACGAAATTTTGCGGGGTCGAAGACTGGCACTCGGGGATTTCGTGGTGATGAAGACCTCGTGGACTGAAACTCGCCTCCTGAACCAGTTAGCTAGACTATGAGTGGTTAGACGGTAAACGCAGAAGGGCTTCTAGTCGATTCGTACTTTTTTGCTCAATGCGCAGGTACAGTCGCGCGGACAGCGAGAGGTAGTAATGGTCTCTGCATCTCCTCCGCGCTTCGAGCATAAGCTACTGTGACGCTTTCTGTAAATAACTTCACAGCGGCAAAAATTCGTGCGTTGTACCTACTGTAACTAAACTGTATTTAGATACTTTTGGAACTTTAGGAAAATAATGATTAGTACCAAAAAAGGAACGATCAGAATATGTATAACAAAAACGACGACATGGACATAAGCGAATTCAGAATGGGTGTTCGTTTCATAGAGATAATACAATAGAGTAGACAAGCCAGTCTGAAATGCGGCTTTCAATAGAAAGAGACAGCGAATAAGAGTACCTCATAGGAGTACCTTGATTTATATAGGGTACAATGATTTCTCATCTTTTTTTCTCCCATATCCAACCGATACCCAACCGCTACATACAGGACTTTACGGAGTTTGCCTACTCTTGTTATATTATCTCTATGATTCGTTTAGCATTGCGTCGATCAGTTTCTTATATTTCTTACCTGGGAAACGCTAAACGCAGATCCGCTCTCAGTTTTGTGAGTAACTCGCTGGCCGACCCAAACTGCCGAAGACTCATTTCTTCTCCGCCATGCGAACTCGGGTTTCTGTGAATACAATACGCCAATTGATTTTAAAAAAAAAATTTAATGAAAGAGTTCTGTAAATATATTACAACAATGAAAGAATTAAAAAAAAACATTATTAAGTAACTAAGTTATGAACGTTTAAAGTATCCTGTTAGACAGAGAGGGCAATATCTCACGGCGTACCTATGTGTGACGTCAGCCCATTTAAAATAATGTTAATTATCGTTTTACAAGAAATAAACGGAAATAAATTTTAATTGCTTATAATTTCCATATTCTTCAAAGGAATACAATTTTGTTATCCTCTGTAGTATATTTTTATACTTGAAGACATGAGTGACCAAAGGTCATATCTGCAAAAAATCAAAAACCAGTTTTTTCAGTGTAACAAAGGTTTTATGATGCGCTTAATGTATTCCCAATGCTATAAGAGCGGTGTCTTTATAATTTTTAATTAATTTCAATGAACAAGTAAGAAATGCACAACAAGGTTTATAGTAAGAAAAACTTTAAGCTCTTTTTTCTCAAAATGTCTATTTTGTGAGTTACGACCTTTGGCCACTCATGTTTTCATTTTCTTGATAAGTATAATATATTTAATACTAGTCAAACACCCTATTATTTGACTGTAGGCACGACCTATTTAAAAGTGAATATGTATTTAAAAATAGATTTGTAATGCCTATTTTCTGACAAATTGAGCAAATAAATACAACCGTTTTACCTGAAATCTTTCGTTTGGATAGGCAAAGTTCTAGATTTTTGTTCTGTTCCCGGCGACTCCAAATCTGGATATAGAGTGGAGGCGTTGATGCATTTCTTGCCCCATTTTTTGAGGCACGCCACATAATCTTCCGGGTTGTAGATTGGTGGACGTTGCTTATCCTGAAAAATGTATTTTGTTGAATATTTTGTTTGGCAGATTAATTAAGTTGATTAGGTAAAAATTAAAACCGGGAACAACAATCTTATTGTGAATATTAAAATCCGAAAAAAAATTATAAATAAATAAATAAATAAATAAAGAAAATAAAATAATTAAAAAAATAATAAATAAATATTTAAAATTAAAATTAAAAATAAAATAATCTATTAGTCAGTAATTACTAATTTGGTAGACTTAGGAAAAGTATTATGATTCACATACGAATGATTTTTTGTTACTTGTTCTATGGCATGGTAAAAGATGCCGAATGAGATTCGTAAATACAGTATCTTGATAAGTGACAATACAGATTGTTTTTATACTTTTAAGTGACAAAGTTGTATAAACTGACGAAGATAATCGCAGATAGGAGCTTGTTAATAATACAAGTACATTTCCTAATTGATTCCCATATACCATACCATAATCGGAGTAGTTATCATTTCGTTACATCATATTTAATTATAGACGAAGTATTATAGAGATACAGTTATTAAATATAATTTTTACGTTCATTAGTTGAGTCGTGTAACCAGGCTAGAAATAACCGCCAGTTATAATGAAGTTCTTATGAAACTGCGGAAGAAGAATTTTTCAAATGATTAAGGGTATATTAGTATCGCTATCTCCGTTTCGATCCCTCTTCCCTGACCTATTCCTGAGTGACAGAAATGACAAGAGAAAAATTCCCAAAAATACCTATAAAATACCATTGAAACAGCTTGCGGGCCGTGACTGTTCCCACCCCTGAAAGGTGTATGAATTGGAACCAAAATTTGCAGGGTCATTAAGAAAGGATGTCACAGGGCGGTATGTCTTGTTTTTTTTTTCCAATTCGCTTTAATATGAAATTTACGACTAATTATTTTATCGCCGGAAATCACGATTTTCAGGATTTTTTTTTAATAATGTTTTTTGACTCCGTTTATTTGTTTCTATCTTTTTTAGTTGGTTACACTAACAATTTTTTCTTCTACTTTTATCATGTTTTGAAAATTTTGAAGCCAGCATTTTGACTGTATTTTGAATTTATTTTAAAGGAAAATTAGATACTTTTTTTAAATATAATTGAATTGATACAATTAAAATTTCCATTATTGTAAAATTACAATTTAAAATTGTATTACTGTAAAAATACAATACAAATTATAATCAAAGTATTTACCGAAGGTACAAACGATTGTAATTAGATTGACCCCTTATATTTATACACAGACAAGTCAACCTTATAGATCACGCTTTGACAGGGAGTAGCATTCGCCAAGGCTATGTAGTGACACTACATAACTACGTCTCTTGTGAGCGGTCAGTTGGAAGCACGTCGGAAGCCATTAAATTGTCAATTTTGAACGAGCCAATGAAAACTAGCCGACCTCTCCCCGCGCCCCGTCACTTTTTGGCGATTTCGTTTTCGTACTGACGTTTATTAAAGCGTGGTCTATAGGTTGACTGGTCTGTGTATTTATACCTTTGCTTCAAATCTTGCGACAGAAATCTTGCGAATCAACTACTTCTACTAAACCGATTCTTACGAAACTTTGTTCAAACACTGAGTTCCCGTGACGAACAACAATATGACAATTTTAACTTGGTAACGAGGGTCTGATGATGGAGTTAGGAGTTACACATTGGATTTCTTTAACGGTTACTAGTAACTCCTTCAAATTTGAGCTCATTTGGTTGGTTTTGACGAGTAACGAGACATACATCATACGTGGTCACGAAGGTCTGATGATGAAGACAGGTGGCAGAAAGTGGAACTCTTCAACGGTTACTAGTAATCCTTTTAAGTTTGTTCATATTTGGTTGATTTTGACGAGTCCCATACATAATACTGGCTACGTGGGTCCGATGATGGAGGCAAAAGGTGGATAGTGGAACTTAAACAAAAAAGTCCGAAAACAAGAAAATAAAAATAAGTAAAAAACTTTTAAGTTAAACGATTTTATTTGGAATCATCAGTTGAACAAAAACTAGAAAATAATTAGGACGCAAACCTTCGTGAGTTGTTTAAGGCCGAAAATAAATCTTGTAACACAGGCAGTGCTGTCTCCTAAAATCGGATGCCAAAACAAGAAGAACTTTGTGTAGCTGCCTCAACTGAGTAAGAAATATACGTGTGTTGCATAGAAACGTAACGTGGGTAGTATAACGGCTGTACTTTATAATTAAATAAGTATGACTTGTCTAGAAAAAAGGGTTTCCGAGCCCACCAAAAGAAATATTTCAAGTGCCCCCACGTTTTTATTTTAGTATGTTAAATGTCCTAGCTTATTCCGGTAAAGCCGACACAAAGTGCCCCTTGGTACCCGATGTGAGAAGACAGCACTGCTAGTATGTCACGATTTATTATCAGACGTTAGAAAATCGAGAAGATCCAGGTTTTAGTCCTAATTATTTTTTCAGTTTTTTGTACAGCTGATGATTTAAAATAACACGATTTCGAAAAGTTTATTTACCAATTTTATAAACTAATTTTTTGGTTTTGTATTTTTTTTTGCTACAGAACAACTAGCACGTCCAACTTCGTGCTTTTCCGGATTTTAATTACATTAATTTAAAATTCTTATACAGTAAAACATTTCATCTTATAAAATAAAACATAATTTGATACACATAATTTTCTCGTAACAATACATAATTTATAACAAAGAACAAAGGTACAGTAAACGCATAATCCCATGTTTTTTATTTCCTAACTCCGCAATTAACTGAGCTAAATAATATTTTCTACCAAAACGACATCGTGTTACGTTGTACAGATTAAATCGGGATGGAAAGATAGCTGTGATAATTCATCGTGGAAAATAGTTGCGGCCTTATTTAGGGTTTTGTAGCAAATTCATTTTATGAAAAAAACTTCTTAATACAATGATAATTCAATACAAAAACTTTTCCATATTTAAAACTTTTGACAAAACTTGATATTCGTATCAAAACAAATGAAACATTTTAAGTTAGTCACAGAGTTGGCCATGATAAATAGGTGTGTACGATAGAATAAAAATTTGAAATAAAAACTGGAAGTAAATATATAACTTTAAATAAAAAAATATATTTGAATTATTTTGTAAGATATTAAAATAGGAAGAGAATAATTTGATAGACTTAATAAATTTAGTTTCACGAAGTTTTATACAATTTAATTTTTTAACTCTAAAACCCGACTCTTCGGTTTATAAATTCCAATTTGGTATTTCATACAATGTACTTGGGAAAAGAAAGTTTTTTAAATAAGTACTCGCTTACTGTTATTGAGTTAATAAATTAGACAACAGCGTTTGGTTTTAATAGAGTCAGATATGTCACTTCACAGTATCGAAACTGTCAAACGTAATTTCGCAGGGGTGAAAGCCGGTGCACAGGACCTCGCGGACTGAAACCGGACTGAAACTTGCCAAAGATACACTAGCTAATTAGAAGAAGAGTGGTTAGGCGGTAAGCGCAGGAGAGTGCTTCTAGTCAATTCGTATTTTTATGTTTTCTGTCCAGAGATAATGGTAAAATCGTTATAAATTTTTCTGACTTAACCAATAAAAAGTTTCTTCGGTCGAAAATTGAACAATGTCGTAAATAAACGAAACTGCAAAAACGTGCTATAAAAGAAACAAAATTCAAAATATTTCAATTCAGAATCATGGAATAATAAAACGGAATATACAATTCACCAGCAAATAATAATCATGAGTGTTGGAGCAAATAGATACTCCAGAAACCAGGAACACCTTTTTCTGGCTCTGAATCTGCAGTTCACAAACTGTACTAAAATAATTCTACGGAACCACAAACACGGTTCGTGGAAGTTTTACCGTTGGTTCTCTCAAGCGAACATGATGTATATTTTAATTACAGTTATATAATGCTTATCGCGGTCTGCGTACGTTGCTTTACTTTTGTGAATATAAAGACTAATAAAGCATATTGTTTTACAATAAATGTTTTGGTACAGATTACGACTTAGATCGTGAACGGTTTACCCTTTTTTAGTTAAATATTATGCTTTATACAATAAAATGTAAAATACAGTACAACTGTCAATTGTTTTTCCATGGTGGCGCCATTTTTAAAATTGCGTGTATCCATCACCATGGATTTGATTTGTACGATCATTTATTAAGATTTTCGACGTGGGCTAACTCAAAAACGGTGCATCGATCAACTGACTTCGGTTTTTGGAGAAGAATCACTATCAAAATCCACTTTGTATCACGGGTTCAGTGAGTTTAATCGTGGGCGGTCTATGCTCACGGGCAAATTTAAAGAAGGTCGTTTTAAATCGGTTGTTGTACCACAAAATATCGATCATCATCAGCCCATTTTTACCCCACTGCAGGGGCTTAGGCCTCCCCAGGGTGAGGAGGCTTGGAGCTTAAGTCCACCACGCTGCTCCACTGCGGGTTGGGAACTGTAACGACCGCCATCTATTGACAGCGTCCGGCGACAAAATATCGATGCTGTACGGGAACTAATAATACAAGATTGTCATGTTACATATCGCAAGATAGACCGTCTCTGGGCATAAGTACAATAAGCATACATAAGATATTACACGAACATTTGGCTGTAAAAAAAATATATTCGCGTTGGATTCGCACAACTTGACAATTGATCAAAAACAGGCTAGTGCCGATAAGGGCAAAAAAAATAATAATGATACAATCGTGGTGCGTCAAAAGCTGTTTATAATATCTACACGGGTAATGAATCTTCGATCTATGCGTATGACCCCGAAACAAAACGGCAGGCAACGATGTGGGTGTTCGAAGATGAGCCGAAATCATTTATGTTTTTGGATTGAGGGTTAGAGACTTTATCTCAGACACGCTTGTCTCGAATCACGATTAAAATTGTTTCGCAACAAGTGATTCGACAAGTGTGAGTATCTAACAATTTAATGTGGAGTATAAAAATATGTTCACGGTCCGGTCCCGTATTTTGGCGGTAATCACCGATTCGTCATACACTTTCGCTTTCCGATTTTTATACACGCTACGTTACAACATAGATTAATTGTTTTTAACGTTTTATTTTAAAGAATGTATGTTAATATATGAATATAATATATCCATCATATGATAAAAAAAAATTATTAATGAGCGCAAAGTACCGAGAACGCCAGCAGCGTTCCCACGCTGAATGGCTAGGCTGATCTTTTGAACTAAATATTCTTTGCTCAGAGGGTCACCCGACACCAATCGGACCCTTACGCCAATTTCACGCGAGAACGCAACAGCATCTCTGGACCATAGACCTATCGTCTCCACTGCAAACACTAAAAATTCATGTTTGTCTAATATGTCCTTTTATTTAGAGCGTTTCAAACGAACGGCTGACTCTGCACCGGCACCAGCTCCTCTGTGGCAGGCGACAACATGGGAAGCACAAAGTGTGTCGACACAGGTAGCGTCCCATAAGTTGCGGACCGGAATACTACGCTATAAGCGTGCTTGCGCAGGTTATAGTCATATACTTCTCGCTCCACTGCGTCCCGCTACACCTAAAACTGGTTACTGCAACGCGACTTGTGCATGTTCACATCTGCCATAAAGTTTGATTGGAACTGTACACTTCTTATGACTACTTTTCTATAATTATTGAGATAAGTAATTGCAAAAAATTAGATCCATTTATTAAAAACCTACCAGTATTACTCAAATTCAAGGTACTTTTCAGGGCTTGCTCTGAACATCAAATTAAAGAGCCCCGCAACAATTAGATCGATTTTTTTTGTAATCAAACCTATTTTTACTGGGCTATCCTGCAATATATACTTACTTTTTATTAGCTTTCAAGTAGATAACAACGACCACAGGAGCTAAAATGGCCGACTATTAAATACACGTTGTTTTTATTAGAATTTTAATAATAGTAGATTGTTACACAAGGGGTGAAAGGAACCTATTTAGGCACGAGATTATTTGGCGCATGATCGTAGCGAGGGCGCTAATAGTTCGAGTACCTAAATAGGTCTTTCACCCGAGGTAAACATACTGCTTTTCATTACGAATATGAGGAAAAAAACGCGTTAACTCCATATCTGAATCTGACGAACTCATTTTATATAAATAACTGTATACGCTCAGAATAAACAGAAGGCGCCTGTAAGCGTGAAACTGAAGAAACAAAAACCACTCTTAAATAGAGTGGTTTCACTTTGTTGCGATTAGTCACTCCGTTGCACTTACCGCGTTATAATGTACAGCACAAGTGTCAATTTTAATTTTAAAATGTTGTCTTGTGTCGTTCCTACATGCAAAAATGCTGCTGGGCTTACGAAGAAATCGGATGGGATCACATTTCACTTGTAAGTAACGTATTCAAAATTGGATTTATTTAATTATTGAATTTGTTTTACATACTGTGATTGACTTAAAAAATGGCGCGTTCTTTTTTTTTTTGTTAATATTTTAACGGCCTTGGGATCATGCCCTTTTAGGAATGGCGCGTTCATTTTGTGAGTGTTGCCAGTTCCATCGAAAATTTTATCTACTTTTTATTTAATACCTGTTTAGAATACTCTATTGTTTGAGTAATAAAGCACCTGTGTGAACAACAAAGAACAAAGAAAATTGAATTGGATGAAAGTCATACAAAGAACACGGCTAGATAAGTTTTTGAAACCATCAGAGCGGAACGTAATTTGTTCGATTCACCTTGACGAGCAATATTTTTGTGACACGAAATGTGGTTTAAAAAAACTAAAGAAATCAGCTATTCTGACTAAGGTAGAATTAGTCAAGATACATTAGTTAAATATTATTCATATTGCACCTTTCCTGTTCATTATGTAGGTCATAATTATATTATAAAATAATCCAATTTCATTCCATTCCATCATCCCTTTAATACCCCACTACAGGGGCTTAGGCCTCCCCTCGGGATGAGGAGGCTTGGAGCTTAATCCACCACGCTGAACCAATGCGGGTTGATGGCGGGTAGGTGGTTGGTGGGTAATCCAATACCGTACTGATAAATGCGGAACTCATTCACAACTAGTGACCCAAATTCGGTATCTATTATACCAAAAATTTCATTTTTTCCTAGAAAATACAAAGAATCTTCTATGCATTCCGATTAAAATTAAATTTTGGTGAATGGAGTAATATATGAATTATCTAATAATGGCATGCTATTTCGGCATTTGGTATTGACATCACAATTGTCTGAGTCACATATAGAAACATCTGAACCTTCGATTTCGGAAAATGTGCGTAGGCACTTACCTACCTAAAATTTTTATGTTTAATTGATTACATTTGATTTTCTGTTTTTGATTAAGCATTTTGCTTTTTCATTTTATGATAGACTTAAAGTTTTTCATTTCAGGATACACAGCCACAATCGCCTACACGATCAAACTCAGAAATTGGTGATATCCATATTTCTGATTTGGCCTTTCTATGTGATACAACGAGAAAGCTACTCAATAATGATTTATAATAGTGAGAATAATGGTAGCATTGCAAAATTATTGTCTTAGAATTGCCTCAGCTTCATTATCTGTCAAAATATATCGTAGGTTATTATCGGGAACTGTTGCTTATTACCTGTCGAAATCAATAAAATGTTCGTTTTGTGTAGAAGCAATTGGCCTCAGGTGTGGTATGGATTGTGATATGGATTGAAAAATAAAGGCAGACTTTATTTCCCTTCCCAAAATCTTAATTAGGGGCCGTCCATTAATCACGTGATCTTTTTTTAAGCATGTTTTAACCCAGGGGGGGTTAAAAAATGCTTGAACCCCCTTAGTAATACATGGTGAGGTTTAAGACTACCCCCCACCCCCCACCCAACATCACGTGTATTATTAGTATCTACAAAAATTCTTAAATTTTTAGAATCTTTTAGAATATCACCTTAAATACGGGTATAAAGTATAATCTTATTTTATTCTAAAATTAAGCACTATGATAAAAATATGTAGACAGAAAAATTGCAGGTTGTTTTTGATTGGTATAAAAATAATAAACGAATGATGTACACTACACACCGCTTTTCGATTTAAAAATTGCGCGTTTAAAAAAATAAATACAAGTGATATCTTACTACACCCCCCTCCCCCCTTGTGACATTTCGTGATTTTTGTCAAACCCCTCCCCCCCCCCCCTTTCAAGCCTCACGTGATTAATGGACGGCCCCTTACATGAATGTCGTATTATTATATTATTACTTACAAGAAGCACATGCCCGAAAAATTTCAAATGAAGATTTTGTTATAAGTTCAAATATCGAACGTTTAGCAATCGTTCTTTCAATTTTCAAGAAATTCATTGAAAAAAATAATATATTCCTTGTAAATGATGACCACATAAATGGTGAAAATCATAGAAACGGCGGTTATTGAAAAAGATTTAGATATGAAATTAAGTGCCTACATTATTTATTTAAACGTAAAATTCTGCAAATCAGTTCAAATTCTAAAAGAAAATATTATAAAAAGCTTACACAACAAAGGGGTACCTAATAAAAACTTTACTTACTTAACCTTACTTTTAAAAACTTACCTTATTGAAGCCGGGTTTTATTTATTGTAATAAGTATAAAAAAATTAATGTTTGTTTCCTTTATTCAACTAAAATGGTATGTATGAATTTCATGTTGTTGTGAGTAACTTTCTATTAAATGAAGAACACTTGTGTCAGAAGGTCATGCTACTTCCTTTCTATAATTATACTCGTATTGTACCAAAAAACTCATTAAACTCAAGTAAACACCTGGCGCCTGAAGGAAATTTGAATGTTGTGAGTTTTGGCCTAGTACCTAAAATAGTTAAAACTTACTATAAATGAACACAAGTACGCGGCGACCGTAGGGCTGCCCCGCAAGAAATAATTTGTGTTATATAAACGCATTCTAAATATACCTATCTGTAAATATTTTTATTAAACACCTTTTTTCTGATTTTATATGATTATCCCAAAAACAGTAGAAAATTTATCCCGATCTAGCAACATTACGCGGGCGGGAAGTGAGGCAGGCGCGGGACGTACGTAATGTTTTTGGACACAGTGCAGTATGTGTGATCATAATTGAGCGCTCCACCTGTGTGTATACGTAAACAATTAGGCACTCGTCAAAACAACTGAAGATCGAATTGGCGCTTTTTCGATTTTTTTATTTTTCTTTTACTGTGGCATTCTACCAGCCAGTACTTTTTATAATTGATCATGATTACTTTTTAGCTCAAATCTATGTAAATTAAATAATAATTTAGTTAAAAGTAAATTAAAAGTATAAAGTCATATTTATTTATTTTTTATGTATTTCAATAACAGCTTTAAAATACTTAAGTTTAAATTTATATATATTGTTGTCCTACAGCCAATTATGGATACACATTACAAAATTGTTGATAATGTTATTTTATTAGACTTTTACGCCGCGATTCAACAGAGTTGTTGTATAAAAGACATGGCTTGCATAGTTTTTTAAAAACTTTATTTGACAGCAGGGAAAATCGTTTCCCAGGGACGTAAAGTATCACTTTCATCCCTCTTATCAGGTAACTTGAAGCGTACTTTCCGAGTATGAGTAATGAAAAATAATATTTAGAAACTCATACCAACCAATGCGGAGATATTTTAGAATTTTTGAGTACTTTCAATATGGTAAACCTTCCACAATCCGACAAATCAGTAGTCTAATCTAACATGTTCTGTAATCCGGCTTTATTTCTTCTACGGGTGTATTTTATTGTTTTTCAGTTTTCAGTTAATCTTATCCTTCAACAATGTTAATTCAATCCGAAGGTTTTGAACATTTCTTACGTCGGACTATGGAATTTTAATTGCATTTATAAAAGGTTTTTTGTAACTAAATATAAGATAAGATATTAATTACCTTCGTCACCGGTTCTTCACTCCAACCACTCGAAGCCATCTCTTCTAGAATTGAAACACTGAAACAATAAAAATGTGATTGTTATTTTTTAATCGACGAAAAATTAGAAAGTTTAGATGATTGTTTTTTTTATTATATATATAGGGTATACTTCAAAGTTGATCGCATTTAAATTGGAAAGAAAATTCCACTACTAAGAGTAGAAAAATAGGGAATTATTGGTATATCATCTACTGAATTTTCACCTGTAAACTTGGCAAATAGTATATTTAGTTCTGCTGACGTAATGGAGACTTGGAGTTCATCTGACGATGGAGAGGAAAGACAGTGGAGGTAATTTTTCCAAGTTTACAGCAATTTCTTCGTGTTTGGGCTTATTTTATTAATTTTGATGCTAACTTTAGACCTCTGAGAATGGAGATGGAAGATTGCCAGAGGAAGACTTATTTGGAAAAATGACATAGAATATAGATGAAAATGAAAATAAAATAATTATTAGGTACGTAATTAATGATTTAGAAAGTACGTAGTAATTAGTAGTTTCCCGCTACAAAATCTTAAAAACTAAAAATGTTCTAACAAAAATTTAAAACGACGACGAAAAACCGGAAAATAAAAGAAACCTTTTTAATCTCAATAACTAAAACTCCTAAACAAATGTAACTAATTTTGTGACGGTGGGCGCCAAATGTACTACGAAAACCATTAAATAACTATAAAGTAATAATCAAAACAAACCAATATGAGATTGGAACGTGAAATCTCCAGCGATATATAAAAGCCAATTCCAAAAACGCGTTCTCTACACGACCACTTGCAATCACTTGTGCCCGCTCGTGTAGCCCGTGTATCACTTCAGAAATGCTTGGCAATTCTGGCGTAGGGACGCGGACACACCGCCGCACATCCCGCAGTCATCAATACATAGTTCGTTTGTTTCAATATATTGTCTTCGCTTAGTACTCAAAACACAAGCTAATGCTTAGTTTGGGGCCTAGACGTTGTTGTGATGTATTCGTATGTTATGTTATATAATAATAATAAGTTTATTGCACATATAAAATCATTAACACTAAAAAGATGTAATTTATTTTTTGTTTTTAAGTTTAATTCGTAGGTATAATTTGTGTTAAAAAATCTAATTATTGCATTTAAATCGCGGCCATATTAACTCATAGACAACGGCTTTTAAGAAGCCACCGTCACATCACATCACCGAATCACATCACTCCGTTTGATTGACTTGAGTCACATCAAATTTTTCACTGACCGGTTGGCCGAGTGGTTAGAGACCCTAACTGTGGAGCCGAGGGTCGCGGGTTCGATTACCGTCCGAGACAAATATTTGTGTGCATGAACATGTCTATTTGTTCTGTGTCTGGGTGTAAAAGTATCTATATATGTATATATTATAAAAAAATTTTTTTTTAGTATTTACATTAGTTGTCTAGTACCCCATAATACAAGCATAATACTAAGACTAGATGACACTGTGTGGGATGTCCCAGATATTATTATTATTAGCAAATAATAAAGTTTTCCGAACGCTTTCTATTGCAGGTAGCATAAGTTCGGGGTGGTCAAACGAAAGTCAAATTTCACTCTCAATAGTGACGTTTTGTGGCAGCTGTCCTGTTTGGTTTCTCGCACCCGAACTCATGCTTCACTTTTTCTAGGGAAAGTCAATTGTGTTGAGATTTTTTATTCTCATATATTTGTTAAGTTCAGAATAGCGTGGCACGAAAACATTAGTAGTTCCATGCAAGCTTGTTTAATGTGGATACTATGAGCAAAGGTCTAGCCAAGGGCTTGCTTTTCTGATGCATTTTATTCATGAAAACTTCCACGTTTAGGAAGTGCAATAGAAAATCTTATTCAGTTAAGCGACTTCACTACATAGACTACATGTAGCCGAAAAACTAAACTATTAAAATATTCAACATGCGTTTTTGTGTCCCAGGAAACTTTTTTTTACAAAAAAAGTCCAAAAAAAGAAATACAATACTTTATAAAAATGGAATAAAATAAAAGTAATAAAATATAAATTGGAAAGACATAAATTAATTATTAGAATTAAGTTAATATCGTGATGGATGTAAGAAACAATACTGAATTGTACGTTTGATACAAATAATTATAGGTGTAGATACAAAATGGGTAGTTACCTACCACAATATGTACAAACTTTAGCGTTGAATGTACCAAACACTAATAAGTCGAATTTTATAAGATCCGCATCAATATCAAGTGTCTTGATACTGAAAGGTAATTCATTCCATATATAATTATCATATTTACGTATTCTGTATAATAGTTTTTGTACCGCAGTATTTACAAGAATTTATCTATATTAGATGTGAGAAAGTTAAGTTTTCTCGACCTGGTAATGGATTGTTTGCAGGTAGAACGATTCACTTGAAAAAAAAAATGATTTTTATTCTATACGGTATGATCAGATGATTGCAACTTAAATCCAAATTGTGAATCAAAGTTGAAATCCATTACGTGTTAGTTCATTAGATGTACTTTTCCCTAACCTAAAGATATACTAGTACAATCTATTTCTAAAGCATTTTTCGCACGTATTTCTAGATTTATATAAAATTCTACTTTTTGGATGATTTCAGCAGTAAATTATTGCATTATGTGTCATATTTTGCGTCTAGTGTCATTCCCAAGAATATAGTAGAATTCACAAGGTATAATTTTTTTATTTTAATTTGAAAGCATCGTGTCTTGTCGTGTCAACTATCGTGACCGTGTCGTCGATGTGTAAAAGTAGTCTAACTGTGACAAAACCCGCAGGCGACACCGCGGCCTGTTGCTTCGCGAAATGGTATGCAATTATATTGGATAACATCGGTGAGTACTGGGTTTTAAATTCTTGGTAGGAAATTAGCTATTCAATTATATGTCAAAGGAAAACGGGATAGTTATACCGTTTCCCTTCGTTCATCCTTACATTGCCTTATGTACACGTCCAACATGCAGTACTGCACTTAAATATGGATGAAGTTTTGTATGCTATGATATGAATTAATTAATTGTAATAACATTTGAATTCGTTTATGAGGTAACTTTATTAGATTTTTGAGAAAAACAAACTAAACCAACAGAGCACTTAAGAAGGCGCTGTGCGTGCGTGAATGTCCATATACAAGTGATTACGACGTTGAGACGCATTTAAATTTTGGTATGTTTTGAATAATAGTTTCATATTAGAGCCCAAATTTTAAAATTTCTATAAACATCTTGGTTAAAAAAATTTCATAATAGTTATAGAAAGATTCAAAGTTCCTATGACTAGGACATTTATAGAATTAATGAAAAAAATTGTTAATTCATAAAAGAAAACAAAGAAGTTCATACATAACACGTTGTTATCATACAAAGTCTCTTGTAGTCAAAAGCCCTAGTTTATTATATTTTAAACGTTAAGATATATGACGACTGGGCATACGGTAGGTAATATCTATAAAAGCAGTACCTCTTACATTTTAATAAAAGTGACCGTAATTGTTTAGAAGTGAAATCATGTATGCCTATACCATTACAACCGTTGAAAATGTACCAATGATTCGTGTTTCTAGTTTGGTTGGATCACCTAGAAATCCAATGCTTTATTTTATTAAATAATCTCGATCGTTTGTGTGAAGATAAAATACTGCTCCTTGATATGAGTATATATTGGGCTTCAGTACAGTTCAAAGAAAACAGAATACGATGCACCTTAGGGTAAATAAAAAAGTTATCCTTATAAAAATTATAAAGTTTTATAATAAAGTTTACGCTTTCTAAAATACTCACTCAACCCTAGCTTATTTTAACATTTCTATTGCGTGACCGACCGACTGGCCGAGGGGTTATAGACCCTAACTGCGGTGCCAAGGGTCGCGGGTACAATTCCCCTCGGGAAAAATATTTGTGTGCATAAATATGTCTATCTGTTTCATGTCTGGGTGTAAAAGTATGTACATATGTATATATTTTATAAATAAAAGAATATTTAAGTATTTACATCAGTTACCTATTAACCCATAATACAAACATAATACTTGCTTACTTTGGGACTAGATGGCGCTATGTGGGATGTCCCAGGTAAATACTATTATTATCATCTATTATTATTTTTATATATTATAACTATCGTTTGTACAACTATTAGTCCCTTGCCATTCGAAAATCATTCGTGATTTTAGAAATTGATGTTCGATTGAAGTTAGAATTTAAATTAGCAATGGTCTAAATGAATTGGCCCCCCTGGACTCGATTAATCGATGTTATCTAACAAACTTTCGATATCACGATATTTTTTACATAATCGTTAACACGCATCGATTGGATGTGTGCACGTATAAATAATTTTGTGAAAAAATTATATAAACGATTCAGTCATGTTTTTGCTTAAAATCGAATATGATATGCATATAAAACATATATATTACTCAAATAACCTGTTTAAAAATTAATGTTCCGATTACAATGTTTGATAAATCGATATTATTGATTAATTCATTTTAATTTATATGTTTTCATTACTTATTTAATTTTATGCTTAACCTACATCTCTTAAAAATATGAATGAATCTAAAACAAGCATAGCGCTGCGTACATACTGGTACACAGGTCACTGTATGAGCTTTGAGGTTTTGAGACCCTCAAAATTTAAAAATGGAATGCATCTATATCGTACGTTATTTAAAAGACCATTTACAGCAATTAAAAAAAAAATAAATGTTTTTTTGGTATTTATTCTGCCATCTGCTTTTTCGTCTGCTACGCTACGAAGGAGCTGAAGCGAAAGTTTATGCGTGCTATGATCTATTATTATATTAAATTTGGTTTATGCGAATTATAAAAGTTCGAAAGTTTGAAGTAAGCTCTGGGTGAATACGCTCTTTATCGGACAACGATTTTTAAATGGTTTAACGAGTATGATGGACAGAGCAGCTAGTCTTGAAGTTGACGACAGAAGTAGATGCCGTCCAACGGCAGTCACTGCAGAAAATGTGTGAACTACTAAAATGTTGGTGTGAGAACCCCCGATACACATACATTGAATGCTTAATTACTTAAATTTACAAAGTTTAAGATTTAAATTCTTGCATCTAACAGTTGGCATCTGTCATAAAGTTGTTAAATAAACGGATCTTAAAATTATGAAATAAAAAAGTCAATTAAGTAAACCAAGAAGCTTGACTAATGAATTGTACTGAAAAGATTTATTTATTTCTTTCAAATAGATATATGTTTTTATTCCATTCCATTCCATTAGCCCATTATGCTCCACTGCAGAAGCTTACCTAATCCACCATGCTGCTCCTCCAGTGCGGGTTGGTGGATTTTAACGACTACCATCTGTTAATGGCACCTGAGACCGACAGCTTAACGTACTCTCCGAGGCACTACGTCAGTGATAGTATTATTCACTTATCTAAGTCAGAAAAACTCATTGGTACACGCCATACGGCCTTGTAAACTCGAAACAGGTTCGCTGCACTCGGGCTATCAGATATGTATTTATAAATATAACAAATTTCAAAAAAATCAAAACAAGACATATTTATTAAAAGTTTCTGCTCAGTTTGTGTATAACATAGGTAGGTATATCCGACTTAATGATATGAATCATAATAACAGCTAGGGTAAAGTCATATATTTTCGTGATATATGTAATTTCGTGATATTTTTCTTTGTTCCCCGATAAAACCTACCGCATAAATACTTATGAGACAGCGCTATACGGCAAGTCAGAAGAATAAAAAAGACGACAGTATATAATACGTATAGCGCTGTCTCATAAGTATTTATGCGGTAGGTTTTATCGGGGAACACATAAGAAAAATATCACGAAATTACATATATCACGAAAATATATGACTTTACCCTATTGATAATAAATAGCTCTTGTTTGAGTTTTTAGTACCAATAACCTATTAACTTGTCATCAATCATTATCAATCAACTGCCTCTATCATACAAATGTTCATGACTTTGGACCTAACCCAAATGGGTTAACGTGTAGTGCCTGGGTTAACATATACATTTACAGGGTCTTTTCTATATAAACTTACTCATTACGCTTTACTGCAGGAGCTTAATCCTCCCCTCTAAATGAGGGGGCCCGACGGCTTAACTTGCTTTCCTAGGCGCGGAGTCAGTGATAGTTATGTACTTAAGTCAGCAAAAACTCTTTGGTATATGCCCTGAGATTCGAAACACGACATTCTAAACAAGAAGCGGGCTCACCACCACACTGCTATCCGTTGACAGTCCACGCCAAAGTAATACATTTTGAAATTATTATTTTGTTCTTGAGATTACTCACATTTCTAAGGATTAAGAAATTATTGAAGAAGTCATTAAGAAATAGCAGAGAACCGAATTGACATTTGTGAGGCTCGTTTCGTTTCAAGCTCTAATAGTAGGAGAGCCGGTTGCACGAAACCTTACTTACCTGATAGAGATGTAAAAAAAAATTGTATTATAACGTTAAAATGGCATAAGGATTTATCCTTAATGGTTAAAACTGGACCAAAACAGTGATTATTCAAACAGCAACTTCCGGTGTTAGTTTTAAAAAATGTGAGTTGTTTAAATAATGAGAGTATAAAATTTTCATAATTTATTAAGGTTATTATTTTAATAAAATTACAAGCAGCCACTGTTTATCATGACAGGAAAAATAACAGTCGTGTAATTATGTAATAATTAATTTGTCTAGTTTGGGACTAGATGCCGCTGTGTGGAATGCCTCGAGTATTATTATTATATTATTCTAACGTATTTATTTATTTAAAGGAATCAATTGCTGCTATTGACAACAAGGAAAAAATAGCCTGTTTTTTTTTTTAATTTTTCGGACTTATATATATTAATATAACATACAATTTCAGAATGGAAAACTAGATTATTACGTCATTGTGGGTGAGAAGTATAAAGCTTGAGGGCCGTGGTCAGGCCCCAAGTTTTAAACTGAGGTCATATTCGTCAAGAAATTTAATAGATTCTTTCCTTTGATTATATTAGATCTGGATGGACCCTCGCCATACAATGTCAAACAAAATGGCAGGTCAACTTTTACATATTTGTGTGTGTGACTCAACAGACACATACTCTCGCTACGCCATACTACGTACAAATTGTCTCTGTATGCGTGTATAATAACTAAACTCTTAGGTGATATTTTTATCTACGTTTTGAAGCCGACTCTCTATCCAGACATTATATAATCGAAGATTCTATCGTAAAATTACAATTTGTCACTCATGTTATACACGTAACACATATTTAATCATGTTTCTTTCGTCATTAGTAATAAGTAACGTTTCACCGATATAAACTTTTACTCTCCTCTGATAACTTTCCTTGAATTGACATCATAAATTGTAGAAATCATCGAACATCGATTTCTCGATCTGACATAGGTACTCTGAAACTGTGTCATTTGTTTCGGTCATGATTTTATGTGGCAGTGGAAAAATTATATGAATTTTCGAATATCCCAGGTTCGGAGTAATCGTTTTGTCGATCGATACCATAGTAATCGTAGTTGTAATTATTCTTTGGTTATAGTTTATTGAGTAAAATTAAAAAACGTAAGTAAATTGGTAAATTTATTATTAATCATATACAATATTAATACCGATGATTTTAATATTAAAATTAAACGTGGATTACAAAAACAACTAATTTTGTTACCATGAAGATAGCAAAGCTTTGATAATTTTTAAACAAAGTTAGTTAAAATGAAAGCTACTGGTTAGTAAACTAATACAACTGAGTTTGACCACTTATAGCAATAGTTATGTTGTCACTATAATTAGGTAATCAGTAAACAAATTTTTTGTTACTTGTAACAAAAACGGGCATTAACGCACACATGCACCAAGCTGTTATGTCTTTATACAAATGTCAAGCAATTCACAATTCTAATAGGCTATACGTACTACGAAGTTTATTTTGGAATATACTTAAGCGAATAAATCGATTCGTTGTAGTTACTAAACTTTAATCGAACAATGTCGACAGATTAATTTAAATATTTGCAATTCAATGGGGCAAGATAAGCGCTGCAATAAGAAATTAACATTTTTTTCAAATTCGTATTGAAAATAAACTTGTTTTTTTTATTATTATTTATTTGACTAATGCTCAGACCGACGATTAGACAATTTTGTTTGGTTTAGTTACGAAATCTTAGATAACGATATAGAATGCCAATATTGTCTCATTTATCAATTATGAAAATGTTTAGTGTTATGCATTAATAATGACAGAACGGAACTGTTATAAATAATGCATTCTTTGGGTATTTGTCTCTTAGTTGACACAGAATGTTGTTTAGGATAATTTTAAACAAAAATAAACTTAGGTACTAATATATACGTTAAGTATAAAAATAATTTTGAGTTCTGGGGATGATTCTCAATAATAATAATAATACCTGGGACATCCCACACGGCGCCGAATAATTTTTTACGATCAAATATTTATTGAATGGGAGCTCATCGTTTTAGGGATGAAACAATTTTGATAATAGGATAAGGAGTCGAAAATTTAATATTTATTTAAAAAAGTTGTTATATAAGATATCCAAAAACAGGAATTGGGATTTTTAAATTGTTTAAAACACTTTAAAAAGTGTTTAAAAAGTTTACCTACACTAAACTTTTCCGATTTCAAATTGCTATTGATAAAATTTTCGCCTGTCAGTAAAGACCTTTGGTGTCTATTAGGTACAGGTCTAGTCATTTTGTTAAATATAATCATAATGAATTAAAAATAATGTACCATCGGGCGACAGTTCGATTTTAATTCCTCAATATTGTAATAAGACCACCAAGATAGCTAGGCCAATGTCATTGAGATTATACCTATAATATACGAATAGGTAGGTAATCATTATGCAGTACTGATGATTTAAATGACATCCCCGTAAACAATAGAACGAAAAAAAACAAAATGAAAAAATGAATCACTGGCCAATTTAATCGGAAAACAACATTCCGAATCGAACCACCGATAAATCAGACGAACATAACACAATGCATGTTGAGCGAAGTTCAAACACAAGGGCACTAGGCATGACCGTATACTTCCAGTTTCATGTCGATGGTATTTAAATCGATATATTATTATATATTTATATCGATGGCATTTAGTGGATATTGTATGGTAGCAAATTGGTCTCGCATTAAGAATATGAATTCCTACTTTATTTACACAAAGCAATGAATGAAGTTCGGAATTAATATTCATCCAAGAAACGACAACAAATATTAAATTAAATTAAATTTCCTATTTTGTGTACTTTTTGGTTAATGAACATCAATTAAAATGCTCTCTTTATTACACGTATAACGATTAATATTCATTTAAAATAACCTTAAAAGTATTATAATGGAATAAAGTCGACTGCACATATTGTGTGTACGCATCATATAGATATTTTTAATAGTATGTTTAATATTAAAAATGTTAATACATCAACAGGATTACGTATTAGACTAAATTTAATAGACAACGATAATATGTGACATACCAAGTGGCGGAGTGATTAGAGACTCTAACTGCGAATTCAAGGGTCGCGGCTTCGATTCCCGTCCCGGACAAATATTTGTGTACATGAACATGTTCCGTGTCTGGGTGTAGAAACTATCTATATATGTATATATTATAAAATAAGAATATTTAAGTATGTGTAACAGTTGTCTAGTAGGTACCAAATAATACACACACAATACTTGCTTATTTTGTGGCCGAGTGGTTCGAGACTCTAACTGCGGATCCAAGGGTCGGGGCATCGATTCCCATCCCGGACAAATATTTGTGTGCATAAACATATCTATTTGTTGCGTGTCTGGGTGTAGAAAGTATCTATATACGTATATATTATAAAAAAAAAGAATATTTAAGTATGTGTAACAGTTATCTAGTAGATACCCAATAATACAAACCCAATACTTGCTTACTTTGGGACACTAGATGGCGCTATGTGGGATGTACCAGGTATTATTATTATAAGTGTACAGACACTTACCCGCCCCGCTCTAAATCGTCAAAAAGAGAAAAAATCAAGCCGGCTGGAGATTTAATCAAAAACGCTGTCTAGTCCCTTTGAGATATAACAAAATAATGTATGGAGGAATTGTGTCTCTTTTATAGGACTAAAGAAAAGTTCGCGATGGCATATGTCTATCTTTCATGGATAGCTTACTATACCTATTTTTATGTTAAAATAAATGGTGTCATATGATATGATTATGATCGATGGAAAGTTATACCTATACAGTATTAATATTAATCTTTATCAAATTAAATACGTCATTTACCTTCAGCATTTCATGCAGATAATGATTGCTCTTTACACCATACAATTTTAATTGATATCTTAGGAGCTATCGCTAAATAAAAATATCGCGCAACAAGCAGCGGGCGCTGCCGCGCGCCGCGCCGCCTGGCCATACTGGACGACGCGACACGCGTTTTGTAAAATTAGGCAGAAGTTACCAATGTTGTATATAAATATTGTAATATTGTGGTTTGTTTTTAAGTATTTATTCTTTACTTTTTCAATTATTTATAGAATTGGAAATACAATACTTTAAAAAATACTCCAAGTAGGATGAACTTACATTACATTTAAATCTAATTAAATCCAATCCGCATATTCGACGCAAAAAGTTGATACGACAATACGACAGAAAAAAATATTGCTTATATGCCCTGCTACCCGTGTGAAGCCAGGGCGGGTCGCTAGTATAATATAATGCTGTGGCCACCGAAGCGAGAACAAGTAACGAACGGACAAGCGATCGATCATAAACCGTCTTGTTTTATGAAGTGTTTAAAATGCATATTATACGAAACTCTGCAGTTCGATTGTTAGTGATCGATAACAATTAAATTCATCGATACGTTCACAACACCATTAACATATTTGTGGGTGACGGTGTGTGAAGCATTGCATTTTAAATTCACATATTATAAAACAAATACCACCAACGAATTTCCAACGAATGCGTTTATTGTATTAATTTCTATGCGGGAATGATACTCGTCAGTTTCATGTAATGCATATTAAACGTTCGTAGAATTGTGCATTATTTTTGCAATAATTATAATTTATCGCAGCTTAAAACGACTGAAACTTTATGAGTTGTATAAATTGTAAAGTTTAAATGTATATTTTATAATAAATATCCGGCACCAATTATTTAGGACATTAGATAATATTATCATCATCATCAGCCCATTTTTACCCCACTGCAAGGGCCTTAGGCCTCTCCCCCAGGGTGAGGAGGGGGGCTTGGAGCTTAAGTCAACCACGCTGCTCCACTGCGGGTTGGGAACTGTAACGACCGCCATCTATTGACAGCGTCCGATTAGATAATATAAATACTCGTATAATGAATTGTTAAGGACTTTAGCTTAATTAATTTGATTTTGGTGAAAATATTTTTTTAATATACACAACATATTTTCAATTACATTTTCCACGATTATGACAATATATACCTTCTCTAGTCTAAATCATATGAACCCATAAACCTGTTTGATAGAGGCATAACTAAGTAATTCTTTTAGAAAAGTTTAGATACTTTATTAAATCGACGCATCGTTCCATTACTTTTATAACTTTTATGTTCTGCTAGTGAAGTAGTCTAACCACACCTGTCGAGATTATAGTACTGATATAATTCCACTTAGAAAACCTATTTAAAATATTATTGCATTTTTTTAGTATCTCAGCTATAAATTACAGTTAATAATAATATTTTATGAAACGAATCGTTTGATTTTAATTAGTATTTAAAAGTATAAGTTTACCATAGAAGCTCTTTTTAGGGTTCTGTACGCAAAAGGTGCCAACAAGACCCTATCATTAAACCTACCCTGTCTGTCCATCTATCCTACATATAAAGGGGTGTAGGTAGTCAGGTAAAATTTTTACAGAAAATCTGAGAAAACGGCAGGTATTCCAAAATATTTTTTTAAGTAGAAAATTAAGAGCTGTCTTCATATACAAAAAACGCCAAAAATAACGTTTTTATAAAAAAAATCGCCAAATAAATATCACAAATATATTTTATGAAACTGAACTATTAATGCACCAATTGGATTTGCATTTAATTAGTTTTTCAACTCAAATAGTTTACAACAGATCTTCAATATAATACGGCTTACGATTACGAAGCTTTTATATTTTCAGTTGGGTACTAAATTTAAAGATACAATTTTAGTACAATAGTACAATACGCGCTACCGATGTAAAAGGCCACCGGCTGTACACACTCGTCGATCGGAGGCGAGTTCAAAATTCAAAATTGCCAGAGGCGGATAAAAGAGAAGTGCACAGCTGGCGGCCTTTTACATTGGTGACGCGTATTGTACAGTCAAATTTTACTTTTTATTAATTCATATTATACGTTTTTTATACATTAGAAATGGGTTATGCGGTCTTTGACAAAGGCTTCATATCGGTCGCACTTTCTTAACAAGTCATACATGAGTTTTGCATTGTGTACTGACGACTCTGCGCGATCTTTCGCCGTAGACTCACATTCCATACTTAAAACACTGTACTTTTACCCGTTCATTATAATATATAGTAATTATAATAAGAACTGATTTAATTATTAACATGTTTAAATAAATAAATAATAATTATATCAGGGCTATCCCACACAGCGCCATCTAGTCCTAAACTAAGCCAAGCTTGTGTTATGGATACTGGATAACTGCCTACACGTACATACTTAAATAATAGTATTAATCTCATTCATAGCCTATCTTAGTTTTTTGTTGGAATGAAATTTGGCCCATATTTGGTCACAACTAATCTATATGCACTATGCAGTGATGTGTATCTATGATTTTGTACTATACACTGCTATCAATTTTATTACTCTGCGGTTTACCACGATAGCGTTAAATATATTATCATTGTGATCGCCGCCCGCAGCCACTATAGTAAACTTACGACGGTGGCTATTTCATAAATAGCGGGAAAGTTCATATCGCGTCATGATTTATGAGATAAACGTGGCACTAAATTACTATATTACAACTTTGAATGTTATTTTCGGTATACGTATGGATAGATCCAGGAAGCTGACAGCTTCCACATTCCTCATTATAATAGTTGTGCTCTCTAATACAGCCAAGACGACACGTGACGATACTGTAGACAAAACGACATATCGACGTCGGTTAAAGAAACTCAATTACTATGTTTGTCCAAAAAAATACGGTGAAAAAAGGGACGTTTAATTAAAATAGTTGATGAAATATTTACGAAAAGCGCTATGACTTCATAATTTTCGAATATATAGGTCGGTGCGTTTGCCAAACAATGGCAGTCGAGTGATGACATCAAAGACAAATAATAAATAAGTTGTCAGTGTCGAAGTGACGAGCCAGTTTTATAAGAATTTTTATGTAAAGTTGATAGCGAAAAAAACGTAACAATAATCTGCCTTGCGTTTCATAGAAGCAGTTCCAATCAACCTTTACGGCGGATGTGAACATAGGCACAAGTTGTGTCGCAGTAACCAGTTTTAGGTGTAGCGGGACGTAGTGGAGCGAGGGGCATATAACTGAACCTGCGCAAGCACGCATATAGCGTTGTATTCCGATCCGCCATAACGTTTGATTGGATCTATATATACGTCATATCGGTAGTACCTATCGAACGTATTGAAATCAAAATCAGAAAAATAAAATACCTACCAGCATTGAAACTATACATATTTTAATATAAAGTAACACAATAAGCAAGTAGTATTTTATTAGTGGAAATTTAAAAAGTGTGTGCAATGCTTTTTATATTGAACTAGCGACCGCCCGCAGCTTCGCTTGCGTAGATTACACATTCCTGTTTTAGGTAGTATTAACTTTCGAAATGGTTTATACATACTTTTTGCTGAAACTAATATTGGGTACACCCATTCAAACTTTCAATCTTCATTCTCCCCACTCCTTTAAGAAAACCGATACTCCCATACTTTTCACCTCCCGTTTCCCACCCTTAAAATGTGGAAACCCAAAAACCCTGAAAGACATCAAGATTTACTTATGTCAAAATTTTTATGTTTCTAACTTCAAAGAATAAAGACTCATACAAAGCCCTTCCGTCCCTCCCTCCTTAAATTTGAAATTTCCAAATATTCCTTTCATAAAAAATTGATACGTTATAAAATAAACCACTGTTCCAAATTTCGGCTTCCTAGACTTAGTAGTTTCGGCTTTATGTACGTTGATAGAAAAGTAGCTGATGTCACTCTTGACAACCTTCTTTCACGTCTGCAAAGTTTCATTAAAATCTGTTGAGCCGTTTTGAAGATTAGCTTGAATAGACACATAGACGTACAGACAAACAGACGGACAAGTAGCGTATGTCACTTTTGACCACCTCCTTTTCATATCCGTGAAATTTCATTAAAGTCGGTTTAACCGTTTTGGAGATTAGCTCGAATTGACAGATGGACGTACATATAGACATACAAAAAGTAATGTATGTCACTTTTGACCACTTCTATTCCATATCTGTGAAGTTTCATCAAAATCAGTTTAGCCTTTTTGGAGATTTGCTCAAATGGACAGACAGATAGTATTATTTTATACATATAGCCTATAGCCTTTCGCAGTAAATAGACTATCCAACACAAAAAGAATTTTTCAATTCGAACCAGTAGTTCCTGAGATTTGCGCGTTCAAACAAACAAACTCTTCAGCTTTATAATATTAGTATAGATAAAAAACTTTAAATTTTGATCTAGACACAGCCACATATAAAATCGAAATAGAATTATGTGCTTTATTTGTTTTTTTTTAATCTATCCACCTATTATTTTATCCTATCCATCAATCTATCTATTCATTTGAAACTATTCGTCAATATTGTAAAAAATGTTTAACGACTTAAATCACACAAAAGTTTATTTACCTACCAAAAGTAAAAAAATCGTGTTTCTTTGTTTGAAATTCACATGTTTCATGCAAGGTCAATGCAAAGTCAATGTTTGAATAAGTCTAATTAGAGATTAAGCTCAAGCGACACTGGGAAATATCACTCGTAATCTTTCATTATGTCGTATAATGTCTGGATGGCCGCTCGCAATACGTCAACAAAATTGACAGGCCAACTTTTACATACTTGTGTGTGTGACTCAATAGATCACATACTCTCGCTAAGACATACTAATCATGTACAAACCATCTCTGTGCGCGTGGATTATAACCGAACAGTTAGGTGATATTTTTATCTACGTTTTTATGCCGATTCTATCCAGACATTATATGATCAAAGCCTGTAACTTACTATTTACTGTGTAGGGACTGCATAGTTTAGCCTGTAGGGACTGTCCATATTAGATCTATCACACGCTATCGTAGGAAACGGAAGCGGCGCGTAACTTATCCTCAATAAACGGACACCGTAGTTTTAGTAGCTATTAAACTTTAACTGTTCATGTAATTTAATTACAAACGTATAATAATAGTTTTACGAGAAAATGTAGTGTTTTGAAGCGACGCGACGCTGTAACTTAGAAACAAGATTACTTTGGTTCGATCTTACAGAGATTTTTCACAATGATTTTGCACAACATCGTAAAAATATTGTAATATGGTCTAGCCATACTTTTCCTTGACTGACCGATTGGCCGAGTGGTTAAAGATCCTAACTGCAGAACGAAAGGTTTCGGAATGATTTCCGTCCGAGACAAATATTTGTGTGCGTGAACTTGTCTATTTGTTCCTTGTCTAAAAAATATATATATAGATAGTAAACAATATTTAAGTATGTATATGAGTTGTCTAGTACCTATTATACAAGCATTGTACTTGCTCATTCTGGGACTAGAGGGCGCCGTGTGGGATGTCCCAGGTATTACTATTATTATTAGCTTAAAAATACGGGAGTTATCAAAACAATAAATAATTTCATGGTGTTACCGAGCCTATTTTGAAAACATTCAAAAATGTCCTACGAAACGAATCTAACCCAGTGAGATTTCACGAAGAAAAATCTATGAAATGTCGGATATTTAAGTTTAAAACAGTAAAAAGGTTCAATATCAGATATATGCATTTAATAAACCATAAGACTACATTTAATAGATGCAATACGTGTTGCACCGCCTCGACACACCGTTTCCGGCGACATATAATGGCGTAGCAAATAAACGCATCCGTTCTCATATAAATTCAACGTTTCTTATTATTTTATGCAAATAGGATCGAAACGAAATGACGTGCTAACCGCATGCGCAGTGACATCTGAGTTTTTATCACTTGCATCGAGAAGTAAATTATGTGTACATTTCTCGTAGTAAAAGAAGTAAAATAAATTTACTAAATAATAATAGTACACAGGACATCCCAAATAGTCCCAAAGTAAACAATTATTATGGGTTACTATATAGATAACTGTCGTGATAGCCCAGAGCGTAACGAACCTGTCTCAAATTTATAAGGCCATAGGGCCATGGTTCGAATCCGGGCGTGTACAATAAGTTTTTCTGACTTAAGTACATTAACCATCACTGACTCCGTGCCTCGGAGAGCACGTTAAGAAGTCGGTCCCGGACGCTGTCAATAGATGGCGGTCGTTACAATCCCCAACCCGCAATGGAGTAGCGTGGTGGACTTAAGCTCCGAACCCCCTCCTCACCCTGGGGGAGGCCTAAGCCTCTGCAGTGGGGTAAAATGGGCTGATGATGATGATGATAATGACGATATAGACAACTGATATACATACTTAAATATTCTTCATAATATATACATATATATAAATATTTTACACCCAGGCACGGAAAAAATAGACACGTTCATGGATGCACACAATATTGGTCTCGGACGGGAATGGAACCTGTCGATGGGAACCTGCCACATTTAAGTTCTGCAGTTAGGGTATATAACCACTCGGCCAATCGGTCAGTCCAGTCCACAAATGAAGTACTTTTTTATAAAATAAGTCATTCGTGATCCAAAAATTAGTAATTGAGATTTAAAGTTTCCGTATGAAGCCAACAGGTGATGTTTAAGTGAAAATTTCATAACACAAACATTTTTTAAATCGGAAAAAATATGTAAGTACTCTAAAAGGACTATTTGGCTATAATTTCGCGTTTCAAATGTCAATGAGACATATTTAATATGTTTAAAGCTATGAAATTTATACTGAAGTAGAAATTTATATTATGCTAGAGTTGAAACTAGCCCTAACAGTTACTAGTTGTAACCGTAGAGTTTAAAATTGATAATTTTTAAACAAAACTTTTAAGAAAACTTTAGTAAAAATTTCAATTTTTTATAATATTAATAATAATGCCTGGAATATCCCACACAGCGCCATCTAGTCCCAAAGTAAGCAAGTATTATGTTTGTATTATATATATTTAAGTAGACAACTGATATACTTAAATATTCCTTATAATATATACACATATAGATCCTTTTACCACACTTTTACCACATCTTTTGCACCAAACACGGAATAAATAGACATATTCATGCACACAAATATTTGTCTCGAACTTGTTTCCTTTGGCTCCGCAGTTAGGGTCTTTAACCATTCGGCAAATCGGTCAGCAAAGCTAACTTTCAAGTTTATTCATATACTTAATCCCATAAAATTACGAATTGATTAGATATCCTCTTCTGCGTTTAACATCTAACCACTCATAATCTAGCTAGCCGGTGCAAGATGGCGAGTTTAAGTCCGCGAGGTACCCGCTCGCCGGTCTTCACCCCCGCGAAATCGCGTTTGATATTTTCGATACTGTGAAGCACAGACCAGTCAAGGTCTGTGCTGTGAAGTGACATTTATAACTCTATCAGAACCAAACGCTGCTGTCAAATTTATTAAGTCTATGCCTATTCCAAATATCATTAAAACTATTGGCATACGAAACGAAAAACGAAGATAAGAAAGCATGGAATGATTCCGTTGCGATCTTCCCACAAGAGGACGTTACAAAATAACTGTAGCGATGAACACACCGGTTCGAATCGCTTCGATCACGTATGTGATGTGACCCCGTTTTGTAACTGAGCTGCGACTAATATTTGTTACATGACAGATTTTTAACTAAGTTAGTAATTTCGTTTGGTTACTAATACGTTGTTTGTGGTAATATGTAATTATTTAAAATTTAATAACATAGTATATGAATGTACGTAACGCGAGGATGCAAATCGACATACAGAGAGCTGAAGATTTTCACTGACACATTTTATTTGTGTGCAATATATATATACATGTTTATCACTAGTAACAGTATCAAATGTCATGATAGCCGAGCGGTAGTGAGCCCGCTTCTTGTTTAAGAGGCCGTGGTTTGAATCTCAACGGCATGTACCAATGAGTTTTTTCTAACTTATATATATATAACTATCACCGACACAGTGCCTCGAAGAGCACAGCAAGTCTCGGTTGTCATCTACTGATGGCAAAAATCCACAAAACCGTACTAGAGCAGTGTAGTAGATTAAACTCCAAGTCCCTTCATCCTGAGAGAAGGCCTAAGCCCCTGCAGTGGGGCATTAATAGGCTGATGGTATGGTAACATTATTGAAAAGAACGCCATTATTTCATACTTAATATGACATCTTTCGGCGTAGAGCCCCGAAAACTGAGTTAATTGGCTTGGCACAAGCCTTGAACTGGGGTTAATAAAAGTAAAAATAAAACAAAATAATATTAATAATAATGCCTGGAACATTTCATACAACGCCATCTAATCCCAAAATAAGTAGAGTTCGGACTATGGGTTCTAGAAAACTGTTAAATACATCTAAATATATCTTTATAATATATGCATATATAAGATATTTTATCCCCAGACACAGAACAAATAGACATGTTCGTTCATGCACACAATTTTTTTTGGATCTCTAATCATCACTCATTTTCTGAAATTATTTTGCATCGAGTGACGCTTAGGGGTTTCTTGACATCTTCGTGCCTGTGACACCCTAGTGTGCCGCCTGGCCGCTTCGATGAAGTCGTTGGAGCTTTCGGGCTAACGATACGGGTCCTTATTCTGCTTCAGGCGGTTGTTTAGTGGAGGCAACTTCCACATACCCCGTGTGCTCGGGCGCGCGGAAACTGTAGTTTTATCCGCCTTCCCACCGCAAAGGTAAAACAAAAAAAAAATCTGAACATGTAACCAAAACAGATAGCAATAGCCACGAACACAAAAGACGACACCACTCGATTCATGTGTGTGTTGACAATGCTTATGTGTGTCGTATATAACGATTATATCATTTGGTTTGTACTAGGAATACATGTCTATATAAGAGTTTAAGTCATTCACCTGATAGACAAAAAAAATATGGACATAGTTTTAGGTCACTAAGTACAATTAATACAAGTTTATTAATGACATACTTGCAGACAACCTCAAATTCATATACTGGGATATACATACGTAAAAAATCCAAACGCAGACATATTAGAAAGTTCGTTTCTCAAAATGCACGAGTGCTAATTTGCTGAATCATCGAATAATGCGAAATGAATAATTGGATTCGTGAATAACTGATTACCTGAAACAATTTTGGGAGAAACAGACAGAATATAGTGTACTTAAAAATATAGATAAAATCACACGCCTTGATTATTACAATGGCCTAAATATAAACTCAGGTATACGTTTGACAAGAATAACAAAACTTATGTATAGGCTAGGCCTATTGTGAGTATATGATAAAAAAAACTTGCCTTTGAAAGATCGCCGTTTTCGGCATCCACCTTCCGAACAAGGAATAAAATTTCGTACCTTGAATAGTGCAAAACATAAATCTGATTCTATGTCGAATAATAAGCTATTTAGTGTTTATTAAATTTAGAAGCTGTGTAATCTATGAACAATACAATATTACAATACGCTACAATAGTATAGCGTAATTACAGATTTTTTTTTGTTAGGTCGCTCGCTATACGTGTGACTGAATAACGAAAAAATTCCAGCGCTCATTAAGGGGATAGTCTTTCAATTCCCGACTTCGAATTGGCATCGTTATCTCCGTTTCAGTTCCTCTTCTTCGACCTATTCCTGACAAAGATAACAAGAACGAATTCTCAATAATACCTACAACATACCCTTTGAAACAGCTTGCGAGCTGTGTCAGTTTACACCCCTGAAATGCGTATGAATTGGCACCAAAATTTACAGGGTCATTATAAGAAAGGATGTCCCTAGGGCGGTAAGTTTTTTTTTTTTTGAAAATTCGCATTAACATCGAATTTACTGCTCATTATTTTTAAAAATGAAAAACCTACGTAAATCCTGTTTTTAGGAATTTATAAAACAATTAAATAAAATATTTAAAAAAAAACAAAAAAACATGCCGCCTTGTGACAGTGTTTTTTCTATTACATAATTTTTGTTCTGTAAATATTGATACAGCGAGGATTAGACACGGGCCGAACCCTCGTTTTTGTATGAAAAACCTACCTCCTTAACATGGGGCCAATATATTAAAGACCTATACTAGTATATTTATAATGAGTCTTTTATTTAAGTCAATAAGTAGTTGTATATGTATATATGCGCTCCTAAATTCCTAAAAAGTGTGTCCTCTCCCAGTTAACTTTTCAGCTACAGGGTTGGAAAAATTCTAAAAAAAAAAAAAATTAGTACAACTTTAAACGAAAATTGTTGTTCAATAAAATGTATTGAGTAGTTTTTGAGATATATATTTTCAAACTTATTATTTGAATTTTAACAACGTTCACCTTGAGTACGGAACCTCACTGTGCACGGCCCGGCACGTACTTGACCGGTTTTTCTACTTCATTTCTTGAATTAAGCTCCCACTATTATTCCATTTCATAACTCTAAGCTTTTCTCGTCATTCAATTCGAATCTTGAATAGTTTTGCATCACATGGGAACTTATAATACTGTCCGCCCCTTCAACTGTCTTCGAGCAAAAAATATGAGGTTCATTGAAGATTTATATCTTTTTAGGGATTCGTAGCCAAAGGGTACCAACTGGGACCCTATTACACCCTATTACTAAGGCACCGCTGTTTGTCCGTCCGTCCGTCCATCACAGGGTTGTATTGTCTGAACCGTAAAAGGTAGACACTTAAAATTTTTATGGAGTGTGTATTACTATGAGCATGGTCGCTATAACAACAAATGATAAAATTAGAACAAATGTGAAAATTAAAGGTGCTACCCATACAAGAAACGTGTTTTTTAAATAGTACAGTGCTACGGAACCATTCGTGTGCGAGTCCGACTAGCTTTTAGCCGGTTTTTATATCTAATAATTCATTTCGTCACTGACAAGTTAAACCTTTACGTAAACAGCTTTCATAAAATTATTTACTTACCACATCATTTTGTTCATGACGCTTTATGTACATTTCGTTTGTATGTACATAAAGTGTCAATATAAAATCAGTTTTGTACCAAAACACGATTCAGTGGTGTTATGGTTTACGTTAGATTGCGACAGAAAAAGATAACTGTCACAGTATTTTTTAATCGAATGTCAAAAATTCTAGTTTGACCGCAACGAACTAATTGTTATATATACGAAAACAATCGTAGCCCCATCTTCTCATTACTTATCGAAGATAATGATCGGTAGTTTCAACTACGCGTCAAACAAGCAAGCAACTAATATGACTAACATATACAGGTATTCGGCTGAACGTAGTCCAAATTTATACAGCCTGTATGTGAAATTTAGCGAACTAAACAAAAAATTAAAAAAAATAATAATAAGGAAAACGATAAAAATATTGAAATATTTGAACACGTTTTTCTCGGTAACCGCTAGTTTGCGCCATATGCTAACTTGTAACTTTTTGTTTAGTTCAGTAAGCTCTACATGCTCTATAAGTTTGGACTGCGTTCAGCTTAACACATCCAACCGGTGTGGAGTAACGAAAATGCATCAAAGAAAGTCTTCTATACGTATTTGTTAACTTTAAGCAGTCATCTTTCGTTGTTATTAGCTGCTGTCAAATTAATTTGCTCTATGTGCGTCGTAAATCTGCTATAATTATATTGCAATCGACAGTCCTTATGAAAATAACAAAAATATAAATAATAATATTATATTATCTGGGACATCCCACACGGCGTCATCTAGTCTCAAAGTAAGCAAAGCTTTTATTATGGATACTAGCTAACTGATGTACATACCTAAATATTCTTTATGATATATACATATATAGATACTTTTACACCCAGACGCCAATAGACATGTCCATGCACACTAATATTTGTCCCGAGCGGGAATCAAACCCGTGACCATTGGCTCTGCATTTAAAGTCTCTAACCACTCGACCAATCAGTCAGTCAAATAAACTTTACATATACTTTTGACCTTCACTTCCTTTTCTAATCAAACACTCTAATTTAACTGTCGATGCGGTTGTCAAGTGCACCGCCTCTTAATCCGTAGAGCCAGTCTGGATGTTCCAAGAAACTTCCATCGAATTGAATTAGTCAGCGTTTGATTGTCACCGAGCTTTCTGGACAGAACTTTTGAAGAAGTTCCTATAGTGGTTGTCGATGAAGTCGAACAGTATTTAGGAAATCTGAAGAGAAATTCAGGAAGCCTCCTTTAAAAATCATTACATGCCATAAGCTATTTCACACTTGATATAGACCCAACTGCGGAGCCAAGGGTCTCGGGTTCGATTCCCGCCCGGAACAGATATTTGTGTGCATGAACATGTGTATTTGTTTCGTGTCTGGGTGTGAAATATCTATAGATATGTAACTATTATAAAGTATATTTAAAAATGTATATTAGTTGTCCGGTACCCATAACACAAGCTTTGTTTAGTTTGGGACTACATGACGCTGTGTGGAATGTACCAGATATTATTAGTAATATTTACTACTTGCTCGTGACGTCACTCACGTCATGGCACGATTTTTGGAAAAATTTGTAATTTTGACATTTTTGTTGTATCTATGAACAAAATTCTTTCACTAATCAGTTCTTCTTAGTAAATCTATAGCAATATCATAAAGAGGAAAGATATTTTTGTTTGTTTGTTACTTTATCCGTAACAAAAACTACTTAACTGATTTAAAAAAATTTCATCTATATTAGAAAGCTCCATTATCGGCGAGTAATATAGGCTACATTTTATTTTCAAACTAGCTATCCGCCCGTGGCTCTGCTTGCGAGGACCACACAGTTGTACAAAGACAGCTATAACTTTTTGCATAGATATAGTTTATAAGTGGAAGAAGGCTACTTTTTATCCCGGGAAAGAGGCCCCAGTACAACTGTGTACATGCGAGCGGAGCCGCGAACGGAAAACTAGTATAACATATTTCTATAAAAAAACATAATCAGATGACGCGTTGTAGAGATATTTTAAGTCTTACTTTCAACATTTCATAATATAAATCTTAGAACAAGTAATAATTAAACAGTGTTCCAGCAGTTAACAGCGTCTCTTATTTCAACTCCATCGGTGTTAAATAAATCTTTACACTGAGGAAGCTAAACCGTGACCTTATCGTCTCGGACCCGCAATCACGACGCCACCTGGCGCCTTGTTACTAGTCATGTATGTAAAGAAAAATGAATTGTCGATATTTTTTATCGATATAAATAATTTAACTGCTGTTAAATGCTATTAAATATTAAATGACGTGATTGTGAAAGTCGTGATAATCGAGTGGTAGCAAGCCCGTTTCTTGTTTAGAAGGCCGTGGTTCGAATCCCAGGGCATGCACCAATGAGTTTTTCCTAACTTATGTACATGAGTATCACTTATTCTGTGCCTCGGAGAGCACGTTAAGGCAGTCGTTGAAATCCACTAAGCCGCAGTAAGGTGGATGAAGCTCAAAGCCCCTTCATTTACCGGAAAATTTTAATAATCGAAATATGATTTATCGCGTATATTATAAACGTGAATAGACGTCGCCATGCATTTCTTTGTGCGCCCTCATTGAACCCGATGCTGAAATCTTTAACTATTATTGTATATTTATTTTTAGTTGTTACGATAAAACTTATTTTTAGTTAAGTTACACTTTTTTATTTATTAAACTTTCTTCAATAGCGTCCAATCAATATATATTTAATCGTTTAGATTTACATAAAATCGATAATGATTTAAAATAACAAATTGCTTCACTGCAGCTACAATATTATTATAATAAAAAAGTGAGCGTAAATGGCTTCAACCGTTTAACTCTTTGATGTTAACTTACATATGAAAAGTCGAACGCACGCCAGTCCGTTATTAGTCTGACTTTACTGTACTATCTAAACTAATATAAATATATAATATAAATACGTGAAGGAAAACCTTTAGATCCCTTTTTAAGCATACTACGCGCATGGAGGAGTGTGAGATTTGGTACAGTTAAAGTTTATGTGGAGTAAGAGTGTAGAAAGCTAAAATCTATGTACAGGCTGAGTTTTTGAGATAGGATGGTATGGCCAAATCCTAAACTATGAAAAATAGCAAAAAGTTTTCAAAAGAAGAATGTGTTACTTTACAGGGAATCAAACCACTTGATTCGATAATCTATATTATATTAATACGTGAAGAGAAAACTTTGTACTCCTTTTCAAGCATATTACGGGTACAGAAGAGTGTGAGATTTGGCTTATTTAAACTTTATACGTGTAAGTATAGAAAAAAGTGCCAAAAGCTAAAATTTATATATAATATTTGTTACAAATACTGTCTACCATACGAGTATAATGTCTGTATAAGCCTTGCTATACAAAGAGGTAACGCTGCCAGTCTTCTGGGTACCGTGACTCCAGATTTTTAAATGATTTATTTTATTTGTAAATATGTTAATATATTTTTTTTCTATGTCAATTCTTATTTCCGATTGTCTATAAAAAGAAATTGAGAATTTTCTACAGATGGAAAACGTAGGTATACAGTATGGATATCTGCAAAAAATATCCATATAATATTATAATTTGTTCTGCAGAAAAGGGCTATTCGAGCTATATATAAATTAAAATATAGAGATAGTGGGAAGGCTCACTTTAGAGAAAGTAACATTTTGACATTGCCTTGTCAGTACATTTAGGAAAATATAATGTATGTACATATAAACTTAAATGGTTTCTCTAGGGTGGGCGATGGCCACAACTTAAATAAAAGACATAAGCATATGTTATCGATTCCCAGCTTCAGACTTTCAAAAGTTAATGATTCTTTCATGGGAAATTGTATCCGTTTTTATAATAAAATTCCTAAAGAAATGTTGAACTTAAATTCAAATTAATTTATAAAGCGAGTTGAAGTCGAACTTATGAAAAAACTTACTATTGTATTAGCGAGTATGTAAATGATAAGTGCGCATGGACATCATTGTAATAGTTGTAAGCATTTTAAATTTTAAAAAAATGAATTAGGAGAAAGACATATTTAAATAAAATAAACAGGGAGGAATTTCTTGCCGGTTCTTTATGGTTATAATAAACTCTATGGTTAATCAGGCACGTAGCAGATGATGCTATATGATTATGGATGTCTTACATTAATACAAAAGTACAATAGCAGTCCGGCTTGTTAGATCCCAAGATTGCTAATTTGTTACTTATCGCACCGGACGTACATATAAAAACATGCAGACATTGCACCTTATAAGAAAAACTGGACATATTGCGCGCTTAATTAACGTCTAGTACAAATGTGCACTCGAATAGCATTTTATGAGTGCATTTCAGCTTTGGTGTCGCGAAAATATCTAAGTTCGCAAAAACAAAACATTCAAAATGTAGCACAAACAGGAAAAGTTTTTAATTTCAGTAAGTCTTCTTTCAGTATGTTAAATATGTAATTAAATAATAACACATAATAAGTAAAATAAGTTCCGTAGTCTGAATGAATGTTTATGGTTAAAATTAAAATAAAAGTTTATAACAAATATTCCAAAAACTTCTCAACATATTTTATTCAAAGCTATTTTCATTGAAAGTGGTTTTTGATTTGCACTAATATATATACATATGCACTAAAATATGCACTAAAATAGTTATCAAAAATTAGCCAAAAAACCACCTGAGGAACTAAATTGTCTAACAAATGGTGAAAACATTTTGAAAATCGGTTGATGTTTGCAGCTTGTAGGTGGGCCCTGAAAATTAACAAATTTCAAAAAAAATTAGATACATCTTGGCTATGGGCGTGATATATGTGGCAATGTACGTTTATAATTGCTGAGTTGTATCAATCGTCAGTGTTACTCTTCTCTATGGTCAGTGTGACGCCGTCTGCTCAAAAGCGAACTCGTAACACTATAGGTAACTGAGTTTTTATTTTTTATAAAACTTCTAAAGTCATTTTGAATGCCTCCGATGGTTGCGGGAATTTAAAAATCTGTGAATTTTTCTACATTTGTCCACGGAACAGTAAAAATCAACGGATCTTTAACTTTCGCACGAACTTCTTACGACATTGGAAATGAACCTAACGGAATAAAGTAAACACACATATTTGGATAATATTTTTCGCAATAAAAATAACACAACTGTATCTAAACAAGCTTAAAACTTCGAAATATAACATTCTGTACGACATTTCGATCGAACAAACCGAATTAGTACGAAATGTAACACCGACGCATATCCGACTTCCAACTAAGGGCACCCTTAACCACTACTTCCGGTTATCCGGTTTTTAACAATTTTAGTCTTAATCGATCCCCCGTTTAATTACCCCGTGCTGTTTTTTATTTTTTTCTTATTCGGACTTAGTTCTCGAGATATCGGGCTCCCAAAATGAAAATCGGGGAAAAAAATTGCGTTTTTTTCGTTTTTTGTCGATATTTTTTTTGTTTTTGAATTTTTTACAAATTGTCTTTTGCGATCTTGTAAAACTCGCCGAGCTGCTTGTTTTGACACCACGTTCATCCCTATATCTCGAAAACTCTTCGTGCATCTGCCTGTCTCACAAAACTCCCAAATGACCCTCTATACTCCAACGAAATGAAAGTCATTTCCAATGACAAAACAAATCGCAAGGGAATTTGGTTTCGATTCTATTGTATATAGAAGTGTGTACCTAGTATTCATAATATGTCATTGCCTCCAGACATTGCTAACTACGTCCACAAAATAAATAAGCTAACATTTTTAATCAACTAGTGATGCAAATCAGAAACCATCGACTTATGAAAGAGGTTTATACATTACGCCATGGCAAATCATACATCGTTATAATACAGAGACCAGTAGTGAAGTGTCAAGAACTTTCTATCGATAATTACGGGTGTTTTCTGAGACGTCACGGTACGTTGATAGGGAAAGTGGTGTAACGTATGTAGTTAAAGTAATTTTTAACAGACGAACATGGCTTGTTAACTGGTAGCAATTTTAACCCTGTCTCTTGTTTTTTTTTTTCTTATAACACGTGCTTCTTAAAATAAAAGTAGAAACTACATTCTTATACGAGTTTTATTATTTTCATTCTTATATAAAGTAAAAATTGAACCCTAAAAAACTTTTTCGTATAAGTAACTAAATGTCAAAAAATCCGTAGCTATATACACACAATTATTTGTCAATAATATATCAGTATTTAAAAAAAATCTTTTTAAAACAATTCGTCTTTTTAATGAAAGTTATAATATAATGTACCTACATATTATAGCCAATCTGTATAATTTGGTATTCTACAAAACACCTAGGCATGCTATAGAATACGTGGCCTTTCTATAGAATATCTATAAAGATCAGATAAATGTATCTTCACTTCTTCACTTCATCAGCCCATTTTTACCCCACTGCAGGAACTTGGGCCTCTCCTGGGGTGAGAAGGCTTGGAGCTTAAATCCAGCACGATGCTCCACTGCGGGTTGGGGATTGTAACGACCACCATCTATTGACAGCGTCCGGGACCGACTGCTTAACGTGCTCTCCGAGGCACGGAGTCAGTGATAGTTTTGTACTTAAGTCAGAAAAACTCATTGGTACACGCTCGGATTCATTCGAACCATGGCCCTATGGCTTTATTTATACTTTATTTGCTTAAGCATTCTATAGAATACCGAATGGGTAGCTGGAAAAGTGTCTAATATTCGTAGATGCGGACTGACGAAGGACGCCAGGGGTTAGCTGTGAACCCGTTGAAACTTTATTTATTTTGGGTCAGCCACAATCGTGTGCCATTGACTGACCGGTTGGCCGAGTGGTTAGAGGCCCTAACTGCGGAGCCGAGGGTAGCGGGTTCGATTCCTGCCCGGGACAAACATTTGGGTTCATGAACATGTCTATTTGTTCCGTGTCTGGGTGTAAAAGTTTCTATATATGTATACATTATAAAAAAAAAGAATATTTAAGTATGTATATTAGTTGTCTGGGGTAATTACGTAATTTTTTATAGATAATATTAATTTTAAAACTTTGTATAGGTCATTTTAAACTTATCGCTGAACTGGATTGAGTTTATTATGACTGTTATAAAAAAGACTACATTATTTCTAATTTCAACTGAAAGTTTCTGGAAAATTGGACAAAAATAAGTTTTATTTGTGCAGCATTTTATACTTGACCTGCTATACTTATGGCACTTATTTAAATTCCTAGGTATTATATACATTTCCTAAGTAAAGTATACGATGGTGAACAATAGATAGAATATTTAGATGACCGCTTATTCTAGTGGGTAGCAACCCTGCCTACGAAGCTGGATGTCCCGGGTTCGAATCCCAAAATGCTTAGTTTGGGGCCTAGACGTTGTTGTGATGGATAAGTTATTATTATTATTATTTTATTATTGTTTTACTTTGTTATATTTACATTGTTTTGATGAATCTGGTATTGTATAAAATTAAGTAGGTACTAGATATTCTACAGTTACTGTATCATATATTTTGCCGTTAACTATATACATATACTCGTAACAACATAACATTATTTACGATTCCATTAAATAATTAAATTTATTTTGCTAAATATTTTTTTAACATTATATATTTTCCAATGACTTCACAAGTGTTTAATTGACGTAATATTAATTGCTTGGTTCGTACTGCAATTATACAAATGAAATGAGAAACGTTCAAGGCGGGGAACATTTTTTTTAAAATACTTTTATCATTAGTCATGATCTTTTATTATTTTTAATAGGTTTTAAATATTGTAAAATTTAAATTTATTTCTAATAAACCTTCAAAAGAGACACAACATTCATATGTATTTAATAGTTCCTGATCTATAGCTTTCGATAATACACCATTACAAGTAGTTTAATAGGTAGTTATATGTAACTTTTAATAACTTTAAATATAAATGTAGTTAAGAACTATCCCAATCTAATAGGCTTTCATATAAAAAAATCGTATTAAAATCAGTCTATACATTTAGAAACAAACACAACATAGATCTCGAATATATAACACTCTTTGTTTTCGACATCGGAATAAAAGCACAGGTCGAAAGAATTTTAGAATTTTAATTTGTTAGTTTTCTTTGCTGGATTCACGAGATATTCAAGGAGGTCAATAAACAACGTATTGTTTTAAATGAGTCCATAACCTACTTACACGTGTTTGAAGTCTATCCACTAATCGCTTGAAAGGAAATTGAGTAACAAATATCTAACATCTTTTATAAATCATGTTTTAGTGATTTTATTAAGTAGAATGTGTATTAGCCAATTTCCATACAAACGGCGTTAATGGTTATAAGCACTGCTTTCTGTAATTACAAGCCATGCAATTGAAATTTGGCAACGTTGCGTGTGGTCCGAGCCTTGGTATCAGTCAGGCTATTAGTTGGCGTCTTCTTCCATTTAAACGTTATGTAAACAGAGATATTCATTTAAAATGATAAGTCAGTGTTAAAAACTACTTGTTGCATCGTGTTTATTCGTAATCAGCAAAGTAAGTTATTATTTTCGTTTTTCGTTTTACGTCACAATCTTGACACGTTTGGGTGGAAATGACAATAAATTTTTATAATTTTCCGAGTAGATTCGAGGATATGGAATCTGGAGGATCCCGGAGAACTTATAATTATAACTGTAATGGTCACTTTAACCACATGCTAACCACCAGCGGGTCCGGCGAGATTGATTACGTAGAACCCAGAGAGAGGAAGAAACTGCAAGGGAACGTACATTCCTGTAGAACATTATAAAATAAAACTAGTTTGTAAGATATAGGTAACCTGTTATAAATACACAAAACAATAATAACACTAAGCAAAATTAGATATAATCATGATATAATAAACATTAATTCTATTCTATTCTACCTATTCATAAAATCCACTTATAACACACGAACGAACTCGCGGGCAGGTGCTAGTATCATATAATATGTACTCTTATTTCTATTTTTTACTAAATACTATCTACAATTTCCTATTTAGTTATTAAAATCTTATATTTTTAATTGTTAAATCAGCTGACGAAGTAGATCGGTCTACATGTGACAGACAATGCGACATTGCCAAATCGAATAGCACGGCTTGTAACTATATAAGGCAGTGTTATAAGCCATTAAAGTCTGACCGATTGACGTGCAAAAATTATATGGTACAGATAAACAAAAGTTAGGTGTAGGTATACGTTTCAAATTTTTTTAAATACATAATAAAAAAAAACTTAAATGAGCGGGTTTTTTTTTTCAGAGTTGCTTAATTTTTCACATATTCAACGTGAAACTATTTGCATTTTCAAAACATGTTGTGAGAAATAAAAAAACCGGCCAAGTGCAAGTTTGATTCGCACACGAAGAGTTCCATACCAATATACAAAAATTACGTTTGTTGTTTGGGAGTCCCCTTAAATATTTATTTTAATCTATTTTTTAGTATTTGTTTTTATAGCGGCAACAGAAATACATCATCTGTGAATATTTCAACTGTCTATCACGGTTCATGAGATACAGCCTGGCGACAGACAGACACACAGATATACAGACAGACGGACCGCGAAGTCTTAGTAATGGGGTCCCGTTTTTTTACCCTATGGGTACAGAACCCTGAAAATCGAAAAATAACCCCGCGCATTTAAGTTTTTTTTTTCATGATGTATCAAAATATTTAAAAAACTAAAAACTGATCTGAATACCGTTATTTTTGCGTCAACCCGTTAAGGTTTAATAGGGTGCAACCCTGTTGCCCTGGTGCCGTTTGTATGGAAATTCGCTAGTACATACTCCTCATAAAAGTCTGCATCTAGCCAATGATCGTAGGAGATATACTATGAAAAAAATATCCGATCATGTAAATCCATTCACATTCCTAAAAATATGTAGTCTGTGAGTAGAAAGTACTTTCTCTGCTATTGACACCTCAGTATAAACGCAATCAAAGAATCACGATGAGTCCACTGCTTCGCTCGTACAAAAGTATGGACAATAGATAGAAAACACCTTGACTTTCATTAGAAGTTGAATGCTTACTCATCTCACTTAGGTATTTCGCTAGTTTACAATGTACTCAACTTGACCTCCAACTGTGGTATCTTTGTAAAGCGATCTATTATGAAGGGAGGAAAGTTTTGTTTTTATAAAAAAATATAAACTTTACACGTATGGGCAAACTGATGAGTAGTTTTGATTGTTTTAAACGAAACTTTATACATGTTTTTCTCGGTAACCGTTCGTTTGTACCATCTTCTCTTTTTAGACTTTTTATTTCGTTTGGTACGCTATATAAGTTTAGACTAACTTCAGCCGATATTTAATGCTGAACTGTATATTACAATGGGAACTGAGGTCCCGGGTTCGAATCTCAGGTCGGGTCAGTATTTATATGATGAATATTGATATTGTTACCGGGCCTTGGTTGTTATATGTATGTGGTGTCTTCGCTTAGTACCCAAAACACAAGCTAATTCTTAGTTTGGGGCCTAGACGTTGTTGTGATGTATACCTACTTTATTGAAATATATATGAAGGATTATTTATTATAATTGTTATTATTATTATTATTAATAATAATTACGTACTACTGCTAATACTCTTTACCAAGAACGTCCTTATTTGAGACATTACACTAAATTTTTTTTTATAAATATTTAAGAATACAGTCCCAGATAACGTTCGTCACGCCACGTGCGCTCTTACGATTCGTAAACTCGTATTCATAGTCATACATAACAACAACAGAACTGTTTGTAATAAGAAAAGTATAATAACTGAACTTTGTAATTAAAATGTGTAATATTGTACAACTTTCTAAACTGCGAACTTAAACAAATAGTCTGCATGCATCGGCATCATTGCTTTTTTAAATAAAAAAAAGGAATAATAATAATAACGTATACATGACAACAACGTCTAGGCCTCTAAGCACTAGCTTGTGTTTTGGATACCAAGCGAAGACACCACATACATATAACAACCAAGACCCGGTACCAGTATCGATATTCATCATATAAATACTGACCCGACCTGGGATTCGAACCCGGGACCTCCAGCTTCGTAGGCAGGTTCGCTACCCACTAGGCTAAGCGGTCGTCAAAATATATTATTATTTTCACTCAAATACAAATTTTCCGATTTTCTGTTAACTCTATTTTAAATATTGCTAAACGTAGCGATCGTGTATCAAATTTGCACCGCTAGCATATGGTTTTGAAACATTTTCTTCGTTGATATTTCGATATGGATGGATTTTTTAACACTTCCTTAATAATATTAATGCGAAGTGAAGAAATCGACGTAGTCGAATACGCAAGATTCCAGTGCGAAATTTTTGCGGTTTAATATCAGTATTATTTAATACAATAATATATTTTAATTAAAATTATGTTACATCACCCGAATGTATGCATTTATTTTTTACCTCATTAAAATGTAACGAATTTCGCATTTTTATTACTTAATTTGAATTAATGTTAGTCTTTGAGCTGATCATAACGCACATTGCTTTATTTTGAATGACGGATTAGCCGAGTGGTTAGAGATCCTAACTGCAGAACTCAAGGTAACGGGTTCGACTCCCGCCAGGGACAAATCATTGTGCGTACGAACACGTTTATTTGTTCCGCGTCTGGGTAAAAAATATCTATATATATCTATATTTGTATCAGTTGTTTAGTACCTATAATACAAGCATAATACTTGCTTAATTTAAGACTAGATGGCGCTGTGTGGGATGTCCTATATTATATCAAAATAGTGCAACATCTGGCAAAAGTATTAAATACATTATGTAGGTAATGTTGATGTACCAAAAGCAAATAAATAATAGGGGATTTAAGTAGGAAACTATACTAGCTAGTGGCTACTTTAGCTGAAATTTTAATTTGTATGTTTTGTATGATTTTCTTTAAATAGTCAAAGTGTTCTGAATTCAAAATCAATGCAGCTCTCTAAAACGTGCTGTCAAATGTATTTATCCTATGGTTTTAACAATCGCGTCGGCACTCAAGCATTCAGATGCGTATATAGACAGTATGAGTCACCGACATATATGTGGTATGGGTAATCATTTTGAATAAATAAAGCCTTTTTTAATTTTTAAGTAATTTCAGTATTTTCTTTTCCCATATCAAACGGCAATTTGATAAATTAAATCTGAATACTTTTACTATTCTTGAATGAAAAGTTAAATTTCGGCTTTATATTACTCTGAGAGTCGTAACTTCGATACCTAACTCAAAAAGAGATGTGGTTATATTATAGGTGTCAAAACTTTAGAATGCCCTTAGTAAATTAAAATAATATTAATACCTGGGATATTCCACAGCGCCATCCTGTCTCAAAGTAAGCACGTACTATACTTGTATTATGGGCACTAAACAATAGATATACATACTTAAATATTCCTTATAATATATACATATATAGATATTTCACACCCAACATGGAACAAATGTACATGTTTATGCACACAAATATTCGTCCCGGACGGGAATCGAAATCGGTTCTACAGCTTACGCTGTAAAAAGGATTCGTTTCCTTTCGGACATAGAAACCCCGAGATTGGTGTATTTCAGCGGGATTCATAGTCTAACGACTGTAGAAACACGCTGTCAATGTGAACACAATCTTCGTGTTGCAGAAGCGAGTTGTTCGAGCAATTTATAAACTAGGACCTAAAGTATCACTTAGAGACAAATTTAAGGAAATTAATATAATGACATTACCGTCTCAATATATATTTGAAAATTATAATGTACGTAAAAAAAATTATTGTATAATTTAAAAAAAAAAATGTGATCGGCATAATGTTAATACAAGAAACAATGACAATAAACTTGCTAATAATTTCAGCCGTTTCAATAAAATCACGAAATCTTTTAAAGGGCAATGTGTACGCTTTTACAATAAGATCCCAGTTGACATTCAAGACTTAGCACTTAAAAAGTTGAAAACTACAATAAAACGACAGCTTCATGCAAAAGCTTTGTTTATAATAAGCTACTTAGATGATAAAAATCCATGGGTGTAAGCCGCTCGCCTATCAGTTTGTTTCAATTATATTAATCTTTAAGCACTTATTGTTAAAAATTTATTTATAATTTTGTTAAAAAGAGCGTCCCTCAGTTTCTTGCGTGTTCTTCTGAGAGGAATCAGCACTTTTTGAAAGCGCCTTTGTGATGATGTTCTTCCACAAAGTAATAAAATTCACTGTTGTGACAGTACGCTACATAACTACGAAATAAAGATATTTGTTGGATCGAACCTGCAACTTTTGGTTCTGCAGATTAGGGTCCCTAATTTGACAACCGTGTATAAACAGTAATATCAGGCAATCAATGATATACACACTATCCGCATTGAAGCCACAATTTCTTCCACTATTATCAAGAAAGTGTGTTAAGGCCACAATGAATTCGAGTTTGTCGCTGTACAGTGCACGTTTGTAACAAGCCATTGTTCTGTTTCGCCGAAACGACATTTCCTCTACCGTTATTGTGAAATGTACAGGGAAGTGTCAGGTTCGAGTATCGGCGGTTAACAGTTGACACTTGGAAGTTTTTTTACAGTCTAGTACCTACTTGTTCGTTCTTGTTTCCACTCTTCCAATTTTGTAGAGTATCATTAAGAGATGATTATATTAATAAGTTTTTTAATTAATTTTCAATATTGTAAAATAATTGGGACATCCCACACAGCGCCATCTAGTCCCAAATTATCATAATTTGTATTATGGGTACTATGCAACTGATACACTTAAATAATTTTCTATAATATATACATTTAAAGTGTCGTGATAGCCCAGAGCGCAACGAACCTGTCTCAAATTTATAAGGCCCCATAGGGCCATGGTTCGAATCCGGGCGTGTACCAATGAGTTTTTTGAGAGATTTAAGGACACAATATCACTGACACACTGCTTCGGAGGGCACGTTAAGCAGTCGGTCCCGGACGCTGTCAATAGATGGCGGTCGTTACAGTTCCCAACCCGCAGTGGAACAGCGTGGTGGACTTAAGCTCCAAGCCCCCCTCCTCACCCTGGGGGAGGCCTAAGCCCCTGCAGTGGGGTAAAATGGGCTGATGATGATGATGATATACATTTAATATATTATAGAAAATATAAATGGATACGTTCATGCACACAATATTTGTTCCGGGCGGAAATAGATCTTTTTTAGAATTCCATAAAAAGGAACCCTTTTAGGATCTCTTTGTTGTCTGTCTGTCTGTCAAGACCCTTTTTCTCAGGAACGCATGGAGGTATCAAGTTCAAATTAATAATAAATACACTACGGCCCCGTAAAGCTGTAAGAATCAAACTTCTAAGTCAACGCATTCAAAACATACGGCCGCATATTTTCACACTCGCAAGTAAAAGAAAACCTATAGAGTATTTCTTGTTCACATAGAAAGCAGGGTTTTACGTTACAATATAATTAATTTTAAACATGAAAATTAATTCACTACTTTTTTAAATGAAAATACTTGTGTTTTTTTCTAATTACGATTTTTCTTTCGAAGTGCAAAAAAAACTTAACGATATTTGGACGTAGTAATCAATATTATTTCTCTGTCTGTAATATAGTGAGCTTTTGAGAAACTAAAAAGGACGAAATCTCAAAGACGCATAACAGAAGACTGAGAAATCTCTCATAGGCATAGGTGTAACTGTGACGAACTAATACCAGTACATATATATCTCATTATATTAAGATTGATAGTGAAACTCAGATCATGAAGTCAATTAAATAACGCTGCCTGCACGACAAAAACCTATGGTTATTCAAATTCACTGCACAGTCATTCATCATACTTGGCACACACTGTCAGTTACTTACGAGAGTTATTGTATGTTCGCTAATAAAGTGTGAAAAAATTCTCTATTTATAGTCCGTGACTTTGCTCGTCCTTTAGATTTTATGCTAAAATATTTTTCACTTTTATTATTTCCTAACCTTCCATGCAACTAAAGAAGTGTCATAAATCTATTTATCTTATTATTAGGATTGTTATAATCTATTGAAGCCCGCAAACGGAGGAAGGGATTTTGATTTAGTATTTTTTTGTTTGTAAGGTGACTTGATCAAAGTTTTCTCAGCTATGACGTAAGAAAATCTGTTCAGCGGTGGAAAATAATTTTTCAACTGAGGTAATACACTTTTAGAAATTTTCGAATGGTTTTGAACCTTAAAGGCGTCAGAGACCGATAAGTAGACTCATAAAAGCGTAACATAAGAAAAGCAGGAGTACTGAGGTACTTAGCAAGGTTACTTAAACGGTATCTAAATTAAAATCGTTTAAAAATTAATAAACTTGTATTATTCCTGAATTTTAAATGTTAGGTAGTTTTTTATTTTAAGATTTAATGTCTCTCCTTAAGCTATTTTTTTACATAAGTAACATTATGTTTTAATGCTGTTTATTAGTTTTTTTTAATTATTTTTTCTTGATTTAACTAGAGAATCCATCAAACCAAAATTTTGAAGAAATATTAGAACATTATTTACCGAGTTTTTGAAGTTTAATCATGTTTTTAAATATTATTATGCTTTAAATTACATACATCGATGTCGACCAGTTAAAACATTGAAAAAGCTTTCAAGCAATACTCAGCCAAGGAGTTGCTTACTAACTGGTGTCAGTCCACTACGTGGTATACCCAATCAATAAACTAATGTGGGTCACATCACAAACTGTGAATAATATCCACAAGTGTACTAAAAAAGTTGCGCATTCATTTCGCGTATGAATTTAGTTCTGCTGTAATTTCTATACGGTTAAGCCATTTATCGAGCTAGAATAGCGGCATAGAAATGCGTCAAGAGCAATAAGTGCTAATACGATTTCTCACAAATCTACAGAAGCGCTAGCGTGGAATTTAACGAGCTACCGCTGGATACTTTCGGTTGTAAATATATTTCATTATAATTTATTCTTATTCGGTTTCTCCCCACGACTTTCGGAAAAATTTCGAAAATCTGTTTTATATATTGTATAATAATAATAATAACACACTCAATCACAACAACGTCTAGGTCCCAAACTAAGCATTAGCTTGTATTTTGGGTACCAAGCGAAGACACCACATACATATAACAACCAAGACCCGGTGCCAGTATTAATATTCATCATATAAATACTGACCCGACCTAGGATTCGAACCCGGGACCTCCAGCTTCGCTTCGTATGTATTGACAGACCGATTGGCGGAGTGGTTAAAGACCCTATAACTGCAGAACTAAAGTTTCGGTTCCCGCCTGGTATGTATTTATGTATATATTGTAAGAAATATTGAAGTATGTGAAGTAATTCATTTGTCTAGTACTCACAATACAAGCTTTGCTTAGTTTAGGACTACACTGCTAGATGTTGCTGTGCGAATTGTCCCAGATGTTATTAGTGATTTTGATATTATTATAATATAAATAGGAAAAAACTTTTTTCTCCTCTGTTTGTCAATGATTTTTTCTTTTCTTTCTTGTTTAATAGCTATTGACAGGCTTTAGTGTTATAGACTAAAAAAAAATTGGAAACAGTTCTTTTTCTACTTTCAACGTGGAGTCAAAGCCCTTATTTAAAAGTCTTTATTCATCATACTTTCGTACGACATTCAAAAATAATTTAATTCAATTCAAATTCAATAATTCAAAAAATAATTTACATGTTTTAGGATTTGAACCACGACCTTCTAAACAATAAGCGAGCTCGCTATCACACGGCTATCATGACACGAATGTATAAATACTTACAAATGTATAAATAGTTCAAATATTTTATACCAATATCGCGCACACTCATGGACTACGCCTACGTAACAATGAATGCCTTCAAAATTATGAATGAAAATCTACTTTTAGAGGTTTAAGTAAAAAGACCAACGCTACAAAATATTAATTTTCACCTTTACGTTGGCGGGTCATATATTTCACATTTTAATTAAAAAATCCTCAGCGGCTAGAAGATTATAATTATTAGCCAAATAAATTGCATAGTTATGCTGCATTTATGGAAAAAAAATTAGTACGGAATAACTGAGGCAAGATTCGTCCTTAGCTTTAATTTATAACTTATTCGCTCTTGAATATTATTTGGCACTCATGATTTTCACGATTCGCATAATTTATGTTCTTATTTTTCACGAATATTAAACCACATTTATTTCGAATCAAATAAAAAAATATTCGATATAAGTTCAAACACACTTATTGAAAGTGAAAATAAATGAATTAGGTAGATACTGGTTGGGAAAACTAGAAGGAGATGAACCGGCAAGAAACTCCTCCCAGTTTATTTTATTTAAGTACTTATATATTTCTTTCTACAAATGTAAAATGTTTCCATGCACACTCAGCATTTAAATATTCATTAATACAATAGTAAGCTTTCTTCGTGAGTTGGACTAACAGGCTTTATAAATTGATTAGAATTTAAAAGTAAAATTTTTTTTGGAATTTTATTGCCTGCTTTTTGTATTTACGGTGGTTTTATTTATTCCTTAAGATATAATGTATATCGCATATCTGGCCCATTTCATTAAATACAAATCTAAGTTTCTGAATTGTTACTACTCTACTCATAAAAATAACAGCTTTTGTTAGATAAGCTATAACACGTTGAATCATTATCTCGTCTAATATTTGTTTTTCTTTTGTGTTCAATCGTACGTTATATAAAGTACGATAGTAAAATAGTAATTAAAATCGTAATAAAAGCAATCACATCTATAGGGCAGGGCTCCCGCAGAGAATCTGAGTAACTAAACATTTGCATATGCAAGTCAAGTTACGTCTAAATTATAAAATCGAATCGAAGAAAAAACCTGTCAGTTACATACACAACTGACACAGTTTGATTTCGCAATCGAGGTCGAAAATGATGGAAAATATTAATCACACATAGGGAAGTATTAGAAAATATTACATAACTTTGCAATGTTTTGCGTAGTAAGATATTGTCAAATACATAGATTCCTCTTAAACCTTTTATTTTAAGAATGTGATGTTATTTTGTTGAAACAATTTTATTATTAAAATGATTCACTTTTAAATTGTTATCTATAGTATTTTATTTTGGATAATATCACTTTGGCAATAAGGACATCCTTTCAAAATTTAAAATCGCAGTCAGCTCAAAACTGAATACCCAGATATTTCAAAAAACCGTGATTTTTTGTGTGCAATCGTATCTTATAAAAAGTACGATTGTTAAAGAGTAATGAAATTCGCAATAAAACAACCACAGCAATAAGGCTTTCTGAGAAAATCTGAATGTAAGCTGTTAGCTGCTAGTTGAAAACTGTAGTTCACTATAAAAATAATACCGCCATTATAGATATGTGAATAATGTATTGACAACTTCCAACCCAACTCTTTTCCACCGATCTTTGAATGTAGCAAACTAGAAGACGCATGCTTGCTAAACTCAAGGACTAAAAGCCGGATTTCGTCAAATACATTTACTTTAATTTTTTATCAATATCTTCCTTTCATTCAGTAGTATGTAACTAGTTGTGACGGGTAATACACAAAAAAGTAGACGCAACCCAAACATCTTGGTAACCAATCGCGTGGACCATACGCTCGTCCACCCAGCTTCCTTTCCTCATCATATGGCTCGAAGTAAACGCCTAGCATTACTCCTCTATTGAACTAATTAATAATTATACATGGAACATCCGACACAGCGCCACCTAGTCCCAAAGTAAGCAAGTATTATGGTTGCGTTATGGATTACTAGACTTTAAACTAGAATTTAAATATTCTTCACAATATGTACATTTATAAATATTTTACACCCATACACGGAACAAACAGACATGTTCATTCATGCACACAAATATTTGTTCCGGGCAGGAATCGAACCTGCGACCTTTGGCTCCGCAGTTAGGGTCTCTCACTACAGGGCCAGTCGATCAGTCGATTCAAAGCTTGGTGCCCTTTTCCCTCTCACTAAAAACTTTAAAAATATACAATTGAAGAGAATTTTGTGAACTAATTTCTTAGAATTCTAAACCAAAATTAGATAAGTACTCACACTACCAATATTGTAATTTTTTTATTAAGGCAATATTTTATAAGTCGCAGAAAATAAATCTATATACCACTTATTAATTGACATGAGTTACACTTGCCAAGGTTAACTACCGCTACATAAAGCAATTACTTTGCAACAACGCAATAAGTTATAAATTCGTTGAGCGAAAAAATTGAACATAAATCAGAGTAGTGGGTTAACTAGAATCTTTAACGGCAGATCTTACTTTTTATCTATCGCTAAATTAGCTTAATACACTTTGCTACGCTTTCAATGACGTAACGTTTTAAAAATAATGTTGCCTTATAAGATATCATGGCAGACAGCGTAGTTTGTTTTGCAAAATGAAATTAACTTATTAAAATTAAATTTTGGAAAAAAAAATTATTTTATAATATATGATTAATAATAATATAATAATAATAATAATACATGGGACTTCCCACACAGCGTCATCTAGTCCCAAAGTAAGCAAGTATTATGCTTGTGTTATGGGTTACTAGACAACTGATATACATACTTAAATATTCTTTATAATATATACATATATAAATATTTTTGCGAAGACACCACACACATATAACAACTAAGACCCGGTACCAGTATCAATATTCATCATATAAATACTGACCCGACCTGGGATTCGAACCCGGGACCTCCAGCTTCGAAGGCAGGGTCGCTACCCACTAGGCTAAGCAATAAGAAATAAGAAAGGAAAGCTAATAAGAAAACTACATGCTTAAATTGTTACATAACATAATCGAATCCACTTTGAAATGATTTTTACAAAGTTGTAGCTAAATTAAGTTTTTGAAGATATTGTAGTGTAAGCTTTAAAGCTAGACTTAGAGAATCAAACCAGGAATACAAGATTGACCGTTGTCGTTATTGTTCTTTGGTACTCACGTTTATAAATTAACTTTTAGTTTACAGTTTATGATCACTTTCGGTTCGCACTTCAAATGAATGGGGCTTGACTTCATTATGAACTCGTACGACTTGACAGAACAGTTCAACATAAAAGTGAAATTTTGAATTTACACGGTTTTCCACTCTACCTTTTAGAGACCCCGCAAACTTACGATTTCAAGTTGGCCAACTATCGAACAACAGTCGGCCGATAGTTGGCCAACTTTTTAATTGTGCCTAATCGGAAGGGAGTCTCGGTTTTGGTACGATAGGTGTCCAATTAATTAGTTGGACGATTTAGTAGGATAAAATGTGCGGGTGTTGGATAAAATTATTAACTTACTTGACTATATTAGTTAGCATAATCTGCGATTTAGTTGGCCAACTTGAAATCGCAAGTCTGCGGGTGCCCTTAAATTATTTTCTGATGGATGGTAAATATCGGTCTATTTCAATGTTGTTTTGAAGGGATGGGAAACTATAATATTTCGACGCGGTCGACCACACCTATATTAATATTTTCCCTTAAAATAATGTAAACGACTGTGTGAAGCTATAAAAACCTCTAGTCACGTCGACTGAGATTATAACGTGATGATACGCAATTTTATTATTGAAATATAGCGCGTAAAATGTATTTTTAATTACGCTTCATACAAGAATTTAATATATTAGCCAGTCGTCGGAGAACACGAAAAGCACCGTATGACGGACCAGTTATTCGGTATTTTAATGTGGGAGATCGCACTCGCCGGGTCTTTCAACTTCCTGTAACTCATTTATGGTACAGTAAACTGTTGTAGTTTTTTTATTTTTTTATTTAGACACTACTAGTTATAAGTTTCGGCTCCGTACGTTCGATAGTTTTATAGACTTTATCGGATCTCTATGTAATTATAGTAATGTCCGGTCATTAAAAGCATTTTCAATAGTCTTTTTTGTATTTTTTTATAATTTCGGAACTTTTTGAATAGTATTTTCAACGAACAGAGTTTAATTTCTGTTCGGGCAGCGGTTTAGGCGTATGAAGCGTGATCGCGTAACAAAAATACATATCTGACTGTCTAAAAGTTATTTTTCTACTCCTCGGTAATTGATTTTTTTCTGGATGAAAGATACTACGTACCCCTCAAAACGTGTATGCAAAATTTTATGATAATCGGTTGAGTAATTAAGGCCTGAAAGCGTAACAAACAAACAAATAAACAAACTAACTTTTGCATTTATAATATTAGTAAGGGTACACACATAAACCCATGCCTGTTTTTCAGAGGGGTTGATAGAGAACTCTGGCTGTCAAGTTATGGTGAATACACTAATGAAAAGTAATAGAAACTTCCGACTGTTTTGTATGAACTAAAAGAGTAAATATGCAAACGTATAGCACATTAACAGGATTTAGGATCAGGAACCCTAAACAGGAATGAAAAGATTACGTTGAGGAATACTTGAAAAAGAAGAACTCAGAATTAAAGGTAAAGGAATGACATAGAGTATATGAAAGAATTATTATAAGAAGCTAAAGATCCATACTGGTTTGTAGCGCCGAAAGAAGAAGAAGATGATGAAAAGGGAGAAATGGCGCTTGCGGAAGTAAGATGATTACTGTAGATGTAATGAATTCATGAATAAATAGCGAATGCGGTCAATAAAGAAAACCGAAATCATAAGTTCATGAAATCAGTTACATGAAAATCGATTTTTCGTTTACTATTAGAAAAGTAAGAATTACTAATTTCCCAAAAAAACGGTAAGTACTATAGTAATCTCAAGATATTATATAGGAAAACTAAAAGTAAAATATTTGTATAGAAGTATGCGCTCGAGCCGCGTAGATCGTGAAGTGAATTAATTAATTTCTAATTAAAGTAAGCATGTTGACGCAGCAAAGCTCATACATTTTAATAAATATAGTAAAAGTGAACAGTTGCCCTATATATTTATATCTTGCCTTGTGGTTCGCCATGCATTTTTTTTTTAATTTTTTGGCATCGTATAAAATGAGCACCTCCACTGATATATATTTATGAAACGCAACGCCACTCACTTGTGAATCTAACTTCAGCAATCTAATCTTCAGGAATCCTTAGGTTTATAGCATGAACCAGCAGTTTCATCAAATCGACCTATCCTATTTCGCAACTCCCCTCATGACACCAGCATAGTAATCGATAAAGAACAAATCAGTTCAGTACTAACCCACACTAATGCTTATTGAAAAAAATAAAAATAAAAGACTTAAGAAAATTCATATGAAAAACAAAGTTAAGTGAAAAAATCATTAACTTCCATTTTACGATTTTCTATTTAACGGACTTTGATAAACACTGAAAAAAGTAGTACGATTGCGACGGAGTAGACAAAAAAAAAAGATCAAACATCAAATAAACGCAGCGATTTAATTTCAAATCTAATTAGTTGCTATACATTACTACAGATGGCATTAAAACTACAACTCTTTTTAATAAACCTTAACTATTCAATTAGGAGCCTTCAAACATGTAACATGTATTTTTTCTGAAAAAACATATTGTTTGAAATAAAAACCATTCGAATGCAACCGTGTGAAATAAAAAGATGGCACTACATGTATATGTGTCAATATATGATATCTAAAAAACGCCGCTTTCTTAAATATATCATATTTAACCAATAATTTTCAAAAAAGACGAAATTTGCAGAGACATTTGTTTCAATTCGATGCAACATAAAGTAACGTAATAATAACTTTGGTTAGTTGTATAGACATTGTCCTTTTTGTCCCAAACTTGTCACAACATCGACGCTTGAACAGTTGAAGGTTCCATGGGATACAGAACTTATTTAGGTAACAGGAACTAAGAATAAACATTAATTTGGGAGTGTATATCCACACAAGCGGAGCCACGGGCAAAAGAAAGTTTAATAATGATAATCCAACCTGAATTATGTTCGTCTCGGCTAGCAATAAAACATTTTTAGCTAAAATAAAACCTAAACAAGATCATGCTAAGGAGAACGTATTCGTACACGGTAATTGATAATTATCGGTGAGGTAACGCTCCCAACTTAGCAAGCAGTCTGGTTTGAAAAGTAGTAAATTACTAGTTTTTTTTTTGCCTCCTATGAAGAAATCAAATTACGTAACATTAGCACGTGATTTCGCATAACCGATGTGACAAAAATCTTAGTGATGTTTAATTTATTGTCACGTAATCAAGGTTCCGTTGGTGTTTGTAGACATGAAACGTTTTATATATTATCTCCGGATTTTAGTTAACTTTGGTTACACTAAAATTTTCATACTACCTCGTAACACTTTCAGTTTTTTTTCAGTTACAACTATGCCAGTGTTGATTTAACGTTCCCATTAAAAGGAGTGTTTAGGTAGTGGCAAATTTTCATATAAACGGCGTTAACTGTTGCACCCCATTTAACCTTAACCGATTGCCGCAAAAAAAGGTATTCCGATCAGCAAAAACTTGGTATATACGTTTTTAATTTTTTAAGTATTTTAAACAGCATAAGAAGAAAAAAATTAAACGCGCCGGGTTATTTTTCGAAATTTATCTATACTTCACAACACGTTTGTGAAAATGCAATTAGTTTCATGTTGAAGAATGAAACAACTTAATAATAATATGATGTATTATTATGATGTATCAGAATATTTAAAAAATTAAGGTTAAGGTTACTACACACGCCCCCTAATGGAATATTCCAATTGCCATTCGGTGTGCATAACATCCAGTGTATATTCCTTATTAGAATTTTTGACTTTGTTACCTGCTCTGCACTGAAAATTACAAATAATTGAAAGACATTTTTAGCGTCCCAGATGTTACACGTTACCCTAGAAAACTAGGTATTATTTTTGGTGACAAAATTGGTTACTCGAATGAAACTATTATATTCATTGCTTTAGTTACTTCAGATGCAGACAATAAAAGCTTATATGTGATGATTGGACAATATTAATATTGTTCGTTAAATACTACTTAAATATACTACTTAAATACCTATTAAAAATAACAGTAAACAAATAAATGTATTTTTTGACCCACATTCCTGAAATATTTTACTTAATCCATTTTACGTTACAGTTTTATTGCGTAGCTACCAGTTTTGCATCGCTTCAAGTACAACAAAAAATGTTTAATAATATATTTTCAAGTCATATCCTATACTATTTAGTCATTTTGGGATTAGGTAAAGCTTTTTTCAAAATGTGCTTTCCTTTATAAACAAAGTATATATATTGTACGATAGTGATATTTTTAATTGTTAAATAAATAAATACATATAATTAATGTAATTCAGGTGTCTCAGAAGTCAACTTCAAGCCAGAAACAGGTGAAGAAGCAACTGGTGACAGTTATCAGAAAAATATAAAAAAAATATTCATCATGCAATTTTAAATTTATAGGCACTAAAACAAAATCGAGAAAACTCTCACTCTTTATTATTTTTTTTAATTTATTTGCGATGATATTTTTTTGCGATGTAGCCTCAAATCATCACAGAGTGTCAGTTTTCTCGATTTCTTTTGGTGTCTACAATTTTAAATGTGCATGACTAAGATTTTTAAAAATATTCTTCTATAACTGTCACTACTTTCCTCATCATTTGTTTTCGGCTTGACTTTGATTTCTGAGACAGCCTGTATTTAAAAAAAAAAACATACCGCATCCACTTGTTAGTTTGACCGAAACCACTGTACCGGCCTTAGGTATGTGTGCGGCGAGGAGGGAGGCAGACAGATCTGCTCTATCAGTCTGCCTCCCTCCGCGCCGCGCACATACCTACTAAGGCGCGGTACAGCGGTTTCGGTCAAACTGTAGCTAATATCTCATCATCAAATTAAGCATGTTTAAAATAATATCATGACATATAATCCAGGAAGAATATATATTTCAGATACGGAACCCTGAAGGAACAAGGCCATTATTGTTTTACCATTTAAATAAAATCATTAAAATTAATAGAACCGTTCACACAGTCAGAACAATGGCTCCTCCATGGTACGATTCCATGTATTAACCTTTCCAAATGATTGTACAGGCGTGTACTGAATTCTAAATACAATTTAATCATTTAATACTCAAAGTAAAATATTAGGTGTGAAAAAAAATTATGTCGTTTAAAATCTATATTTTTTAAATGCTATTGGTTATTACTATTTTTAATTAAAAATTAAAATGTGAAAATGGAAAGGTCGAATAAGTGCGTCCTAGAATAAATTTCGACCAAATTAGTCACGTATTGAAGAAGGATTTTTTAAGGCTAATATTTTTACTTTGTACGTTACATGTAGTGTTAATGGACAAACAAAGAACAAAGACGAATTGGTAATGGTTCAGTGCTTCACGACGTTCAATTTTACATTTGCGCTTTAAATTCTTTTTACCTTTGGGTAGTCAGAATTTTACGTACCTACCCTATGTTCATCCTAACATCCAAACATCCCTACTGTTTATTTTTGTTTACAATTTCGCCCGCATACAATTTGCCTCATTTAGATATAACCTACATAAATATTAACGAATATCTCTTACATACTAATACTCTAATTGAAAATCTCTTACAATCGATCAATTAATCAATTTATTTTGATGGTAGTTTTACAGGAAGAGCTTTAAAGCTTGAACCTTCAAATATTTAAGACGTACACGGAAAACAATTTGTCGGATTGGCGGCGACAGTTGAGGTAAGTAGTTTCGCAACAAATTGATAAAAATCAAACAAATTGTCTGTATCAAAGTGACGTATAGATTTTATAAAAGCTCAATTCGTAATTATTTGGTTTACTTCGCTACAACCGACAGTAAAGCGAAATAAATTAAAAAAGAAATTGCGTTGCGTTTTAGTGGGCACCACACAGAACCCAGAGTCCCAACCATAATTTTTTGAACATAGTGCAATGCTGAACAACAGAAATACTAAATGTCAATTGATTTATTTTGACAGCAAATGTCAATTGATTTTGCTGTCAAAATAAATCTTGTTAAAAACATGAATAGCAAATGATTGCATTTACATATTTAATTAACGACCTTATTGAAAACCAATAATTCATATGAGGCAAAATACCTCAAAATTATTACTAACATAAATACGTTAGGTAGGTAGTTGCCTTGGTCCGTGAAACTTGTGTCCAATTGACATAAATTTTTCGAAGATTCACCGAACCTGACCGAAGTCAAATAAAACGTTCTCATTGTGGTTAAATATAATAGTACAATTATCTACAATGTTGTTTCGTATATCGTCGATTTAAGATTTGGTCTATTTTTAAGCTAGTAATTATTATTATGAGATTTCATCCAAGTGTTGATATAACTAGGTAAATAAAAAAAAGCCAAAAAAATTAATAGCGGTATATAAGGGATATTGATGGGCGCGTGTCATTAAGACACGTAAAAATAATAATATTTTGGATATTCTACACAGCGCCATCTAGTTTCAAACTAAGCAAAGCTTGTACTATGGATACCAGACAATTGATATAAATACTTAAATATTTTTTATAATATATACATATATAGATATTTTACACCTAGATACGGAACAAATAGACATGTTCATGCACACAAATAATTATCCCGGGCGGGAATCGAACCCGAACTCGAAATCGAACGAATTTATAAAAATAATATAGTTATAACAAAACACTTGAGTTTTCGATATTACATCAGTCTAGGAAATGGTCGGAGTCAAACGCGTGAGAAAATCCGACAAAAAAAAATCATTGTTTCACTACAGTTAACAAGATGCCAGAGGTTGCAAATTACGAATGAGTTGTTGAAGGTTTATGATTTTTTAATTCCGAAAGTAACAAGTTGGAATCAGTATTTTGGAACAAAAAAAAATATGAGAAGGGTAACAAAATATTATGATCTTTCTGGTCCACCGAAGACACTGATAAACATTATTTGAAAATGGAACTGACCGATTTCAAAGAGGCTCAGTATGTTGTGATTTCACTCATCAAGATAACTACAATAGTCGCGTAGCCAGAGAAAAATTACTTACGATAATTCCAAGGATCTTCGTTTTTGGTGAGTGGATAGATAAAGTGCATTCTGAGCTATTGTCAAAAAGTTAGAAGTTTTAGGGCTGTGCTAAGGGTGTGGCTAGGTATTTCTTAATATTTCGTGTAGCACGCTGTATATAGATTTAAAATTTGAAATTCTGATTGGGTCATAATGAGAACTAACTTAACCTCGCGTTGTAAAATTTTTAGAAAGATACATAAGGGATATTACGAAAATTAAATAAAAATAACAGCCTGGTCGTGGGACACTAAATTTCATAAAAAAGTTTTCATAATTCTAAAGCTGTTCCTTTTTTGATAAGTGGATAGACAAAAAGGATTGTGAGCTATTGTCAAAAAGTTAGAAGTTTTAGGGCTGTGCTAAGGGTGTAACTAGGTATTTCTTAATATTTCGTGTAACACACTGTATATAGAATTAAAATTTGAAATTTTGATTGGTTTTTAATTAGAACTATCTTAACCTCATATTGTAAAATTTTTAGAAAGATAACATAAGGGATACTACGAAAATTAAAAAAAAATAAGTTGGTCGTGGGACATTAAATTTTATAAAAAAGTTTTGATAATTCTAAAGCTGTTCGTTTTTTAATAAGTGGATAGATAAAGTGCATTGTGAGTTAATATTAGTAGGATTAAAATTTCAAATTTCAATTCTATATACACTGTGTTACACAAAATATTAAGAAATACCTAGCTACACCCTTAGCACAGCCCTAAAACTTCTAACTTTTTGACAGTAGCTCACCATGCACTTTATCTATCCACTCACCAAAAACGAACAACTTTAGAATTATCAAAACCTTTTAGTAAAATTTAGTGTCCCACGACCAGTCCGGTCGTGGGACACTAAATTTTACTAAAAGATTTCACTAAGAAACGAACTTCGATTATTTACATTCCTAGATAGAGCCACGCGATACAATGACAAAAAAGGGGACAACTTTCATATGCTTGTGTGAGTTGTGTTTGTCGCTAAACAGATCACATACTTTTGCCACGTCATACTATGTACTAAACGTCTGTGTGCATGAATCATAACAGAACGCTTAGGTGATATTTTTATCGACGTTTTTTAACGGCATCTGCTTTATGACCCGTTTGGGAGATAACATACAAACAAGTGTCGTGATAGCCCAGAGCGCAATGAACCTGTCTCAAATTTATAAGGCCATAGGGCCATTGTTCGAATCCGGGCGTGTACCAATGAATTTTTATGACTTAAGTACATTAACTATCACTGACTCCGTGCCTCGGAGAGCACGTTAAGCAGTCGGTTCCGGACGCTGCCACTAGATGGCGGTCGTTACAATCCCCAAACCGCAGTGGAGTAGCGTGGTGGATTTAAGCTCCGAACCTCCCTCCTCCCCCTGGGGGAGGCCTAAGCCCTTGCATTGGGGTAAAATGGGCTGATGATGATGATAAAAACAACATCAATAAAATTTCATGAAAATATTTTAGAGATGCTGTAAACAGAAAAATGTAAAGGCGATATTTTACAGTGTTTCGGAGAAAAAAGGATAGGACGAAACTCTTATAATTTCGTTATATCTTTCTTATTTCTGTCCGTTCATATATCACCGCCATTAAATTTTGCAATGACGTTAATATTTTTTTTTTCAGTTTTTGAATTTATTACTTGTAAGTGTTTGTTAAATGCTATACTTTCTCGATTAAGAAAGTAACAGTTAATAATTACCATTAAATTATGGCTCGAAAGTAGCCGTGAAGATTATGGACCCCTCATTCTTTTCATGATTAAATATACGTTTAATAAAATAAAATGTATAAATAAATAAGACATTTGCTGATGGCCATCTCACATCCTTGTGCAAGGCTCTTTTTAATAACAAGACATTTATTTAAAAACATGTACAAAATGACTACCCTATGATTGTCAACATTTTTCTTGGCAATAATACCTGAACGTAAATAGGTAAAGTCGTATTAGTTATTCTCAACGAACATGTTTCCCAGTCAACCAAATATGGAATTTTACATTCCGTAAATTATGAATCCAAAGGTACCAGATTGTGAATGAAAACCGTGTCAAGCCTAGTGGTTATCGAGAGTAAATAAATTCGACAGAAACGTTATGAGTGGTATTCACGTTTTAAACTTTAAAATAACTTACACTTTAAAACTTTGCCAGGATATGAGATAACAAACAGCAAAGGTTTCCTTTATTTGTACATTGTATTGCATAAAATACATATTCAATCAGGAAAAAGGATGAAGGGTCCAGGATCTAACCCAGCATCTTGTACTGTATGCATGCATTAGCTAAATACGTAAGTCTATTCTGTCAATACTCTACCGAACAATATGCATCACGTAATAATTATTAAAAAAAACCTATACTATTGGTAATTCCAATGATAGGTGAAATTTCTAAAAATAATGAAATTTATTAAATTAAAATAATATTAGCAAATTTTAGAATCAGTTTAAGGGTTCCGTAATTTAACAATGAATCTTTATAGATTCTATCATGTTTGTCCGCTCGTCCGTCTGTCTGTCTGTATATCACAGCCATTTTAGAAACTATTAGCGCTACAAAAACAAAATTTGACACGGTAATACAAATTTGTAACCAGGATTCTAGAGTGCCTCCCACACATGCAAAATGAAGGTTTTATTTAACCCCGCGAGTGAGATCTAGTTATTTTAAAATTCAAATGATTCTCCATTTTTCAAAATTAGGTTTACGAAATATTGGGTCTTGAAATGTCCCTTTTAAGTGAGGTCGTCCTATCACTCTAAAAGCACTGTTCCAAAAAATCTGGTAAAAGCCCACAATAATAGTACCTACACACACCGTACCAACCTATATGCCTTGATATTTAATGAGTTACAAGAAAAATATACCTATGCCAATGTAAAAGAAACTGTTTTTCCTTATGTTGTGCATGTCTTTGATTAACCCTACGTTAGCTCAGATTTTTTATTATAGATCGTATTTCAAAAGTCATATAAGGTTAAAAAGAAACTATCAACTAACTTCACGAGTTTATAAATCAAAAATAATAAGCTGCGTACCGAGCACCCATCACTGTCTCATTATAGACATTATTTTGGCAGTTTGTGTAGATTTCACTTACAAAAATTACAGTATTCCGACCAGATGTTTGACTTTCCATCAATTTAGTTATCAAAACATGACCGATGACGGTACGCTAACTGGCACACGTAGATTGTCGTAATTTACCTGCAGTTAGCCCTGTGGCTCAGGAACGACTAACGGGTAAAAGATTCGATATTGAAATTGTTGGAGCGTATATAAGTGGATTCATTGACAAATTCTATTCCATACCATTTTTAAACAGTACCGGATTTACTTTTGCACGAAAAATGTTGAGAAAATTATATTCCATCAAAAATACACATTTTATTGTTAGTTTGTTTTTTGCTTGAACACTTATAACTCATGATAGCCGTGTGGTAGCGACTATAATTAAGACCCGCTTTTTGTTCAGATTTTAAAGAAAAAAATATTTTATAATATAGATAACGCATAATTATATATAGATAATTCCATTCCATTCTATCAGCCCTTTTTGTACTCCAGTGCTTAGGTCTCCACTCAAGATGAGGGCTTGGATCCTTAATCCACCACGCTGCTCCAATGCGCGTTGGCGAATTGTAACGACCGCCATCTATTGACAGCAGCCTATATAGATAATTAATAAATAGATAATTTAGACTTATAAACTAAGATGCACTTTTGTTAAGAAGGTCGTCAAATCTCAAGGCATGTATCGTACCAATGACTCTGTGACTCTGTGTCTCGGTGAGCACGTTAAAGCGTTGATCCCGGTTAAAATCCACGAACCCGCACTGGAACAGCGTGATGGACTAAACACCAAGCACCCTTATGCCGAGTGGAGGCTTAAGTTCCTGCAGTGGGGCATAATAGGCTGATATGGACCTTATAAAAGAATAACAAAGAAAATGATAAAACTGTCACGTTGAAATAAATAAAATCATAATCCGATATATGGGTACCTATGATAATTATGTGAAGAAAGTAAAAATGACTACTTACAATAAAAAGTCGTACTTAGCGAGTGCAAAATGGACTCGATGTAAAGAAACAATAGGTTTGTTATACGGGAAGTCCATACGCGAGCGAAACATCACAGGAAAGCTAGCTATATATAAAAACGAAACTTTGTTGGTCTGTCTGTGATTTTTTGACATTAAAAACAAGTACATTAACATGGTTTTTCAAATGTTATACAAAAGAATAATTGTGATTTTTTTTTAAATTTATTTCAAAAATATTGCACTGATATTCAGGTGGTTGGTCATAACGACCGAAATGCTATCTCTACTGTAATGGAAGCTGCTACCGGTATATTTTTTAGCATATTCGCCAAGAAAAATATTAATAACAGAAAATAAAGCATTTCTTGCATTCGCTTAAGACACAGAGTATATTAATTTGTATTTTATACTTTAAAAGTACGCAGAAAGAAAAAGAAAAGGGAGAGCAAACAGAGGATATATAAGAAAATAATACATGTGGTAAATCGAGGACGTGGTAAAATAAAAAACAGGCCAACTGCGAGTCAGACTCACACGAAGGTTTCTGCGGCATCGCACAAAATAACAAACACACTTCTTGTATGGGGACTCTCTTATTTTTATTATTTGTTGTTATTGTAGCCATCGTAGTACGTACTTCGTGAAAATCGTAAAAAGCGCGAGCAATTATCTCACACACATCAATTACCAAAAACATTAAAAAAATTTTTTTTCATGTATGGAAATCCCCTTTAAGTAACCTTATTTTATTATTTATTGTCGATCGTTGACGATCGTTTAGCCTAGTGGGTAGCGACCCTGTCTACGAAACTGGAGGTCCCGGTTTCGAATCCCAGGTCAGGCCAGTATTTATATGATGAATATTGATACTAGTCTTGGTCTTGGTTGTTATATGTATGTGGTGTCTTCGCTTGGTACCCAAAGCACAAGCTAATACTTAGTTTGGGGCGAAGACGTTGTTGTGATGTATACGTTAATAAAAAAATTGTTTCTGCGGTCATAGTAATGCACAGTGTATGAAAATTGCAAGTGTTTATCTATTACGGTTCAGATGATACGGCCCTGTGACAGACTGATGAATGGACGAACGGACAGCAAAGACCTAGTAATAGGGTACTCGTTTGTACCCTTTGGGTACTCGTTTGTACCCTTTGGGTACGGTACAGTACCCTAATATATTTTGCCATGATTATCCACAAATGATTTCGGATGCTCCAAATATAAGACATGAAGGTATTATTTATTATAATTATTTAAAAATTATCTTTACGTCACCGAAATCCGAGCACAATACTAAGTTTCGTTTTTATTTTCACTTCTTTTTATTATAGATCATTTTTTCACGTTCAAATAATCGTGCAGTGTCATCGTACGGTCCAATGTTTTTGTATCGGCTCGCGCGTGCGCGTAACGGTCTTTAGCCCCAAGACAAATACAGTGAAAGGAATAACAGCGACCTAACAATTTATTCGATATATTTAGGAGCCTATTAGTACATTCAGACAAAACCATGCATTTTTCAAGTAGGTGTAAGAAATACTAAATTAGATATCATTAAATCAATCTTGCGTAAATAAAGTAAGGAAATATCAAAAATTCGAGAGTAAAAAACTGTAGAGCACAACAGAGCGATTGCCACAACCTTCGTGGTAATTTTTTAGTAACAATAAAAAAAAACATTCTGCTATTACTTAAGAAACTGATTAGCGTACAGTACCTACTGATTATGAAATTCATTGTAATTTACACAGAGGTACGTTTTTTTGTGAATTTTTTTTGAATTAACATAAAAAATATAAAACTATTTACAAAAAAAAATTAATAATTTACCGTGACTTCCTCGTTCAAAGGAATATATTTTTTGAAGGAGGTAAAGAATTCCGTACAAGTTTCTCAAAAGGTCGATAAAGTATTATTAAAATGCAATAGGGTACATTTGTAATAATTCAATTATCTATAAAACGATAAACGTAGAAACAGTCAGAACTTTATTGGTTTCAGGAGACGTTGGACCACTGTTCGTAACTAGTCTGTAATGAAACAGTAGCTATCTAAATATATATCTAAACGATAAACTTTATTGAACGAATCAAACAACTCTTTGAATAGAAAGAAAATAGATTGCTATCGGTTTCAAATGATTAAATACAAAACAACTTTTCTATAGCAAACGACTACACAATTTAATTTAAAAAAATGGCGTCTATTGCGTATACAGTAAGTTATAGAGCTTTGCATATTTTCTTATATTTTGTATTTTAAAATATTTTGCAAAAGTAGAACGTCTTACTTATCAAAACAGTATCAATACAATTTTTTTTTTTTGTAAATAAATTAGTTGAATTTTTGAGTAATTTCAGTTCAATTGAAATAGCAAAGAAAATAGTTTCATTGTAGGTTTGTTATTAAATACAGTCAATATTATTATATATTATTGAAATGAAATGGAAAAGTTATCTTCTAATTATTCTTCCTGTTATTCTTTTAAAAAATTGAAAAGATGGAAGTGAAATTCCTATTTCTATAACAATAGAAAATTAATGACGAAAATAATTAGTCTAATATGCAACCACATTCCGAGTAACGTTTATTCATTGAATATCGTATGAGAATCGTGGATTTTCTCAAGCATATGCCATGATTGTTCATTTCTCATTATCACAAAATCTTTAATTTCAATGTGGAACGAAAGTAGAACGACGCATCGATGTCACACTGTTTTGCCAATGGATGTATGTTGCGGCAATTTTTAAAAAATAAGATAAAAATATTTATTGTACGCTGTACATTGCTACCTGTTCTATTTCGTCGTCAGTATGAAAAAGTTATGACTCTGTTGAAACCGATACTTGCTGTATTTTCATACAAAAGCAGTAATGTAATGTGGGGAATACAATAATATGCAATCATCAATTGGTACGATGTATCACTTCGCGTGTTGTACCGTGTGTTTATATGAGATTCACAGCGAGAAATCTTATTGACTTTTAAATTCAAGTTTTGATCATAAAAGAATTTATAAGCATTTAATGTAGAGAAAAAAATGGTAGTAGGGCCAATTGAAGCTGAGGTGAGGACGTAGCGTTTTGGTCGTTACGTCCAACAACATTAACACTAGTTTACTGGTGTCATAAGAGTAAGCAATTTTACATAGAGGTGACTTTTGTTTTGTAAATGGATGAAACGTCCACACCGTTTACTACAGAGTCCAAGTATTATTCAAGTAATATTGTTCTGAATATAATCGTCCATTTTATAATAAGAAATAATAAATATCGTGTTAATATTCAAACTTCATGTTTCATGGAGAGCTATACAACTTTTCTTATGACACAAGCATAGAAAAATATTTATTATTTCCAGGATAATGATAACACGTGGAACAATGATAAATTAATGAATGGATGAATAAATTTAGTTATTATTGATTTTTGTAATTATTTCGTTACTCTAAATATTAATCGGAAAAATATTAATAATCTTTCACATATTTACTTAGCAATTTTAAAGACACTCAGAATTTTTGTCCCTTAAATCAAAATATGTTCAGAGTCGTGTTATTTCTTAGGTGTATAATTTTGTCATTTAAAAAAAAATTTTAATTTTTTTAAAACGGTAAGCAATTTATTTTATTGCTGCCGATTATTTACCTATACTTAAAAAGAGAAAATTATTATTCAGTTTACAGGCGTAAAACTATACACGCAAATAATTTTAATCACTGGCGACATCAGGTAACAGCTTTGCCTCCACAGAACTCGTATTTGTTGCCATTATATTTTTGCCTTTTTTATTCACTGAAGCTAAATTATAGTTTCAGACATGCATATTTTTAAATGATCTGATACATCGCACAAGTTCCGTAAAACTGTTACACTAAGGTTCTTTATGCCCTAAAAATATTTCTACTGCGTATTATATGAACCGAACCAAGCAATTTAACAGCAGAATGGATTTTGTGACCGCGCATAAACTGCGTTTTATTGTGATAGATGGTATTAACGATCACGTAGTAACAACGTGACATTGCGTAGGTTTTGAAAGTGTCGAGATTAAATCTGCACAGGCGCGTCAATAAAAACGGTAAAACACACCCAAGTCAAGACATTTAATAGAAGGTCGTAATTGTGGGGAAATCTGCATGTGAAAATGATTAGCTTCTTAATGGAATATGTATACTTATTTTATTTTACATATTTGCAAAAGAAAATATTGTTGAGGAAAAACGCATCATGAGTGAGTGTTTCGCGAGGTTTCCGTATACTGTAGTATAGAATTTTATAGTAAATTTACTTCAGTTCAATTTCTTAACCTAACATATAAAATTATATGGTAAGTATTCAGATCAACAAAAATTAAGTTCATACGTTTTTAATTTTTTAAATATACCTTTTAATACATCATAAGAAAATACAAACTTAAATGCGTGGGGTTCTTAATAAATGTTTTTTTTTTTAAATTTTTTACAACATTTTGTGAAAATGCAGTTAACTTCATGCTTAACATGTGAAAAATTAAACATGTTAATCTTTTAAGTTTTTTTTTGTTTCTAAATATAAAAATAATTAAAAATGTAGAAACCTAGCTTTTGCTGACCTGTATACCATAACTTTTTGCACAAGTTGATTAAGGTTCAATTAATAATTTAAGGTTCGTTAATACTTTATGTATGGAAAATAGCCAGTACATATTTCTCTTTATATTTAGAGAGAGAAAAAAAACGATTACGTACGTTTATTTTTAAGAAATCATTTAAATTATGAGGAAATATAACGATACTTTTTGCAAGTCTTACAATTTAGAAACAACTAACGTGTAGACACGTTAATTTTAATAGGCTTATATTAAATTTCTACATACATGCATATAAGTGATAAGTGGGCTTATGCCCACTGTAAATAAAAATCTACATACACCTACAGACATCTACCTATAAAACGGAGTTGTGCCATGCAACCTAAGAGAGAGCTGATGTTTCATTGAACCTTTCATGTTCTGATGACGCACCCATGAACACGTAAATACAGGATTAGTTGAGCTCGCGGTGACAGAGCTGGGATTGGTTAGATTCTAGACAACCGACTAACCTAGGCCTAACATGAAAGGTTCGTCGCTGTGGGTATATTTTCGAATAGTATAGTTTCGTAAATATTCAAAACGAATAGAATTTATTCGCATACGCTTTTGTTGCTCATTTTTATTATTAGTAACAGCCTCACTAGTAAGTTTATTATACTTAATAATAGTAATACCTAGGACATCCCGCACAGCTCCATCTAGTCCCAAAGTAAGCAAGTAGTTATACTTGTATTATGGATACTAGATAACTGATATACATACTTAAATATTCTTTATGATATATACATTTATAGATATTTTACACTCAGATACGGAAAAAATACACATATATACATAACTAGTGATTTTATTAGTAATAATTTTAATAACTAAAACTCAGAATAAAACAAAACCATAATCAACTGTTGTGGATAACGTGTGATGAAATAGTAACAAAGTATAGTTGTAGGTACCTAGTTAGTTTTGTCAACTTTTTAGAGTTGAAAGAACTATAGACTGCTGTGGTTTTTTTAACTCCTAATGATTTAAAAGATCTGGCTGTCACTGTACGTTATCACTATTTTAACCAAAAATAACAATAATAATAATATTTGAGACATCCCACACAGCACCAAGTAGTCCTAAAATAAACAAGTATTATACTTGTATTTGGCATAGAGTAAAATAATTTGACAGCTGCGTTTGGTATTAATAGAATCATAAATGTCAATTCATAGTATCAAAGTGACATTACGCCAATTATGGGGATTGAAACAGGGGCGCGGGGATTTCTCGGAGGTGAAGAGCGGTTGAAGAGCGGCGCGCGGGGACGTAGCGCACTGAAACATGGACTAAAACTCGCCATCTTACACCAGCTATCTACAGTGTGAGTCGTTAGACGGTAAACGCAGAAGAGGGTTTCTAGTCAATTCGTACTTTTATTTATTATGGGGTAGGGTACAGACAACTGATATGTATACTTAAATATTCTTTATAATATATACATATATATATATATAGACATTTTACTCCCAAAAACAGAACAAATAGACATGCACACCAATATTTGTCACGGGGGGGAATCGAACCCGCGACCCTTGGCTCCGCAGTTCGTACGGCCAATAGGTCAGCCATTCATATGCAGTTACTTCATTTAATTCAGTCAGAGATCAAGGGCTATACATATATAAAAAATAAACATAAATACTGAATAGTCACTGTGTATACTCTAATCTATACTGGTTTCATATGAACGAATACAAGTGCATAGTGACACATAAAACAACTGTTTGCACGTATGCTCTGGATGTGGAAGGAAGCGTTGAATTTCGGTGCCTGTAATTAAATTTTCGTATTAATACCGCCTTACAGTAACAGTGATTACACCGAGTTTAGGGAAACCCTGTTATTCATGTAATGATAAATCACAGCAAGCGAAAGTGTTGGCATGAGGCGCCTTCTAAATATTTATTAGAGCCTATTTACATGATTACGTCACCACGTAGCGTGAAGACAGTAAATTGAGATGTAAATGGTTTGAGCACATCGACTTTAGGCATTTTGTTGATGTAAATATTAATTTTTCTGTAGAAATAACGTTATACGTCTTCCACAGAGGCTAGTATTGAAATCAGTTGCTATTAAAGAAATTTGGTTAAGTTAGGTTAGGTTAGAAACTTGGCTCCAAAGTTACGATATGCCCTGTAAATCTAAAACTTTCCGATTTCTTCCTATATCAATGTTAAACATGTAGCACCGATTAAATCATTGCAAAAACAATTCAAATTATTCTAAAAGTGCGAAACGACTAACACCCTTGTCTTCCAATTTGTGAATTATATTTATAGATTTTTCTTTAAATTCATCTATCCCTTACATATATATGTGTCGTGATAGCCCAGAGCGCAACGAACCTGTCTCAAATTTATAAGGCCATAGGGCCATGGTTCGAATCCGAGCGTATTCTAATGAGTTTTTCTGACTTGAGTACATTAACTATCACTGACTCCGTGCCTCGGAGAGCACGTTAAGCAGTCGGTCTCGGACGCTGTCAATAGATGGCGGTCGTTACAATCCCCAACCCGCAGTGGAGTAGCGTGGTGGATTTAAGCTCCAAACCCTCTCCTCACCCTGGGGGAGGCCCAAGCCCCTGCAGTGGGGTAAAATGGGCTAATGATGATGATATATATAAATACTCATAGATTATTTTTAACATAACTCTTCCAAAATAAAATATGATGTACGTTTTTTACATTAGTTAATCACAAACTTCGTGATATCAAAGAATAATAATCTATATTTTACTTAGTCTAGTAGATACATACCAAATATGTTCTTTGATTCCATTTACACTTTGTACCTCTTTCAGGTTAACTGAAATCTAAAAGGAATAAAAAAAAATCAGGACATACGATGCAATAACAAAACCATATATTTAATAATGCAATAAATAACGAATTAAACATCGCTGTTCGTCAACAGAATGAGTGGTTTCAGAAACTAGATAAATATTCAAATTTCGCCCCAAATAACATATTTTAGATATATCATCAAAATTAATGATGTAATAAAGGTGAAAACGCGTATCGTAAAATATGATATTGCTATCGGCACGCTATCGCATGTTATTTTGCATTTTATTTAATGAAACTATACCGCTTTATCTGTACATCAACATATAATTATTTAATTAAAATAGAGATGTGCGATACATACGTCATGACGCCAAATACTATTTTATTTTTGTTGTTTTACATTTTCGCCTATTTGTGATTTTGTTGTATTATTATTTGTGTATTGTTTATTAGATTTATGGTCAGATTAGATGCTGCCTATTCCTTACTATTTAAAAAAGAAACTTTTATAGTTTATTGATGGTATGATTCTGGTGTCTTGGAAGAAAGGTATTAGGTGTCTACTTTGGGATGCTACCTGTGTCAGCACCTTTGCCGTTTTGAGATCGGCTGGAGCTGCTGCAAAACTGCAGCTGCCAAGGACCATATTAAGTACTCCGCCCTGGAGTGTTAATGCTGGAAACCGTGGAAACTACTAGCTGTTGGGGCAGTGAGTCTAAACGTTTTATCCCGGACATCGGCCGTCGTTTGAGAAAGATGAGTTTTGATTCTCGTTCCGGGTCCTTCCTGGCACAGAGGTTGTCTATTGCTATTCAACGTGGCAATACGACCAGTATCTTGGGCACCTTTGCACCAGGGGTGACAAGGGGTGGGATATTAGATCAAATATTATTAATAATTACATAGTATTTTTTTTTGCAGTCTTTAATTATATTCTAATTTAGGGTTATTTTTCTCTTTTTATTCCAGTAGGTAAGCGAGAATATTCCAAATAATTGTATAATTTTATATGACATTTTTGGTAATTTGGCCATTTTCGTAAAACTCAAATCGAATAAAGGTAAAATTTAGACGACGACGACTGGATATTATAATGCAGTCGAGAAAGGCCATGCCTTATCTTGGTAATCAATGACATACGATTATATATTGCTCACTGAGAATGGCATTTAAAATTCTTTTTTCAGCATTAAGGTAACTACTAAGAGGCCGAAGGAATTTAATGAATTCAATAGACACAATTTAAAGTCCAGGGAAAGCGATCATTGCTTAATTAAATATATTTAAAAATATACATTTCTAAAAGTTTGCTTATTGATGACATTTTAGGAGTACTTGTCCTTAGAAAAGCTTTATAAAATATGCTTAAAATAACATTTGGTGAACTCGATCAGAATCTGAAAAGCATCATAGCTTATAATTTACCAAAAATCTAAAAATCCAAAATAAATCTCGAATCAATACTTAAGCTATAACAAGTAAAGTACAAAACAAAAAAAAAAAAAACAAACGTTATTTCATTTTTATGTATTAGTATAAATCGATGAAAATAAAAGCTTTCGCTTACAACATTTAATTTGGTGAATTGTCAAAATTACTGCGTTTACGGCTTGTAAAGAACGAAATTAACTCAAGACGTTTCTATTCCGTAGATCGCTCGCACGTTTTGTACAATCACTCTTTGTAAATTGAGCGAGAGTCAACACAAAATAAAAACATTATGCTTTATAATTCCCAAGTTGGTTCAAATACTACAATTACTTAAAAAAAATAACTCATGTCATATGTTCCTGGATAATGGAGATAGTTTTTTTTTAAGAAATATAATATCTACGGACCCAAGCTTTTGTTACATAATTTAGATGAAAGCAATTACATATTCCCCTACACAATCCGATGGTAATTAATTACGCTTAGCAATAATAAAAAAGTTTATGTTCATAAATATAGTATTTTTTTATGAATCAATCGAGAACGTAGGAGTTTTTTTTTAATTTCAATAGCTTCTATTTTAATCAGGAATAATTCTGGTTTAAAATTCCAGAGGAAATAACCAAGAAGAAAAAGAAGATCTTAATCGGGTCGATCACCTTCTGTCGCCGCTCAGGACCATTTCACCACCAAATCTCACCACCGGTTGTCAGTTAAGACGAAAAATTTCCCTTCTGACTACTGATGGTCAATCAGGAGCAATTTTTTCCCAATTCATCACCAGTAATTTTTCGTTTCAACCGACCCTACCACCACGGGTGTTGAGATTTGGAAGTGAGATGGTCCATAGAATCTACCCAATTTTTCAACTGACTATCAGTAACTACATAATACAATAGTACTCCCATATCTCATGTCATATCCTTTAAAAGTAGTTGCCCTCCTTTTTGGGTTGATATTTATATTGGTGTGTAAGTAAGGGTTAGCGTGTAATTTGTGTAATTCGGGAGAGTCGAATCACGATCACACATTATAAATTAGAACAAAAACGTGGCACTGCAATACATAATTTAATCATTAGAAATAGTCTGCTTCAGAGAAGTTGCAGATAACACCAGGAATTAATGATATCGACACATAACTATTATTAAGAATCATTGGTGATAAATTAGGAAAAATTGCTCCCGATTGACATCCAGTAATCATAAATCCAACTCATTACCCGTGGCGAAATGGGACAATTTACACCACTGGTGGATGATATGGGAGTACCGTTGTGATATTTAGCCACTGGTAGTCAGTTAAGAAATTGGAGTGCGAACTGATCACCAGTGGTGACTTTTGGTGGTCAGATGGTCCAGAGCGTCTGTCGCACCCAGTTCTCTGGACCGAAGCGACGAAACATGGACTAAAGACCTCTATTTGATACCTTGTACCAGTAGTACCTGTAACATTAGGAAGACCTTTTAACTGGTAAATGTATTTGGAAAGGGTCAGCATAAGATATATTTAGATTTTTCAGCCATAGAAGCCGTAGAAATTTTAATTCGGTTTTGTCTGTCCAACTCACGGCAAGATTTACTAAAAAATGGGAATTCATGCTGTGAAAGCAGAACGTGTTGCTCTCATGGTACCAAGTGAAGATTTGTAGGCCCAACCTATCTATTATGGGAAAGAGGCGTCATTTTATTATTATAATATTTAATGGAAATAACCGCGGTCGCCCTTTTCACGTGTATAGTATATCTGTTTGACTTAAAATTTAACCCACCTATTTTTTTTTTGAATAGTCTCTTAGATAAATGAGCTTAGAAAAAATTAGGAAATGTTAAAAAATTCTACCTGTATTTTCGATCAATTTCTTATGCAATTACAGTGATATTCTGCAACACCTTAATAGTGGCGGCTTTGCTAGTTAGGTTTAGCAGTTGCAATCATTTCATTACAACAATCTGATAATAAATATTTGGTTTAATATTTTTATTATACGTATTACTGTAAAGCAAAAGCTTTGAAATAAACTTTTATTTATTTGATTTAAATGAGGCTCAGTTTCACTCGCCTCACCCACAAAGCCGTCAATGTACCTTACACAAAAATAAAACGTTTCTTAAGCGATTAATCTCATATTAATCTATACTGGAATGAAAAGGCTCTAATTACGGTAATTTTGTAACCGGTTTCAGTAATATTATTAAATTACTAATATATTATACTAAATAATATAATTATTACGTAATTATTATTACAAGTAACGTTTGAAATTACAAACAACAAAAAATTATCTATTTAAATGTTAACCATTCTATATGAATGTGTGGACAAAAGGAAACCATTTCACACGAACTAGATTTCGTAACAGACATTTTCAATAACTATAAAAGACTTAAATCTTCTATATCGTGCAATATGTTATACGAGCATTCTTTATGACCATGAATCGGTAATTAAATTACATGATTCTCCAAAACTCGCCCGCACAACTTTCGCTTTTATTGTTCTGAGCTATGCATTTGTACGTAATATTTGACTGGAACTTTAATCGGTACAATATATTATAAGCTATTAGGCGTTGAGTTCAGTATGTAGATCACGATTTTTTTCTCTTGTGCAATAGTTTTAATAACTATGATTACGGAGGTATGAACGACGTTTTCGTGCGCCGCACCCTATGGAGCAAGCACAAAATAAATTCTATGATGTCGAACGAGTGATAAATTTGTTGGACAATGCTATCTCGTTTTGTTATACATAAAAAGTTTTCGAGTACGTTTTAACGTTTTTTTAAATTTAACTTTATTTTTAAATGTTTTGTAGTTAGCAACGTAGCTCATTTGTATTTAGTAGTAGGTCTTCTAAACGCGCTGCTCAAATGAGATAGCGCTGTTTGGAGGAAACTAGCGACGGAAGGGATGATCGTAAAAAAAATAAAGAAATAAATAGGTACAAGGTACCCTAATTGCAAAACCAAAAGTCGCGGGTTTGATTATTGTCCGGAATTAATATTTGTATGCATGAATTAGTCCCTTGTCTGGGTGTAATATATATATATATATATATATATATGTATCTACTGCAAAGAATATTTAATATTTATTATTTATTTAATAAATGGCGCCATGTGGGATGTCCCAGGTATTATAATATGAGAAACACGAGATAGCTGCTGTACACCGTTGAGGAACTACCATTTCTAGACCTACCATTTTCATCATCAGATCAGATCTAGGTTACAATAATATTTTGTTTTCTATGAAACTATACTTATGTATGTACTAAGTTTATCAGAATCGTTGAACGGAAAGTGAGTGAAATTCCCGAACATACCTTGTCCAGCACATCTCACTGGGCAATCCAACGCGGAAACGCGGCCAGTGTGATAGCTACATTTGGACCAGGTGTTTACGGGCACTGCCTTTTTTAATCAATACTTAATTTTAAATAAAATACTTAAATTAATAATACGTCTTGGTGTAGATTAATGTAAATTATTTGAATAATGTGTGATTGGTTCTAACGAGATTCATCCCTTAATTTTGTACCCTTAGAGGTGGAATATTTTCTTGATGAATGAGACTGATCGCAAGATGTAACCTATTTATTAAAATAAGAATTAATCAAATCGGTATATGATCGACAAAAATAACGAATAACGTAAACATTAAAAAAAATGGTCGTTAGAACCTCTCGGTTCACAATGAAATAAGACAAACATCTATCTACTTATTGACGCAATAAAAACACACGTAACAGTCAGTACATATTACATATTACGTTTTGGAAGACTAAAACTTTTTTTAATCCATTTTCACAACCGGTTTCACAACAGTGACAGCGATTTCTGAAAGTGTATCAGGAGCAAAAAAAATCACTTCCTCTCTAAACCATTATGTAAATCGTTTAATACTGGATCAATGTAGACTTTAATTATATTTCACACTTCTAAAAATGACATATCAGATTATATATGCATAAATTTTCGCCTTAATTTAATAACCGTCATGACCGGTTTGCAGAACTGAAAGCTCTATTTGGGTCCTAAAATATTATCTAATCAATCATCTAGTTAAAAACCGTTAAAGCTTTCTTCACTCGTTAAACACGATATCATTCATTTATTTTAAAAAATGGAACTCGACTCGACTCGGACTCGCAAACCAAGGGTTCCGTACCACCGCATAATGTAAAAAGAACACGTTTATTGTACGGGCACCACCTTTAATTTTTAATTTAATTTAATTTTTATAGCGGTCACAATAGTAAGTATTACACACCCCATGAACATTTCAAGTGTAAGCAATGATCTAACAACCATCAATTACCAAAAACGTGGATAAAAACACGTTTCTTGTATGAGGACCATCTTTAATTTTTAACTTTAGTTTATTTTTATTATTTCCTGTTATAGAAGCCATGATAATACACATACTATGAAAATTTGAAGTGTTTATCTATTATGGTTCAGATAATACAACGCCGTGACAGACGGACGGACGAACGGACAGCGGAGCTTTAATAATAGGGTCTTGTTGGTATTTCCTTTAGGTATGGAACTTTAAAAAATGTAACTGCAAGTTTCTTCGATATTTGTTCTGAAAAAATTTATACTTAAAGTTATAAACACGTATATATACTCGTCATTCAGACTATTTCTATAAATACGAAATTTATTATATTTTAGGTATATCAGGTTTTCATGCCACCATCCTGTGCCGGTCTGGTACGAGTTGGAGGCTATCGTCTTCCACTATCACAGAAGTCATGAAGTTGAGATGTTTATTACCCTTGTATATACCACGTGACTTTATTGGAGTCTGAGACTTGAATTTGTATTTAAATAGTTTTTATTTCAAACAGACAAATTGAAATTTTTCGTAAGTGTTGTTTCATAAAAATCATATTCAAAAAAAAGTAAAAATGTTAAAATTTGGACATAGAAATTGTGTTATACAAATACAAATTAATATTATCTTATATTTTTATTATAATATACCGCCCAAATAATATGAATACGTAAAGGCACAAAGATGGTTTTCAAATATTGTATTACTATTTGAATGCTTAGTATTTAAATTTTGTTTTTAATTTAAATAAGTCAAAAAACAGTTTTATTTTTTTTTAGTTCTGAAATATTTTATTTGTACGTATAGGTATTTTGTGTTAAAATCTTATTTTCGCTTTAAAGGATAATTATAATAGTTTTCAGGTGGTCATAGTTTAAAATCAATTTATTCAGTTTTGTTTTCGTAAAGTTAGTAAAAACATATTTCCATGGGGTCTGAATATTTATGTCCTTTGGAATATAATAAATTACACATAACTATACACAGATACCCATTCGGTTTCCATATAAAACACTCCGTGAAGTTCATACTAGCAATTATTTCCTTAAAAGCATCTCGTACTTTCTAGGTAGTATTTAGCATATAAATTGGACGCACGATGCATTATATTCAGATTATGGACCGCGCATACGTATTGTGTGTTTTATTTGAATTGTGCCTTTGAAGAATTATGTATAAATTATAGAATAAAGTTTTTATTGGGGCACAGTAAATGTAGGATCATACTGCTTTTTCCTTTTCTCGTCTAAAGAGATGAATTTCATTACTACACATTTCAAAACGTAGCTTACGTTATCGTGTGTTGAACTAAAATTAATTTATCATGGGTCACGAATGTGTTTTTGCTAAGTATACCAAACGACTGCCACCGGAAACCCTTTTCTAGAATTCGAGGCATTTTTAAACTTTCTATATCTCTGTTGCGAATGCAAGCGAAGCTTACAAAATAACTGTTATCAAAGTATTGTTGTATTGATTCTCATCGATAATTAATATTCTAAGGTATCTAAGGTAAGGTACTAGGAAACCTGCAATGAAAATTAAAAAAAAATTTAAATAATCAACTTTTTGAGGTGAAATTTTTTTTTTGCCTACATGAATTTTCTATTTCATGTAGTTATCTGAAAGCTTTGATTACAAAAGTGTTATTATTTTTAAATATTTTTTGGTTATTAGAATTTCGTCGATCTATCACGATCTAGTACCGCTTTCAGTACAATGTGACGTAAAATGTTCGATCAAAATATATAACCGAAATTGTGTTTTGGCATGTAGGATATGTTCGATTACGCTACAATTTTCAGGTGCAGCGCAGTACGGAGTGAAGTTTGAATGCTTTTTTTGCATCAGCCCATTTTACCCCACTGCAGGGGCTTAGGCCTCCCCCAGGGTGAGGAGAGGGTTTGGAGCTTAAATCCACCACGCTACTCCACTGCGGGTTGGGGATTGTAACGACCGCCATCTATTGACAACGTCCGGGACCGCTGCTTAACGTGCTCTCCGAGGCACGGACTCAGTGATAGTTAATGTACTTAAGTCAGAAAAACTCATTGGTACATGCCCGGATTCGAACCATGGCCTTATAAATTTGAGACAGGTTCGTTGCGCTCTGGGCTATCACGACACATATATATGTAAGGGATAGATGAATGAGGGATAGATTGAACGCTTATGACTCAATAACAACTAAACCGATTTTTATATATCCTTCACATTAAAATAGATGTTGTCATGCTTGAATTTTTAACAGAGCAGTAAAAATATCGGAAGCTAGTTTCAAATAAATACAACAAAACGATACAAAATGTGGCAGACAGAAGACTGGATATAATGAATTAAAAAGGTTCCAACATTTCTGACTTTAACCCTAGTAAAAATAATATTTATTATGGTATATATTATGACTGGGTATTGTACTTGTAGTAGTTAAAGCTGCGGCATTTACGAGGGGACGGTCACTCATTCTCGTGGATCACAAGGTGCGTGTCTCATCCATTGTATGCTTAATATTCTAGAAGATATGACAGTTTTTTTCCGACCTTTATACCTGCTTGAACTTTTTGAACTTTTTTTGTCAAATTAATTTTTGCAATTGATGTAACCCAAAGAACAATAGATCCTCAATTTTGTTCTCTCATGTTATAATTCGGTAATGCAGCCTAAAAAATTGAACTTAAAAGAAACATGTATTGTATTAAATTAAAAATGGATGCAATAGGGCATTTGACTAGTATTAAATATATTACATTTATTAAGAAAATATAAAAATAGATACGATAACAAAATTTATAAACGAAATTATATTCAGTTGAGGAGTATAGAAATTATAAGCTTTTAAAATTTTGTCCGTCTCTTTCGTGCAAAACGAAATTTAACATTACTTTAAATAGCTCGACGTCACAGGCAGGTATGCAGTGTGGTATTGCCCTCTCTGTCTAACAAGACATTTTAAACATTCATTACTTTGTTAATAATTATTTATTTTTAAAAATTCTTACACTATTATGAAATATTTAGAAAACTCTTTCATATAAAATAATTAAAATAAAATAACCAAATAGTCTATTGTACGCACTGCCACGCAAAGGGTCATATTTAAGGACATTTATAATTTTTAGAATTTCGTACCCTAAGGATTATTATACCAACAAGAACCCTATTACTAAAGCTCCGCTGTCCGTCCGTCTGTTACAGGTCTGTATTGTTTGAATCGTAATAGGTAAACACACACACTTGAAATTTTCACAGACTGTGTATTAATAGTCGCTATGACAAAAAATTATAAAAATAAAATAAAGATAAAAATTAAAGGCGAGTCTCCATACAACAAACGTGTTCTTTTATATTGTATACGGTGGTAAGGAACACTTCCTGTGCGAGTACCTACAACTAGCGCTTGGCCGGTTTTATTTACCTATCACTTTATTTTGTTATATTTTATTATAATTTTTCTGTTTTATTCGTATTTAAACTTTGTATTGTTATTTTTACTGGAATAAACATTTATTATTGTTATTATTATACACTACTACAAAAACTGGTAAAAAAATTGCGGAATCAAGAGATTCAGATTGATAAGAATCAACATAAAAAATGGCAATTTCCTTTTAAACTGTTCGTTGCCATTTCTAATATAATTTACGATCTATTTCTGCCTACAGACTAATAGGTATTATAATGTGACATAGCCTTTACTTTGCTACAGGGTAAAAAGTGTCGGTCGTCGCCTGCGTGCGTGCATCTTCAACTACTTAAACGCACCTGCTGTTTAATGTTTTTAACCTCGTAGAAAATTGTTGTGCTGCTAATAAACAAAAAAGCTGTTAAGTGGGAGTTAGAGTCGCTCGCTTTGGTTCCGTCAGTCGTAGTATAAACATCGTATAAATGCCATCTGGTTTAAGTTTTTTTTTTCAAATGTACTTCTAAAATAAATTTAAAAAAATCTTTTCCATGAAAAACTTATATAATTCTACTTTATTTTGAAAATATGTATTTAAAATACCTAAATTACTAGACCATAAACAATGTAAAAATCATGCCACGTAAAATATTAAATTTTTGTTTAAATTTTAATTTGGTCAACCACGAATTAAATTTTTAAGTATTGACAATTAAGCTATAACATGGGTTGTGTGGCTTGAGTCCTTTCACTACCAAAGCGACGAAATATAGGTAACATTTTTATAATAAATTATTTTACACGCGCCCGAGATCTTGAGACCGAGAAGGGATGGAGCGTGCGGTGGCCGTGAATGGTGACTAGAGTTATTGGTTTTTTCGGGAAAGGTTCATGTAGTCATATCTCAATATTTTTCTATTAAACGATACTAAAAGAAAACAAGAGAGCTATCGGTTTTTTACCAAAAATCATTGCATTGAAATTTGGGTGGTTGTTAAAATTTCTACATGTATATATATTTGGGGGTTCATATATCGGTAAAAGTTAATATTAATGGGCTGTTATTGAAAAGAGTTTAAGTTTTAATTCTTAAACTTTAATGCAAAAAGACAGCAAAATTGATTTTAAAATGGTTTCAAAAGATTTATGTTGTAAAGACTATTTCTTAAAGTACTTCTCTGAAAAGTTGTGAAAGTATATATTTATATTTAGTTATATTCTTATTTTATTACTCGAGGACTAGACATCATATCTCTTTCTCGATGTATAAATTTTCAAGGAAAACGCATTTATTTATCGATAATATACTAGGGTCGTTATTAGTGCCCAAGCTAGTTCTCAAGTGATTGATATCATTTAATTTTCCCTTTTTAAAGTGCAGATAATTTTAAATAACTGTACGCAATTCCTGTTTCTAACAGACTGTAATTGGTCAACGTCGACAGCTACATGGCCGTGTGGCTAAATTCCTGCTCGAATCTACTGATTTTATATATCTACTCACTTGAAATGAAAATATATTCTGCGTTCATTAAAATAATACCAAATTTAAAAAGAATTGTTATATATAGAATTTTAATACTAAAAATAAATATAATCTCTCAATACTCAACTACTAGGGTGCATAAAATAAATAATAAAATGTGTAAGATTCTAAAATACTCTTGCAAACAATAAAATAATCTTGACAATAAATCAATTCAAGAATTATGTATAACGACAATTTATGTTTAAAGCATATTCTAATTTAAAAATAAATAAATGAATGATTAAAAAAAAATTGGATTAAACTTTCCTAATCCACTTAGTTTTAATGACAATGGTTTGTAGCGCAGTCACAGTAAAAGTAAAAAAAAAATTAATAAATAAGCCACTTTAAGTTTCTTGCAGTGTTCTTATTAGAGTGTTCTTCTTAGAGTACGAATCTGCATAGTCATAAGCTTTAAGACGTTCAAAAGTAAAGCCACAATGTCTTACTTAAAAAGAAATGGATGTTTTTAAAAAGTCAGATCAAGTGGATCAAAATGCATGATCTAATAAAGTACATACGAATATAAACAACATAGGGTTAGCTCGATTTACTAACTCACTCACTTTTTTTCGCGGCTCCGTTCTGGTTTGTTGAAGTCTAATCGCTTACTTTAAATTGTTAAGCGTACAAAAAAAAATGGACTGTATTTAACTTTTATTATATCTGTAGCATTTCATTTAATATTTTGCGTTGTACGAAACTAACGTAACTTGAATATTGCGAAATCTTCTCTGTAAATTTGGAATATAAGGTCAGAGCCATTTAAATGCTCGCGAGGTTCTCGATTTAAATGCGAGTGAATCAATTTTGATTTTTATGAATACTTACCTACGCAGTTATTTCATATTAGTTTTATCATATCGCAGATATTTAACTTTTTAAATTATCTAAGTTAATATTAATTGAACAGTTTAATAACAAATAAACAGAGATGTTTCAAGAAAATTTTTATTCGGGAAACGCTTTGAAAATCACACGTTTTATGAAAACTAATTACAAATATTACAAAATCACAATTATTCAATTACAACTAAAACTTTTGAAGAATGTTTTTTTTCATGCAACACTTATTATTTTTTAAATAAAACTGAGTACAACGGCAAAAGTTTTTATTAAAAATCTTTAACTAACTCTTAGGTTTATGCTACAGCAATAAAAAAAAATTGATTGTAAATAATTTAAATCACTGTCAAATAAAATACTGTCGAAACAATTACTACTTTATATATAACGTTTACGATACTTACCGAGTGTCGATTATGATGTAAATTACTCTTCCTTACATAGACAAACTATAATATATATTTCAAACTATTAAAAAAAAAAAACTAAAACAAGGATACGTTATAAAATTTTTTATTCCTACAGACCTACACCTACAGACTCTACGTTTGTTATCTATCCCATTAATCTGTTCGCAATATTGTCCAACTGTATTTTTTATAGAGTAGCTTTTACTGACGTACATAAAGATGTTATGAGCGCGAAATAAAAAAATAAATAAGATCACGGAAGCTGCTTTCACGTAGTATAAGTATACATGATAATTTATATCGACGTGTAACGACATAGAAAGAAAGTGTGATCGGTCTGAGTAGGAAATTTCGGATGGATCATCCGATCCATAGAACACGATGATTCCTTATGCGATCGGGTCATTGTAAGGCACTGGCATAACTGGCTGAGATGCAAAGAGAAAAAAATTTGTTCAATCAAATCAAAATTCGAAAAGAGGGAGAAACAATCGACAGTCAAGTGAGTAGTGGTTATTGGGGAGTTCTGGACCACTCGACCTCAGGTCTTCCGGAAGGTCGCCACGTATGAAGGTCAAGCCGGCCTATTTAGAAAGGTCGCCGCGGATAAAGTTTATTCGCGTTTGATATCAATTTAATTAGCCTAATTAATCAATCAATTATTTAAATTAATCAATCAATTAATTAAATTAATCAATCTAATCAATTTAATTCGCGGTCTGATCAATTTAATTCGCGGTCTTATCAATTTAATTCGCGGTCTCTAATCAAATTAATTCACGGCCTTATCAAATTGACTCGTGACTGCGGTTTTTGTTCCAAATATGATTCACAAATGGAGCTGCGTTGGTCCGTGTGATAACATGTTTTTACATGTCCGGTATATTATCCACGATATCGAAGTAATTGATGCTTTGATTCGCGGCCCTTTGTGTCGATCGTGCAGTCACAGCAAAAAAATACCAATAACAGGTACAAACTTGTCGGGTTCTTTTGTATGAAAATCTATTCATTGACCGGCCGTCTGCCCTTTTTCGCCGCTGAGTTTTTCTATGTAATACGCATTCAAAAGGTATTGTTATCTGAACTTATTACGTTCCAATATAATAGCTCACGGTTTATTCGTGGGCTTGATACGATTGGTAGGTATTTTTTATTTAGAAATCTGATGAGCGTTGATTAATTAAACCGTGGTACAGTTCCAATCAACCTTTATGGCACAAGTCGCGTCTCAGTAACCAGTTTTAGGTGTAGCGGGACGCAGTGGAGCGAGGGGGTATATGACTGAACCTGCGCAAGCATGCTTAAAGCGTTGTATTTCGATCCGCCATAAAGTTTGATTGGAACTATAATAATTATAATCAATTGAACCTCGTATTCCGTGTGATTTACTTCACATCGAATTCGCGTCCACGATTTTGATATGTATGATTAATTAAACAACGATTATTTGTCAATAAAACCGCAACGTATCGGTATGGTGTGATTTTGTATAGGACAATTATATCTAAAAATTTCCTTTGCGTGTGGTCTTTTAAACGTGTTTCAGCTTGCACTCGCCTTGCGTTCACGTAACGATTTTATTTGATTTATATGCGAGCTCTTCAAATAACTACTCGCTGTCGAAACTATTGCAATACAAAGCCAAAAACTTGTCGCAGCGTGTCTCATGAGATAAATCTTACATTGAATTGACGTTACAATGCAAAGCAAAAACTGCGTGTGTGGTTGAAATTTATTTTTGATTATGTATACACAATACACACCTACATGGATCTTTTTTGAGCTTTAAATGCTGCGTACCAAATTTACGAGACCATATCGGCTTCGAATTTCACTAGGAAATCAATATTATTCCAAGGTTAAGACGTTCATAGAAAGAACATAAATTAATTATGGAGGTGAGATTTTTTCTTAATAATTTTAATATTTATTTATGATTATTTCTTTTCGAAAACGTTTCATTCTTTTGTAACAGTTTTTAAAAGTTTCTACATTTTATTATTTATTTGTTGTTTTCAAAAATGTTTCTTACTTTAGTAATAGTTATGTGTGAAATATTTTTTTTCAGTACTCTACGAATTCATTTATTTACTTTTTAATGTATTTTGTTTTTACAGCAATCGTACGACGTCTGTGGCCCGTTTGCAAACTTCAGAAAAGACAGCTTTTATATTGAAAACTCAGATGAAGAGGAAACACAGCTTGTATCCAAATTGAGTGCCAACTATCGCAAGAGACAACTCGATGAAAAAACACCTCCTAAAAATGTAGATGAATTTTTTGAAGACGCAGGCCCAAAAAAACGGAAACATCGTGTCTCATCGTGCGTCACTAAAGGCTGTGATAATGGTGAAATTGCATTTTTGAGCTCAAACCAAGATAATGCTAATAATGCAACCCACTTGATCAAGATTGAATTGTATGATTTGAAAAAGCTGAAAAAAATTCAGCCTACGGACCACTGGAAGTACTGCAGTTTTAGAACGAAATATTACGTTCAAAATAAAGACACCAATCAACATTACATCAACATTAACGACGCTATATATAATATAACAAAGGAGATTGCTTCTTATCCTGATTGCAGAAAATTTACATTTAATAATAATTAGTTCAATTGTATTAAGTATAAGAAGTTTTTCTTAATTATAAAAATATATATTAGTTCGATTTCATTTTAAAATGTATTAAGTAAAATAAGTTTTTCTTGATTGTAAAAATAATCACTAGTTAATTTTATTATGAAAGTAAATTTAAAAATGCATTTATTAAAAAGTTCATCTTGATTGTAAAAATTAATAATGAATTGTATTAAAGAAATAAATTACAAACTGTATTAAAAGTTTGCATTTAATAAAAATTTTTTAAAACTGTTCGATTGTATTAATAGACCTATATGTCAAAAATAAATTTTAAAAAGGTATTCAATCATAATAATAAATAAAAGTCTGGTTCTACTTGATGTATTTTTTAATTTTCAAATATACATTCAAACATTTTTTTTACAATAAAATCATTACGCAATGTATTTTCTGAAAATATGCTTACAAAATCGAACATGAATGTATTTACTTCACCCAAGCAAGCAATTAAACACGCACACATCTTTGCGTCAGCCCTTTAAAAGAGCTGTCTCTCAGTATCTTGGCCATTATATTGTTAGATTTGCCCGCGTTCAAAATTGTCTTACTTTAAGTGTGTTTTCTTGTGTGTAAAAAGATGGAGGTAATTTATTTTTAAATTATATAGTATACATTAAAAAATACTTTATAACTTTGTGTAAATTTAAATCAGTAATGTTCAGTTTTATTTTATTTTTTAGCCCGAGTGGAATTCATATTACGAGCCTTCACAACATGACTTGTTCAACACTTTATACGATCCAGAACTAGTACAAATACTCGATGAAATTGAAGATAAAATGTGAGTATCAAGACAAATTATTTAGTATTTATAAGGTTTTGTTTATTAATTGTTATTGATATGCAACAAAAAATACCTAAAATACCTGAGTGATCCCCCATATGGCCTGAAAATTGGATAAAAATAGGTCTTTGTGCGTGTTATTTCAGATATTATAGTATTAAAAACATAATTCCTGCGTCTTTATTCATAGAAAAAATGTTTTTACTTCCACTGTATTTGTCATCCTTATTTAAAAATTTTGATTTTGTATTCATATTTATATATATATTATTTTTTTTAGGACACTTCAACTTGGGCAAGGTACAAAAACAAAACGCCCCGTGCCATCGACCAGCGCGTGTGATGAAAACATACGACGCGAAATGATCAAATGTGATTTATGTGACGTTTTTATATACAAGAGGTACATGAAAAATCATTTAAATAGCACTTTACATAAAAACAATACTTTGCAGTCTAAACATACATTGTCAAATGTGACGTTAATACAAAATGCCTTTGGAAACAGAGTTCTAACTTATAGAATAAAACCACTTGAAAATAATCTTAAAACGTTTCAAACACCTGAAATTTTTTATGATTCAATCGAAAATTCCATCACATGTTTAATCGATCAGTGTTTAAAAGAGTTGACATGCCTGAAATTAAATTTTGTTATTCATGCGGATTTTGTCCAAGAAAGTAAAAATTTAGAAAATTCGTTTGATTTTCAGACGTGTAATTTTGTTGTATGCTTAGGAGATAACCTAGATAAAGTTTGCGTATTTTTGAGGGATACATTAAAATTTAAATTAAGTGAATTTGAAAAAAAAGATAGTGGTTGGGCTTTAAAAAATATAAGACACATAGAAATGAATGTAAACAAATTTAACCCATTTCGAGGGTCTTCATATATTGATTTACCTAAAGATATTAAATTAAAGAAAGCTATTGTAAACGTAAAAAATAATGACCTTATGTGCTTCAAGTGGGCTTTATTGTCGGCTATGTATCCAACATCAGTCCATTCAGACCGTGTTTCTTCGTATTTTAAACATCAACACAAAATAAATTTCGGTAAAATCAAATTTCCTATTAAATTGAAAGATATTTGTCATATAGAGCAGTTAAATAATATGAGCATAAATGTATTTACCTTGGAATATTCTAAAAAAAAGAAATGTCATGAAATCGTTGGACCTATTTACCACACAAAATGTCGTAAGACATCACATGTAAATTTACTGTATTTTACAAATGGCACCAACGGTCATTACTGTTACATCAAAAACTTTTCTCGCTTATTGTCACGTCAATTCACATCTAAACACGGTGAAATATTTATTTGTGACGGGTGTTTAATACGATTTACAAACAAAAAACGTTATGATTACCATCAATTACATGATTGTAGACACATTCGCACTGATTTACCCAACGAATTCGCTAAAAAACAAAACTGGTTTGGTAATGACGTTTCAAATAATATTCTCGAATTTAATGATTTTGACAAACAACTCAAACTACCTTTTGTAATTTACGCTGATCTCGAGGCCTTCTTAGAACCACTTTCCGATGGTACATCGCAACCTAGCACCAGCTCGCATACAATAAATACACATAAACATATTGTTTACAGCTTTGGTTATTACATTAAGTGCTCATTTGATGATGAATTCTCTAAATTCAAAACTTATACCGGGACTGATTGTATAGAAGTATTTATGCAAACTCTTAAACAAGAATTGGTGTTCATCGATAAGAAAATTAGTTTTCGTGCACCACCTATAAAATTAACAGATGAGCAAGCAACGGAAGTGTCAAATTCAACAAAGTGTTATATTTGTCAAAATAATTTCAAGGGTGAGCCAACAATTAATTATGACTGGAACACTGGCGTTTTTTGTGGGGTCGGTTGTAAATTATGCGTTGAGAAATTCCACCCACCTAAATTCGTACCTGTATTTATGCATAATTTGCGTAATTATGATGCTCATTTCATTATACATGCATTGAATTTCGATGAGGGGAACATATCACTTATCCCTCAAAATAAGGAAAAATATATATCCTTCACAAAAAAGTTATATATTAATAACAGTTATATCAATTTGCGATTTATAGATACATTTAAATTTATGTCGTGTAGTTTAGAAAAATTAGCGAATAACCTCAAAGATGAACAATTTATAGAACTAAGAAAAAGTTTTCCTTTAGAGGAAGCTTTTAAACTGTTAAGAAGAAAAGGAGTTTATCCTTATGAATATATGTCTTCATATGATTTACTTAAACAAACCTCGCTTCCTTCTTATGAAGAATTTTACAACTCTATAACTAATTCTAATATATCTTTTGAAGATTATGAACATGCTAAAACTGTGTGGAATTACTTTAAGTGTCGGAATATGGGTGATTATTCTGATTTATACTTGAAAACTGATGTTCTATTGTTAACTGATGTATTCGAAAACTTTCGGGCGGTATGTTTAAAGACTTATTTTTTGGACCCAGCTTCTTTTTTTTCCGCACCTGGCCTCAGTTGGTCGGCTATGCTTAAATTAACAAAAGTAAAATTAGAGTTATTAACTGATATCGAACAAGTATGTTTTATTAAATCGGGAATTAGAGGTGGGATTTCGCAATGCAGTAATAGATATGCAAAATCAAATAATAAGTTCATGAAAGATTATGACACCGAAATTCCCTCATCTTTTATTATATATTTAGACGCCAATAATCTTTATGGTTGGGCGATGTCACAGTATCTCCCACTTGGGGAATTTAAATGGGTTGAAAATACAGTAAATTTTAATGTTTCGGAATCTGCTCCTTATGGCTTTATATTAGAAGTGGATTTAGAATACCCCGACAGTTTACACGATTCTCATTCGGATTTACCATTTTGCCCCGAAAATATTCGCATAGGTGAGAGTAAAGATCAAAGATTAATTGCAAGTTTACAAAATAAACATAAATATATTATACATTATAGAAATTTAATACAGTGCATAAAAAATGGTATAGTGTTAAAAAAAGTACACAGAGTACTTCAGTTCAAACAAAGCCCTTGGCTACAGGAGTACATAAGTTTAAATACACATCACCGCACACTCGCTAGCACAGACTTCGAAAAAGATTTTTTCAAATTAATGAATAACTCAGTATTTGGAAAGACCATGGAAAATGTTGAAAAAAGAGTAGATGTTAAAATTGTTACCCACTGGGAAAATCGAGGTAAAACATTAGGCATTAATGATCATGTTGCTAAGCCACAATTTCACAGTCTAACGGTTTTTTCAGAAAATATGGCGGCAGTTCAAATGAAACGAACAAAATTTTTTTATAATAAGCCAATATATTTGGGTTTTTGTATACTAGATATATCAAAAACATTGATGTACGATTTTCATTACAACTATATTAAATCTAAATATGGATCCAATGCCAAATTGCTTTATACCGACACTGATAGCTTAATATATCAAATTTTTACCAACGATTTTTATAATGATATTAAATATGATCTAAAAGACCGTTTTGATACATCAGATTACCCCCTAAATAATCGATTCGGTTTGCCTCTGATTAATAAAAAAAAGATTGGTTATTTTAAGGATGAAAATAATGGAAAAATATTTAGGGAATTCGTTGGGTTGCGTTCCAAGCTATATGCCATGGATATAGAGGATAAATTTGTAGCTAAGGCTAAGGGTGTAAATAAATGTGTGACAAAAAATCTAACTTTAGAGAATTACAAGAATTGTCTTATAAATAAGAATAAAAAATATTCTAAAATGTATAGGTTTAAGTCTATTAAACACACGCTTTTTACACAAAAAATTTGTAAAATTTCGTTGTCTTTTGCAGACTCAAAACGTTATTTGCTAAGCAACTCGCACGATACTCTTGCTTGGGGGCATTATAAAATAAGAAACATTTATGAATAAAACTTAAATATGTTTCATTTATTTCTTATGAAAAAAAAAAACATACACAAATACACCCTCAAACACACACACACACACACACACATATACTCATAGAGTAAGACAATTTTGAACGCGGGCACGGCTTAGAAAGTAAAAAGTTTATTTAAGTAAGTTAGTTTTAAGAAGATAATTAGATGTTTGTATATTTTACCTCATTAGTTTTAAGATAACAACATAGTTTGTATATATCACCTTATTAATTTTAAGAAGAATATAAATATTTTTTGTATATTTAATCATTAGTTTTATTTTTTCCTTTCCATTACTTTTATTGCTTCAGCCCTTGCAGTACATGTTTAAATATCATAGTAAAATAATATGAATCATTTTATTCATCCATTTACAGCTATTGTAGCAGGTCCAAGTGGATGTGGTAAATCTAACTTTGTTACTAATTTCATTAAAAATGTTAACGTTCTTTGTAACAGCTCGTTTTCCAATATATTATGGTGTTATGATGAGATGCAACCACTATATAATCTAAACAAAGTTCATTATCATCAAGGCTTGCCTGACTTGAGTATGTTTAATGGTGTGAACCCTACACTTGTAATAATTGATGATTTAATGCGAGAATCTGATGGTCGTCTAGTTGACATTTTTACTAAAGGCAGCCACCACCGAAACCTAAGCGTGTTTTATATGACACAAAACTTATTCCACCAGGGCAAAGGCCAACGTGATATATCTTTGAATTCAAGCTATATTATTTACTTTAAAAATCCACGCGATAAGACTCAAATACAATATTTAGGTCGTCAAGTATATCCGGATAATGTAAAATTCATGCAAGAGGCATACAGAGACGCTACAGAAAGAGCACATGGTTATTTAATGATTGATTTGAAACAAGATACTAACGACTTGCACCGTTTAAAAACTAATATATTCCCCAGCGACGGATATACCATAGTCTATGTACCTAAAAAGGGGTTCAAATATGACGTTCAACAGCATATTTCACTTAGTCTTTAGCAATGATTGGACGAGTGACAACACATAAAGAGTTACTTAGAGCGCTGCATACTTTAAAACCTAAATACAGGACTGCATTGCTAAAAGAAAGTAACAGTGAAATAATAAATTGTATTTGTGAGTGTGTTTATAATGTTTTGAAAGGCAAGTTAAAACTGGAGAAAGAAGAGCACAATAAATTACAAAAGTATAAAAACGTTTTGAGAAAATTGGTTTCGAAAGGGAAAAAGAGTAAAGAAAGAAAAAAAATTATTTTACAAAAAGGGGGTGCATTTTTACCAATCATTTTGGGAGCCGTATTAAGCAACGTTTTAGGTTCTTTAATTAATTGATTATTTATCATGGAAAACGCAAAAAAAATGATTCTAGTTGAGCCAGACGTAATAAAAAAGTTACACAATGACAACCATTCATTTGATAATGCATCCAAATTGGATAATGAAATGAATACAATACTAAAATCTAAAAAAGATGATAGAGAAAAATGGATATTATACCTTCAAACTTTACAGAGATACTTACATTTTACTGCCCAAGAACGACAGCCCATCAAATTACCAATAATTACACATGATCTCGAAAAAAAGATGAATTATAACAATAATTATGATACCGGGGATAATAAATACCTAAAACAGGAGCATACTGAGTCAGTTCCTGAATTGCCTCCGATAACAGAAGCATTACCAATTAAAGACTTTTATTCTCCAGCCAATGTTTTAAGATTGATACCGAAAACATATAGAACTAAGGGTGAATTACTGGTAAATGTACTATTGGAAAACGAGGATAAAGTCACTTGGAGTGAAGATGGAACACTTATATTAAATGGTAAAAGCGTGCCTGGAAGTAATATAGTAGATCTTATTTTGGATACATTGAGACCTGTAAAGAAAGCTGAACCTGCCGCTTGGCGACAATTTGCTGATAAATTGAAAGAAATAAAAACTCCGTTGGTTTTGGTTGGAAATCCAAGAACATTTGAATATATAAATAGATTATATACTAAAGATACTAAGAGTGGATCTTTTGAAAACCCAATAAATGAGAAGCAAAAAACTATCAATTCTCCACCATTAGAAGAATTAAGTTCTCCACCATCAGAAAAATCTCTTGGGAAACAAAAGGGAAAAAAAATTGATTGGGAAAAATGGAGCCCTTACTAGAGATAGACAACATCTACTATGATGTTTCTAATCCTGCCGGTTATAGTAGCATTAATAAGTTAACTAAAGCAATGAAAGGTAAAATGAATAAAGAGGACGTTAAAAATTGGTTGAAAACTCAAGAAACGTATACTTTACATAAGCCAGTTCAAAGAAAATTTTCTAGAAATAAATATATATTATCCAACTTTAATGATCTATGGCAAGCAGATTTGTCTGATATGCGTACTTATAAAGAATATAATGATGGCTATAAATACATTTTGTGTGTTATTGATGTCTTCTGATAAAGATGTTAAGTATAAAGTTCGTTTGACTGATGTAACTCTAATGATTCGTAGAGCCCGTATTAATCCAAGTGTGTTACTTGCCCATCAAAAAGTACTGACAACGACTACTGTTAAATACCCCATTACACGTGTTGAAGTAAAAGTCCTGACTATTCCAGCAGGTGTACAAGGAAAAACACTTGACAACATTTTCCTTGGGCAAGTTCCTAAAAGATGTATAGTGGGTTTCGTTAGCAATAAAGCCTTCAACGGACATCTCGAATCAAATCCATTCAATTTTCATCATTACAATATCAACTCATTTAGTTTATGTATTGACGGGCAACAAGTACCTTCAAAACTTTTACAACCGTCATTTAACACCGAAGATAACAATTTATATGCTTTAGCATATCATTCATTATTTTCTGGTACCTGTATACATTTCCATAATGACGGAAATTCTATATCAAGAGAAGATTACGCTGACGGTTACTGTTTATTGGCTTTTGATCTGACACCAGATCTATCTGCTAATTCAACTTCTCATTGGAACCTTATAAAGCATGGTAGTGTTAGACTAGAGGTACGCTTTGATACTGCCCTCATAAATACTACGAATTGTATTGTATACGCGGAATTCGATAATATTATTGAAATCGATAAAAATCGTAATGTGAACGTTGACTATAGCAGTTAATAAGTAATGTCTTATTGAGTTTTTGGTTATAAGCTAAGGCAACAATGACATGAACAGTCATGAATACTGATGAAATAAAAAACTGTATTGAAAGGATCGATCCGCATTTAAATTTCTATGTTTGTGCCTCTAATAGGTTACCGATAATAACATCGAAGCCTGTTTTCTTAATCAGTAATTTAGACCCTGACACCAAACCTGGGTCTCACTGGATTTCAATTTATATTAACAGCAATGGACAGGGTGAATTATGGACGAAAGCCAACAAGTTACCATTTAAGTTTTTTAAAGAAAAACGCAAAATCGTGGTTTTATAATCATTTAAGACTACAACATTTGATCACTAATGTTTGTGGTAAATATTGTGTTTTATATGTTTATTTTAAGTACAAAGGAAAAAGTATGTCTGATTTTGTAAGCATATTTTCAGAAAATACATTGCGTAATGATTTTATTGTAAAAAAATGTTTGAATGTATATTTGAAAATTAAAAAATACATCAAGTAGAACCAGACTTTTATTTATTATTATGATTGAATACCTTTTTAAAATTTATTTTTGACATATAGGTCTATTAATACAATCGAACAGTTTTAAAAATTTTTTATTAAATGCAAACTTTTAATACAGTTTGTAATTTATTTCTTTAATACAATTCATTATTAATTTTTACAATCAAGATGAACTTTTTAATAAATGCATTTTTAAATTTACTTTCATAATAAAATTAACTAGTGATTATTTTTACAATCAAGAAAAACTTATTTTACTTAATACATTTTAAAATGAAATCGAACTAATATATATTTTTATAATTAAGAAAAACTTCTTATACTTAATACAATTGAACTAATTATTATTAAATGTAAATTTTCTGCAATCAGGATAAGAAGCAATCTCCTTTGTTATATTATATATAGCGTCGTTAATGTTGATGTAATGTTGATTGGTGTCTTTATTTTGAACGTAATATTTCGTTCTAAAACTGCAGTACTTCCAGTGGTCCGTAGGCTGAATTTTTTTCAGCTTTTTCAAATCATACAATTCAATCTTGATCAAGTGGGTTGCATTATTAGCATTATCTTGGTTTGAGCTCAAAAATGCAATTTCACCATTATCACAGCCTTTAGTGACGCACGATGAGACACGATGTTTCCGTTTTTTTGGGCCTGCGTCTTCAAAAAATTCATCTACATTTTTAGGAGGTGTTTTTTCATCGAGTTGTCTCTTGCGATAGTTGGCACTCAATTTGGATACAAGCTGTGTTTCCTCTTCATCTGAGTTTTCAATATAAAAGCTGTCTTTTCTGAAGTTTGCAAACGGGCCACAGACGTCGTACGATTGCTGTAAAAACAAAATACATTAAAAAGTAAATAAATGAATTCGTAGAGTACTGAAAAAAAATATTTCACACATAACTATTACTAAAGTAAGAAACATTTTTGAAAACAACAAATAAATAATAAAATGTAGAAACTTTTAAAAACTGTTACAAAAGAATGAAACGTTTTCGAAAAGAAATAATCATAAATAAATATTAAAATTATTAAGAAAAAATCTCACCTCCATAATTAATTTATGTTCTTTCTATGAACGTCTTAACTTTGGAATAATATTGATTTCCTAGTGAAATTCGAAGCCGATATGGTCTCGTAAATTTGGTACGCAGCATTTAAAGCTCAAAAAAGATCCATGTAGGTGTGTATTGTGTATACATAATCAAAAATAAATTTCAACCACACACGCAGTTTTTGCTTTGCATTGTAACGTCAATTCAATGTAAGATTTATCTCATGAGACACGCTGCGACAAGTTTTTGGCTTTGTATTGCAATAGTTTCGACAGCGAGTAGTTATTTGAAGAGCTCGCATATAAATCAAATAAAATCGTTACGTGAACGCAAGGCGAGTGCAAGCTGAAACACGTTTAAAAGACCACACGCAAAGGAAATTTTTAGATATAATTGTCCTATACAAAATCACACCATACCGATACGTTGCGGTTTTATTGACAAATAATCGTTGTTTAATTAATCATACATATCAAAATCGTGGACGCGAATTCGATGTGAAGTAAATCACACGGAATACGAGGTTCAATTGATTATAATTATTATAGTTCCAATCAAACTTTATGGCGGATCGGAATACAACGCTTTAAGCATGCTTGCGCAGGTTCAGTCATATACCCCCTCGCTCCACTGCGTCCCGCTACACCTAAAACTGGTTACTGAGACGCGACTTGTGCCATAAAGGTTGATTGGAACTGTACCACGGTTTAATTAATCAACGCTCATCAGATTTCTAAATCAAAAATACCTACCAATCGTATCAAGCCCACGAATAAACCGTGAGCTATTATATTGGAACGTAATAAGTTCAGATAACAATACCTTTTGAATGCGTATTACATAGAAAAACTCAGCGGCGAAAAAGGGCAGACGGCCGGTCAATGAATAGATTTTCATACAAAAGAACCCGACAAGTTTGTACCTGTTATTGGTATTTTTTTGCTGTGACTGCACGATCGACACAAAGGGCCGCGAATCAAAGCATCAATTACTTCGATATCGTGGATAATATACCGAACATGTAAAAACATGTTATCACACGGACCAACGCAGCTCCATTTGTGAATCATATTTGGAACAAAAACCGCAGTCACGAGTCAATTTGATAAGGCCGTGAATTAATTTGATTAGAGACCGCGAATTAAATTGATAAGACCGCGAATTAAATTGATCAGACCGCTAATTAAATTGATTAGATTGATTAATTTAATTAATTGATTGATTAATTTAAATAATTGATTGATTAATTAGGCTAATTAAATTGATATCAAACGCGAATAAACTTTATCCGCGGCGACCTTTCTAAATAGGCCGGCCTGACCTTCATACGTGGCGACCTTCCGGAAGACCTGAGGTCGAGTGGTCCAGAACTCCCCAATAACCACTACTCAAGTGTCAACAATGGCCTACGATCGAAGAAACAGTGGTCACCTCTACTCGTGTTAGAATCAATATGACGACCGCATAGCCTAGTGGGTGGCAACCCTGCCTACGAAGCTGGAGGTCCCGGGTTCGAATCCCAGGTCGGGTAAGTATTTATATGATGAATGTTGATACTGGTACCGGGTCTTGGTTGTTATATGTATGTGTTGTCTTTGCTTGGTACCCAAAACACAAGCTAATGCTTAGTTTGGGGCTTATACGTTGTTGTGATGTATACGTTTAAAATATAAATATATATAATTGTATATATAGGGAAAGGAATAATAAATTCTGTTGTTTGATTAAGCTCACAGTAGTCCTTACACTGCCTTACACTGATGGAACTTACAAAGAACACAAATTAATATAATTGTCCCTTTAAAAAAGTGCTAGGGGTAACAACTATTGGTCTGATTAAATAATATAAGGCAATTCGGTTTATTTTACTTTATAATAATAATACCTTTATTTATTTTATTTTGTTATATCAGATAATTGTATTTACTTACATTAGCTTTCAGATGACGAAGCTTGTTAATAACAAATTGTGGACCCTAGTCTGAAATAAATGTTTATTTGTTTATATTGATTCCAACACGAGTAGGGGATGATTTCTGTTGTTTAATTAAGATTCACCAGTGTATAAACTACTTGGAGCTCAATAAAACAACATGAAAGATCTATGAAATTACATATATTTATTTTAACACTTGTGTGGGAGAGAACTGTTGTTTGATCGGTTGGCCGAGTGGTTAGAGACCCTAACTGCGGAGCCAAGGGCCGCGGATTCGATTCCCGCCCGGTACAAATATTTGTGTGCATGAACATGTCAATTTATTCCGTGTCTGGGTGTAAAAGTATCTATATATGTATATATTATAAAAAAAAAATTTAGTATGTATATCAGTTGTCTAGTACCCCATAATAGAAGCAATACTTGCTTAGTTTGGGACTAGATGGCGCTGTGTGGGATGTCCCAAATATTATTATTATTCTTTCTTCGATCGCAGGCCATCGTTGACACTTGACTGTCGATTGTTTCTTTCTCCTGCTATTTCCTTTTTTTCTTTGTCGCATCTCAGCCAGTGCTAAAGATTCTTCTTCTTCTTTAACTACTGCCAGTGCATTAATTACACTATTCTATTATAATATTGATTAATATTAACGAATATCAATATATCACTGTAAAGAAAAAAAAAAGAGTTTTTTTTAACTTATGTACAAAAGTTATAATATATATTCGGGCCTCATAACTGGGTAATATATTATTAATATAAATATTTACATAATTTAATGAAATTTTGACACAACAAACCTTACGTGACTTCCGTATTCCAAAATCTCTTCCGTAGTAAGAATATATTAAATATATCCAAAAATGAAAATCGATAAATCTTGCACAAATTTAAGAAGATGAAATTAAATTATTTCACAGGCAGAAAGTGAAAAACTGATAATTTTCCTAAAGTTAACTAAATCAATATCTTTTCTGAAGTATTATTATTTCATTTTATGGTCCGATTCCATATCCATTTCAGTCAATTATGCCTCACTGCAGAGGCTTCGGCCTCCCCTCGGATGAGGGTGCTAGGGGTTTAATCCACCACGCTGCTCTAATGCAAGTTGGTGGATTTCAACGACTGCCATCTGGTGACGGCAACCGGAACCGATAGCTTAAAGCGTTTTTTGAAGCACAAAGACAGGGATAAGTCTGTATTTAAGTTAGAAAAAAACTCAATAGTACATGCCACGAACCACGACCTTTTAAACAAGAAGTGGGCTCGCCAACACACAGCTATCGCGATCATATAGTCCGGTTAATCATACTAAAATTTAATACCAAAGATCAAAGGATATTATAAAATAACACAGAAATTGAGATTGGCCTCTGCCTTTACCTATGTACTCCTTATTCCAAGTCAATATCATTCAATAAACTTTAAAGTTACAGTCAGGCGTAGTACATTCCTAGACGTGGAACCAGAAAATTGAATTGTACGTTTTGCAAGCAAATCACGAATCCTATTGTTGAGGATTATAATAGGAATTATTGGAAAATATGTTCTTTGTCTACGATACTTTTACCGGTAAATTACGGCTAGCTTTTATTTTCTTAAAGCTTTACTTTCTTAAGAGATTCGAAGCTGTTTAACTGTGTATAAGATTAAGTCGTTACAACAGTTCCATAAATCGCACTTTCATAGAATTCAAACGTTAAAAAGCTTTAGAAAGGTCGGACAGCTTTTAATCTAATGCGATTAAACTTTTAATAAAGTTAAGATGATCATATATTCATACAAGTATTTGTATTGAATACTCTGTTGCTATAAGCCAAGATTACTATTATTATTTTTTTAATAAGTATAAGTGAATTTTTATTTTAAATGACCTGCGAAATATATTGCTTAAATAATTCGAGATTAGCTTTAATCATATTAATCGCGTTATGAGACATAAAAATAAATAAGCCCTTAAAACTGTTCCAAGATTGTTAATTAACATAAATTCACCATACTTTTAAGCTGTTGACCCTTTTTTAAATTAATTTTAATTTCTCTAACTATAAACCAGTTATGTAATTTATAGTCACGTAAGATGCCCCTATATTTTTAACTACGGAAATATAAACTAGGTTAAAATTAGTATGTTTTAATTAAGGAAATAGACCTAACCAGTTGGTTGGGTAATATTTAACTTTAAACTATACTCGAAACGCAACCTTTTTAGTTGAAATGATAATTTATGTCATAATTTTTAATGCTAATAATTAAGACATTATAAAGTTTCATTTTTATAACCAAGTGATGAATTTACTAAATGCAAAAGGTCGATTTGTTACTGACTCAAAAAGAAAACGACTTTGTACGAAAGAAATAAAAAGTTTTATTAAAAACATTTCTAGATGACTTTAATATTTTCTTATTTATTTATTTATTTATTTATAATACAAACTATCACATATAATATTACGCCTCACAATGCGATGCATTTTAAGGCTAGTGCTCTGATCTAGAGGATGCAGAACCGGCCTTTATTCAAGAACCGGGTTTTCGGTTCCAAAACCGAAAAGAACCGGATAGAACCGGATACCCGGTTCTTTTCGGTTTTGCAGGTAGAATCAGGAATTTTTAGTTAAAAATATTTTTATTTGTATTGCGTAACTATTACCGGGTGTTCGGCTGTACGTAGTTCAAACTTATGGAGCGTATAGAGCTTACCGAAAAAACAAAAAATTAGAATATAATGATTTAAAAAATTAAACTATAAACATGTTGGTGACCGTTTGCGCCATCTACTCACTTGATACTTTTTGTTTAGTTCCGTAAGCTCTACACGCGCAATAAGTTTTGACTGCAAGTTTTGACTGCGTTCAGCCGAACACGCGGTATACTATATACGGGTTGTTCAGCTGAACGTACTTCAATGTTAAATGTGTTTTTTTCATGGTTAATACAGGCTTTATTTTAGTCGTGATAACCCAAAGCGCAACGAAACTGTCTCAAATTTATAAGGCCATAGGGCCATGGTTCGAATCCGGGCGTGTACCAATGAGTTTTTCTGACTTAAGTACATAATTATCACTGACTCCGTGCCTCGGAAAGCACGTTAGGCAGTCGGTCCCGAGCGCTGTCAATAGATGGCGGTCGTTACAATCCCCAACCCGCAGTGGAGCTGCGTGGTGGATTTAAGCTCCAAGCTCACCCTGGGGGAGGTCTAAGCCCCTGCAGTGGGGTAAGAATGGGCTGTTGAAGTGAACTAGTATTACTAGTTACTATTGGTAATAAAAGAATTTAGTCTAATTAAAATAAAGAAATTCGATTTAAAGGTGCAACACGACGTTAGATATATAAATAATAAAACATAAAATAATTATAATAAATATTCACTTTTGATTGTTTCAACTGACGTTATTATTTTAATGGTCTTAACAGTTGATCATAAACTTTATTTCGCACAAGTTTTAGGTATTTCGACAAATAGTTATTCCGAATTAAAATTTTTTAAATTTTTATTTGAGCACCATTTTTAAACAATTAGTTATGGTTTTTTTTTTAATTTTATATTTTGTTCGGTTTTGCCGGTTAATCGTAGTATTTTCATTTCAATAACAAAACAGTGTATATTTTCATCATAACAATGTATCTATTTATGATTTACATGAAAATTGTATTGAAATATTTTGATTAAAATAAAAATATTGATTTAAATTACCTATAAATAAAGTCACTTGAAAATATTGAATTGGACTATTTTTTTAGAATGTTAACAGAAACAAAAAATATTGCAAAAAAAAAAAATATAGTGTAGTGGCTCCGTCTATTGACAGGACATTGTACTTTTAACTGTAATTCTGAAAGTTCTAATTTTGGTTTCCTTTTGTGTAATTAATCGTCCAGTATCAATCATATCAATCAAAATTCCAAAAATACAACATTTTATATCCATTTAATTTTTAGTTAATTTTAGTTTATATTTTGAATAAATTGTACTTTGTGTATAATATAAATATTCAAATATAAGGATGAAATATTTTGCAAGTAGTTTCGTATACAAAACACATTATAAAGAACTGAGGCACATAATTGCGTATACAATGCAATAAAAACATTTTATTAATAAAATATATGATGTAAGTTTTAATTCATCGTAATTTGGAAATTATAAATTTTAAGAATCAAATTGTTTCTGAAAATTGTGCAAGTTTTTAGACTGTGGCATAATTTTATTCATTGAACAACTACTTAGTAATACACTGATAGTTTCCGGTACAACGCCTGATTTCGATTCAACTCGACTTCATTACATTTTAAGAGCCAATTTTAACTGTACTTACCATTTAGTTGCTAACTGGGTAGCGACATCAAAAAGAGTTTTATAGGAGTTTCATAATTAACTGGTTTTATATATACCTAACATATGAAATACGTGAAAACATACATAATCTTTACTATGCATATATACAACAAATAAGAAATTAGGTAGATATCTCTTGTACTACAATTTAAAAAAAAAAAAAAACAGTTGCGTTGCCGCTTAAAGCGTCATGAGACTGACGTGTTACTACATTTGTATGTAAGACACAATACAAAAGGCAGTAAACTAGATCATTTCTTATAATATATCTATTCGCTTTTACCCACGGATCCACTTGCGTCGACATAATGTCTCTATAACTATGTTCTCTCATTACTGCTCGAGGAGCCACGAATTGAATTTAGTTCTACTTCCATTACTATCCCATATCAGAACTTGAAGCATGTCATTAAATATTTCAAATATTAATTAGTTTATATCCTATGGGAAATTTTGACAAAAAAAATAACTTATGTGTCATCATCATCATCATCATCAGCCCATTTTTACCCCACTGCAGGGGCTTAGGCCTCCCCCAGGGTGAAGAGGGGTGCTTGGAGCTTAAGTCCACCACGCTGCTCCACTGCGGGTTGGGAACTGTAACGACCGCCATCTATTGACAGCGTCCGGGACCGACTGCTTAACGTGCCCTCCGCAGCACGGTGTCAGTGATAATGTGTACTTAAGTCAGAAAAACTCATTGGTACACGCCCGGATTCGAACCATGGCCCGATGGGGCCTTATAAATTTGAGACAGGCTCGTTGCGCTCTGGGCTATCACGACATTGTTTATTTGTAACTTATGTGTAACTAAGGCCATTTAACTGTGTATGTGTAAAAAACACGTCGTTTCGTTGCTTCGTTACTATACGAAGGGCAAATATATTTATGATGTTAGTTGAGATAGTGTTTCCAATAACGTAGACAACGTAATTGAACCTGACCGGTTCCTGTAGATCAGGATTATGTTCCCGTTTATGAAACATAATTTGTACTACAATTTTAATTATGTTCATAGATCTTTTATAATTAATTTTATACGTTACGTGTTGATTCGCTATTAAAATATTGAAACCGAACGGTTAGTTAATGCGATGGACAAGGTTAAGTGTAATGTTAAATTTTAACGAATCGCATGTTTACGAATAGTTTTTACAATTCAAGGGTAAATGAAAGTAAAATGTAATCAAATCTCAACTTTAACCATTTTAAAGTAAAGTAATGTAAATTTCAATTACTAATGAAACCCAAATATACCATACAAAAAATGCATTAATTAACTACTCGTTTATTATGACGATAAAGCAGCAGAAAATTAAGTAAAGTAAAAAAATTAAATAAAAAAACCAATAGTGCATTTTACGTGTGTTTCACTGCTTGCACTGTTAATTTTGAATTCTCGTCTCGTTCGATAAGTTAAAATAACTCACCTAATATACAAAGTTACGACAACTTTTCTTGACGTTCCGTTACACTGATTTTCACGGTGCCATCAGTCACAAATCACGATACAATTTTAATCATTTAAATCAGTTTTTACTCTTCAATATGTCAATAGCCTTTGGACATTATATACGTTGTAAATTGACTCACAATGCACATAGTTAATATATGAATAATAATTGGCGCGCGCGTTGTTGTCTTTTGTATGGAGAAGCACGCTCGCTCTACGCGAAGCGTCAGCGCGCACTGTGATGCCTGTGCACTGAACTTGGTTTCAAGTTTAACGGGAGCTATTCTCGAGTATTGACAAATGTTTGGTTTTGGTTTAGCATCGTGTGGCTTTTGTGTGAATGTTATTAAAAATAATTAAAAAAAATAGTTTTTTTTAATCTTCAATAAATATATAAATGAGTACGACTATTTATATTTTTGGATATATACACGTAAATCGCAAACTTAAGTTTTGAACAATAACAATAACAACAAACAATAACAGTTCTTAACATTAAAAGCATTCCTTTAATTAATTATATATGAAAACACATTACAAAATTACCTGACTATTAAAATGGTGTAGCACTTTCATGATTTTAAAACGTCCCTTGAACTCGTTCTTTACGTAAAAAAATAATTTTATACGAATATAAAACGTAAATAAAATTAATAATTATTATGCATCAAACCAATATGAATATTTGTACCGCTACCGCTGCCGTAAGTACACTGAACTTATTCACCAAATGAGCTTATTGGGTTGAAAGTAGAATAAAAACTGTTGGACTTACATAATGTCATATTTTTATAAATACCAAATACAACAAAGTTTAAAAAGGAAAATTAATTGTTCTTTATATCCTAGAATTAAAAAAAAAATTAAATTTTTTTTATTTAATTTAATGTTATTACATAAGTATGTAAAAAATATGTAATTTGTCAAAATACTTAATATTGAAAACTTCTTCAAATAAAAATTATCCAATATATAGTAAAGTATTGTAAAATTATAATGATATTTCGAAAAATAAAAACAAATAAGCACTCAGTAACAGCAAGCGATAGCAAGTCAATAATAACTTTTATTTCAATTTTAAAAATTAACTCCTCTTACTGCTATAGAAGTGAAGTGTAATGTACGTGTAGTTGTACATGCGCAAGCCCCAACTGCGGAGCCGAGGGTCGCGGGTTCGATTCCCGCCCGGGACAAATATTTGTGTGCATGAACATGTCTATTGGTTCCGTGTCTGGGTGTAAAAGTATCTATACATGCATTTATTATAAAAAAAACCTATTTAAATATGTATATCAGTTGTCTGGTACCCTATAACACAAGCATAATACTTGCTTACTTTGGGATTAGATGGCGTTGTGTAGGATGTCCTGGATATTATTATATTATTATTATGCTTAAAAAGCCGAACTGATATAATAACAACAAAAATCTGCAAATTGACAACATTCACCTATTAAAAATTGGCTACTCTATATTTCAATCCCAGTTTCCCGTGAGAAACAAAATACATTAAGATTCAAGATTATATACCAAGCAGACAAAAAAAGCGTTACAAATTGAAAGGCTGGATGTATAAGTGTAACAGCATCCTGGCCAAACCTGCATCAGGAGTGGCGAGAAAGCTATTCAAACTATTGGAAGAATATTAATTTTGACAAATACTTAATAGTAAAGTATTTTTTTTTAACACGAATAAGCTGACTTGGTCGCCTAAGAAACGAAAGTTAGCCAAATAAAGAAATAAAAAAAGCGGCCAATTTTTTTGGGAATGGATGCTTATATTTCTATGTATACAAGAGCAACAGCAGGAGAAACAATATTATCGGATGTTTCGTTGATGCTTACTATGAATGTGCAAGAACGGAAAAAAAGTTATTACCAGATTTAAAAAAAAAAATATTTTAACTTACTATTACACTTAAAAATATAATTTGAACTTACTTTATGGTATTGTGCGTAAAACACGCCTTTGTTATGAGCAACATGTTAAAAGAAATTCTTTTAATTTGTAAATAGAGTCGAAATCGAGTTATTTTTGAACGAAAACACATTATGGTGATTTCGAATATTATTCCACTTACTACGTTACTCATGTAATACGAGTATGACATAGATCGTACAACGTAGTATAACATAGATAGACGACCGCTTAGCCTAGTGGGTAGCGAGCCTGCCTACGAAGCTGGAGGTCCCGGGTTCGAATCCCAGGTCGGGTCAGTATTTATATGATGAATATTGATACTTGTACCGGGTCTTGGTTGTATGTGGTATCTTCGCTTGGTACCCAAAATACAAGCTAATGCTTAGTATTATTATTAGATCAAGTATGCAACTCCATGTCTGTTTGTGTAAAAAACTCAAAATAGAACTTCTTATTTCTATGACGAATACAGCAATTTTTACAACTATTATGATGTTAGTAAAACCATCTTTTTATAATATAATTATTTACTTTAACTTTGACAACGATTATTTTAAGCAATAGTATGTGTAGAGTATTACAGATGCGCGTAAAAGTCACTGTACTTATTCATTCGTAACAATTTCTTTATGCTTAACTAAACGAAGCGGAGTGCAGTGAAAGAAAATTGAATTCTCGCATGCATCGGTTAGTTTACTTACACCAATGACACTTGAGTGTGTGTTAATATGTATACACTCTAAAATGTGTGTAATATAAAAGAAGGTTAACGCAGTAGTGCGCGCATCCAACAGGAGTGTCGCTTTTCGTGAACACCGGTACGCCATAACGTAAACGACTATTGAGGCGTGGACTCGATTAAGTTTATAGTTTGAATCGAACACTTGTAACATACAAATAAGTTGTTTAAATGTAAATTTTACGTTACAAGTTATTAAGGTCAAATTCGAGTTAGAGTAGCATCTGCACGTTAGCCATAAAAATACACTACTTATTCAAGAGAATCGTGGTTCGAGCGCCACATGTGTTCAAATTTAAATTTAACGTCGCTTAATAAAACAAAAAATTAAACACTGATATCGATATATCAAAACCGAACATTTATTCCAATTTTAACAAAACAAGAGTGAAAGTTTGGAATTTATTTGAACTACTAAAAGACATCAGATACGGGTTCCATTTCACACATTATTGGTACAAAAAAAGGTATATGCATAAAGGACAAGATTACGACAGAAACTATATATGGCATAATGAAATATTAAATATTACGATTTTTTTACAGAAAATGATGACTATTTATTTAATAAACATTTATTTTCATTAAATACAAAAATTAAAAATTTAAAAAAAAATTTCAAGATGCGACAACTCAATGCTTTTAATCTGTGACTTCAGTAATAGTTGTAGATACCCTATTTCACGATAACGCGCCCCATTATAGCTACGCGTAAGGTGCGCGGGGTAAGAGGGGCATATGCTAACATTTAGTTACTGGCTGAACGAAATAGAGAAAAGGGTAGATATAAGCAATGTAATAGATTGAAAAGAGATGAAATGAGTATTATCGTTATGCTTACCAACTAATTCAATTTATGTGCAACCGTCAAAATTTTAGTTGTCAAAAATTAATTTAGTAAAAACTAAATTAATAAAATATTATGAAGTTACGTGTAATAAGTAAATAAATAAATAAATGACGTATACATTACAATAACGTGTAGGTCCCAAACTAAGCATTATCTTGTGTTTTGGATACCAAGCGAAGACACCACATAAATATAACAACCGAGACCCGGTACCAGTATAATATTCATCATATATATACTGACCCGATCTGGGATTCAAACCCGGGACCTCCAGCTTCGTAGGCAGGGTCGCTACCCACTAGGCTAAGCGGTCGTCAGTAGTAAGTAATCCCATCCGCCTTTTTAGAGTTCCGGGTGTTGTTTACGCTCTTTTTAAAAGCGCAGGACGGCATTTTTCTCAGATAGTTTTCCAAAATACAAAATAATCTCAATCGGTTACACTGACAGACAAGCGACTATTTCAAAGTTGTTCAGAGCACCGCGATTTGAACAATTTTCGTGCGGAGTTTCATACCGTGGTATCATATAGTCTAATACCCTAGGTAGTAGGTACATATAAGTCGGTGCTTTGGACAGATGGAATATAATGGAATGAGTTGGTACTATGTTAGCTCGCAGTGCTCATGCACTACTTATAAATTATACGTATTTTAATTGCATAACTTTAAGCTGATGGGTAGATTAATGATCTTGGTTAATTTCTCTCGTCTCGTTATTGGATTAGATGATGTACGTAATATTTTTTTTTTCGTTTTCATTTTTCATCATCAAAATTATTCGCTTCAACACATAAAGTTGTTAAATCCAAAACACATTGTAACTGGAATTGATCGAGTCAACAAATTATGTATTAACGAGTGCAAGAAAGTCAGCAGTACAAATCACAACAAAATATTAGTATCGTGTCAGTAGTTTAGAATTTCGTTACCTGAAAAGTGTGAGGATGTGCAAGAAAGTGCAAGTGCAAGTGCAAGTGAGTGCAAGAAAGTCAGCAGTACAAATGCCTCACAGTAGTACAAGTGACACAGTAGTACACAGTAGTGCACTTGCACTTTCTTGCACATCCTCACACTTGTCAGTGTTTGTTTGTTGTGTTAGTTTGTACTAAACGAACTGCGAGGCATCCTCACACTTTTTTCACGTTGCGGAGCGTAGTACGCACACGCATCTGGTGACTAGACGCTTGTAAGAAAGTTATTTAAAATCGATACCTACTTGATACCTCATTAATAAATCATATCACAGTATTCGGTGTTGAAATTATAATTAACTGCATGCATTTTTTTTTTATTTTTCATCATCAACCCGTATCTCTCCACTGCAGGATATAGGCGTCTCCTTAGGCCCGTCACTACCCACGGTTCTCCGCCTTTCGCATCCAATTACCCCCGGTAAAGTGCTTTAGGTCATCAGTCCACCGGGCCGAGGGGCGTCCGAAGCTCCACTTCTAGGCACGTGGCCTCCACTCGAGAACTCGTCTACTTCATCGGTTGTCGGTTCTATGGCAAATGTCACCGGGATGTGATTGGTTAATGGTCACCTTAAGTTGTCACAGATTTTAAGTAGCATTTTTTCAACTACCCGTATCTCAAATATAATTATAGTATGTCGATGGTATCCAGCTCTATGATACACAAAAATGTAGAGCTTCTTGTAAGCTCTGCATTACTGAAGATTTCGTGTTCTAAATCAAGCGCAAGACGGAATTTCTAAAAATATATTTGTCTCGTTCTCCTACAATGGCGTAATGATATGGACAAATCACCTGTCGGCAAAGCCACGTCTTTTTGCTATTCGATTGATAACTGGAACATAGTACACCTCTGCATCTTTAGCAACGGCTACTGGCTATGTACGCTGTCTACAGAAAATCTTTTGCTTCACTGGTCAATCCTGCCGCTCAGCTGAACGATATTCATGCGTAGCTTTTGCGTAGAGGCTATAGACGACCTGGAGCGGTCCGGACAGCAGTAGGTGCCCTGTCCTAGTGCCTGGCGCCACGTCTGGTTACTCACTCTCACAAAAATCTCAGAACGAAGTCGGCCAGTTTCATTTATATAAAATATAGTACTTGTCGTCACAACTATTATTGAATCTCAATTTTACACCCACTTAATCTTCTTGTTGGCGAAAAATTAAAATACCACACTGTAAAGGCAGCTTTTATCGAAATTTGTTATGATTTATGATTTTGTACTTCTAGTGTAACATTTATCACAATGATCCACCTACAAAACTTGACTTGGATAAATAAAACGTAGAGGCGTATTAAAGATTATTTTAGAATAAAAATGTCGTAGGGCAAAAATAATTCCGCAATGTAAATGGATTTATGACGCGATAGCCGTGTAGCAGCGAGCCCGCTTTTTGTTTAGAAGGCCGTGGTTTGAATCCCAGGGCATGTACAAATGAGTTTTTTCGTACTTATGTACATAACTATTACTGACTCCGTGCCTCAAAGAGCACGTTAAGCCGTCGGTCCTGTTGCCGTCAATAGATGGCAGCCGTTATAATCCACCAATCTGCACGGAGTTGCATGATGGATTAAGTTCTAAGCCTCTTCACCCCGAGGGTTGGCCTAAGTCCCTGCAGGGGGCAATAGCGGGCTGATGCTATAGCATGGTAATTGGATTTGGTTACAGGAATTTTAAAAATTACACCTTAACACAATGGTTATTATAAAATCGATCATTCGTACATACATGTTCAAATGGTTATGCAGGGTATGAGAGTATACTTCCACACACGGACTCTGCTCAACAAGTATATAATTTAAACCCATTTTCCCCTGATGTACCGTTCTCAAGAAAATCGTCACGGAAATTAGATTTAAAAATGTAGTTATCAGCTGATGACAGATGCCAAATAATTAAGAAGAGCATTTAATGCGCGTCGTTTTCAAGTCATAGTAGGTACGTATTCACGTTCTCACACGGTACGGTGTGTTACGGTTGGCAAAAAATAAATAAAAATTAACAGAAATAAAAATCTTTCTAAATTTCTTTCACACTTTTCATATCGTTTATGAAGAGAAAAAAATTTATGAACTTAATGAGCAAAGTCCTTATGTAGTAGCATACTTTGCATTCACCTTTCAACCTGTGTGAACTTTCGAACAAGTAAAACTCGAGAACAGCTAAACCAATTTTCCACCAATGTCATGATAGCCCAAAGCGCAACGAACCTGTCTCGAATTTATAAGGTCATAAATGTCATGATAGCCCAAAGCGCAACGAACCTGTATCGAATTTATAAGGTCATAGGCCATGGTTCGAATCCGGGCGTGTACCAATGTGTTTTTCTGACTTAAGTACATAATTATCACTGACTCCGAGCCTCGGAGAGCACGATAAGCAGTCGGTCCCGGATGCTGTCAATAGATGGCAGTCGTTACAATCCCCAACCCGCAGTGGAGCAGCGTGGTGGATTTAAGCTCCAAGCTGTTTCACCCTGGGGGAGGCCTAAGCCCCTGTAGTGGGGTAAAAATGGGCTGATGAAGATATTTTATGAACTGCTTAGTCACTTCACTTATAAAGGGCTGACCAATCGTGAAGGATTTCCAAAATTGATCCAGTAAATGTATATTTTGTATTTCAATACCTTCCATAAAATAAATTATATATATTATAGAAATTATATAAAATATTATATAAAATAAAAAGTGCTTGCATTCAGATTGTTGGTGGATTTTAGTACAATTTAATCGATCTCTAATATTTTTTAAATGAGACCTCGACGTCAAATGTGGTTAAGGCAACCCAGTTCCGTATAAAGACTCACCCACTCTACCCATATGAAAACTATATTTAAAAAAGAAATGTTTTTTTTATTTCGTATTATACATGTAAATTGAGATCTCTGGTAGAAATATCTACATACATTTGGGTAAAATTGTAGAAAATAACAGAGTGAGTGTCCTAGTAGCATGTAAACTGCATTATGTACAGAAAGAAACTTTAAATTTTCATGCAAATATAATATGCATTAATTTTAAATTCCCTAAATCGATAAAAAGATGTTTAACATCTACGATCGGACGATATATCTTTGGTTTTAAAAACAACAAACCAAAATAAGACTACAAACCCCGACAGTTTTTCGTTCTTAATGTCTAAAACACGGCATTTTCGCTCGCATTGTTCACATGAAAAACGTTTTTTTTTACCTGGGACATTCCTCACAGCACCATCTACTTCCAAACTAAGCAGGGCTTGTATTATGGGTACTACAGAACTGATTTATGTAAATATCTTTTTTATGTAATACTTTTTATACATGCATATTACTAGGCGAAAATACTCTTGTGTACGCTATTTATATACAGATAGGTATTGTGTTAAGAACAAATGAAAGGAGTTTGACTATGGAAAACTAAAAACGATTTATTTTTAAAACTGCCTCTGACAATAGTAAATTATGTACATTTATACTTAGTTGCCTTGACCTAACACATATGAGAACAAGTTCCTATATCTCTGTGAGAGAATCAAAATTACGTAACACAATACTGTATTTGTTATACTGTTGACTTAAATACCCTTAGGGCCTTATTGTGTGTGGCCAATAGGTAAGTTATTCGAAACTTGATGCAATAAACTTTTAACAAGAGCGATAAATTTCACATATAAAGTTTCATATTAAATCCATCTTTCTATTTTATATTATAGGTAATACTTTTTATTATCAAACGGAACTACTGGGTTTGTTCTTAAATTAATTTCATTTAATTTAATTATTTAATTTCGTTAATAAAGATCACATTACCTAGTAGGTACGATGTTTTATTGAAGAATTATTGAAAAACATTTCAGTGCCATTTGCTTTTAATATTTAAGTATAAAAAATATATTCGGATTCAATATATTTGTTTATATTATTGAAAATACACATTCGGAATATTGGCTGACCGATTAGAGTAGTTAGAGACCCTAACTGCAGAACCAAAATTCGCAGGTTCGATTCCCGCCTGGGAGAAATATTTGTGTGCATTAACTTGTCTATTTGTTCCCTGCCTGTGTGTAAAATAACAATTAGATACATTAATATACTATAAAGATATTTAAGTATATAATTGTCTAATACCCATAACACAAACTTTGCTCAGTTTGGGGTTAGGTTAGGCGCTTTGTGTGATGTCCTAGGTGTTATTTTTATTTTTATAAAAATGTTTGAAAAGTTTCATTAATTTTTGAATACCGGCAAAAACATTTTTTGTAAACATATCTCAAAATTAAAACTTTTTTGAAGCTTTTGCACAGAAAGGAAACTATTAGATGTGTACTTTTAACACATTTTATTTTAAATTTACCACAATAATAATGTAAGTAATAACATACAAAATCATAAATAAATATTCATTGAAATTTATAGAAATTTCAATGCGAAATTATCATTACAGTCTGTGGTTCCTGTGAACTACAATGGTGTTAAAAAATTTCAAATTTTATTATAAAGTCTTTAAGATATTGTAACTTTGTGATAGTAATAAGAGTGGAATTTAACAAAAAAGCTAAAAAAGAATCTTGATTTGTCATTTATTTGTATCATTGAAATTAACTCGTATACAATGTATTTTTTGTTATACATCTTCTAATAAGCAACATTTCAAAAAATTTAACTCTTGTAGTTCTAACGAATGTCTTTTTTTAAATGAATTTAAAATTTAGTGTAAAGAACTTTTAGAACATGTTTTACTTATCGTCGACAAAGTTAAGTGAAAATTTTAACATTCAAGTGTGATCTTGTAATTGTGAAGCATTCTGTGTGCCTATGTAAATCATAGAAACAGAATTTTTTATCACAGATCAAATAATGAACTCTCAATTAGATGTGCTTAATATACACGTATGCATAAAAGTTCATGTTTTATTAATCTTCTTTTTTCATCTCTTTATCATCTTCAATAATTTTTTTGGAATGAACATTGATTTGTAATTTTCTGTTTTATGACTTGAATTTTCTTCACAAGGACGATAGATAATATCTGGGAATTTCTAAGAGTTTTTTCCAAAATAATCAAAAGAAAAAAAAAACTAGTAATTTACGAATATTTTTCTTTCATATTTTCGTAGTTCTTAGAATTAAAACGTCATTTAATTTCTGGTTTGAACCACCACCATGTGTAAGTAAGCCCTTTAAAGGCAAAGTAAACTTAATTAATACATTCCCAATGCTTCGCCGAAATCATAAATGCGGTCGCAATTGCTGTACCAGAAATACGATATGTTTGTGTCTGCGTTTTTATACATTATACAGGTAAGCCATGCTGTTATTTTCACATTTTTTTAATATTTACAAATATAATTAGTAATAATAATACATTTTAATAACAATAATGGCTTAAAGCTAAGTAAGATTTTGTTTTAACATAGTACGTATTAGTATAGATTTTATTTTATTACCAATTGATATTTATCTATTTTGAACACAAACATTAAGTATTGTCTACAAACAATTTTATTCTAGTTTTATATAATTTTATGAAATAAATAAATAAATACAAGGTTTTTTGCTTATACATGTGTGTCTAAAAATATTTTATCGTATATCGTCAGTATAACTGATTTAACAGAACATTCCTAGACTAGGTTAATTTTTAAAAGAATTTTAAAATTTTACATAAATGAACTCCCAACGAACGTATTACATTATTACTAGTATTATTATTATTATTAGGTATCATCAAGTCTTGACATGTCGTCGTAGAATAATGCAGAATTTTAAATATTCGGTTCAAAATTATGGTGTCTTGGCCTAAAATGTAACTAGTGTTAAGTTATTTTTCCTATTATAATATTTATTATAATAACATTGTTACAAAAATATTAAAATAAATATTATCATATAAACATATTAATGCTTGCTCTACAGACACTTTAAGGCGGTGGATTTCACTTTGGCGTAGGTAGGTAGATATCTTCGTTCGCGTGAGTCGACTCTAAAAAATACTAAAAATTGTAATTGAATAAAAATTTACAACTGATAGATAAGAAAACAATAAACAATGTAACAAATGTATCAATCACAAACTCTGAGTATTTATAATTTTCTAATAAAATATGCAATTTTCAATTTAAATTATTGAAACAATGAGCGCCATCTGTTAAACATTTACGTTACTTAGTGAATCTAAAGTGAGGTAGGTTTTGTTCAGGAAAAGCGGTAACGAAAAGTTAAAAGTTCTGTATGTTGCTACTAGATGGCAGTAATTAAATAAAATAAAAAACGCGAGCTTATATAAAAATATAGTTTTAATTTATATTACTTTACTTTGTGATTATTTATTATAAGTTATGTTTCAAGTAAAGTGATGATAGCTGTAATAGGAACAAATTAATTGTCAAAAATGTGAACTGTTTGAAAAGTACTAATTTGTACTTTTTTAATTTTTAAACCGTAATCAGAGGAAAAACAATTTAACAGTATGCTGAACTCATTATGTTCCAATGTGTTCTCTTTGTCTACTCAAATGAAGTTGTCATTAAAATCACGACGCTATTTCATAATTGGAAATACAAGACGTTTATAAAGCTCTAATTGTCTTCCGTAAAGCCTTTGAACGCTTTAATCGATTATGAGAACAAACAATAACATTTCAAAGGAAACACGCGGGATAATACGACATCCTTGTTCTTGCTTCAATACAGAATGTTTTCGAATTGTACGTATAATTACGTAGTTTTGTAAAATACTAAAGGGATAATAAATTATATATCTAGACCTCTTATATACCTTGTAGTTAATATGGAGGTAAAGTTCGCCTCAAACTTTATGACGGATCGAAATACAATGCTGTAAGCGTGCTAGAACAGGCACAGTCATATACACCTCGCTCCACTGCGTCCCGTTACACAAAAAACTGGTTACTGCAACGCGACTTGTGCCTATGTTCACATTCGCCATAAAGTTTGATTGGAACTGTACGTATATTTGCTTTATCAACACAATATTACATCGTATATCGACCGTTATACAGAGATCAATCGACTAAAGCGAAAAATGCTTAAAGTTTTTAAATTTCCTCAATTTTGCAGAACTTTTGAAACCATGGACTTAACGTTTGTTTTAATAAATAATTTTCAATTAGATAAAATTTATGTCGATAGTTTGTATGCAGAAATTTAGACTTCCTATAATATTTGCAAGGTCTTCACCCTTGTACATATAAAAAATAGACATAGAGCATAACGCTCATTGAGCATGTTCATTTAAAATGACAGTTTAAATAAATAAATATCGAGGCCATAAAAAAAAAAATTCTCCGTGTTATGTTCTACTGGTGCCATTGTAAAATTATATATGAATTTATCTTAAATTATTTCATGCTAAAGCATCTGTATGACCGTCGTACATTAATAGAAGCTAACTTCATGTTTAAAATACTTATCAAATGATTTAAACGACTGTTCGAACATTTTAGAAAAGGTAAAATTTAAAGTTCCAGTTCGGATTAGTCGACAACCATATTGTTTTCATGAAGGATTTTCTCGGACAAATTCAGGATTGCGTGCACCTCAGCACAGAGTAAGTCACAATAATAATAATAATTTTGCGCACATCGACTTACACTATCACTCTTTCTATTCCTTCAAAGGTTAAATAGACTCCTTATCTATTATAAAGAGTATATTAAAATTTTATTTAGGTATATTGTTGTTGCTAACACTGTATTCGTTTGTTATTTTTGTTAGTTCTAGTTGTATTAATTATTTTTTTTATTTAATTTTTGTTTAATTTTTTTTTTGTTTTTCTGTGTGACTATAGTGACTACATAGATTGTAAATATTTGGAAGTATTTTCTTGGACATTTCAATATTCTCAATTTTATTTTTATTTCCTGTATGTGTAATCCATGGAAACGTCAGTTTTAGTTTCCTGAATAAACAAAAAAGAAATTATATAACACAAAAAGAAAGTTTCTTCATAGCATTTTTGATTTTTTTAACTTTGCAGTAAATTAAATTTATAACAAACACACTAATGCTTATTAATTTCAACATATTTCATTTAATAAAGGTACCTATGTCTCAAACAAATCACAGAAGGCGCTTCCTGTGCTCCCCAGAAGCGCCTTTTGCTGAGAATTAATTGTTTCCGACTTCAAGCGGGCAATATAAAAAGAACTCCGTCTACTGACTCGCTTGCGATAAGAACTTGGCCAAAACGAACGAGTGGGAGCGATTTCTAAACAGTGCCAAGATAAGGAAAAACTATATAAAACCCGGCCAACTTCTAGTTACGATAAATATTTCAAGATATTTTTCGTTGATAGATTCTCCTTTACTTTTCATGTCGGTTTCGTAAATAAAGCGATATATTATTTAATAATGTTTCTGAACGAAAAAATTTCAAATGCTTATTAAAATGTTTTTCGAAAATTGTACATGTCGGACTTCCCCGTGCTAAATAGAAATATAAAAATTATAAACAAAATTATTCACGATTTTTACAGTTTTTACGGTTGCGTACCTAAAAAGACCGTCTGTCTGTCTGTCAATTCGTAAAAGCTTTTTTTACAAGGTCCCGTGAATATATCAATTTGAAATTAATGTGTATCAAATATTCAGGTCTACGTACATTTGGATCTATAAAAAAATTAAGCTGTTAAGTTAAAGCAATAAAAAATATTGCTATTTATCTAGCTTATTTTGACATTAGCAAATAAATTAATACATTTAGGGTACTTATGTGACTCATAAAAATTGCCAAGAAGCGAACTCTCATAGCACAAGCAAAGGAAAAAATACCAAAACCGTTAAGTTGTAGTACTATATCCGACAAAAAAAAATTTTTGTACATATAAATTGACATATGTTTTCGTGACATCTGGCGATTGATAGCTATGAATACATTATATATCAGTACCTACGGAACCTACAGAATGCGAATCCGACTTGCACTTGGCCAAAAATATATATTTTATTGAAAAGAAAATTTGCTGTGCCGGACACAGAAACGCATAAACGAGTTTCATATGATATTTGGTAAAGCACTCCTTTACTGAAAGCTTCGCACGATTGTAGTGTTGTAATGTAGTCAAGTATTATGTAAGGATTAGAAAGAGGGTGTAGATATATGCTTTGCTTATTCTTGGTGATATGAGGATGGGGGGAGGGAGTCGACCGGCAACCACGGCACGGCAATCAAAGATCAAAGAATGCAGCAGTGAGCCATAACTACTATGTAATAGCCATATATAATAAACTTTTATTATTATTATAACGCTGAACACCAAACATGCAATGTTGTCGACGACTTAGGATCATGGATTCAAGTGTCTTAGACTGAATATTGTTAACTCGTTTATTAAAATATTTTAAAATAAAACCAAATAATTTTTTTTTTTTGTTAGAAGCTTGTTTCATTATACTTGCTTATGAATAAAAGTCTAAGAATAAACCCTTTTTTTAATATTATACGAAATGCCTACGTAAGGGTATAAAGGGGGTGATAACTTTGTTTACTTTTGATGAAAAGGGGGAGGTGAGTTTAGAGCTGAATGGCTAAAATTCTGCTTATGTAATATTTGAATGACCCCTAATGGACGGCCACATTCGTAACATAAAATACTGATTAGAAAGTACAGAACGCTAATAATAAGTTTTAATAATAATAATATTAAATTAATTTATATGGGGCAACGGTCTTAAATGAAAAAAAAAAGTTTTAGACAAACAGAAAACGAACCGGAGATTGAAACTCTACGGAAGTAAACTCTGCGAAAGGAAGACGTTTCTCTTTTCTGCAGCATTGATTGCTTTAACGTCTGTTATTAAGTTAAACTACCTTTTTCCTTGACTTCACATGATTGATGACTAGTTAAAAGGTTAACAGATAATTAAAATTTCCTATTATACCCATAAACTTTATAATATCTAATCACCCCAAGATCAACATAAATACGAGGAAACCGAGGAAAAAAAATTACGCGTCATCATATAGTTAGTTTACAGGAACCATAATTTCCGTTCATGTAAATTTTTTTCCTCTTCATTTTCCTCGTTTTTTATTATGGGGGTCATCTATGTAAGACATTCAAAGAAATAAACGTAAAATTGTGTAGTTTTTTCATGAATGTTTTTAGAGGCACAGAACAGAAATCGTGATTTTCCAAGTTTTATTTGTTTCGTTTAGAATTTCACGTAGCGAGGGCGAATGCATCCTGGCGCATGTTCGGTCCAATCGTACAGTTTCCGAATAGAAATTCTTTGAGAATTTCGCCGTACAGCGAATGTGAATGCAGAATAATGGCTATTTTTCAAGACTTTTTTAATCTAAAGTTAGGTTTAATTTAAACTAGGAATTACTGCTACTCGAAAAACTTTTCGTGTAAACTTTGGACTTAAAACTAGTATATAGGTAGTAAATACTGGAAGGAATTTTCGGCGGCTTACCTGAGAACAAAAGAAAAGTATGAATTAAAATCGATATAAAAAAAATATATGTCGAGAATGCATAAATATACAAATTAACTAGATGTCCTCTTCTGCGTTTACCGTCTAACCGCTCATACTCTAGCTAGTTGGTGCAAGATGGCGAGTTTCAGTTCGATTTTCAGTGCGCCAAGTCCCCGCGAGTCGGGTTTCACCTCCGTGAAATCTCCGCCCGCCGGTCTTCAACCCCGCAAAATTGCGTAATGGCACTTCGATACTGTGAAGTGACATTTATGACTATTAAAACCAAATGTTGCTGTCAAATTAATTAATTTTATTAGAGAGGAGTACATAACTATCACTGACTCCGTGCCTCGGAGAGCACGTTAAGCAGTCGGTCCCGGACGCTGTCAATAGATGGCGGTCGTTACAGTCCCCAACCCGCAGTGGAGCAGCGTGGTGGATTTAAACTCCAAGCCCCCCTCCTCACCCTGGGGGAGGCCAAGACTCCTGCAGTCGGGTAAAAATGGGCTGATGAAGTGAAGTGAAGATTAGAGAGGATATTTCAGTTATGATCATGGAGCTAGGACAGTTTTTGCGGTATGCTCTCTGGAAGTAGCACGAATTAAAATTCGTACAAAACACAAGTGTGAACTGCTGAATGTGCTGAACCTGCTGAGGTGAACTATGTGTTCGAGTGCGACACACCGAGACACCATCTTGTAACAAAAAGAGATAGCTGCCTTGAAACGTCATAATAAAGTGTTGAATTTTCTTTTCGTTCCACCTTATCAAATTTATTTTATATTTGCACCACATAGTCGGCGCGCGAAAACTGCGTTGATGTTACAATGGTTACGCCGTGTAAGTGCTTTTCTGCATATCGAAATTAAATATGAATTTTAAACTTTGTATAGAATTTATATACAATAAAAATTAATATTGAAAGTCACGAAGACGACTGATTGGCCAAGTGGTTAGAGACCCTAACTGCGGAGCCAAGGGTCGCGGGTTCGATTCCCGCCCAGGACAATTATTTATGTGCATGAACATGTTTATTTCGTTCCGGGTTTAGACGTAAAATATTTACATATGTGTATGTTATTAAAAAAAAATAATTTAAGTATGTATAACAGTTGTCTAGTAACCCATAACACAAGCATAATACTTGCTTACTTTAGGACTAGATGGCGCTGTGTGGGAAGTCCCATGTATTATTATTATTCTCATAGGTCACTATATAGGTTTTGAAATACATCAAATTAAGAATGGAATGCATATATATTGTTATATTTATTGTTTTTAAATAGCAAGTTTATTTAAAAAATTAAAGTGAAAGTACATTCACAATTCAAAAAAGTAAATTATAGGTGATTTTACTGGTATTTATTCTGACATCACTTTCCACGTTTTCGTCTGCCACGATGGCGCTCAAATGAGAACATTTGCGTGCTATAATCTATAATCTTTTAAAGAGCAATGCGTACGTTTTTACAATAAGATCCCAGTTGACATTCAAGATCTACCCCTCAACAAGTTTAAAACTACAATAAAACGATAGTTTTAGGCAAAAGCTAATTATAAAGTATCGGACTACTTAGATGATAAAAATCCATGGGTATTAACTGCTCTCCTATCGGTTTGTTACAATTATATACATTTTTAAACACTTACTGTTAAAAAATTGTTTTTAATTTTATTAAAAATGGACGTTCCTCAGTTTTCTGTATATTATTTTGAGAGGAACCAGCACTTTTAGAATGTGCCTTTGTAGTAACGTTCTTCCACAAAGTAATAAACTCTAGGGACTTATTTCAAGATTATGATACATAACTACGAAATTTGGTTTAACTAAAGTGTTAAGCTTAAAAAGTTCAAAACCAAACTTTTGACAAATCTGCTCCTTCTTGGGCAACGACTTTTATATCGTTTAACTAAGTCAAAGGATACAGAACTGGCCTTGATGTTGACGACAGAAGTGGACGCCCGCCGACAGCAGTAACTGCAGGAAGTGTGTTAACTAATGAAATGCTGGTGCGAGAAAACCAACGAATTCCATGTAAAGTAATACTGTTAGTATTTTTTAAATTTTACATTAAAATATTGGCGTAAAGAAGCTTTGTTGGGGCAAAACCCGGGCCAACTCGCAATAAGGTGATGCTGTGTGTATGTTGGGATTGAAAGGGTATTGTTCATTATGAGCTTTTACCGTCGGGCAGAACCATCGATTCGGATCTCTACTGCGAACAACTGATGAGATTATAGCAAGAAATTGAAAGGAAGCGGCCGGAATTAATCAATAGAAAGGGTGTGGTCTTTTATCACGATAACGCTAGACCTCACACATCTTTCAGATTTTCACCTGTTTCGGTCTCTTCAGAATTCTTTAAACAGTATCAGGTTAACATCAAGAGAGGACTGCCAAAACGACTTGTCGTGTTTTTGTGATTAGAACTCCCAAAATTCGTATAGCAACGGGATCATGTCACTACCTACAAAATGGCAGACAGTCATCGAACAAAATGGCACATATATATTGTAATTAAATGTAAATAAATTTGGAAAATTATTATAGAAACAACAAACTCTGCGAATCAAATTATACTGTAATGACAATCATTTTACATTCAGTACCTTAAAGACGAGACAAGCCATACCAGCCCACTATGCCCCACCGCAGAGGCTTAGGCCTCCCTTCGAAATGAGGGTACTTGGAGCTTATTCTACCACGCTGCTCCAGTGCGGGTTTGTGGATTTTAACGATTGCCATCTGAAGAAGGCAACCGGGCCTGACCACATAGCGTGCTCTCCGAGGGCTGTTAAATAGTTGTTATGTACTTAAGTCACAAAAAACTCATTGGTACATGCCGGTTTCTAGGATTTGAACCACGACTTTCAGAACGAAAAAAACTGTGATTTAAATGTTGTTTTTTTTATTATTAAATAATTACAAAAAGTAGGTGGAGAAAGCAAAAGAGGACGTTTATCGATGACATTATGCTATATTCGTGCAAATGACGCAACATTTAGCGTTATATGAATTTAATTTACAGCTGTAATAAATTTTTCTATGTTACGAGTGTATTCGAAAAGAGGTTAATTAACGTATTCGCTTTAACAAAAGTTCTGTTTAAATATCACTTCATTTTAGTAGAGCTCATCACCATAAATGATTTACTGTTAAAAAGTGAATGTCACATTATAATATTTCTTTGGGCCAAATACGAATATGCCAAGCGAGCGGAACACGATATAACACTTAGTTAAATTAAAATAGTGTCTCGTGTGATTAATAAAATAGTGTGACCTTGGGTTTCCGGTATGTATTGCATGATTTTGTGCACTATACGTGGATTGGAGGTCTCTATGGTTAGAGACCTCAACTGCGGAGCCAACATGTCTATTTGTTCCGTGTCTGAGCGTATCTAGTATATATGTATATATTATAAAAGACATTTAAGTATGTATATTACTTATCTAGTACCCCATGATACAAGCATAATATTTGCATACTTTGGGACTAGATGGCGTTGTGTGGGATGTTCCAGGTATTATTAATAATACATGTACACCTTTTAAAGATTAGTCTTCACTACCTGACGTCGATTTCTTGTTTTCTCGATACCTCTGTTGTCTCTATGCATTAGCTGATGGCCATTTTTGGTTTCGAATTGGTTTTAGAAATTTATTTTTGCATTTTATGCGTGGCATAGTTCAAATTTTATAATTCAACCAACTGCTGACACAAAACTGACAATACGGAATTTCTAATTTATACACCAATGGATAGTATATTTAATTTTCTTTGCAATAATATTTAATTTGTGTCTATATTCTTATATTTTTTTTTATTTACGTTTTAACAAAATCCAGGAATAAAATTTCACTAAAAAAGGGCTCAGATTTATACATTCGCCACTGACTACGTTATCACTGCGAGTGGAAATTTCCGTTGTTGGATCTATTGAACAACCCTAACTTTTTGATCGAAACATGCGCCACGTTCGAGCAAACGCTCGCTTATTGCTCAGTTAAAATTAAACAATTTTAACTGAGCAATAAGCGTTCTCGGAGAACATGTTTTCGTTACGTTCGAGTTTTAGTTTCTGCACGCCATAATGTAACGTCCGTGTAATACATGTGATTTGATTTGTCAAAGTAAAATTAAATTTTAATCGTTTTTCGCATATAAAAAGTGACCAAAAGTGTGCGCCATAAAAATTTCTTAATATTCATGTCTTTTATTTTGATTTGATAAATTTATTAACAATTTATGCACCCCTCTGTCAAAATATAGTTTTTTTTTGTAGTTTAAGCATGAATAAATTTAACGTAATATAATTTATAAAATTTCCTAATTGGTGACACAGTAGTATAATATTAAATGTCATTGTAGCAACTTGGTATATATTAAGTGCTGTGATTTTTTTTTAAATTAGTAAAATATATCTCTGGTTTCAATAATATATGTTTTATTTCCACCATTTCGATATAAACCTTAAAAACATATCACATTATGATACAATCAAATAGAAAGGTTTTCCTTTACCTAATGCAATCCTGTACACATTCGCTGAGGCGGCAATAACTGCAGTTGCATCCTGAATAAGCAGAGCCCGCGTTCGATTCAGCCAGACTTGTGGTCTCGAAACGACTCAAACCTTCTGCTGAACTCGGTCCTGTGTGGGATCCACGCCACCTGAAAAGCAAATATTCGATATTGAGTTAAGTTTTGTTTTAATCACATACATATTGTAAGAAATAGACTCGACATTCAATAAGATACAAAGTGAACGAATGAAAAGTAATAATATCAGATTTTTTGGTTTGTTGGCTGTGTTAACAGCATATTTTGTAATTTTTAATTTCACAACACGACAGTTTTTTTCCTGTAACCAATACGTCAGCCGATGTGATCAATAGTGGAACTGACTACAACAAAGTTGTTCACATTAGAGCGTCGTGAACAACTTTTGGATACTTCGTAGCACACGTGCTGAATAAAATATTAAATTTTTATACGTGTATTTGGATAGAATCAGTCTTTTTTATTCGATTATTATACATGATGCAGTTAATTGTAAAGTACCCATGACACAAATAGTAAAATTAGGTTTCCTTCTCGATGATCAAACCATCAGTTATAGCAGACAAAAATCGACTTCGTCGTCGTCGCCAGCCAAGAGAGGTCGCCAAAGTCGGATATTTGGGGTTCTAGTCAGCGGCGTTCTAAAGCCAAAAATTCTGTAGAATCGAATACTCACATAGTATATCAATATTATCCATGTAAAAACAGTACTATTTTGGAGTCAGGCAGATTGCCATAGATCTGTGGCGAAGTACGCTCAGATACACAAGCACATCCGCAATACTACCTAGCTACGTTGTAAAGTATCGGGGCACTCTTGTCGCCATCATAAGTTCTGTTTAACTTCAAGCATACATCACTGCACCAATCGACGAGCTTGTGCCCATCAACTAGCATACGAGTCCGACCCCGATGTCGACGACTACACAGCCAGCGAGCCCGTTGACCAGCGGCCCTCCCGCATAAATCCCGCATTTATTCAAAATTGTCATCACATAAATTATTACATATTATCACAGTACAAACAAAAACAATTCAGAATGTAATATGCCATTTTTAGGGTTTCGTACTCAAAGGGTAAAAAAACGGAACCCTACTAAGACTCCGCTGTCCGTCCGTCTATCTGTCCGTCTGTCATCATCATCATCAGCCCATTTTTACCCCACTGCAGGGGCTTAGGCCTGCCCCAGGGTGAGGAGGGGGGCTTGGAGCTTAAGTCCACCACGCTGCTCCACTGCGGGTTGGGAACTGTAACGACCACCATCTATTGACAGCGTCCGGGACCGACTGCTTAACGTGCCCACCGAAACACGGTGTCAGTGATATTGTGTACTTAAGTCAGAAAAACTCATTGGTACACGCCCGGATTCGAACCATGGCCCGATGGGGCCAAATTTGAGACAGGCTCGTTGCGCTCTGGGCTATCACGACACCGTCTGTCCGTCTGTCACCAGGCTGTATTTCATGAACCGTGATAATAAGACAGTTGAAATTTTCACAGATAATGTATTTCTGTTGCCACCATAAAAACATATACTAAAAAACAGAATAAAATAAATTTTTAAGGCGCTCCCATAGAACAAACGTGATAACGTTAACAGACATTGATAACGACAACAGGTAGACGCTTGAATTATTCACAGAATATTGAGTTATGTTATTCATTTTAAAAATAAATAATTAAATTAAAATAAAATTATTTATATATTTTACTGTGGTACGGGACCCTTCATGTGCGAGTCCGACTCACACTGGCCGGTTTTTTTTTAAATTGAAGTTAGAGATTTATGTCATTCTTACAGGAGGCCTATACACACCACGTCTAAAATGACCGTAGTTCATCAAGAACCTTCTACAGCTAAACTGTTTGGATTTGAAGCAACAGGAATATCTCGTATTTTTGTGCCTTAAAAATTTAGTAAATTTTTTAGTAAATTTTACTCTTAAAAGCGACGCAGTTCAAGTAGAAAATTAGATTTTTCCCTGATAAGAATTATTTGAATACTTTACAGTTAAGACAATGGTATAAAAAGGATGTTGATTTGATAAGGTAAGCGATATTATATTGTCGAAAGAAAATTGTACGCTTCTGGAATGGCCATTAGCAAAAATTGTTGAAATTCGCCACGAAAAGGACAAGAAAATTAATGATGTTGATTTAAAAGCAGATTTTTTTTAAAATAACTACACCAATCGTTTAAATATCTCTTTTACCTATTAGAGATAATTGTTGAATGATTTAAGAAATAAAAAATAAAATGTTTCAGTTGTGTTTATAATATAATGTTATAGTGAAAGATTCTGTGATTGATTTATAATTTTAATAATTAAAATATGTCTTTACTTAGTAACGATTACAAAATAATTTATTGCTCATGTTTTAAATTAAATTACATAATATTTTATTAAATTCATTAAACGGCGGTGAATACGTTCAATAGTACTTATTTATATGTAGGCTGGTTACAAAACACTGACCAGTAATAAAATATGTTTTTTTTTTGGTTTATCTGTCACAATATATGTGCAAGAAACTGAACATAATGTTAAAATTATATTAAAAATTTACTGTCCATTAACTAAAAGAAAATACTGTACATTATATTTTTAAAATTTATTTCTTTAAAATATATACTGACAAGAGCGCAGCTTTTAAGAAAGAAGAAGAATAAGAAAAAAAATATTTTCGGACGTCGATGATTTATTTATTTGTCAAATATTATGAAATTTTACAAACCTCGAGCTTTTAGAGTCAACATGTTCGACGACAATATTCCACGTTCTATGTATAAGGTACAGTAGGAAGAGGATCCGCGAGGACTCGGCGTGCGGCGGAAGTCCTCTACCACGCTTCCGAGTCGTCCCACCCCACTTCCGGCTGGCGGCGCTGCTGTGCGCGCTCCCCATATTTCCGGTGAAGTTTGACTTTCGAATCAGTCACACCATTGCGATCGCATCTGAAATTTTGAGAATTTTTATTTTAGCTTATTTTCATGCATTTTGTATATTTCAGTTTCGGAACACGTAGAAAAATCACAATATGTTATATGGAGGTGGCATGCGTACCCTCAAATTCTATCATCTATGAACTTAGTCGAACATGTTATATTACTGAGGCAATTGTATTTCTTTAATCTTTCTACTTATTTATCTCGGAATCGCTCGCCGAGTAATTTAGAGAAATCCTTATGTGACATTAGTATTTTTTTTTTGATTCAATAATTACCGACTACTCTATTAATCTATGCACGACACGCATTCGCTTTTTTTAACTTATTACATGAGAAACTCTAAAATAAAATAATAATTTTTATATTTCTAGTTTATTTAAATCATTACTATTATTATATTTTACCAAATTCATTTACACCATGCTATCTACGTCAAATATCATAATCCTATACTTAACTGTAATAAAGAAAATAATTAAAAACATATTACCAGGGTTTTTTATTAAAATAGTGTGCCTAAGCATGTATTAACGGAATTGCCTTGTATTCGTTATTAAGTGGGATTTATTCTTGTGTCCAACGTCGCTTGGGTGAAATATGTGCATTTTTATTATGCCTTTATCTTTTTGTGTACATTGTAGTCGTTAATTTCGGTATAAACGTTCTAAAAAAGCTTATAAATAAGAGGAAAAAATGCTAAATAAATCCTCGCGTTTTCTATTCTTTGCTCAACCGGAAATTGGGTAAGTATAGTATTTGCAAAATTATGGCAATTCAAAGACAGTTTAAATTGTATTTTATTAAAAAACTATTTTGTTCATTACGCTTCGAAAACGTATAAGATTGTATTTTCGGTAAAATACCGATGACATTTATTTGATTGTTATGATGTCAAAAGATAGCTTGACTTTGAATCCAAGACACCTTTAGACAATTAATTAACATTACAAACAATTAACATTAACGTTACAGCGTGATTGTTTGCGATCGAGGGTGAAGCTGAGAAGGTTATCCCGCCGGCGGCTGCTACCAACGCAATTTTCATTTATCAATGCATTTATACAATACATCAAGAATTTTGAGGTGCCATTTTTTATATTTTATTACTGAGTGATACTAAAAGAAAAAACTATTTGTTTCTCTATTTTCACCAATGGTCATAAAAATTAGCTAGGTATGAAAAAATCACCGAATCGTTCGGTGATTTTTTCATGATTCGAATCCCAGTATTAATATGATGAATATTGATACTGGTACCGGGTCTTGGTTGTTATATATATAAAAAAAAATAAAAATATTTATATATGTATATATTATAAAGAATATTTAAGTATGTATATCAGTTGTCTAGTTGAAGTCCCATGTATTATTATTATTATCACCTAATAAACAGTCCACCATTTGATATACCATCAAAATCTGCGAAAAATATTACGCAGTATTTATTAAACAGAGAAAATAAATATTGCAAATACTTCGTTTTTTATTAAATCGTTTGCAAGACATCAATTGAATAAAAATTCACACATACAAATTCATAAGCATGTACAATACCAATGGTGTTAAAAACATTGCTCTCTTTTCTCTATTCCGTATTTTAATTAAGTAAATAATAAAATATCAGCCTCCAATCCACCCACAACCAGCCTGGTGGTTTATAGTCCAAATTACTTGATTCAGTGTTGAGTTAGGGTTGTACTCCAGTGATGGAAGGTTGTAGATCGGATATAAAAAATATAATGGTTTAATTTAATATCCGATAACATATTTTTGTTAGCTAAGTTCACGCGTTAGTTATGAAATCGATCATTAGATTTATAAATATTCATTGTTTTTCATCTCATTGTGAGGCGGACTGATTTCAAACAATCTTTTATCATTCGTTTGTCATCACGTAATATTTTTTTGTATACATTAGAACTAGAAAAGCAGAAATTCTACCAGTTAAATAGATATAATATCTTGAATAAGTGTTTCCGCACAAATGACACTCTTTCGCCTTTTTGTTAAACATACATATATTTACGCCTGTGGCTTCATCGCGTATTTAATTTTTGTTTTCTTACAGCTCAGCGTGATTATGGCCTTTAAGTGGAACCTTAATATGTATTTAAAAGTAAAAGTTTTATCGAAATAGGTTTATCAGTTTTTGGGTTATAAGGGTGCAAACCAACGAACAGAGAAAAAGTTAAAACCTCTTAATTTATGAACAGAGTTATTGGTTGTTTTTTTTTTAAATATCACACAAAAATAGCATAACTTGACTCGATGGAACTTTTGCTGACTGAAATATATCAAGCTTAAAATTTGTTTTGTGTTTGTATTTAGTCTAAGGAAACTTGGTCCCGTTTAAAATAAAATATTTTATTGCGATTGTACTTTTACTATAGTACTATATAGTACTATAGTACTATATATACAGCATCTCCAGGTGTTATAGGATAAAACTTGCATGTTTTAATTTTCGTAAAATTTTATTTAGAAAATTGAAAAAAAAATTATTACTTTTTTAAAATAAATTCTGATATAACTCGCTAGCAAATTGACACTCAGTTTAGCATATAAACAACAGGTATCTATTACAAAGTTACTTTATTTTAAGTCATATCTATCTATATATGTCGGGTTGAGTTTTATTGTAATTGTTTCAATAACCACGTAGTTTGTAATGGTAGGGACTTCGTTACACTTTGTAAGTTAACTATTAAAACTAAAACTATTTTATCTATTATTATCTAAATTTATTATAGTAGAGGTTTTCGTTATCAAATTAGTACGTAGAGAACACATCGCGAATGGGTTGGCTAAAAAATTCCTGGCAAAGCTATGATAAATTAAAAATTGTAAAATTACTTTTTATTTAACATTGCACACACGTGTTTAACAAATAAATTTAATGCCAATCGATAGTATGAAGCCTACAGAATATGCAAACGTTGGGTTGTCCATTTTTACTAGGCATGACTACTGGGTCGGCAGGTATAAACGGGTACATTCAAACTTTGTGTATGTTTTTTGTTATTTGTTAATTTTAATTTTTAACTGTTCACTTTGTTAATTTTTATTTATTTTCCTGACAGACTTTTCAAAAATTTCAAAATTTATATATCGCTATATTTTTATTATCATTATTTAATTAATCATAGCCTTACCAAAAATTTTTTAGCCAACCCATTCGCCATGTATTTTCTACATACTAAATTTTATAACAAAAAAAAATCATCGTTGTAACAGCTAGGTGAAGGTCGTTGTTAATTCGGATCTTAGACAATTATAATTAAGATACTTAAAGATATGAAGACCGAGTGAACGACGAAGGCGATTGTGAGCGAGTGGTGTCACGAAGTTTCGTGATTATTTGTAAATATGGGAATTTTGAATATTTATTAATAGCAACATTGCAAATTTGGTTGAAAATCATGATTTGGTTAGCAACACTTTTTTCTCCGGATGACAGCAACCCGATCACCACGAGGTTAGTCTGCTGCCTATAATTTTAAGGCCTATTAATAATTAATTACCTTTATTTGGTAGTGATAAGCACGATTGATTATCGAGCACCTAATTGTAAGTATATGATTGGTTTTTAGAGGTAACGAAACTATAAGATACGATATCCTGCTGAGCACGTGGTGCCAGCTGACGTTTACTGTGATATTTGCCGGTAATATATTGACGATATCCACAATATTAATGCGTAATACAGATTTGAATAATGTTATAGATTTAGCGAGATTTGTGTGTATGATGACGTCGGCATAGAAGCTGACTCGCGTCTTAACCTAAGAGATTGAAAGACACCTCGAGCACTTCTCAACGAATGGTTGAGAAGGTATGAGCTCTTCATAGTGGTTAAAGGGTCCACACTTTGACGTCGGCATAGAAGCTGACTCGTGTCATTACCTAAGAGAGTGAGAGATATTATAAGAGCACTTCTCAATGAATGGTTGAGAAGGTATGAGCTCTTCATAGTGGTTAAAGGATCCATAGATAGAGAGATATGTATATGTGTATGTGTATGTAGATAGACACTAGAGTTTATCCTAAATAGAGGTACACAAAGATACTGATAAGCGAAGCAGATGTGAGAGAGTTTTATATACCTAGTATGATACTATCTATATTCTATTATAATCTATTGATGTGCTTTTACGCTGTGTACTATGTTGTTTGTGATCACATTCTAACTAACTATAAATTGTCAATGCGGGGTCGGTGCTGGACCTTTGGGCCCGGGCCACCATTGCGTTAGGCAATGGTGTGCCCGGGCTTTATTAAATTTTTAGGTGTTCCTGAGACGGGAGAGATGAGAGCGAACTAATCAAAGCTGCCTACACTGACAACGGAGATGATGCTTATAGTGTACATATGTGCTCATGCTGGATGTCGCTTAAAGGAGCTCCTCGGAAGATAATTCAAGTGGTCGATGCTACTGTATATGGTGTAGATTCTTAATGACCAATATGAGATAACTTGATTAAATAAATCAATTATCAATTTGTATTAATTCAAGTATCGTTGACCCTTGATCAGTTCAAATATAATCATATCGCGATCTTAGAAGTTACACCTCACAATACATGATGATATAACAAAGATAGACTTCGCGACATGGTGGAGATGCTTCGAGATATGAAATCAGGAGCCAATCCCTCAGCACATCCTATTCGTTTTCCGATGAGCTCAAAGCGATATCAGCATCATTTGTTGGCGGCTAGCTAAATGACACTTTTAGACTAAAGAAACACTGACTAAAAGAAACTTTTAGTTTCATAATTTAGTCAATTTATGAAAACGCATACTACAGCATCATTACAATTTATAATAATATATTACTAATTTATTTCCTTGTTGTAAAGGCGAAATCGTTTCTGACGTGTTTTCGTGTTAACGGTGACCTGCGGTGACCTTTGTAAATAAGTTGAAAAAGGGTTGGATCGATTGAGTGAGTCAGAGTAAGGTGATCTGTTGATATGACTCCAGATGCGATTCATATTTATACAATGAAACGATCACGAAGTTCAAGTGAAGAAAGTGAGACGTACAAGAATAATTTTTTTTTGAACTTAACTACTACAATATCGGTGCGCGTAGTATAGTGAAGACTGAAGAGTGGAGATTTTGAAGGTTTCAATCAACTACACGAAGTGTGATGTGTTATCGTGTTCTATTTATTGAATACCTATCTTTATCTTACTAATTTAATACATGTACCAAAATAAAATTATTAAATAGTGTACTCCATCACTCAATTTTATTTGATATTGTTAAATACCTACCACTGAATAAATGGAAAGTTACAACATCTCGTTTCATTACTAAATCTCATAAGAAATAAGAACTTAGATATTTTACCTTGATTTATTACCATTTGGTGTCTCCCATGTATAAACATACCTATTGTTTTACTATTTATATCCCTACAGAGTAGCGGATCCTAACAGAAGTGAGTCACTAACGACTCGGCTCAGATGATGTTAAATCATGACTTAAATATGTACATCACTAGATCATAGAGAATTGATCAATGACATGAAACTTCAAGTGAAATGATTGATCTTGCTTGAATTGAAAATCTGTGATTGAAAATAAACTGAATGTCTAGGTACATGGTGTCTACATAAAATTAATGTTATTTTGATTAAAGTTATTGTGTACTGTGATTTAAAAGTATGTAAATTGCGTTTAATGTGTAATACCGACTGTGTCTTCAAGTGAAGAACGGCGTCTTCAAGTGGACGTACGTACGTACAGTGGTTTATTTGTTGTAAAACTAGAATTAAACATTTGTTGGAATTAGTCGAGACAAAAAACCGTCTTTGTGTTTTATGACAACGATCGAACGTAACGTCACGTCACGTTATTATAGCAGTTATACAGATAAACAGTAAAATAATGCTTATTATGTGGTTATTGCCTATGTAGTAGGTACATAGAAAATGAACTGAATGTAGCAGGCCTCTCACATGCTCACATGTTAATATTAACTAAATTGATTAGTTATAGTCTGAAGTGGCATATAAAGTTGCTTACCACTTAACAAAACATATAAGGTTGCTTACCGCTTAGCAAAATCACTAATCTGCATAGAATATGACTCAAATAGATATTATTTAGTGAAAAGAATCTGATAAGTATGTATGTATGCATAAAAGCAATGTACAGCTACCAATTCTGACCTGAGATATATTGTCTAAATATATTTGTCAGACAGTGACCTATATATGATAATATGAAAGTTAAAATGAAAGTTATTTAAAACAAATTCGGTTTGTAGATTAATAATAGTATGATATAGTACCAGAGAGATAGACAACTATGTTATCCGTTACCTTTCTTTTGTTCGAATACAATTATGAAGAATATTTCATTGTTAGTTGGTGGCTAACTCGGATGGATGTTTATCCTGAAGTGCGATGGAGTGTAAAGTGATCTGTTATGAAAAGTAAATATATAATGTTTTATATAAACCAATGAATAGTAAAGAAAAGATGAGAAAGTACCTAATTAAAATTAAGGTTAAGGTACATAATTAAATTTTGTTAGCATCGTTGAAGACCACATAATTGTTGCATTTTCAGTGAAAAATGGAAGCTGTAATTAAGGCGAAAGTGGTCACCATCCATGAAACAGTCAGATCGTCTATCAGGCTCATATTAGTAATTTACCAGAGAATATAGAAGAGGCTAACGTTAAATTAGAAATGCTAAAGCTACTCAATGAACGCCTCTCGCTGGAAATGAACAATTACTATAAATATGCTGAGTCACTTTCACCCGATGAAGCGGCAAAATATGTCAAGACTCAAATAGAGGGAGATGAAGTAATCGCAGAACTTACAGTAAAATTAAAAAAAAAAAAAAAATAATAATTATCGAAACATGGGAAAGAAACATTTCAAGGCAGATTACCTAAGATGGAATTGACTAAATTCAATGGAGATATTCTGATGTGGAGAACCTTTTGGGATCATTTTTCCCTCGAATATGATAGTAAAAGTATCAACGAAGTTGATAAGTTACTGTACCAGCAATCAGTTCTGGAAGGGAATGCCAAGAAGGCAATCGAAGGTTTAGAAACAACCAATAAAAATTATAGTATTGCTGTCGCTACCCTCAAGGAAAGGTTCGGTAAACCCAATACTATAATAGATGCACACTACAATGCCCTATATAAGATACAACAAGCTGATAAATCCATCTTAAGTTGTAGACGCGTGCTAAACGATATCGAACGACACCTTCGGGTATTGAACGGTTTGGGTGAAGATATCAACCATAACCATTTACGATTTCTATTAATTCAAAAATATCCAGAAAACATCATATATGAATTAAAGTTGAAATTAAAACATGAAACAATTGAAGAAATTAGAGCATGTCTAGAGGAAATTATATCGGCAAAGGAAGATTCGAATAGAATGACTGATGCCGGAATGCGAAATGATAGTTATTTGGTAGAGTTGTTACACGTTAGAGAAAAGACACCAACACGCAAGGGCAAAAAGAAAATTCAAAGAAATATGTACGAAGGAAAAAGAATAGTAATAAATACTTGTAAAACTACTGATAGTAGGAGACATAATTTATCCACCAATAACGACAGTAAGAAACGTAAACTTACTGAAAGGATTCGATGGAAGGCAAAAGGAAAAGCCAGAGAAAAGACCCAAATTGAGCTGCATATTCTGTAAAGATCCATACTATAATGCAAGACCGTGAAAAGTATAAGAGAAAGAAAATTAAAATTGAGAAATCGCTGTTTTAATTGCTTTACCACGGGACACAAAGTGAACCAGTGCCGATTGAAAAAGAAATGTGCACATTGTGGATCGTATGGAGAACACAACAGAGCTTTATGTCCAAAACTGCCAGTAAATACTAAAGTGGAATCTACTACATTTTACAATAATACTAAAAGCTTTACAGCATTACAGACGGCTGTTGTATAGGTAAATGGCGTAAATAGAACAAAATCAATAAAATGCCGATTATTACTTGACTCTGGAAGTCAAAGAAGCTATGTAACTAAAAAGGTAGCCAAAGAGCTAAACTTACCTATCGAGGAAGAAAATAGGCTCATGGTATTTACTTTCGGTTCACAGTCTCCACATGAAGTTGTTAGTCCATTAGTTAAAATCAATATCAAGTCCCGTACCAACTTAAATAAAGTTGTGTATGTGAATGTCGTGCCATTCATTTCACAGAATATCCCATATCCAAGCGAGGAAGTCAAAAGTTGGGCAAAGGATAAAATCTTAGCCGATGATGGTTCCCTGTCAGACCAGATAGATATGTTGATTGGGAATGACTATTACTATTCCATTATGTCTAACCATAAGATTAAAATCCGCGAAGATTTTTTCCTAGTAGAATCTATCCTGGGTTGGATACTTTCAGGAAAGATCACCCCAGAAAATACAGATCAGTTATATGCTCTTACATATTTTCAATCCTCATGTGAAGATGTCAAACTCAATGCACCTGATCGTCCATTAGAAAACGTCAATTTAAAATCCTTGTGGGATCTTGAATCTATAGGGATTACCGACAACCCTAAAGTTACAAGAGTTGAAGAAGCGATCAGGAACTTTAATGAAACTACTAAATATATTGATAAAAGATACTATGTCACCTGGCCATGGAATCAATATCCACGGAATTTACCAGATAATTATAGACTTGCAATCGGCCGATTAGTAAATTTAGTTAAAAGATTAGATCAACAATCTCTAGAACTGTACGATCAGACATTAAAAGAACAGATGAAAAAAGGTTATTATAGAAATAACACCAGAGCATCAGAAATCGGTCAGAGATTATCCGATACACTACTTACCTCATCATGGCGTGTTCCAGCCTGGTAAACCGATGAGGATAGTTTATGATGCATCGGCAAAAATAAAGGATAATAAAAGCCTATACGATATTGTGGACTGCTTATGCTGGAAGATCTGACTGGATTGTTAAATGAAATTTAAAATGCATAAGATAGGGATTGTAGCAGACGTAGAAAAGGCTTTTCTCCAAATAGAAACCCATTTTATGTTAATAAAAGAACATAAAAAATAATAGATCACAATTTTAATTATTTAAAATATAAATTTTGATGCAGAGCAATTTGACTTTGTAATGATAATGACAGAATATATATAAAATATGAAAAAAAAAAAATAATATAATATCAACCAAAAAGGTTGAATAACAGATTTAACTAAATTAGTTTTTTATGTTGGTTTCGTACATATTGATTACAAGAACGCGACAGAGATGTAACCAGGTTCCTATGGCTAAAGGATTTAAATCAACCAACCTCTTTGAATAATTTAGTACATCTAAGATTTTGTAGAGTACCATTTGGAGTGATTACCAGTTTTTTTCTTCTAAATGCTACAGTCAGAAATCATCTTACGAAATCCGATCAGGGGAAGCTAAAGGCAATCGCTGACGATATATATGTAGATAATCTTGTAACGGGAGCATCTACATATAAGAAGGCCATTTCTATATACATGTCATTGAAGAATTCCTTTAAAGACCTATCAATGAATCTAAGAGAATGGAATTCTAATTCTAAGGAATTCATGAAAGCAATACCTTCAGAAGACGAGGGAATGAAAATTTAAAAATTCCTCGATTAGAACTACTAGGTGTTTTGATAAGAAGTCGCCTTATAAAATATGTTTTGAAATTTATTCAGCTACCAATACAGGATCAATTCATATGGGCAGATAGTCAGATAGTACTTAACTGGTATCATACAGACAAATTACTACCGCCATTTGTTGCTAGAAGAATAAACGAAATAAAACAGAATATAAATCTGAAACTTTGGTATGTCCCATCTGAATTGAATTCTGCTGAGGTAGCTACGAGACCAAATTTCTCTAAAGAATCTATACGAACATGGGTAGAAGGACCAAAATTCATAGTAAAAAACACTATAGCATGGCCCACTCCAATAATTTTTTTTTCTCTTTCTTGAGTGGGGAGGATCAGCCCATCCCACAGGCTGAAGACAAAGAAATGACCGAACCAGAAAAAGAGAAAGAAGAAGTTGATCTGGAGCGCCACGAGATAGACGAGATAAAAGAACTACAAGCAAAATATTTCCCAGAAGAAATAAAAGGAGTGGAAACACACCTTAGTAGAAACTTAGGTTTACTTCTGGATGATAACAAGGTCCTGAGATGTGGAGGACACATGAAAAATATGAATTGGTCTTTTGACAAAAAGTATCCAATACTAATACCAAAGAACCTCAGTCCAACGCCAAGGCTAGAGAACCATTAGAAACTGTTATCGAACAACCACCACATCAAAATTTAGTTAGACAAATGGCAGACTCAGTAGATCCTCGACCAAAGCGAGGTGCAGCTATAGAGGCTCGGAAGAAGATTACCGAGTGGACTCGATTGTTACATAATTCACTCATATAAGTCACTTTCCTTTGGAGTTGGGAGTGTCACGAAGTTTCGTGATTATTTGTAAATATGGGAATTTTGAATATTTATTAATAGCAACATTGCAAATTTGGTTGAAAATCATGATTTGGTTAGCAACACTTTTTTCTCCGGATGACAGCAACCCGATCACCACGAGGTTAGTCTGCTGCCTATAATTTTAAGGCCTATTAATAATTAATTACCTTTATTTGGTAGTGATAAGCACGATTGATTATCGAGCACCTAATTGTAAGTATATGATTGGTTTTTAGAGGTAACGAAACTATAAGATACGATATCCTGCTGAGCACGTGGTGCCAGCTGACGTTTACTGTGATATTTGCCGGTAATATATTGACGATATCCACAATATTAATGCGTAATACAGATTTGAATAATGTTATAGATTTAGCGAGATTTGTGTGTATGATGACGTCGGCATAGAAGCTGACTCGCGTCTTAACCTAAGAGATTGAAAGACACCTCGAGCACTTCTCAACGAATGGTTGAGAAGGTATGAGCTCTTCATAGTGGTTAAAGGGTCCACACTTTGACGTCGGCATAGAAGCTGACTCGTGTCATTACCTAAGAGAGTGAGAGATATTATAAGAGCACTTCTCAATGAATGGTTGAGAAGGTATGAGCTCTTCATAGTGGTTAAAGGATCCATAGATAGAGAGATATGTATATGTGTATGTGTATGTAGATAGACACTAGAGTTTATCCTAAATAGAGGTACACAAAGATACTGATAAGCGAAGCAGATGTGAGAGAGTTTTATATACCTAGTATGATACTATCTATATTCTATTATAATCTATTGATGTGCTTTTACGCTGTGTACTATGTTGTTTGTGATCACATTCTAACTAACTATAAATTGTCAATGCGGGGTCGGTGCTGGACCTTTGGGCCCGGGCCACCATTGCGTTAGGCAATGGTGTGCCCGGGCTTTATTAAATTTTTAGGTGTTCCTGAGACGGGAGAGATGAGAGCGAACTAATCAAAGCTGCCTACACTGACAACGGAGATGATGCTTATAGTGTACATATGTGCTCATGCTGGATGTCGCTTAAAGGAGCTCCTCGGAAGATAATTCAAGTGGTCGATGCTACTGTATATGGTGTAGATTCTTAATGACCAATATGAGATAACTTGATTAAATAAATCAATTATCAATTTGTATTAATTCAAGTATCGTTGACCCTTGATCAGTTCAAATATAATCATATCGCGATCTTAGAAGTTACACCTCACAATACATGATGATATAACAAAGATAGACTTCGCGACAAGTGGATTGAGCGTTGAGTAAATACATCCTTGGGAGATAGCGTACTCGTATATATTCATGGGACCTGCGGCATATCAAATATGCGGTGGACTTTTGTAAAAATGCAGGATTTTACGTGTGCGTTTATCCATGTAAATATGTTGAATTGTACAAAATTGGTTTATTTGGATATTGCAAATTTATGCGTTTTCTTTATTAGATACAGCTTATAAACTACAATTTCATTGCATGTAATCTGAACACTTTATTAGCTGACTGATTAAATTTCTTTTTACCATTTATTGACGACCCTTCATACCGTACTTACTGTCTCAAGTTACTTATACTAATGTTTATTCTACCTTCATACCACTACAAATCGTTATTTAAGTCGCTGTCATTTCACTTGACACCGGAGATCAATGTCGAAGATTTATTGAAATACAAACCTAAATGATATCTTTGTTCAGGCGTCAACTTTAATGTCGTATATCAAATATAACGTAGGTAACTTTCGTGGCTGGTTCGCTTTCACTTGTAATTGCATAAAGGGCTATTTTAAATGATACCGTTAAGCTATCGGACTTGTTTAAATCAGGTGGGATGGACAGACATCCGAATCCATTCGTTTTTCTTAAATGTTCTTAAATGAAAACTAATCAAGATACTGTTATATAAAATCGAGTTGTTTGTGACACTCTCAATAGAACTTACGGCGAATCATTTATAAATTTTTGCTAAAAATAAATTCACTAAAATCATCGTCATGCACTAAGCACTCGTGACACAGTGAAAATTTTTATTTTTTTATTTTTTTTACATTTGACGTTATTTTTTTATCATTCGATTGTCATCTGACTGACCATTGACTGACATCGACTGACCGATCAGCCGAGTGATTTTGAGACCATAGCTGCGGAGCCGAAGGTCGCGGGTTCGATTCCCGCTCGGGACAAATATTTGTGTGTACGAACAAGTCTATTTATTCCATATCTGGGTGTAAAAAGTTTTTCTAAATTATAATGAATGTTTAAGTATTTTTTTTTATTTTATTCGGAATACCAAGAGAATTTATATAGTATGTATACCACACAACAGTTGTGTAGTACCCCATAATACAAGCATAACACTTTCTTACTTTGGGACTAGATAGCGCTGTGTGGGATATTCCAGGTATTATTATTATTGTTATTATTATTATTATCTCTCTAATATTTTACACGCTAAATACGATTTTCATTTTCCAAAATTTTCACGTTCTACCCCTTCCCAGGAAACTACCATTAAACTAATTTAATAAGGATAAGGAAAGGATAAAGAAATATTAATTGTTTACACGTTAAGGACTTATGTGCATTGTGCATGTAATGATATCTAGCGCATATTTAAGAGATATTTTACTTCTTTTAAATTATCCGTTCACAGACAAAATTTTATTACAAAGCCAAATGAAATATACTCTAAAATACAATTTCAAAATATTAATATTTGAAACTAGTTAAAATCGGTAGCTCGTATATCAGTCGTAACAAACCATTTTGTTGTAAGGAACCAATTTTAGCGGCGACAGTGTAATTGGCGCGGGTCAATTTATTGCTTAGAGTTACGTACTGCGTATTCTTAGGCTATACGTTCAAAGGAGTCAATTTCGAAAATAGTTATAAAGTGTGTAGGTATTTGCTCGGTTGAAGGTTTTTGTTTCATTTCTGTACAATACAACGCATTTAGTGAGAAATACTGCCCAGAGTAATTTCTTTTGTATGTCATATATAAACATTTGTAGTAATTTAAAAGATCGTTTAATTGTACGGGATAGTAGAATTTTTCGTAAATTTTTCTTACCTGTCTTTCAAGCTCCCACTGCTGGAGTATAAGTCCCTTCTTAACATTCAGATAAGGGTTTTGGACCTTACGGTCAACTATGGTTCAAATAGGCAACGTGGGTTGTAAAATGCCGGGAGAGTTTGTTATATTTATTAGACTATTAGATTTACAAACTCATTGGTCAATACGCGACCCGGCCATCATAGCTTTACGGAACTTTCTAAAACTACTTTAGTTAATTGCAATATACGAGTATAAGCTTATATCTTTGTTTATACCTACTATATAAATGGTGCAAACGAAAAAAGTTCTTGCGAATTACCAACACGCGTCTACGAGTTAAAACAAAATTATAATATTAAATTTAACTAATTATATGTGTGAATACTGGTACATGATTTTGAATTAGAAAATTAAAATTAAAATTTAAATTAAAAAGTTTAGAAGTTTTTTTTGCCTTTAATACCTACCACTGTTTAACTGTTACTTATAATTTCAATAGTTCGTAGAAATCATTTATTATATATTTGTTTGGTTACTTTTTACTCAATGGTATATCGTATTATTAAATGAAGGCCATATCACCATAGTCACAAATGGTCCGCAAATTTTTGGAGTTATGATAAACTATACAACATAGAACTATAACAACAAAGACAAAAACAACTTTCTACTGGGCACATTCACATACTTTCTTTGTTTTTGTTTGAACGAAATTCGGTCCATATCTAGCTATGGTGACAACCGATCTAATTATGTTTATTACTGTAGACTTTACGTATGTTTTTGAGACAGGGTCATTTTTGTGCAACAAATGTACCTATTGTTTAATTTTTAAGACACAAAAGAACACTGTCCTCATCGTTTAAACCTTTCAAGCAGTTTCTCTTGTATCTCAAATGCCATTCCAGAGGAGATAGCGTGAGGACGAAATTAAATGTTTCTCTTATCCATTTAAATAAATAAATAAATATGTAAAAATTACTATGGGGCTAGCACCTGAAAATAAATGATTATTATTATTATTATTAAATTAACAATCTCACGTTTAGAGCACTCGCGTAACAAGTGCCTTCTAAAATTTAACTGAACTCAGACAGAACTTATCTTTTCAAGGCGCAACCAGTAGTGCCATAGATTGTAATATCTGGGCTTTACTTTTTGTAGTATAAGGCCGATATTAACAGTTTAGTCTCAAAAACACTCTTTAGACATGTTTCAAATGAGTACAGTCTTGAAAAATAATACATTAAGATGCGATAATATGTAATAGACAAATTTTGAGTTATGTCACCTAACACCGTCTCTAGTACAACTGTACTACTCAACTACTCGAGTGAGTAACTGCTCAATTTTAACATATTTTATGCACTGTAAACAGAATTTTTACTAAATTTTTAAATTATCTTTTTGGTAATAACCCAAATTCTCATTGAACTCGTTCAAATTGATATATAAAATACTACGTTTCAATTTTTAAAGCGGAACGCGATATGGTCACTTATTTTCTATCTATGTGTGGGTTGTAGTTCATTTTCATTTATCGTCAATTTGTCGTTGATAGCGGTTGTCAGCCAAAACTTTTGTTTGTTCATTTTGTACATAGGTATAGTTTTATATTTGAAAATAATAAAATGAAAAGAATGAACGGTTTAACATTTATAAATAAACTATTTGTATCTCGAACCTTCTGAACAAGAAGCGGGCTCGTTATCACTATAAGGTTACCGGCCTAAGTATAGTACAGTACTCGGCCGTAAGTTATGGACACGAATTACAGAAAGCGGCTAAGTAAAAATAAGTTTAAAAATAAAGCTATGGGTAATCCTATTATTATCATATTCAATTACAAAACGAAATTGTTTGAATTTATTGTAATTGAATAAAAAAATTGTAAGATTATCTATAGTTTTACTTGTAAACTTGTTTTTACTTAGGGGCCGTCCATTAATCACGTGATCTTTTTTAAAGCATTTTTTAACCCTCCCTTCCCCTTGGTGATACATGGTGAGGTTTAAGACTACCCCCCACCCAGCATCACGTGTACTTTTAGTATCTTCAAAAAATCTTTAATTTTTAAGAATATTTTAGAATATTATCTTAAATACAGGTATGAAGTATAATCTTATTTTGTTCTGAAATTAAGGACCATGATAAAAATGTCTAGACAGAAAGGTTGCAGGTTGTTTTTGAATGGCATATAAATATTAATAAACGAATGGTGTACACTACACGCCGCATTTTGATTTAAAAACCGCGCGTTTGAAATAATAATGATAAAATAAATACACGTGATATCTTACTATACCCCCCTCCCCCCTTGTGATATTTCGTGATTTTTGTCAAACCCCTCCCCCCCCTTTCAAGCCTCACGTGATTAATGGACGGCCCCTTACCTGATTTCTAGAACTCGTGTGCATTACGTACGGCCGGGCACTGTACGTTAGTATTGTTTAAGTATCAAACCAGTTTGGACTGAACTGTCAATCCAGAATAATACAGATTCGTGTAGTTGGGTACAACACCTAGTCCTAATAATGACTTAACAGACCAGTCGGATACCGAAGTCTACAATGTAATTATTGATGTGGTGTCGTTAATAATATTTTAAACCACGTAAAAATATTCATCATCATCATCAGCCCATTTGATCCCACTGCAGGGGCTTAGGCCTCCACCTGGATGAGGGGGATTTGGAGCTTAAATCCACCACGCTACTTCACTGCGGGTTGGGGATTGATCATCTATTGACAGCGTCCGGGACCGACTGCTTAACGTGCTCTCCGAGGCACAGAGTCAGTGATAGTTAATGTACTTAAGTTATAAACTCATTGGTACACGCCCGGATCCGAACCATGGCCCTATGGCCTTATAAATTTGAGACAGGTTCGTTGCGCTCTGGGCTATCACGACTGGGCTATCATAGTAAAAATATTACTATAATAATGATAATGTATACATCACAACAACGTCTAGGCCCTAAACTAAGCATTAGCTTGTATTTTGGGTACCAGCGAATACACCACATACCTACATATAACAACCAAGACCCGGTACCAGTATCAATATTCATCATATAAATACTTAGCCGACCTGGAATTAGAATCCAAGACCCCCAGCTTCGTAGGCAGGACCGCTACCCACTAGGCCAAGCGGTCGTCAAATTACTACCTACAACATATCACGGGAAGGATAATAGATAAATATGTACGGTTATACCATAAATTATTTTACAATAAAATTTGCATGTTTGCATCCCAATTTCTTGATAGTTCGTGTTATGATAACAGTACCCTATTCCAAAGATACCATGTTCCAATTAGAATATTATGGTCGGAACTCAAACTGGGATTGCTATAGAAGCAAAAATAACCGGTAAAGTAGAATAACCACATTAACATATAAAATCAAACAATTTTGAATGCTTGTTGGTCCATTACAGTTTTGACACATTTGGACCGTCCCTTGTCAGTACATTTATGAAAATATATTTTATGTACATAAAAAAAAAAATGCTTACTCTAGCGTGGGTGATAGCCACAACTTAAATACAAGACATAAGCAAATGTTATCGATTCCCAGGTTCAGACTCTCAAAGGTTAATAATTCTTTCATGGGAAATTGTATTCGTTTTTATGATAAAATTCCTAAAGAAATGTTGAACTTAAATTCAAATCAATTTACAAAGAAAGTTAAAGTCCAGCTCGTGAAAAAAGCTTACTATTGTATAAGCGAGTATTTAAATGATAAGTACGCATGGACATCATTGTAATAGTTGTAAGCATATTTAAAAAAAAAACAACTAAGAATAACATATATTTAAATAAAATAAACAGGGAGGAGTTTCTTGCCGGTTCTTCTCCTTCTAGTTTTGGAACCGGTACCTAATCACCTAATCAATTCATTTTGACTTTCAATAAGTGTGTATAAACATCTTATATTGAATAAAAACTTTTTAATTTTGATTTTTTTTTAATTTCGAATCTACTATTTATAGCGACTCGATCATGGGAATCAACAAATATTTATCACATATTTATCCGACACATTTTTTTTAAACATAGGCTTCAAGTCTACGTTAAAAAAAACCGGTCAGCTGCATACAAAACCGAAAGATAATTTGCAAACATTTGCAGATCTATAAAAAGAAAGACATGTTCGTCCTCACACGAGTCAACCTTTAAAGCCAATTCTAAAGGTATTCATAATAACCGTAAATAATTTTAAATGATAAGATTATTAATAAGTGTAAGTCACACGTTAATATTGACATGAATATGTTAAAAATGACAGTTTAAAAGATGTTAGAGGTCGACGCGTGTGAAAGTATCAATGGTGTGTAAATGAAAATATTCGATCTTTGACGAAAAGAATTTAATTACAGACTTAAATAAAAAAATAATTTTTGAAACTATTGATGGATAATATCATTTATATAGAATAATCTATAGATAATCCAGATGTTAATAAGCGCTTGTATGGCGACATAAAATTTATATTAGTTCAGATAAGAACTCTGTAAAAATCACTAGTAAAAATCAGTAATATCAGCAATAGAAATCAACTTTTATGTATTTACATTACGACTGACCGATTATAAACAATAAACAGTTTAAAAACAATAAATCAATTACGACTGACGATTGATTGAGTAGTTAGAGACAATAACTACAGAACCAAAGGTTCGATTCCCGCCCGGGACAAACATTTGTGTGCATGAACATGTCTCTTTATTCCGTGTCTGAGAATAAAGGATTTATATAAATGTATGTATATTATAAAGAACATTTAAGTATGTATATCAGTCGTCTGGTAGGTACCTATAGTACAAGCTCTGCTTAGTTTGGGACTAGATTGCGCTTTGTGGAATGTCATAGGTATCCGTATCTGAATGTAAAGTATTTACAAAAGTATATACATTACAAAGAACATTTAAGTATGCTATCTAGTAGTTAAGCAGTTATTTAGTACCCATAATACAAGCTCTGCTTAGTTTGGGACAAAATGGCGCTGTGTAGGATGTCCTAGGTAAAATTATTATATGTAGTATTTATTATAATTATTTATCGAAAAATCTATAAAGAATAAATGATAATATTTAATGGATGTTATGTGTATAAATAAAATAGGCAAAGTAATAATGCTAATACATGGGACAACCCACACAGCGCCATCTAGTCCCAAAGTAAGCAAGTATTAAGCTTGTTACTAGACAACTGATATATATATATATATATATATATATATATATATATATATATATACTTAAATAATCCTTTTTTTTATAATATATACAAATATAAATACAATACACCCAGGCCCGGAACGAAATAAACATGTTCATGCACACAAATATTTGTCCCGGGCGGGAATCAAACCCGCCGCGATCGTTTGCTCCGCATTTAGGGTCTCTAACCACTTGGCCAATCGTTCAACGTGCGAGGTGTCTATGGCAAAGTTGGAATATACCTACATTTAACAAATTATATGAACTAACATACATTGTACTTAAATGTAACAAAGTGTAGGAATTAAGGTACGAAATAAGCCCAAGACCACAATATTGCACTTTCTAACAGGTTTCCTAACCGTGCTAAACCGATATATAGCAGTAAGCTTTCGCTAAATACAACGTTAGGTTAACTGCTACTAATAGATAGTTAATTGAGTTCATAATTTTCTGACTTTCTAGTTCATACTAGAATTTTTCTTTTAAAAACATAAAATTTTATGATTGCCGTTAAAATTCTATGAAGTGAGACTTTCCATTTTTGATATATATTTTAATACACAAAAAGTTTAGTTTTCTTATTTAGTAAAAACTATAGAACGCGATATCTACTAATATGTTTCACTTTATAATTCCGTAAGTATAATTTTGTTAAACCGGTCCAACGGTATGTTTCGTTTCATAGATCTTAGAATGTACCACTCAAAATAAATGGAAATGAAATCATCATCATCATAATCAGCCCATTTTTACCCCACTGCAGGGGCTTAAGCCTCCCCCAGGGTGAGGAGGGGGCTTGGAGCCAAAGTCCACCACGCTGCTCCACTGCGGGTTGGGAACTGTAACGACCACCATCTATTGACAGCGTCCGGGACCGACTGCTTAACGTGCCCTCCGAAGCACGGTGTCAGTGATATTGTGTACATAAGTAAGACAAACTCATTGGTACACGCCCGCATTCGAACCATGGCTCTCTGGGGCCTTATAAATTTGAGACAGGTTTGTTGCGCTCTGGGCTATCACGACAATGAAAATGAAATGAAATGATTTTGATGAAATACAAAAAAATTTAAGTATATACAAATATAATTTTCATTTCGTACAGACAAATAGAAAAGCACGTAGAACTTTTAAATCGTTACCATTTAATTCCTTTCGCTGTCGAAACAATGGGCCCCTCCTGGTCCAAGGATGCCAAATTACTTGCTAACGATTCGGATGTCGCGCTACGTCTGTTGCCAGGGGATCCTTTGAGCAAGGAATACCTTGTTCATAGGATCAGTGTCGCAATACAGAGTGGCAACGCGACAAGTATCCTTGGCACCCTGAACCCGTCGTCTCTTTAAAATTTTCTCGTTCATCATTATTTAGATAATATTTTTAATTTGTAGGTAATATTAGTAACTATAATTTTTTGTATTTAGTACGATTTTCATTTTAACTCCTTAAATCAAACACTGTCTATCATCCATCTATTTTGTTGCTTTATATAGGGATCAATTAAATATCAATTACTCTATAGCCTATAGATTTAAAAATATTAAATACAATCTTAGGTCATTCACCGATCCACACTAGAGCAGCACAATGGATAAGGCTCCAAGCACCCTCATCCCAACTGGAAGCCTAAGCCCCTGTAGTGGGTCACAATGGGCTGATGTGGTCATCTAAGGTGTGTGACGTTATGAGAATAACAAGTGAAATCTATTTTCATTTCAGGAACTATAACATTTTTCGGTATAATACGAAACTTCCTTCTTGCGTATATTGGAGTATTGGTACTCCCCTCATGTTATGCGTAAAGGCAGTTTCTGGTATCAAGACAAAATTAAGTTATATAGCACAACATTAAACGACACAATCACGGGACCTATTGAATTACCGTAAAATGCACGGTTAAACATATACATATTTTTTCCATAACCACGCCACCCAATATTTGACGACCGATGCCCTACTTCTTATGCTTTGTCAGTAAGGGAGTACCTAAATCACGAGTACACAGAATAAAATATCGGACATTTGGTCCAAATTTGTAGTCACCCCGTTCTCAAGATTTGAACACGCTAGATTTTTTTATTGGAGTTGCTTAAAAAAATAATAATATTCAAAACCATTCAATAATATTCAAACTTTATGAAAGCTATCAAGTATGCACGACTTAAGAAACGATCTTTTGAAAACGCTCACGACGCCTACATTAGAAATAATGGCAAACGGTTTCAAAATTCCCTTTCATCATTTAATAGATATTAATCACAGTAAAGAGATTATTTCAATTAAACTTCTTTTGTGCATCCATCCATTTATTAAGTCAACATACTTCTCTTGTCAAATAACGTATTTCCACAATGTCAGTCTTACAAAGCCAAATCGAATCGAAAGGAATTAAATTGAAATTTGCTCACTCTAAGTACAAATTTTTTTTGAACATTTAGAAAGTGGTATACTTTTTTATGTTTTGACTAAATAGTCCATCATCTAAAATAACTTGCTAAAAACTAGTGTAGGTAATTTTTTAACGATATGAAGTGTTATAATTTACCAATATTTTTTTTTAACACGAAAAGCAGTAAAACACTATATTTTGAATTTTGTTGTAAATCTTGCGTTACGAAGATTGATAGTAGGGTTATTTAAGTAATTGTTGTAAATAAATAAACATTTATTACAGACTATAGCGTCCATAATTCGTTGTTAACAATAATCTTAAAGCTAATGTAAAAACACAATTATATAAAATTATCTGTTATTACAAAGTGAAACAAGTAATACTTAGGTATTATTATTATAATGTAAATTAAAATAAAATTGCCTAGTATTATTTAAGCATACCAATAGCTGTCCGCACCCAGTATTTTTTGACGGTACAGTCTGGTTGTTTTTGTTTTACCCTTGCGGTGGGAAGGCGGATTAAACTCTACAGTTTCTGCAGGCCCGAGCGCCCGGGGTATGTGAGAGTTGCATCCACTAAACAACCGCCTGAAGCAGATAAGGGCACGTGTCGTTAGCCCGAAAGCTCCAACGACTTCATCGAAGCGGGGAACAGTCTGGTCTGGCAGCGATCATCTCCAGGATGCTGTTGTTACTACATTGTAGACGTTGCAAGAGAGAAGCCGCTTTCTTTCACATTATGGCATGGAAACCATCAGTGCGAGGCTCTGCGAACATCTCTGAGGCACTAAAACGCCATGGCAGTCGCATAACAGCATCCTGAAGACATTATTTTAATGGACGCGCAGGGCGCCGTAGGTTAGACGCTTGTATGATACCCACAGGCCGCTCGTGTAGAATGATTGACAGAACGCCTTGAAAAGAGTTACTTTAAAATATTGTTACGAATGGACAGAGTAATGACCGCCATCTAGCGTCAACCAGTGAAACCACTTTGTAGAAGGGTTTTACAACAAGGACAACATGAAACCCCTACTCAATACTAGATGGCGTTAGAGGAAAGAGCCGCGGGGCTTTCTGGAACTATCCGGTCTGGTCGATTGCGTTCGTGTGAGTGGAGTGATTTCTGGAACGCTCGAGAAGGTTCTTACGACTCATATAAATAGCCGCAGGAGCGTGATCGATCTCAGTTCTATTTTGGGCTACAATTAAGCGACTTCGAAGTGAAAACTAGTGATACCTACGACTGGCTACGACCTAATACATCGTGAGTGCTTAGTGTTTGGACCTAGTGTTTAGTGTTTGGACCTAGTGTTTGGACCTAGTGCTTGTGTTGTTCCTAGTGTTAGTGAATAAAGTCTTCAAAAGAGTCAGCAGGTCTTTCTCTCCAAATTATTCCAACCCTAACACGTAACAATATAATCACTAAAAAATGTATTAAACATTTTAACGGTTTTCCTAGATTAATAGTATTGAGTATGTATTGTTGTGTGTTTATAATAGATGTTTCAACTTTGAATTGTGTGTATTGTAATGTTTTGTACTTCAAACAATAGTTATGGCTGTTGCATTGCATACAGGCTGTTTGTTCGTATTTAGTTTTGGCTTTTAGTGGCAGTTTTAGTTGTATAAAGTTATTGCTAACTAGTCTGGTGAGACAATTTGTAATGTCTGTCTACGGCTGAAAACCAACTGTGCAGGCAAATGCCTTAGCCATTTTGGCAAATTTTGTATAATAATAATAATACATGGGACTTCCCACGCAGCGTCATCTAGTCCCAAAGTAAGCAAGTATTATGCTTGTGTTATGGGTTACTAGACAACTGATATACATACCTACTTAAATATTCTTTATAATATATACATATATAAATATTTTTGCGAAGACACCACACACATATAACAACCAAGACCCGGTATCAATATCAATATTCATCATATAAATACTGACCCGACCTGGGATTCGAACCCGGGACCTCCAGCTTCGTAGCCAGGGTCGCTACCCACTAGGCTAAGTGGTCGTCGATAAATTTAGGTACCAATCTAATATGTATTGCTTATTTTTGCAAATAAATTATTTTCGTCCTTTCTTTTGGTCTCCGTACTTAAAAATGTGGTCTAGGGTACAGATTTCAACACTTTCAATAATATGATGAAAAAGTACTTAAATTTTTTATACATGTTTTTCCAGAACTGTCATATGCCTGATCCCGGCTTGACATTAAATTTTGAGAGGCGTATACATTTAAAAAATATTTTTGAGTGCAAAATAGTTGTGCACTAAACTACGTGTTTAAATTTTAAATAGTATTATACTGATATTAAAAACTCTTAAATGTATATTTCTAAATGCTTAAAATTATCGTGATCTATACATATAGCGAGTTTCCACTTTTATTTTGAAAATGAAGGAAAGCAGAAAACATTCATAAAAAGTCTTACTTTTTTAAGGAAAAAAGGAGGCAACAAGGGAAAAAAGATAAGAAAAGAAGTTACAAACTTTAATCATGATAAATATTAACTATCCATGTCATAAGTAAGCGTCTATATAATTTATGTTCAAGATCGAAACAAACGAGTAGTTCACGCGGGAGAAGTCACGGACGATCAATAGTTTATATAAAATATCTCGCGAAAGGAAAGCTCTACTTAGCTTGAGGAAAAGCGTTATCATAATGCTATGTCGCCGGAATTTTTTGTCCTATATCCTTTTTGAAAAATGTCTTTCACAAATGTGACATCAAATGTTCTGCCAACGCTGCAGCTATTCTGTAACTGACGTACGCAAAAGCGATAAGTGCGGGATCGACTAGCTCATCGAGAGTTGCGTACGATTTTATGTTAATTTAGTTACTGCTTTTATTTCTCCATATAACGCACACACACACCATATTAGCCCATTATACTCCACTCCATGGACTTAGGCCTCCCCTTCGAATGAGGGTGCTTAGAGCTTAATCCACCACGCTCACATACACACTCAGCAAATACTTGTCTTATAACTGCAAATTAGTTAATGTACCTAATATCAACTATTTCTACGAAACGAAACAATTAATGTTGTCTAAGAATTTGAAAAAAAAAACATTAAGTTCAGTTCACCTAAAACAGATTGTATCCTGACGAACTAGCATTAGCATTAATAAGTCAACATTATGTCCGTTGATGCATGAATGGTTAATAATATAGTGTACGTAAACTTCCATAATCTGTGCTGCGATTGGCTGTTGTCATGTTTTTTTATGCCGTGCAAAAGTAAACAAAACGCAAACAATAGTAATTTATTTAAATTATCTATTTTTGTTTTAAATATAATTTAAATTTTACTAATGGTTACTATATATAAGTTACTGACTTGCGTTGTTAAGTTGAATAAAATGCCAGCCGACACATATTATGATAAATCGAAATCTTTTAATGCTAAATTTATTACAGTCTCCTTTAAACTTTTTCTATCTCTTTCATAATATAAAATGGATTCCGAGTATATTATAAACAACGTAGAAGAAATAAAGGTAAATTTTTTGACATTATTACGCAATTTACCGTTTCTTCTTTCAAAATAAATTACCAAGCTCTTTTTGATTTGATCTTTCAAATTATATTTCAAAAATATTAAAAAAAAAATTACAGACACTTAGAATAGATGCAGACCCCAAAATCATCATCCTCCTGCCCTTATCCCACTCTAAGTGGGGTCGGCACAACATGTGTTCTTCTTCCATTCATCTCTGTCAGTCGTCATCTCAGTACTCACACCTTTCACACACATATCCTTTCTCACGCAATCCATCCATACCTTCTTGGGTCGTCCCCTACCCCTACATCCCTCCACATTCATACTCATCACTTTCCTTGTAATATGCCTTTCATTCCTTCTCATCACATGTCCATACCACTCCAACCTATTGCTTCTCAGTCTCTCTATGACCGGCGCTACTTTCAGACTTCCTCTTATATACTCATTCCTAATCTTGTCCATTCTAGTTACACCACACATCCATCTTAACATTCTCATCTCTGCCACATGCACTCTTCTTTCATCCGTCTCCTTTGTTGCCCAACACTCCGAACCATACAGCACGACAGGTCTTATGATCGTCTTATAGATTTTCCCTTTGCAGACCCCAAAATAAAACGGAAAATAAATACGCCAAATAGAGAACTGGGAGTGTTAGCAGTGAAGAAAAATAGAGATGTAAACTACAGATATAAATTTACAGAAATATCTTTAATGAATCATCTTCTAATAAATAAGTACAACTAAATCAAAAACGACACTTCCGTTTTATTTATTTTAGGGTTCCTTCAATACAGTAAAATTCCAATAATATGCCACTACCGCTTTCCTTACTTGATATTTGCTCTGTTCTCAAACGATATGCGTGATTGTTATTAAAAGAATAAAAAGTCATATCGGAGTACCGGTAGTGTCAACCTCGTAATATGAAAAAAAAATTGGTACCTAAACCACATTTTCGAAATAAAATTATTCTTGCCAAAGAAATAACACTACGACGTGATTTACTGTCAGGGGTAGATCCTACAAACAGTCTTAAACTTTTCTTTTCGACAGGTATATATAATTTCTTGATTTTTGAAACTAAAAATAATAATGAAATATATTCTTGAAAAAAAAAAACAATCATTTTTCAGCTCTTTTTCAATTTATAGAACTCCCTGAGAAATAATTTTATTGAATTTTTGATTCAATATTCGGTTTAAGTTTAATATTTACATAAAATTTCAAGTTTGAGATACAATTCGTATAATGCTAGAGACCCGTGATATACGGACGGACGGACAGACAGACAGACAGAACGATAGCAATAGGGCTCTGTTTTATCTTTTGTTGAAGGAACCTTAAAGGCGTATTTAACTATTTTCACCATAGATCATAATATTAACATTTGGACGGTAATCAAAAAGATACCATATACCAATTGGTACATCCATGCATATTATGCCTATTAAAAAACCGACAAACTTGGATATTTTCAAATGGATGGTTTTATAAGTTTAAGTAAGGAACCCTAATGAGATAAATTGTCTATTTTCTTGCGGTTATTCTTCTCAACAGAAGTCATTTTCCGAATCGCAAGCAATTTATTGACGAAATCATGCTATTGAGGTCGAATTCAATACTCGTTGCTGTATGTAGTAAAGTTGTTCGTTTTTGTATAATATTTGCGTATGTGGTTGTGTTACAGATAATAGGTATATCTTGTCCCTGAATCGTGACGGAGTTACAAACAAGCTAACAAATATTTTCTTATACACATGAAATGAAAAATTAAATCAACCACTTTTTAAATTTCCAATTACATTATAGCTGTATGCAATCATTCAATTACTCAGCGAGTAATATTCACAAGAGCTTTCTACTAGAATTTTATTTGAAACCTAACTCTTAAAATCATGTTGTTAAAAGATTTTTATGAAAAGCTTGGAAATGCAGAATATTTTCACGTTTAGTTGGATCTCCTTACCAGAAGAGCGGCACTGCGGTTTTATTTAAAAGAACCAGTCAGTCGTTTTGCGAATTGAAAATCGAGAAAATCACAACTTAATCTATATCTATGCATATAATAAAATCGTAGAATTTTCATGTCTGTACATTAACAACTTTTGCAAAAAAATACCTGGGAGACGCTAGAACTAAGGAATAGAATGTAAAAAAACATTATTTGAGATGTCCCTTTGTCGGTTTGTTTGTTCGTTTGTACGCATATCACGTAAAAGCCACTAATTTGTTTCAAAATCTAATCATTATAAAATATGAAGCTTTTCTGAGTAATATTTTAGTGTTTATTTCATAAAAATCGACACACATAGTCAAAAGATATTAAATTTTTAAATTTTGTTATAAACCTCCGTCACTATTGGTTTTGTCCCCACTGGTGACAAATAGGAAAAAAATTCAATATTTTGCCAGTGATAACTAATGTGCTAAAACAATTCCAATAGTTGCCAGGTTGCAGGGTAGTGTATCACGGATGACAGAGTCACGATAAATTTATGTCATAACCGACAGATAGCTCTCAGTCCAGGCGGACGAAGTCACGGGCACAACTAGTATTTTAATAAAGTCTGTAATAGTTGCTGAAACATTTTATGCGCGTACCTGGATTGTTTATTACATCACACGAGGTAACACAAGTGTGAAAATTTTTGACAACAATAGCTCCCTAATAGCACAAAATACTGCGCTAATAACGGTAAAATTTATAGCTATTCGTGAAATTGTCATACCCCTTCAAATAGCCTGATTGAACTGCCTTTGTCATTATAATACCTAATTGCGTTACATTTATAATTATAAAAATGAAATGCGCGGTGTTGTTTGTTGATTTTTTTTCTGTTTTCACATGTTGAGAAAAATGAAACGATTTCGAAAAAATAAAAACGGTTGAACCTAGTTTTTGCTGATCTGAATACCAAAAATTTTTTTGCGAAAATCGGTTATTGAGGCTTCATCGTCATCAAAATCATCAGCCCGTGTGTCTCCGCTGTTATTAACCTTTTGACTTGTCATCAATCAATTGTCTCTGTCAATTAAAAGGCTCGTGACTTTTAATCTGACCCAATTGGGATAATATGTAGTGCATAGGTTAAGGTTTAAGTAATGGGGTGCGACCGTTAAAGCTGTTTGTATGGAAATTTACCATTACACACTCCTATTATGAAAAAAGAAGCTCAGAAAAATGAACCCTAACCTCGAACCATATTGTCTCATATATTATTATTGTTATTAGTATTTACAGCCTTATGAGTCAGCCGAATCACTTCGTATAGTTTCTTTTGTTAGTTCAAAGCGAAATGATTGGATTTACCCGAAATCCAATTTCTATCAAACCAATTTTTTTTTTGTGAAATGATATTTTTATAATAATATAAACAACTTATCGTGAAGCAGTATAGAAAACGATATTACTAACCCAGGTTCTACACATTAACCCACTTGGGTTACGTCCAAGGTCACGAGCATTAGAATGACAGTCACAACTGATTGATAATGATTGATGACAAGTTAATAGGTTAAAATATAAATCGTGCAACATTCTAATACTCGTATCGAGTTGAAATCGTTTTTCCGAGTTCGGTTTTCTTGTTATGTTTAAGCACTTTTGACGTGTATCAACTTTTTATGTTCCTCAAGCTTATAAGCTTTTTGTCCAAATCCATGAAAAATTTTTAAGTATTATTACTATTCACTTATTATAATAGTATGCGTAGACTCGATGACTACATAGTGCCTTTCGATGGCTTTCGATGACGAAGAGGTAGACCGCAAGCATTTGTCATCCAGGTAGGATGACAAATGTCTGGAAGGATATGCAAAACCCTGGCTTTACTGATGACGATACTTACCAGCAAAGTGAATGGTGCCGAAAGATTAAGAAAGCCGACCCCGCGTAACGGGAAGAGACGATGGCAAAGAGAAGACTTTTATTATAATACTATCAAGTACTTTTAAGTACAACATTTAGGACGGAGTGCATCAATTTAATATATAAACATAATATATAATAAGTACACCATTATAAACGATATCTATTGTACACTCAAAAAAACTGACTTCAAAAACATAAACTAAAAAGTTAAAAATAAAATTTTCACTTTAAAAAAGGAGCAAAGGAGCAAAAAAGGCGGCACATAGTTAATGAAGTCGGTGCCTACTCACTCAGACACTTTAAATGGTGTTCTATATTGGTTATAGTTATAAATAAATCATTGTTGTAATTGTTATTAAATGGTAAGTACACATGGAAATTGTATGAGTTGGCACCGACTTCATTAACTATATGCCGCCTATTAATGCTCCTTTTTTAAAGTGAAAATTTTATTTTTAACTTTTTAGTTTATGTTTTTGAAGTCGGTTTTTATTTTATTTTTTAATTTTTTCTTCTTCAATTTTTAGTTGAATGCATCTGTAATTTATTTGCATTTAGTATAAATGGGGCTTCTGAACGCGCTACTCAAATGAGACAGCGCCGCGATTACGCAACTGACAAATTCAGTGTCAAATTGACTCATCAGCATGCCTAGTAGGTAGTGGTATTTCTATTTAAAACTTCAATCTTAATATGGTATTTTTTTTGTACGAACTGAACATTTTGACATCTTGAACCATATGAAGTAAGCCCAATAAAAGGTAACTCCTGTAAATCGTTGAGGAATTCCCTCGACTGTTTATTGTCTTCATCATCAGACCTATAATGGCACTTGTAACTCATATGAGTGCAAAGTTCTCATCAGTAGAAATGAATTAAGTCCAAACACCAGGTAATTACTGTAAATCGTTAAGGAGTTCCTTCGACTGTGTATGGTCTCCATCATCAGACCTGTAATGGTACTTATAACCCATATGGGTGCAAAGTTCTCATTAATAGAAATGAATTAAGTCCAAGCACCAGGTAATTGCTGTAAATCGTTGAGGAGTTCCCTAGATTGTGTATGGTTTCCATCATCAGACCTGTAATGGCACTTATAATCCATATGGGTGCAAAGATCTCATCAATAGAAATGAATCAAGTCCAAACACCAGGTGATTGCTGTAAATCGTTGAGGAGTTCCCTCGACTGTCTTTCAGCTCCATCATCAGATCGACTCCCGACCTTCATTAAATAGTAGTAGTACTTTATACAAATATTTGAATACGATACTTTAAATTACGATTTTCGAAGGTTGCCCTCGATATCTCTGGGATGCCATCATCAGATCCTGGTTTCTTTATCATCGTACCACTCCTAAGATATCTCCTTTCCACAAAAAAAAATAATCATCTAATTCGGTTCATAAACAACGTATTTATCCCTGAACACATAAAAAAAACATATATACGGTCGAATTGAGAAACCTCCTTGTTTTTTGAAGTCGTTTAAAAATGCCCAATATACAACTTACATTTCGTTTGAAAAAAAATGTTATAGATGTTTTAAATTGGAGATTTCGTGATGAAAATTCTATACATAATTTCGTAGACATTCAGAACTCAAAATTTTACAATTTTGAAGAACCATCAGGCTAATGGGGTATTTGACTAACATTGAATATATTATACATATCAAGAAATAAAAAATATAAAAATAGACTTCATATAATTTATTTTTTAACAAAATTTATGAACAAAATTATATTCGTTTTTTTTGCGACGCTACTCGCTTTAACTTCGAAAATTTAATAATGCTTCGGTTCAATTGTAATTAAAAAAATAAATGCACATATAAACAGAATAACTGAGATCATGTTACTAATTTCATCAATTTTTAATTTAAGCTTTACTTGTATATGACGTGTGATAATATTAATCAGAAAAATCATATAAATCAAATAAATGAACATTTTTTGAATTATAATAACCAAAAATAACGTTTCAATGATTCGAGTCTTGGTTATTTCTCAAATTCATTGCTTTAACAGATCCCGTACGTCGACCCGACTAACTACTTCAATATCTCGATAGGCGATTCGAATGAATTTTATTGAAATATACGTGAATAATCGGACGCGAGCGGTCGTAAGTGAATATATTATGGACCGTTTCATAACAGTAACTCAATCATTTTTATACGAATATGCAGATATATTTTGCGGGTTCTCAAAAGAAATGTATAAAAAAAAATTACCATAATTTTTTTAATAGTATATAAGAAATAAGTCCCTTCTTATTTCCGAAATAATAAAATAACTTTATTTATTGTGTATGTATGTTTTACACGTACAGAACATGAAGAAAAGTGTATTTCTGGCTGATGTGGCTAGTGTGCATTCGTTCCCTTCGTCCTATTTAGAAGGATAATTTTTGATTTAATTGTTATATATTATTATTAAAATCAGGTTTGTTTTTTTTAAAATAAATATGCACATACAGTGTCTTAATCATAGGTACGATAGATATGAAAAAAATCAGACCTAATACAACACTCAGACCAAAAAATATAATGATGAAGTTCGTTGAATGATTGTGACTTGATAGTTAAAAAAATTACAATAATCGCTTTTTTAGATTTTTGTTAGCTTCGGTGGGTATATTCAGACTTTTATGAAAAAATTACAAGAGATAAATTCTTGTTCTTTAAATTGTCTATAAAGTAGATTATGACTTTAAAAAGTAATACATTTGTAACTAAAAAGAAATACAAGTTTAAAAAACAATTTCATGATAGGGAAAAAATTAAAAAAAAAAAATGATAATTTGCCATTCAACAATTATTATAATCTAAAAGTGGTTTCAGTAGAAATATAAATACAATACAAGCAATTGATTAGCTTTCTAATCCTAACAACAAAAAACACTATTAAAAGTTTTCTTCATAGTTATAGTAAACTTAGTTCGACTTGCCGTGGGAATACACAAAATCGTGATGCTAATAATTCTATCGGCGATCACGACGAGCGAATTTGGCTGGATACATTAAAAAAATAATAGACAATATTTCATTTAGTATTAATATCTGGTAACTTATATATGTAGAATAGATAAGCAGGGAATTCAGTCGGCAGGTAAAAAACAATATAATTTGATACGTGTATAATATATTACAGACATTTTTACGATTATTGACCAACCATTTTTTAAATATCGGATTTTTTTATATTTTTACACTTAAGAGAAATCACATCCTTTGAGGATTCAGAGGACACCCTTAATCGATATGAGATGAGCTCATTGTATGAGCAGAATTGACTTATACTCACTGGTTTTGAAGAGCAAAGGCTAGCTTTTCGAGCTAGTGAGGTGAAAATATTATTTATGACTTTTTAAGTTCGGATATATATACACAAAGTTTTGAAGATGGTTTTATGGTGGTATTATGATTATTCTATTGTAATCAACTCGTTTTATCATCAACATGAAATTGATTTGGTTTTGATAAGTACAACTGAAACTGTCAGCGCCGCTTAAACTCAAATTATAGTTAATTTGAATTGCTGCAGTTTGTAGGCATACCTACATACAAAGCTGGTCTAATAAAGCTTGTGAATTATAACAAATAAGTTTAATTTAAATTTTAAAACTCATCAAAGTCACAAAAAGCTGTTGGGAGACCAGTAAAACAAAATTGTTCAATCTAGTTACAATCATTTTTCTCAGATCTTTTATATTTTCCTTACTGAATATTCAACTAAACGTATGGGCGAGCGGTTAGAGACCCTAACTGCGGAGCCAAGGGTCGCAGGTTCGATTCCCGCCCAGGACAAATATTTGTGTGCATGAAGATGTTTATTTCGTTCCAAGTATAAAACTTTTATATATGTATATATTATTAAAAAAAAAACAAGAATATTTAAGTATGTATATATCATTGTCTAGTAACCCATTACACAAGCATAAAACTTGCTTACTTTGCTTACTTACTACATGGCGATGTGCGGGATGTCTCATGTATTATTTTTTTTTAAATAATGTATACATCACAACAACGTCTAGGCCCCAAACTAAGCATTAGCTTGTGTTTTGGGTACAAAGCGAAGACACCACATACATATAACAACCAAGATCCGGTACCAGTATCAATATTCATCATGTAAATCCTGACCCGACCTGGGATTCGAACCCGGGACCTCCAGCTTCGTAGGCAGGGTCGCTACCCACTAGGCTAAGCGGTCGTCAAAATTATTGTATTAGTATTATTATTATTTTCTCGTTCGTGAGTTAAAAGAAGAAGAAGTTTTATGTGGCACACAAAAGCAAATCATTTTGTTTTTCGTACTTTTGAATTAATCAGTACGTATTATACTCGCAACAACAACGAACTTTGTTCTCTTGCATAAATATTTTACTTTAAAGAAAATAGCATTAATAGATGGCATATAGTTTATGAAGTCGGTGCCAAGTCATTTAATATTGAGATATTTAATTAAAAAAATGAACCAATCAAATCGGTTCACAATCGGGGAAGATATTGAGTAACCTGTATACTTAAAAAATACATTCGAATTGAGTACCCTCTTCTTTTTCTTAAATAGGTTAAAAATTAACTTTAATCTTATTGCGCTCATAGAAAATTAATAGTGAATAGAAATATTCTCAATTATATAAAGTTGCCATCAAAATATTGGACCATTTATTGTTCAAATTAACTAGAATGAATACAGTTCCTCCATGCATGTAATGTGCAAGTTGTGCAAGTCGTACTTGCGCAATTAGTGTTCCGTAGTTTTACCGGAGGGAAACTAGAAACTGTTTACAATACCTGTTTTTTTTTTCTTCTTTTCTAATAAGAAATTTAAATTAAATATAGTTATGATATTGATTTGTGTTTTCTTTTGTTAAATAATAAATTGAAAAAAGAATTGACAAATTAATCACAACAGCTTCTTTGATGTATAAAAATCTTTAATGATTCAGGCGATGCCAATCAAAATAAATTGTTAGTCAGCGATTTGGAATGACGAAGTTAAAATGAAAGGCTGTGGTCATTTGTTTATTATGGTAAGTTTCCATTACAAACCTCACTTTTGTTACTTTAAATTTTTTCGTGTAAGGTGGGGTATGGGAAATCGTACATAATGCTTGTATTTTTAAAACTATTGCTGCACACGCTGTTGTTTTTACTTAAAACTATTTGATGAAAAGATATTTATATAAAAATTAATATATTTTATATTTTTTTAGTCTGTTATACTACACCTTGTATAACAATTTCATTTTAATTTTGACACAATATAAGAATAGCAACAAAAAATTAATTGCCTAAAAATTTTAACCGACTTCAAAAGGGAGGGTTTTCAATTCGACAGTTTTTTTTACATGTTACCCGATATCTTCGCTAATTGCTAACTGATTTGATTGATTTTTTTTATATTGAATAAATTATATCTCGAGGTTACTTTAATTTAAAATTGAATATACCTAAGGGTAGAAAATTAGAGGATGAATTACTTTTATTCACATTCCATCCACTTCCTGTAAACAGATTTTAATAAAACTGGACACAAGGTATAGTTCTAATGAAAATAAAAATTGTTGCAACCAGGAGCCGATCTGATGATAGAAATGGTAGGCAGTCATTAGAGCCTCCTCAAAGACGCACAGCACCTACCCCATCTTTGGGCTCATTTGATTAGTTCTAACAAGGAGTCCCATCTGCTGGGTTTTGCCTGTCGTCGAGGAAGTTGAAAAAAAGAAAACGAGGCCGTAGCAGTAAGAACGATTGAAAGAATTTCTTCAATTGTATTTATTCATGGATGCAGCCAACCAACCAATTAATCCACACATTATTAATTTTTTTTTAAATGAGCATTCTTTTCGTCACTCGTTACCTCCAAGTGCCAGTGTTCCATTTGTCTAGAACGCTTAGAAGACACGCAAAATACAAATAAGCTATAGTTAACTTACCACAATAAATTGAAAAATAAAGTTAATTGTTACCATAAAAATAAACACATTTAAAAACATTGCCTGTCCATACAATTTATCCAGACATTAGCTAAACGTCACACAATAAACTAGACATTTTACAAAATATCTGATAAACATTATACGCGTCGGTAACATGTAAAATGTGACAATTGGAACGATAATTAGTCTAGTTTTACAAAGTGACTGCACGAATGGAGAACAGTGCTCCGCAACCTAACATTACATGGTCGCACGCTGTGATTTATGATCCGAGGTATGTAGATTTTATTGAGATCTTCACACGTAACTTATCACATGCAACATCATTTCTTGCGAAAGTATGTCTGTATTAATAAATCTGTATTAAAATACGGTAAGATCGGGAGACGGATCGTGTTAATGTGTTTATTTATAATAATAATAAACGAATAATAATAATACTACTAATAAAAAATATTATTTTACCTGGGACATTCTACACAGCGCCATCTAGTCCCAACGAAAGCAAATGTTATGCTTGTATTATGGGATACTAGACAACTAATATACATACTTAAATAGTCTTTATAGTATATCTATACTTATAAAGAGGTAGGAGAAAAAATAAAATAAGGGGGAAGAGAACAAAGAAGTGCCACTATCATAGATATGCCACTATTGATTTACTGACCGATTGGCTGAGTGGTTGGAAACCCTAACTACAGAACTCCAGTTGTGGGTTCGATTTGCTCCCGGGACAAATATTTCTGTGCATGAACATATCTATCTACTTCGTGTCTGGGTGTAAAATATCCATATATAAGAATAACAATAATACATGGGACATCCCACACAGCGCCATCTAGTCCCAAAGTAAGCAAGTATTATGCTTATGTTATGGGCTACTAGTTACTAGACAACTAATATCCATACTTCATTTTTTTTTTACAATATACATGAATAAATATTTTACACCTAGACTCGGAACGAAATATGTTTATGCACACAAATATTTGTCCCGGGCGGGAATCGAACCTGCGACCCTTGGCTCTGCAGTTTGAGTCTCTAACCACTCAGCCAACCGGTCGTCAGTATATGTATATATTTTAAAGATTATTTCAGTATGTATGTCAGTTGTTTAGTATCCATAATATATGCTCTGCTTACTTTGGGACTAGATGGCGCTGTGTGAGATAGCCTAGATCACTGCCTTCTATAGTTACAAGCCATGCTATTAGATTTGGCAATGTCGCATTATCTGTCACTTGTAGGTCGATTTACTTCGGCAGCTGACAATATGTCATGATTTAATAATTGTAAATATGGGATTTAAATAAATTAATATGAAATTATAGATAGTATTTAGTAGAAAATACAAATAAGAGTACATATTATATGATACTAGTATCTGCCGACGACTTCGTTCGCGTGTTATAAGTGGCTTTTGTGAATAGAATGAATGTGTATTATATCTCATTTCGGTTAGTGTTATTATGATTTTGTGCATTTATCACAGGCTACCTATATCTTACAAGCTAGTTTTATTTTATAATGTTCTAGGGGGATATACCTATGTTCCCTTGCCGTTTCGTCCTCTCCCTGGGTTCTACGTAATCAATCTCGCTGGACATGCTGGTGGCTAGCATACGGTTAAAAGGACCATGACAGGTATACATATAGTTACCCGGGATTCTCCAGACTCCATATCCTCAAACCTAGTCGAAAATTTTTCAAAATTTACTGTAATTCCACCCAAACGTGTCAGGATTGTAACGTGAAACGAAAAACGATTATATGGTGAAAATATCAACTTACTTTGCTAATTACGAATAAACACGATACAACAAGTAGTTTTTAACACTAACTTATTATTTTCAATTAATATCTCTGTTTACATAGCGTTTAAATGGAAGAAGACGCCAACTAATAGCCTGACTGATACCAAGGCTCGGACGACACGCAACGTTGCCAAATTTCAATAGCATGGCTTGTAACTATAGAAGGCAGTGCCTAGATATTATTAATACTTATTACTTTGCATTTCACTTATGGATTGAAGAGCTTAATTAAGGTTAAGATTAATTCATATGGCTTAAGAGTCGATTAAAAAATAATCCACTGAAGCAAAACCGCAGGTAACAGCTAGTTAACTTATATAACAAAAATTAACGAAAATCTACGAATAGATCTTAAATTCAGGAATACACATTTATTTCGACAAATTGATATTTCAAAATTTGTCTTTATTGGTTGACGTCAAAGTTTTGGTTACAGAATTTTACCAAATTAATAATTTACTCTACTTCTGATAAAAACTAATTGTATTTTTTTAAGCTTTAGAATATTGGTAAATATTTTAAATACAAAAATCTGGCGACTGAGTTGCGCTCGGTTTTTAATTTTTTTAGCGACACCTATAGCGTTCATCAGATTCCAACATTGCAGCAGCGTTTGTATTACTTTCTTTTTTTTTGGAAAATCGTGTTTTTTGGATAATACATTTAGATACGAATCACAGACTGATTAAATATGAATATTTTTGATCTTAACTACTTATGAACAGGTTATTAAAATAAAAATAAATATAGCGCCATCTCTTGAGGTACTTAACAGCTGAAACAACCCAAACAACAGTGTGTAAATCGAACCACTCGTTTCAAAGAAACATATCTGTTGCAGCGCCCCCTGGCGACCCATCACCACAAAGCTGATCTGACAATCTGCTCTTGAGTTATATATATATATATATATATATATATATAACGTGGAAAACGACGCCAAGAACGGCCTAGTCGTTATTGAGAATCATATGTACTGCAGCGCCCCCTGGTGGCCCATAACTGCACAACTTAATTAATTATTTACTTTTAGATGATACAAATGTAACGCAAAAAATCCCATCAAAATCAGTCCAGTCCAAACACATCTACTGACGCGCTCCCTGGTGGTTAATAGCCAAAAAAAAAATCATTTAGGAACCTGTTCTGCGATGATACCTATCTAAATACAAAATTTCATCAAAAACGAGCCTTTTCCGAGATAGGCGAAATTAATTTAAATAAATAAATATATTAAATATATGTAAAAATTAAAAAAAAAATGTTGCTAAATATTGCCAAAATGGAAGTCCGGAGTGTTGTAAACGTTACCATAGGATTTTAAGCGAGGAAATAAGATTCTGGTTTAGAAATAAGTATTTGCATTTCAATGTTGTAAAACAGTTTTAGCAGGTGCCAGTCAGAAGGTATAATAGAATACATTCTTTACGATTTCCTTGATAAATTATGCGTGTTTTTTGTTCAACTCGGTGAATTACACGCATCGAGTTTGTAATACGTCACTGTTTAGAGCCACCGCCACAAGTTTTTGTTGTCTTTATACGTTTGAGAATCCTGGCGAATTATGGTGGTCTGAACTGTAATCCAAAACGTTTGTACTCCAGCGCTTCGCAGCTAGTAAGGATTAGCTAATAGTTTTGCTGCGTGTTTATTGTTTTCAGTTAATTTTTCAAACTCAGTATGGTTACACGAGAACAACGAAATTCCATATCAGCCCATTATGCCTCATAGCAGGTGCTTAGCCCTCGCCTAGGAATGAAGGTACTTGAAGCTTAATCCACCACGCTGCTCCAGTACGAGTTGGTGGATTTCACTGACTGCCAACAGACGATGGCAATCAGGTCTGACGGCTTAACGTGTTCTCCGAGGCACGGGGTCAGTGATAGTTATGTACTTAAGTTAGAAAAAACTCATTGGGACACGCCCTGGGCAAAGTTTAAATAAAGACTTACTAGTGGTTTAACCGCTTTGATGTCGTTGGCCATGCCGACGCGACGCCGCCGTCTAGACATGATAGCAATATGGTAAATAGGCTAAGGGTTGACAGTACATGAAATTCAGTTATAATTTCTTATTTTTTATTTCAATGTGACAAAAACTAAGTTTGAAATTAATATATTTATTATCGTAAATGAAAAATATGAATAGGTAATAAAAAACTATTTAGAGATGTGCGTGGATGCTGTAACAATTTTCTGAGATGTTATTTTTCTCAGAGTGCGGTCAGTTATAGAGGCTTATGTTTGAGAAGAATAATGTTTAAAAGAAGTGGAAGGACATTCTTCCTCTGTTTGTTCTCCTTTTGAAACTGTTTCGACAGGCAATTGTGCGTCTTGTTTGTGTATTTGCAGAATATCTGTTTTGTGTGTACATACATGTCTGGGTTTACGCTGAGAACGTGGAAGTAATTGGTGAGTTTAATATAGGAATCGCAATTTTCTTTAAGTTTTTCTTTGAGTGCATATATTTTTCAAAGTGTAAGCTACATACATATTCGTTTTACAAAGTTGTTTCATTTTTCCCTATCAAATCTGATATTTTGCACGCTTGTATCCACAGACGGCGCCTATTAATAACTCATTATACAGATTAATCTGATTTTCAGAAATTATATTATTTTGATTTTAAGAAGCGGTGACCACAAAAACCTTTCTATACAAGTCAAATAACAAAATTTTACAACATTTCTAACTACTTTTAAATAAAATATATACTACTGAAGTACGTATAGGCACTTTAGCAGTGAGCTAATTGGCTCAACCAATCAGAACGACTAAACTAATAACTGTCTTAAGGCTCGAAGGGATTCACATAAAGTATCCAAATTTTAATAAAAATATTTTTAATTTGTTTAATTAGAATACATGATGCATAAAATATCATAAGGGAAAATTAGCGTAAAGGTTTACCTCTCTTCCGTGAAGGGAAGTTTGAAAAAATCGTAGATTTTTGTTCTTATAAGAAGTAGAATGACATCCATCTGATCCATCCACCACACAAGTACACAAAACCATTTTCTTTACGGAGATAATATTATAAACACGCGATAAAATTATTTTTGACACAACTGATCCTTAGTACCGGTTCGTCATACTACACTACAGCCCGGTAAACTCAGCAGGCAACGCGGTGGCGACTGGCTGGCGTGGCGTGGCGAGTTGGCGAGACGCGGGCGTCTCTCACCCCTCACGCCGCCCCCCACGATTGCCACGGCGCGGCGAGGCGCGCGGCGCGACGCTCAAGCGCACCAGGTGGCGCCAACTATATATGTACTTACGTAAACTGTGCCCTGGGCCCTGCCTGGCCTGGGATTCGAACACGGCTATCACGACATGAATTACATTCATAAAATTACTCCTACGAATTAGATGCAGTTACATTAAAGTTTTGCGTGCTACACACTAAAATAATTGCTTTTATTAATTTCATTTTAGATTGTGAAATACCTACGAGTGTTTATTCGAAGATACCCTTGCATAACTTTCTCAAGTTGTCGTCGTTTTGGAAGCTTTTTATTTAATATTACAAACTAATAATTGTTAATTACAAATTCCATCGGGACGAGCGACGTAATTGATTAGGCTATACCTACTGGGATATACGCAATTTTTAAGTAGGTAAGTACAAAAGTTCACAGACTCGTCGTCAGGACTATGATACAAATCTTAATAAGATCAAAAATTGCGCCATGAAAATTTTTGGCATATTTTAATACTTTTTAATGAAAATATAGACAATTTAAAGTATTTGTCTCTTACAATTTTAGTTACTTATGCATTTTCAAGGATTATTCGATTGTTAAAAAGTAAATGCACTTGTTTCTACGGCCGTCAACCACTACATGTAGTAGTGGCGTCACATTAATAAATAAATAAAATAAATAAATAAACATTTATTTCATACAAGGCTCCATAATTCGTTATTTACAAGCTTCGTATCTTAAAGCTAATGTTAACACACAATTAAATAAAATTATCTGATATCCCAAAATAAAACAAATAAAAGAATTATTATTACTAAAATAACACTAAATTGCCTTATATTATTTCATCAAACCGATATTTGAATTTTTCTTTTTATATCTTTGTTGTCTTTACGTTTCCAAAAAAAATATTATCTTTTATGTTAAATCAAGACACCTATTTCTATAAGTAAAGACAAAAATTTTAATCATGCCCTTTAAGCACCTCAACAATTTTAAATTAATGTATCTTAATATTTAAAACGCACTCGATTGGATAATCGTTGTTGTGATACAAAGACTAACGTGTTAAACCATTAATGGTGTGGGTACACTTGCCTTTTGTATGTATATTTATCACAGAACTTTGGATGTAGTAGAATACTAAGCGCACGCTTGCTGAACTCAACGAATTTGAGTTTAGCAACTATACTACTACTAAAACTACCTCCGTTTCAATCCCTCGTCCCCGACTTATTCCTGAGTGACAGAGATGACAAGAAAAAATTCCCAAAAATACCTATAAAACACCCGTCGAAACAGCTTGCGGGCCGTGACTGTATCCACCCCTGAAATGTGTATAAATTGGAACCAAAATTTGTAGGGTCATCAAGAAAAGGTGTCTCTAGGGCGGTACGTTTTTTTTTTTAAATTCGTATTAATATCGAATTTACTGCTCATTATTTTCGAAAACAAAAAACCTACGGAAACCATGTTTTTCAGGAATTTACTCTACGACAACTAAACAATATATATATATATATATATATATATATATATATATATATATAAAAACATACCGCCCTGTCACAGTATTACTCCTAATCATTGATATACCAATAATATAACTGGAGGGGCTGTCCACGTCCTAAAGTGTCCGCGCAGGAAGTCATCCAAAACGCAATAAGTCCACCAACCGGCTTTTAGTCTGTGTAATGGCTTAGCGCCGAATAAACGTGCGCGACGCCGACTTGTGTCGGAAAAATTTGTAAAACTACTCGTCAAAGAGGCAAAAAGGAGCTGAATATCGTATTTGCGGTAAGTAAACATTATATTTAACATTATTGTATGCCTGAAAACAGTTATTCGATTATTTTTAATTTAATTTGAACATTATCACGATTTGATTCTCGTCACATTCCCGTAAACAGTGTGACACGTCCGATTCGTAATAAGTATTTGCATGCACTGACGCTCACAACGGAGCCGGCCTGCGGCCGTATCAGCCCACGCACGGTGCGGAAGCTTTTATTTCAATTTGGTTTACCGACTACAAATCGTTATTATTACATTGTTAAATCAATGCTCCTAATAAAATTTTTTTTTGTAAATATTGATATAGAAATACAGGGAGGATTATACACGGGCCAAAACCTCTTTGTCAACTACAATTTTTTTTATCCGTATCAGCCTTTAATTTGAGAGTATGTAACTAGTTGTTACTGGTAATACACAAAGACCTAAAGACAAAACATCTATCTAGATAACCAATCACGTGGGATATACGTACGTCCCCCTACTCTTTTCCTCATTCTATGGCTCAAATGTGATAATTTTAGGTCTCAAACTAAACGGCCAGCATTATGTCTCTATAGAACTACTTTAAAGCTCGGTGATACCCACATTATCATGCTACTGCCTACAATAACTACATTACACGTTAGTGTGGCTCGGCCTTAAAGCTACTGCATTCGCGTATCATAAAACATAGCCTGTTGTGTTGCAATCATACTAACATCTACCATTGCCATGGATATTAACATCTGGTCATTATATGAGTTAGTATTTTGTTAACGTTAGTTTGCGTCATTATTTTGGATTGCGTAGTTACTGTGAATACGTATTGGCTGCCTGATTGGCCGAGTGGTCAATTAACTGGGGAGTCAAGGGTCGCGGGTTCGATTCCCGCCCGGGACAAATATTTGTGGGCATGAACATGTCCATTTATTCAATATCTGGATATAAAACATTTATACAGGTGTGTATTATAAAGAATATTTAAGTATTTATATATCAGTTGTCTGGTCCCATGATACAACCTTTGCTTAGTTTGGGACTAGATGGCGCTGTGTGGGATGTCCCAGGTATTATTATTATTATGAAGAATCTGTATAAATTCGTTGCGTAACTCAAATAAATTTAAGACAGGCTTAAATTACTATATTAGCACGTTTTACATGTAACTATTGCTATATAGTATTTTATATAACTAGCGAACCGCCCCGGCTTCGCACGGGTAGCAGAGCACATAGGTAAGCAGTAGTGTTTTTAAACCCCGACGAAAAAAGAGGGGTGTTATAAGTTTGACGTGTGTATATCTGTGTATCTGTCCGTGGCATCGTAGCTCCCAAACGGATGGACCGATTTGGATGCGGATTTTTTTATATGAAAGGTTCCGACACTTCCGACTATTCAGTCGGAAGTGTTCTTAGAAATGTTTGATGAAAATCAGTCTAAGAAGGCCGCCGCCACAAAATGGTGGATATCATATTTTTTCGCTACTCCATCAATATGGGTATCAAATGAAAGGGCTTGACTAGTAGAATACTATACACTATGACTAATTTCAAATCCAAGGTGGCCGCTACTACAAAATGGCGAATTACATTTTTGCACAAATCTCTCAATATGGGTAGCAAATGAAAGAGCTTGACTAGTAGCATAATGTACACAATATTGAAAGGGAATGAGGAATAACTAACGAAATAAAAACTATAAACTTGAAAATTATTTTTGTGTCCGATTATGTATGAATTGGTTTAACTAAATAAAAGTTTAAAAATTTTGAAATTAAAATTAAATTATAAATTTAAAAAACCCCCGACACATAAAATTTATTATTAGGTATTTTAAGTTTATTTAGCGGTCCCCGACGCTTTAAAGGATCAAAAATCATTAGACAATGAACAAAATTGTATCATTTTATACTTTTTAAAGATTAGTTTTTTTTGTGTCTGGGGTTTTTTCTGTCATATCAGCTTCTTGCGTCGAACGTGTGGATTAGATTTAATTAGATTTATATATAACGTAATTGCATCCTACTTGGAGTATTTTTAAGGTATTTTATTTCCAATTGTCTGTATTGTGGCCGCTATAAAACTAATATTCATACTTAGATATTGTGTTATAATATATATATAGATCCTAACAGTATGTTCATGAATTCAAATCTTTGTCCCAGGCAAGAATCGAACCGCAATCTTTTGTTCTGTGTATGGTTAGCGTCTCTATTCACTTGTTTAGATTGTATTGTTTTGAGATAAGTGTAAAACTTAACACGGACTACATGATGAGTCGGGTTAGGTCCATATCTTCCAGAGTATCAAAATGTCTCGACTGTCAAAATGGCCGGTGTATGAAAATGTCCTGAGTGTCAAAATGTCCAGAGTTTAAGTTGTAGAAAATGCCTGCCATCTCAAAAATTTTATATTGATGTGATCAATAGTATAAACCTAATAAACCTCTTTCAATAAATGAATCATACTGGCCACTTGACTATCTTTCCTGTACTCGTATTTGATAGTAATGTCTTCAAACTTGAAAAGTTTCACTTTGTTCAGTATCAATCTTTGTATGGAGAGAGTGTGCTTTTTAGTTTCATTTTATTAAAAGCTGTTAGTTAAAAAACATATTTTTATAATATATGGTCATTCGTGGTACTGGAAATTAGGATACTGGTCATTTTGGAACATTTTCGTACCATCGACATTTTAATACTGTGGACGATATAAATGAACTTAAATAGACACTAGGCACATCTGGACGTATTTTACAGCGCTGCGCCACTCTTATATGACATTTCTAAATTTTGAATTATATGGTGTGCCTGGATATAAATTTTTGATTCTTTCAGCATCATAATAGGTGTTTATGTTTTGTTTTATTGTTGTTAGTTAGGCGTTAAAAACATGTTTATGTTGATTTATGAACGATGTTAACTTTAAAACAATCGATACGTTATGAGTGTAATTAATTGGATCCACTCGACCAGACGACATGTTTATATGCGCATGCTTCACCGAACGGACGGGAAAGTCTAACACGGCCCATTTATTGAATGTATATCGGGTGTCGGTGCAATCATTTTCACTATAAAAACTACAAATTGGCAAATGCAGCATTTTTTTTTTGTTCAGGGACGCACGTTGGAAACTTAGGTTAAAAAAATCAAATGCGAGTCTGAATCGCACCTTAAGGTTTTCGTACTGTTATATAATCTACTTACTACCAGATTACATATAAAAGTATATTGCAATTATAAAGTAGTAAAAAGTTATTTTTATATTTGCTACCACTAAAAATAACATTTTTTTTATAGTTTTGTTGTGAGGTCTTGCTTTTTGCCAAATTTCATGATTCTATGTCAACAGAAAGCACCCTAAAGCTTTTAATGAATAAGTTTGTAAATATCAAAATATGTGACGTATAGGGCCGTATCTTTTGGTAGTGTTGATTTGAATCATAATTTTTTTTACATCTTCAAGGAAACTTCGATCTTAGTATTAGATATTAATTTCAACTTCATACCTCTAATGGTTTCTAAGAAAAAGAGCCTCGACAGACGGATAGACGGATGACAAAGTGAGCAAATAAAGATTCCATTTTCCTTTTTGTAGTATGGAACCCCGAAAACACAATACATACTACATCACTCGTGTCGCATTGGTGTGGGAGCGACTTCTTAAATTCATTTGTCGCACGATATTTTTAATTTCGCGATAAGATATTAATTTAAATCGTATGACGTAAAAGCCAATTATAATGTGCATTAAATGGTTAAGACAACTAACGTATTTAATTTGATGTATTGTATAGTCATCATTAATATTACTTTTAAATGAAATAATATCTATACCTCTATATATACATCAAAATAAAAATTGGTCATTAAATTCATGCTTCACTACATTCGGCAAATATGAAATAGTTCTTTTAAGTGACGTGACCTTAACGTGTTACAAGTATGTCACACGGTCACAAAACATGTTGTGGTGAATGTCACAAATGAGCTTAAACGCATCGTTAACACTTTCAACGAGAGAGGTCAAGTTTCACATTGTCACATCTGTCTGTCCGTTTGTTACGTTTACGTTTTTATTTACATTGTAAAGTTTTCATGTAATGTTAAATATATAATAATATTATTAATAATAATAATTATTATTATTATATTTAAGGGTAAAAGGCGGTTTAGAAACTTAACCTAATTGGGTCAGATTGAACATTACTAGCCATTTAATTGACAGAGACAATTGATTGTTAATGATTGATAAAAAGTTAATGGTTTGACCTCGCAAAAGAAGCTTTAAATAATTCATTATCGTTACTAATACGATAGCCTTGCTTTTAAAATATTTCAGAAATTGATCTATTTCACAGTCGATGAATAATCAAATATGAAACATAGAGTGGGACTTTATGAAATCGTCTATGTAAATATGATACTAAAAGTATCATACGATGGTAATTAATCGAGATAGAATACGTATATTAATAGCATGGAATAGCCAAAACTTTGATTTATGAGATTAGAATAAGTATGCCAAAAATAAAGGTATTTTTAACACGTTGACTGTCCACGCATTATATGTAATGCATTTTTGAATGAGCCATTTTGTTCGTGCAATATAAGTAATGCATTGGGCAATACAAACTCTATTGGTTTTTGTGGACTGGACGTATGGAGTAGGAAAAATAATTTTGGTGGATGTATAGACAAGGATACAAGGAAATTAAAACACCAATGTCCGCGACTTTTTAAATTATTTTTTATAAAGTGAGACAATAAACAAAAATTTGGACGTCTCGTGGTTGATAGTTAAATTTACTTGAACAGTCAACGTGGTAGTATTTCATTATATAACTGATAGAAATCTATTGGAGGCTTAAAATGGCGTTTTAGCAAAAACGAGGCACTTTTACATTGCACGACTTTCAAAAATTTATCTGCAATAATGACCAATACATTATACATACATCGTAAGCGTAATAAAACTGAGTGTAAAATATAATTCGGAACATTTGATGTAGAAAGTCTGTAATTAATTGCATCATAGATTATGAGGAAAGGCCAATAGACGATTAAATCAAATTACCCCCAGATGTCCGGGTATAATTGTTAATCACTTTCTGAGCGCTAGTGCACCATCTACTTCTTTGCTAGAATACCTACACAATATCCTTGTAACTTGTTATCCCGTTTTTGTTCCTGCAACAGTATCGCACTTTTTGTAGTAGGTGCGCTTCATAAATCGACTCTTTCCTGCCTTCAAAGTATCTGCGCGCAAGAATTCACGTACCGTTGCTCCGTCGCGACTTTAAGAAAGGACAAACAAAAACAATTTCCCATTTGTCATATGAGTTAAGGTGATGTTCTTATTTGCTCTCTGTGGTAGATATTGGTAAAACGCAATGTTAGAAGTATATAATTCAAGTCAAACTGTCTTATTTGCTAATGTTTATTAATTACCAGTGTATTTTACAATTTATAAGGTAGTTTATTCGACGGAATTTATCGAAACTTGATACACGGGTTTCTTTTGACCTCTAGTTTTGCAGGTACTATTTTGGAGCTTACTGGGGAAACTGAGGATTTTGATACATTCCTGTAGATTTTTTGAAACTTGGCACAGATGTCCCCTAAGACCTGTAGTTTTGCAATTAATATTTTTCAGCAGTTTGGTGGAATTGGTGGATTTTATAATTCAAAAATCGATGCAACGTGAGGTATCAGACACCTACATATAACGAAATGAAAATTAAAGTTTATAAAAAAATAGGTTGCCAGAGTGAGATTTAATAGAAATGGATATGGTATATATACCACTTAAAGGCGACCTTCCGTGCAGACAGCTCCGCTACCGCAAGGAAATCCAACAATGTCAAGCGGCATATTTACAGCAGATAGTTTTGTTAGTGTTGTTTAGCAAAACAAAAGCGAAAATAATTTACCCTGCACGCAACGATTCACTTAAGAACTCACGATTCATTATATGATCCACGATTTTCATGGGTGAGGCTTGTACCTCAATGCATGTAAAAAATATTCATATACCAGCATTAAAATCTGTTTAACACGAATACGTGATACAAATATGTCAAAGTAAATACCCTTTCACATTTTTTACCGCGACCTTTCAGCCTAACCATTCGCAAAGTGTCAACCGCAGGAGCTTTGCATCAGCGTATGATGGAGTACGGCGCTATGACTGAAAAGTGAAAATGTGAAAGAATTTTCTTGTGCTCTAATAATGTCTATCATTTTCGATATTAATAGCATTTTTATTTATATGAAACTAATTGTAGTAATTAAAAACGAAATCGCAACATGTGAAAAATTCGTTTCGTTTTGGATAGTGAAAAAGGAAAAAAAAACCTGCACATTTAATTTTTTTTTCGTATGATGTATCAAAATATTTTATAAAATTAAAAACGTATAAACCAGTTTTTGTTGATCTAAAAAGCAAATAATTTTCCGCCAATCGGTTAAGGTTGAATGGGTTGCAACAGTTAACACCGTTCGTATAGTAATTCGCCACTACGCACTCCTCTTAAACATTGATTTTCTTTAATATTTAGATATTTTTGAAAACTACAATGACGCCACTTTTGTAAACAATAATTCAACTAGAATGGATATAATTCGATTAACACGTGGGCATTGCATAGGTATTCGATTTCTGCCACGCCTAACACTTTCACAAAATGATTAACGCTTCCTAATATAAACGTCAATACGAAGTCGGAAGCAACTTGTCCATGAAAAAGTTTTTCATAATGAAGCTGCAACATTGTGTTCGCACGCGATTTTTAATAAACTAACCCTGGGTTCGGCTTAAAAATATTATATTTATCAAGAAAATATTAAAATTGACTTTAATGAGGGTTGAAGAGTATGAAATTTATAAGTCATTAAAAGTTTATTTCTGTCTTTTTCTTAAGTAAAGAAGTTTAACATTATATTTTAAAAATGTCATGACGTCACAGGTCAGTACACAGCGTGGTATTGCCCTCTCTGTCTAACAGGAAATTTTAAACATTTCTTATTAATTATTTATTTTTTAAATTTTTTAACTATAACTCTATATTTAGAAAACTCATTCACATAATTTTTTGTTTTAATTTCGACAATCCTATTTTTTGGTATCATTTAAACACAGAAGGTTCAAACTAGAAATTCATCTCAGAGCTAAAATATCACTTTTATACAAGGCACGAACTGAAGTACTAATTCTAAAATAGTAACACGAACGATAAAATTCAAAAAATTTAATTTCAAAAGCATTAAAATTTAAGAACTTTTAAAAAGAAAGCTTTTTACTATCGGAACTCAATAATGGTTAAAATACCATTTTCTAAAATTACGAGCTGCATTCGGGCGATAAAAATACTGTACACGTCATTATTACCTGTGTAACGCGTTAAAATTATCGTTACGGTTGCATTTAGCGCCGTTAAGCGCATGCGAAGACCGAGCGCGATATCGAAGAAGTCCCGTTAAATTATTTACGACCGAAGCTATGTCATTAACAAAAGCCGAAACGAACCAGTCGTTTGACACAAATTATATTGAATGTCGGTCAAAAAACGCATTTAATTTGAATAACAAATCATTTTATTGAATGCGCACGGAAATGTTGTTTTGACCTAACTAGCACTTATCTCTCGCTAGATTGCTTATTTAGTTGAATATAGATGTCATTGATTAAAAGCTGATTAAGTGAGAGTTAGAGCTTTTGAGGATTTGGGCAAAGCATGAAAGTACGATTGACTAGAAGCCCTCTTCTGCGCTTACCGTACAACCACTGTACCCTAGATAGCTAGTGTAACCGTTTGGCGAGATGGCGAGTTTCAGTTAGGTTCCAAACCACGAGGTGCCCGCGTGCCAGTCTTCATTCCCGCGAAATTACGTTTGACATTTTCGATATTGTGAAGTGACATTTCTGATTCCATTAAAACCAAACGTTGCTGTCAAAATTATTTACTCTATGATACAAATGTAACATTTAGGTGATTCCCATCCTTCTGTGATACATTATCAATATCTTGGTCAGAAGTCCTTCGTGTAAATGGTCTCAGAATTTTGTTGACATAATGAGGTATATGACAAACATTAAAAATTTTATATTTATCAAGAAAATATCACAATTGTTTTTATACGATAACAAAATTTATAAACAATATCATATTCGGTTAAAAAATAATATGGAAATTATGAGCTATAAAAATGTTATCTCTGTCTCTTTCTTGCAAAACGAAATTTAACATTATTTTAAATGGCGTGACCTCACAGCTAAGTACGTCGTGCGCTATTGCCTTCTTTGTCTAACAGGATAATTTAAATATTCATGAATTTGTTATTAATGATAAAGTTTTTGAAATTATTAACTGTAATGATATACTTAGTAAACGCTTTCATATAAAATTAAAAAAAATACCCCATTGATTGAGCATATAAACAAGTAAGTTCCGGAGCCAAAAGCAAAAAACGTAACATTTATGGATTCGTCTTGTTTGTCTGTTGTCAGTTCGTCTATCTGTCTGTAAAAGGTTAAGACGAAAGAAAGACTTGTTTCATTTTTGTTACACTTTATTTAATTAGTTAGCGTAATGGTGAATACAAACAATAATTTTATTAAAATATTTCGAGTTCAAACTTGTGTATATGCGTGAAATACATTATATACTTTGATTATTAGGTATATATCTCTAGAGGAGATTTGTCATCAAAAATCTACAGATGTCGGGTTTCTCGCAACTATCGTATATAGGACATTGAAAATAAAAACTTATAACACATTTTTGTCAAACAAATTTATTAAGTTTTTAGAAAAATTTTATTGACCAATTTGTGAAAATTTGAAACCATACGATGCCCCGCAAGCTCTTGCATCTTTTTACACTAGTGACTTTTGTCTACCATTATAACTTTCAGAAATATAGCCCAATCTCACTTTCCGGGTTAACTGATGTGGCAATCATTCAATGAAAAAGGCACCTGCTCAGCCTATAGTTTTCGACCGATTCCTTTTTTTTTTTCAAACGGTAGACAATTTATCTGCATCGGAAGTTATTTTTAATTTTTTCGATATTGGTTTTCGTTTTCGAAATAATTAACTTTTTGTCCGAAAAATCAGGAAATGTCGACTTTTTTTTAACTATTATCGGTTTTTCGATGAAAAGTTACGGGCCGATTTTAGAAAATTTAGTATCATACGATGCCCCCAAGATTTTTCATCTTTTGACACCACTGTAATATAGCCGAATCAAACTCCCCCACGATAACAATCTAATAAACATTTTCAATGTTAAAAAGTAAATAAAAATATCACCTAACATTTCGGTTATAATTCACGCATCAGCGAAAAGCATGTGGCCTTTTTAGTCATATCCAACTTTATAAAATTTGGCCCCCTTTTTTTGTGTTATTGTGCATCGTGGCCGTATCTAGACATATAAATAATCAAAGATTTCTATACAGTCCGATTAAATTGATACGTGTATTTGGTTTAGTACCTCAAACTCAACAGCCACGAGCCATTTTGATAATTTTTGATACTTTTCAATAATTACGAAGCCACCCTAACGTGTTATGTTGTTAATAATTATCAAAGTAACGGACGTGAATGCTGAAACTGGGGTTCGACGCGTTAAATTTACTACCCACCGCCACTATAAACGAAGTTAGGCATTATGCTCGCTACGTACAGAATAGTACAGATAAGACAAGTTATTTGGTATCACTAGATGTTATTGTGGATATAGTTGTTGATATGAAATGTAAAGTAAAACGTTTGTTTTTTGTGGGTTTTTATTATCCACCATCTTTTTTAACCGACTTCGGCGAAGCCAAAAGGAGGGTTATAATTTCAGCCCGTATGTATGTATGTTCATATTTTTCCGCATAGCTTCTAAACTACTTATCACAATTCAACAAATAGGGTACCATTAGAAGCACCTTGATTGTTCGCTGAGGATATGTGACGTTAGACTAAGCACATTAAGGCGCCCTTTATAGGACACAAAGTCCTCAATAATATTTTTTTTTTCAAGATACTGTGTTCGGTATCAAATGAAACTGCTTAATTAGCACGTTTCAGAAATATGTATACTACTAGTTGCTGCTTGCTGGTTTGTTTGCATACATTCGAAAATTGACAATAATTCATAAAATCACGTCTCAGACATCTTTAAAAATGTTGTAATATCGTCTATTTCACCTTGCTTTTTACTTTAAATTGCATTGGAATGAAACTAATATGAATATTATCACTAAAGAAAAAATATAAAGCCGAAAACTAAAATAATAAACTATACACCGACACTGCACACACTCCACTTCCCTATTTCCATAGTCGGATTTTAGTGTTTAAACTCATTTTTTTATTAAAGCCTTAGTTTTCGTTTGGTCCAAAAATTAATAAATTTTAAAAAAATATGGCTTTTCTCAATTTCGCAATAGAAACAGCTCAAACGTTTATCTTGATACAGAAATGTCGTATTTATATGTATTGATATAACGGACAAATGTAGACAAAAAAATTACGTCTACTTTTATTGGATATTTTGAATGTTGTAATTATTACACTAATGGGCGTTACACTTTATCAATAGTGTGACTTGATTGTACTGTTATTATTACAACACTTTTCAGTCTGGCGAGTCGAAAATCAATTTATTCTTTTGATTAAAATAAAATTTTCTATTACTTTTATAAAGGACAGTATTTTTAATCATACTTTTTAAATAAAAAAAGAAATAGATTTCATTTGCGAAGCATTACTCGTTTAATTTTGCAATGGAAAAGGCGTCTTTTCTATTTGAAATTACTCGTGATCCGATACATTGGTGTCGTGGTCTGGTTTATTTAGCTTTTTCTATCACCATATTTCGTTATATTGCATCTTAGCCACCTGCAGTGTAACGAAGTAGTGAGATTTAAAATGGTAGCGCCAAATTGTGGGTCTTTTTTGTGATAAATCGGAGTTCAATTTATTTTTATATGTCAGTTATTATGTCTGTTAATTTATGTAATTAAGTTTTTACAAAGTTTTTTTAAGCGTCCGAGTTTTTTTCGGGAAAAGAAATTCTTTAGTAAATTGTATCTTCAAAAAACGCGCGGTGTGTTCTTTAAACTTTTATTTTACTAAACAATAACACACAGCGAAATAAATCTACTGATGGCTGAAAACAGTCTAAATAGATACTTTCAGACGGTACATTTTTAACAATTTTAACTTTACTTTGTAAAGTAGAAAATCGGCAAATTTAATTTAATGATCAGCGGCTAAAGCACAATTGAAAAAAATCATATCAAAATCACACGTTTGCTTAATTGGCCGAAAACAGGCAAAACCTACTTGAATGACAGTGAATTGTATATCTATTAAGTTTTAATTAATTCACAGTGATTTGTTAGAATTGGAGGTGCACTTATGGCCCTAATAAACTATATTGGCATAATTAGTGGTTATTATAAGTGGGTGTTAGCTAATGATAGAGCAATAAAATACCTTAAAATTAAATTTTTTGTGTAGTGGATATCGCGACATAAGTGTAGAATTCTTATTATTTAATATTTATTGATAATAAAATTAATGAACTCGAACGCAACAAAAATATTAAGGTAGGTAGTTTTTTTTTATTATATGTATAATTTAATACAATATTGCAAAAAATATTTTTTTTACCAAAACTGTACCTACTAGGAAGTATTTTGTACTTCATTTCAGAAGGCAATATATTTTTTGCAGTGTAGTAAAAAGCGATGTCGTTTGAAACCGTCACAAAAAAAAAAGCACAACAAGGTAACAAATAATTAATATACAATAATAAAATTATTTATTTTATACTTACATTATTCGATGCAAGTTTTTATTTTCGATTTATGAATCACTTTAAAAATCATTTATCCGATTCAATACACTATCACAGAAAATTTCGGAAATCGCACAAAGCCACTGCAGAACACAAAAAAAATATTATAAAATACAAAACCCTGTTTATATTTATTAAAAACCTATGTCTATATATTTTTTCTATAGACGTCCGCACGTCTATCAACTGACCTAGAGAACTGACTGATACGGCGTAAGCGCACGACCGAGCGAAACGCAATTCACAGTATAACTATTACATCTTGATCTTTTTGCTGGTAAATATAAGGTTATGTTTCAATACATTTTAATTTAATTATGTGATTAATTGACATGTAATATTGCATAAACTAAATGCCCCACCATAAACGTTTGTTTTCATATTTTATATAAAAAATAGTTTGAATACTAATGTAATATTATCTAGGACATATTCACAGAGCACTATGGGTACCAGACAACTGATATAGAAACTTTTTTTTTAGTGTAATACATAATACAGTATGTATTGACACCATAATTTGTTTGTACCAAAATTAGCATGATTTGACATTTTACAGACTGTTTTTTGACCTTTAGACAACAGGTACAAGAAAAAATGTCATACATGTAATTGATTTCCAGTCACGTCAACCCTGTACAGCGCCCGCGTAACGTAACGTAAACCATAGAAACGTAAAGACACGGCCGCTATTACTTACTATGTCGCGTGTGCGCGAGCACGCAGGTGGCGACCACCAATATGCTTATTTATGAATAATGTGCATTAAACTTACCAAAAATCTTCGGTTTTGGAAATCGCACCAGGAACGATGGATGTTTCATTCATAATGGTGTACCACGAAGTCATAATAATCGACTAAACACGCTATTATCATAAGTTTAATTTACAGTTACCAACGTCGTCGTGCGTTCGTATTAACTTTTTCAATACTTACTTACTATTCTTTATTTTGTTTGATGTGATGAACATTGCCCCGTTTTCCAAAAATTTTATATGGGGCCTCCAAAAACTGTAGAGGCCAAATGGTAGAGCTCCAAAATTCGATTCGAAAAAGCCCAACCTCGAGAATGCTACTCCCTCAAGAAACCGAGACACACTTTTCGGGGTTGGGTGGTGGAGGGGGGTTTCCTTTTCCAGAGTACTTATAGGGGAAAGGAGTGGGTTATGTTAAAGAAGGGAGAGTAGGCAAGTGGGGAGATAAGGAACCTGAAGGCTCAAGAAAAAAAAAGTTACGAGACATCAAAATATTTGGGAACACTCATACTATAGGCTCCGACACTGTGAAAGCTTCGAGCTCTTTACACTCTCCACCGTGTAATTCCACTGTCCGGGCACCGGCCAAGAGAACACAAAATTTATTAAGAATACTCATATTTTAATAGTCAATATTTAGTATATCTTTTTTTTAAAATTTTTATTAAACATTAAGCTCGATCGCATATGACATGTGCACGCATGGTGCACACTGAAATCAAATTTTGAAGATAGTGACGTCTATATTTCTTTGATGGTTAACTCTGTGACCACCGATAAGTTGCAACCGGCTGCCGTTTACACGGCGCGGGCGCTAGAGTCAAAAAATGTAAGATGAATAAATTTCACTCTTCATATGTTTTTTCCATACCGGGTCCCTATATGTAAATCGATTTTTTAGGAGGTAAACTCCAAAAACTTAGAATATTAAAGGCAATTTGTTTCTATAATATTTTTTTTATTTTTGTCTTTTCTAACTCTTGAACTTACTAGATTGTGAATGTGACGTGTTTTGAATGCCTACAACTATTTATTTCACTTCTATTATGAGCTGTAACATAAAAAAAATCAAACACCATTTTTCCCAAAATTGTAGTGTTAACGAAAAAATGGATTTCGAAAAAAATATGTGGATTTATCAGCAGATTTCGTATACAGCAGAATACCTTGCAGACCTACTTCACTTTAATTACATATAATTGTACAAACTAGTTGGCATTCATTATCTAGTTTTAATATTGGTAATTTATATGTACAGCGACTTCATTCGTAAAAGAAATAATAATAAAAAATGATACAAACTGCTATGTTTATAATATACTATTGTAAATTATCAAGACATGTGCGACACACTATAAACTGTGGTATTCGTATTAGCAGTGCATCCGCGCATACTTAGAACGATCTGATCTCACACGAACGCTGCTGCACTGCACCTCAGTTTAACACTACCCGGATAAAAACTTGACTTGAATGGAACTACACCGATGTCGATCAAAATATTTGGACTCACAATCAATACATGGTGCCAATTTGAAACCGGGCAGTAAGGGCAGCTATGTAAGGCATTATAGAAACAAGAAAACCTTCTTTTCCTCAGTAATCTCTATCTACATCGACAGAATTTGGAAAAAATAAAAAAACTGTACATTCGGCCAAAACAAGATTTCTTGTTAATTCGTGAACCGATTTTAGCATCAAAATATTTTATGGGGCCAACATTTTTATCTTGCTAATTCGAGTGCGGTGTGTTTTAAAATCATTATGAGGTTTTTTTTTTAATAAGAAGTTCCATTAACAAAATATTTGGCTATGAAGCGGCTAACAGTTATATTTTTATTGGAATTAGTGTGATACGCAATAAATAAATAAACTCTTGAGACATTGTCTTGAGAAACTGAAAAATCTGAATTTATTTGGAAAATTAGCATAATTATTCAGAGGCACCTACATCACGAGTTATATCCGATGAAGTTAATGCGCTGTTAAACTCTTAGCGAATTCATGATTTTGGTTTATCATTGTTATGGAGCCTGACCTTCTGCGTGGCTCGAGACGCACTTGACTGGATTTTTTATATTATGTTTATGTCGTAAATTCTAAATAATTACGTTTTATTTACAGACAGTGAACAAGTCGAACGTGCAACCAATTACGTACTAACATTTTTTACGGAAACAAATGTTTATTATAAAAAAAGCGTCACTCAGTTTCTTGCGTATCCTTCTGAGCGGAACCAGCACTTTTTCGGGAAAGTTTTTGTTATCACAGAGTTATAAATAATATATAATAAATAGACGACCGCTTAGCCTAGTGGGTAGCGACCCTGCCTACGAAGCTGGAGGTCCCGGGTTCGAATCCCAGGTCGGGTCAGTATTTATATGATGAATATTGATACTGGTACCGGGTCTTGGTTGTTATATGTGTGTGGTGTCTTCGCAAAAATATATGTATATATATGTATATATTATAAAGAATATTTAAGTATGTATATCAGTTGTCTAGTAACCCATAACACAAGCATAATACTTGCTTACTTTGGGACTAGATGACGCTGTGTGGGAAGTCCCATGTATTATTATTATTATTATAAATTTATATACTTGTGTGACGTATATTTCACAATTATGTCATGTAACCAGAAATAAAGGCAATTGTTTTATAATATTTTTACTCACCGTTATTTTAGTGTTTTTTTTTTCTGTGTTCAGTGGGGAATTCAAGATCCCATACCAAATTTTTGTACCATAGAATATGTAATAAAGCATTAAAAGGAAAGAATCACAGTTTTTAACTTTTTTTAATAGGCAAAAGTTTCAACATGACTACAACTGAGTATCATGCATTTATCTAGCTCCAGTTCTACGCACTCTATGATATTTATTTAAGAAATCATAGATTTCTATTTATATTAAAATTAATTAGATTTACTTGTGTTAGCTGCTACATTTTCATTGTGCGATATTTCATGTTACATAGTGTTGCAAATTTAACATTTCATTACGTGAACTCATTGATCTGGTTTCCTGAAAGATTTGTAATTAATTTTTTTATCTTGCAATTGCTATTTGGTGGTCAGCCAGTCCAAACTGCAATGAGATTTGACCTACATTTTGTGAAATTACTTTTTGCTGTTACAATATAACCTCGGTAAATGCAAAATCTATCAATAAGATGGTTAATGTCTATGCAGTTATCTAAGAATTTCAATTAATTGTTTTTTTTAATTTTACTTTAGGCAATCAGAAACATAATGATTACATGTATTGATTTATTATGTTACCAAAGCATAGAGATAATTAATTAGACAGCAGAGTTTGAATTTTGCGGGGGTGCCAACTGACGCGCGGCGACCTTGCGCACTGAAACTCGGACTAAAACTTGTCATCTTGCACCAGCTAGCTAGAGTATGAGTGGTTAGACGGTAAATGCAGAAGAGGGCTCCTAGTCAATTCGTACTTTTCGATAATTGATCCCATACAAACGAAAAACCAACTTTCGGATCCGGAATATATTGTAAAAGGCGGAATTAAAAAAAAAATACTTTTGAATCCCTTTAATGTAGAAGGCGTGATGTAAAGAAAAATCTAGCCAAGTGCGAGTCGGACACGCCCTCTGAGGGTACTGTTATAAACATATACTGACGTGTTTATCGCAACTCGCCGCCATTTTCCACGTAAAAGCTTATTTCAATTTAAAAATAAACAAGGTAGCTATATATTATTGTAGTTCATTTTATTATTTTTTCAAAAGAAAAAAGTTTAATTTCACAATGAGCAGAAAAATGGGGATTTTCGACCATCTTACTTATAATATTATTATTATTTGTTCCGATAATATTTAATAAAATATTTAAATAATAGGTGCAAATTATAAATTTTTGGATTAATTTCTTTACTTGGACTACTAGACCTTGCTTCTGTCAAAAATGGTTCTGGATCAACGGGAAGTACCCTATAGGTTTCGATCATAAAAGTACGAATTGGCTAGAAGCCCTCTTTTGCGTTTACCATCTAACCACTCACACTCTAGCTAGCTGGTGCAAAATGGCCAGTTTCAGTCCGCGAGGTCCCCGCGCGCCGGTCTTCACCCCCGCGAAATTGCATTTGACATTTTCGATACTGTGAAATGACATTTATGATTCTATTAAAACCAAACGCTGCTGTCGAATTTATTTACTCTATGGTTTCAATATACTTGCGGGTGTCTAAATATGCGGCAAAAATGGCCTTATTTTTTATTGAGTTGACATAGAAACTTGATTTTTTTACAGTTCCATGGGATCGTAAACCTAAGTACTAGATATTAATTTCAACATCATATTTCCACGTGTTTCTGAGAAAAAAAGACAGACAGACGGACAACGAAGTGATTTTTTTGAGGTACGGAACCATAAAAACGAGACAGATGCCTTCAAAACATCATTTCTGTGTAATTTTAGATTATTTATGTGATGGATCGATTCGATGAAATTAATACTTCTGGTCACAGACGTAGTAAAAACTCCAGACTCCCTGTCCCTAAATGAGGCATTGCAGTGGCGACTACATAAGTGTGAGTGGAACTTCGCAGCGTACTGGCATGGCAGGCGATAGACTTGTTATACTATACTGTTCGGGTATTCCTATGTTCATGCTTCTATTGCAACATGTATTTCGAAAAGGCGTTTCGGGAAACGGATTTTGCCATGATTTTAAACTTAGTACGAATGTGATATTTGGCCATATAGCTGTATTTAGTTGCTTTATATTATTAAAAACCGTTGAAGTAACACGTTTTATTATGAACCTAATGTGGCATGGTGAAGCAACAGCGTTGATATCTCTGACTTTTTGAGCGTTCATGTCTTGTGTTCCGTAAGTGCAAAAACTACACTACTATAGATGAGGAGGATTTGATTCGTCAATACTGTAAATATAATTTAATATTGGATCGGGGAAAAAGTTTCTGCGCATTTTACATGAAAACATAAACATTTTTTTCTTGTCTTGTAGACAGTTCACTGATCAGTGAACTGATGGCATTTCGGTTTTTGGACTAACCGCTCGGCCAATCGGTCAGTCGTTGTTGGACTCAAAAACCGAAATGCCACCAGTATTTCGGTTCTTGAGTCCAACAACGACTGACCCATTGGCCGAGTGGTTAGAGACCCTAATTGCAGGGCCAAGGGTCGTGGGTCGATATGTCAAATATTATTATTAACAACTTTTACACAGGTACCTACTCAGAGTCTACTGGCGTAAGTGGTTGGATGAATCGACCATAATCAAATCTGTACGTAATGATAGTGAATTGCATGTTAATGAATTTTGAATAGTTCTCTTTTTCATTTCGTAGGAAAAAATAAAATAGAAAAAAATTTAATTACCTATAGAATACATGTATAAAAATCTATTTTGAGAAATAAATATATCTATAATCACAGGAAAAATTTTAACATTTCATTTCACTCCGCCATTTTCTAGAACTGCTCTAAGATATCTCTTGCAAATTTACGCGATTCCAATTAGTATTAATAAATTCGGAGTATTGCTCGCTGATTATATTTTATTAGTTCCTAAACGACGCGTTTAGTAATTTTATGTTTAATTGCTACTAGAGAAAGGTGTTCTGCGTGTGAATAAAAAAACAACTAAATTTTTAACGTCGAATAGCGAAAGGTAGGTTTTATGGTCGAAAGCAATCTTATCTTCTTGATAGAACGATGATTTAACTAACAAATTTTTATAATACACGTAACAAGCGGTTGCTTCAAAAAATGTTAAGTAACCGGTCTAGTGCGAGTCAGATTGGCATGAAGAGAATTCCGTACTATAATCCGATTCGACTAACTGATTGACGGTGGGTTCTCGTGGGTCGTGGGTAACTCGTGGGTTCGATTCCACCCGGAACAAATATTTGAGTGTATGAACATGTCTATTTGTTCTGTGTCTAGATGTAAAATGTGCATATTTATAAAGAATATTTAAGAATGTAAGTCAGTTGTCTGGTAGCCATTATACAAGCTTTGATTAGATTTGGATTAGATGGCGCTGTGTGGAATGTCCCAGATATTGTTATAATTATTTTAATTCATTAAATTACCTGCTGTATTTTTTGAATATGAATCAAATTTAGGTTAAAAGTTGAACGCGTCTTCTTCGTATAAGGTTACAATAATTACCACGAAACCAACTGAACTTATTAGTCAATATTTTTCGATTTCCGCTTTTCCTGAATGAAACATCATGTCCCGTATTTTTAGAGTTTCATACCTTCAAACGATAAAAAGAATCCTAATAGGATTACTCCAGACTATGTCCCTACGGTTCTTTGGAATTGTAAAAAATATGAAGCGTCAACGGAATTAAATACGGCCATTCATGCCTCATATTTTGACACTCGTAAGTAATTCGAAAATTATGGGATATATCCAGTTAATCTAGAGTTATTAAATTTTGAAAGCTCTCAAAGCACAATTAATGAAAAAATCCGAAAAACGTTAATTAAAATTAAACATGTATCAAATTAAAGAAATATAATTTTGAAATTGATATACTTATGCGTCTATGTGCCATCTGTTGGCATATAACAGTACTGAACCCACAGGGCGCGAGTTGAACTCGCACTTGGCTGGTTATTTAAAATTTTCTTAGAAAAATAACGGATAGAGAAAACGTCACAATACAACGTCAAAAAATTGACTGGCCAACTTTGACGGACTAGTGTGTGTGTGAGGTTACATTCTTACACTCCGGAACGTCAACCTAACCGTCTACGTGCGCGCGTAGGGATACCAACTATTAAATATTTTCTAATGTTCGGGGAATTTTATATAGAAATAGATTTATAACTTATAATCATTAGTGGTAAAAATAATATTATAATCTATAGTAATAGCACCTATATAAAGCTGAACAGTTTGTTCATTTGTTTGGTTAGTTGTTTGTTTGTTTTAACGCGCTGACCTCTGGAACTACCAGTCGGATTGGAAAAATTGTTTTTGTAATTGATAGCCAAAATTTCGGGAAAGGTTTATATATATAAAATCGTACAGTCTGTCTGTCTGTTTCAGCTAATCTCCAAAATGGCTGAACCGCTTTCAGTGAAACTTCACACATATGAAAAGAAAGTGGTCGAAAGTTACATACGCTACTTTCTTTCTGTCTGTACGTCTGTCAATTCAAACTAATCTCCAAAATGGCTGAACACAATTAGATGAAACTTAACAGATATGAAAAAGAGGTGATCAAAAATGACATACGCTACTTCTTGTCTGTGTGTACGTCTGTCTGTCTATTCGAGCTAATTTCCAAAACGGCTGAACATATTTTAATGAAACTTCACAAGTATGAAAAGGAGGTGGTCAAAAATTACATACACTACTTTATTGTTTTCAAAATCGATATCCAAGAGTCTTGTAGACTCCGATCAGAAATTTGTGATCAAAATTGAAAAAAGCCGCCATTTTGAAATTTTTAGTTACTGGATCGATTGCTTTCAAAATTGATGTCTAACGGTCCGCGTGGACTCCGAACACGAATCTGTGATCAAAATTGAATACAAGGGCCGCCATTTTGAACTTTTTAGTTACTGGACTGATTGCTTTCAAAATCGATAGCTAACGGTCCCAAACACGAATCTATGATCGAAATTGAAAAAAAATGGCCGCTATTTTGAACTTTGCACATCAATATACGCATCTCTGACTAACTTTTGGGGTCTGAATTCATTTAATAGCGATTTAGAAAACCAAGGTAGCGGTATCGATCATAATGGCAAAGTGGTAGTTATGCTCGCTTTCGACTAACTTTAGAGCTCTAAATTAAAATTTAATAATGATTTCGAAATCGAAGATGGCGTCATCGATTTGATCGATCGATCGCTCACTAAAACACGAAGTTTGACGCGACCCACAACACGAACACGATAGGTCTATGACAAGTATTTTAATTTCAAAAATATGAGCTTTTGTAAAATTTGGTCATGAAGTCACAAGATATCGCTAAAACATGACGTTTGAGTACAAACATGATACGCCTGCTACTAGTAATTTCAAAAATATGTGTTTTTCAAAATCTGCTCATGGGATCACAAAGATCTCGCTTAAACATGAAGTTTGAGTACAGACACGATAGGTCTGTGACTAGTAATTTCAAAAATATGTGGTTTTCAATATTTGGTCACGTGATCACATAGATTACGTTAGAATAATTAATTTTAGTACTAAAATTAAATTTTGTTTCTTAGTGTCGGAAATACGAACATAAATGTTGTACATTCGTTTTCATATTGTTTAATAATAATAATTATGGAAAATATTTTATGATACTGGTCCTGACGACGTCGGTATATTCTGGGATAGGAAAGGCATCATACTACTATTTATGGTATTTCTTCTATGGTAGAATTAGTGATCTTGAATCACTAAAGGTCGATTATGCTAGATCGATTCCTCAAGTTCCAGTAGATGATTCCAAGGTTAAAGGTTAGAAGCATTCAACAATACAACCTCTGATTACTAGGTAGTATAAAATAAAATTAAAAAATATTTTTACATCATTCATTTTTACTCTACCTTCAAGGAAATTTTGGATTTGAATACTAGCAACACTTAGATAGTGTAGGTCTATGGACTCAGGGCTAAATGGTGCTGGAACCTGAGACCGTTGCTAAGTTAAAAAACTAATTTCAAACATGGTGTAGGTGTTAAATTAAAGTTAAATTATTTTGAAAAGAAAACATCGCGTGACATTATTATGTATTGAATTTTGAAAACTTTTAATTCAATGAAGGTAAGTGACTATATTTTATATATTTATATTGCTTTCATAATTATATCCTGAGTCCATCTTATATTTTTCGTTTAATATAGTGGAGTTATGCATAATGTCATGACCAAATAACTATTAAGGCAGCTTAAGACGACTTTCGGGGAACTTTTAGGCTACCTACTTAAAATTCTATGTCGTGTGACGTCGACTATCAATCCTGACATATATTTCAACCATAAAAATTTTAAGCTCAGTATGTTCGGAATTAAGGGAGGCAATGTTCGATTTTCGTATATTTCCTTTAATATCTATTAACAATTCATTTTAAAGTTTTTAAATATATAATATATTTGTATTTCTCATAATAACCTATTTCATTTACATCATACAATGCAACTGAATTTTTTTTTAATTTCATTTTTTGCCCCTTAAAATTAAAGGAAAAAATTTGAATTTGTTTATTTACGCTATATCTGCAGGATTGGGTCTAGTAGGCCCAGTATATTCGTAGAAAATAGACTGTGACAGACAGAAAAACACGGAACTGATACTTTAAAAGTTATTTTCGTCTCATCTCTTATGTACGGAACCCTAAAAACTGCTTTCCTTTGACTTGTACACAGTAATGAGAATTCGAGTGGTAAATTTAATAATAATTATTATTATCCGATGGTTAATGACTCTTAGTAAGCTTCTTTAACTTAAAATTTAAGTCTTTTAATAAGATACAGCTTAAATTCGTCCGACTGTTAATCTCTTAGGAACACTTGCTTCGAAATTGTAGATATTTACTTGTTTGAAATTTTTAGTATATAGCTTCTCTACATTAGTATGTTATAAATTATCTGTAATATCAAATTTTTTTTTTGGAAACCAAACATTTTTACCACCACTACACAAATTTACATTTTCATAGTTTGCAAAATGCTTGTTGCTAATATATAGGGTAAGTCAGAATGTCATGCAGGTTTTCACAAATTTATTATGTGAAATATAATGAACATATAATATTGTGAGATATACTGTGTGAAAGGTAAACTCTCAAAGTATAGTTTCCTGAAACTGATTCCGCGTTCGCCCGCAAAATGTCAGCAGGAGAGCAGTTAAAGAAAATGGCGCTGACTGGCGAGCAGAAGTCGTTCTGTGTGCTTGATTACCATGTTAACAACTCTGTGATTACTGTTCAACGACATTTTCGTACCAAATATCAGAGAGATGGAACCCGCCAGATGGAAGGTCCATACGTAAGTGGTACACACAATTTAGGGATGCAGGCTGCATCTGTAAACGAAAATCAACTGGCCGTCCGTCGACTAGTCCCTCGTTCACCTGATCTAACCCCGTGTGATGTCCTCATGTGGGGTTTTGTAAAGGATCGTGTTTACGTACCACCACTTCCAACAACACTGGATGAACTGCGTGCTCGCATCACAGAAGCCATTGCTAATATCGACCGCGATATGCTGCAGAAAGTTTGGCAGGAGATTGAATATCGATTTGATGTCTGTCGTGCAACAAAAGGCGCTCACATAGAACACCTGTGATGTGTTTTTTTTTAAAAAAACTACACTAAACTAAACTTTGAGAGTTTACCTTTCACACAGTATATCTCACAATATTATATGTTCATTATATTTCACATAATAAATTTTTGAAAACCTGCATAACATTCTGACTTACCCTGTATTACGAATTGTTTTTTTTTGTTTTGAAAGTATTAAACCTATAATTGTAAGTCATTTATCGTTCGCTAAACTAAGAGCAAAAGGTGATTACATTTGAAGGTACCGATAAGGCTAAAATATTATGGTCAATTAGTGAGAAGAAAACCGGAGTATGTCTTTTATAATAATTAGTTGTGGCATTTAAAAAAAAATTAAAGCAATGGAAAAGAAACTGAAAAGCAAAAATGAGTTTTTAGTATTAATATCTAAGCTCCTAAACCAATGTAACTAATTTTGAGTCGGCACTATACAGACAAAGAAGCAAATTAATTAAGTAAATATCGTAAATTACATCGATTTAAGGATTTTGATTGATTGTCTATTTGGCGTCAACTCAAAATTAGTTTTTTTTACATTGGTAAAGGAACTTAGATATTTATAGTAACAAAACAAAATTTTTACTTTTTAGTTTCTTCTTTCGACATTTTCTTTGAGATTTGTTAATTTCGAAAAATACGAAACATTAAAAAAAGAAGCATCCAAACCGAACTAGTCTGTAAAAGTTGGATTTTATACCCTTAGGGGTAATTTTTTTTATTTTAGTAGGACTAATCTCCAGGTACTTAATTAAAAAAAAATCATCAATATCCAATTAATTTTCAAAAAGTTAATTCATACCCACACGAAAAAAAAAATTGTATACGTGTGGACATGAGAATCTCTCCATTTATTTGTGTCAATTAAAAATCTCAGCGTGTAATTTCAGATCAGACGTATCTTGAAAATATACGAGAATGTTCGATATAGTTCGTCATTAATTAGCATAAATATACGTTAAATGTCAGCCTAAATTATAGATTTATTATTAATTGTGTGATTAATAACAAATTAATTTCAGTATTGACAGTGCAAATAGTTCTTTGCATTCCATTCGCAAAAACTAATTCACTAAACCGGTTCACGAAATCATAGTCACTACCCCTGCCATGCCTGCCATGGACGTACTCGAACGTACCATCAGGAATTAGTCAACTTGCTATGTACGCGCGCGTCTATACACAACAAGTAGTCTACTGACTCCCAGTACACTACGAAATTCCACTTATACTTACGCGGCCGCCATTTCAGTGCTTCATTGATTGTTCAGTGACAGGAAGTCTAAAGTTTTTATTACGTGTATCACTACAACCAAACTATAAATTAATATCGTGTTTGATCATTATTTATCAAAAAGCTACGTCACATGGGTAAATTTTTATAAAGAACAAATTAATATTCGATATTTCAGTAATCCAATAATATGGGATTTGATTCGATAAATTGCCATCTCGAATAAACTCCGTTCTCCGAGTATCTTTGGCACCCTGAACCCGTCGCCTCTTTAAAATTTTCTCGTTTATCATTATTTATAGAGTATTTTTAATTTTCAAGTATGTTTAGTTTTTTTTTTAGATTTTAATTTTCATGCCATTGTGAATTATATTAGAATAAATTAAACAAAGAATTACATTAGAACGAATATAAACGATTCATACGACACATACACGACACGGCTGCTATGTAGTGACTATCAAGTTACTACGCAACTTGTGCCGTGTCGGCACAAGACACTTCAGCCAATATTAATAACAAATCAATGGTTAACATACAAATCAAATTAAAATTCATTGAATTTAGCAACAGCTACGATAACCAAGACCTACGACTAGCCAAGATTCACACATGGCACTTTCGTTGAGTACGTATGTATATAATTACATCACATAATATTTTACGATCACTTTTTACAACATGAAATTGTTTTCCTGTCCGCCAATCACGTGTAATTGTAATTCGATATCCGCTCTAACGAATTAAGTATTTATTATATTGTATTATTTTTTTCTTCTATTACTTAATTATAAATTATCCCCTTGTTACATGAAGACAGAGGAAAGAGAATGATGTGTCAGTGAAAGGATGTAAGCTTAAAGAAGAACGATAAAGTAAGAACTCAAAAGATTTATCATAGAAAGCGGGGACGTACATTTAATCTTATTTTAAGTATCCTTATTACTTAGTAAACTGAACTACTAAAACTTTACAGTTAGAGACCTATCGACCCCATAATAATCTATAACTTTAAGGTAACACTTTACGATCGTCATTACTAAATCTGTTAAAAAACTAGCATTTGTAGGGTTCCGTATGGGAATGTAATATATCTCATGGGAATCAAAATATAAAGGGTACTTTCTGTTGACCTAGAACTATGAAATTTGGTAATAAATACCGTCTTATATAAGAAGTAAAGGGAAAAATCTCAAATACAAATATATTTGTAATTAAATCATAAAAAAATGTAGTCTTTATTTACAGTACGTTATCAATCATCGAGGTCAATAAGCAACAGTATGCGCAGTTATATGTACGTACTTTGTACGGAACCCTCGGGGGGAGAATACGACTTGTACTTGTTTGGTTTTTTTAATAAGTACGAGTAACAAGGCAAGTGTACTTTTTCGTTCAAGTTTTCCTGTACTAACTCCAAACATATACTACTAGAATTATAAATTATTTTAGTATTTTATAATCCGCAATTTATTATTAATACTAGTATCTATTTCTTTATGGAGAAATTAGTATTAATGAAATTTCGAATAACCTCTTGGATATCTGCGAAAACAGCCAAATAATTTATTCTTTCGATACTTCAATCTATTTACAGGATTTAATTATTGGAGCGTTATTCACGAATTAGTTTTCGTTAATTATTAAATGATTCATAAGAATAGAATAAAATAAATAATATTTTATATTTGGATAACTGTCACGAAACCGCACACAGGTAGTTGAGATTATTCCATATATTTTATATTAATAAAGTAATAAATTTGTAACTCACCTATCGTCGAATAAACCTCTTAAAATACTTAGTATGGCTACCATTAACCCGCACGAACACATATGGACGAATCAGTCGGGCTGTCCTACTGGCACAATATGGCTTCACGGCTTTACAACTGATAATTCTGTAATAGACAACTTATATATATGTATTTTAACTTTGTTTATTGGAAACCTTATTAAATAAATAATAAACAATTGAACAACAACATCGATTGTAAGTGTTAGAAAAGGCAATTTTATACTGATTATTGTTTGGTTTATTTTGAAAAAATGAGTGAAACAATAAACTTTTACAAATCAATATTTATAATAATTGTTTTCTTCTGTTGTTTTGTAGTACCTACTACTGATTTAAAAAAAAGAATACGGTCAAAGGAACATTTGGATGTTATTATGAAGTAAGTTTGATTCGCGTGGTCAACTTGATTAGAACAGTTTAGTTTAAATCTAAAAAAAATATTTAATTTATTTATTATTTCATATAAAAAATGGGTTCGGTCCGTGTCTAATCCTCGCTGTATTTCTGTATCAATATGTACATAAAAATATATGTTATAGAAGAAATACTGTCACAGGGCGGTATGTTAAAATTTTTTTGATATCTTGTTTAGATAATTTGAAATAAAATCCTGAAAAACATGATTTCCGTCGATTTTTCGTTTTTGAAAGCAATGAGCCGTAAATTCTATATTATAATGCTTCAAAAAACAAAGCGTACATTCGACATTCTTTCTTGTATATATAATGTTGAAACATTTCATGCGTCTGAATATCAAAATTTCATCAAAATCCTTGTTGTGGTTTTTGCTTTATTACCGGTCAAAAAGAACTCCATTACAGTTTTGTAATCACTACATAGTATAAAACAATGTCGCTTCCCGCTGTCTGTCCCTATGTATGCTTGGATCTTTAAAACTACGCAACCGATTGGCATATGGTTGACACCAATAGACGGAGTGATTCAAGAGGAAGGTTTATGTGTATAATTCATTAATGTTTTGTACAAATTCGTTGAAATATGACGATTATTATTTAACACATCGGAAAAAATTTAGTTGGCTTCTTTGAGATATAACAAAATAATGTAAGGAGGGATTGTCCCTCTTTCAAGAAAAGTCCGCGATGGCACATGTCTATCTTTTATGTATAGCTTACAATACCTCTATTTTGATGTTTTAAAAAAAATGGTGTCATATGATGAGGTAATTGGAAAGCAATTTATACGGATACAATATTAATCCTTATCAAATTAAATACGTTATTTATGTTCAGCATGTCATGCACAATATAATGGCCCTGTACACCATACAATTTAAATTAGTATCTTAGGAGGTATCGCGAAAAAAAACTATCGCGCGACAAGCAGCCGGATGTCGCGCCGAGTCGCTCATAACGACGCGACATGCGTGATGCATTAAGTAGAAGTTGTCAATTGTATAAAAAGAAATATTTTAGTATGTTTTTATGTATATAATCTTATCTTTTCCAAATATTTACAGAATTGGAAATAAAATACATTAAAAATACTCCAAGTAGGACGTTCGTCCATTTAAATTTTTAATTTAAATCAAATTAAATCTAATCCACATGTTCGACGCGACAAGCTCATAGGACAGTACAACAGGAAAAAACAACGGCTTATATGCTCCACTACCCGTGCGAAGCCGGGACGGGTCGCTAGTTGTATATAATTTGCAAGTGTTTGCTCACGGCGCCGCTTGCATGGACATATGTATACAAAATCTAATATTCTCTCTATGTAACTGTATAATAATAATGATAATAATAACAATAATAACACACACAATCACAACAACATCTAGGTATTAAATAATGTATTAAAGTAAATCATCATTATCATCATCAGCACGTGTCTCTCCACTGCAGATTATAGATTCTCCCAAGCCTCTCCCAAAGCTCGCTACCACACACATTAAAGTAAATACAACGTTTTATCTATTTCGTTTTATCTGTGTCGTGATAGCCCAGGGCGCAACGAACCTGTCTCAAATTTATAAGGCCCTATAGGGCCATGGTTCGAATCCGGGCGTGTACCGATGAGTTTTTCTGACTTAAGTACACAATATCACTGACACCGTGCTTCGGAGGGTACGTTAAGCAGTCGGTCCCGGACGCTGTCAATAGATGGCGGTCGTTACAGTTCCCAACCCACAGTGGAGCAGCGTGGTGGACTTAAGCTCCAAGCCCCCTCCTCACCTTGGGGGAGGCCTAAGCCCCTGCAGTGGGGTAAAAATGGACTGATGATGATTATGAACATCTATTTCGAGTAATTTTATAATTGTTGTCTTTTTTAAATTATTTTATACCCGAACACATATTTCCCCCCAAGTAGATTGGCGAACGATTTAATACTATATTTATTTCATGTTGACTTCAAAAGGGCGCTGAGCCGAAACTGTCATTAATAACTCTGTGTCACACACACACCCTTTCATGTACAGAAATATCAACATGTCCAGAGAGACAAAAAAGTTCTGTAATCTGTCTCACCATAGCGTCGGACAAATAGTTTTAAATGATGGGCAACGGATTTAAGTGGTAATAACAATAAATTAAATCGTAAAATTTTGTGTAAGTAAATAACAGACATAAACTCAATTATCACAGTTTAATTTTTACCAGTAACACAGTAATATATATATATATATATATATATATATATATATAATATATTATTATAGATACATACGTACATATACATACTTCTATATATTATTACTCTTTTCCGCATAGGTACGGTTCTAATAAAACTTTATGGCGGATGTGAACATAGGCACAAGTCGCGTCGCAGTAACCAGTTTTAGGTGTAGCGGGACGCAGTGGAAAGAGGGGTATATGACTGTACCTGAGCGTTGAATTTCGATCCACCATAAAGTTTGAGGCGAACAATCCTCACAAAGAACACGTTTGGACACAAGCAAGCTGTACCTTTTAGATTATAATTTAATTATTTTTACATTTTGATTCCTCTTTCTATATTTTGATTTTGGTAGGTGACGTAAAATTTAGTAATTATATACGAAATTTATTTACCTTTATTATTTTATTCATAAGCTTAGAATTTTATCGTCCTCATATCCAGTTATTGGTAAATATTTAATTAAAAACGAAACTACACCACCGTATGAATATGGAACCAAGAAAAGTTTCATTTTAATATAGATTACGTTACGTATACCTAATCATTTAAAATATGTAATTTAAAGCAAATAAAACGTTACTTCGGAAATGAATTCGCTATCAAATTGCTAATTCAGAAGTCGTTTTATTCGTCTAGCCTTTGATGAAAGATTTAACATTATAAAGTATCAAATTACAAGGTAATAAAATATAGAATAATTTATGTTTTTTCTGAATTTTATAATTTTATTACGTAATACAGTAGTTTTGAGTTTATTGAACTTATACTCGTTCCAAGATAACTGAAATTAAAAAAAGAATTAACTAATTAGTTAGCTAACAAGTTAATTATCGGTTTAAAGGATGTATTAACTAATACATAAGATCTAGAGAACCCCTAAGAGCTGTACAGTGGCAAAACAAGCCATGGGCACAACCAAGAGACATACAATGGTTCTAACGGTATATTTTAACTTGTGCAAAATTTCGGATACTTTGTGTGTACAATATGCAGTATATAGCTGCACAGTAGCAGCAGAAGATAGCAGCAAGTGAATTATATTTGTTTTTAGAGCTTTTGTCCAGCTTTCAATTTTTTCTGCAGGTCTTGTATACATATTATACTAAAAAAAAATCCAAAGTTGCGCCCAAATGTAGTCATACAGCTGTGCAGCCATTGCACGAGTATAGCTCCTATTTGGAGTATAGGTGCTTACTAATCGCATCTTTACAGCTGGCCAATTTTTCGTAGTCTCCGTATATTTTTGTTTCATTCATTTTTGCTTACATTTTATATCCCTCCTCATAATTTCCTAGTCCCATTTGTTCCCCACATTCTTCTTCTTTTCTTTATTTGTCTATCCTCCGAACTCATTCCACTGCTCCTTTTATCCCATTTTACCCCATTATTAGTACATGCTCCATCGAGTGGTCTAAATGTCCTTCTTCGCCGCATATTTTGCTTCTATTACTACAGTACTAGACAACTGATATACTTACTTAATTTGTTATTTATTATATTATATTAATATAATATTTATAATAATAAAATCTTTAATGAATACTTTTCTATGTTAATAAAATAAAATTCCTGCGAATTTTTAATTCGGTAAGGAGAGAAATATATAGAATAGACAATCAATCTTTCTATTTTTTACGAAAATGTGTTTTTCTTAGCTTAATTTTTTTTTTCAGAGATTCTATGATAAACATAAACGTTTCGTTTTCACGTTATGTGATACGGAACCTTAAAAATCTATTACGTAATACTGTATTGGGTTCTATTGATTTTCATGCGAAGAAGTTAAGCCTGTCGTGAACAAGTGTTGTGTAAAATAGAGTGTATGGGCGTGATTTACCTTCCGATATGCCCACAGGCCGCTCCGTACATCGATATTTCTTGGAAAACAGCAAAAAATTTATAAGATTTATTGGAAAACATAATTTTTTAGGGTTTTAATTGAAATTGACAATAAATTTAAAGATTTTATTATTCTAAATTTTATAGTGACAGGTATTAGGTACTATATGGTACGGAAAATTGTGAACGAAAATCGCCGATTTCCTTTGCACATATTTGCAATATAAAATTATAAAACTTAAGTGAAACTTATTCATGTAAAAATTAAGAATTTACAAAAATAAAAATTGGTTTCATTTTTTAACCGACTTCAAAAAAGGAAGAGGTTTCTCAATTCGACCATGTATACTGTTTAATGTGTGTTCGCGGATAACTGTCTTATATGGACCGATTTTGACGAATTTTTTTTGTTGGAAAGACGTCCTAAGAGTAGTACCATGATAAGTAAACCAGAATCTGATGATGGCGTCCCGGTGAAATCGAATAAAACTTTCTAAAATCGTAGTGGTGACTAGTGCGTTTGTTATTTTTTTTTTAGTTATGCATGTGTTTACGTCTGGGAGTCATTATCACATACTGCTAAGCTGGTGATGGAAGCTACAGTAAGCCTTAACAGTTAGGAGTTGGATAATCCTGCGATTTGTCGACAGTTTTCTCCAAATGAAGCTGTGTCATTTGAGTAGCGCGTTTAGAAATCCCATTTATACTAAATACAAATAAGTTGCAGTTGCGTATAACTAAAAATTGAGAAAAGGGAGAGAAGAGACATAAAATAAACTTTACAAAACAAAATAATAATCGACTTCAAAAACATAAACTAAAAAGTTAAAATTAATATTTTGCCTTAAAAAGAGAGCATTAACAGGGGCATTTAGTTTACGAAGTCGGTGCCAATTCAGATACTTTAAAAACATACTTATCACGTAATAACAATTATAAAAATGATAAATTCACAACTATAACGAATATATGACACAGTACAAAAATAAAATGAATGACTTGGCATCGACTTCGTAAACTATATGCCCCTATTAATGCTCTTTTTTTAAGGCAAAATAATTTTAACTTTTTAGTTTATGTTTTTGATGGCGGTTTTAATTTTATTTGTCCCCATTTATTTCTAATTGTATATAATCATAACTGGCTGTTTTGCAGCAGTCGATGGCATTGTTACTTTAGTTACTATGAAATCAGCACTGAGTACCTATTATCGCTTATCAAATAAACAACTTTTAGAAAGCCATGATTTTTAACCATAGGCTACAACAAATGTTTTTTGAAACGATTTCCCAACGGGAATCCTTCGCTGCCTTTATAGGCAATACTTGTAGAGTATCTTCAGTACTATCAAGTGCTTGTCATAATTAGCGCGACCTCTTCAACAAAATTGTGTATCATACGCTATTCCACACGCTAGAGTATAACAAAATGAGTATAACAAACTATACTTTTTGAATTTTTGATAAATACCGATTTTTATCGGAGATATAACAAATCAAAATTTGTGTTTTTACGACCCACTCGGTGCCGCTACGTAGAAATTACCCATGTTAGCCTATAGTAATGTAACCGAATGACGTCATTGCACGTCATTTATTTAAAAAAATAGTAGAACATATTCAGCATTTTTGTATATTTCAATAAAATTCTTTCACTGATTGGTTTTTCTTAATAAATATAACATATATAAAAAGAAAAATGTACTGAAAAAATTATATAACAAAAATAGTTGTTACTATGAAAACAGCAAAACTTTGATAATTTTTAAAAGAAACTGAGTCTGATTGGTAAACTGGTACAACTGAGTCTGACTACTTATAGCAATAGTTATGTTGTCACTATTTTTAGGTAACTAGTAGTCAATTTTTTTGTTACTTATAAACAAAAACTTTTTTCTGTATGACAAGACGCGCTCATTGTTGTAATCAAATGATATTCTTGTCTCTCTTTAACTGATGCCTAGTAAAGATTATTGATCTGAGTTAGCAATTTATAATTCATAGCTATATTACAGAATTTCGCCGAATCCCGATTTATCGTTAGTTTCTGTATACGATTAAAATTTGAAAGTTCAATTATAATCTTTTACCCTTCGCTTTTGAGTCGAATTTTCATTGATTTTATTTTAGAGTGATTAGTTAATGAAATTGCTGCGTTGAATCCAATAAACCATCGGATCTACCTGGAACATGACCGTTTCTAATTTCACGATTCTGGGAATTTCCTTTAAGTTTTGATACCTGTTATGACTTCAAAGTGGAAATTCGGTTACATAGAGTTTGGTTTGTCCCTTCCACATGACTTTGACTATTAATTCGATATGTTATAATACTTATTTGCGCGTAATTGCTACTACTTAAAGCTTCGTGACGTTCTGTGTTTTAACTCATATTATGTAAATTAGTTTTGGTTTCGATTCCGTAAAAGTGTATTTTGAGTAGTAGTTGTACGTAGTGTGGTAAACTTAGAACTACGATGTGTATTTGTGGATGTCGTGATAAACATTTATCACCATTTTCCGATTTTCGATTCGAGAAAATCAAGAATCGGTCCTCATCCCATACTCATTTACTCAACCACCTTCCTTTAGGTCCGTTTTTAGTGACAACAATGGATAACACTCACCGTTTACCAAGTGCAGGATGGAATCTATTTGGGTTTATTTTTAAATAGGATAAAGTACGTGGGAGCTCGATAATACTTAAAGAGAGATTACTTAAATGTGACACGTAAGTGAATAAACTCGAGTGAACAGTCCGGGCAGATATATTCTCGGCAACACAGAACACAACCGAACGGCCGCGGTAGAGCGGGTCGATGTCCTGTGACGAGTGATCCCGAGCGGGGTTCGTGTTTGCGATGAAAACAAACGATCGTAGATTCATAGAGCGAATAGCTAGACTTCGACAAGAGTGAGCGCTCTGTCCGTGTTTAATAATGTGGTTTGAATTAATGTATTAATTATCAGAAGCTTGGCTCACAAAATCACATAGGTGGTGGTGGAGGTTACCAGCCCTTAAACCGCACTCTATCAGCGTGTTGGGTTTACAGTCCAAACTTCTCCACTCAGTTAGGTGTACTGGTTTTGACATAATAATTCCGTATGTGAACGTTGGTTTCAGTTGAATTATATTTTAGATTTGGTTAAATTACATGTTCGCGGGTAAACCATTACGACCTAAGCATTGGACGCCTCCTGAGGCGGAGAACAGTGTGTGGTTGCGAGCCTTGGGAGAGACCTATATTCTGCAGTGGAGAGATACGGGCTGATAATGATGATGTTGGGCAATCCATGCGCGTAACCATACTGAGATTAGTGCTGAGCTGAAACCAGTTAATGTTTTTGTTCAGGGATTCATAAGTGGTCAAGTCCGACACACTTCTAAAGTTATACAGTTTTATTGCAAATTAGAAATAAAGCTGAAGTTATTGTAGGTAGATAGTTAAAGAAAATTATCATGCAGACGTGTTTGTATCTCAGAACCGGAATTCACCTTTTGAGACAAAACGAAAGCTATTAACTTTTAGATTTAAACGGACGTATCACTTATGCAAATACGATAAAATTATAATACTCAAGACTTCTAGACAAAAAATTAATATAAATTTTAGCCATTATTAACTTTTATCAAATTAAGATAATTCCACAGACTAATTTACAATATTTACAACATAAAAATATCGTATTAATTTATTATTAACTTTTAATTTTATACGAAATATTTTTAAATGTTCATAAGCAATAATAAAATTGTAACTATATTCAAAAGACAGTAGTCAAAATATTATGAATCCTTTCTTTTAACTTTGATTTATATCATATAGTGTTTTTAGAAGCACATACCTACCTGTAGAAGTCAAAGGAGCGCAATAATAACACATGTTTGAGATAAGCTTACAGATAATTTGTATATGTTTTACCAAAAGTAAATATCGTTATAAGATTTAATACAATAATTACTTTTTGAGCGACACATAAACGATATAAAAATTTTTAGTAATACATTTTTATTAGCTTTAAAACGACGGTATGTGAAGGTGCTTGTTTGATAAAAAAGGTCTTTTATTAGGTACCAGTTAAGAAAATTACCAATTCCAAAATTAATCAACAATTATTAAAAGAACGTAAATATACTGAAAGTTCTACAATCGCCAAATCCAAAAAATAAATTGAAATATGTATAAAACAAACATACAATTTTAGCTAAGTTCGATATGTGTTTCATTTTGGTTTGTATTACTTTCATTTCATATTTTTCTTTTATGTTCTGTCATTATCATCCTAAAATCAATTTTAATATAAATCAAATTTATAATTTAAATAAATAATTAAAATTGTGAATTATTTTTTATGTTCTTTTTTTATTAAACATAAAATTATTTTCGAACGTAAATATTTTCTTAGAGATCGTTCAATCTTGTATTGGTACTAGGAGTACATGTGTACCAAGATAAATTAAGAGATTGGAAAAATACAAAAACACATTACAATGTTACAGAATAATATTTAAGTATGTATATCAGTTGTCTAGTACTCTATAATACAAGTATAATATATTGCTTACTTTGGAACTAGATGTGCTGTGTGGGATATTCCAAGTATTATTATTATTATTATTATTATTACACCTACCACCGGTGCCTGCCACACCTCAATACCAGTTAAAACTCTTTTCGAATTTTTTGACTTAAAATATACATACATATAATATTATGACAGCCTAGGAAGCCTCTGTGTGCAAGGGCAGCTGGTACTCTACTAGTTTATAATTCGTGAAATGCAAAAAAGGCAAAAAAAACTGCAGATTTTTGTAAAAATAGTTTATTATCATACTCTTACAATGTCTTGTAACCGTAATATTTACAAACTTAACTAAACGTAAACTAAAATTCTGCACCATACTATATTTTGTCAACACATTACCTAGACACTTCGTGTCTCGTCCATTCTACAAAACATTACTGGCAGTTATCAAAGGCAGTGATTTAGCTGATTTGAGTATTTTGTATGTTTAAAAAAGCTTCGAAAAAACCACTTAAATTCTAATAAAATATATAATTATTTAAAGGGGGCTTCGACTAAGTTTAGTTAAATTACAATATTATGACACTTCTAAGATTTTAAATAAGTATGTTTTGTGCGTCGGCTATTTTAACTTGATTTATTGTGAATAGAAACTGAAAATGAATAAATAAATTGTATTAATTAGAATATACTTAGTACGTAAAATTTAAATTAGGTATATAATAATTAATTTTGTCTCGAATTAATAAAATATGAAGACCGTGAAATTTAGAAACATACTTGACATATAAACACAGGTAACTTATAACATGACACACATCTAAAGGAGATCGCTCATCCTCGTGTTTCGCCGTACAAGTTCAAAATAAAAGTAATTTACTAAAACATATATTTCTTTTTATCATACTTCCACTTACTTTGCAAATTCAATAGACAACAATGTAAACATGTTTTTTTTATATTAAATTACTTTTCTGAATTAAAACTCAAACGAATATAGCTGTCAAAGGTCAGTTACAACACATTTCAAATGATACGTTAGTGTTTTAAATAAAAACCTTTTCAATACATTTGCTATTAATACGGTCCTTATGACACCGAAACTTATACCGTAATGTTGTATTCTACAGGACTTGGCCTTTTTACTTTACACCAATCATAAACGAGCATTCTGTTTGTAACACATGCGTAAACCGCAAAAAGCAACCGCTCACGCCCTTAGCTCCCGCCATTATTACATTTGAAGTATCTACCTAATTTTAATCGCAAATGTATTGAGAAACGTCGTATGATGCTCGTACTCAGTAAGCTGACTATTATAGTCAACGATTTGATATAAGCACTCGGCTTCGCCTCGTGCCTACAAACACCTCGACTATAATATGCAGCTTAACGTACTTGCATCATAATGTACTATTATAACCGTGTCTGTTAAAAACAATGAATGTCAGTAAGTTCCAACATTTTCGTACTTATTTATACAGTATACAAAACAATGTTGTATAAAAAAAGCCGGCGAATCTATGTAGAGTGAAAATCTCATTTAAGCCATGTGCAAAAGAGAGGATTTCTTTTCATTTATATTGACACTAAAATTAATTTCAGAATCCACAAGATAATTAAATGTTTACTGGGCTCTATACAAATATGATATAGTTTTGAGCGCTTTCTTTCGCTTTAGATATCAGGTTTTCCTGCAGTGTAAATCTTTTGTAATATGACAGTGACCATAAACAATAGATTAAATTTTGCACTTATATTAACTAAGCTTAGTAAAATTCCCCCATAAATCAAAGAGGCATAACGTAGTGTGATATTTTTTTTTTGAAAAAAAAAATCTCAAAAAACATCATGTCCCTTTGGTTGTTAAAAACGAATTTATTATTATGATATAATTTATGAACAAATACAATACATTACTTACAAATTCATTTTTTTTTACCAATTATTTTAACATAAATATACATTATCACACGAACAGTTAAATTCGTTATTTGTCGGTCATATTACTACTTGTGTCATCTGGTTTAAATTGGTGGTATTTTGTTACAATAAAAAAATTATAATGACCATTTCTTTTTTATTTCTAGTTCATGAGTTATTAATTGTAATTTCGAAAATGAACTAAAAAAATCTATTGTTATATCGTCTTCGGAGGTCTTATAAAAGAAAGTTAATTAGATACAAACAAAAGTGAACTAATTGGCCAGTGAATTGCACTAAATATAGAATAGGAATAATTTTAATAATTATATTTGATTTACTGGGTATTCAGGAAAACAGTTCAATAAAAATGTAGTAAAAAATATTTTTTGTTACATTTTTTACTGTATCTATAATCAAAGATTATCGTAATGTAATATTTTGAATAAAGAAACCATTAATTCGTCAATAAATATAGACGTATTAAACATCGAATGTAAAAATGTGATACGTAACAGTCAATAGGTTAAGAAATTGTATTTTTAGTTCACTTTTGTTTTGTCACACGGATAAAATCTATTCTAAGTAGAATATACTTTATCGTCTAGCAGGCGCTTGAGTGTGGTGGGCGCAACTTTCAACCCTCTCAGGCCAATCGCATACATTCTCGTTGGGATTGAATACCAAGTTAGAAGGGCACGGCATATGATGCTTTCTCTCTCCTTCACACATATAGTACATGGTGCAGTCGGCTTTGTCGGGATGGTAAGATATATGTCCGTCTTCTTCTGCGCATGATACTTCGTTAGCTGAAATTAAAATAATAATTATGCAATCAACAAAGATATTATACGAATATTCTTTAATATATGGTGTAAAAGACATGTAGGTTTGTACAGTGAACTGCGGCCGGAAAGTACGGCGAAGTTACAAATCAGTCAGTTTCAAGACGTATATGTATTGTAGACCCCCCCCCCCACCCTTTGGAATGTTATCTATCTAAATACAAAATTTCATATAAATCATTACAGCGGTTTCCGAGACAGCCCATAAAAGAGTAAAGAAATTTATTTTTGAATGCACCCTGTTTGACAGGTACGAACAGTTTGTATGGAAAAATGAAGTTGTTGTTTTTACTATATTGTGGTGCTTCCTTGCAATTTCTTCACCTTTTATCACGACTTCCAGAAATATTTAAAAACTAAAATTAGCCAAATCGGTCCAGCCATTTTTGAGTTTTAGCGAGACATGTAAAAAGCTTCGTTTCATTTTTGTATATAAGATTTGACAATTTTGCAGGTCGCACAACTCATTCGATTTGGGATAGCATACCCCTAGATGCTTAATACGTGGTGATGCCCCTAGTACGTCCCATTCACAGAGGATGTGTAGCATTGTTTCCTCCGCAACGCCACATGCCCTACACAGTGCTCTCTCCGTGAGTTTCACGTGTTGTGAAAACCTGTTGGTGGTGAAGTGCCCAGACAGAGCTCCTGTGACCAATCTTAGTCGCTTCCTGTCTAGTTCTAGAAGTTGCCTAGCCTTAGCAGGTTTGTGTTCTTTTAGGAACGTTTTGGCGTGTGCTTGCCCTTCAGCTTCATTCCATAATTGACTTTGGGCTTTCTTCGTCCACTCATCTATTCTTGTCTTGATGGTTTTTGTGGAAAGCCCAATGTATGGTTCTGGACCACATACACGGTTAGAAGTTCCTTCCCTTGCTAATTCATTAGACCTCTCGTTCCTTTCGGATCCTTCGCGTCCTGGCACCCAAACCAACGTTAGTTTGTTCTTTTATGCCAGTTCCTTTAGGTTTTCTAGGATATTGAGAGTTAAGGATGAGCTATTTTTTGTACTGCTTAAATCCTTGATTGCTGCTTGGCCGTCACTTAGAATGTATATGGACCGCTTTTTTATATTTCTATCCAGGCGTTCTCTTGGGCATATAATAATTCCACATGCTTTGCGATGGTGCCAAATCCAAGTTTGGGCAGTATACACAAGCACGTGAGCTTTTATTCATTTTGGATCTATCCGTGAAACAGAGCATTCCACCCTTAAGAGCTTTCGGAGTGCCATTCCTCCAATCGTTACGATCTGGAAGCAGAACACCGAACCCTCTCTGGAATACATATTTCGGTAGTATTTGCATGTACTACTACCTCCATTTCTGTAGTTGTGTTATACTTTATACGTGGCAGCTCAGACCGATCTGCTTTTTGAAGGACATCTTTAATTAGTCTTATTATGGCCATCCTTGTGTTAGCCTCTACTACTTTATCTATAGGCCCGTATTAATAAATGACACAAAGGTCTTAAACTCAGATGGTTTTATTATTTATTTATTTAGTTTATTAAGATTGGTTAGTATAAATTAAATGATTAGTACAAGAACTCAGAAATGGCTCTAAGTTTTTTTTTTTTCAAATAAGCAGTGTATTTTAATATACAAATACCTAAATAATAACTTACGATCTTTTGTGGTGTACTGCCCGTTAGGATTCGAAGATTCATAGGGTCCGTCGAATTCTAGTTTCACTTTATATCCCGAAAGTTCTTGCTTCATTGCTGTTATCAGTGGATATTTCCCAGTGCCACACGATCCTCTAAAGTCGTCCATGTCGACTGACCACACCATTATACCGCCGAAACCTTCTTCTTTGAGCCATACCATCTGGTAGAAATATATAGTTGTTTTAAATTAAAAAGCCAACTAAACAAAACCGCACAAATATCTACTAAAATCTTAATAATTAGTAATTAATTTAATTAATTAATAAATAATTAAATATCTTTTAAAATTAATGTCTCAGTTATGATAATCAAAAAGGCATTAATATGTATGTATCAACCAATTATTAAAGGTTTTAAAAAGTCCCTTCGTGGAGAACGGGTAGACATAGTTTTGACGGTCTTTGACCGCTCGAAGTCAGAGGACTGTAAAAAAGAGGTCGATTCTATCATAGTTAGCCGATTCTCAAATTATGAGTTAATTTTTTATAGGTATATATTATTTTAAATTATAAATACGTATGCTCTACAAAATGTATAGAATATGTGCAAGTTTTGACTTTATCCTATAAAAATATAATTCAATTAATTTCCGCTATTTCTAAAAGTTATTTTTGAAAAAAAAAAACCATATATCTAGTAAAATGAAATGCACGTGTATTAAAATTAATTTTGTTTTTATTGATATAAAGGAGGTATTTATGAATAAAATATACTTAATTTTCATAGTAAGTAATTAAGACGATGATCGATATACGTACATAGACGTCTTGGCGTATAAAGGGAGAGGTTAAAAGCGTCCTAGATAGACCCGAATACTTTTTTTATTTTCCTCAATTAGTCTAAGATTTACGGGAATATAAAACACTACCTTAGTCTTCAGCGATCTTTCGTCATCGAAGCCGACCCATTGATCCTCTCTGTACGCAAACGGAACCATCTGTTCGTTGTCCCACACTAGTGTAGTGTTGTCCTCGCGTAAAAACTCGCAGATCTCATAGTACGACATGAAGCCAGCCTCATTGGTGAATCGGCCAGGTAGACCTACGAACAAAAATTGTTACTAGTGCACGCCGATGACTTACACTTCCTCATCACTAGATTTGTAAGAAGAATTACGGTCAAAAATAAACGATAGAATTTTTCTAGAAAACGCAAGTAATTATGTTTGAACCTTCCAATGTAGTATATGGTGATCTTGACAAGTTAAGTCTCATATTTTGATAGTTCGTAACGAGTAACAACAGTGATGTGAACAGAACTGTAATTTATATTTTTGCACACCATTAAGAAAAGAAGTTTTAGCGTTTTATTTGGAAAGTTTACGTTGCACATATCAGATCGTAATATAAATTTAGTGTGGATAAAAGATTCCTTCTAACAAGTTATACAGGTAGGTTACGTTGATTATATATTGCCTGGATGGATCCTTGCGATACAATGGCAACAAAAATTACACGTCAACTATTACATAACTAGTGTATGCGACTCGATCCGTTGTATGTGGTCTGCCACATACTCTCGCTACACTATACTGACCGTGTACAAACTGTCTCTGTGCGAATTATAACCGAACAGTTAAGTGACATTTTTATGTACGATTTTTGACGTCTATATTCTCTATCCAGACATATATGATCGAAAGTATATCGATACTCACCACCGCCAGAAGCCGGTGCGCCAATATCGAATTGCGTTTCATTGATGAGGGTAAAAGATCTTCCGTATGTAGGCATGCCGATCATCAGTTTCTCTTTGGGAGCACCTTGGCGAACCCATTCGCGAGCTGAATAGTCCTGGGTGGCAACACATAAAAAAATTAAATATTCTATCTAAGTTTTTAATATTGTTCTTTTGAGCAGAAGCTAAGATTGGCGTTTCTTTTTGGGACAGGATTTGTAACTAATAAATAGGCAGAACAACTAGAGTGACCAACGTAGCAAGAATTTACAACACGAAGTGGCAATGGGCAGGTCACAACGCTCGCAGAACTGGTCGATAACTGCTGGAGAAGAAAGGTTTTCGAAAGTTCACACGACATTTTTGGACATCCCGATAAATATTCCACCATTCAGAAGAGTGATGGAATACTTGCAATTTTTACAAAAAAAATTACAGGTGTATTAAAAAAAAATATGTGAATGTCGTTTTCCTGAACTCCTTTCGATGTTCTCTGACCAAAATTTACAACTAATTATTCAATTTGCATTAACATTATTTAAAACTCATAAAATATACAAACAAATCATTGAAATTGCTCTATCTAATTAAAAACTAAAAATAATTAGATTAACAAAATTAACAGATTTATCTAATCATTATGAATGCCTTTTGAATGTATTTAAATATTTGAGAAAGTTGAATAAATGTTTAAACAATTTAAACAAAAAAAAAAAACCCAACACCTATGTATTTGCGGACTATTCACGGTTGTTCTACTATTTGTTGGTAGAATACTAATAATTCTATTCTATTCTATTCTATTCTATTGGTAGAATAGATACAAGAAAAAAAATTACTATCTGTTCCACTGCACACGAGCGTAATCTACTAGTAGAACAGATGGAAAAATAAATAATTCATTATCTCCTCTACTACGCGACATAACAAGAAATCATCCTCATCAATTAAAGAAGACTTTTTCTTGGTTGTTATGGTTTTATTCCCAATACTCGATCAGATTCTAAGAAAATTAGCCCCAATAGAAAAATGACAAAGAAAGTACACGTTAAATAATTGTTTAAAAAGTAATAATAACACAAAATTAGAAGACTTTATCCTCTACAAAAAAGGGCTAAGTGCGTTCGGACACGAACTTACGGTTCTGTGATACGTACTACAAACATTCGTCAACCGCACAAAACTGTTGTTGGTGTTTGATAAGCGCTTTTTTTTTAGTTATTTTCAGAATATTTAATCCCCCGACACTCTTGAAAAGTCCGAAGGAAAGGCAAATTACTAATTATTTAAGGAACTGTGCGAAAACTGCGTAGTAGATAATATAGTAATTTATACAGACAGTGAATTATATTCACACCTGTTCTACTAGTAGAATACATCCATGTGCAGAGTGACAGATAGTATTTTTTTTATCTATCTGCTAAACCAATAACTAATAGTAGAACAACGGTCAAAAGATCTGTGTTTGCATGCGAAGTATAAAATAAATATGAAAATAAGTCTGAACATTTTGAATTTTATTATATATAGCACTAACTTTGTCTTTGTCTTAAATCACTTTTCTACAAGCAAAAAACGCTGATATTCAGCATCGAATATATACAACTCCAAACCATTAGTTTTGTTCCTGAAAGTTCAGTGAAAAACAACGTCTAACTTAATTTATTATTAGTTTTCTAAAAAGCGGTAATACGTCTAAACATAATAGAAATCGACAAAACTGACAATGTATCCAATCGATGGATTTGAATGCTAATGAAGTGTATTATAGAATAAGCGAGTTATCAGTGACCCGCAATGGATCGTTTCTTTCGGATATTAGTGGATATATTTAGTTGTGAATTATTGTATAGCGAAATTAAGATTTAAGGGATCTGCCGTGAGTTTCGTTCAGCACGTTCAGAACCAGGGGTCGTTACAATATTGTTTTGTAATTTATGTGTTATTCAATTGAAAGATAGCTTTGTAACTTCGTAACAACATTATAGATGGTAATAAACCCCTTAAAACGTGTAATACCCAAGTATAATTAAATAAAATTAGATTTGTATTATACTTCATAATACTTACGACAGTGAGCTTCTTTTGATAGCTGGTGGCGCTTTCTAGTGGGAAGAGCGGGCTGTTGTGGCCCACTTGTCTCTCCCACTGCCCGTGGAAATCATACGTCATAACGTTGATGAAGTCCTGGTAAAATTTTAATTATTCTTTAAAATGAATCGGACTGGTTTTAGGGCCGGTAATTCATATTGGCCTTAGAAATTAGCCTTACGTAAGGTCTCCCTTTGCAAAGGACAACCTTAAGTAGTGCATGTGTATTTCAATACAATTTTTTTTTGCCCTTAACTGAGGAAACAATGCAACCAACTTTCCGCATTTGGGGTTACCATGTGCCAAGTGACACCCTGACTTAGAGATATTTTTATCTAACATAGATCCTTGTTTTAACGTTTAATTAAAATAATAATGAAATAAAAATTATCAAATAATAAAACGAAATGCAAATAATACTTTTGAGATTGAATAAAGTGAACATTTATTAAATTAATATCCACCAAAATGTTATATAATGGTATTTACGTTTATTCTATCTGGTAACAAAATTGACACGCTGAGCTGAGTGGGCCCCACACCTGTGCATAACACAGCCGCGTCCACTTCACAACAAATGAAAAGTACGTAGGTACCTACTATGTACACAAAAAAAGAAAAGGACTCGCCTCCGAAATTCTCTCGAGGTACCAATTATTTGCCTTGTATAAAAATTGATAATGCAGTTTTATATAGCAAAAAGTTAATGAAAGCAGCAATTTTTTTGTGTTTCTTTTAAAAACAATACCTATTTTAATTTGACGTTTACGTTTTGACTTATTTTATGGTTTTGACTGGTTTTCACCACGTTCTGAATACAGATTACTAGCACAGATTACTAGTCTCTCTAGTTCTGACGTTTGTTCCGAACTTAAGGTAGGCCTTAGGTAGCTCACGACTTCCCTTAAAATTCACTACCTTAAGTGACGACTTAAGTTGACATTTATCCTAAGGATGTAATGAATTACACTTTTTCTTGTCTAAGACTGCCTTAAATCTAAAGACAACCTTAAGGTCGTATTGAATTACCGGCCCTTAGAGATATGCTGGATATATTTTCCTTAGCCTTTGTAGTGGAAGCTTAGAGCTCAGTCTCTCTTCCGTACATGATTTTCAAAAATTTTTTGCTTGATGTGTGATGCTGCATGAATGCTGCTTAATCCTAGTCTGAATTGAGATGATAATGATCTATTTGATATGATGAATACTATAAATGAGTATCATAAAGTCCAATAAGTTCGACTACAAATCAAAGTTATGTTGTCGACTCATTCAGGAGCGTTGATTTAAGATTTGTATCAATATGAAAATACGGCTAATAATTCTGTGGCAAAATATTATTTGTATAATATTCGGAACAGGTATATATGACGGTAAAAAATATTTGTAGATAAAACTAAATTAGTTTTATCTAATATAATACAAAATCCCAACCAAATATTTAGTTGTTATTAATTTTTATTATTCGTCATAACTACTCATAAAAAAAACACAGACCATCATCTGTTTGCCGTGTTTCCGATTGTTTGGGGACGCACGACTCTCTCAATCATCCCTTCTACACGTTATCTCGACAACTACTTCTTTACCTCTCATAATTCATCTATCGATTTCTTCCTCGATCTCATGACCCTCTCTTTTTATTTTATAATCTCGACCTTGTTCATTTCTCTTAGAGTCAAATGGCTTTTGTCTTTCATTACATATCCATCAACGAACAATTCTTCCTTTTTAGCCTAGTGGGTAGCGCCCTGCCTACGAAGCTGGAGGTCCCCGGTTCGGATCCCAGGTCGGGTCAGTATTTGTCTCGTCGGGTATATGATGAATATTGATAATGGTACCGGATTTTGGTGGTTATGTATGTGGTTTTTTCACTTGGCACCCAAAACACAAGCTAATGCTTAGTTTGGAGCCTAGATATTTTTGTGATGTATACGTTATTATTATTATTATAGTGGTGCTATTTTTGGAATTCCCCTATTATATTCGTCAAATGTAGAAAGTGTGATTGCAAAACAATCACAGATACCTTAAAAAAAATTATCATACTTATAATTCTTCCATTTCATTCCACCAGCCCATTATGCCCCACTGCATGGGCCTCCCCCCAGGGTGAGGAGCTTCAAACTTAATCCACCACGCTGCTCCACTGCGGGTATAGGTTAAATTCTTAGATACTTTAAATTCCTTACCAAATATTTCGAAATTTCAGGCACGTCGTATCCAGCCGCAATAGCTTCGAATGATGCAGGCACGGCAGCAGTAAGAAGCAAACGAGGTTGACCTGAAGACTTAGCCTCTCCTTCGAAAGCTAGTCGAAGCTCTTTGAGTAAATTCACGAACGCGGCACGGTCGTCAGCCCCTCTGTGTGAATAGAATTATTGCGTATAATTTTAAAAATTTTATGAACTTTGTTGTGTGAAACTGTGATTGTTCAGAAACTCACAACGTACACGCATACGTTTTAAATGTAATATAAAATTTAGAATTGTAATATAAAGTTTAGAATTGTAATATAAAGTTTAGAATTGTAATATAAAGTTTAGATTTTTTTACACTTTGTTTTCTATTCCATCTAAGAAATAAATAATAATCTGACATTTCTTATTATTTCTTAGTAAAATGTGCATAATTAGTAATTTATCAATACATCAAGACATTACCATGTTGATTGTATAAATTACATAAGTTTGGGTGTATGCACTGCAAAAAAGGGATAAATATTCTATTACTTAAAACAATTCTTTATTCGAAGGGACAATTTAATTTTTAGCGTATTGGCGGCATCGAAAAATTTTCATATGAATCGATAGTTAAAAATTATGCAAACAAAATAAGCTTGACATGCGTAATTTCAAAAAGATTTTAAAAAAATAGGCAAAACATTTTTTGGCCGGACGTGTCTGACTATTTGAAGTGTGTCAAATAGGATAAAAAAATTGCATTACCACGTGAAAACTTTTTTTAATTTTTAATTGATATTTTTTAAAAAATATTATGTACGCATGAGGGTCCAAAAAAAAAAACTGTCAGATGTATATACTATTGCATACCCTCGATTCACTCTATTACAAAAAGTCCTACGGCTCCTTTATAACGTATGTATATTGTATACGATGCGGACGACGACGACGGCGCGGCGCGAATAATAGAAAGAACCATTAACTGTAAGACCTATATTTATCGATAATTATATTCGAATCAGTATATGAAAGTATACCGATTCCAATATAATTAAGAGGTATATCTTTTTGGTCACCATACCTTGGATATTCCCAATCGACGTCCAGACCGTTGAACTGATAATCTCTGAGGAACTCAATTGCTTCATAAACGAACTGGTTCATGCGGAACACGTTGGACGTGAGTTCCTTAAAGGGAGTGGAACCGAATGCCCAGCCGCCGATAGCTAGCAAAACCTGAAAATAAAATTTATAAAATAATTTAAAAAAAGTTATGGCGTGATATTATTATCTCTAAAGAAGATAATATTATCGACTGATCGATCTATTTCTTCCGTGTCTGGGGGTAAAATATCTATATTTGTATATATTAAAAAAAATATCTGAGTATCAATATTAGTTGTCAAGTACCCATAATACAGGCATTGCCTAGTTTGGGACTAGAAGGCTGTGTATGAGGTGTCTCAGGTATGATTATTAATTATATCTTTTTTGCAGTAACATATACCTAAGTTGAAAAATATTTATTTGATATACCGAAAATGTATATATTTATGAAGTGGAAATAAATATTTTTAAAGTATTTCGTCGGTTTGATCGTTTAGAACAGAAAATAAAATCTTAAATCAGGTCTCCTTAGGAAGCTATTAAGGTTTAATTTGTTTAGGAAACAAAGCAAATAAAGGCTAGCTCGCAAGGACAACCGAGAGAAGTAATGATAATTTTATGTATTTTTATTCCTGCAATTGGAATTGCAAATACTTCTCCGGAGTGCGTCAGAAATTTAATTAAAATTAGGAAAAATTATTGCAAAATACTAAAAATTATTAATATTTCATAAAATCCGTGCGATTGGTTTATTTTTTAATCATTTCTAAAGTCCATTATAACAAAATGATTACAAATGTGTTATATAAATTCTTATGTAATTAATTATTTTGTCTTTGCTTGCGACTTTGTCTACTTGAATCTTAGAGTAAATAAATGAGCTTGGACTAAAATATTAAAGTTGAACTGATGGTAATAAAATTAAAGTAGATAAAGTTCTAGAATAATTTCTCAAAACATAAATTTTTATATTTATGAATTTGTCAGTTATTATTATTATTATCAAAATACAGTTGACGTTGAAATTGTCCCTGTGACGTCATCTGAGCGGTTGAACGTATTGTGCTGCTTTCCACAGTACACAATCAAAATAAAAAGTACCTAAATAAAACATATTGAGGCTAAGTTACAGTTCCAATCAACTTTTATGGCGGATGGGAACATAGGCACAAGTCGCGTCGCAGTAACCAGTTTTAGGTGTAACGGGACGCAGTGGAGCGAGGGGTATATGACTGAACCTGCGCAAGCATGCCTATAGCGTTGTATTCCGATACGTCATAAAGTTTGATTGGAACTATACTATGTCGCAATCGCAAAATATATATGACTTTAATCTAAGATAATCTAAATTTGTAAACATCTATCCACATGACATCATAAGGATATCGTATGAATTTTTTGGAAAAAATTACTAATAAAGTTACAAACTTAATTTTGTTTTTTATTTAGAAGAGAAGAAGGTATTTTAAGAAGAAGGCATAGTTTGGTCTATATTATCGGAAAAAAATTGAAAACAATGTGTTAAAAATGTTGGTTCAAGCCCATTCAATTCTTCTACGAACATACACCATTCCGTTCCATATCCTTTTTATAAAATAATATCTAAAACATATTATACCTTCAAATTAGCATTCTTTTCTCTCAAAGCGACCACTTTGTCGTACATATCAGCGTCTTTCTCGTCTCCTTCAGACAATTTATGGTCTTTTAATGTTGCAAATGCAAAGATGATGTGTGTGCAAAGATTAGGGTCTATGTTTTCAGGTAGAAAACGACCTGCGCTAGGCCTTTTCGACGACCAGGATGTCAAGTAACACATTAGTTGGGGCTCACGCACTGAAAATAAAATTCAACATTAAAAACCGACAAGTATGAATAGAACACAGTTTTTTAAGATTTTTCCGTTCGGCATATTAAAAAAAAATGGAATGAAAATGCCAGAGGAATGTAAATAAAATATTATTTTAAAGTAGCACAACGAGAGCTTTAGAATGACATAAGATTAGCTAAATATAAGAAATAAAACAAATATTACTACATAAAATCAAAAAAATAACTTATAAGTTTAGTTCCAATCAAGCTTTATGGCGGATGTGAACATAGGCACAAGTCGCGTCGCAGTAACCAGATTCAGGTGTAGCGGGACGCAGTGGAGCGAAGGGTATGACTGTACCTGCGCAAGAACGCTTAAAGCGTTGTATTCCGATTTGCCATAAAGTTTGAGGCGAACTATACAAAGATAAAGAGTCTGTAAAGATATTTATATTTATGTAATTAATCCAAGTAGTGCGGTAGATGTTACAAAGATATTAATTCTTGTTTAATTAATGATAATTTACACGCATTGCCAGAAGAAAATGTAATGGCTATAAATGAAAATAGGTTAACGGTATATAAACAAATTATTAAACAAAAACAATTTTTTTGGAATAGATGGGTAAAGGATTATTTAAACACTTTACAATTAAGATACAAGTGGTATAAAAAGATGTTAATTTAAAAGTAGGTAATATAGTATTAGTAAAAGAAAATTGTAGGCCTTTAGAATGGCCATTAGCCAAAGTTGTAAAAGTTTACTATGGTAAAGACCACAAAATTAGAGCTGTTGATTTGAAAACAGAAAATTCCTTTATAACCAGACCAATTGTAAAAATATGTCCTTTACCTATTGAAGACAACCATTGATTTGTATGAAATTTTGTATTAAGATAGTTATTATTATCTCAAATTGGTTTTTAGTTTAATGTTAATTTAGCACCAGGGGGCGCTGCAGTAGTTGTGTATCTTCTCTTTTGATACAGTTCCTTGTATTACATAGTCATTACTTAAGAACAGGTTCTTAGCTAAAGTTTGCAGTCGCTCGATGTTGTAATATTATTCGCCATCAGTCGAGGCGGGGAATATGTTAAATGTTAATTTAAATAAGGCTGGTTAGAAAAGGTTGATATATGATATAATGTGTTTTACTTTTCTGTTGGCTGTCACTATTAAAAAAGAATGAAGTGAACATGTGTTTTAATAATTCTTACAGTCCACTAAATTAAATACTATTTTATTCATGGAAGAATTATTAATATATTTTTCAAGGTTCAGCGAAATGTTTCTGGTGCTGTCGTTTACCTCAATATATATTTTTTTATATTTATTTATCAAATCAAAATTCGCTTTCATCTCCAATCATTATAAAAAAAACCAGCATTGAATAACCACAAAGGCTTGTGATAATGCTATTGTCTTCATCGAGATAAAACTCATTACATTTCATGTAGCATTTAGCTATAGGTAGTAGCGTCTTAACATTATAAAAGTAAGTAGTAATTATACTATCAACAGTTTCTAGTAAATATGAAGCTGGGCAATTGCACTTCCATGACAAATACTAAAAACTGCTTAGAAAGTAGACTTTAATTTATGTTTAATATTATTTGATGTTTATACTGCCCCTTAAATTAAATTAAATAAAATAAGGATGGTTTAATTTTAAAAATAAATTAAAATATCAAAACAAACTGTCGCTATAATAGTCATTCATAGGTCAAAGATTAAATTAAATATAACAAAACGGATTTTAAGAATTCGACTCTTTCATGTACCAGGAGAACATAAAATAAAATAAATCCACAGTTCTAGTTGTCTATAACAATAATAGATACAAATAATTTCTATGTTCCTTACTATAATAATTTGCATATTAACACATTTAATATGGAATTTTACTTGAATACGAACGAAACGTACTTGAATTATTCCATATCAACCAATGATTTATTCGTAATGGAAATTCGAATCTAACTGGACTTTAAAAAAACATATCTTATCTTAGGGACGGCCTTTCCATAGTGAAATGAAAAATGGGATCCGACTCATCAATCATCACATCGAAAACTGTTTAGAATCTACCCTAAAACGTTATGATCTTCGAAATTCTCATTTCTTTTTTGATGGGTGAAAAAATAAGATGGCCACGGGCGAGTGTATTTATATCTTAAAAGAATTCTATATTTCCGTATTTCTGGGAAACATTTTTTTGGTAAAATTCCTGTTGACGCGAAATAAAGTTTTTTTTTTCAGGTTATCTCTTTAACTTATTAAAAATAATCATTTCCACCTGCACCTTCATTTCTTACTTATTAAACCTTTTAAATTGAAAAGCGCATTTGATTGTTTATAAAATATTCACGGAAAATGAAGATTGTGGAAAAAAAAATATTTTAACATACAATTACGCAGAGTAGTGTAACATGCACAAAAAAATTATTAATGGTTTTAAAATTTATTTACTTTTGCACTGTAAAAAATACCTGCCGGAAATAAGTACGCATCCTACCAAAACTTCGATAAAACATGACCATGTGGTACTATCGTACGATACAATTTGCATCCTTTCAACATTATATTTATTTATTTATTACTTGGAAAACTTACAGCTAGTACATTGAAATTTATAAACACACATACATTACTATCAGCCATTGAACAGTTTTCACATATAATTACTACATTACTCTAAGGTTACACAATGGACGTGAAAAAGAAAAACATACAAAAATGAAATTTTGGGGATAAAAATGTAACAGCATTAAAAAACGTAACAATCTAATTATTAAAGTACGATTTGGTCATTATTTGTCTTATTGCAGCTGGTTTTGTAGTAAATATGTCGATTGATGCATTATCACGCAATAGTGCATTAAAACGAGCACTAGCTCTGCAAACAAAGGAATTTTTGCGATAGTTGGTACTACAGTATGGAATATGAAATATCCGTCCTATGACCGTACTATACGTCGCTACATATATTTCTACGAGTGGTTAGAGATCCTAAGTACGTAGCTAAGAATCGCGAGTTCGATTCCCGCCCGGGATAAATATTTGTGTGAATGAACATGTATGTCTATTTGTTCTGTGTCTGGGTGTAAGAGTATCTATATATGTATATATTATAAAGAATATTTAAGTATGTATATCGGCTGTCTAGTACCCCTTATTACAAGTATAATACTTGCTTAATTTGAGACTAGATAGCGCTGTTTAAGATGTCTTATGTATTATTATAATTTTCTTTGATCTTTAAACATGAAATATCGTGAGAATACCAAATAACCGGCAACAACTAAAAACTAATAGCCACCTATAGTAATCGGTTTTGGTATAAATCAACTCTGGTATCCGTTATACGTATCGACAACAAATCAAAGGATGCCTGCAGGCATCAAGTAGGATTCGGTAGTCTTTTGAATGTCACAGAGCTAAGCGGGTTCATACGTGACTACTTTAAGAAGACCACGCTAAGGAGAACATTGCAAGTAACTTAGAGTGGCTTGTTTTTTTTTTTTTGTGACCGCATTAAATTGTTGGAAAATTTTATTGGATTAGAACTATTTGATCCCAAGCATTTTATCATTCGAATATTATTTTAAATTGTAATATGCTTTACATAAGTTGTCGCTTTACGTAATTCTTGAATTTATTTATTGAAATATCTGTGATATTGTTTGAAAGTTTATTATGAAATCTTATACAATTACTTTTAAATGACTTACTTAGTTTATTTTTATGAAAATTGAAAGCCATGAAATCACAAAACTTACAATTTTTTTTTATGGTTTTACGTAATAACGCCTTAAGCCTCGGTTTCATAAAAAGTTAAAGTTAAGAAGTTTTGCCTTTCAAAATTCAGTATGAACAATACGCTTAATATAAAATATAGGTATTTAGGCTTCGTCCTACATACGAATATCTTTTTTTATTTCATCAGGCTGCGATGGAAGCCGTAAAGCGAACTTTTGAACTCAAGCGATTTAGTAGGCTTAAAACCGCTTTAGGGACCGAATGGTTCAATTGATTGGAGAAATTCTAGTTATAATTTATATATAATAATATAGTACAAGCAAAGATTTCATATAATTATTGAAATTAAAATAATGTAATAATAAAATGGTGACTTAGCTACATCGATCCATTCTTCAAGGTATGAAGAGGAAATTGACAATTCTATGCTCTGAGAAAAAGGTTTTTTTTGTTTAAATATTATGATGATTTTGTTATTAGGGAAAAAAAATTGTTTTATCCTTGTAACGTAAGGAACCATAATTACGCTGATGTCTAATCATGGTTACTGTTACCTCCCGATCGTCATCATCAACATCATCAGCCCGTGTCTCTCCACTGCAGGATATATGTTTCTCCCAAGGCTCGCCACCATATACGGTCCTGTGCTTTTCGCATCCAATTACACCCGGTATGGTACTTCAGGTGATATGTCCATCTGTATTTCCCGATGTGACTATCAATTGTTCTAGGTATTGATAGTGTAACGATCATACTCACGGACAAAAAACAATTATCAATTGCTGTCAACAGATGGCGGTCGTTAAAATCCGCCAACCCGCATTGGAGCAGCGTGATGGATTTAAGCTTCAAGCCTCCTCAACTTGAGGGAAGGCTTAAGCCTCTGCAGTGGGATATAAAAAGGCCTGATGGAAATTGTCTTTTTATGTACTGTTCTATAATTTTTTTTTTATAATAGTACATTTTACAAATAATATTATGAGAGAGTTGTTCCACACAACCCTAAAACCTGTAGAGTTAGGAAGCATCGAGTGCCACTAGAGGCGTCCATAACGTTCATGATTTAAAGATTTAGGTACGTACATGACGACGTGAGCGGGACGAAGTGCACTTCAAGCGTTCACTTCATAAGTACGTGTGTAGTATGTTTGAAGTGTTATTTGATAATATATATTTGATTTTCCGTCAGTAACTTCACTTATGTTTGTCAAGTATATCAACTTTAGAAATTATCCGAATATTACTCGCGGTTTAAAAAACAGTAGTAATTATGTCAAACATTTGACGATAAAGTTACCGAATTTAATTTAATTATTTTTAATAAATTATATTTTTTTTATTACAAAAAAAATAAATCAAAAAATTATCACACAAGCCAGTACAATTGAAATAAACTTCACGTAATGCGTGTTAAACTGGGATTTTGTTCCATTGTTTTATATAAGACTAATAATTTACGAAATGACTAAGGGCTGGACTTGGTTTATTAAAATTTGTTATTTATTTGGTTGAAGTGATTTTCTCGGACTTCGCTTGTCCTATTCGTGATGAAATACCTAACAAATTCTGATATAAATGTAGGTATAAAAGAAATAAATAGATAGTTTATTACTTTAAAATAAGTATTGGGTGTTACTTAAATAAAAAAAAAAACGAAAAAAGAAAATTATATATAAATACTGTTGTAAAACGTTCTTATATAAAAGTCAAGTGCATTTTCTACTTTTCTAAAAGAAATAATTTAAATGATTGCGAAAAACTAGAAATTGAACACAGCTCTGATTCAGGTCTACTTTTAAGGATCTGTTCAGGATATAAAAATCCAGCTTGGTCGAATTTTATTTCTTTGTTTTATACTTTTTATGTCCGTTTTTATTGGTAAAACATGAAAACGTCCTAAAATTCAATACTTACTATTCTTGTCAACCAAAGCCGCATTATTTTTCACAATTAATTTCTTAGTTGGTTTCTTGACGCGACTCAAAACGTCCGATAGACTGATTTTGACAGGTTCCGGCTTTTCTATTTCCTCAATGACGACAGTCTGCGCAACAGAAGCCCAATCGACATCTTTCGCGTCTTTTCCACGTGATATTCCGCGCAGTTCCTCCCTGAAAATGAAAAATGAACATGAACACGGTGATTTTTCATGGAAAACTAAATAAAATTATTGAGATAGATGTGCATAATATTTTAAAATTTTAGGGTGCGGAAAGAAATCAAATGAGTGTTTTTGTATCTACAATAACCATTGCCTCTTTAATTAAACAAGTAAACGGGGAAAAATAAAACGTTGAGAACGACACAGTAACACATATAGCCAAGATCAATTGAATAGACTATAAACGTAAGAAAATATGCAAACCGCGCACCATTTCAAATACATTTTTTTTACAGTCAAACGACATATTTATAAATAAAATTGTAATAATTTTTTACATAATAATAATAATTATAATAAGACATCTCACACACGACCATCTAGTCACAAATCAGGCAAAGCCGGTACTATGGGTACTAAACAACTGATATACTTACTTAAATATATCTATACATAAAAAAAAATATATAAATATTTTATACCCAAATACGGAACAAATACCATGTTAATGCACATAAATATTTGCCTCGAGCGGGAATCGAAGCTTCGACATTTGGGTTTGTAGTCGGCGGCGTCTCCAACTACTTGACCGACCGGATGTTCTCCAAACACTCGAGCAACCAGACAGTCTGTATTATTATTATTATTATAAATAAATAGAAAAAGTGTTACGGTTGTGGTACGCTCCGTATAAGTCATGTCCACTGTCGAAAAGTGAATAACGCAGATCTCATAGTAAACGAGTTTTATCCGCATTAGATATTATATTCTTAGACCGAACCAGCGTAAAGTGTATAATTAAAGCAATCACCTCATAGCACTAATGAGCGGATATTTGACGTTTCCGCCACATACATCTCCGCTGAAATCGTCCATATCAACGGTCCAAACCATGGCGCCTCCGAAGCCGTTGTCTTTAATCCACCTCATTTTGTTCCTTATCGCCTTCTCATCATCGAAGCCTACCCACTGGTCGCCGTGTATCGCGTACGGTACCTTCATTTCGTCGTCCCAAACGTAAGTCGCTCCGTTGCGTAACATGTCACAGATCTGAAAGACAACGCTTTTGGATAGTACAAAACTGAACAAGAAAATTAGGTGTTAAGTGAAACTATTGAACTAGTTTTAATTTTCTTCTGTTAGACTTTAAAAAAAAAATATTTTCGGAAGTACACCTAAACCTAATGTTATATGTCTCTCGGAAACTTAGACTCGGGGTGAGTGTAGAAATACCTCATAGTAAGCCAAGAATCCTCCTTCTTTAGTGTAATCTCCGGCTTTGCCACCCCCTGTGGCCGGCGAGTTCACTTTGAAGTTGTTTGGATTTGAAAGAGTAAATGTTCTACCATAAGTCGGCATACCTGGAAAAGAATGAAGTGATAAAAGTTAAATAATTTTTATCTACCTTTTTCGTGTCAACAATTTCAACATTTGTAACTGTAAATTTCTTTACAAAAATAGTTATATTAAGTTGATTATATTGTCAAGGAGATTCTTTGTGCATAATTTTTTTTTAGAAAACAAAGTAATCTCAATGAATTTCGATTAAAATTACAAAAATTGGTAGCTTAATTTATTCTATCAGTTAGTAGATCATAACTATCTTTATTTTTTCAAGTTTCTACCAATCCATTCAAAGGTTGTCTGGAAGAGATTGCGTTTAGCGATAAACCCGCCTATTGAATGTACCAAACTTAGTTATAAGAGACATTCTGTTTATTCTTCTTGACGACCGCTTAGCCTAGTGGGTAGCGACCCTGCCTACGAAGCTGGAGGTCCCGGGTTCGAATCCCAGGTCGGGTCAGTATTTATATGATGAATATTGATACTGGTACCGGGTGTTGGTTGTTATATGTATGTGGTGTCTTCGCTTGGTACCCAAAACACAAGCTAAGGCTTAGTTTGGGGCCTAGACGTTGTTGTCATGTGTATGTTATTATTATTCTTCTAGTGACTTTTGATGTACAGTAAAGAATATCATTATTATTATTATCTTTTTGTAATTAATTAATTTATTTATTTCTCACCACAATTTTTGAAACTAAAAGGCAGAAAGACTACGTAATAGTACAGATAATTGTGGGAGTCTGGAGCCTAAACTAGGTCGAACCTGTTCTTATAGATCTCCAGACCCCGTGACTTATTGGATTAAACTATTACGAACTTAATGGGGTTAACGAATAAAAGTTAAAAAGAAAGAGTTAGGGTATATTTGGGAGTGTATGTGTGTGAATTAGTATGATTTTGAGTTTGCATCTAAATGTAAAGTGATAGTGTGTGTGTGAGTGAATGTTAATGTGATGTTACTTAGTGTATATACATTACATGCATTGGTATTCCATTAGATAGTGCATAGAATAAACTCTTTAGAAGACTAAGACCTGAACTGAAACGGAGAAAATTTACCTACAAATTACAATTTCAACGTGTTTTGCACTTCAAAAAATATAAACTGAGATATTTACGTACGTATTACTTCAGATTTTTTGTCAGATAGAACAACATTACTGTTTCCTTTTTTATTTTAATATTGGTGAAAAAATACTTTAATCACTTATTTCAGTTTAAACTTAAGCGACGAAATCATATTTTTAATATTGATTTTGGTATAATCATTGACAAAAAAAAAGAAAGAAAGGGTGGCGCCAACACAATAACAATTCATCATAACAATTTCTATTCATTTGTAAATAAATATGCAAAATATACACACATTTACTCCAAAACCTTGCCTGCCGCGTTTTGTGCATGTAAGCAAGTGTAAATTTATACACAATTTCAACTTTTTTTTTACAATTTTAATTTTCAATAAGATTACTTGTAATTCATTAGCCGAAGTCATGTCACTTGTACAGTTAAGTGTGCAGCCTTAATATTATTCGGCATCCTGTCTTTCCTTTTTTTCGTCTGAGGACAAATATAGATTCAGTAACAGTTACCAATAATAAGTTTTTCTTTTGGCGCTCCGAGTTTGACCCAAAGGTGAGCCGCGTGATCGACCGAGAGTTGTTTCCTCCATTCGCTGTCAGAAGATGGCGAGTACAGAGGCGCGTTGTGGCCTGTCTCCCTCTCCCATTTTCCGTGGAAATCGTACGCCATGAGGTTTATGAAGTCCAGGTAACTGGGAAAACATGAAGAGTTTATAGTTGTATCGTACTGTGAATAGTGAATTAATTTAAGGGTTCGTTTCCACTTCCATAATTATGTGTTATTGTTGTTTGTCGAATAGAATTATAAGTTATTTTTAAATTATGAAATGAAAGAGAGAAGTTGAAACCACTGCTTAACAAATATTATATAATTTTGTATTTACATATTTGACATACAAGTCGAAAGTAGTTAAAATTAAACTCAACTGAGATAACAGTCGACTGCAGACCCAAAGGTCGCGTGTTTGATCTCCGGTCAAGACAAATATTAATATTATTGAATTGCCGTAATATTTGTAGAGACGGAATCAACAAAGGATAATTTATCACCATAAAAGTACGAATCGACTAGAAGCCCTCTTCTCTGTTTACCGTCTAACCACTCATACTCTAGCTAGCTGGTTCAAGATGACGAGTTTTAGTCCGAGTTTCCGGGCCCAAGGTTTCCGCGCACCGGTCTGCACCCCCGTGAAATCCCCACGCCGGCATTCTTTAACACCGCCAAATTGCGTAATGTCACTTCGATACTGTGAATTGAAATTCATGAGTTTATTAAAACCAAACGCTGATGTATAATTAATTTACGCAATGTTTATCACGAATTATGCTCTCCTAGTCTAACAAATTTCATAAAAATGATTAAACCGAGTTTCACATATGTTATCAAGGTGAAAACTAGGTTTTTATCAACGCCGAGCCAAAACAGGCGACGTGAATTACACAAAATTTAGAAGTTAGGAAACAAAACTATTGAAACGGCATCGGCATATAAATATTTTTTTTAATAAAAGTCGGTTATTTTATTACATTATTTTTTAAATATATAATACAATAATAATGATAACTGGGACATCTCACACACGGCCTATTAGTCCCAAAGTAGACAGAGCCGGTATTAAGGGTATTAGACAAGTGATATACGTAACTAGATATTTTTTATAATACATGTATAGAAATTTCACACCCAGACACGGAACAAATAGACATGTTCTTTCAGACAAATATTTTTTCTCAAGCGGGAATCGAACCCGCGATCCATGTTTCTGTAGTTAGTGTCTATAACCACTAGACCAACCGATTAGACTTTATTGTACGAAAAATTACAAAATCTTATAAGAAATAATAAATTTATGAATCGTTAAAATTTATTGCTAAGGCCTTTGTGAAGTACTCATTTTATTCACATACCTAGTCACGAAATAGGTTAATTCTACCATACAAAAAAGGTTAACACAATACACGTACTGAAAATGAGGTCATATATAATGGTGTTATGCAATTCGTAATAACGAAACTGTGACATAACTTCAGGTGGAATTAATCATGAATATATATTATTGTGATGTAAAAACATGGGAAAATATGTCAGCTGAGCAATTTATTATAATTTTAAAATTACAGTTGAATTATAGTTCCAAATATTGAATAATATAGATACTATGACGACCGCTTAGCCTAGTAGGTAGCGACCCTGCCTACGAAGCTGGAGGTCCCGGGTTCGAATCCCAGGTCGGGTCAGTATTTATATGATGAATATCGATACTGGTACCGGGTCTTGGTTGTTATATGTATGTGGTGTCTTCGCTTGGTACCCAAAACACAAGCTAATGCTTAGTTTGGGGCCTAGACGTTGTTGTGATGTACACGCTATAAAAAAAAAAAAAAAAACTTATTTTCCAAGTTAGATTTAATTCTACCCGGAAATATTATTTTTTTAAATAATACGTTAATATTGGAGATACAGTGATGCTGCATAACTGAAAAGCGAAATTTTCAATAATGTGAATTATATCTGATATATTCATTTTATAAAGAGCAATTAACAAATGTCTCTAAAATATAAGTTTAGTGATATAAGAAAAATCAAGATTATGCTCTTTTTTTATGAATACAGTCAACGTAAATTGTAAAAAAAAATTTAACAACCATTTCACTATTATCTATACTTAAAAATAATTGTCGGTTTTAAAATAAGAAAAGCTACGTACATTCAAGATATTATGAATAGGTATTTATTTTTTCTAATTTTACGTAAATATAGTGAATAACTTCATATCGTGTCAGTCCATTGCAATTCTTTAATGACATTCTTTGTCCAGTTAATATTACTGAATGAGCACGAACTATTTATTTTAGTGAATAAAATATCCATACCGAAATTAAAAAAAAAATTATTATTATTATTTATATTATTATACACCCAAATTATAAACAAAGACAAGATGATTAATATGAATTTCAAAGATATGCATAAAACGTGACTCTCCGTCACGATTGAGTATGTTCTGAAATATATATTCACTATTCTATGAAAATAAATTGTAGATATCAACATAAAAGGCATTTTCCTATAGATTTTGTTCTGTTCGTATCGATAAATAACATCAGGGTGTTAACTTTAAGGGTATCTGGTATATAACTGCGCCATACTATACATTCGTTTATAACATCCCTTTAAATAGTATGCTATAGTATATAATCTATATCTATACTAAAATCATAAACTTACGTATCTGTACATTATGGAATTAAAAAAAAAAAAGACATCTGAGTGTAGCGCAAAATAAGCAATAATAATACAATGGGACATCCCACACAACGTTATTTAATCCAAAAGTAAGCAAGTATTATTGCTTGCGTTATCGGTTACTAAGCAATTGATATATATACTGAAATATTCCTTTATTTATAATGTATACCTACATATATAAATATATTACACCCAACCAGACACGGAACAAACAGACATGTTCATGCACACAAATATGTGTCCCGGGCGGGAATCGAACCCGCGATCCTTGACTCCGCAGTTAGGGTTTTTAACTACTCAGCCAAACGGTCAGTCAATAAAACGTAAAAACCAATTTTATAAATGTTTACCCATTTGTCGGTTTGCTTGTTCGTTTATACGCGCATCACGTAAAAACCACTCACTGAATTTTAAATCTAATTACAGTAAAATATTAATCTTTATTTTGAGTAACGTTTAATTCGGGGTTCGAATCCCAGGTCGGGTCAGTATTTATATGATGAATATTAGTACTGGCACCGGGTCTTGGTTGTTATATGTATGTGGTGTCTTCGCTTAGTACCCAAAATACAAGCTAATGCTTAGTTTGGGACCTAGACGTTGTTGCGATTGTATGTGTTATTATTATTATATATATTTTATTAAAATCAATCTACAAAATCAAAAGATATTCAATTTTCAACTTAAGTTAGAAACCTCATAGCATCACGTGCCCGATGTGAGTGTGTCGCCGGTCATGTTGCGTTTTATACACGGCTGCGATAGAATTAAGACCCGGGTACAGCTACAAGCTAATGTATACCATAATGTAATTGTGTGAGCATCTGTACCCGTTTCTACTCACATTCCCCTAAATAGGTTCCGTTGCCTTTTTCGTACCTATATCCGTTGCTGTGTTTACAAGTGTCGACACCCAGTGTTTAAAATTCCGTTCTGAGATAAGGAACCCTTGCAGTTTCTCCATGTACGTTTGTCTGTCTGTCCGTCACAGCCATGTTAGTCACAGACTATCACTTATATAATACAAACACATTTCTTGTATGGGAACCCCCTTAATGTTTTACTTTTGTCTTATCTAATATTTTGTTCAGAATATCCGCCATAATAACACATTCCAAAGCCAATTACGGTTTATCAGATACAGCCCTTTAAAAGTAGGACAGACAGACAGACGGCGTGGCTTAGGGTTTGTAATAAGGTCCTATCAGCATCTTAAAAAAAGCGTTTTACTGTGGTTTTTTTTACACGTTTTCTTATATAAGTAATTTTTTCGGTGAATATTAATAAATACTATAGACTAAGTGAGTAACGTAGACCAAGCGCCTTTCTCATTTCCAAACTTAAAAACATATTCCGTGAATAATGTTTCAAGGTTTATCTTTATATAAAAATGCTATATAATCAATATCCATACCAATAATAATAATAATGTATATGTGAGACATTTTACACAAGGGTATACTGGTCCAAAACTAAGCAAGACTTGTACAAGGGTATTAGACAACTGATATACATACCTAAATATTTTTACAGAACAAATATACGTGTTCCTGTACATATCTGTCCATAGCGGGACTCGAACTTGCGACCTTAGGATCAGTAGTCGGCGCCTAATACCCCTCGACCGAATCGGTCAGTCAAAAAGTCTGTATATATAGACATCACTAATGAATTTTTTGATCCATTGAATAATACCTCAACAGCTCACAAAGAACATTAAATAAAACTTTGTTGGGTACATGAAAATATTGCGTTGTTCCAAAGTTTTTCGAAATCCGCACTGCCCTCAACCGCAAACTTTATTATTCGATTCCCCATTAATTCGCTTTGTTACACCGAATTTTTCCTTTGTAATAAAGATTTAATCTTTGTTTAATTTGTTTCGGCCGAACAACTTTTTTCAAGTATTCAGCTTTGATTATGAAACAAGAAATAGCGTCTGTGGTATTTGAAAAAAACAAAATTAGTAATAACAAGAAAATATATTAGAATTCTCATATTTCCGAAGGATGTATATTTATAAGATTAAATCAGATTTTAAAAATAGTGTCAACAAAGTATATTAAAAAATTGGAATTCAAAAGGATCGGAGGATTCGCGAATCTGCAAATTAGATATTAGTTTTTTCGGGCAAAGGATTTTGTGCACTATTTGAAGTTATACCGACATATTCCCGCGTGCTATTTTACACACCACTTTCGAAAGGGATAAATTATCTACAACTTCATGGCATCATTTTTTTTTCAAAATTGAAGGGGTGAGTGAACAAAGATGTTATCTGAGAAAATAAAATAAATAGACTTTTTTGCATGGAATTAGATTTTAATAATTATAAAATGCATATATTTCAGGCTTGCAAATGTGGTGGGAGCAAGATTAAAACATTCATAACTCATTTTGAACTTTTTGTTAGTTAACACCTTTGTCCGCTTACCCCTTCAATTATGATTTACTAATTTTCGGGAAACTATATTAATAACGGGCAAAAACAAAAACAACGCATAAGAAAGGGACAACCGCGGGTGTAGTAGAGTAACAGGTAAGTGTATCCTACCGGCGTCCGCCGACCGCAGCCTTACAAAGCGAATCGTTAAAATCATATACAAATAGCAAAGTAATATGTTTTATAAATGTAGGTAATATTTCAGTGATCATGGTTACCAAATACCGTGATAGTGTCGTGATAGCCCAGAGCACAACGAACCTGTCTTAAATTTATAAGGCCCCACAGGGCCATGGTTCGAATCCGGGCGTGTACCAATGAGTTTTTCTGACTTATGTACACAATATCACTGACTCCGTGCTTCGGAGGGCACGTTAAGCAGTCGGTCCCGGACGCTGTCAATAGATGGCGGTCGTTACAGTTCCCAACCCGCAGTGGAGCAGCGTGGTGAACTTAAGCTCCAAGCCCCCCTCCTCACCCTGGGGGAGGCCTAAGCCCCTGCAGTGGGGTAAAAAATGGGCTGATGATGATAATGATGATCATGGTTACCAAATACCGTGTGAATCCTTTTACAAAGCTATTTTCGAAATATTAACTTAATTACCTTACTTGCTTACTTGTCAGTTTGTGGCGAAAGGCGAACGTTTCTAGACCAACTAGATATGGCGTACTAATTTAACTCGATAATTATTTCCTTTTAATTAGGTACCGACGGAAGCAATTTGCCATTAAATATTTTGCGTGATAGCCTTGTTTTTAGGGTTCCGTACCTCAAAACATGAACCCTTATAGGATCACTTGGTAGTCCGTCTGTCTGTCTATCAAAACACGTTTTCTCAGAAACGCATATATGTATCAATTGAAATTAATATCAAATACTTAAATATTTAATCTTAATCCCCAACCCGCAGCGGAGTAGCGTGGTGGATTTAAGCTCCAAACCCCCTCCTCACCCTGAGGGAGGCCTAAGCCCTTGCAGTGGAGTAAAATGGGCTGATGATGATGACTTAAATAGGCATTCCATTGAAGCTGTAAAAAAATCAAGTTTCTTTGTCAACGCAATAAAAGAATACAACCATTTTATGTCGCATATTCTGAAACCCGCAAAGTAAATCAAAACCTACAGGGAACTTCTCGTTGACCTAGAATTATGAAAATTACAAATATACAAGAAGCAAATGGTACAGCACAAGTAAACAGAAGAATCCGAAAATGGTAAATCTCTAGTTAAAAATAACGTTTTTTTTTTTTAAATTAATATCCTTTTTTTAGAAGCTTTTGCGATTACAAATTAAAAAAAAAATTACGTGGTTTTTTTACGTCTGGACAACATAACAATTTAGTATTTGAAATCAAGCAAGTCGTATGGAAAAAATCGGCCAAGCGCGAGTCGGAATCGCTTATCGTCCTCTCTATCTTAGTGGTTTCAGTGCCTGACTTGCGTGCGGAGGACCGGGTTTGATTCCCGGACGCGTCAAATTGGAAAAGAGATTTCTCATTTGATATCGGATCTGGGTGTGCATTGTCCATGAAGCCTTGTTTGGAACGATGAAATTGTGTATGTGTTAATGTCCACGTTATTATTGTTACTATTATTTTAACTAAAATACATGTTTTCCTTCATTCTGTTCGGGATCCTTAGCACAAGGCCAACTCATATTTGGCCACTTTTTGTTATTTGTTATTTTATTTTCGAGTTTACACTACAATCACACTAATTTTAAAGCTTATTTTTAATTTTAAAGCTTGTATGTATTGTGTAATATTGTTTTAACGTAAGAACAAAAACAAAACGAAAAACGCTTTTTTCGTATGGCGATTCGGAAGCCCCTTATTTTTTACTTTTTTATAATTATTATTTGTTTTTATATTCGCCATAATACTACATACTCTATGAAAATTTTGATCAGCTACCTATTAAGATTCAAAAGATACAGCCCTATGAAAGTCGAACAGACGGATTATGGATAAACGGACGGACGGGAAGACAGCGTAAGATCAGTAATGGGGCCCCGTTAAAACCATTTGAATATAGATATTTCTATTCAAAATTATGTAGTTTTTTTTAATATAAAAAGTATTTTATTGTAAATACAAATTATAAAGACAAATTATTTATTTTATGGTCATAGCCACCACTGGCAAATCACCAAATATTAAACCCTTAACTGCAATTTGATAATACCCACGCGCAATCAGAAAGTTAAATATATGTAACCTTTTGTAACTGTGTATCCATTATTAAACCTAATTAGTATACTGTTGACAGCATTTTCATGGTTTGACTTGACCAATGTAGTGCTCGAGTGACATTTCCGAAAGGTCGTATACCATTCTGATTGCGCCATACAGCATTTTGTAAATATTTAAAAATTCAAAGGTCACTTACCTAGCGACAGCAGGCACGTCGTATCCACTTTTGATATTGTCAGGTCCAACTGGTACAGCGGCAGTTAGCAGCAAGCGTGGTTTCTTCACTTCTTGAGCTTCGGCTTCGAAGGCTTCGCGAAGTTCTAAAGATTACAATAAAATATTAATAACGTAGAATACAAATACTATTCCTATATTATTACATGAATGCAGCATTTTTATAGTTGCACATGGTCCTAATTTTTTTGAAGTATAGTCACATAACTCCAGTCTTAACCATATAAGTAAGAATAAAATGATAGTAAGACTAGAACTTGCGCTATTCAACTGAACTATCAAAACATCGTAAGCCGCAAATGCGGGGGAAGGTATACGGTGAAGTGTGAGAGGGTTCAACACGTACAGCTACAGTAAGGCACGGAAAGGGGAAATAAAGAGACTTATAGATATAGTTTCTAATAATTTTTCCTTATTAAATTTATTGTGCTGGACCTCTATCAGGCGCTGTTACCAAAAGCGGTGTGTTAACTATGCTTAATTTAAGTGTAGTTCCTGTAAGACAGTGCAAGCATAGTACGTGTTCTAGTATCTACCTCATATTATTCCTACATCTATGGTTTTAACAGTCTTTCTCATTATCTATCTTTGTTTTCGTTTGAATGAAATTCGGCCCATAACTATAGTGACAACCGATCCTAGTGGATATCATAGACTGTAGATGTCTATAATAATTGTACTATCCGATGCTGTTCGGTGTTAGAACAAGTATGTTTGTGACACTGATAACTCTTTTACTTTGCTTTACCATCGCTCACAGCCTGACAAAGTTGAAGATTCGGACGTCCTAGAGTTTTCCAGAAAGATTTCATCCAATCAAATCTAATGTAACTTGTTTCTCACCGATATTTTGGAACAAAACTACGAAATGTCGATAATTTATGACGAAAATACGAACTCAACAATATATTATTGTTTGAGGGTGATGAATAAAAAAACTACTGAGTATTTGTACAATAATCCAATATAAATACGAATATTATAATTATGTTTATAAACAAGTGTAAATCGAACCACCCTGAGGGTACCGTACTGTTATATGACGAATTTTGACGTACCTATAATATTAATTCAAAGATGACAAACTACTTTAAATTAGATATTAATAAATAACAGATTTTTCCTTAACTTGTGCGCGACATTAAGAACACACCAAATGTTTCGTGCGTGATTTGTCAGGCTACGATTGCCTACACCATTGACTGACCGATTGGACGAGTGGTTAGAGACCCTAATTGCGAAGCCAAGAGTCGCAGGTTCGATTCTCGCTCAAGACAATTATTTGTGTGCATAAATGAACATGTCTATCTCTTCTGTGTCTGGGTGTTATATTATATATATATAGATACTTTTACACCCAGACACGGAACAGATAGACATTCATGCACACAAATATTTCTCCCGGGGAGAATCGAACCCGCGATTGATTATAAAGAATATTTAAATATGTATTCAGTTGTCTAGTACCCCATAATACAAGCTTGCTTACTTTGGTACTAGATGACACTGTGAGAGATGTCGCGTTTATTATTATTATTACCTGAAATTTGACCTGTGAGATTTAATTTTTACGCAAAACAAAAACAAAACCACTATCAAAATTTAAAAGATTTATTTTCAAAGATGAAATGCAAATGACTCGCAGATATATTAGTAACTTTAGTTGCTTAACTTATTGTTTTCGAAGCACCTATAGTACGTCAGACAGAATTATCACAAAACGACATCCAAACTATGCAATATATAGGAACATATGTACCTACAAACAATTTCAAGCCCTTTTCGACCTATTTTTGTTGCTTGTTAAGTTAAACGACTGACTATTTTAATAGGCAGTGTTCTGAGTTTCCTACGACTTGTTTCTTAGAAATGATATATTTTTTTTCCTAGAATTATGTGGCTACAGACCGTGTTTGATATTTATTACAATTTGGTACCTTTATCCGCCCTTAAAAAAAGGGTTTAACAGACAGCCAAATGGAGAACAAAGTTATCCTAAAGGCGTTCTGTTTTCCGGTTTTCATTTAAATATAAGATTTTTCTGTCAAATGCAATATTATATAGGATTATACTGTGATTATAATTAATATAATAAAGTAGGGTTAAGTAAACTAGTGATTTAAATAACTTTTTTAATTAAACAACGAAAGTAGATTAAAAAAACTTTACAGATCCTTAATGCTTCTGTTTAATAATAAGTTATAGAGAGATAAATGTTCTCGTTCAGTCATAGGCAAACTTTCAACACATTTGCCTTCAACATAGGCATAGCATCAAAATATATTTAGTTTCGTATCAGTTAGATCTTAATATCACAATAATCGAAGCATAGAAATATTGTAGCATTATCTACAACTGTGAGATCTGATTCACTATGAATTCTAACATCACGATTTCAGACAGTCGTTTTAGAAAGGGAGCGCCGTAATCTCCTTTTAACAAGGACGAAATCCAGTCACGTTTGTGTCCACGAGGACGTTGTTTGATGATCCTAATAGCTGAAGTAAAATGAAGATTAGGGTGTCTCAGGTTCAATTCTTGGTAAGTGGTAAGCACATAATTTGTGAGATGATTGCAGTTAACTCCCTAAGAATTGATTTTTATTTAAATCTACCGGTACGAAAATTTTATGAGGATTAAAATAGAGCGTTAACAAAAAGCGTTATGTTTTCTTAATTGATTGATATTGCTATTTTAAAAAAAGACAATGATTTTTCGCGGCATAGTAATATACGTAATTGACAATAGATGGCAGCACATGTATTATTCTTCAGAAATAATAAACATGTTGATGTTTATATTTATATGTAGTGAAATGAATTACAGTATAAAATATTTTATAAGATATTGGAGAAATCAGTTCAAGTGATGATGAAATGAAATCCGAAGAACACGTTAATATGGTTACTAGGTAGGTTACAATTCACGTTTAATAAATGATTACGCAGCACGCGCGACGGAAGCTCTCAAAAGGAATATTTTTTCCCGTTTTCGCAACATTTTTCACTGATGCTCCACTCCTATTGGTCGTAGCGTGATGTAGTATAGCCTATAGCCTTCCTCGATAAATGGACTATCCAACGCAAAAATAATTTTTCAATTTGAACCAGTAGTTCCTGAGATTTGCGTGTTTAAACAAACAAACAAACAAACAAACAAACAAACTCTTCAGCTTTATAATATTATAATATATATATAATATATAATATAAGTATAGAATAGACATAGTTTCTACTTATGAACATCTGAGTTATATAATTACATATTAAATACATTTCATTTATTATGTACAATACTTATTAATCGATTTATATATAATACTTTATCGCATCCGCGAATGACGAAGACGCGGGCAGCAGCTTGATTAGTAATACTACATTATTTTAGAAATTTAAAACCTCTCAAGATTATTGTGTTATATCACCAAATAAAGTAGTTCAGATATATTGGGATATACAAGATGAGGTAGACGTGACTGCAATGAATCAACTTAAACCTTCGGAAATTCGTTAGTTCGTAACTTTAACACTTTTTTATTTCAGTGAAATTGCATTATTCATCGTAGTTTTTAGAAGCTTACTTAAATAGATTTGGTCGCTGAAATAATAATAAAAGAAAATAATTTTATAACAATCCTTTTACAATAACATAATAATAATTAAAAAAAAACCAATAAAAGCTTGTTGTGATTAATACTATTATTTTAGATAATTCATTTTCATGTTTAAATATTCATTCATTTCTATAGTGTTTGTCAATTAAGAATTGTTCACCAATCCATTTTTGGTTCTAATAGCATAGACGTTATACTTACTAGTAAAACTTTATGTGTTTTCTTTTATAATATTTATGATTAATCCGGAAGGAAACGCCAAAAACAACGACGGCCAAAAAGGTCAAATAGCTATTGACCTACGTAGAGGTCAAGATTACGTTATTGATTATTGCGAATGTTTGCTCGAAAGGCTTTGAACATTTATTTGAAGCTATTCATCAAGACACTCGAAATTAGCCTCTCCTATGTCTTGTTTTTACATGAAATTTTACGTATTTGTTTTAAGTACCATTTACCTATATGATTTTAACAAAAATTCTCATTCATATGACAAACTAAATATTTAAAAAAAAAAACTGAGAACGAATTATTTTAGAAAGTTTTGTCCTGAAGATGAATATTTGTCCAGATGTTCACATATAAAAAGTGAATTTACTAAGATTGACGAGTCTTACCATAAGAATTTAAATAATAATAATAACGTGTACATCACAACAACATCTAGGACCCAAATTGTAATAAAGAATAAAATAATATCTATGTCTTAAAAGTGCATAAGTGCTCGAAGTACAAAACATAGTATTATAAAACCAAATAACTTATTATAAACTTGTAAATTTTTAAAAGGACAAATTCTCGAGAGAATGTTGATTACCTATTGACACTATAATAATGTAGGTACGTAAACATTGAGGAATGATAATAAGAACAGAAAGGGGAATGGGAACGAAACTGGAACTAAATAAATATCGTAGGATCGTGAGCGAGAGATTATCAAAATATAATAATGTAGGTGATTCACAAGAATAGTAAACACTACCTAAATAGTTAATTGAAACATTATCAATTCCCGAATTCACCTCAAGCAAAAACAAATCTCAGGTTCATTCGCCCATCCTTGCAGTGCATCCTAGTAGCCGTGGCTGTTGGCTGTTTATAGTGTGGTATGTGAATTAGACTGTTATAATCTTTTAAAAAAGGCTAATCAATAATTGACGATTGATAATATATTTGACATAAACTTTTTATTTATTAAACTAAAATTATAGCGGTCCTGTGTAGTCCACGCAAGCAGAGCCGCAGGCGGAAAGCAAGTTTGAAAATAAAATATAGCTCAAGTTACTCGCTGATAATGGAGCTTTCTATAAGGGAAAGAAATTTGAAAATCATTTAAGTAGTTTTTGAGTTTATCCGTAACGAACAAACAAAAATTTAATCTTTCCTCTTTATAATATTAGTATAGATAGAAGCCTCCCACTTCGCTCGAGTAAACTTGACTGGATTTTCACTTTGATTTTCACCCGTATATTTTCCATTTTCGCAATGAGAAAACCATTTTTCGGCGGTAAAAGCTGACGATGTTCGTTTTCGTCTATCTTTTCAGGTGCCATCTGTATAAAATAGTCTTTCAGTTGCTCCTTTGTCTGTATGGAATCGTAATTTTAGCTACGTCAGTACTCATTTAATATTTTATTTTCCCTTTACAATAAAATCAAAAAGTCACCGATGTATTGCTCTGTTCATTTGACTATCCCTCCCCTATGTTAAGTAGTTAGTCATTTTTTTGCTCTGCAATTTTAGTAATTAAATTATATCCGCAGCTTCAACGTGGATTAAAATTTGTCAGTGAGAAGATCTCCGTGGGAATGAAGGATTTCCCGTCCCACTACCTTCACACGAAAACCATGTGTTTCGTTGCTTCGTTACAGAGTAAAGTAAGGACAAACCAATAGATATATTTTTGCATTTATACTATTACTAATTAAAAATTCGAAAATTTCAATAACATAAGCTCATCGATTTCAGTAAATTTTTAGTTTAAATTTAGCCAAAGATTTTCACATAGTAATACTAATATTATACTGTACAAAACATAATCATAATAATAATAATAACGTACACATGACAACAACGTCTAGACCCCAAACTAATCATTAGCTTGTGTTTTGGGTACCAAGCGAAGACACCACATACATATTACAACCAAGACCCGGTACCAGTATCAATATTCATCATATAAATACTGACCCGACCTGGGATTCGAACCCGGGACCTCCAGCTTCGTAGGCAGGGTCGCTACCCACTAGGCTAAGCGGTCGTCAATCGTCGTTGTATGTGTAGTAGTGTTTTAGGTGTGAAGGTGGAGGTAGAAGTGGAGGTTTAGGACAAATCGGACTTCACCCGAGATAACGTAGATAACGAGATAACGTAACGTAACTTCGCCTGAGATAACGTAGCACATCTTTGAAGAGTGTTTTTAAAGTATCACTCACAATGGAACATTTCAGTTTGTCTGACCGTTAGGTATAGTAGTCTGAGACATCCATTGCAGTCTCAAAGGCTGCGAATTCGATTACCGCCCGGGATAAATATTTATGTGCATGAACATGTCTTTTGTGTCTGAGTGTAAAATATCTATACTTAAGTGTATACTATGAAATTAAAAAAAAATTCTCTATTAAGCCTGCCTAGCCTGGTTCGGGACTAGATGATCGTGTGTGAGATGTTCCTAATGTATCATTAGTAATAGAAAATTTAAAAAAAAGTTAAAGAATAGCAAATGTTTTAAATCCTAGTTTCAAATAGACGAAGACTATCTTATTGTATTGTTTTTAGAACTAAATAAGCAACCCCAATATTGGAGTATTGTTTTTGTTTTTTTAGATAATATAGTGTTGGGCAAATTATAAGAATATATTTAAAAATAAATTGAATTTTAATTTTGAATTAACATATATTACATAACTGACACGACACATACGACCTCTTTGTGCGAGCAGTGTATGAATTTTAAATGTAATTCGTTGAAAGTTCCACGTAGGTACAAAGCTGTCAGGCTTTCATCAGTGAGATTGGTGCATTACGTAAGCCCCGTAGGTGCTTCGCTGACATTACATAAAGTTGTTTATTTTATATTCCTATATTTATCGCGAGGAAAAAAAATTGTGGGGCTCTATAGAGATGATGAAATATTTTTAAGGAACAAATTATTATATGTTTAATTCTGTATCGCTTTATATAAATATTTTATTTTAGTAAAAAATTACTGAGTTTTTAATTAAAAAAACTCACGACTTTAATAAGAATTTATATAATCATTCTTTTAATACCCTGCTCTGGTATATAAAATATGGTAATATTAATAATAATACTTGGGAACTGGAAAACTAAACAAACATTATGCTTGTATTATATTATGGCGTACTAGACAACTGGTAAACATACTTAAATATTTATTTTATAATATATACGTCGTGTATAGATACTTTTTACACTCAGACACGAAACAAATAGACATGTTCATGCACACAAATTATGTCCTGGGCGTGAATTGAATCCGCGACCCTTGGCTCCGCAGTTAGTCTCTACCCATTCAGTCAATCGGTCAGTCAATGTTCCTAACAATCGCTATTGTTTGATTTGAACTGATTTATAAAGTATAAAATGTAAGTTACTGAGGCGCTAACGCTGATTTTACAATAAAATGAGGCTTTGTATATAAATTTGTTTTATATTCAAAGTAAAACTTTATATTGTGTAAGGATCAATTGTATAAATCCAGATTGAAAACATTTGCTCTATATTGGTCCATGCAAGCAATTGTATCTGTATTTTCTCCACAAATAAATAAATAAATATTTGTAATTAAGCATAAATTTAAACAGTACATTTGTTTTGGGTATTTGATTCGTAAAAGATTATGTATCTTTAATTTATTTTATGACATTGGTTAGGAGCGCCTCAATTTAAAAAAATAAACCATTTAGTTTCTTGCAGAGTTGAGTGGTAGAGTGCATAAGTTAGCTTTAAGACGTTGAAACGTGACAACAGAATGCCCGGTTTTAAAATAAATGTTTTTTTTTTAATTTAGGCTAGTAGTTGAACCTGACTTCTTCGTATAAGTAGGCTACAATAGTAACAACTAGTAGAATTAAATTTATTACTTATATAAAATTTTAGGAAATGCGTAAATGCGGTTTTTTCTTAACGGATATTCATTATTTTTACGACAATACCTTCGGGCAATTAATTAAACAATTTTATTGTATTAATAAGACTTCAGCTACAAACTCTACCGTTGAAAATTGACGCTATTTTGTAGATCACAAAAAATATTTTTGTTAAAGGAGCTGAATGAAACGCCGTATGTTGAAACGCGATATTATTGAAAGTTATAACACGCAATTCAGTTTCACCTTGACAAAATGTCGAGGTGACTTAACATAGACAGATAAAAATTCATCTATATTTGTATAAATTTTTTTGCAAAATCACAAATCTAAATTTCATATTTCGTCATAAATATTTGTTACGTTTTTAGTGTCGCGATTTGATAAATCAAAAATTAACATATTTCGATTTGAATAAATTAAGAAAAATACGTATAATCCTTTATTTACATAAACGTTCTGAATATTTATATACTTCCAAATATAAATATATGCAATAAATACATTTGTTTGTCAAAGTTTTTTTTTTAACTTCCAGGATTTAATAGTATTTACCTTAACTTGAACAGTCTGTAAATTTCATGAAAATTAGAACTACAAGAAAATTGTTGCACGTACATTCTGAATTTAGATGTTTGAGTAAGTTATATATCTTCTAAATAGCTTTAAATAATACAATTTATTTTTTACGGTTCAGGAGCGTAAAACAAAAAAAAAACGAAAGCCTGTCCGTCACCCCCCTGCAATTTCACGTTTCAAAATCATACTAACCTAGTATACGAATAGAACCTATTTTTTCCTCAAAAATTTAGACTTTCATGGCGTCTATACTAACCATAACTTCTTCCAAACTGTCATATACGTATGTGCTATATTTAAGCATTTTTGAGATGGACATAACTTTATAAATATACTTAAACAAAAAAGGATACATTTGATGATTGGAAGGTTTTATAAATCTGCAAATATTATTAGGCGGGAAACGATACATAAAAAAACGGCCTCGGCTGATGGTCTATAGACCTTAAGGTGGTTCCCAAACTCTCGTGGCTCTTTGTGAAATAATGACACATTTTTCGAGTCCGATTTTTCTCCATATTACCATACTACAAAATCTATATAGGTTTGTTGGGTGAAGTTAGAAAAATATATATATTTTAGCCATTTGTTTAATTTGTTAATAGATTCAACGAAAACGGTTGACATTTAATTAGTCGTCGAAGCGCATAATATGTTTTTCTAAACGTGCCTCTATATTGAAGTGAGATGAATTTTTTTCCGTTCATCATCGGATGTGTCATTTAAAATGAAATCGAGGTTTAATAGAGCCTTTTTTAATTTAGCTCCCGTTTTTGAATAAATTTTGGATGTATATTATTACAGTGAAGCTTACTACAAAACCTTAGTGCCCGTGCGTGGTCCGACATGGATTTGACCAGTTGTTATAACTTGCATGATATGACCGTACGCTTGCTTAACTTTATATCACTTACACGATTTTTGATGAAATAAAAATAAATATAACTATAACGCTATAAGTAATAATGTTTTTTCGTGATATCTCCTTATAAAATAATAATATTAATAATACTTAGAACATCCCACATAGCGCCCTCTAGTCCCAAAATAAGCAAGTATTTTGCTTATATAATGGATACTAGACAACTTAAATACGTACTTAAATATTTATTATAATAGACAAATAGACATGTTCACGCATACAAATATTTGTCCAGCGCGGGAACCGAATGAAATACTAACGTGCTTATTCCCACGACGCGACGGAAATTATATTTATTGTGCGTTTGGGGTATGAGGTTGTGTGTTTCTATGTGGGTATATGTAATTCTCAAATATACAGGACCGATTTCGAGTAGGTTTTTCATATTACATAGGTATTATCACCTCATAGCATGCTTTGGAAATGTTTTGTGGATAATGACCAGCAGGTGGTGCTGGTGGTGGTGGTGGTGATTTTGAAGCAGTTTTTCTTTTGTATTGCATTAATATAACTTTATAGCAGATCGTTAAATATGTTTTACATGTACTACTATATAGCACTGCAGATTTACGATTTTTCTAAAACGACTAGGTCGATTTTAATTTGTTTGATTTGTTTGATAGATAGATATTATCTTATAGTCAATTTTAAGATGTGTTTTAAGAGCTGCAGGAGATTTGACTGTCCAAAATTGCTAGGTCAACATTTTGCACTTTTAATTTTACATAAGACATATATTTTTCTCTAAAACGGCTTGGCTGATGTACGGTTTTTCTCATTGCATCGCCTCAGAGAAGGTTAGGTTCTTAGATTTGTTTACAGTACTAGCCGCCAGAGGTGCTGCATGTTTAATGAATGCGGCTTTTTAATCATGAACGTGATAAGGCCGCCTTGTCTAAAAAAACTTATATTTTTAAAATAACCACGGTGAAAAGCTGTTAAGTAATTATCTCGTCTATTATAAGGTTAAATACATTTATTTATTTTTCACAATTTTTTAATAATAAATTAATGTCTAAAAGATCTCAAAATCAAAGTTGTTATCTTGGAAGTTATTTTGAAATACACTAATTAACTATTTTTTTTAAAATTATTTTATATGAAAGAGTTTTATAAATATATCGTAACAATGAAAGAATTTTAAAAAGTCAATCAATTTTAACAAAGTTATGAATCTTTAAAATGTCGTGTTAGACGGAAAGGGCAATATCGCACGGCGTACCTATATATGTGTGACGTCAGGCCATTTAAAGTAATGTTAAATTTCGTTTTGCGAGCAAAGAGGCAAACATAAAATTTTAATAGCTTATAATATCCACATTCTTCAACCAAATAAAAATATAATTATGAATTTTGTAATAGTATGAAATCTATTTAAATATTTTCTTAATAAATATATTTAACTTAATATTAGTCAAATACTCTCATTATTAAACGGTCCCCTTTTATTTTCATTTTATGTACAAAAACCAAAAGTTGAATCACTAATTTCATTTTCTCGAGAAGTAATTAACGAACTAGAATTTAGCAACTAATTTCTGCTTAGAAAGAATTACTACCTATTCGCTTCTAATAACCACACTGCGGTTTCTTAGGTAATGACCCACGACAAACATCGAAATAGTATTGTAATGAAAGGTCCGTTTAATTACATTTCGCTGTACTTCTGTTGACTTAGTACAATCTAAGATCCTTTATTAATGCGAAAGCTTATACAATCAAGCTTGTTAATTACTTGTGGCGTCTATGGTTCTTGAATTGGCTTTAAAGTTGCTATGAAAGGAAAAGTTTGTGTCTTAATTACCTATGGGATAATAGAATTTTTTTATCCACCCCACCAGCCCGTTACGCCCCACTGCAAGGGGCTTAGACTTAGAGGGAGATAATATAATCACTGTTAATTAAAAAAAGCGACGACTGTTCGTGTGATTGTGAGCCCAATTCCTGTTTAGACGGTCGGGGTTCGAATCCCAGGGCATTCACCAATAACTTAAGTAGGTAAAGTAAGTCATCATCATCATCATCAGACCATTTTTACCCCACTGCAGGGGCTTAGGCCTCCCCCAGGGTGAGGAGGGGGGGGCTTGGAGCTTAAGTCCACCACGCTGCTCCACTGCGGGTTGGGAACTGTAACGACCGCCATCTATTGACAGCGTCCGGGATCGACTGCTTAACGTGCCCTCCGAAGCACGGTGTCCGTGATATTGTGTACTTAAGTCAGAAAAACTCATTGGTACACGCTCGGATTCGAACCATGGCCCAATGGGGCCAATTTTGAGACAGGCTCGTTGCGCTCTGGGCTATCACGGTAAAGTAAGTAAATTTAAGTAATAAAGTTAAGTAAATAAATACATTTTAGGCGGAAATTAAAATTATTACTGCACGAGAAATGCTATTATAACATAGAAGAATATTTTACAGATAATTTTTGATTCATTTAAGAATAACCGCAATATAAATGTGTGTTAGAGTGTATGAGGGTGCATCCATTTGTATGTATGGAAAGAAGAATTTTTATTATTAATAATAATAATAAAAATGATAATACAATTATGTGTATACTTTATATGGATGTGTGTATGTGTAATATAATGTTTAAATTGAATTAATGAAATTGATAAACGAAATAAAAGCAGAGAAGCAGTTGCTTTCAAGACCTCCTCTCTCCTATTAATTTGCTATGCCCAACAGGGTCTATTAAGTTGTAATCTGTGCCATGTTATGTATATGCCAGTATCTGATATATAGAATGCAATAAAGATTTGAGTATTGAGTACTAAGTGCATAATTATCACTGACACTTGTCTCGGGGAGCATGTTAAGCCATCGATCCCGGTTACCATCATCAGATGACAATCGTTAAAATCTACCAACCCGCACTGGAGCAACGTGGTGGATTAAGCTCTAAGCATCCTATTCCCGACGGGAGGTCTAAGCCCCTGCAGTGGGACATAATGGAGTAATATGGTATGATATTTCAAAATGGGCACGTTCGAGTCGGACGCGCACCCTGAGGTTTTTGTTGCCTTGTTGCGTGGGTCATTATATAAGTGTAATTAGTAATTAATTTATATATTTCGTCAAAATGCTCTTTATTGTCCTCTATCTGATTTGTACGCGGCCGCCGATTTCACGGTATTTGAAAAAAAAAAACTTTTCTTTTGTTGTTGACAATTGAAAATAAAAAAAAATTGCAAGAAGTTAAGTCGGGACTGTAAGGTGGATGAGGCAGTGTTTCAATACCAATTTCTTGAATACACGTAGGTAAAAACGCCTCTGTTCTGAGAAATCAAATATGAGCATTTACGTAAGTAAAACATTTAAAATAATGTGGCTTTTAATAAAAAATATATTTTTTAAATGTATGTACAGTTTGAATAGTTTTTTTTTTAAATTCAGATAATATTTTAGATCTGAAATAAAAGAGAGTTTATAGAGCAATAAGCGTATAAACTTAAGTAGGTACGTCGTTAAATAACGTTCTTGGGGAGAAACAAACATGTATGAAAGTACTTACAGTCAGTTCACATAGTGATTTGAACGGAGTTGATGAACGTTTTAAATGTATGGAAAGATTTGTATATTTTACTTTAACTAACAATAATAATACCACGGACATCCCACACAGCGCCATCTAGTTCTAAACTAAGCAAAGCTTGTACTATGGATACCAGACAACTGACATAAATACTTAAATAATCTTTATTATTTATATATATATATATATATATATATATATATATATATATATATTTTATAACTATAACAATATAGCATTAAATAATTATATCTGTAATATGTCAAAATGTTTTATATGAAGCATATTTTTGCATTTTTTTTATAGTACCAACTGTTAAATTAAATTACCAGCATATAACTTATTTAGAGCTCATATTCGCAGATATACGAGTATGTGATATGTATATGTCTGTATATGTCAGGCCAGATCTCAGAATAGATCATTTCGTGATGTGTTTGTTCACTTTCGGATCCATTCGAACCCCGCCCAAGGTAGGTTTGATGGCCCACCATTTCTAAATTGTTAGGTTATTAGGTTAGGCCTGTTAATATTAATTCCAGGAGCGAAGCGGAGCGGAGCGACGAACTATCAGAAGATAAACATTGTAAAAGTCGAACACGAAATGAAATAGTTATTTCTAAGATCTGACCACGACATATATAACATCTTAAACTTGTTCGTATGAAATGAAATCACTTCAAAACAAGAATCAATGATTCACAAAAATTCCGCAATTAAAAACCATAAATAAAAATATCCAAATAGGGTACAATGATTCAATTTCAACGCGTCTTCATAGGTCGTAAACATAGTTTTTGGCAACACAACTTATGATTCATAATTAATTCTGTGACGTTACGACGACCGCTTAGCGTAGTGGGTAGCGGGGGCCCTAGGGGACCCTGCCTACGAAGCTGGGGGTGACAGGTTCGAATGCTAGGTCGGCTCAGTATTTATATGATGAATATTGATACTGGTACCGGGTCTTGATTGTTATATGTATGTGGTGTCTTTGCTAGGTACCCAAAACACAAGCTAATGCTTAGTTTGGGGCCTAGACGTTGTTGTGATGTATACGTTATTTTATTATTATATTATTACTTTAATGAAGCTTGTAGAAGTTTGAATAACTCGTTTAGGTGGCAACAGTAAACGTTGTTATTTGACGACAACTGTGGTATTAATATAAATATAATAAATTATAGAAAAGAAAAATCTAGGGTTCCGTGTATTATCTATATTACAATAAACTAGACGGAGCGATGTCTGAACGCTTGTAAGACAAAAACCACTGAACCAATTTTGAAGAGATTTTCACTTTGAACCGGAAATAGAGATTCAACTTATGAGGAAAGTATAAAATAATGATGCTATTCATAAATACAGACATCTGCGCTTGAATTTGAACACTTGTATTTTGGGCACTTTCAAATAGCAGCTAAAATCGTGAAGAAAGACATAAAACGCGCGTGCGGTAGGGGGCGCGTGCGCTACTTTAACGTAGGGAGACACTGTCTATCTGCTGCTAAAGTGCAGGGCGAGAATTGTATACTTTTGAAGTACTTCTCTGTTCGTCTGTCGACCATTTTCGACCGGTATTCAGATATGAGAGCAGGAGTCTATACAGAGAATTCTTCATCAGCCCATTTTTACCCCACTGCAGGGGCTTAGGCCTCCCCCAGGGTGAGGGTGGGGGGCGCTTGGAGCTTAAATCTACCACGCTGCTCCACTGCGGTTTGGGGATTATAACGACCGCCATCTATTGACAGCGTCCGGGACCGATTGCTTAACGTGCTCTCCGACGCACGAAGTCAGTGATAGTTAATGTACTTAAGTCAGAAAAACTCATTGGTACACGCCCGGATTCGAACCATGGCCTTATGGCCTTAGAAATCTGAGACAGGTTCGTTTCGCTTAGGGCTATCACGACACACAAATTTTAACACAAAATATAATTTTTGTTGCGGTTGCAATACATGGTTTCATATAAATTGCGTTTGCAGTTCACAGCCCACAATTCCGTTGGACGCCTCCACTACGAACTGGTTTTGTGCGGGTTGTTCGCATTTAGATGAGTCACAAACATGTTCTCAAACACAACTCAATCAGTGTTCTATCTGTTCAAAATGTTTCAAAAGTTTTACAGGACTACGTATTCATTTCGGTCGTAAACACAAAGGTCAGCAATTACCCCCTAGACTTTTAACTAGTGCTTGTGACATTCCATTGAACCATGATATTTCATTCGAAGAATTTCTCACTGGACGTCATCGGTCCATAAAAGTTTTAAAAAGAGTCCCAAAAGGTGCACGTCGTTGTGCAGCAATTAAGCTTTCACAATTAATTTCTAGGTATATTGAAGACCACTCTACCCAAGCTTGGGAAAACCTTTTTTTATTTTCTTATTCAGCTCTTAAGGTTCCAGATAAATCAAATAAATCATTAACTACAGCAATAAAAATTAACTTAGAGAAATCGGAACTACCTGTCCAAAGTAATATAATTACCAAACCTATTATTAATAAATATTCTAGACGCATTGAGATGAAATTAGCTGACTATGACATAAAAGGTGCAATACGTTTGTTGTTATCCAACGATGACTTTGCTCTTTGTGACGAATCAACTTTGAAAACTCTTCGTACCAAACACCCTTCCCCGTCTAGGTTGTTATGCTTCCCAGATCCACCAGTTCCGGGTGACACGTGTCTATCCACTAACCCAAAAGATATAATTGATGCCATAAAGAGCTTTCCAAATGGTTCCGCTGGTGGTCTTGATGGTATCAGACCTCAAGTTTTGAAAGATTTAATTTCTTTTTCCGCAGGAGACGCCGGGATCAAACTTGTAGATATGATCTGTGGTTTAATCAATATGATGTTATCTGGTTCTGTAAATGAAAATTTTTCTAAATACCTTTTTGGCGCAAGTTTATGTGCTTTAAAAAAGAAAGATGGTGGTTTACGTCCAATTGCAGTTGGCAGTGTTTTTCGACGTATAGCTTCCAAAATAGCTTGCTCCAGTGTCACCAACTCTCTAAGCAACCTTTTTAAACCAACTCAAGTTGGATTTGCAGTTCGTAACGGTTGTGAAGCAGCCGTTCACGCTACACGTCATTTTGTTAATTCCAATAGCTCCACCTCCAAAGTAATACTGAAAATAGATTATAAAAACGCCTTCAACTGTATCGAAAAAGACATTTTGCTTTCTGAAATTAAATCCAATTGTCCAAGTGTCTTTCCATATATGTGGCAAAGTTACTACTCCTCATCATCATTGATATTTGAAGATCAAATAATTAATTCTAGCGTAGGTTGTCAACAAGGTGATCCCATGGGTCCAGCCGCCTTCTCACTTACTATCAATGCATTAATTACTCAACTTTCATCTGAGCTTAATGTTTGGTACTTAGACGATGGCACTATTGGAGGTGAACCCGATTCTGTATTAGCTGATCTTTCTAAATTAATTTCTTTTTCAAAACACTTAGGCCTCGAAATTAACACCAACAACTGTGAACTATATTTTCTTTCAAATACAGATAACAGCGTTTTCGAGTCCTTTAATAATTTAGCTCCTGGCATTCGTTTAATCTCCAATGAAAACTTCTCCTTGTTAGGCGCCCCAATTAAAGATGAAGGTATACCATCGACCTTAGAATCAAAGCTAGTTTTATTGAAGCACGCTTGTTCCAGACTTGAGAAGATAGATCCTCATGTTGCCCTTTTTTTATTAAAAAATTGTATTTCGTCTCCACGATTTGTTTACCAATGAGTGGTACATGCCTGGATTGAAACCATGGCCGTGTGGCCTTATACATTTGAGAGGTTCGTTGCGCTTTGGGCTATCACGACACGACACGACACGTGATACATAGAATTATTATTAAGCTTTTATTTTTAATTAGGTATTAATGAAGAAATGTGTACTATATAGTACACTTCTCATAGTTCATATTATGTCGCGGGTGGAAGCTAGAAATATTGAAATTTCTTAATTTTGCGCGCAGAACTAACTTTAGATTGAAAAATAATTATTATATTTATTTAATTCATTTATTTATTATTCTTCATATTATATATTATAGTGTTTTAATATATTTTTTTTTTAAATTTACTTACGGATCTTTATGAAACAAATTTATGAAAATTTGATTTTGTTTATTTCGATTAGCTGTAGATACTTAAAATTGTAATAATATTATTATTTAAATTTAAAAACTCTAATGTTAAAAACAAATATAGTGATGCTCTATCTATAAGACTGGTAAGTACGAAAGAAACTCAAAATACTTTTGAGTCATACGACAAAATAAAGTATCAGGATACATTCACCACGATAAAAAAAAAGCAGTCTCCATACAAGCTTACCTTCAACCATTATTGTGTGAAGGAAGTACTAAGTACGTGAGCTTTGCACGTCACTTTACCGCCTTCTACGTGTCGCCGTTAATTGTGGTAAACATCATGCAAATGTTTGAACAAAGACGAACAAAAATAGACTCTACTTGTATAGTAATAAGTAACATTTAATAAAATAAGTATAGTAAGCGATTACGGATTACTTTACGGCCACAAACGTAGCCCAATCGTTGCGTTTCTTTAAACGAAACATATTTTATAAAACATCAGTTTAAAATGTGGTAACATAAAATAACTACCAAAAAATTCTAGGTTCACCGACAGACGCAATCCCAGAGTGATAATTTAAAAAAAAAGTTACAAGTAGATATTCCGTCTGTTCAAATATCACGAAATGTTACGACAAAACAACGTAACTGCAAAAGAGATTTTTTGTTTCATAACTACTCATGATTGTTCAGGTTGTGAAAAGTTTTATAATATTTTATTATCTAAATGTACCTACAAATAACTGAAGTTGGAAGAATTAAAAATTGGTTTAAGACATTAGCGTTTCTGCTATATTTACACTATTAATGTGAACTGACTGACCATTATTTCTTTTTAGGGTTCGATCTGTCCTATTCAATACCCAGATTTGACTATTACGATCTTTTAGGAAAATAATAAAATAAGTACGTACGTGTTTTTCTTAGTATCACTCAGTACTACAATATTAAAATATCGCGTTACAAAGTGATCGCATTAGCGTGAGAGTGCGCGGGAGACTGATGATATTGTCAGTCGGCAACCACTGACGGGATACCCTTTCTGCGTTACACCCGCAATCGCCTCTTTTTCGTGCGCACTATTTGCCTTTAACTTAGTAACTACGCGGTAGGTAATCATAATTTTTTGGGAAAATGGTTTTATTGTGAAAATTGGAATAACCATTTATTTTTTCACAAATGTAGTTATGTGTTATAAAGTAATAAATAAACTTGAATCTATTTAAGAATAAAGTAATGCAGACGAACACGATGATGTTACGAATAAATTATTAAATGATATGACAACGATAATTTATTTAATAAGATATCAGGCATTATCGGTTTCCATTCACAAAAACACAAAATAAATAATTTGTTCATAATGTAAACTCTTTCCCAATGTTTAATTTACTGTCTAATCTTATTCAGTTATCTCATTAATTACTTATTTAAGTCAATTAGACCCCACAAACATAGTTCGCCTCAAATTTTATGACGGATCGGAATACGACCCTATAGGCGTGCTTGCGCAGGTACAGCCATATACCCCTCGCTCCACTGTCTCCTGCTACACCAAAGACTGGTTACTGCGACGCGACTTGTGCCTATGGTCGGATCCGCCATAAAGTTTGATTGGAACTGAACAATGGATTTTTTTCTTTTAGAAAATTTACGAGAGTTTTATAGCTAGATACTTCTGTAGGATATAGTATTACATATAAAACAAATGCTTGAAGTAAGGATAGGCGAAGTTATGAGTAAGTAAGTACGTTCATTGATTATTTTTTTCTTGTTGTAACTGTATTACTGTGACTACTTTGTTTGCGTTTTTTGAACCAGTTTCTTGGTATTTAATTCAAGTTCACTTTATTGAATAGAACGGTTTTGTAAAGGAGAAAAATAAAAATTTATCAGGAACGCAATTTATGGTTATTACATAGTCGTAAATGCTTTGTTATTTTATTTCTATCCAATTTATGATCAATAAAATATCCACATTAGCATAAAAATACGAATCGACTAGAAGCACTCTTCTGCGCTTTCCGTCTAACCACTCATTTTCTAGTTAGTTGGTGTGTCTTTGACAAGATTCAGTTCGGTTTCATTTTAGTGATCAAAATACTTAAAAAAAAAAACGGAAACTTTATAGGACGGGATCGCTTAATTGTCCGTCTATCTGTTTATCAAAATCCTTCTTCTTAGAAACTGCTAGATGTATCGAGATGTTTTAACTATGTATTACATACGCGTGCGTAAAAGTACTGCGTGTGAATAAGGTTGCGCGAATGTTCGCCTATGAATTGGTGACAAATTCACAAATAGTGTTTAGTTGGTTGGACGGAACAATCGAAATACATCTCTAATGGAATGGATGCTCATGACAATTTGTTACCTCTATATATGATATCAATTTACTTAGTTTTCAACACACCTATAAGGTATGGCTTCAGGTTGCCCTGAGATATTGAAATCTGACATGAAGGACGGTCTTATAGCACAAGTGAACCAATATGTAATTTTAAATTTGCCATTTTTTTTTAAACAGCACGTATGTAACTAACTACAAAAAATATATATATATAATTCACAAACAGCTAGTTCTATTAGCACTTGTACGAACAGATTTTTAATAAGTATTACAAATATATAACAAATAGAATAATTTATTCAGTTCTCATATAATATTCGGAAACCATAATGTACTTAAGCTAGAAAACTAACGAAGGAATGTATTTGTAAGTCACTGACAGTATCCGAGGGCTGCGTGACAAAACGAATCAAATTAATGCCCAAAAGCCTCTCTTGTGTTTCTAGGAGGCTGCAATAACATTTGCGGATTACTTAGATTTAAGTGGATAACATTTTCATATACGTTCTCATAATAGTCTTTGTTATTGAGCCGTTAAAATGCATTGCGCGTTTTGATTAAGACACTTTGTTTTAATAATTGTTTACATGTTCACAAGATTTCGTAAATCTAAACGCAGGGTTTAATTTGAGATAAAATATATGAACATAAATATGTAATAAGGAATATATATACTCGAGATACCTATCTGATTAAGAATATATCAATGAATAACCGATTGGCCGAGGGGTGAGAGACCCTAACTGCGGAGCCAAAGGTCGCGGGTTCAATTCCCGCCCGGGACAAATATTTGTGTGTATGGACCGGTCCGGTCCGTGTCTGGGTGTAAAAATTACATATCTGTATATATATATATATATATATATATAATATATATATACTAGCGACCGCCCGCAGCTTCGCTTGCGTAGACTACAAATTCCTGTTATAGGTACTATTAACGTTCGAGATGGTTTATACGTACTTTTTGCTGGAACCAATTTTGGTCACACCCATTCAAACTTTCAATCTTCATTCCCCTTCCACCTTTTAAAAAACCGATACAATTTTTCATCTCCCGTTTCCCACTCTTGAAATGTGGAAATCTAAAAACCCTGAAACACGTCATTATTTAAGTCCCTCCATTCCCATCCTTAAGTTTGAAATTTCTAAAAAAGCCTTTCTTAACTTAATGCTCACGTTATAAAATAAACTTATGTTCCAAATTTAAGCTTCCTAGACTTAGTACTTTCGGCTGTACGTTGCTAGATCAGTGAGGACAAACGACAGACAGATAGACAGATAGACAGACAGACAAACACAAAAAGTAGCTTATGACACTCTTGACAACCTTCTTTCACGTCTGCAAAGTTTCATTAAAATCTGTTCAGCCGTATTAGAAATTAGCTCGAATAGATAAAATTGAATTGAATAGACGTACAGACAAACAGACGGACAAAAAGAAGCTAATGTCAACTATCTTGACAACCTTCTTTCCCGTCTGCAAAGTTTCCTTAAAATCTGTTTAGCCGTTTTGCAGATTAGCTCAAATTGACAGATACACGTACAGACAGACGGACAAAAAGCAACATTTGTTAGTTTTAACGACCTTCTTTTCATATTCATTGATGTTTCATTTAAATCGGTTTAGACATATGGACGTACAGACAGACATACAAAAAGTTCTGTATATCACTTAAGGAAAAGGTGTAGTCAAAAGATTACATCCTGTTATATGTGTAAAGTTTCATCAAAATCGGTTAAGCCGTTTTGGCCGAAGCCGATTTCCTCGAATAGACAGACAGTTCGTTTTCATGTATATAGCCTATAACTCTCCGCTAGAATCAGGCTATCAAAGGCAAAAATAATTTTTCAAATCCGACTGGTAGTTTCAGAGATTAACACATCCAAACAAACAAACAAACAAACGAACGAACGAAAGAACCAACCAACCAACCAACAAACAAACAAACAAACAAACAAACAAACAAACAAACAAACAAACAATCAATCAATCAAGCAATCAATCAATCAATCAATCAATTAATCACGCAATCAATCAATCAATCTATCTATCTATCTATCAAACAAACAAACTCTTCACTTTTATAATAAGTATTTCTATTATATAGATTAGTAGATTATAAGATAATAAGAAAATAAGATATTACTAAAAACCGTATCAAAGTCTATTGGTTTGGAAGTAAAAAGTTAACGAACAGAGGCAGACAGCGAATTTATTTTCTCCCGCTATAGTTTCATTAATTTTAACGTAAATGTCAAAAAATCAAAAAAACCTAAATTTCAATAAAAACTGTTAAGATAATAATTTAAATTGTATGGTGTAAAAGGCAATTATAATATGCATGAAATGCTTAAAGACAACTAACGTATTTAATTTGATAAGGATTAATACCACGTTTAAAAAACATCTTCACAAATCGTACATTATGTTAGAACAAATTTGATTGTCATAAAAAAGGTTATAGTAAGTTAACCTTAAAAGATACACATATGCTGTCGTAGACTTTTAGTTAGAACATTTAAAGGGGAACAATTCCGTGATACATGATTTTTGCTTAACATTAACCGTTTACGCAGCGCGCCCGACGGAAGCTCTCAAAAGGAATAATTTTTCCCGTTTTTGCAACATTTGTCATTGATGCTCCACTCCTATTGGTCGTAGCGTGATGTAGTATAGCCTATAGCCTTCCTCGATAAATGGACTATCCAACAAAAAAATAATTTTTCAATTCGAACCAGTAGTTCCTGAGATTTGCGCGTTCAAACAAACAAACAAACAAACAAACTCTTCAGCTTTATAATATTAAGTATAGATAAGTATATATATATAAGTATATATATATACAATATATAAAAAATTTTAAGTATGTTTATCAGTTGTCTAGTATCACATGATACAAGCATAATACTTGCTTACTTTAGGACTAGATGACGCTGTGTGGCATGTCCCACAAATTATTATTATTATAAATATTGAACAAAATAAAAAATAAATCTTTTTTTCTGAAAAACATGGTCTATCTTTAGCGCAATAGCACAAAATATAAATGCAAATAGTTCAATACATTTCACCGCAAACACACAAAAACCTAAACTAGTTTACGAAATCGCAGTTACTATAGCGAAATTAAAAATAATTTTATTTATTTATTTCTCACCACAATTTTTAAATTTAAAAGACAGAAAGGTTTAAAAGTTACCTTTTCTTCTGTCTGTCTGTTTTTGGTAAGTAACACGACAATACATAGTTATACATAACAAAAACGACAGAAGAAGAGGTAACAGGGACTGTGTCAAAGAAGTAGGTAAAATGATTAGCCGAAACATTAAAAACATAGAGCATAAGCAAACGAAGCTCTATAGGCGATTACTAGTATACGTTAATTTGTTGAAATATTTACGACTAGCTGTATCCACATCTTCGTTCAGGTGGACTTAGATTTGTTAGATTAGGTTATAAAACGCAGCGTGACTCTGTCCTCGCGACAGTGTAGCCTACGACGTTTCTATCTAAAGTTAAAAATTGAATATCTTTTGATTCTGTGAGTCGATGAAATAAACACTAAATGTTACTGAGAATGTAATTAAATTATGAATCCAATTATTGACTTTGACGCGATGGGCGTGTAAACGAACAAACAAACCGACAGACGAAAAATAAAATATCAAAAATTTCTTTTATTACTAATTTCTCGCATCTCCCAGTGATTTTTTCTTGCAAAAATTACGATTTTATTATTAGTGTATATACATCCATTTGTACTTTATTATTTAGTCAGTTTTTGTTTTATTTTTTTTTCTATCTTAGTATTTAATTGATTATCAGTGTTTGCGCCACTTATACAGTAACTTTACGCTGCATTCCTTTCCCCTTCTCGTTTTATTTCCATGTATGTTACCTACCCTCAGCTCACTATAACATTATAAAATCAGCATCTCGTTGGACCCCGCTCGTGGAAGACGTACATTTCATTGTCGTCCGCTTTGTTCTCGAAAGTCAAATTAATTAATACACACTTAACACTAATTATTACGCATCCGCCCATTTCCGAAGTACACATCGTCAAGTGTCACGGTGGCCACCAAAGTGGAGTGTGAAGGACGAGATCACGCAGGAGTACGGTGCTGTGACGTTAAAGGTGAGTCCTTTCTTTTCCGTTCCTGATTTGAAGTGTGCTGTTACTGTGATTCCGATGGTATAATTTTGGGGAAAAAATCAGGTAGCTGTAAACATATTTATAGCCAGCGCATTTGGCGCCTACAATCAGAAACATTGTGTAACTTTATTGAAATAACTTCACAGAAAACACAGTTATATTTGACATAAAATACCAATAAAAATAGCAAAACTTTCACAGGGACGGTATCGTGCCGGAGACAGGTGCATTCGAGCATGACCACCCACGACTAACGACACGCCCCTGTCGATAGATTACGCGTTGGGTCACAACACTAGCAAACGATAGAACAGGCGGCCGCAGAAATTAATATCGTAGTACAAAACGACACAATGGTATTATGTTAGATTCGTATTAGTATATAGGGAACAATTTATAGACGGCTTGTGTTTTACTAATGTATGAGAGACATATTATTATGGTTTTGTTATTTTAAATATATAAATACCTTTTTTATTTTTTATTTATAATATATGAAAATACCTTTTAAAAAATGTAAAATACGTAGTACAGTGAGAAAAATGATGATTAGATTTTAATACAGTGTATTAATGATATTTAAATGATTTCAGACTTGTTTTTGTTAAATAAAACAATATAAATAATTAATAACTTCAAATAGCTTGCCTCTTTTTAATATAATGTTAACATATGCAAGTAACCTAAATGTCAAATGAATATCCAGAACATTCTATATAAAAAGGACATAAGACTGTCTACTTATGCATTTAACCCATAATTTTAAAGCTATTTTAGGGCTGATTAAGATATAACTAAAAGTATCTATGATGTATAAGTATCTAAGTGGATTCTAAATTTCATCCAACATAGACCTAGAAATAATATTTTTTAAAATAGCTAATTACTTTAAAATATAAAATCCTTTCTGGATTTTATCAACTCTATAGCACACAGCACCTGAACGGGCGTGGTCCGATACGAAAAACCAGTTCTAATATTTTCCAATATTTTCGGGATTTTGCTAGCGATGACACCGACAGATAATATCGATACCGATATCAAAACAGAAATAAAAATGAAAAATGATTCTTAGAACACAGCACTAGTAAGTGTAAATGTATATAAAACTAGTTTTTCGCCCGCGGCTTCGCCCGTGTGGACTACGTAGTTGTACTGGAACCGCTAGAGGGACTCGAGGCTCCAGAATATTGTGAAACTATCCAGAAAATTTTTAAACTACCGAATAAATCTTTATAAAAAATTCATCAAAATCCGTTGGGTAACTATTTTGACATGAAGAATGGTTATTCCTTAGAGATCGTGTATTGTTGCCATATAAAATTTTTACTGTATATTATTCCGAACCTTCAGGTACCTTCATAATAAAATCTATTAACATAAGTTGAGCCGTTTTAGCATGAAGAATCGTTATCCCAATATAAAAAGTAGGTCAAGTTGCTTTCCAGCTAAAAAGCTATATCCATGCAAAAAATAGCATTGATCTGTTGTTCCATTGCAGCGCGTGAAAGAAGGGAAAACACCCAAACACACATTCGCATTTATATTAAATTAAATTTACATTACCTAAATATAGTAAGGAACGCTTTTATAATATCTACTAAAAACATGTGGTGTTTGCGGTCTTAGTTAATTAGGTACCTATTTATTTCTTGCGATTGTAAAACATTAAAATGATAAAGAACAAAATTCAATACTGACCCACATAATTGATTGTTTGTTTAAAAATAAAAAGACTGTCCTTTACGAAAATCAATATCAAAAATAAAGTGATTTTATGATTTTAGATGCAGTAAGGTTCGAAAAACCCTGAAAAAAAAAATTGTAAAACTGCCATGGAGTAGATAAAACATCCAATATACGTAGCGAAAAAAACTGAAATCGAATTAGTCACTTAAATATTCTTTTTTTTAAATTATAATATATACATATATAGATATTTTACATCCAGACACTGAACGATGGGCTGATGATGACGATGATATTATATAGGTTATTGACTTTTAAGAAAAAAAAAACGAATGAAGTTGTAAACTAATCTGAATTTAAAACAAAACTCCCAGAAGCAGTTTAAAATTAGTGTTATCCTAAAGTTAGGTACATGATTTTGGAAATACCTATTTTCGTTACAAAAAAAAAAAACAATCTCACTTACCCTTCAGTAACAGCACAAAGTTTTTCTTGTCTTCTCCACCTTTGGGATATTCCCAGTCGACGTCCAGACCATCAAAGTCTCGGTCTCTCAGGTACGGGATAGCTGAATATATGAAAGTCTGTCTTGCGTATCGACTGGCTGACATGTCCTTAAACTTCTGGGTACCGAACGACCAGCCTCCTGTGAATTTATTTAATAATTAATGTTTTCATTACCTGTTTATAAAACGAACGTTTGGGTAATTAGTACGAAAAAATAAATGGTTGAATGTGGGGTGTCGTTTTAGACTGATTGTAATATAATAAAGGTTTACACACATGCTAGATAATAATATTTGAAAAAAATTTCAGATTTTTGTGTTGGTTGGTTGGTAAATTTTCAGATGTTATGAAAAATTAAAGAATTCTATAAAAATATGAATATCGATGAAACGTTGTGTAAATGCAATTAGTTTCGTGTTGAACATGTTTATGAAAAATGAAACAATTTAGAAAAAAAAGTCCAGCTATTAAGTTTTTTTTCCTAATGATGTATCAAAACATTTAAAAAAACTGAAAACGTATAAACCTAGTTTTTGTTGATTCGAATATCATATATTTTATTTGCGCCTATCGGTTAAGGTTGAATGGGCTGCAACCGTTTGGAAATTTCCACTACATAATCCTCTTAACGTGTTTGAATTGTATGAAATTACTATCATAGTATAGATATCATAGAATAGATTTCTTAAAATACTATAATTTCGTCATAAATTGGGCCGCTCACTATCACAAGGTATGACAAAAGTCGTGAACATTTTGGAGTTGACTCTTTGTCCACCAGAAGAGGTTATATTGATCTTGTCTATATGCACGAAATTCTCCACTCTATTATAGACTGTCCTAGTTTGTTGGCTTCTACAAATATAAAAATAAGATATAAATCCCGAACTCCCGCAACCTTTACTCTGAGCGTATACAGGAATGTGTCATTCCATAGTCCTGTTCGTCGTGTCATCTGTATAATGAGTTGGTTGCCACTTGTCATGTGGACATATTTAATATTAATACTAGTATATTTGAGCAGTGCATCCGCAGAACCCTACGGTTTAATTGTAAAAAGAAAATTTTAATGTAATTATTTATATTAATATATAGTTGCTGTTTTAGTTTTACATTGATCTTACTCATGCAACACTGATAATGTCATGTTTGCATATCTGAATGAAAATTTAGTCAAAGTAAATTATTTTAAGTTGTATTGGTGCTGCATTGATTGTAATCTGTTTAGTGAATTTATTAAATAAATAAATGAAAATCATAGTCAGATGTTTTAAATCAATAAACCAACGTCTTCACTACATATTATAAAATAAAGTACCCTGCCGCGTCTGTCTGTCTGAACGCGATAAACTCAAAAACTACCAAACGAATTGGCATATGGTTAACGCTAATGGACGGAGTGATTCAATAGGAAGGTTTATGTATATAATTTATTAATGTGTTGTGGAAATTAGATGAAATATGACGATTGTTGTCGAGAAAGTCGGAAAAAAAGGCGGCTGGGAGCTTTCATCGAAAACGCTGCTTCATCCCCTTGAGATATAACAAAATAATGTATGAAAGTATTGTGTCTTTTTTATAGGTCTAAAGAAAAGTCCGCGATGGCATATGTCTATCTTTTATGGATAGCTCACTATACCTGTTTTTATGATAAAAAAAATTGTTTCATATGATGAGGTAATTGGAAAGCAATTTATACGGATACATAATTAACCCTTATCAAATTAAATACGTTATTTAGCTTTAGCATTTAATGCAGATTATGATTGCCGTTTACACCATACCAATTAAATTAATATCTTAGGAATTATCACGAAATAAAAACTATCGCGCGACAAGAGGCAGGGTGGGGCGCATAGAAACATAGAAATTATATAACTATGTAACAGACGGCACGAGCACTCATAGATATAAGATGTCAGAGGCGACATGCGAAACTTTGTTTATATTCTGCCTATTGAATTGGGTAATGTAGGGGAACGTAGTAAAATAAATTAAAAGAGGCAAAACTGACGGTTTTAATACTGTGCATACATATTTCCCCATTTAAGTAAAAAAATTATACATTAATCTATAATTAGTACTGAATATAGGTATTAGCTCCTCCCTCCTCGCCCTGGGGGAGGCCTAAGCCCCTGCAGTGGGGTAAAAATGGGCTGATGATGATGATGATGATAGGTATTAGAATATGCGCTTGCACTAACTAGACCCGACACTTTATCTCACTTTGCCTTATCGATAAATAAATGAACGAAGTGCAATGAAAATCATCGTTGCAATGTGATATAAACTTTTCTTACCCTTAAACAAAATTAGCTTAGTTAGTTTCTAACTGAAAAATGCGCTGTGACAGACAGACAGTCGGCATAGGTTGAGTAATAAAGAAACTAAAAAATAATCAGTTCTACCTAAGTCATATAGTTCCCCAAGATTTTTACCTACGTATCCAAACTGTACGGTTCACTCTTCATAATCTATGATTTTTATATAGAAATGGCGGCAAATTTGTTTTGATTGATTTCAGTTAATGGTTTGCTTAACAATGTTGTATATAAAGAAATATTTTAGTTTGTTTTTATGTAGATATTCTTTACTTTTTCAAATATTTACAAAATTAGAAATAAAATACATTAAAAATACTCCAAGTAGGATGAATTTACGTTCCATTTAAGTCTAATTAAATCTAATCCACATGTTCGACGCAACAAGCTGATAGGACACTACGACAGAAAAAACACTACGGCTTATATGCTTTGCTACCCGTGCGAAGCCGGGGCGGGTCGCTAGTACTTGCATAATACAAGTTAACGCTAATTATCGTATGTATTCACAAGGTAAGATACATTTATTTTTATTGTTCAGTATGCGTTTATGCAATAACTGTATTTATAAACTGTAAGACAATAATTACTACAAATCGTCTTTCACGTAATATAGGTTAATTGACAAGTAATTGAGATTAACGAAACAAAAAACCTCGAATCGCAAGAGATAAAATCTAAAGCAATCATTTTAACCACATACGAATCTAGACATCGGTGCTGTATTACTAATGAGATTTTGTTGCTGAATTTTTTTCAAACGTATCATTACATGTAGTGGGTCATTACCACCTGTCAGGTAATTTATCTTATTTTACGCTATCGTTCATTCTGGCTCGAAAGCTTTAATTTTATAAAATTGGGTCATTAATTAACAACGTCCTTGCGACATTTTAAAGTACAGGTGTTTTGATTTTGTAATATTCTAAATATGCCCGGCGAAAATAACATTAATTAATTTATTAACTCATCTATACAGCCCTCTCCCATAGTAATATGAAATTAAACTCATAATTACTTAAAGTAATCTCCACAGGGTTACTGTTAATTTTTTTACTTCGCTATGTATTTGTATTTGTTTTATTGTAGTTTCGTTACAACTAGAACCGTTAGGATTTTATAAATATTAATTTCTAGATTTTGTCTTTGCGTAATGGATATTTATGTTTGAAATAAAGTTATTATTATAATTTACTATTATTATATATAGTGTAAGATAAATCTGAGTTAGGAAAGTAGGTTTTATATATTTATCATTAATTAATATAAAAATCCCAAATTTATTAAATTACGTCAACGATATCTGTATGTAAACCTAAATTCGTTATTATTATTATTTATTTATCTTATTATTATAAAATTATTATCTAGCATTACAAAAAAATAATCCGTTCGAGGAGAGTCTTAAAGAAAAACGGAATCGCAAAACAAAAAATTTAAACTAACAAAAAATGTCTAAGTAGGTATGTGACAAAGTGTCAGTTCTGTAACACTTTTTTACGATAGTAAACCGATTATGGCTTCAGACGTGAGTTACACAAGATCTTGAATGCGCATAGTTTTTGTCGCTTTTCCGTGGAAATGCGGCGAAAACAGGTGAAAATGCGGACAATGAGCCTCTCGCTTTGTGTCGTGAGAATGCCGTCGTGCTTAGTTCGCACACTGTCTATAGTGTTGTGTGAAATATCGATAACAATGTTTACCTACTTATCGATGAGTTTGAATTTAACTACATATTACTTGCCAAATCTATGTTGCTATGTAAATATAGGTACATATAGTAAAATTTTCAATAGGTGATTAACAATTATTCCTTAAATGTAGTGGGTCATTACCACCTGTCAGGTAAGTTATTAAATACGCTATTTGTCACTCTCTCTCTATTCTTAAACAAGAATCTCCTATTCTTAAACAAGAATCTCTTATAAAAATATGGTTGTATTGTGAAAGATAAAATCATAAAACGCTTATTTTAATAAATTTCAAACCCTTAACCCTTAACAATTATTCCTAAGGAATTATTCCTTCTTCTTAAACAAGAATCTCCTATTCTTAAACAAGAATCTCTTATAAAAATATGGTTGTATTGTGAAAGATAAAATCATAAAACGCTTATTTTAATAAATTTCAAACCCTTAACCCTTAACAATTATTCCTAAGGAATTATTCCTTAGGAATAATTGTTAAGGGTTAAGGGTTTGAAATTTATTAAAATAAGCGTTTTATGATTTTATCTTTCACAATACAACCATATTTTTATAAGAGATTCTTGTTTAAGAATAGGAGATTCTTGTTTAAGAATAGAGAGAGAGTGACAAATAGCGTATTTAATAACTTTTTTTAATGACAAATTTAAAAAAAAAACATACTGTTACAAAAACAAAATCAATTGTTACCTATGTATGCACATCACTAAAACATATAAGGAACCACTTTAACGCTGCAAAGCATTGTTCAGGTCTGTAACGAACTACAGATATTATTGCTTTCTCCATAGAAGCCATACCAAATAAGATTTGGTTAAATCATATATGAATAAACACACGTCGCAAACACAATAACGCAGCGATATTAACAGCATTGCAAATGATATGTGAAAATAATTTGAGACTGAGGATTTTCAAATATAACATATGTGGTTTGTTTACATGTGGTCTGTACGTCACAGAATTTAATGTAAATGTGGTATTTCATTTAACCACAGGGAAAATAATTACTTACAGACGTATTTTGTTAATGGAACTATAGTTTTAAAAATATATTTATTACCCGGTTACATTGCTATTAAGAATGTAACCATTTTCAGTAGATTTTTACTATTTAGTAGTTATAAAACTACAAAAAAAATTATTATAGGTAGTATAATAATTTTCAAAAATCATATATCAATTTCCTATTTAAATCAATACAGTTTTGTGAAATATATCCTAACCTAATTTTTAAAATAAATTAACTTTTTCATTTCTATCTTTTCTTTTCTGATTTCTAACAACAATGTGTATTTGTTTTATTCTGCGATTAGACAATGGCAACTCTTTATTCGCTCTACCGTCATCATCCACAAAATAATAATTAGAAATACGCAATTTCAATTTCTTTTTTATACAGAAAATGTTGTTTTAATTCTATACAAGGGCAACACTGCCAGTTTTCTCATTAGTGCTCAGATCCATAACGTCCAATCTTAATAGCAACGGAAACTTAACAAAATAGTAGGTTCTTTGTTAAGTTTCCACTAACTCATATGAAAACTAAACACTTAAAACTTGGCGCTCAATTGATATGAAATTGATTTTGTGTATTCGATAGTCATTAAATATTGACTATGATATGCCATAAATAATTAAATTGAAAAACAGGAAACGATGAAACATTGGTTTTTTTTTTTAATTTTGATATGAGTGTAGGTACTTTCAGTATGATTTCTATTAACATTTTGGTGTACATAAATCGATTAAAATACAAAATATGCTGTAGACTTACCAATAGCCAATAGCACTTTAAGTTTGGGATTAGCTTTCTTAAGGTTATTGATGCGTTCGTATAGTCCCGTTTTTCCATCTTTAGTTTCGTCGTTGGACTCGAAAGAGCTGAGCTTTCCTTTTTTAAGCCATCCAAAGGCGAAGATGATGTGCGTGCATAGGTCAGGTTGAATGTCTTCCGGCACAAATTTCCCGATTTTGGTGCGATATTGAGACCAATTTGTGTAATAACAGACGATCTGTATAAAAAAACGTACAATTAATTACATAATCTCTAATCTACTATAATGATAACGAAATAAGGTATTGCAGGCGGGGACATACTAATTAATTACATAAATCTACCAAAATAGTAATGAAACAAGGTATTGCAGGCAACAAAAACTACAAAATAGATTTGTTGTTAAAATCATAGTTTTCAGATAAATACGACCACTAAACATATTTTGGTTATTGGTTTGTTTGTCTCCACTTGCAATAGCATATACCATTTAAGTCATAATATATTTAAATATTAATAATAACATTATTATTATTTGGGATATCCCACACAGTGCCATCTAGTCCCAAAGCAAGCAAGTATTATGCTTCTTGCTTTATGGGTATACACAACTAATATACATACTTAAATATCCTTTTTTTTTAAATAAAATATACATATATATATAGATACTTTTACACCCAGACACGGAACAAATAGACATGTTAATGCACACAGCTATTTGTCCCGAGCGGGAATCGAACCCGCGACCCTTGGCTCCGCAGTTAGTCTCTAACCACTCGGCCATCTGGTCAGTCATATTTATCTTATAGTACAATATTTTATTTCAAGATTTCATGCAACGTGAAGTACAATTCCAATCAAACTTTATGGCGGATGTGAACATAGGCACAAGTCGCGTTTCAGTAACCACTTTTTGGGTGTAGCGGGACACAGTGAAGCGAGGGGTATATGACTGTACCTACGCAAGCACGCTTATAGCGTTGTATTCCGATCCGCCATAAAGTTTGAGGCGAACTATACATTATTCTATGGAGCTACATACACATCATTACTTGATATGGCTTTTCACTTCAAACTAACTACTCTTTCCTGAGCAACATGATCTTGACGGACAGACAGACGGACATCGGCAGTTACAAAAACAACAAGTGATTCTATCAGGGTACCGATTTTAACTTTTTATGTAAGGAACCCTAAAAATTATTACATTGTATTAACTCAGGGCGGCGTAGTTTTCAGTTTATTGTTCAACTTTTTAATGTACGAAGCTTTCGAGAAAGGTATTAAATGTAAGAAAAATAACATCTACACGTATTGTGTTGTTCATAATAACTGACCCTCTTATAGCAGGGACTACGTAGCGAGTCATACCCATTTGATATCTACGTACGTTCAGGCGTAGCATGAACTCTGGTTTTAAAATGATCTATGAAACAAAATTTTAAATAAAAAAAACATACTTTTCAGACATCTTTGACATAACTTATTTCGTATTTACGCGAACAGCGTGAATTGATTACATTTAAGATTAAACGATACCACTGATTTTCATACAAAATTTATTTGACCAAAAGTAAAAAACTACACTTTGTTGTGTTAAGTTTACCATCTTAATAAGTTACGTGTATAATAAACATGCCATGAAATGTATAAAATATTTTTAACACCAAACAGTTCTAATTATGGTTTTCGAAAAAACTCGTTCGCACAAACGTAATTAAATCAAAAATTATGAACTTTAGAAACCGAAAATAGAACCGTCCTCTGTTGGAAATATATGTTTATAAAAGCGACAATTTTACGAAGTATTTTACTTATTAAGATGGTAAAAGAAATATGATGGCTTTGAATTTAATACTTCTGGTCAAACAGATTTTCTATGGGAATCAGCAGTGTCGTTTAACCTTAAGTTTTCTTTTCATAAAATTGTTTGCAAACTATTTAGAAAAGTAAATAATTAAATTGTAATGAATGAATTTTTGATTAAATGAGCTTTTGCGTAACGTAAATATTTTAATACTTAGCATTTTCTGTTGTGAGTAATATAAATTGTAAACATGGTCAGGCAGATATCGTGGTAAGGATAAAAAAAATACACTATATGTTCTGCTTAAAATTTTTAAAAAAGGTTAAGGTGGGAATATTGATATATTTCTCAGTGAAATTTAAATTAAATCAAAGTACTTTTTCAAAATACAAGCCTACAAAAGCGCACACAAAAATTGTTCTCAATGTTATTTTAGTGTTAAATTTACAATTTAATATTGACTTGAATTGAATTTTGTGTTATAGTCATGCTATGCCTGTACAAGTAATACCTTCCTTAACTAAAGTAAAAGTCCAAGGTATTACCTTGGACTTTTACTTTAGTTAAGGATTTAGTTTGAAAAAGCTATCTCCTTTATTTTTATAAGACGGGTGATATAACTTTAGAACAGTGCTTCAGTATTTATTTTTTCGCCAATACGATTAAAATAAGGTAACGCTACGATAATAATTATGAATGAACACCGACGCACACGTGGTATAACGGAGCGAACTTCGGCCAAACTAGCGTTTACAGACCCCTGCTTTCATATCTGATCACTGTCCCAAAACGTCGGTGAACAGAGCATTGCATCACAAGTCCACCATTCTCATTCTTGCCCTGTACGTTAATTCCAGCAGACATACAAAACTCCCTCACCTTTCCGTAGAGGCAAGCACGTGTGGTTTAGGTTTTTTTTCACGATTTACAAATAAATAAAAATTTTAACTACTACTTGAAAGTGATCAAAATGAAAAGTGTTCATTTGAGAGCAAGCGTCTGTACATACTAATTTCACACGACACCGACATTGTCGGCGGGGACAGTGTCGGCGCCGACACCAACAGATACATTCTTGATTTGGCGACACGACACCGATTTTACATGGATTTTACGCCGACACGACACGATGACATCATTAGTCTAGAGTGGCATTCAAAGCGATGAAATCGTTTAGTAAATTGTATTTATCGTACATGTACTTAAGACGCAAAAAAATTATTTATTTCGTATTTTAAAGCGGTTTTGGGTACACCCCATTATAAAAGATATTTAGATGGGGTGGTGTATTATAATTTGTTTGAAAAGTTAATTGCGGATCCGGATATGTTTTTTAATTATTTCCGTATGTGTAAAAACACCTACGAAAAAGTTAACCAAATATAATATTTGACACTACAGCGAGCATGTTGAATGCGCGATTCGCGCCCAGTAGGTACCCGGCGCAGCGCGAATTAACGCACACATGGAAGCTTGTATAACTACGTAACACAGGCATAGCGGAGCAGCAGCCCGACTCGACATGGAGACATGCAATCGATGACATGTTTGCACCGTCACCGGCCCGGTATCGATGTGTCGGTGCCGGGCCGGGCAATGAAGAAGCTTGCCATACATTTTCATACAATTTTGTGCCCACTAATGTCGGGCCGGGGCTGGTACCGATGCCGGGCCGTCTAATGAAGAACCACTCATCCTCGTACCTTGTCAGTGGAGTTACGTAACCTTACTTCATATAATGACATAATTCGTGAAATAAAACCGATATCTGTTTACACGTTCTCGGTACGTTTTTATATAAATGTATATAAAGCACGTATAGGCTTTAAATAATTATAAATTGATGACTATTTTTTTTTATTGTAATATATCCATACCTTATATCCATCTTTGTTTTTGTGCTCGTCAGTACCGACGGAATTGTCGAGAGCGGCGGAAGACTTGCGGGTCGCGATGTTCGGTCTTCCGCGTATTTTTGGTCGGTTAACACTGGCAGAGACCGCTTGATCGGTCGACCTGGATATGCTGCTGGTAACCGAACTGGTCACTTTCGATGGCCTACGAAGTCTTCGGCGAACATCTGAGGATAGAACAAATGAGTTGTTAATATAGAAAATGTGGGTGGCTCCTACAGCAAATAATAATTCCGTTTTGCATTCGAAGGGGTTTAATGAAAGACAAATAAACAAAGAGTATGAGTATGTAAGCTGAGATACCTAACAACCTATTGACCACGCTTTAATAAACGTCAGTACGAAAACGAAATCGCCAAAAAGTGGCGGGGTGCGGGGAGAGGTCGGCTAGTTTTCATTGGCTCGTTCAAAATTGACAATTTAATGGCTTCCGACGTGCTTCCAACTGACCGCTCAGAAGAGACGTAGTTATGTAGTGTCACTACATAGCCTTGGCGAATGCTACTCCCTGTCAAAGCGTGGTCTATACGGTTGACTTGTCTGTGCTAACAACGAATACACGAAAAATACGGCATAAATGGAGTTTTTTCTGATCTCTTCGCTTAGAACTTTGCGTTTCAGTTGTACCTATTTAATCCGACACTAGATTCATTTAAAAGAACGATGTCAATTACGTACAATCTAAATATATCAAATAAGAAACTGATTGACTAGGTCACATATCAATACAGAGACCAAACCACGGAGTCTAGAAACTATTAAAAATTTTAAGGAGTTTCCTTATACCTATGCGCTAATAAATATGAAATGTACATAAGGTTTCTTTATCCGTTTGGCAGAATGCCACAGATAGGCAGACACAAACCCGAACTAATGTATAGGATTCGAACTTGTAACCCCATCTTTTTCTATCTGGGACCAATTCAACATCCTACACCAACGGGCCATTTCGAAGAGACGAACAGTGCCAAAACCAATTGCAGAAAATTATATACAGTATTTTTTAGATACTATACCATACCATTAGCTCATTAATGCCACACTGCTTAGGCTTAGGCCTCCTCTCGGATAGAGGGGGCTTAGAGCTTAAATCCACCACGCTGCTCCAGTGCGGGTTGGTGGATTTTAATTGACAGGAACCGGAATTGACGACGGCATAACGTGCTCTCCGAGGTACAGAGTGATTGGTAGTTATGTTCATAAGTAATAAGAAAAAAACTCATTGGTACATGCCCTGGGATTCAAATCACGGCCTTCTAGCAGGCTCACTACCATTCGGCTATCACGACACACCCGGTTGTTGTTGTATTTGATGAGATCGGCATGACGGAATCTGAAACGCTTCGCTGGTCCGAGGTTGTTGATCTGACCCCAGGAGTAACAGGAAGCCACGATGCGGTACCAAAGATAAAATTAAATGTGCAGGGAGTGGCGGCGTTCTCGCACCAATCGCACTCCTCGTCCTCTCTCAACGGCGCGATCGCAACTTTGGCAGCGGTGGCGCTGGACCTTCATGGCTGGGTTCGCAGGACAAAAGACTCACCGTGCGACTTCAGGGAGCATATTAAGTCCCGTGTTTCTCTTTCCAATACTCGAGCCTTTGTGTTAATCGGCGCGACTCGAAGTCTGCCAACAGTTGACGGCGTAATATCACTTCACGTCTTCCTTTCCTTTTCTTATGTGACCCCATTACGGTACACAAAAACACGTATATTATTCGAAATTAGGAATGACAATACTTGTAAGTAATTCCTATTTTCCACTTGACACATTTGTTATTTATTTATGTTTGATATCCAACGAGCCCACCACGTTATCAGGTGTTCGGTGCGTGCGGCGGCGGCGCTGGCGGCGGCGCGGCGCGGGGCGTCACGGAGCCGATCGGGCGGGCGCGGTACGCTTACATTTTCCAATCATACTGATTAAGACTCAATCGCACTTCTGAGTTAAAACGACACATTGACACACTAGAACTATATTTCAGTGTTTAACTATAATATTAACATAGTCACAATAACAATTTTAAAACGACGACGCGACGGCGACGGCGCTTTGCGTCACGAATTAAAGAAAGAAAAGACGTCCATTGACTTGACTGACTTGAATCGACGACAGTGTGACCATTTTTTAATCAAGGCATGTACTAAAACTAAGGGGTGCCTGTGCTAAAATATGCTAAAAGATTTTATGCTAAAAGATTTTATGCCAAAAGTTTGCTAACACATGAAATAATATATTTAATTTAATTAAGTAAATAAACCGTTTATTCCGAATCTTCATACACTCTACACTCATTATTGGAAATATGTTTGTTTAGCATATGTCAATGTTAGCATATGTTGCGTCGGTACAAAATTTATACCTATAAGAATTGCTCTGTGTGAGACCTTTTCAACATGTAATGTAAATGACAATGACAGTATAAATCTGTTCGTTTGTTTGGTTTTCATTAAATTTACCTGTAAAAATACTTTTTCGCGATGCATGTTTGATATCGGAAGGCGCATTAAACATTTGGGAAAATTATATTCTTTTGTTCATTGACTTTAGCATCTGCTAAACTTTAGTGGTAAATTTTATTTGACGATTGTACTCGTCGATTTGTTGTTTCTTCTGTAGATTCCAAGTTTATTTCATAGGTATCTAGGGAACATAATTATATAAACCGATATCTAGAGTGTCATCGTATAAATCATATAGGTTTTGCCATACCAATTAATTCATTTGTCATAATTGTGCCAAAATACGCTAAAATGAATTATTATGCTAAAAATATCCCAAAGAGGCAAAAAATGCGAAACTAGCATCAAATATGCTAAAAACGGTCACATTGATCTACGAATCGAAAAAACTTCTACGACGCGACGCAGGCAGCGCGCGGCGCGGCGGTGCGGGGTGTCAACTTGATGCGCGGGAACATTCAAATCCCCACGTTTAATTAAAGTCAGTTGAAAAACAAATGACTGGATTATTAAATTTTGCTGTTAACTATTGTTTTTAGTGCAATACTTGTTAAAGGCTTGCTGTTTTTTTTTGCTGAGCACACGACACAGAACCCGAGGTCATTAACAGTATTTAGATAATAATTTAAAAAAAAAAATAAAAAAATCACACTTAAAACACTTTTATTTTGTACAAATAATATCACATTTTAAGTATTATTTGTTCCTAAGTCTTCACATTCATCATTGAGTGACTTCACTGGAATAAACATATCGGACACTGAAATAAATTCGCACGAAAAAAATGTTGTCTATGATTTCGTGCAATTTTTCAGGGGATTTGCGTTAGCTGAGCCGTACGTTTTTCTCTGTTGCAAATATATGTGGACGTTTGACTGGACGTGAGTCTGTCTTGTTGATTTATGACGGCGTGTATACGAGTCAATTTATTTGGTGCATACTAGAATTTTATTTCAAAGTGGGAAGAGATGAAACAGAAAAATGGAATTAACGTGGAAAACTTAAACAAGAGTTGTTCTTGGTTATCTGTTTGAGTTATTAGACATTTCAGGGTTCCGTAGCCAAATATCAAAAAGACCTAACCCTCATTATTTCGTCAAGTCCGTCTGTCTAACCGGTAGTCACTGGCTCATATGACCACCACCTTTCCACAGATTCTGATGAAGTTACACAGATTACTCATTTTATGAACCGCCATAAAATTTGTGCAGAAAAAATTAAAAGTACATTATTGTGGGGTAGCTCTTTATCGTATCGTATCGCATCGCTAGACAGGATTTTGAAAATGACTTTGAATTCGATTCTTTCGCATATTCTTATACAGTTTGGATTCCAACCGTCCAGAGTTCTGTTATATTTAGAATTTGCTGGTATTCTACTAACTAAACTAGTTTTTTATTTGTAGTCGTTTTCGAGAAAATCAATTTTTAATATTACTCGTTTTTCAAATAATCACGCAGACCTATTTCACGAACGTGGCACATACCACAGCACATACGCCGACAAGTACCGACAAGCCGGCAACAGCCTTGAAATCGTTTGAAATTTGCCGTCAACACAACAGCAGGGCGTAATCATGTGGCGGGTTAGTGTGTTGTCAAGTATGTATTCACGGGGCGGCGCGCGCGGCGATTAATTAGTTGCATTTTGACCGTAACCGATAAAGTTCGTGCCTCGAGTCAGTGACCTGAAGTGTTTTTAACATCAGCTGTTTACAGTGTAACAGCAGTGTATCGTATTCTTTCTTAATGCAGTTTATCGTTTATAATTATGCCACGTGCTTCACGGGGAGATAATTAAAGGAATAGTCTATCAAATGGAATAACACCACTGCTGACCAGCAAGGTTACTCAACATGCCATTCGTCTAGGCGAGTGGAATGTTCGTATTTGTAATACTGTCTAATTTTTCATTGTAAATGTGCACCACATCAATCAAATTACAGAATAGTAAATAGGTATCCAAAAAGTTAATACGAAAGACGATGTTGATAATTGTGAGTTAAACCTATGTTAATAGCGTGTTCTGTGGATTATTGTGACTTCGTAGTACACCATGAATCATCCATCGTTCCTGGTGTGATTTACAAAACCGAGGATTTTTGGTAAGAATCAAATAATCATTGGCTGCCACAAGCAGTGGCTGCCGCGGCATAGGTACCTAGTAGGTATAGGTTTACGTTACGTTACGCATGCGCTGTACAGGGTTGACGAGACTGGGAATTAATTAATTTTTTCTTGCACTTGTCTAAAGTTCAAAAAAAAAACAATCAGTACAACACGCTAAATTTGGGACAAACAAATGATGATATCCATAATGTATGTAGACTACCTTAGTAACAACTAGTGGAGTTGAAATCATTAGTAATAAAAAAAACTGTATCAAAGTCCCAGCTCCAGCTGTTTTAGAATAACACATTTTTTTAAGCTCCCTCTGGTGGCCATTATCCGTATCCGGCCAAAATATGTTTAAGAACTTGCATACCTACTTCATATGAAAAACCCTAATTAAATAATATAATATACTAGCGACCGCCCGCAGCTTCGCTTGCGTAGACTACGAATTCCTGTTATAGGTACTATTAACGTTCGAGATGGTTTATACGTACTTTTTGCTGGAACCAATTTTGGTCACACCCATTCAAACTTTCAATTTTCATTCCCCTTCCACCCTTTAAAAAAACCGATACAATTTTTCATCTCCCGTTTCCCACCCTTAAAATGTGGAAATCTAAAAACGTCATTATTTGAGTCCCTCCATTCCCATCCTTAAGTTTGAAATTTCTAAAAAAGCCTTTCTTAACTTAATGCTCACGTTATAAAATAAACCTATGTTCCAAATTTAAGCTTCCTAGACTTAGTAGTTTTGGCTGTAGTAGTTGATAGATCTGTGTGGACAAAAGACAGACAGATAGACAGACAAACAAACACAAAAAGTTGCTTATGACACTCTTGACAATCTTCTTTCACGTCTGCAAAGTTTCATTAAAATCTGTTCAGCCGTAGTGGAAATTAGCTCGAATAGATAAAATTAAATTGAATAGACACATAGACGTACAGACAAACAGACGGACAAAAAGTAGCTAATGTCAAATCTCTTGACAACCTTCTTTCCCGTCTGCAAAGTTTCCTTAAAATCTGCTTAACCGTTTTGGAGATTAGCTCAAATAGACAGATACACGTACAGACAGACAGACGGACAAAAAGTAACATTTGTTAGTTTTGACGACCTTCTTTTCATACTTGTGATGTTTCATTAAAATTGGTTTAGACAGATGGACGTACAGACAGACATACAAAAAGTTATGTATGTCACTTTTTACTACATCCTTTCCATATGTGTAAAGTTGCATCAAAATCAGTTAAGCTGTTTTGGCCGAAATCTATTTGCTCGAATAGACAGACAGTTCGTTTTCATATATATAGCCTATAACCCTCCGCTAGATTCAGGCTATCAAAGGCAAAAAAAAAAAATTTCAAATCCGACTGGTAGTTTCAGAGATTAGCGCCTTCAAACAAACAAACAAACTCTTCAGCTTTATAGTAAGTATTTCTATTATATAGATTACTGATTATAAGATAATAAGAAAATAAGATAATACTGAAAACCGTATCAAAGTCTATTGCGTGGTTTGGAGCTAAAAAGTTAACGAACAGAGGCAGACAACGAATTTATTTTCTCCCGCTATAGTTTTCATATTTCGACAAAAAACTGCTAAGATATTAATTTAAATTGTGTGGTGTAAAGGGCAATTATAATATGCATGAAATGCTTAAGCCAACTAATGTATTTAACTTGATAAGGATTAATATTACGTTTAAAAAACATCTTCGCAAATAGTACATAATGTTAGAACAAATTTGATTGTCATAAAAAAGGTTATAGTAAGTTAACCTTAAAAGATACACATATGCTGTCGCGGACTTTTGGTTAGAACTTTTAAAGGGGAACAATTCCGTAATACATGATTTTTGGTTAACATCAACCGTTTACTCAGCGCGCGCGACGGAAGCTCTCAAAAGGAACAATTTTTCCCGTTTTTGCAACATTTTTCATTGATGCTCCACTCCTATTGGTCGTAGCGTGATGTAGTATAGCCTATAGCCTTCCTCGATAAATGGACTATCCAACACAACTATAATTTTTTAATTTGAACCAGTAGTTCCTGAGATTTGCGCGTTCAAACAAACAAACAAACAAACAAACAAACAAACTCTTCAGCTTTATAATATTAGTATAGATAGTTTGTAATATTGACATAGGGCAAACTCATTATGCAACCTCCTCGTAGCTATGGTGGGGCGGATGTACCCATAGCATTATAGCAATCATAGAGATAATAAAATAGTGTAGGCAAGCCAGTCCAAAATGCGGGCCTCAACAGATAGATATAGTTAAGTACCTTGATTTATACAATGGCAGTAATTTTCCATTCTTTTTTCTCCCATGCACAACCGATGCCCAACCGTTACATACAGGGCTTCATTGAGCTTGCCTACTCTAGTGATATTAGCTCTATGATAGTAATAGATATCCCATCAAAAACAATATTTGTCAAAAAAACCAAGTCTCGCAACTCAGTTGTTCTGCGGTAAAAAGTTGTGAGATCCATGTAATACCAAGTCGGTTATTAATTTATTCGGTTATAAATATATTGAGACTTGGCCATCGCCTGAAAACACGTGTAAATTCAATCGCCTGAAAACACATGTAAATTCAATTATTTAGTGCGATGGCCAAGTCTCAATATATTTATAACCGAATAAATTAATAACCGACTTGGTATTACATGGATCTCACAACTTTTTACCGCAGAACAACTGAGTTGCGAGACTTGGTTTTTTTGACAAATATTGTTTTTGATGGGATCTCATTTCTTTTTGTATTTTGTAGACAGTTCTATTTTTTTCCTTTTCGGTACCTTCTACTTATTGTATACATGTATATCTATATGTATATAGTTTTTCTAAGATATATTATACAACTTTACGCACTCGTAATAAGTACGAATACGCACGTAGGTACGTTTTTTGCATTAATAAATAATTTAATACACGTGTTTTCATGACGGGAATACCCATTTTTTGCTCGATTTTGCAGGGGCACTACCATGCGCCTATATTTATATGGGACTAGCTTAAACCCGCGGCTTCGCACGCAATATAATAATAACTGCCGTAATAAAACATCGTTACGAATAAAGCCAATATTGAAAAATTTAACTGAAGACTTGGCTGTATGGGCTTAATTTCTTTTTTTGCGGTCTTTTCTAGATTTTTTAGTTTTTCCTTGATTCATACACCAAACACTACTTATATTCCAAATTTGAAGCTTCTAGGTCTGCTAGAAGTGCCTTAGAATTTTGATGATCGGTGAGTCAGTGAGTGACAAAATTAAGAAATTTGACCCGTTATAATTTCTTAAAAATACTGGTTCCAATTGAATGAAATTTGAAAATATGCTTATATAATATGCCTGCATGGTTACTGAAAATTTCAGTCTTCTAGTTTTATCCACAACGAAGTTACAGGGGGTCGAAAATGGTCTGAATTGCTTCGAGAAAAGGATGGTAAGGCCGTGACGCTTTTACGCTCGACTTGGTGGGGGCACGGCCGTGCCCCCAGATAATAAAAAGTGAAAGCTCCAACAAAAGCATGGACGTAGTGTCTATGGTGTCATATTTTAAAAAAAGAAATGAAAACTACATCAAATTCGGTTCTATAGTTTCCAGTTTCTGAAGAAAATGGTAACACATGCAATAAACAAAAATTAAAAAAAGAAAATGAATGATAATATCCGATATGAGTTAATTTTGCTGATTAATTTAATTTCTTAATTTCAAATCTTAATTTTAAATCATGTACCGGACAGTCCCAGTACTTCACTAAATAGGTAAAATTAAACAGATATTATAAGTCATGATTTTTTTCAAATTAAATAAAATAAATTAAAAAGTAGCAAATTTAAAATTATAAATAATTTTACTATCAAATTAATATAAGAGTAGGTATATATATTATCACTTGTAGGTACCATATTAATTCCACTTACTTTCATGCTTCCGCTACCACTTTCCTTTTTAGATTCCCAGTTTAATGTCAACTTAATGATCTTGATAATTACAAAGTTACCCATCATCCGAAGTTTCATAGCCCGTTTATTGAACTAAAATATATATTCGATCTTGTTTTTATTTCACTATAGGTATTGCTATTTCGAATAAAGATTCGATCTTCAAATGTCTGTACATAACATTTGTATACTTACTGGATGAGTCTGTTGGCGCAAGTACTGCGACGATGAGAAGTATGGTGAAGCTCCATCGAAGTAATCTTGGTGGCCACTGTAACAAAAAAAAAACATTTACATGAATGAAATCATGCTTTAATAACTAGGGTAACATGAGTACGCTGCTATTTTAGTTAGTAAACTAGTACCTATCAATATGAAGAAAAATATTATATGACTCTAAGGATTCATATTAAATTTTCGATATTTTAGGAAAAAAAACCTAATATTCTTAATTGAAAGTTATGACGACATTTGTATCCTATCCAAGCTGAACGCTTCATAACATAAAAAAAGTGTTATATATATATAAAAATAAACGCACATTTTTCCTTTAGTTCTGACAAATGTAAACGTCGACCAAATGTGAAATATTAAAATGTAATTTTTTTTTCATAGCGCAAAGGTAAAAATAAGCAAAAATGACGAAATGGTGAAATAAAAATGTCATTCAGCAGCTAAAACATTTTTACGTCGTTTTAGCAAATTTAAAAGATGCTAATTTTAAAATTGCTAAAACGACGTAAAAATATTATTATATCGAAAAAAAGAAGAAGAAATACGGGTCCTTCATTTTTGTTTCTAGTTTCAAATAAACCCATAAATTGTAAAGGTTAAAAAAGTTAAATGTCAATTTAGATCAGATGTGTATAAACTTGTTTGTCTTCAGCTCACGCGCGATTGGTTTTCAAAGAGTGAACGAAATTGTGAAAGCAAGGAAAGCAAATTATTAAACAAAATCTAATAAATCATAATATAGGGATTCAAAAGAAATTATCATGAATTACCAGATTTTTTTAGAAATCATGCACGTATTTGGTATTATATTTTGTATTAGTTATAGAAATATTACATACATAAATTCATGGGTTGCTCGATAGGGCAAATAATAGGAGCGTGGCCGAATATCAATGACGTCATGCATTACACATCGACACGTGACGTACGGGTTCACCCGATGCCACCGGACCGTAAACATTTTGTTCCAATACAGGGGTTTACTAATATTAAAAATGAATATCAAGAAAATATAACAATAGACTTTCTATGATGACAAAATTTATAAACAAATTTATATTCGGTTGAAGAGTATAAAACTTACATGTTATTAAAAATGGATCTATGTCTCGAAATTTTTTTTACATTATTTTAAATAAGCTGACGTCACATTTGAAAAATTCTTAACTTTGTTGTGTAGTTAAAAACTCTCTCATATAAAACAATTAAAAAAATATAGGCAACTACCTACCGTACTGAAATTACTGCGATATTTTCTTTAAAAAAGTAACTAGTGGCCTCAACTTGAAATACTGTTTCTTGAAAAAATATTTTTTTTTAATTTTTATTACCATAGTAGTAGTAGTTGAATTTTCAATTAAAATAATACGTCACTGTTTTTTTTGTAAATTGGTTTAAAGTGGTAGGAGGGTACCGCCAATTTCTATTTATCAATTGTATAATTTATTACTCGATTGTGTTTTTTTTTTTAAATTTTATTCCTAAATTTTACTTAGTTCTGTTTAATTTCCCATACGATAGACACGGTCGTATTTCGGCCCTGAGCTTATTTCAGTGATTGAAAAACAAATCTAAAATCTTTTTCGTTGATTACCAAGAAGTATCCAATTGATACGTTTTTGTAGTTAACTTATCAATTTTAAATTATTGTACTTAAATAAAAATAAAAACAATTAAAAAAATAAAACAAGGAAACATTCTCACTACGAGTTACGAATTAAAATAGCATAAATACGAACAAGGCCCATCCTATGTAGCCCAAACGGTAAACAAAGGCATTGTCCTCTAGTAAAACCAAAAATATACAAATACATATAAAAAAAAAGAACGAAACTGCAATAAATCGTGAGCGAGGATGTGTTTTAAAAATATCCGTCGGAGAGCCAGGCTTTAGCGGTTTTCCATTTTCCCTTCCGCGCCATTTTCATAATGGGCAGATCGTGAGTAGGAATTACTGAGTTTCTTGCTGAAAAATTGGTACCACTTTCAGTTACCGTTGTGCGACGTGCTGTAAGGCATTTTTGATTCAAATTTATTTTTGTTTTTCAAGAAAGACGGCGATGGAGTCGACGAAATTGTTTTTGGATTTTATTAGTAATGAAGTCTGTTTACGTAAAAAGATTTTATAGCATTGCAAGAATTTTTTTAGATTTTTACGGAATCAATATTAAGGATGATCCATTGAGTAAATAGATTGTATAAATTTATATATCACGTTTATTAAAATGGCATAAAAACAAAAATTATCTTAAATAACGTATGATGAAATTATATTAAAAAAATAAACCGTAAGTAATCATTAATGATAAAAAAAAATTTTTTAGAAGAAATCCAAAATCATTATAATTTTTTTTTATAAACAAAGCGATGTTTTCAGAAAACAGCTCATAATAGCATATTAATAATGGGTACACGTAAATTGATAAACAGTAATCAAATCAAATGAAAACAATAAATAAATAAAATCAATAATAAAAAGCACTCAAACAAAATTTATTTATATTAACTAATGCAATTTAAAAGTCATAAATATGTTAAGTGATGTCATATCTTAATTTACCTGTTTAATTTTTTCCAAACTGAGTAACGAAAGTAAGTTGAAGGGTCTTTTGAAATCGCCCATTATATCAAAGTCGACACAAGCTTATCTTTACGAATCATGTACTCCGCGACCAATTTCAGAATTATTTATTTAAACTGAATTATTTTAGAGCGGAAAAAATGTCAAATTAAAACAAATAACAGGAAATAGCTAGAAACATGAAAATAAATGAATAATAAAAACAAATAATGAAAATAATTGAAATAGAGGGTTTTTAAGATATGAGTGTATTTGGGAAAACACATGTTTTCAATAAAACAGAAATAGCAAACAGTACTTAGTTGCTTGAACCATTAAAAATATAAATTTCAATCTATTCAAGATTTAGTAAACATTTTAAAAGCATCTACATAAAATGATGACTATAGTAGAACTAGTAGAAATCTAAGGTAAACAGATATTTTAAACGGCGTTATCATTATTTGTGAATAAATTCCCATAATCCAGTACACACGTCGTTTAAGAAACATGCGGTCTTGCGGGAAAAAAGCTCATTTATCAAAGCTCTCTGTCTGCTTGCTACGTGATTCGCTTTCTTTACTCGCCGACCCTAGAAAATTCCACATTTTCGGGATATGGAAATGTGTTTTTTACTCCGTAATAATACATTTTTCAGACGTTTTTCATGCTGTTCTGAGAGAATTGTATGAAAAATAATTTACCTCTCACTGGGCTTTATATCCCTACGTTTGTTTGTAATTCTGTGAGGTAATAAATTTAATTAACATAATGAAATATTAACAAAAATTCATCTTCTAAAAATACTTTAAAGTATAATGCAGATATAAAAATCAGTCAAGCACGAGTCAGGTTCACGCACAGAGGGTCGCTTACCATTAGCATCGTCCCTGACTCGCTTATCAATAAGTATCACAAACATAACAATTGTCGTGATAGCCGTGTGGTGGCGAGCCCGTTTCTTATTTAGAAGGTTGTGGTTCAAACCCCAGAAACCACCATGTACCTATGAACTCATTTGACTTAAGCACATAACTATCACTGGCTCCGTGCCACGAAGAGCCTGTTATGCCGTCGCCGGTCCCGATTGCCATCATCCCATGGCTGTCGTTAAAATGCATCAACCTGCATTAAAGCAGTGTGATGGAGTGGAAAGCACCCTCACCCCGAGGGAAGGTCTAAGTCTCTGCAGTGGGGTATAATGGGGTGATATGATAAATGTCGCAAAATGGTATTACTAGCGAACACCTTGTACGTGTATAGGAGAGTCGATTTTTCAAATTACTTTTTCATGATGTTTATAAGAAAGTATGAAACTTGATTTTTTAAGTGTTATCATTTTTGAAAATCTGAATCTGAAATTTGAAAAAAAAAAATTGACTACTATATTTTTTTATGTAAATATAGATACAACTTCACCAACTTAAATTAATTTTTCAACTGCAATCTTCAGATATATATCTATTTTAATACAGAGTAGAAAGTGTTCACATTTTCGAAGTTAGCGAGGATAATTCGAAAAGTGACCATAGTCAATGTTATTATAAAGATGTGTAAATATGAACTAATCAAGCTCTTATTATATTATTCTACAGGATTTATTTTTAAAAGAAGTTGATTAGACATTAGTTTACGCCCATCGTCCTTTTTTTTTTTGATTATTATTAAGTGACATATCAATATATCCGAGAGATCAACTTGATGTATGCTAATACAGAACTTATTTCTACGACAAAAAAGTTAGAGGTCCACAATTCCAAAATAGTACATTATGATGCTAGTACGTAAGCAGCATATTATAGTCAAGGTGTATATAGGCACGAGGTGAAGCCGAGTGCTTATAACTAACCGAGCCTATAATAGGCAGCTTACTTAGTACCAACATTATACGACGTTTTTCCAATACATTTGCGATTAAAATAATTAAAATAATACTTCAAATGTATTTATGGTGAAAATTACAAGCGCGAGCGGGTTGCTTTGCTTTGCGGGTTGTGACGCATGCGTCACAAACAGAATGCTGCTTTGTGATTGGTGTAAAGTAAAAAGACCTAGTTCTATAAAATATAACATTACGGTATATTTTTCGATGTCATAAGGACCGTATTAATGGCAAATGTATTGAAAATAATAATTTTTGTGTGGCAGATTACCTGAACGTCGGTAAAGAAAAGAAATGTATAAAATTACCTTCTATTATTTATCTTACAAAATCAAACCAGTTAGTATATGCTACTGTATACTGTTAAAATTTTTTACATGATTAAAATTAATAATAAACATTATTTAATCTATGTAATGGAAACTCCTGTCAAGTTTGTTACTCAAAAAGTAGAGTGTACGATATGTGTGCTTTCGTTAATGAAAAAAATTATTAATTCACCGTCATTGCGTCATATTCTCATTTATATAATAAAATTCATTACATTCCTTGCGTTCAGTGCCAAATGCATTCTAAATTCATAAATTCAAAACTACACCGCATGAGCCGCAGAGAAGCTCATATATCAAGCTTTTACTCAAACAAAAGCACAGGAATAAATTTCTCAAATATATTTCAGGTTTATTTCGTGAACTGGTTTTAATTACAAGAGACGAATAAAAAAAAAGTAAGAAACAATCCTCCAATTCAGTAAAAATATACAGAAATATGAGATTAAAGAAATATATATTAACAGTCAAAGTTTTAATTATGTTATTTGTTATAAATATATGTTAAAGGAATAATTATTTATTGTAAGTCGTCGTACTAAAAACAACGAAAAAGCGAACTATTTATGTATCATCACGCATCTTTTTCGATATGGGTCAGGCAGAAACGAGCGTTTAATTAATAAACATTAGAGGTAAGGGAAATTTATCAAGTTAGTACACCGTGCCTCGGGTAATCCAACACGGAGCGTTTTATTTATTAAAAACACACAGGCTACTGTTTTTTTTATATTAATTAACGTGATATTTCAGGATCCTACCAATTAACTGAAAATTTGGTTAGGTTTTCAAAAATTATATTTGATAAATTTATAGCTCGTAAAAGATTAATTATAAAAATACAGATAGACGAGCGTATAGTTTTAATAGAACAACATGTAATTTAAGTTCAAGGAAATATGTAATAATAATAAAATCTGCAACATGCCACACAGCGCCATCTAGTCCCAATGTAATAATATTAAAAAAATATGGGACATCGCTATCTAGTCCCAAAATAAGGAAGTATTTATGCTTGTATTATGGGATACTAGACCACTGACATATTTCTTCGTACATATATTTCGCATTTCTGAACAGCATTCACCAGTCCTTACATACAACACAGCACGCTTGACAATAGTGTCAGATGGCGTCAAAGGTGAGAGATGGATATGAGATATCAGGTATTTGGGAGTGATAAGATCTAGAGTAAAAGAAAAATATTTGATATGTAAAATGCTTGGAGAAAATTATGGTTTTATTTCGCAGTGTTTTACGGTTAGCGACATAAACGAGTAAGGACTGTGTCGTGAGTTTTATTGATTGCACGCGTAACCCGCGAAATCATAAAAATACGTTGAAATATATCATCCAAAATATAATAACCTTCTCATATGAGTCAGTTTTAAACTAAGAAAATTCACCGAAAGCAAGTTTCAGAATATATATCATAGCACAGTAGTACGATGAAGGTATAGAGCCAATGTTAGTCATGTAGTATGAAACTATTGGTTTAAAGAGTTCGACTAAATGTCATTTCCATCCATCCATTCATCAGCCCACATTCGTCCACTGCTGACATAGGCCTCTCCCAGGGCATGCCATTCTCCTCTACCCTCAGCCATCTTCATCCAGCCACTACCGGCAACTAGCTTTATATCGTCAGTCCAGCGAGCCGGCGGGCGCCCCACCCTACGTTTGCCAGTTCGTAGTCTCCACTCAAGAACCTTTCTTCCCCATCGCCCATCAGTTATTCGGCAGATGTGACCAGCCCACTGCCAATTCTGCTTACTTATCTTGCAGGCTATGTCGATCACCTTTGTTCTCTGAAGGATGACTTCATTCCTGATATGATCCATCAGAGATACCCCGAGCATAGCCCGTTCCATAGCTCGCTGAGCAACTTTAAATCGGTGAACTAGTCCTGCTGTGAGTGTCCACGTTTCAGCACCGTAGGTCATGACCGGTAAGACGCACTGGTTAAACAGTTTTGTCTTTAAGCACTGAGGGATGGCCGAGGTAAATACCCGACGAAGTTTCCCGAATGCAGCCCAGCCCAGCTGGATCCTGGATAAAAGTACGAATTGACTAGAATCCTTTTTCTGTGTTTACCGTCCAACCACTCATACTCTAGCTAGCTGGTGTAAGATGGCGAGTTTCAGTCCGCAAGGTCCGCGAACGCCCACCGGTCTTAACTCCCGCGAAATGGAGTTTGACATTTTCGATACTGTGAAGTTACATGTATGACTCTATTAAAACCAAACGCTGCTGTCAAATTTATTTACTCTATGGCGCGTTCTATAGATACATACTGTCAATTGTCATAATATTTTTTTCTGCTGTCAGCGTACCTAGAACTGAAGTATTTTACTGTTCTTATGGATAATTTATAGATCGCTAATCTTCTGTAAAATATATTTTTTTAAATTTCATTTTCTTTTTCAATTAATTATGGAGTGTTCAGACCGAGTCTCCCGAATAAACATTTTCCTGTTTGCAGTGCAATGAAAAATGCGCTCCATTTATTTTTTTCCAATAATATATAGGTAATATGTGTTTTTAGATTTCATCACTGTGCGTAAAATGGTGTAAAATATCTATATATGTATATATTATAAAGAATATCTAAGTATGTATATCAGTTATCTGGTACCCCATAATACAAGCATAATACTTGCTTACTTTAGGATTAAATGGTGCTGTGTGGGATGTCCTAGATATTGTTATTATTATTATCATCACAATAACGTGTTATAAATAAAGTTTCTTTTATGACGTAGATATATATAAGGATCATATAAACATAATATATATTTATTGCTTATTAATTTTGGGTTAGGAAAGATAAATTGCCGCGTAATGATTAAAGAATTAAAAGTAATAGTTAAATATCAAATAAAAATAATACGTAATAAATACGAATCGGAATTCAAGGGTGAATTAAAAGGTAAACAAAGCGTCGAATGCAAATTTTTAGAAAATATAATGTATTCATTAAATAAAATACACTCATAATAATAATAAAAAAGATCCATCAAAGAATATTTAATACAGATGTACGGAGTTTTTGTACTTTCTTCAAGTTAAGAGAATATAATAGCAGATTAGAGTCTTGATCGTATGAAAAGAAGTCCTATTATTTTCTGTTCAAGTAAAATATTAAGATTTCTTGAATAAAATACCTCAATTTATAGAATTGGCCTTTAGGTATAATTGGTTTTTAGGTAGGTGAATGTGACTGGGTGCTATTTCGCAGATTCCAGACCACCTCATGCCACGGAATTTCAAAGGTAAATATTTATAAAATGCCCAGCATGTAAGGCCCACAAAACAATACGGATCGAAAAAAGTCGTTTAATAAGTAAAAGTTCTCTCCATCTTGTAAACAGTTAATGTAAGTAATGTACAGTTTGTGAGATAAAGTATGATCTTTTATTTGTCTAAATTGTAATAAAAAAATTAAGATCTTCATTGTGCCAGCTAACAAATGACTTTCTAATATTACTTTTATTTCGTTCCGTGTCTGGGTGTAGAGTATTTATATATGTATGTACTATAAAGAATTTTAAAGATGTAGGTATCACAGTTGTCTAGATAACACAAACATACTTGGTTACTTAGGGACTAGATCATACTAGATCGCGCTATGTGAGATGTCCCATTTATTATTATTTTGATTACGACTACACTTACCTAAACATATTAAACAACGTTCCCTAATGCGAAGTTTTTGTACCAACTTTGACTTACTCAAATAATAGCCTATATCATTGGCTACATTTCATTACAAATTTTGTTGTAGTCTTTTCAGCCTCCAAGCACAAATGAAGTCATGTCAATAAAATAACAGAAAGACGACGTTTCATTTTCGTTATATTGGTAGAGAATTTTCTGTTGGTAACTATGCGAATTAATCTTACACACCGAGAGGAGCTTAACTGAACTATCCATTACGAAGAGCTTTAGGCAATTAGGTTTACATTGCTTTAATTATTCTCTCAATTTAGGGACTCTATTTACCACCGTTTTGTCTGACCGTACTTATCTTTGACACCAAAGGTCGAATGAGAAATTAAAAGCTTCTATAGAACTCTTTCAGAACTTCGATGCATGTTTAATGAACGCTCATACAAAGCTTTCTCTCTGGACTTAAATGCATTATATTACATAGACATTCTAGTTTGAACTCTATTGTTATCAACAATGGGTTGATTTTGGTCTAAACGTTTATATAAATAAGGCCATGATACTGTACGAGGTATTGTTGCTGAAAATTTGTTTGTTCTTTTCGTAGTTAATAAATTGAGGGTTGTGATAGCACTTATTTATTATGTAAAAGTATTTTATAATATATGGGATCAATTAATTTCTGAGTGGAATTTTAATTAGAAAGTTGTGGTCTAGTACAGAAAATTATTGTTTGTTTACGATATATGTATATTATATAAAATAATTATAAAATCAAGAGGCTTGGTAGTCCATACTATTCAATATATCTCATTATTTTAACTTTTCACATTTGTTACAATAATTATTTTGGATAATTGTATATATTACATGTGTGTTATTAAAATTTAACTCTAGAATTCTAACGTTCGCCCGCCCCCTATAAACCTTAACCATTCGTCGATTCGACGAGCATTTTTTAGGTTGGTTTATTTTCATTATATTAATATTACTTTTCTTTATGTTTATTACTCATTTATATGTGGCAGCTATTATTCTTAAAATTAAACAAACAATTACTGTTCTATTTCAAATATATTTATTTTATAACTCTTTTAGTAAGGCACTAGTTCAGATATCAGAGAAAACAACATAGTTAAAAAAATTAAAATAAAAAAAAAACAAAAAACAGCCTTCTTCCTTTGGCGTCCCTAAATTATAATAAAATTACTATTTAGAAAAAAAAATATGAAAAACTAATGTTTTGAAGCGCATTTTATGCAAAAATCCACTATATGTCGAAACGACTAAAATTATTATAATATCTCGAAAAATATAGTACTTACTCACTGGACCCGGTTGCCTCTCGAAAGAGCTCCGCGAATATTGAGTTGACAAATAACATAATGACGAGCGCCGCGCGCGCCGAAAAGTGACAGTGAATTTTTCTGTCGCGTATTCGTCGAATCGACGAAGGTTAGGTGTCTAAAATCTGTAGGAACGTTACGTTTCGTTTTTGAATGGGCTTGGTTCAAAATTTTAAAGTTAGGTTGATGATTATTAAACTGAAAAGGAATCAGGTTTTAGAATAACCTTTCATGATATAATTTTTTTTGTTTACGAATTTGCCAGATATTTATTGAAATTCGCCTGACGTTTTAATTGTCTCTGTGACGTCATCTGGGTGGTTGAGCTTATTTTGTTGCTTTCCACAGTAAAAAACCAAAGCTAATATTAATAAAAAAATACTGAAATGCAGTCACTACATCAAATAAAATTATAATCCTTTTTCTTTATTTGTCTTAATATTTTTATTTAAAATTCACATTTATTGTAGCGCATAAATGACTCTTGTATTAACATGTACCTGCGTTTACCGTGGCCGTATGCTAGACGGCGCTTGAAGGTCGACCGAAAGGAAAAGGAGTTGTTGAAGCAAAAACGTTAGAACTCGCTGTCTATATGCAGATTACTTATCGGGTCAGAGAAATATGCGTATTAATCATCATTTTCATCATCTTTTTATTGTAATTTCAACCATCAGACGTCCACTGCTTAATAGAAACTATTATATTAATGATAATAACGTATACATCACAACAACGTCTAGGCCCCAAATTTAGCATTTGCTTGTGTTTTGGGTACGAAGCGAAGACACCATATATATATAATAACCAAGACCCGGTAGCAGTATCAATATCCATCATATAACTACTGACCTGACCTGGGATTCGAACCCGGGACCTCCAGCTTCGTAGGCAGTGTCGCTACTCACTAGGCTAAGCGGTCGTCAAAACTCCCCCCATATCTCACGGTCTAAGTCACCTGTAATCAACAGTAGCCCGTTACCTTTACTACGTCGCCAGTCCACCGCCAAAACGTCCGATTCGTAATCACCACTTTAGAATTTTCCTTCTCCAGTGGTAATCAATTCTGCAAGCGATATGGCCTGCCCATATTAATCCCCTATCATATTTATAATTTTTTTTTTACATGTATCTTTTTTTCGACCAAATCCTAGTTAACTATTAATCCTAGGTTAGTACTATTGGGAGAAAACACTGACTCCTGAAACACAGGTATATAACCTACTTCAGGCATCAGAGACTTCAACATAATTGATTGTACCTACCATGCTTATGTCAATAAAGATTTGTTTATTTATTTAATATTTATAACTGATTGTGTTTGAATTTGTAGTTAGCGAAAATATATGAAAGCCTCAGATATTTTCATGTTATTAACTTCATCGGACTAGCATAAAATAGCATAAAGCTATCCTTTCAACAAACTCGGTCACCGAGAAAAGGGTTTGCAAAACAAAAAAACCCTAAAAAAGATTTCTATTACAAACATATAGAGCGTCTGAAAGCCACATGGCGCAAGTTAAACTTAGAAATATTAATATTTTAAATGTTTTCTTTACAGGATTTTGTCACTTAGTGAAAATAGTGACGACCGCTTAGCCTAGTGGGCAGCGACCCTGCCTACGAAGCTGGAGGTCCGGGTTCGAATCCGGTATTTATATGATGAATATTAATACTGACACCGGGTCTTGGTTGTTATATGAATGTGGTGTCTTCGCTTGGTACCAAAAATACAAGCTAATGCTTAGTTTGGGACCTAGACGTCGTTGTGATTGTATGTGTTATTATTATTATTAGTTAGTGAAAATATTCATTTCGTGCGCAAACAAAACTTTAACTTTATTTTTTTTCTACATTTCTTAACGGTTAAAATGTATGTGAGAAAATTATGAAAAATTGATGATAAATAAAAAAAAATTAATACTAAAGCGTGTGGGAACGTGGTTATACTAGACTATGAATACGATTTGAATTGAAGCCTATAACTTAATTAAGACCTAATATCATTTAAAACATTCGGAAACCAAATTTCTAAAACAAGTTTCTCAATAACGGTAAAGACACAATTTGAACATTGTAAAAAAAATTTCAGATGTTTTGTCGTGCATTAAATTTTTTTAATGAAACTGTGTATTGTTGTTGTTAGACCAGTCTAGAGCTTTGATTAAAATAATATATTTTGGTTGATGATATAAAATTTGAAGTTAAATTTCATCCGAAACGACAAATTATATCCATACAAATTTAAAATTCCACAACAAAAAGAGACGCAGGAATTAAAATCCAAGCCCTTCAAAATCTCATACCACCTCTGTTCACACATTGCTCTATATTAGAGACCGGACAATAAGGTCAGTTGCGTGTTACCAGAGATTATAAGCTATAGATAGCTAACTTACTTTAGATAAATTTGGCACGTTATTTCCTACCTATGATATATGTGGCCTTAATTTTATGTGCTATAGCCAACCTCCACAACGAGTAGTTTTTTTTTTTTTAAACCAAGTTTAGATTTAAAAAATTATGTAGGAAATCTGAAAATTGCCACTAATTTCCAATTTTAAGTAGATTTTTATGGTTTCATGCACCAAAGGGTAAAAACGGATACATATTTGTAAAACTATTAGTAGTTATTAATGTTTTAAGTAATACTACAGTATGGAATACTCCAAAGGTGAAACCGACTAGCGCCTGATCGTTTTTGGTAATCAATTAATCAATAACGAATAACAGATGTCTGGTGAACCAGACGCCTTGGGAGGAATTTGATTTGGCAGTAAAAGGCATCTAAAAAGAAATATCTCGACACGAACCGCAGTTACGCAAAGTCGTTCGAATTTCATTAGCAAAAAGCAATGATATTATACTAAAAGAGGTTGATACGCCGGTACAGCTCAGAAAATGGACCACAGAACACGAGTCACTGACTCGTCTTCGCTTAGTATTGAATAAACTAGTCGTATGTTTGGACAAATATTTGTGTGCATGAAACTGTCTACTTGTTCCGTGCCTGGGTGTAAAAACAATTATATATGTAGATATTATAAAGAATATTTAAGTATGTATATCAGTTGTCTAGTACCTATAATACAAGCATAATACACGCTTATTTTGGGACTAGATGGCGCTATATAAGATTTCCCAGGTATTAAGGTTTTGTATTATATTGTGTGATATTAAAAAAAAATACCATCTTGTACCAAAATGCTTTTAACCAGTTCCTTCGATAGAAAAATATATGAAGGCAACATATCTAAATATAAATATCATTGACAAAAAGGCGATCATTTCTGACTTCGAATTAATTGTCCGTTCAAAAAGGACCCAAAAAGTTCGTATTTTAAAGTCAAATTTTCAATGTGATTTGTAGAGTTTTTTCGTTGCTCGACATTGTGAAGCTCGTATAAAAGTCCAAGCGACGAAATTCCGTTCAGAAGGTTGGCATTGATGTCGATGTATTAATTTTAATTTATTATAATTATTCGCTAATTAATATAAGAACCAATTCTTAAATTTTGTTGGTTTTTCGAACTAATATTTATAAATTTTGCTTACCTTCAAGAATGCCTATAAATTTTTAAGTTCATCTTGGTAAATAATAATATTACGAAATATTATCATAAATTTTAATCGTAAATTAACCTAGTCAACGACAAAATGCGACGCCTAACGTTAAGTCATTCACGCAAAGGTTGATATACGCATAGATATTAACCATAGATTTATAGATTTAAGTATATATATATATATAGATATGCCTTAAGAACCGGCGCGGGGTCGTAATGGTTGGAATTTAAAAAAAAATCACGAGGCTCTCTCTGAACAGTGAACTAAACTGAACCGTCACGATCGGGTTAGTGAAGCTAAATCACGTATATTCGACTATACTTATCGGAATATATTTGCTATATATATGATATTTAGAGAATGATATTATGGAAATGAGAATAATATCCTATCCAAATTCTTACACTTTATGAGACATCCAGTCACAAGCACATATCACCTTTTTAGATTTCCGAACCTCAAAAGGAAAAAACGGAACCCTTATGGGATCACTTTGTTGTCCGTCTGTCTGTCTGTCAATACCTTTTATCTCAGGAACGCGTGAAGGTATCAAGCTGAAATTCATATCAAATAATCAAATCTACTGTCTTTTGAAGCTGTGAAAATATCAAATTTCTAAGCCAACACAATCAAAGGATACAACCGTTTATGCTGCAAATTTTCTATACTCGCATGGGAATCAAAACCTACAGGGTACTTCCCGTAAACTCAGAATCTTGAAATTTGGTACGAAGCAATGTCTTATAATACAAATAAAGAAAAAATTGCGAAAATATATTACATTTTTCGATACAATTTATATTAAAAATATTTTTAATAATTTTAAACTTACTACCCCTTTCCTCATGAACGGGTAAAGGTATTAAATTGAAATTTATATCAAATACTCAAGTTTATAATACCTTTAAACTGTAACAAATCAAACTTACTTTTACTTATATACGTACAGGTTTGTAGGGAACCTTCAGTGCGCGAGTCCGACTCGTACTTGTCCGTTTTTTTTTATATTAAGTTTAGTAATGCACCTTATTATTGGACTCACAAAGACGTCATTAGTACTAGCTAATCAATAGAACAGTTTCATTGGATTATAATGAGTTTCACATTTAAGTAACTTCATTAACATTTCGAACCTCCGACCTCATAAATGCTTCACACCTATTTCATAAAACGGCAACACTTCTTTGTGTGTAAAAAGCAATCGACTGGTGTTCATGCAAGACAAAAAGTATATGGATGTGCAATGTATAGTCAGTATTAGTAATTGACACTGAAGATCACCTCAGATCGTCCAAAACGGTATCAGCTGATTGCGATTTCAAATATATCTATATTAAAGACTTAATTTCGGACGGAATCAACTAACGCGCATATTTAGTGGGACTTGAATATGATTTATTAAGATTAAGGTGTACTGGCAAATTTCCATACAAAGAGCGGTTACAGTTGCATCCCATTAAACCTTAACCGATTGGCGCAAAAAAATATATGGTATTCAGACCAGCAAAAACAAAATTTATACGTTTTTAATTTTTTAAATATCTTGATACATTATAAAAAAAAACTTTAATTATTGTTGTGGGTTAATTTTCAATTTTTTTTTTATTTTCACAACATGTGATAATGCAATTAGTTTCATATTGAACATGTAAAAAACGAAACAATTTGGGGAAAAAAATTGTGAATTTAAGGCTTTTTTTACTGATTTATCAAATAATTTAAAAAATTAAAAATCTATGAATTTAGTTTCTGTTGATCTGAATATCATATAATTTTTTTGCGCCATTCGCCTAAGGTTTAATGAAATTGGGTGCAACTTTTAATGTCATTTGTATGGAAATTTGTCAGTACACGCTTCTCTTAATACCGGCTTATGGATTACATATTTCTACATATTATATCAATCTTGTTGGATAACTTTATTTTGACCGTTATCGATTTTAAATGTAGTTCAAAAGCAATCACTATAATCAATATAATTAATATCGAAACTGTACTCAAAGCCAAAATGTTATTATAGAATGCGATCACTTAACGACTAGGTCATATCGTAATAAATAGTTAATTTACATATAAATCGATGTTATTCACAGCACTAGAACGTAACTGTTTTCGTAATTTATCTAAACTATATCCAAACTACTACAAATTGTAAAACGATCCCAGTATGTTTGTTGTCCAGTCACTTGTAAACATCTATTGAAGGTTATTTATATACAATTGTAAAAATGCAGTACCTTTATACTGCATTGCGTTCTAAAATTGATCCGCAATGAGATATATTTCTAGTCCATTCCATTCCATCAGCCCTTTTTATACATAACTGTATGGGCTTAGGCCTCCCCTCGAGATGAGGAGAGCTTGGAGCTTAAATCCACCACGCAGCTCGAATGCGGGTTGGTGGATTGTAACGACCGCTATCTGTCATTCATACCAGGCCATGAGATATATACTTAAGTCGTATACAAAGATTATAAAATTGAGAGTGAAATATGATACAGATAATTTGATACAGAAAGAGATAGCTATCTGTAGTGAATTACACTTGAAATACGCTATGTCTACGTTAATCTACGATTAGCCAGGGAAGTTAGGGTTGAGCCTTACATCAATTCAAAACTGCATTTTATTTTTAAATTTCTTAGAGCTGTCCATGAATACATGCAATTCATAAAAATTAAGCAAATCATTAAAGAGCTTGACGCGAAAATGCGACAAAAAGATATTTTTAATTTTTTTATAGCAAAAAAATTGTACTTATTTAAAATATATGTTTGAGCGTTTGTAATTAAATTAAATAAGAAAGTCCAGAAAAAGCACTCTACAAAAAATGGCTAAGTGTGAGTCGGTCTCACATGAGAAGTGTTCCGTACCACCGTACAATATTAAAAAAAAAACACGTTTCTTGTATCGTATTAAGTATCGTAGATAGATCTCAGAAAGTGCAATAAATACTTAGGTTGTTAACTTATTCCTTTATTTAGTTGAATATTTCATGAAATATGAGCTTTAAAATTCGTTGACAATAAGTCCTGTAACACTACAATTGTTTTAAATACATAAATGTATACACTGTTTTGGAAAGGATTTGTTTGCAAAGTTTTTAAAAATTCTTATATAAACATAATTAATTTTGTGGTCCTTGAAATAAACAATGACTAATATCTATAAGCTACTGGTACGAGTAGTCGATAATAATCAGCTAGGTACAGATAAATATTAATAATAAAGTAGATATCGATAAAGTCGCGAACGTCCCTATGCAAGCGACATACGAAAATGGCACTGCAGTGTAGTTGCGGCGATTCGTAGTTAATTTCAAATTAGCACTGCTTCCCAGCATATAAATTTTGTATAAGCATTCGAGGGATTGCATTTTCTCCGAGCACTCTGAGTTTTTCTTCTTTTCGGTAAAAAATTAAATACCCCAGAGTAATTAGCGAAATAATGGACGAAGTTCTTTTATAAATCAACGACGTCGGGAAAATTGAAAGTCGTAAAGTATAGCGGTGTAATTAGTAATTGATGCAATTGACGGAAAATTCATTCTAATTTTCTATACTATGATAAAACTGCAATGCAATCGACTGATTCACCCCTGAACCCAAAATAATCATTTTTAATTTATATTTTATGTTTTTGTTTTGTATATGTGCTGGTTTTTACTTTCGTTTCGATGCATATAGCTCAAAAATCGTTAAACGAATTTTGATGAAATTTATACACTTAAATACACAGGCTTACGTTTCAACATACAGTGTATTTTGATAAGAAGAGAAATAATAGGTCGGAGAGTAAGTATTTCGTATTTTGTAATAGTGATGTTGAGTGTATGTTGGGATTGGAAAGGCATCACTCATTATGAGCTTTTACCGCCGAGTACAACCATCGATTCGGGTGTTAATTATAAAGGATGGAAAGGATCTAGTTCAAACTCACTTTTACCCACTCAGAAAAAAATTAGAGAAGTTTACTGGGAAATGTAAATGTATACACCATATATAGCCCTGACCTTACACCTTCAGATTTCCATATGTTTCGGTATTTTAATTATGCTTTAGGTACGATATAGTAAAGTTAACATATATCAAACCCTATTATTATCAATATACCGAACCTTATATATCAAACGAGCAAAAAATAGTATCTCTTAAAAATGTTAATTAATATTCACAGTGAATAAATTTGTGATAATAAAGTAATTAAGTAAAATAAATCATGAAAACTACGCCGGCTCAGACTCAGAAAATATATGCTTTTTAATTTTTTCAATTCGCTACGAAAAACATTTTTTTTTAATTTTATTTCCTGACAGATTAAACTGTTTTGTAAAACCAATTTCAATATTTTTGCCTTGTGACAAGTAATTCTTTATAAATATTTTTTCCAAAATTTCATAGTGGGAAGGCCGCATGGAATTTTCTTTGCCTAAAGGTTATAAAGGATAAAACCAATAATATAATAATAAACATGGCAACAAACACAATTTTACGTGACATCTGACGTTAGACGCAAGGTTTTATGCTCGGGTTTCATATGTAATGATTATAGACTATGCTTATTATTATTTACGTTTACTACATGGGTTTACTACAGATTATTAATAACTATTAGATTTGAGCCGCTGTCCTTTGACAATGATATTATTTTTTTTCTATTTATTTAGATACTAATATCTTCATATTAAAAATGAGAAACATGGGGTCAAACCAAGGTCAAACAGCTAAATTTATGTTTCTTGAAATAATTACCATCTTGCTGTTTTAAGCACTCTTCATTGAACTTAGAAACAAATCATCTCGAAACGGTTTTGATATCTGCCGTGCCTAATCAATTTTTTACTTTACATACAGAATCCATGCTAAATTCTCAAGATATAACTTTCAATACATAATAACACATGATAAAACTTTCAATAATTAACCATTGAAGATACATTCAATTACTAGTTAATTATTACAATTAACACGCTCGACGCTATAATTTAAGACTAAATATAGAAGATAAATATGAGATAAATATGTCGTGATAGCAAATCTGCTTCATGTTTAGAAAGCCGTGTTTCCCAGATCGTGTACCTACCAATGAGATTTTTTATACGTATGATACATAACTATTACTGACTCCGTGCCTCGGAGAGCACGTCAAGCCGTCGGTCCCAGTTAATAACCTCCCCTCGTCTCGAGGGGAGGCCAAAGCCTACAGAGTGGCATTAATGTGTTGACGGTATGGAAGATATTAAAACCAAATAACTTACGAGTTGAATGTTTCGTACGCATAAAATTTAAATTATTTATTCATAGTAACATCACATTTAAGATAGATCCAACACAGCGAGAAGCTAATAACCAAGTTGAAATATTCAAATATTTGCGTAGAAATTGACAGGCGTCGGTTGAGTAGCGACAAGTAGAGCGGAGCGGACGCCGTCACGCATTGTGACAGCGAGCGGGCTAAGTGGCAGCGATAGACGTAGCGTTCAGCGTAGCGGCTGCTATAATTTACTAGGTAATTAACTTACCTAACGACTATATCATGTTATCGATGTGGAAATCTGTAAAACCCCTGCGGTTATACATACGCTGTTCAAATATACCTACCTGCCCCTAAACTTAAAGACGAAATACTCAGAAAGCATTCCACCGAGTTTTAAATTAGTTCAATAGAGGTGTAATGCTAGCTATTTAATTCAAGAACAAAAGTCATCACATTTGAGCCTTAGGACGAGGGTTACCTAGATGTTTTGTTGTGTCTAGGTTTTTGTCTAGGTGTGTATTAACCGTCACATCTAGTAACATACTATTGAATAAAAGGCGGATACCGATTAAAAAACAATAAAGTTAATAAAGTTGACGAAAGTCAGCTTTGAAATAGCTTTTTCAGTCGGCTTTTTAAAGACATTTAATGCTCGCTGGAATCTACCCTACTTAAATTTTTATAACAAATCAAAATCATATATTTTCGATGAATGCCTTATCACGCGTCTTTCGGCGTTCTCGATTGACATTTCAGATTTCGCGTGATTTATACTCAACGCCATTTGCATGACTCATTAATAATAATAATAACGTATACATCAGAAAAACGTCTTGGCCCTGCTTGTGTTTTGGGTACCAAGCGAAGACACGTACGTACCTATAACAACCAAGACCCGGTACCAGTATCAATATTCATCATATAAATACTGACCCGACATGGGATTTGAACCCGGAACCTCCAGCTTCGTAGGCAGGGTCGCTACCCACTAGGCTAAGTGGTCGTCAAATTTCTATATAATTCCTTCTATTATTGTTGTGTACTATCCTTTCTTTGAAATCATGGAGTTCAAAGTAAGGCCAAGGGCTACAAACATTTTATTTGTGTTGGAGTGGTCTTTTTTGCCACTCATGTCGTACGTTTCCAATGAGCCTATTCATAAATATCCTCCACTCTGAAGACAATCAACATTTATTTCCATATGCACCCTTTTAGCCCATGTTTCCCGACTACGTGAAACACGAGGAGAGTAATGTGCTTAAGATTTGAATATTGAATGGTTGCTGCGAAGTATTACTTTATAAAAAGTATAAGAGACCTAATTAACACAAACGAAAATAAAAAGTAGAAATTCTAAAATCCGAAATTATTAAATTTTACAAGTTAATAAAGAATAAAGTAGGTACAATAGAAAAAATACATGGTTATACAATATAAGTCAAAAATAATATGAAAAACATTTTGCTTATGACTATAAAAAGCATAACAATAATTTAAGCTCTTTTGAAAACTTCAAAAAATTTGACTTCAAATATTGTAAAAAAATGTTGTAATGAACTCATCTCTGATAACTTTTAGATAGGTATCTACCTAAAATACATAATATATTAAGGTATAATGTTAGGTGTACGACCCATACAAAAATAGTTAAAAACAATATGGTATGGCATTCCGTTATAAGACTATAAGGAATCATACCACGTTTATTTGCGAATTTTCATGCATATAATTATAATAAATTTATATGCGAAATATCTTTTAATTCACGTTATTATTCCTACTTTAATGCATATATTGCAATAACAAATTAACTAATTTATCACCACTGGATCGCTCGCATCGCGTCTTAATTTCGACCGAAACGGTTGCGCAACTTTTCCAATTAAAAATTATCACCAAACTAACCAAACCACCTTGTGAACGTATAGGCGTTGTCATATTTTGAGAGACTATTAATTTTATGATGCGAAAAACCTATAATTTATAGTTGACACATTGCGTAATTTCTCATATCGAGATTGGCGAGTATGAGAGGTGTTTGTGCGCGAAAGTAAAAGTGGACATGACTGCTGCGACGTTGGGTCGGCCATTGAACTTATATATGTTGCCTGTCTGTCTATCGATATTAAGGCTATCTTCAGGATATTAAAAAAAAACCTGATCTAGAATCTATGATTTTTTTAAATATTTCATAACAGCGAAATTATTTAAAAAAAAATGAATCATTATTATCAAAGTTATGAATGTTTAAAATATCCCGTTAGACAGAGACGGCAATACGACACGGTGTATTAGCCTGTGACGTCAAACAATTTAAACCCTGTCAAACTATTTAAAATAATGTTAATTCGTTTTGCATGAAAGAGACAGAGATAAAATTTTAATGCCTTATATCTAATTTCCACCAAGTATAATACACTGTATGATACAGTCATACAGTATGGATATGACAGTGTAATACTGTGTATTATACTTGGTGGAAACGAGGTGTTACAATTTCTATATTCTTCAAACGAATATAAATCTGGTTATAAATTTTGTTATCGCATAAAGTTTATTTTTATATTTTCTTGGTACATATAATATATTTTACATTAATCAAGTACCCTATTCCTTAAATCAAGAAGCTATAAACAAAATGGTAGACCTCACACAGCTAACCATTTCTAGGATATATGCAAGTGTGCGACTGAGGTGTCTAAATATAAAAAATATAACGAAAAGTAATATATGATTTTGATAGATCTACTTGGCGCCAGACGGAAGAGCCAGACGAAAACTAATCAATAAAAATTTGAAAATATCTGTTTACCGTCTTTTTGTCATAATATTATAGGAAACTATTTTATCTAACCCCGATATTTTTTTGTGTGTGTAAAGAGAAAACTGAGCAATAGTTATGTAATTGAACTAACGCTGTGTTTGTTCTGTCTAAGGTTCTGTATTCGATTCTCGAGGCAGTGCAAACATTACATCATTACTATTCATAATGGCTATGTGATATCCACAGAACAATATGCAAGTTAGTAGAAGACCTACTCCGAACAAATTTTTTGTCGAGTTGCATATGTAAGGCATCCACCTCTTTCACATATTAAATTCACGAATTATATATATCTCTTTCTTTCACAAAAAGTAGGCAGCATTATCTTGACAAAAAATTGGTTCGGAGTGTCACTGGCCTGTATCTGTTTCAAGTTTGGTTGAGTTTGAAGTATCGTAAAGGGCCCCCTTAATGGGGGTGTTAACTTTGACTTAAAACTTGTACGGTCACAGTATAGCATACTTGCGAATACTGGCTGCATGATGTCTGCACACTGACTTATATGTACCTAGGTACTAGATGCGAAAATCCCTGTAAATTGTACGGCACGGCAATTGCGGCACGTAACGCAAACGAGAATGGCCGAACGCGTCCGAAGATAGTCGATTGCAATTTTGTAGAGGTGATTCTAGTACCGCTTGACTTTCAGTCTCTTGAGATAATTTCAATGAAACATATTTCGTATCTTGCCAAAACGTAATTTTGTATCATGAAAGTTGGTATATCTCGTATGATTATCGAAAATTGTAACGTTTTATATGGCTTTTGAAAATATAGAATTACGTTTTTGCTAGAAAAATATTGAATTTCAACCGCGCTGTCAACTGCTGCGCTGAACGAAATCGAGAAAAGGGTAGGTGTACAGCAATGTAATAGATTGAAAAGAGATGAAATGAGTATTATCGTTATGCTTACCAACTAATTCAATTTATGTGAAACCGTCAAAGTAATTGTCAAAAATTTAATTAGTTAAAACTAAATTAATAAAATATTATGAAGTTATGTGTAATAAGTAGTAATCCCATCCGCCTTCTTAAAGTTCCGAGTGTTGTTTATGCACTTTTTGAAAGCATAGCATGGCATTTTCTCAGACGGTTTTCCAAAATACAAAATAATCTCAATCGGCTACACCGACAGACGGTCCGTCCACAAGCGACTATTTCAAGTCGTCCAGAGCACCGCGATCTGAACTACTTTCGTGTGGAGTTTCATACTGTGGTTCGTACAGTTTCGACGACCGCTTAGCCTAGTGGGCAGCGACCCTGCCTGCGAAGCTGGAGGTCCCGGGTTCGAATCCCAGGTTGGGTCAGTATTTATATGATGAATATTAATACTGGCACCGGGTCTTGGTTGTTAGTTAGTTAGTTACTTGGCTTGGACCTAGACGTTGTTGTGATTGTGTGTGTTATTATTATTATTATTATTATTATTATTATTATTATTATTATTATAGTTTAGTATCCTAGGTACATATAAGTCGGTGTGTCTACAATTGTGAAATCGTCCTACACGAGTAGGTGGTACTAGCACCCAGTTTTACACAACGCGTTTCTCTAACATTTAAATGTCAGTTAAAAGAGAGTAGCCGCGCTCACTCGACCGCACAATTAATTTCGATTCAGAAATCTCCATAGAAATAAATTACAAGATGTGCCGCATCAGCTTCGAGATGTGTCGCAAAATGTCGTGTCACTCTATAACATATCACTTACTATGAGATCTATACATCTAATATTATTCTAAATCTAACCTATCGCTATAGGTATTCAATGGATTACATTATATTATCATAGAACACATGTCTTCATTTGTAATCTTTGAACATTTTAACACTTCTAACTCTACTTAATTTCATTCTTCAGCATATTATTTTGCTTATTTTATCAAACATACAGAGAAATCTGAATAAATAAAAAAACAAAACTAGTATTTTTCATTCAGGTATCTGTAGCCGTGTAATCAAATACTCATGCATATGTCTTGTGTAGCGATGGATATAGGTATGCATGTTATTTTTAAAACCTATTTTTATTAGTTTTTTAGGAGTGAACCCGAAATCAAACTTGACCTAACCAGGTCAAACCTAGTATTTATTTATAACTCCGGTAAATAATAATAATATTATCTGAGACATCTCACATAGCGCCATCTAGTCTCGAACTAAGCAAAGCTTATATTATGTGTACCAGACAACTTACATACATACTTATAATATTATTTATAATATATGTATATACAGATATTTTACAGACATACACGGAACAAATGGAATTGTTCATTCATGTACATAAATATTTTTACCGGGCGGGAATCGAACCCACGTACCATGGCTCCGCAGTTAGGATCTATAACTGACTCGGACAATCGATCAGTCAATTGGCCGAGTGGCTATAATACATGCTCACCTTGAGATGCATTGTACATAAACCGTTCCAGAGCGAGCAGTTTATCCGTTCATAGGCTGTTCTTAAATAGCGATAAGTTTACATTACATTGTGAACATGTTTTCAAGGACCTTTCGCTTGAAGTAATTCGCTTCTCGTCGTTGTCGTTGGATGTCGTGATAGCCCAGAGCGCAACGAACCTGTCTCAAATTTATAAGGCCCCATAAGGCCATGGTTCGAATCCGGGCGTGTACCAATGAGTTTTTTTGACTTAAGTACACAATATCACTGACACCGTGCTTCGGAGGGCACGTTAAGCAGTCGGTCCCGGACGCTGTCAATAGATGGCGGTCGTTACAGTTCCCAACCCACAGTGGAACAGCGTGGTGGACTTAAGGTCCAAGCCCCCCTCCTCACCCTGGGGGAGGCCTAAGCCCCTGCAGTGGGGTAAAAAATGGGCTGATGATGATGATGATGAATTCGCTTCTTAAAATTTAATTTGCTGTTAGTTAATAATTCATTGGAAATATAAAATTTACCGAGTCATCATTTCGTAAGAGTTCGAACCAACAAACTTGTTCTATATTTGTTGAAATACTACGAGACTGGGATATCGCATATTATTCATATATTTTATATTAAAACTTTCGAAAACATCTTTTTAATCATCTTTAACATTTTTAGAAATGTTAATATTATTAAAAAATTCGTAAAATTTGTGTCAAGCTAACATTAATAAATTTAAAACCAGTGTCTTCGAATTCTGTCATCTTTTACATTTATCTGTAATACAAAATAATAATTATTATATGAGGATTTTTTTAGTAGGTCCTTATACTATTACAATATGTTTAAATTTTATTAAATATTAGCAAAATTTGATTATATGATACTAAGAACACTATTAAAGACGGTAAAGTGAGTGCAAAAAAAAAATTATATATACCTACCGGAATTTCCCTGTCGGCATTTTCTATTAAAACAGTAGTATTTTAAAAAAATATTTGTAATGATTTTGGACCTGACGGTTATTAAAATGTAATTAAATAAGATTCTACAATAACCTCTCAAAAAATTAAATTAAAGTAAAATTTATATTACAGCTAAAATTACATCCCCACAGGTTATCTACTTGACAGTAAGAGCGGTGATGCTCAACCATCAAGTGTCAGCCACCGGTAATTGTCACGGAGTTTGAATATGTTGAATAGGTTTGATTTATTTACATTGTTTATTGGAACTGTCTCAAATTAAAAAGACAATAGTCTAACTTTGACAAAAAGTTACACGGTAATTTAATATTACAATTTCCACGTTTCGTTCCATGTGTTCCGGTCGTTTATGTTCAAACAGAGCCAGAACAATTATTTATAAATCCAATATAATAAATAATTTATCTTTTCGAGTGGCTTAAAATAGGTTTTTAATTATAGTTTTTAAATGATCAATGAGGTTGTCGTGATAGCCCAGAGCGCAACGAACCTGTTTCAAATTCATAAGGCCCCATAGGGCCATGGTTTAAATCCGGGCGTGTACCAATGAGTTTTCTGACTTAAGTACACAATATCACTGACACCGTGCTTCGGAGGGGCACGTTAAGCAGTCGGTCCCGGACGCTGTCAATAGATGGCGGTCGTTACAGTTACCAACCTGCAGTGGAGCAGTGTGGTGGACTTAAGCTCCAAGCCCCCCTCCTCACCCTGGGGGAGGCCTAAGCCCCAGCAGTGGGGTAAAAATGGGCTGATGATGATGATGATGAAATGATCATACTTGGGAAACCTTTGAAATATATTGTGTTTGAATTCGTATTTTCATGTCATTTTCTGGGATTTTTGTTGGTGTGTCAAAGTGTCATACGTTTTTTTACAATTTCGTTATTTCATATACGCATTTAAGTCTTTTTACTTTGGAATGTAGTCTCTATTTAAATATTTTAACTCTATCAGTGGTTGCTTCTTTTATGCGTGAATGTATAAAATCCTGGTAAATGTATTAATGTACAATCTTGTATTGCTGTGTTTTACCCACAGACAAGTCAACTTTATAGACCACGCTTTAACAGTAGCATTCGCCAAGGCTATGTAGTGACACTACATAACTACGTCGCTAGTGAGCCGTCAGTTGGAAGCACGTCGGAAGCCATTAAATTGTCAATTTTGAACGAGCCAATGAAAACTAGCCGACCTCTCCCCGCACCCCGCCACTTTTTAGTGATTTCATTTTCGTACTGACGTTTATTAAAGCGTGGTCTATAGGTTGACTGGTCTGTGGTTTTACCCATGTTTTACCCTCTAATATACACAGCTGCACCGGTAAGCACCCATCACCATAGAAAAATCATACAGGCATAATAACGAAGAAAGATCGTTTCAATTTTATTTACGGTAATTTTTTAATATTATAGTTTTTTTTTAAATTTACTATTCGATTCTTTATCATCTGTATGCATTTGATCTCACATGAAAATATAATTATTTTTAATTAATGAATTTTAATTTTAATTACAAATCCGAATTCAAAAATAGAAGACGCGAAAGTAGGTAGTCTTATTCAAATTTGGTAATCAAAACTTTGCCCAAATAAAAGTTATAATATCTAAAACTTTATGAATAATTTTCCATACTTTCATTTATAAGTGTCTATCTAAATTACATTTAATAGGTGAAATACAACCCATGAAACTTTCACTGGTAATTATTTATTATTTCAAAAGCTTTTTAACAATATGAACTTAAAAAAATTTAAGAAAGTTTTATGGGAAATATATAAAAAATTAACATATTCAAATACCATCATAAGTGCAATTAACAATATAATTTGTGTTAGTAATATAAAGTTTTCTTTTTAATTTATTTATGTTTGTAATGAATAGAATTTGCATTTTTTTAATTTTGCAAACTATTTTGGTATTTTGTATTTATAATTTTTTGTATTTATTAATATTTACAAAAATTTCCAATTCACCGGAAACAAACTCTAATTCATTTGTAATATTTTTTATAATTGGATCTTATAGTAAGTCACTTGACCCAAAATTATTTAAAAAGAAAAAAAAACGTGACGTCATTAACCCAAGGTTTCGAGTTCAACGGCTCACCGACAACAAAATAAACTTCACTTTTTAAGGACGTGTTGTGGTCGGACGACTCGTGAAATGAGTTTTAAAGCATTCATATTTTTATGGTTCCATATTAATTTTTTTTATAAATTCATAACCTTCATTTATGTAATTCGGAATTTTAAAATTTAAAACATTTCAGGATTAGAAGTCGGTGATAAAATGAGATCATAATTCCTTTTATGCGTGTATATAATATATATTCTTAATATAGAAATATATAAATATGTTCACACCGTAAAACACTTTTGTTGCAAGAATTTATTGCGATTTTTTAATTTCAAATATTTCATTTTTGATAGGTCATATATTTCATTTCAAAACTTTATTTATAAAATATTCTATAATTCAGAGAAACGGACAGACATTCAAACATAATCGATTACAATGATTGTGACATAAAAATATTAAAATTTTAACAAATAAATTAAACACTTCGATTGACCGATTTTCACATAAAGTTGTTTTTAATTTCCACATCAAATACAATTTTAATCTAGGTACTTATGATTTTCATTTAATAGATAATTTTATGCTTTCGTTCAAATGAGTTTTCATAAATCTATACCTATATACGTGATATGTGATAGCCCGAGCGCAGCAAACGCGTTCAAAGTTTAGAAGGTATTGATTCGAATCCGGGCGTGTACCGACGAATTTTTCTGACTTAAGTACATAACTATCACTGACTCCGTGCCTTGGAGACCACGTTAAAAGTGTAGGAGTCGTTAAAATCCACCAACCCGCACTGAAGCAGCGTGGTGGACTAAATGCCAAGCCCCCTCACTTTGGGGGGAGGCCTAAGCAGTGGGGCATAATGGGCTGGTGGAAATGGAAAAAAATATACTTGGTATAGATTGAATGTCTGATTTAAAAACATTGATTTAGACCCAATTTACTTATAACATGTGTTGTTCCTAATTATTGAATTTCACACTGACTAAAAAAAGAAGACGAATCATATTTTATCTAAACTAGGTCTAAATTACCGTTTCCGATTGGACAACAAATTGTTAAAACTAAAAAAAAATTATAGCAAAAAAAGTCTGAATAGTAATTATCTGATTTTATTAAAAAAATTATAATAATAAGTAGCTAACTAAAAAGTAAATAAAAAAAGTAGATAAATAAAAAAAAACAAGACAAGTTTTGGCGAAATAACTGAATATTTAAATGTTTGTTATTCAAATAAACACTTTAAAATCGGCCGTCCTTGTAACTCGATTCACTAGAATGGTCATTTCACGCCACTTTCTTCACTTCGCTATTCGTGTCAGTATGTCGAGACGGTGTAGTTTCATTTGATTACCATCTTGTAGAAAATTGTAATATTGCACCTAAGTTTTAATATGGATTTGTGTAAGTGTTCTATTTTCGAATGGCCGAATCGTTAGAGACTCTAACTACCGAGCCGAGGGACACGGGTTCCTTTCGCTCTCGGGACAAATATTTGTGTGCATGAACAAATCTATTTGTTCCGTGCCTGGGTGTAAAATCTATGTGCGTATGTATTATAAAAAGGAATATTATATTATATATACCAGTTGTCTAGTACCCCACAATACAAGCATAATTCTTACTTTGGGAGTAGATGGCGCTATGTGAGATGTCCCAATTATAATTATTATATCTCTAAAGCGCAAAGAACATGAACGAGGGCGAATTATATTGTATCAATTACAGTATATTTATATAAAATAAAATAAACGTAAGAAAATACGAAAATCCACTGAGTTTACTTTTCACATTTCTCATATTTCCGAATTGATTTATACCTTTTCATAAATGTAATTTACCCGCTAGCTATAAGTACATAGACCGTGAATTTTAATCAAGGTAAGTAAATTCTAACTTTCTACCGCTGAAATTAATTTCCAATTACTGGTGGATATCCGTCCGTTGAATATTTAAGGTAACTGGAGCATGGAATTATTGACCGAAAATTTTAAAATTACAGTTTTATGAAATTATAGATTTCAGTCAGATCTGGAGTTTTCAGTATTTTTTTTTTAATTTTCAAATGGATTTTCAATGAATAGTGTCTGCCTTGGTTGCCGTCAACAGATGGTAGTCGTTAAAATCCACCAACTTGCACTGAAGCAGCATGGTGGATTAAGCTTCAATCCCACATATCCCAGAGGGAGGCCTAAACCCCTGCGGTGGGGCACAATGGGCTGATGGAAGTGGAAGTTGAATGAATAATCTATTGTTAAAAATTTATATCTAATGAAATATAGCTACGATTTTCTACGTATTGCATACGTTTATTTGGCTGTCGACCGCTGCTTGTTACTGTAGTAATGGCGTCACATCACTGTTGCAGGTTCTATTTTTATGTCTGCCCTTTTTATATCCCACTGTAGGGGCTTAAGCCTTCCCTCAACATGAGGGGGCTTGGAGCCTAAATCCACCATGCTGCTTCAGTGCGGGTTGGTGGATTTTAACGACTACTATCTGTTGACGGCAACCAAGGCAGACATAATCATTGAAATCCATTAAAAAAATTATAAAAAAAAATTCCTACTGAAAACGGGTTGGCAGATTACAACGACCGCCATCTATTGACAGCAACCGGAACCGACTGCTTACTCATGGTACACGCCCGGATTCGAACCACGACCACATGGCCTTATAGATTTGAAACAGGTTCGCTGCGGCTCGGGCTATCACGACAAAGGTTCAAAAGTAAGAGAAGGTGATATACAACTCATGTTAAAGGTCTTACCGAGTTTTAAATTAGTACAATAGGGGAGTAATGCTGGACGTTTAGTTTGAGAACCAGAGTTATCACATTTAAGCCATAAGATGAGGAAGAGAGACGGGTGGGACACGCGTATAGCCAATACGATTGGTTACCTAGATATTTTATTGTGTCTAACTCTTTGTATATTAGCCGTCACTACTAGTTACATATTATTGAATGTAAGACAGATACCAATAAAAAAATATTAAAATAAATAAAGTTGACAAATTATGTCGACTTTTGAAGCGTTGAGCGTAAGCGTGCGCCTTCTAGTCTGCTGCATTCAAAGTTCGGTAAAAAATCCGATTTCAAAGCCGTATATTTCGTGAGCAGCTATAAATTATGAAGAACCATCAAATAATATTTTGGTTTTAAAATAGTTATTATACGAGACCCCACTTGGATGTAAAACTTTTTTGTTCGACCTCACTTTTCATTTTGTTCGTCCTCACTTTTCACAAAGTGGAGACACCCTGGTTTTTTTTTAATTTTTACATACTGACTGACTGACCGATTGGCTAAGTAGTTGCACAGAAAAAAAAGAATTCTGGTATCAAGAAAATATAATCTTCATATACAAATACCGCATATTCTTGGACCAATACAATTTGCATTGATTTAAGATTTTTTTTTCTTCTGTGTACACATAAAAAAAAAAGAATTCCTATGTCAATGCAAATTGCATTGGTCCAAGAATATGCGATATTTGTATATATTGAAGGCTATATGTTCTTGATACCAGAATTCTTTTTTTTTCTGTGCTAAATGCGAAGCTAAATGTGGCGGGTTCGATTCCCGCCCGGGACAATTGCTTGCGTGCATGAACATGTCTATTTGTTTTGTGTCTGGGTATGAAATGTTTATATATGTATATATAATTTAAAAAAAAGATTACTAAGTTATGTATGATAGTTGTCCGGTACCCATAATATAAGCTTTGCTTACTTTGGGACTAGATGGCACTGTGTCGGATGTCCCAGGTATTATTTATTTATTATTTACACTTTAGTATGTATTAACATGAGTCAACATGACAAGATATATAAAATAGAAAACCACCAACAGAACTATTTTTGTCGAATTGCATACTTATTAACAAAGAGTTCAGTGTTTCAATATATTTGAGAAAAAGGATCCGATGGAAATAAAAATATATCTCTATTAAACCGCAGATCAAAAACTTCTTAAGAAACGAATTAAAAAAATATTTTGACGCGTTAAGTAAAGGTTATTTTAAATGATTTTCCTTTGCCAATAATTATTGGAATTTATTTTATTATATTTATTTACGTCGGATGTATTAAATTCATGTTTTATAAAACGAAGGGAGTGTGTCTGCACATAGGCTAATTGTCAAGTAAAATATATAGTCCCTAGTTAATATATAGTGTTATTTATTAAAACGATATTAACCCAGAGGCCGGTCCCGAAATGTAATACGGAAGCTTCTGGATTAGTTCTATATAATTAGATTACTGATATCATGAAAAACAGACTAGCTTTTAGGAAAATTACTGGGGAAAAACACTCCTAATTTTCTTGTTTATTGTGACGTGTTATTTGTAATTTGATATGTAACGTGATAGTGTAATTTGATTTTGGTGTATTTGCTACATGTTTTTAATAAATTAATACAAAAGGTAAAAATTGTTCGTATTTTTTATCGATGTCCTTATTTAGTTTCCCGAGTTCATGCCAGTTTCCCGTTAGAAACATATAAGATTTCCAATAAAGAAATAGATAGTAAAATATACACCGTGTTCAGCTGAACATAGCCCAAAAAAACATAGTGCCTAGTACTTATCGAACAAAACTCAAAATTTAAAGTAAGCAAACATGGCAAACTAATGGTTACCGAGAATAAGTTTGTCACAACACGGTCTACCTAAATGCTTGGGCATCATACCGTTGATATATTTAATACTTTTTTGAGACAAGTTATTAGCCTATGTCTCGTGAGTTAGACGTTTTCGATTATAGTTGGAATTTAATATTTCATATTTCACCTAATTGTCAGCCACCTCTTTCACAACTATTATTTATCCAAGTATACGATTTGCGAGACTGCGATATGGTGTTTTATTGAGTTTGCAAGTGAACCTGCTTTATTAAAAATTTATTACTATTTAATTGCTATACTTATCATACTTACTATATGATAATATATAATGTATAATATATAACTGCGGAGCCGAGGGTCGCGGGTTCGATTCCTGCCCGCGACAAATATTTGTGTGCATGAACATGTCTATTTGTTCCGTGTGTGGGTGTAAAAGTATCTATATATGTATGTATTGTAAAAAAAAAGAATATTTAAGTATGTATACGTATGCAGTTGTCTAGTATCCCATTATGTGAGATGTCCCGGATATTATTAATATCATTATATTACTTTAATTTTGTAATTCTGTAAAATAAATAGTTTTAACTCGTTATTAAAAATAATAGTTGTTTAAAATAATATTTTAAGAATTTTTCGGTAACCATTAGTTTGCGCATCCTGCTTACTTAACACTTTTTGTTTAGTTCGATAAATTCTGTGTGCACCATTTTTTGGACTGTGTTTCGCCAAACATCATCATCATCATCATCATCATCAGCCCATTTTTACCCCACTGCAGGGGCTTAGGCCTCCCCCAGGGTGAGGAGGGGGGCTTGGAGCTTAAGTCCACCACGCTGCTCCACTGCGGGTTGGGAACTGTAACGAGCGCCATCTATTGACAGCGTCCGGGACCGACTGCTTAACGTGCCCTCCGAAGCACGGTGTCAGTGATATTGTGTACTTAAGTCAGAAAAACTCATTGGTACACGCCCGGATTCGAACCATGGCCTTATAAATTTGAGACAGGTTCGTTGCGCTCTGGGCTATCACGGCTCTGTCGCCAAACATGGTCTATTATAAATAAATATCTGTCAATGAGCTGGGGTCAAATAACAAGTTATTAATAAATAAATTTTATTAAAAAGTTATGAATGAAAGTCATTTGACCAACATTGAGCGATTTTCAAAATATGTCGCATAAATGGCCGTATTACGTTGACTTAGAAGCTCGATTTTTTTACAGCTTTAAAGGATCGTAGATTTGAGTACCATACCGACCATTAGTCCATTAATGCTCCACTGCAGGGAGTTAGGCCTCCCTCAGAGTGAGCGGGCCTAATCCACCAATGCGAGTTGGTGAATTTTAACGACTGCCATCTATTGGTGGCAACTGGAACCGGCAGCTGAATGTACACTCCGAGACCCAAAGTCAGTGATAGTTATGTACCACAGAAATTAGAAAAACTCATCGGTACATGCCCTGGGATTCGAACCACGGTCTTCTAAACAACAAGCGGACTCGCTACCATTCGGCTATCACGACAGATTTGAGTATTTTAATTTCAACTTGATACCTATATGCGTTCTTATGAAAGGTCTTGACAGTCAGACAGACGGACAACCAAGTGATCCTTTATAAATTCCTTCTTCCCTTTTGAGGTACTAAAGCCTAAAAATACTACTTAATGATCGTATAACCCAAATAACGTACGTCCAAGCAAATATCTTGGCGAAGTTTAAAAAAAAAACATAAAGCAGAAAATCAGAAAGCAACGAAATGGTTCGTTGCCAAATACGCTACAGTGAAAGTCGGCAACGCGACGTTGCCAATTCGCGGTCGCTTTAAACTCACTGGGACTTTTGAGGACTGTGTGCATAGCTTTTCAATCGTGAATTTGTATAATCTCTTTGATTTACAAGTAAAAGGCGCGTTTCCAGACGCGAGTGTCGCTTGCGTGTCGAGATGTGGATATTAAGCGGTTTAAGTAAACTTGAACGTCGGCTTTATGGTTATGTAGGTTAAATCTTAGGGCTAAATGCTCTGATCTGCAAGACTGCAATAATATATTAATAATAATAACACCTGGGACATCCCACACAGTGCCATCTAGCCCCAAACTAAGCAAAGCTTGTATTATGGGTATCAGACAACTGATATGCATACAATTTTTTTTTAAATAATATATGCATATTTACACCCAGACACGGAACAAATAGACATGTTCATGCACATAAATATTCCCGCCCCTTGAATCCGCGACCCTTGGCTCCGCAGTTAAGATTTCTAACCACTTACCCAATAGGTCAGTCAAATTATTAAATGCTTAGCATAATAATCAGGATAGACCGTCTCGACTTCGAAACGTCGAGAAACGGAAGCAAACTGTAAGACTTGGTGATTAGACGGACAATATTATGTCGTTATCATTATTTTTTTTAATAACGACACACAACACTTTGTTAAATTATTCGTAAAATGGACTAACAGGATCTTTTTTTTTTTTGCTTGTAAGAATTTTGCATAAGAATCACACAAACTTTTACTTCATAGCGAATATTTCAAAGCATCAATGTATAATTTTTTATACTCATATTTCGGTATCTCAATGAACGTAAATAAAATATTAACTAGTGTTTGAATAGCGTATACAAATGAAGTCGTGTTGAATTAGGTTGACGATTCAAAAGTTATTAAAAAAACGGTGTTAAATAAAAAAAAAAATTATTAAAGTAAAAAAAATATTTACTATAATTTTCAAGACTATCGATTTGATACTACTTCGTATTTAGGTTTTTTTAATGCAAGCAATCAAGTCATTTTTTAATTTCAAACTTTTAAATACAGTAATTCATGACTAGGTCACAGTCTAATAATCCTTATAGTCAGTCATCTCCTTTGATGTTGGCGAAAAATGGCCGCCGTTATCTTGATTGTGTAAGGGTTGTCACGCATAAAAGGTAAAGTTCCAATCAAACTTTATGGCGGATCGGAATACAACAAGTTACAACGCTTTATGCGTGCTTGCGCAGGTTCAGTCATATGCTCCTCGCTCCACTTCGTCCCGCTACACCTAAAACTGTTTACTGCAACGCGACTTGTGCCTATGTTCACATCCGCCATAAACTTTGATTGGAACTGTAGTATGTATTTAATTATTTTTTTTTGTAACATGAGAAAATGTATACCTATATATGACGTTAATTATTTGACCAGAAGTAAAAAAACTACACTTTGTTGTCTTAGATCTTTGACTGATCTCCACGCGCGCGCTCGTACTTGATTCCGCACTACCTAAATAACAAAAGTTATTTCAAATATGATCAAAAATCTAAAAAAGTGACCCCCATTTCGAACTTTTTATTTACTAGACCGATTGCTTTCAAAATCGATATCTAAGGGTCCGCGTGGACTCCGGTCACGAATCGATGGTCAATATTACATTAAAATAACCGTTATTTTGAACTTTGGGTTCATTTGGAATACAGATCCCTTCTTCACTGGAGTGCACACGGACCCTTAGTTATCGACTTATTACAGTTATTATTACAGTTACTAATTTATCACAGCATCTAAAAAATGCGACTGCCGCCTCAGGGAACATAGGCAATTATACATACCAGTATGACATCCCCTAACAAGTACGTAGAAAAAACTATATATGATAATTATATAAAATATTTTTTAGAATATGAAATTTAAAATAAATAAATATATCTACTATTATTAATACTTTCCCTAAACGGGGGTAATTAGCAAAATATTTTAGATTAAACGAGGTCAAAAATGGTCTTGATCTACCTTATGGTGCTAGTTACTGTCGCGTTATTGAATTGTGCCATAATCCGAGTTTTGATCAAATTCCTACTGTACAAATTAGAAAGGGGCTAGGTAGTGCTGCGTGCCTGAGATATTATTTTTATTTAATATCTCAATTCTTCTAATTTTATTATCTTATTATGTTCATGCGGTGTCTTATTGATTTTAATATCCTCAAACAAACAACAAAACGGATACTGATTTGACTTCTGTGGTATGACATCGCGTCGCGAGCTCAGAAGTCGCGATTGCCTGTGGCGAGTGCCAACTGAAAACAAAGCTGGTGATTGGTCGAGCGCCGACAAGTGGCGCTACTGGCTGGTCGAGGCAGAACAGAAGTTGGCGGCGGTTGGCGGCCATTAAGAACAGTGTTACTTGAGAAAGAACTTTGTGTTCTTTAAAATAAATAAGCGGGTTATGAAGTTTGAACTAATACATAATTGCGGGCATAGTTATCAGCGGGCTATAAACTATAAAATGTGTAAGTTCGGGTGTTTATAAAAACATTGAAAACAGTGAAGACACCAGACCAATTTCTTCAGCGAGGCTTCGGTTGATCAGGTCAGTCTAGGTCAGTCTACTTACATACAATTAAACACTTTTCCCAATCATATTATAGTTTTTAAACCGGTTAAGAAATAAACGCATGAAAATAAAGAGACTTTTTTCTTGTGAAGATTTTGATACACAACACCCAAAAAATATTTTTATGAATAACAAAGATGGGAATTTATCATTATAATTCACATACACTTACAATTTTTCTGCAAGCACAACATGTAAAGAATTTAAGGGGTTGGCTTTCCAAAACTACCACCCTAAGGGTATTAATAATAAGAAAGAAGGGAGCAAGGTGAAAAGAATAAACCCACTTTTAGAATTTTTAGAAATGCGGAAATACGAAAAAAGGCGGAATTAAAAATAGGTAATACATACCCGCTACTAAGACATTTTTGATAACCTTCAAACTCAAAACACTTGAAACTAACACTAAATGGCCAGCCACTCTTCTAATAAGTCTCAACTATTTAGATTTATTACATAAAAGAACGTTTAAAAGAAATTCAGTTATGGTAGGTTGCTTTCCCGCCATTTCTCAATCAATAGGTAGGTTTGGTTAGTTTAAAAAAATATACAATAAAACCGAATATATGGGCACTCCAACTACTGTTCCAACAATTGATGTTTCCAATCCACTAGGAACATAAAAAACGCGCGAGGCGAGCGAGCGAAGCGAAAATATTTTTAAGTTGATAATTTATGAAAAGTGTACCAGTGGCACACTAAAACGGTTTTGAAGTGTATTGATTTGGTCTTTTTATGATTGTTGAGTCAAACTCGGAATAATTTATGATTTTTTTTGGTCTTTTGAAATTAACTAGCAACCGTCAACGACTTCGTTCGCTTAGTTTTCATGATTTAAACAGTTTCTAAAATTTCGAAATTTTTTTCCAAAATAGAAAGAATATTTACTTCAGGTGTTTAGAAGATAAGTTCTAACAGACAGACAGACACAAAGTAGTCTATGACACTCCTGACAACCCTTTCTTCTTGTAGGTACCTATGTGAAGTTTCATTACAGTGAGTTCAGCTGTTTTGGAGATTAGTTCAAATAGACAACCGCTTGGCCTAATGGGTAGCGATGGGAAGCTGGAGGTCCCGGGTTCGAATCCCAGGTCAGGTCAGTATTTATATGATGATTATTGATACTGACATCGGGTCTTGGTTGTTAGAAGTATGTATGTGGTACCTTCGCTTTGTACCCAAAATACAAGCTAATGTTTGTTTTGGGGCCCAGACGTTGTTGTGATGTGTACGTTATTATTATTGTTATTATTATAAACAAACAGACGCTGCGATTTTATATCTATAAAGTTAGGGCCTTGGACAGAAATTTTAAAGTTGCATTCATGATCATTAAAATTAAAAGGAATAAGATTCTAGAATAACTTCTCAAAATATAAATTGTTTTCTATTTACGGATTTCCTGGATATTTATGAAAATTCCTTGTCCCTGTGACGTCATCTGGGCGGTTAAGCTTATTGCGCTGCTTTCCAGAGTAAAGAGGCAAAGCTAAAACTAAATAAAAAATATTGAGGTGCAGTCACATGAATATGTCTATGAATAAAATGAAATACGTCAAATGAAATCACAATCCTCACGAATCAAGAAAAATCTTATGAATTTATTTAGTCTAAGTATGACCTTACTTAAAAGATAATGCAATTAGTAAACATCTGTGCAGATGTCGTCACAGGCATGTTATATTAATAAATTTTTGGAAAAAAATAACTATGAAAATTAACAACTAAATTTTTTTATTCGTCTATATTTTCGGAAAAAAATATAAAAACAATCTACTTATAATTTTTCTTATTTCAAGCCCATCATATTTATGTCGATAAATCTATATAAAGTACGATCGATACCTTACGCGTAACTGTTATCAGGTGATGTTTATGTACCATTTGTCTTTGTCCAGATTTCAAGTACCTCTGTGCCAAATTTGACCAAAATTAGTTCAATAGTTCAGCTATGAAAACTTTTTAAATAGACAAACCAACTTTCTATTATGCCTATATATTAGAATCGATATAGGTTACAAACATAAATTTTAAATTCGAATTTAATTACATGAATTTTAATATTGTCTAGTGAACGTGACGCTACAAATCAGGAAATTAGAAATATTACATAAATGTTATAATTATGCCTGGCCGTTCAGTCATTATCGGATTTTATTAGTTGTTTTCAATATTAATAATATTTCATTTTTAATATATCACGTCTGTGAATAAATGAAAAAAAAAACGCTAAGTACTAAATCGGTATTTTCTTGATGCACAAAATCATGAATACTGAAATCCGTCAAAGAACTAAAGTTGTCGACATAGCCGAAGTGATTAGCAAGCTGAAGTGGCAATGGGCCGGTCACGTTTGCCGTAGAACCGACAACCGATGTGGTAGACGGGTTCTCGAGTGGAGGCCACGTATTGGGAAGCGAAGCGTTGGACGCTTCCCGGCCAGGTGGACCTGAAGCACCACACCGGGGGTAATTGAATGCGGAAGGCGGAGGATCGTGTGTGGGCGAGCCTTGGGAGAGGTCTATATCCTGCAGTCGAGAGACACGGGCTGATGATTATGATGATGAAATTCTAAATAGAAAACACAATTATGTATACGTCATGTTACATAAATATTTGACAGATTGTTAAAATGTAATTAAAATAATTACGAATATAATTACTTTCTCATTACTCTGTGTTTTACTTTGTAGATATCTGATGATGTACATTACGCTAGTGATTCAATAATATATATTGATAAAAGTCAAAAATTATGAGGTAATATTGAGAAACATTTGATTGCATAATTTATTGGGAAAAGAACTGTAATATTTATTTTTATAATAAATGTATTTGTAACTACTCGGTAAACATTCTATAACATAAATAATTCATATTGGTTAATTGCAATTTTCTTTGTAACACAAATAAACCAAAATAAGTTTGAGTGTAATAAAAACGAACTTGTAATTCATTTCGATTATAATGATATACAAGATCCTTTTATTATACCTACCTAGACTGATTTCGGACATTTATTGGTCTGGTTCCCGTACCCATTTCAACTTCTATCTTAATGTGTATGATTTACTTTTTAGTATGTAAATTTTTTTTACAGTCGTTTATTCAGTACGCTTCGAAAATCATATTTAAATGTATAATAATGTATTCTTTTTTTGTACTATATTCATGTTTAAATATCCCTAGTTTTTTAAGTGAAATGAAACTAATCCAATAATCCATCCCTGGTCATTTCATGATACTCATCGCATTGCTGCGCTGAATTGCAATGGCAATTATTTGCACCAGGAAGGAACCGGAGTGGGGTTCGAATTCCCTTTCCCTCAGACGATGGCCGATGCCCGCGACAAAACGTTTGGCTACACTCCCCCAACAGCCAGCAGCTTCCACAGCGAGAGGGACGAACAAGTGACTCTCCAGGGTAGAGTATTTGACTCGTTTTCTGGCGGCCGCAGACTCCACAGCGGCTCCAGATGATCCCATAGTGCGAGCAAGGCGAGAGGCGGCATATGTGCGGACACACGTGGCGTCCCAAAGTAAACACCTACCCTACTCTATATTTAATCTATATTTACATTTTTATCATTTTCTCCAAACCAACCTGGTTAATAGGGAATGTCCATGTTATTCTAACATTATTAAATTAAGAACTGGATGGGGTTTCCTCGGGCTCCTTTATATGTTATTTCATCGTAATAAAATATTCGCTTCTACTTTCGTTACATAAAACGATTTAAGCCCATTTTTTTAAATAACAATTTAGGGTTCTGTACCAAAGGGGACCAACGGGAACCCTATTACTAAGACTCCGTCCGTTCGTCCGTCCGTCTGTCACAGGTCTGTACCGTCTGAACCGTAATAGATAGACACTTAAAATTTTCTGACAATATATATTACTACCGCTATAACAAATATTAATTAAAAATGCAACAAAAATAAATTTAAAATTCAACAGTATCTATCTTCCTCACGCTAGCTTTACAATGCTGGTATTCGAGTCGGCTCAAACTCCTGTCTTTCCTATATCCCGACTGCAGCCTACCTACACTCCGTCCTACCTACTAAGGCTCACCAGTGTTTCGGAGCTCCGCGTCTTCGCAGCAGAACTGTTGGCTGGTAAGTCATTGGAACGTAACGGAATGAACTTAAAATTAAAGGAGGAATCCACACAATGAAAGTGGTTTTTTTTTCGACTTTTTTGGTGATTGGTGGTTGTGTTATATAAATTTTCCTGAAGCATGTATCACTATGGACGCTATATAAAAATAAAATGAAGTTAAAAATTAAAGGGGGTCCCCATGTCGCACTTGGCCGGTTTTTTGGTTTTAGTATTAGTCACCAATACTATCCCTTCGCGATCATGTAAAAATAATATAAAAATAGTTTTCGTTCAGGAAGGTCGGATGGCAGTTAAATTCGACTTCCAATCACATTGTTTTGCCGCACCGCTGTCTCGTTTTGTCACACCAAAAACGCATTATCTTCAATGAGATTAGTATTTTCATACTAAATACATTTTATGTCATCTCCACAGATCGAGGAATGAAAATTGTCGTATTTGGTGATACTTTAATTAAATTGTTTTAGTCATGTATTTTTTTTACTAATAGACACGCCACAGCAATACGATAGAAATATACGCTTAAATGTATTGTATTAAATAGAAATTATAAACACCATCAAAAATTACATTAAATAAATACTATACATATTTTTAACTGACATCTAATTAGATTATATAAATTAGCTATCGGCCATCGGCAGAACCTAGTCGGGTGATGCAACGCAGTTTCACAATAGCAGCATGCGGTAACAGCACTAACTGCTTATTTATCGTAGCTGCCTTTGTCGTAACCTTTCGTCACATCACTATAGTAGGTACATATCGATCTGGTTCGTACATAGAGCGAAAAGTTGACAGCAGGGTATGCTATAATAGAGAGTGGGATTGTTTCTCGTGATAATAACTAGAGATGAAACGGATAGCAGTTTGGCCGGATACCGGATACCGGATATTCGGCCAACTATGTGGCCGGATAGCCGGATATCCGGCCGCCGAATATCCGGCGAAACTTAGCTGTTTGCGTAGGCAGCGCACGAACGTTCGGGTGGACTCGGTTCCACCTTTCTACACCTTGCAGCAGTGTGTAAAACGAAAGACTTTTTTCTGAAGCTGGCCTTATTTATGAAGAGAAACGCAACCGCCTGCTACCTCTCAATGCAGAGAAATTATTAGTATTTATTCACCATAATTTGCCCTTAGTGCAGTATGAGTACTAATTCATTCATTTTCTTTGTATTACATTAATTTACTATTGTGATTAAAAATTTAAAACTAAAACTAATTATATTTAAGCTAAGTGATATTAAGCCTAACTAAATAAAGCAAATAATTACTCAAAAATATGTTTCTTTTATCCAGTTTTTTTTTTATTAATTATTTATATAGTTTATTATTATTTTAGTAGCTATCCGGTATTCGGCCGGATAGTATTATGGCGGCCGGATAGGCCGGATAGTATTATGGCAGCCGGATAGGCCGGATACCGGATAGTAACCGGATATCCGGTTCATCTCTAATAATAACCACCTAGCTACAAGTTCTCATATAAAAATTAAACATCGTGAGACTGCAAAATACTTACGTAATTCAGTATTGCCACTTTTTCTAAACATGCTCTATTTATGTTTTCTATAAAAAATATGTTTCAAAATAAAACACTATCTTTTTTGTATATTTAAAAACAATATGGTTTTTAGTAAATTTATTTGCTAAAACACATACAAAAGGTAATATACTCTAAATTAAAATCTAAATAGAAGACTAAAAATACCTGCAATTTAAAAATACTATCTAAATATTAATCACAAAATAACATGTTTTTTGAATTAACACCGAATTATCTTGAATCATATTTTCGAAAGAAAACATAAAAAAACTATATGATAGAAAAAGTAATCATACCGAATTTTAGGAGTTTTTGATTTCAATGTTTTTGTTTATAACGTCTAATATATAGGTATTTCAGTATAGTGCGTATTTGGTGAAGTATTATTTATTTATTATTTATACATGTTATATATTTATTTATACATACAAAAAGTGAAATAATATAACAGTTTTTTTTTTATTCGCTTATATGTTATATTGAGAAGTTAATGAGTATTGCAATCATTTACTATACAGTTGCACCACTATAAATATCCACCAATCCGCACTGGAGCAACGTGGTGGATTAAACGCCAAGCACCATCATAACGAGGAGAGGCTTAAGCCCCTGCAGTGGGCCATAATAGGGTGCTATGAACTTTAAAGTTGAATTTGCGAAACGCTCTTTATTTAGCAGGTATAGGTGTGGCGATGACCGATCCACACTCTCCGAAAGTTATCATTAGCGGTAAAAAGGGGTTATTTCTATTCAAGTTTTTATTGCTTAATTATCTGAATCAGAATAACCAGACAAATTATTTACAATCGATTTTGGTTAACTTCTCTTGGTATTTGCTTAGGTTTTAAAATAATTCTTTTTAGACATGCATTAAATTTTTGAATTAGGATCTAACTTGAGCCAATTATCAGCATTCAGTTGTTTTCAGTCGTATAGAAAAATAATTAGGTATTGTTATTATTTTAATTATGTTATTACCTATTATATAATAAATATTTTTCATTATACTGTATTTTTAAATCTGGGCGATTTTAGTTTGGACTCGGAAAGTTTTTTCTAATCACGATTATTTTGACAAATATTATATTTTCAAATACAGTAAAAAAAAAATGATTGGACTGAAGTGAATAACGAATTGTTTCTACATCTTGTTTCTAAGCAGGTGTTTTTGTGCAGACACATTTAATTTTATAACTTAAATAGAGACAGATTTCGTAAATAAATGATGGAAGTACGTATTGTATAGGTATTCGTTGAAACTTAAATGAAACGCAAACATGAGTGTAAATAGAAAAGATTTCCAATTTTGTCGTAGTATGAAAAAAAATTTATATCAAATAAAATCCATGATTTTAAACTAGTGTTTGAGATACCCTTTATAATATAGTGTTTAGACCTTATTAATATATATTGTTATTGGTAAGTAGTTTTTATTTCATTTTATTGCTAATTTTATTGTTTGCGACATCTATTGTGTTAATCTATTGTATTTATTTATAATTTAATTGTGGAAAATGTTTTGTGTAGGTTCTATATATAAATGTTTCATTTCATGTTCTATATATCACTGTTTGTTTCCTGAATAAATAAATAAATATTTCACGGTACGATCATCTCATAGTATTTAATATGCGTAGCAGTGTTAATATACGGAGAAACTTAAAAGACTTTCTAGTATTTGTTAGTGAAAGCAACAAGCATACACGTCGACCTTTACGGTTTCAACTTTTCTTGACCTTTATTACTTATATTACTTAGTATTACTTATATCATAATTACGTAATATCGATGTAATAAAACGTTAAAACCAGTAACTAATTTTAATTACTCACAATTTGTGTATACTATTTGATAATGGAACCTGTTTTTAATGAGCTTACCTGAAACAAAAAAACATCATAAATTAGTAAGTTTTATTGACAAAAATAAATTTCTAGATTATATAAGAATAAATATTATTAATACAATAAAAATAAAATAAATATGAGTTTCTATATTTCTCTACTTTTCCTGCTTGAATGGAATTTTGATGAAATCTTGCATTTAGATAATACACAGAATACATTTCAAAATAGATTAATCACAGCGGATAATACAAAATGTCGTTTTAACTTTGATATTCTTCTTTGACCCTATGGTCCGTGTGTAGGTACCACCAGTTTGTATTATTCCGGTTCTAACTCATTCACCCATGTGTAGTACTGGTTTGTACATTTCGAATTAAACCCGATCGGCTGTGTGTACTACATACTTGTATTATTTTGAGAACCGTTTACCCTAGTGGGTAGCGACCCTGCCTACGAAGCTGGAGGTCCCGAGTTCGAATCCTAGGTCAGGTCAGTATTTAAATGATGAATATTGTTACTGGTACCGGGTCCTTGGTTGTTACATGTGTGTGATGTCTTCGCTTGGTACCCAAAACACAAGCTAATGCTTAGTTCGGGGCCTAGACGTTGTTGTGTAGTATACGTATGTTATGTTATTTTGGCTTTAATTTAACCACTCGCATTACCCGTTTGTATAAATTCTGCTTTAACTCATTTGTCTGTGTATACTACCCGTTTACATTATTTCGGCTTTGAACCAATAGCCCGTGTGTATGTACCGCCCGTTTGAACTGTTTCAGATTTAACTCATTCGCCCCTGTGTACTTTTCTCATTTGTATTAGGTAATTCGGATTTCCCTCAATCGGATGTGTGTATTAACTGTTTGTGTTATTTTGACTTAACAAACGTCTGCGTGTGTTACGTGTACTACCTGTTTGTATTAAGTCGGCTTTGATCCAAGGGCCCGTGTGTATTGTATTTGGGCCCGTGGGCAAACGAATGTATTGTTTCGGCTTAAAACTCATTCGCCCATATGTACTTACTCATTGTATTAATTCGAATTTGTTTCATTCGCCTATATTGTTAGTATTATTTGGACTTAAATGGGTTTGGTTGGACCAAAATTTTTACAATTTATTTTTATTTCCGAAAATATAAACGAATTAATACTTTTCTTTTGAAATAACAATAATTTAGAATGCAAAATTTTTAGTATTTTTTTTTCAAAATTTTGAAAAAAAAATACCCTCGTGATATCATTTGGATATAAGTTTATTGTTTGCTTTATCTAGGAATAAATTAGATCATAAAAATTTTATTGATTCATGAGGATTACAGTTTTTTTTGATACAGTAGCTAACCTAAATATTATATACTTATTTTTTGTTTTTTACTGTGGAAAGCAGCGGAATAAGCTTAAATGTTCACATGACGTCACAGGGACAATTTCAATGTCAGATGAATTTTCTTAAATGTCTGGCAAATTAAAAAAAAAGATGTTTTAAGAGGTTGTTATAGAACATTATTCCTTTCAATTTTAATAACCATGACCGCAACTTTAAAATATTGGTACAAGGCCATTCATTTGTTTACGTGCACTACCCGTTTTGTATTATATGTATTTAGATACTTATTGTTTTTCCCTACACGATTTAACGCCCTTTTCCTCCAATATTCGATTTGGTAGTTCGTGAATTAGCAATTCCGTGCACACTTAACTGATCTTAAGCCCTTTCCAACACGTCATCCCAAACAAATTTCTGTTCCTTCATCTCTAGATGTTTTGAATTGAAAAAAAAAAACATAATAATAATAATAATAATAATAATAATAATACATGGGACTTCCCACACAGCGCCATCTAGTCCCAAAGTAAGCAAGTATTATGCTTGTGTTATGGGTTACTAGACAACTGATATACATACTTAAATATTCTTTATAATATATACATATATAATTTTTTTTTTTTTTTTTTTTTTTTTTTTTTTTTTTTTTTTTTTTTAATATATATAACAACCAAGACCCGGTACCAGTATCAATATTCATCATATTAATACTGACCCGACCTGGGATTCGAACCCGGGACCTCTAGCTTCGTAGGCAGGGTCGCTACCCACTAGGCTAAGCGGTCGTCAAACATCTCTTCAGCTTTAATATATAGCCAATAAAACTATGACCCCCGGCCCTGGCCAGGTGGACAGATGACCTGAAGGTACCGGGGGTAGTTGGATGCAAAAGGCGGAAGACCGTGTGTGGTGGCGAGCCTTGGGAGAGGCCTATATCCTGCAGTGAAGAGACACGGGCTGATGATGATGATGATGAAAACTATAACGGAATATGCTAGTACACTAAAAACTTAAATATGCATATATTTTTCTGTCTTTTCGTTTGAACGCTAATAACCCAAAAACTACTGAAGTGTTTGCTTTAAAACTTTTACTTTTCATTAGAGGTAAACAGAACTCAGTATGTTTAGTATATTCATATTTTATGCTGCTGTTTTTAGAAACAGCGCAGTAAAAACAAAAATATTCAATGGGAACAAAAGTACTGGCGGGAGCAATTTATGTAAATGTATAATATAGTAAGTCGCTTCGTTTCTAAGCGCGTATAATGCAAAAACTACTGAAAGTATAGTGATGCGGCTTTTTTAATGTCCTTGTAATAGTTGACCGATTGTGAGTTGTATTTTATGAGCACAGTTAAGTACGGAAGTTTTTTTTACTACTTTAGTTTAAACACTGTTTGATTTATATTAATGAAAATGTGTACAGATGTCGATCAAACTCTGTAGACTGACTTAGGTAGGTATTTCACCGCAAAAACATGTGTATTTGTTTGATAACTTTTCAAGACTAAACTGTTGAATGAAGCTGGACAAAATTTTATAGCTTAGTACACCCTGATATAAGCCGAAATGTACTTATAAACATGAAAATGAGTTTGTTTTGTAGGTTTGCAGTGAACCAATTTTAGTGACAATTGGCAAAGAGGTAATATAAAAGTACGAATTGATTAGAAGTCCTTTTCTGCGTTTACCGCATGTTTACTGTCTTATCACTCATACTCAAGCTAGCTGGTGTAATATGGCGAGCGTTAGTCCACGAGATCGCCGCGCGTCGGTCTGCACCCCCGCGAACTCGTGTTTGATTGGAAATTGAAAACTAAACAATGTGAATCCTGTAGTCCAGGCGGGTGAAGCCGTGGGCAGCAATAACTGACATTCTTGTCACAATTTTGCGTAGATACTATTACATCATTTTCATCATCATCATCATCATCAGCCCATTTTTACCCCACTGCAGGGGCTTAGGCCTCTTCCAGGGTGAGGAGGGGGGCTTGGAGCTTAAGTCCACCACGCTGCTCCACTGCGGGTTGGGAACTGTAATGACCGCCATCTATTGACAGCGTCCGGGACCGACTGCTTAACGTGCCCTCCGAAGCACGGTGTCAGTGATATTGTGTACTTAAGTCAGAAAAACTCATTGGTACACGCCCGGATTCGAACCATGGCCTTATAAATTTGAGACAGGTTCGTTGCGCTCTGGGCTATCACGACACACGATATACTATTACAATGTTAAGATTATTTGCTTCATAAATGGCTCGTTAGATACAATTTTCAGTTACATGTAATACTAGTTATATATTTAATGCGCGTTTCGCCGAATACGAATTTTATAACGAGCGAAAAAGTAACGTAACATTTTATTTTAAACGGTTCTTATGTCGATTTCGTTAAACAAAATTAGTAAACTGTGTCGAATTTGTAACTAGAATTTTACTAATATCAGCCCGCTTTGTGATTATATCTGGTCTCGTTATTGTAATCAGACTGTGAAAGCTGGACTTAAATGCTGGAAATTACTTTTACGTTTTAAGGTAATATAAAAATGAAACGACCTTAGATGCTTAGACAAAAAAAGACAAGGTGTCTTGTACATTTTAAAAGCTTAAAAAGTTACAGATTTGCAAGTAAATACATAAAACAGGCACCCATGCTTGTTTGTATACCAAAACCTTGCCAGCCGCTTTCCCTGCCCGTAAGAGTGCTGCGCTGGCGTGAAAAAGTTTAAAATGCCATCGTTTGTCATGAAATGGTAAAAAACAAAACCTTCGTAATATTTAAAAAAAACCGCGCAATTACTATACGCGCCACCTATTTAAAAAGGCCCCTTGAAGTTGGCGACAAAAAGTGTGCACCTTTATATAAAAAAAAAGATAAATATAATGTTAATAATAAGAAACAGAAATGAATTAAACGTATTGAGTTTTTGTTTACAAAAAGTAAGATGATATTTTGTGAGGCAATGTAATAATATGGTGTATGTAGGGGTGACCGGGGCCAATAGGCGCAGTTTTTATAAAAGGTGTATTATTAACTAAACTTATTGAAATAAGTTTAGTTATTAATCCTTAATCAAAAACCATTCTTAAATATTTTCATATTATCGATTTTACGAGTATCTGATGTTCCATTGAGTGAAACATTTTTCAAAGTGAAAGGAGTCGCTTGCGCCTATGTACCCCGTCCTTTGGGGCATGTGGGCGCACTATTTGGGGTAATAGACATTTTGTAGATTACAAATCTTTAATTGCACAGAGTAGAAACGGTTTAATTATATTTTTTATTTTTTCTCACATAATATCTTACACAGTAGGTATACCCAATAACAAACATTGGTAATACTTACCTATAGCATTACTTGAACGTACCAATTAGTATTTTAATCCAAACTACTTTCAACAAAATCACTTTTAGGACATACATATATAAACGAGAATATTCACCCACAATCATCATTGTATATTTAAACATAAAAATAAACAGCATTTTTATATAAATAATCACAATCTAAATTCTTACTGACACCCTGTTAAAAGAGAAAATGGCACCCAAATTAATTATTACTTGTCACTCTGACTACAAAAACAAAGATTATTTTGAACCGATTAACATATTCATCATTTTACCTAAAATAAAAAAAAAACATAATGTTTTAATCAGAATCATCAGGACCCGAATCACAATTAGTACACATATAAAAGAGAATATTGCATCCTGAGCAATTTTTTCCCGTGCATATTCAGAAACAATTAAAAACCATACTGTGACCACAAGAGTGGACTCACATGCGCGGTTGGGCTGAAAGTGAGATGATATACTGGGTTGAGACTGACATCGAGTTCCTGAGTTCCTGATAGTGAGAGTCCCGGGAATGGCGAGAGCCGTCCCGGCCTGTACCGCTTCCGTGTATGAGCTGACATGATCAGTGCTAAATTAAGTTGTTACTTCACACGGATAGTTATTTGACTGATTTGCACGTTTAGTTCACAAACTTTGTGTGACGCACTGACACACTTTACGCGTACCGTTCGCGATGCTTACTTCGCGAGGCCTTCTTGGAAAGTATATAATCCGGCTGTTCGGTACTGTGGTTATGGAATGAGTTTCCCCTTTAATGTAATAACTGTCGCCGATTCGTTGTGTTTGGCGGTTATATAGTGAGTGTTACCGGCGCTGGCGTGCGCTGAGTCAAAGAGCTATATCACTGAATATGAGAACGTCAAATCATGAATGAATGGCGTGAACAAATACTTTAATGTGGATACCACAGGACACCACAACAAGTGACGTGGAGTAGGTAGGCGCATGCGCCTACTTGCACTAAAAATTTTGTGCCTACTTACCCCAACCATACTATACATTTTTATATGAACTAATTTACAAAACGCATACAGATTAATGGTATTCTTACCTTTAATTTAATAAAATAAAACATAAATACTCAAAATACTAAATTCAAATAATTTCATATACACTATTTAATACCAAAAACTATTTTTAAATGAAAAAAATACTTACGGATGGCAAAAATATAAATGGACGTATCACGGATGTATCACACTACGAGCGAACGATCGACTCGAACAGAACATAGCGAATAGAGTGACATACTCCACTCCTACTCAGCCGACAACAGACCAGTCGCAACAAGCGTTATCAACTTTTGGCCGATGCGCCTACTTACACGTGCGCCTATTTGCCCCGGTCGACCCTGCGACACATATTCCAAAGAATTCCTGATGATATGTTGCCCATGTGTTGAAAAAGTTCAATCTAAATGATAAATTTTAATGATTGTCGATTATGTAATTGTAATATTTTTTTTTTTTTAAAGACACCTGTTGGGTTTCTTGGTACTTCTTCACAGAAAAGTCAGTTTCAGAAACGTCGAAAATACTAATGATTCCCTAATTTTATGACGAATATAAGGAGAGCCTTTACAAGGCATAACTGACCTATGAATTTAAATGAATGATTTTATTTGAATAAATGCACCATATATGGGAGAGTCGACATATTTTACCGCCCCGCCGCGCGCCGTTTTAATTCAACCGCGCCGCTAGATTTACTACTAGATGTAATTTTTTTCTGCACGTACAACACTGACCGATGCCTTTACACTGTAGTTGACTCGCTCGTAATAACAATTATTATTTCTAGTTACATACGTTTATAGGCCAACAACTTTAAACTTTCAGGTCAGATGTCTATTGATCTATTGAACTTCGTAAAATATCTGTTAATTTAAAATGCGTCAATCCGCATTGATCAAAATATTTTCAATTACATTTGAATACCTTTTTATGAAAATATAGTTTAAGTATTTTTTTTAAATTTTATATATGGAAATTTAATTTTATAATTTTATTAAAAATTTATAGCTGAGGACGTCACTACCACAAATTACAGCTGCGATGTTTTGCGTATTGCACTTGTTAATATGGCCATCGTCGACCGCTGCATGTAGTAGTTACGTAACATTAACGTTTCACGTTTACTTTTTATAACTTTGTAGTTACGCCTCCAAAAATTTTATATTTTCTCTTTGATTATGGAAAAATTTTGAACAATGCTGATTGGCCAACACCTGAGTGGCAGGTACTGATCCCCATTGCTTTCTGCAACGATATAGGACCCATAGGCGCATAGGCATATAGGGGCCGAAAAGTTCTGGAGTGGTGACCACGCCACGGCAAGCGCAGCGTAGAACGTCCTGCCACAAGATAGAAAATTGACCTTGTAAAGATGGCGGGAGGACGTTAGATGCATACGTCCTATTGCAAATCAATGGGGGACGCCTATGTCCAGCTGTGGACTTCCTATGGCTGAGATAATGATGATGAAGTGTTTAAGTAAAGTTGTGGGTCTGTGACAGAGGGCCGGACTTTTGAAAACATAGAACGCTAGATGTCGCTTGCGCTGAAAAATAAATTGAAGAATCTAATTGTTTTGCCTTGAATAATCATATGAAAACTAGATTTTTTCATAGAGAAGAGACACGACGTCGTTCGTTTCTGATTTTCATGGTATTATTTAAAAATCGGCGGTTGCATTAAACTCTTCCAAATTTCATTTAATTGCTTGCATTTAATTCGAATTCAATTTTTATTTCATAAAAACGAGAGTACGCGTATAAAATAAAAGCTACACTATTTCGCATTTTTACTGACCCAACGCGCGCCAAGTGGAGCGCATCGAACCCGTTCTCTGTCGAAAAGTCAATTTCTTTCTTTTAATTCGTTCGCAGTCACGAATTATCCAAAAAACAATGGTGGCTTTTAAAGTCGGCAAAAAACTTACAATCGTCGTCGAATTTCAATGAATTCGACCTGAATTTTCGTTGGCAATAAAATAAAAATAAAACGTTGGAAGCAATGTAATTGCAAATAGAGAGATATTGAAAGCAAACTGTTGATCTCATCTCAACCGGCAAAAAGTGTAGTTTTTTATTTCTTTAATCAATGGGGCATTAATAATAACACAGACATTGTAGGAGTTAGACTGAGAAAGTAAATTTTTACTATGCACTCCAACTCAATCAATTTTTGCGGAGATAAATAGTTAAGGAGGGGCGGGACGCGTGAACGTCCATATGCAAACGCTCTTAAACGATTACCTACGTCGTTAATACGCATATTAATCTTGTTTTTTTTTTATAGTCTCACTTGAGTTAGAACTAGGTTTTATAGAGCCAAAACTCTGAAATTTCTATAAAGATCCTTGTTACAGAAATTTCATATATTTATATATATATAAATATACGAAATTTCTGTAACATGGAAGTGCATACTAAAATATACTTTATAATAGATACATATATAGACACTTTTACACCCACAGTAGTTATGTTTCTTGAAAAAGCTGTTTTCATTACGTACAAGTTACACACGTAGCACATATGAGAATGTAAAATTAAAATCCTAACCCAGTACGAAAATTGGGACACGTGAATAAAAATTTATAAAAATTATATAATGAAATAATTGTATTTTTACTTGGTAATTTTAAAACTATAAAATTTTAGATTTTCGTCATCCATCGTGTCATACGATCAACTGCTCAGTATCATAAAAAAAAGTTTAAGTCGTTTTTTAGATAACAAAGCTTTAGAGCTAAAAACTAATTATAAATTCAACAAGTAACCTCTTCAAGGATGTGAGGTAACCAAATTTCTTTTCCATACCGGGTATCGAACGTTTGCCTACGGCGTTGCGAAAAATATTACACAAATTGATAGACGAGTGCTTGAATAATATGTACTATATAAATAAAAATGTAAGACAGTGGTTTAAGTACGAAATAATTTAAAGAATAAATATTATGAAATGTGGTATAACAGAAAAACATTTATTCTATTTTTCAAGTAGTAAAAAAGTAGTAAAAAACCAAAGAAAGCCATTTCGAGAAAATCCCGTTTCAAGGTTTTTCGACAAAAACTAACACATCTTGAAACGAATTTCACGTAAAGAAATATGCAGGACACTTGTCAGAAGATAAAAAGCTCCGATACTAGAGGCTGTTGTAAATGAGCCAAGATAAGCCCGAGGACGAAAAATAAAATTTAAAACAGTTTTTGTACAAAACGTTTTAAGAAAATTATTTATCATAGATGTACATGGAGATAACGCGTCGTGACCACACAAATAAGAGTAAAAAAACATACGCCACTTGCCGTTTTGAAATATTAACTGTGAATTAAAAAATCGTACAATTTCGCGTCTTCTGCATCTTGGACTGGAAAAGAAAATAAATATTCTGAAAATACTTTAGATGTGTAATCTAAGAAAGTGTTTGTTAAATCTCTGAGTCTATATTTTGTTAATTTTTTTTGACTAAAAACTCTATCTTGATAATTATGCTATCTAAGTTATTTATTAAATAATAATTTTAGCGTTTCTGTATGCACGTCGTGTAGATACTGTTGGCTAACGTTTCACTTATATTTGTTCCGTTCAATACGTTATGACCGCAGCTAGCACCGAATGTTGGCCTTCGATGTTGCGCCACGTGTTACGCAACCATCGTGTGTACCATTGGGCACACGAACGGTTGCTAACTTTGCGAAATTTATAGCGCCACATGTCGGTAAAAAATTTAAGTTTTGTGATTTGACTCCTGCTGCTAATTATTCTTGGATTTTTTTGTAATAATTACCACTGTGGTATATTCTACATATTTGATAAATTATGTCTGCCACTTTTAATATTTAGGTAGTGTTTTTGGAATATTGAGTTTCAAATTCATGGTCTAATTTTAAATTCAGTAAAGTAAGAATTAATTTTGGACGGGAAGAGTTTCGAGGTGGGCTTTTTGGTTAGGTAAAATGTTTCTTGTTATTTATTTAATATTAGTTATCTTTTACAGTAGTTAATTTTACTTTTTAATTAGATTTTAATAATTTTTGCATTTTCATAAAACCATAGATAATAAGTATAGTAAGATAAAAAATATAGTATGATAAAAAATATAGTATATTAGATTTTACTCATAACTTTAAAATACTTAAATTTATAATATATATCTACAATTATTATTAGTATAATTTAAAAATTATTAAAAGGCAAATATTACAACCAAATTAAATTTATTCTGTTTTACTTTAAGCGATAACTACAAAAGGCAACAAAATCGGCAGGCTCCTGAGGTTTTGTATTAAATTTATGCAGTCAGAACCTTAAAAAAATCGTTATTAACTGAACTCCAAGCACTGTGGTTTGAGATATATTTGATCGATTTTAATACATTACAACTAATTTCATGAATAAATTTTGTTTGGGAAATTCGTTGTGATATGAGAAAATATTTTTGTAAGTCCTGAACTCTAACCAGTAATAGCATAAAGATAGAAATCAGTTGCATGCCCAATATATTAGTTAATAGAAAAAGTCTAATTATCTAGTAAACAATTGTATTATGAATATTGAATTCATCAAATTAAAACCCAAAATAGGCAGTACGTAACTTTTTATGTTTTATGTATAAGTAATTTAACGTTGTACATAATTTTATCTGTTGCGGATATTCTTTAAATTTTTTCTATAAAATAATAACAAGTAATTCAAATAATGCAATAAAAATATTGTTCTAATTTTATTTCATTGTAATAATTATTTCATAATATATTACCTAAAAACTAAACAGTATTAGCTAAAAAAGTCAAGCGAAAAAGCTCACATTCAATTAACATCCAGTTACAAACTAAAAATGCCTACACATAAAAAATATTATCGAAATCAGAGCCGTGCCTGGCCGCGCAGTGTGCGGTAGAGTGGTCAAAGTAACGCTGAAGCATTGACCGTTGTAAGCACCAGCCCTTCGGTCAACCGAGACTTGGTTTATGATATGAAAGATATAAATTTGTACTACATATATTTATAACAAAAAATTAAATTATTTAAAAAATAAATAAATAAATGGATTGCCAATTTAACTCAGATAATTGAAAAGGACAAAAAAAGTCTTTAACTAAAAAGAGAAAAACAAGCTACATTCTAAAAAAAATTCGTTTGAATAACGCAGAATGCAACATGCAATGTTTTTTCGTCCGATACCTACTTACCAACCAAAATATATTTGGTTTACCTATTTACATTGTAAAAATCTTTATTTTCACATAAAGACCAAGAAACATATTCTGGGATGTGGATTATTTGACCTCGCCTTGAAAATAATCCAAAAGGGTTAAAATAGGGGCGTTGACAGTGACGGATAACCTCAAAGCTTTATGTCATTATCAACGCAAGCGACTTAACTAACCTAACCTAGTGTCCATTTACTCGTAAAATTAAATATGACAAAGCAATTTGACTCGCCTATTTGAATGTAGCAGACTATAATGCATACGTTACTAAACTAAGTCTCAAAGGTGACAAATTTTTTTTCATTCCATCAGCCCATTATACCTCACTGCAGGAGCTTAGGCCTCCCCTGAGAGTGAGGGGGCTTGGAGCTTGATCCACCACGCTACTCCAGTGCGGGTTGGTGGATTGTAACGACCGCCATATATTGTCAGCAACCAGGACCAACTGCTTAACGTGCTCTCCGAGGTACGGCGTCAGTGATAGTAATGTAGTAAGTCTAAAAAACTCCTTGATACACGCCCGAATTCGAACCACGACCACGCGGTATGGCCTTAGAAATTTGAAACAGGTTTGCTGCGCTTGGGCTATCACGACTCATCACGATGTGACTGATCATAATTTAGATATAATAATAATATACACTAATTTTTTTTTCTGAAAAAAAGAAAACTTTATTCAACTAAAAAGTTCATATAATATACTTTGAATTAAAATCTAATTAAAAAACTAAAAATACCTACAAATTAAAAATACTATCCAAATAATGATAACACGAGAACATTTTAAAGAGACGACGGGTGCACCGCATTGCCCCGCTGTATTGCGACACTGATCCTCTGAACAGGGTATTCCTTGCTCAAAGGATCCCCTGTCAACGGACGCAACGTTTCGACGGCGAAGAAATGAAATGATAAGGATCTAAAAGTTCTAAATAAATGAATCAATTCACGAGCAAAAAGAAAACGCAAGTAGTAAAAAGAAGCGAATTGTCGGTTACATATAAGTGCTACGACGTAAGAAATAGCTTGTTGCTGTTATACCGGAAGGCAAAGTCTGTACTTAAAGTTGTGTAACGTTTCGTGTCGCTGCGTAGTCGCATTTTGTCCTGAACGATTAAAATCTTTTAACGAAAATGTGTTTTCAGACTAAGCAGAAAAAAATATACAAATATGAAAACAATAAGAAATAAAATAATTCAAAACATTTTTATTATTATAACTAAAAAAATAATAAACCCTTGTAGGATCACTTCCTTGTTCGTCTGTCTGTCTGTCAAGTCCCTTTTTCTCAAAAACGCGTGTAGGTAAATTCAAAAAGCGTTGAAATTAATATTAAATACTAAGGTCTACGATTCCTTGAAGCTGAAAAAAAAACATACTTGTAAGGCAACGAAATGATAATAAATTGCAAATAAATCAATATCATAGGGTACTTCCCATTGACGTGGAATTGTGAAAATTGACGAGAAGCAAGCAAAGTCTTACCGCACAAATATAGGGGAAAATCGGAAAATAGTTAATTTAGAGTTATATCACACAAGAAACTATTTTTTTACGATTACAAACTTAATTTTGTAAATACAAACAATTATACTGTGTATCGGTTGACAAGTCCGACTAGCACTTTGCCGATTATTTTTTTTATTTCGGTACTTTCTCTTAATATAGTATGTCCACGACAACAATTATTATGCGTGATTAATTTTTAATAGATTTTTTTATATTTTCGTACTAAGAAATATTTGGAACTTTTTTTACGCACAAAAAATCTGTATATTCCTATATATATTTTTTGTTATACATAAATTATTAAACATTCATCGTTTTCGTAATATTTCCTAGCTTTCCTGTGTTTTTGTATTCCGTGTCCACATAATATGTTACGAAACTCCTAGGAATTATTTCATTTACGCGTGACAAATTTTCTAGTAACATGACGTTTCCTTGTATTACTCAAGCATTCTTATTTCAAGTCATAATATGAAATTAAAGGCAACCACTGACTGTCTAGCTAGAATGATAGAATTGTGGTTACTTTCACAATTTCGAATCATTTTAACTAAAGACTAGGTGTCGTGATAGCCCAGAGCGCTACGAGTCTGTCTCAAATTTGGCCCCATCGGGCCATGGTTCGAATCCGGGCGTGTACCAATGAGTTTTTCTGACTTAAGTACACAATATCACTGACACCGTGCTTCGGAGGGCACGTTAAGCAGTCGGTCCCGGACGCTGTCAATAGATGGCGGTCGTTACAGTTCCCAACCCGCAGTGGAGCAGCGTGGTGGACTTAAGCTCCAAGCCCCCCTCCTCACCCTGGGGGAGGCCTAAGCCCCTGCAGTGGGGTAAAAATGGGCTGATGATGATGATGATGAAAGACTAGGTATGACAAATAACTTTAACTAATAACAAATTTCGAGATACGGTTTATTTATTTTGTTACTTTACCTTTATTATACTATTCCATTAGAAAACTTAGTTAATAGGTTCCCTATATCTGTATTATTATTGAGACACTTAAGACATTTTTTTGCTAAGTTCATGTATCAGAAATGACACAAAAAACGTGGTTTCATAATATGAACGTCGTGTTCGAGTCAACTACTGAGTACTGGACTTGTGAGATGGATTTGATTTGAGATGAAATTTTGCAGGTATAAAGAAAACCTAGGAGATTTGTGTGTGTTTCATTAAAATAAATAACTAAAAAAAAAAACAGTGAACGTAGACTATTCAAATGCGAATGAGACTGGGATAGTGAACCTGTTATTAAAGTAAATCTCAATTATTACCTATGAATTTAAAATCATTTGACACGAAAAAAAAATGTTAATAAAAAATCCAGTCAAACGCGTTTCGGGTCACGCATGAAGTAGGTCATGGTGGGTCATAGACCGAACGAAGATTTTTTTCATGGTAGGATTACGCCTTTTTTCGGCTATAACTCGTGAATTAGTTGACTCAAACAGATGTGATAATATGCAAAGTATATCACTACTATATATGTGCTAGTAATTTGATCAGTTTCTTAAAGAACGCAACCAATTTATCAGATAATTCATGACCACGACCACTCCTGAAGGAGTGTACGAATGAGAAGAAGAATCTGATCAAATTTTTCAAAAGAGAAGGGGGAAATGCAATTCGGAAAAAACCGAATATTTTATGTCGTAAATGATACCCAGTTTTAAAATACAACCAAAAAACATCTTAATGATTTTAAAATGTCTATTCTACGAAATTCCACTCGAATAAGTTTAGTACATAATGATGCAAGTACGGTACCTATAATAAACCGATGACTATGATAACCAGCTTACTGAGTACGAGCATCATACGACGTTTTTCTATACATTTGCGATTAAACTTAGGTAGATACTTCTAATGTAATAACGGCGGGACCTAGGGCGCGAGCGGGTTGCTTTTGGCGGTTTACGCATGCGTCACAAGCAGAATGCTTATTTTTGATTAGTATAAAGTAAAAAGGCCTAGTACTGTAAAATAAAACATTACGGTACAGGTTTCAATATCATAAAAAGACCGTATTAGTAGCAAAGGTATTGAATTTTTTTTCAGCTTCAGTTTGTGTGGGAAGCATCGTGGCATCGTAGATTTTTTTTTTGATTATAAAACATTTCGTCAAATTGTAATTTTATAGTATTAATAATCTGTGACTTAAATGTCTGTGACATACAAACAGACGGTCGGACATGGAAAAAACTATAAGAGATAATTTTTTTTACATTTGTTTGAGAAACCTAAAAAAGATCGATAATTAAATGTAATTTTTAATAATTGCGCATTATTATTAATAAATGTTTCATTTGTAATTATTCATGACAAGGATTATGCTTATACGCACACCCAAATTCATACATACTATAGAGTATTTAAGTGTAACTTTGCAATAGACAACTACGAAAATTATTTTTTTATTAGGGTTATTGACACAGAGAACTGACTAGATTAGAGGTGTAATAGTCTAGTCTCAAAGTCGTCTCATTTTAGAAATCGATTAAGTCTTTCACTCCTTTCTCTTATATAAATGATATGTTTAGATGTCGTATTTTAGAGTTTAAGTTATGAGATCTCTTTTATGTATGCAATATACTGCATACTTGAAGCATCAGTGTTTCTTCTCTTGTCCCATATATGGAACAGAGGTATGGTGTGTCAAGGCGAACCTCATGACCCCAGCATCCTCTCGAAACCACACATGGTTCCGGTCATGTGTTTCCTGGTATAGTCCAGGAGGCGACTACAAAATTTGTCACCTTAAATTTTGTTTTTACATCAGGTGTGTGAATATAGTAGCTACCATCTTCTCATCCGCATGCATATCTGGAGGGCGTGCATGTTGCGGTCTCGGTTATTCTGGAGGATTCGTTGGCGGGTGTAGAGGTTGTTCGACTCTTAACCCTTAGTACGCGTATAGTACAGCATCTGTACCAGTGAAGTGACCCAGACGTGTGCAGTACATACGTTGTACCAGCGCTTCCACATGATGGGGGTATATTTTGGAGCCGTTTTAGGATCTTTTTATGAAAAATATTATTTAAAACATAACCGCTAAATGTCTACGAAAATATCACCATATTATTATAATATTCAAAAAATTTAACAGACTTCGACAAAACGGAAGCTCTAACGTACGGGGCAATTTTTATGTATGACCAATACTGCAATTACGCGTCTGACAGGTTAATAGGTCTCGTGGGTACTTTTTCCGGTCTGGTTTCGTACTCTGATAGGTAGCGATGTTTTGGAAGCTAGACTCTGCTGTGTTGTCCAGCGTGTCAACATGCGTTTTGTCAGGCGTTCAATGAAAACATCCAGTGCCTCTAGTTTTTGTATACTTGAAGGGGACAACGTATCCGCTTACATACCAACTCTAACTTACTCTAATGCTATATGGTCTGGACATCAATCGAATATTTAGCATTCATAGTTCACAGTTCTTGCGACATGAGGTCACTCTTATATGTGTGAATACGACAGACGTGAGTACGGGACTGCAATTAGTATTGGAATCATAGCATAAAGCGGACAGCTTGACCCCAAAATAGATTTTGAGGGCCGTTTACGAGGTAAGACTATATTTATTGACTATACCCAGCTTGTTGTACGTATTTAGTAAACGCAAAAATCACTTTGTAACTCGGCCTCGGAGTAAGTGGAGCGTGTTTGACTCGTGTACCGACTTGTAAGTTGATTTTCACTAAAACAGTAAAGAGAATAGAAATGAAGTTTTTACAGAATTTTGGATTGTGGTGATATTTTTTTATCTATTGGGAAAAGATCATTTGGAAAATAAACATGATGCCCATCTGTCATAATTTTCAGATTTAAAATTTTGTGTATTGTATTAAATTTTTTATATTGTAAGGTAGTAAGGAACCTTTCGGGTACAAATCCTACTCGAATTTGGAAGAATAATATTTATTACGCCATTTTACATTAAAAAATCCACAGATCTTGCAGTCCCCGCAACCGTCCGTTTCATTGAAAATGAACCTACTCAAATCCGATTTTCACAGATTAATTTATTTTATTGTCAAGAAATTTAAACTGCAGCCTCTGATATCCTTAAACGTTTTGAACTCGATAATGAAGCATTCGAACGAATACAGGCCGAAAAGCGATGACCGTAATGTTAACAAGTTCCCGTTCGTCCATAAAATCTAACATGGGATGTCAAATTTCTTGTTCGATTTCCAACCGATTTCCAAAATTTTGGTCTTAAACTGTAGCTACTGATACCCTCTAACCTTTTGTATAACATTTCAAAGCGATCCGACGAATACTCTCTGAAATATAGTAACTTATATCCGCAAACACCAGCGATCGACCAAAAAATCTCATCTTTCGGAAATAATTTCTCTTAGAATTACCAACCGATTTCCAAAAACTTGGTCTTAAACCGTAGCTACGTTAATGGCTGAGATACTATTTTTTTTTATTTTCGATATCGGTCCCTGTTCTCGAAATATTTTGGATTAAGTAAAAAAAAAATCCGAAAAAATCCCGCTTTTTTAACATTTTACAATTTTTTGCGAAAACTACCGAACCGATTTCAAATCTTGGCTAGACCCCATACCCTTAGAGTTATGGCCAAAAATGCGTCTCCCGTGAAATGGATTTGATAGTCATTTTCAATGACAATAAAAATATGTCGTCGTTTCATATTTAATTTTAAGAAAATGTTTCTCCCAACAAATTGAAATAAATTACTAAACACTGCAAACTGAATATGAAGTATTTACGATCAATGCTATAGAATTTAAAAAGTGTGCTGTCAAAAACTTGATCACTGTTTGATAAGCATTCATTTATATATTTAAATATTAGGACACATTATATTTTAATAACCACATGTAGGACAATCCAGAACACGTTATGCATATCAGCAGAGATCGTTGTAGTAACATTTTTTGACATTTGAAATTAACTTATACATGTATATTATATTCATTATTGCTTATCTAGGTTTTAAATATTAAAATATATCGTAAGATATATTAAAAAATTCAAAGAACAGCATTTCGAGCTGTCAATAGTGATAGGTTTGATAATATTAAAATGGAATTTCTTATTTACGGCTGTAGTGTTGTAACATTAACGAAAATTGATTTCGTCTTAATAATTTAAATTGTTTAATATTAAATCTGTTATTAAAACCTTGTAATCTAATAAAAATCTGCTTTAATTTTCTAGAGTTCTCATTTTTGCAATGTGCTCATAATGGGCATTTATAAAAAATTTTGACTTACTTTTTTATGAAAATATAGACACTCTAGACAATTATAGTATTTTTTTTTTAATTTTATAAATGAATTTTCAAGGAATAATAAATTGTTAAAAATAGATAACGAGTGACGTCACTAATACTATTTATAGGTACAAATGTTCTACGCATTGCACTTGTTGTATGGCCGCCGATCGTTGCAAGTAGCAGTGACGTCACATTAATATTTCAGGTTTTCTTTTCATATTTCAGCTATTACGCCTTTAAACATTTCATAACACCTATTCCTGTGAATAAAAAAAATTTTTGAACAATGCAAAATACGGTGAGCTGAAACCACAGACAAGTCAACCTTATAGACCACGCTTTGACAGGGAGTAGCATTCGCCAAGGCTATGTAGTGACACTACATAACTACGTCTCTTGTGAGCGGTCAGTTGGAAGCACGTCGGTAGCCATTAAATTGTCAATTTTAAACGAGCCAATGAAAACTAGCCGACTTCTCCCCGCACCCCGCCACTTTTTGGCGATTTCGTTTTCATACTGACGTTTATTAAAGCGTGGTCTAAAGGTTGACTGGTCTGTGGCTGAAACAAATATAAATCAGATTATAAAAATTCGAAGTATTTATTAAAATTTGTACTTTAGCACAGAGCGATAAGGTTGGTTATTGATTTGATGACATTATCGATAGGATATGTTTCGAATTCATAGATGTTTAACCATGTTCTGTTAAAGGGCATCTATACGTACGTATCGACATATATATTTAAATTAGATTGGGTTTACAGGCGATATTTTACTTAATAACTTGTACACTTTTTTAGCTCCTATATCCTATAATATATCAATACAAACTTTTTAAAAAAAGTTTCCGTAGGCAGGAGACTTTGTGAATAATTGTGTACTATTTTGATACAAGTTCACAATCTAATTTAATAAAGTGTAAGAGGTGTTTTTCGACGACGAATTATCTTAGTGATAGCGTGACGGAATAAAAATGTTTAAGAAACATAGGAATATGTTTGAGCTAAACGTATGGATCAAATTGATAAATACTAACTTTTATTGATTTTATATTTTAATAACGACGAAGCGAGGGAAAGAGAAAAAAATGATTGAAAAAGAGAAAAGAACATAAAAAAGGCATAGACATATTAAATTATCTGTGTGACCTTTGGTTCTGCGGTTAGAGAATTAACTACAGAACTAAAGGTCGTGGGTTCGATTCCCACCCGGGATACATATTTGTGTGCATGAAGATGCCTATCTGTTCTATGCCTGGATGTGAAGAATATTTAAGTATGTATATCAGTTGTCTAGTACCCATAATACAAGCATAATACTTGCTTACTTTAGGGCTAGATGACGCTGCGTGGGATGTCGCAAATATTATTATTGACGCAGGCGTAGCCGTAGGCGATCACTAGTATATTTACAATGTAATAGTTTCAATATTGAACATATAGTTACCTTGTTGATACGCGTTCATTGGTTGTGAGTTAAGTATCACATCAGGTAGTATTTTTTACACAAGGCTATTTGTATTATGGGCGTCCGGCGCGTCAAAATGTCATGGTTGACCAGTTCGCGTTTTCCAGATATATACCCAAATACGTAAGAATTAGTTTGTTTTGTATAAAATAGTTTATAAACGGTTGATTATGAATCATAATGCGTTAGTGACGTCGCGTCTGTTGTTATGCAATCGTATTTGTGTAATACAATATTGAGTAGGTGGTGTTTCTGTTTGTCTTTTCTGAAACTTTCAAGTTTCTTTCGCAGGTATTAAATCTAAAAATTAAAAGTTTTGAAAAAAAAAAATTAAAAAAATCTGTTTATTATGTACAGTTAAACATGATATACGTAAAATTTAGTTTTATAAATTAAAACAGTAAACGAAAATAGCTGCGCAATGTTATATACTTTATGATAATATGTCGAATATTGATTAAATATTTTTCGATTCCGATTTTCATTAAAATCTATTAAAAGCGTCCAAACAAAAATACAAACGTATGACAGACAAAATAATTTAAAATATTATTTTTAGTTTCGGGTTTGACTAATTTGTCAATTTCAATTCATAAAACAATGCAACAGTATTTTTCATGTCACAGTACAGTAGATATCACTCTATTATAGTTTTCTGTTAGTGTAGATATAGTTACTACTTTCAACTTGAAAACTTGTAGTAATTTCTACGATATTTTACGATTACGATTTTTTATTTAATCATCGCACCCAATTACACCCCACGTAAACTAGGCAAAAGAAAAAGAACAGACTAACATATTGCGCTTGTAATATGATTTTCTGTTCCGATACATCCAATCACTTAATAAGATCAAACATCTGAAGATCATCTTTTATTCTGTACTGTAGGCATAAAAAGACAATCAGGTATTATTTGCTTATATATTTTAATATTATGGATGAAATAAGAAATATTCACATATATTTAGGGTTACGTAGCCAAATGGCAAAGAATGGAACCTTTTGAATGTCGTTTAGTTCGTACATCTGTTAATCTGTGGCCATTTCATTAGTAGATTCTTGACACAGCATAGATGAAATTCGGAAGTTAAGTGTAATCTTCAAACCCCTATATAATGTTGTAGTAAAATAACATTTTTTTTTGGATTCGTTTACCATACATGTGACTTAAGAACGAAAAAAATTTCAACGCACATTAATGCATGGATAACATACAAGTACGAATTGACTTGAAGACCTTTTCTATGTTTGCCGTCTAACCACTCATACTCTCTAGCTAGCTGGTGCAAGGTGACGAGTTTCAGTCCGCGAGGTCCCGATACGCCGGTCTTCACCCCCGCGAAATTGCGTTCTACTTTTTCGAGGCTGTTAAGTGACGTTTATGACTATTAAAACCAAACGCTGCTGTCAAATTTATTTACTCTATGATGAATAATAATTGATGATATCCCATAAATAGATTCATAAATAAATAACTATAAATAAATAAGTAAAATAAATAGTTCACAGGCTTTAAAGTGTCTTTTAGTTTATAGTTGCTGATATATGCATTCCTAAATTTAAATAAATTTTAAAGTGTGTACCTTTCCATCTCTCCAATAAAATTTTACAAAACATACGATATATTTAAGACGTCCATTACGTGATTACATTCCAAATAAATCATTTAAATTATCCCTAATATGGAGAAAAAAGGCAAACCTTAACGCATAGCGAAAATTAGGAAATGTAATTTTTGAATCGTTTATCTACTAATATTTAAGTTAAAATATCATTTGTTAACAAATCGTACTAAAAACATATATTTTTGACCTTTGGCATTATTGGTTTTAAATTATTCTCATAATTAACTTGAAAATTGACAAAACTTCCCAAGAATCAGAAACGAATATTTGTAAAATTTTAAATACGTGTTTTATTATTTCGTTATCACTCACAACTAGTTTTTAATTCAGTAACTGAGTAAGGTCAGGAAAATATATTATGTGCGAAATACCTGATTCGTAAACGTATTCGTTAAAAGGAACATAAAAAAAATTCGTTTAATAAAATATAGCATCAAGTTAACAAATATTACGCATTTAATTTTAAAATACGAAACTAATAACTTAGTCTACAGAGTTTTTTCGCTTCTATGCCATTTGAACATTCTCTTATACAGTGGCTATAACATTATATTGCTATTGTATTCGACAACCCGTAGAATATTTTGTCAGTTGGCGGCCGCCGGCGGAATCCTACCTCACTACACACGTAATTGCATTTTCTCGTGCAAACTTTATTCTTGCCTATGAATACACCAGCGTGCCATTTCACAAGTCTTTTTGAAATATTTAAAGTCCCAGTTATAAAACCTACAGTTATTCTTCTAGTCTTCAAAACTAGGTATTAACTTTTTTATGTTTTCTTCTGTTAGATAGATGGAAGGTCTTCTTGCTCTGTACTCATCTTGGCAACTTTTTACCCTTCGTTTGAACTACGCACACCAAAAAGCTACAGTATATAATATGAAGGGCAATTGTCCTCCAAAGTACACAGTAAGTTATAATAAATATTTTTCTAATATTTTTTTCATCGTATAAAATATTACAGTAAAAATCTGAGTCCTCTCTATTTTTCAAGATAAATAACAGTTACATATTAAATCAAAATATAATAAAATAAACAAAAAATTCCCTGTCGCTGACACTAATCATATTGACCGATAACAATGACCTAAATTTTTTTTTTAAAATATCGACAAAACTCTGCTACTTATATTCTATTCTATATGTATGTCTGCATGTTTTACTGACCGATTCGCCGAGTGGTTAGACACCCTGACTGTGGAACGTAGGGTCGCGGTTTCGATTCCTGCCCGGGACAAATATTTTTATGCATGAACACGTCTATTTGTTACTTGTTAAGGTGTAAGAGTGTCTATATACGTATATAATAAAAAAAATATTTAAGTATGTATATCGGTTGTCTAGTATTGTATGATACAAGCGTGATGCTTAGTTTGGGACTAAATGGCGCTGTGTGTAATTCACAATATGTAATAAATGTTGTGTATAATTTTTGATGACTGTATAGAGATGTTTTAATTTTAAATGCCTCCCATGCCCCTTCACAACGATTTGTCTTAACAATGTTTGTGTTAACAATGTCTTAACAAGTATGTTTGTATAATTACAATAAGTCGTAAAAATGTACTTTTAAATGTGGGGGCATGCCACAGTTTCTACATGAATATCTCTCGAGATACACAGCATTTATTAACATTGACTCTGGCTTAGTTTTATTCGGACTTTCATTTATCATAATTACGAAGGTCAGGTTTGAATAGTACCACAATCAATTTTTTATATGTTTTTGTACTGTTTCTGTGAGTGTGCAATTTATATCGGTAAGTTTGTGACAAAATGAAATATATATTTTTATAACCTCGTAAAACACACGTTTGTCGTGGCATTGAGACAGAAAAAAACATATTAACAACACGATAGATTAATACTTAACTTTCAATAAAACACACAACACGTCGAAGTTGGGATTTGAAAGGCTAGAACGCATAAAATACAAACACGATTCCGGGTTATAAATTGTTAAAAATTAATATCACTTTACACGATACTGACATTTAGATTAATTAATAATAGTAATTTCTGATAAAATAACAAAATAACAATAGACGACCGCTTAGCCTAGTGGGTAGCAACCCTGCCTACGAAGCTGGAGGTCCCGGGTTCGAATCCCAGGTCGGGTCAGTATTAATATGATGAATATTGATACTGGTACCGGGTCTTGGTTGTTATATGTGTGTGGTGTCTTCGCAAAAATATTTATATATTTATATATTATAAATAATATTTAAGTATGTATATCAGTTGTCTAGTAACCCATAACACAAGCATAATACTTGCTTAATTTGGGACTAGATGACGCTGTGTGGGAAGTCCCATGTATTATTATTATTATAATAGATATTATGATTATATTACATGTTTCTACCGAAAACTAAAACGACATATATTTTATGATTTCCTATGTATAAAATACAATTTTAACGTTTGACTCCGAGTGTCGTAGCTCCGAATAAAAGATATCAACGCGTCTCTACTCTAAGATTATTTAATTTCTTATCCAACAAAACTATTAAAATTGCATACATAGTGTAGATATATATATCAAAATCAATATTTTTTTCTTTATATTATTAATATATGACATGTTCGTGATATTCTATGGCCAATATGTCTCCTTATTGTCCAAGATATTATTTGTTGTACTGTTATGTATTTATTGCTTTTTGATAGTCATTTTGGATATAAAAGAAGAATCTGTATATTTTTCTAGTGCATCTTTAATGAGGTTAACTTCTTCTTGATAATATTTTAATAAAATATTCTAATAAATAATAATAATACCTGGGACATCCCACACAGCGCCATCTAGACTCAAAGTAAGCAAGTATTATGCTTGTATTATTAGGTAATAGACACTTTATATACATACTAAAAGATTTTTTATAATATAAACGTAATTACATAGACACGTTTACACCCAGAATCGGAACAAATAGACATATTTATTTTATAAATAGACATGACACAAATATTTGTTCCGAGCGGGAATCGAACCCTTGCCTCCGCAGTTAAAGTCTCTAACCGTTCGGCCAATTGATCAGTAAAACGATTTCCATTTTCACTTATGTACTCTGATCTATTTAATTCTATTAGTTTTGATTTTTTTTTCAATGGATATTTCACTACGTTCACAAACAGTAATATTTACGAGTTTTAAATTATCTAACTTATTGAATTTGATAACGCTATATTATTATAACCGATTTCACCACAAACCGGTAGTTCGATAAAGAAACTTGTAGTTCATTATATAGTCGGCCTTAAACAAACGTAAGTAATACTAAATTACTGAACTGGGTAAAACTTAATTAAATTCAGTAAGAATTACATTCCTATACCGTATATAATTACTATGATATAGAAACGAAGTGGATTAGTTTTTTGAAATTTATTAAATATTTAAATGATTTGTATTTATTTCATATTTATAAAAATCGTTCTGATATAAAGTAATAATATTTTCATATAATGTCATATAAAAAATCCATGAAAATCATGACAGATTATTTACCATACGAATTAAATAATACTCGTATAAGTTGCAAGATACAACAGTCGATATAAAATGAGATTTCAGCAATTAATTTCTGCAGTTCCCCATTTAAAAGACAAAAAACTAATCTCTCACGATTTCGTCGTGTTCGTCTGTCCATCCCTAAGTCACAGATTGTTTAAATTGATTGTTATACTCGTATGAACTGCCATACAATTCTGTAGAGAAATCACAAAAACGAGCAAAAAATCATGTTTATTGTATGGGAGCCTCCTTAAATATTTATTTTATTCTGTTTTTTAGTATTTTATTGTTACGGTGCCAACAGAAATACATCATTTGTGAAAATTTCAACTATCTAACTATGGCGGTTCATGATATACAGCCTTCTGACAGACGGACAGACAGACATACAGACAGACGGACAACGGAGTCTTAGTAATAGGGTCTTGTTTTCACCCTTTGTATACGGAACCAAGTCAGGGTGACTCACATGTCGGGTATCTCTGAACAAATCTTTAAAAATACAGTGAAATTTCAAGGGTTTTTTTTGTTTAAGCGAATATTTTACGAGATATAATAATATAATATTGTTATATTCCACCTCTAATTTTTTTGATCATGCGATAAAAAATTTGAAAATAATACATTATCTTAAATTATTTTAAAAAGTTTTTTTTTTAAATTTGCTGATATCCGCATTTTTCAGTAACTAACAAACTTAATTTTGTGGCCCTTGAACCTAAGTAACGCGTGTCTAAAATGCATTGAACCGTTTTTTTAGATACTTTTTTTTTATAAAATACCATCAACGTATGCGGTGCCTTGTGACCATCTTGTGACATTCACATAATACTTGTTCTACTTTCGGCTTCACCATTGATTTAATGCAAGGTTAAAACTTCTTTTAAGAATTAAATTAACATTCTATTAGTATGCAGAATTTGTTCGACTTACCATTTATAATTTTTGACTGAAATTTATAACGTGACATTGTTAAGTTTTCTTTTTATTAATTAAGTACATCTTTCTTAAAAACGCAGAAAACACGATACAAAATCGATTTTATAATATATTTACTGATTGAAAGCTTATTGGACGTAAAATATACAACATTTTAATTTATATTTTTTTAAATAAACAATTTGATTTTGAATATATTCTACATATTAAAAACAATAATATGACGTCGCAGTTAAAATTATAATCATTTGATTTATTATTAATAAAATTTAAATTATTATTAATAATAATGTAGTATGATTAAATTACGATTCTTTTCTAATAAGACTCAGATTTGTTACAAGTTTGTGGTGATCGCGGTGCTTAGTAAAGCTTTTAGGTAAAGCAAACACTAATTACCGCGTAAGCTACGACAAGCTTTCGTGATTGTTTTCGTAACAATGTAAAAAAACTTATAATTTACTGTGCGTGTACTGTGATAAAGTTTAGTGAAATTATAGTTCTATCAAAACTGGACTGTAGAATTTATGTCGATTATTCTAGTAAAATTATAATTAAACAAATATTACGTTCGTACTGCAACACAAACGTGCGATATCGATGGCAAAGCAAATCAGATCCGGCGCCTGAGCCGATTTCTACAAGCACGACTTTCACCCGGGTGAAACCGTATGTTTTCATCTTGGTCTAACAATAGTTTCGCTATTGTATGAGTTTCATTGATACCTCGATTGTGTGAAAGTCGTTTAGGCATACTTAAGGTCAGCATATCAAAAGGCAGCTTGCATGACGATCGATAAAAAAATAAAATTAAAAATATATCGCCATTAATTATTTTTAAAATAAATTATTAACTTACCATTTCTTAATTTATATATTTTTTGAATTATCCTTGCAGCACAAAGCACACTCTAGCCAAAGTACAGTCGTACACAAAAGCACGTAACAGTTATACACTAGCTCAGGGGCACTGTACCTTAATTAAACAGTTCGATCTATATGTGCGTCATGTCGTCCGTTAGTTACAGTCGACAGTAGAAGACTGAACGCCGCCGAAAGTCAGCGCGGGCTCTTTCGCTTGTTATTAACAATTCCACACCACGGCAACGCGCAGGAGTGTATAGTCGTAGTTGAAGTGTCTTGATACTTTAAAGTTTTGTAATAATTATAGTACATAAGACATCTCAAACACGGTCATATAGTTCCAAAGTAAACTAGAACCTGTATTACGGGTACTAGACAGCTGATAAACATCTTTAAATATTTTATTTATAATACATATATAAATATTTTACACCCAGACACAGAACAAATAAGTTCATGCGTACATTCCGATGTGGGCCCGGAGGTAAATCGAACCCGCAAACTTCGGTTCTGCAGTTAGGGTCTAATCACTCGACCAATTGGTCACTTAAATCCAAAAAAAATTGTCATTAAAACACAAATATTTATCTTTGCAGATGAATAAAATATGAAACAATTTTAAATTGCTTGCAATAAATTTGCGTTTAAAGCAATTAGCGGGCAAAATTAATTTCATATTTTACAGCTCGAATGTCAATGCATTTAACTTAAAACACAAATAAAGGAATAATATCAGTAAATATTCCGTCGTCCGTCCGTCGTCTGTTCTCGTCGCCACTTCCACAATGTCTGAAGACCAAGGTCTTCAACTAATGCGTCCTGCCTACAATGACTTACGGTGCCGTAACATGGACTCTCACGACAGGATTGGTCCACAAATTTAAAGTCGCTCAGCGCCCTATGGAACGGGCTATGCTCGGTATTTCTTTGATGGACAAAATTAGGAATACTAAAATCCGTCGAAGAACTAAAATTATCATATTTACATAGCCTAGCCATAGACATAGCCGATGTAATTAGCAAGCTAAAGTGGCAATGGGCTGGTCACATTTGCTGTAGGACCGACAACCGTTGAGGTAGACGAGTTCTCGAGTGGAGGCCTCGTAACGGGAAGCGAAGCGTTGGACACCCCGCGGCCAGGTGGACTGATGACCTAAAGCACCATACTGGGGGTAATTGGATGCGGAAGGCGGAGGACCGTGTGTGGTGACGAGCTTTGGGAGAGGCCTATATCCTGCAGTGGAGAGACACGGGCTGATGATGATGATGATCAGTAAATATTATGATAGTGCCGAATCAGATTATCAAACAATTAGGCCCTCAAGGTAGTATTTGAGAGAGAACAAAATTTTTTACCACGAAGGTAAAAAAGGCTAAACCTCATAATTGTAGTGGCACCCCATTACATTTGTAGGTTGTCTAGTTATATAATATCAAAAAAATGTGTTCAGGTCCTAAATATTCGAATAATCTGTCAACGAATACTTTGATTTGTATGTTATTTAAATTGTGACAATTTCTAAATTAATAATTTGATTATTTAATTAAGTGTAGGTCGAGATATGTGTACGTTATTTGATACTACGGGTACAATAACATCCTAAGTTATCTTAATTAAGGAATTCATTATCTAATTATCAATTTCATTTATATATTTGACAGTAATTAAAGACAAAACTTAGTGATCAAACTTAATTAAATATCGTCATTTCACTAATTTTATGTATCATAAATTTGTCATGCACGCAATTTTTAAATAACATAAAAAAAATTACAAAAATATAGAAAAATAAAATATTTATCTTTTATTTCCTTCTGAGCAATCTAGTTTCCTGTTTTTATATTTTGTTTAAAAATACAAATAACTTCTTTTAACCCAAAATATTTTTAAATTTTGACTAATATTTGTAACTCAATTTGCTTAGGTACGTATTTTAAGAATGGTTAACAAAATCATAATAATTGTCAATATCATTATTATCTTTATTATAAAAAATTTTTTTTTTCGTTTTATGATATTTCAAAGATTCTGTGATCTGACTTCACCGTTCTTTTTGTTAAACTATGAAATCAGTGCGTGTTCCTTTCACCCCTTTGATTTACGTCACACGTGCGAGCGAGACGACGTTATCAGCTGTCCTTATTAGTATGCAAGTGGGTTTCACGGACACAATACTTCATTAGTCCTGCTCGATATATTATAAGTATTTTTTTTTTATTAATTAGTCTAACATAATATGTCCTTATTATGAAATTAATTTTCTCCTATCTGTTCATTGTTAACTTGTAAACAACTATATTACCTATATGTAGTGTTTTTTTTTTGCACTCGATGATTTCAATGTGATTTCGATTCGTATACATGAACATGTCTAATTGTTCTGTGTCTGGGTGTAAAATATTTATATATGTATATATTATAAAAATTATTTATGTGTGTATATCAGTTGTCTAGTAGTACCCATTATACAAGCTTTGTCTAGTTTGGGACTAGATGAAGCTGTGTGGGATATCCCAGGTATTATTATGCGATGCAACTTTGTTGTTTGTTGAAACCTAGTAGGTACTGTATGTAATTAGCTGAGACTTTGCACGAATTTTGTTTAAGAACTGAAATCCTACCTGTTATTGCATCAATCATTATACGTGTATCAATCCAAAAGTGTGTTCGTTTTCTATTTCTTTGTTTTTACTTCCCATCGTAATTATAGGGACGAAGTTAGTTAAAAGGGTTGAATGTAACATTGGCTACAATTTGTCCTAATCGAAGATTTTCATGAGATAATAAGCCGATGACGAGCAAAGCTTAGAATAGGGCAAAAACTGAAAGCTCGAAGCAGATGTCGCTACAGTTGAATTGCCCAAAATTCTGTCATTTTGTTTGTCAGTCGCTTGTCAGTATTTATTAAGTTATTAAGTTTAAAATATAATATTAATAATAATAATAATAATACCTTGGGCATCCCACACAGCGTCATCTAGTCCCAAACTAAGCAAAGCTTGTATTATTGGTGCCAGACAAGTTATCAGACAAATATTTTTAATAATATAAACATATATAGATATTTTACACCCAGACACAGAACAAACAGACAAGTTCATGCACACAAATCTTTGTTCCGGGCGGAAATCAAACCCGCGATCCGTGGTTCCACAGTTAAAGTCTTTGACCACTCGGCCAGTCGGTCAGTCAATAAAATATAATACCTAATACACTAACAGTGTACGAGTTTTTTTTCGTAATAATTATCCGGTTTACAATGACATAACTAAGACGTAGCTTCCACTTATTTTTTTTTTTCAAAGAGCTTTTCCCATAATGTTTTACATACAGGTTCCTACTAAATACGTGGGTTTTAATATATTTATAACCAATAACTGGACAAGGAGTAATTTTAAAAACTATTCATAATAAAACGTTTTGTTTCGTTAAATACTTTAAGTATATTGACAGCTATATTTCAAATTCTAGAAATAGTCAACAATAGAGACACCTAAAAAAGCGTATGTCATTTTTATCCCCAATGTAACACAATGACATACGGTGCCGAAGCATAGACTCTCACGGCAGGACTGGTTCACTTAAAGTCACTCAGCGCGCTATGGAACGGGATATGCTCGGTATTTCTTTGATAGACAAAATCAGGAATACTGAAATCCGTCGAAGAACTAAAGTTGTCGACATAGCCGAGGTAATTAGCAAGCTGAAGTGGCAATGGGCCGGTCACATTTGCCGTAGAACCAACAACCGATGGGGTAGACGAGTTCTCGAGTGGAGGCCACGTACCGGGAAACGAAGCGCTGAACGCCCCCGGCCAGGTGAACTCATGACATAAAGCACCATACCGGGGTTTATTGGATGCGGAAGGCGGAGGACCGAGTTTAGCGGCGACCTTCAGGAACTGCAGTAACCTTCCCTCGGGATGAGGGTGCATGTAGCTAAATCCACCATGCTACTCCAGTGCGGGTTGGTGGATGGTATATCACGCTGTTGTTTTTAGGAGCAGGGCAGTAAAAAGTAATGTGAAATTTGGTTCCAAAAAAAAAGACGAATCGTATAGAAAAATCCACAGATCTTGCAGTCCCCGCAACCAACGGTTTCATTGAAAATGAACCTACCCAAACCCGATTTTCACAGATTATTTTATTTTATTGCCACGAAAACGTGGCACTATTCTTTTCAACTCTTTAAACTCAGAAATAAATCAACGAAAAAATTCTCTGCTACCCGTGCGAAGCCGAGGCGGGTCGCTAGTTCAACATATTTGAAACATTTAGGTTTTAAACTGCAGCCTCTGATATCCTTAAACGTTTTGAACTCGATAATGAAGCATTCGAACGAATACAGGCCGAAAGGCGATGACCGTAATGTTAACAAGTTCCCGAACGTCCATAAAATCGAACATGTGATGTCAAATTTCTTGTTCGATTTCCAACCCATTTTTAAAATTTTGATCTCAAACTGTAGCTACTGACGCCTTCTAACCTTTTTTATAACACTTCAAAGCGATTCGACGAATTCCCTCTGAAATATAGTAACTTATATCCGCAAACACCAGCGATCGACCAAAAAATCTCATCTTTCGGAAATGATTTCTCTTACAATTACCAACCGAATTCTAAAAACTTGATCTCAAATTGTAGCTACGTTAATGGCCGAGATACAATTTTTTTTAATTTTCGATATCGGTTCCCGTTTTTCAAATATTTTGGATTTAGTAAGAAAAAATTCCGAAAAATTCCCGATTCTTTTACATTTTCCTATTTTTTTCAAAAACTACTTAACCGATTTCCAAAATTTTTAATGTCATACAATGCACAACTAAATTCTTAATCTTTTAAAACCTTAAAATCTTGGCTAGACCCCATACCCTCGGAGTTATGGCCAAAAATGCGTCTCCCGTGAAATGGATATGATAGTCATTTTCAATGACAAAACAGTTTATTATTAGCATGTAAGAAATCACATTCGATTATTAAATCATAAAATCTTATATCGTGTACGAAACGGACATGTTCTTTACTGTCATAAAAGGTGCCAACGGGCCACGCCTCAAGACATTCTGACATAACCGTTATGAAGCTGTCAGAATCATTAGACTATTACCATATTTGACAATGCATAACAAAATACTGCCAATTTCATTTTCGAAATGGTCTAGCTAGTACAATCGCGTTATGTAATACCGATCAAAGATATTACGTACCTCGGACAAATGGTTTAGCGTAGCTTTTTGTAATGCATGTAGTGATGTATGGTTTGAGCAAATAATTTATTTAGAACAAATAGCTTCCACTTAACTTATGCACATATACTCTGGTTTTGGTGTCATTATTATGTATACGTAGATTAGTTAGGCCGCGTGTGTTGGTAGTGACCTGACTACCACGACGGTTGGAAGATGGGTTGGCATCGGTTTGGAATGATTTAATAGGATTTGTAACGTTCAACGCCTATTTCACCCTCAGGGGTTGGATTCTGAAAAAAAAATAGACTCAAATACGTTAAGGCATACGGAGTATTTACTCAAAATTTCAATTTTATAGACCTAACAGCTTCGGCTGCAAGTCGATATATCGTCAGTCTATCAATTTATTCTTTACTAAATTATCGACCCGGATTTCGCCCGCGTAGACTGCATAATTGTATTGAGACCGCTCCAGGAAATGGTTAGACTTTCTAGAAAATTCTGAAACTTTCCTACCTAAGAAATCTTTATACTAAACATCAAAATCCGTTTAAACATTTTAGCATGAAGACATGTTACTCCACAGGAACTGTGCCTTTTTTCTTAGATAAAAAGTAGCCTATTCATTGTCCAACTCATAAATGAAATCTATGCAAAAAATCACCTTAATTGGTTACTCCGTTGCTGCGTGATTGACTGCCAAACATTTGAACATATTAGTAGGATATATTTGTATACACTGATAAACGTTTACCCTCGAATTGAATTCGTAGTTTGTTTGAATATCCGTCCCCGTTAGTTCCGTGATCATTTGACCACGGCCAGTTTGCAACTAGATGGCGCTGTGTCGAATGTAGTATGAAAATGATTTGTGGTAGTAGCTTCCTGGTTATTAAGCTATTGCATAGCTTCTATCGCGGGCCTTGAGCGCGAGGAGGGAATCCAGAAATTCCGTAATGAAAAAAACCTCACGCTTTCCACTCAGACGGGCACGCCGCACGGAGAAAAATTTTGATAGCGCGATGTACGTTTTTTAAAACAGCGCCATCTATTATAATCTGTTGCACCTATTATTAATGAAGAAAGTCACGAAAAAATAGTGAAAGAAAATGAGTGAGTAATTTATATACATACATTTTATTATTATCACAAATGCAGTATTAATTTTGAATTGAAAATATAATACTGCTATAAAGATAACCTAAATTTTTGATATTAAAATGAGCGATATTAAAAGTAGCCCTCTTTTATACACACAAACACACACACGCGTATAGTTTAAATTCTCAATTTAGATTCTCAATATGTATATATATATATATAAATAAATTAATTAATTCTTCATTATGTATTTAACAGAAACCATCAAACCAAGCACGTGTACTATTCAGTACCTACCTTTGTTTTTGGTGTATAGATAATGCACATGAATGCCGCGCAGAGAAAGTATATATGATATTATATCTATATAAATGTACATCGCGCGAAATTCGATAATCACTTCTTAATATCGTTATTTTTTTTTAAATGAATAATTTTGTTTTGGTGTGTCATTACACTATTTATACCTAATTATTTATACCTATTATTTCTACATAGATATTTTCGTTTTATAGAGAAGAAAAGCGTAAAGAGCTAAAAAGAAAAAAAAAACTAATGCACGTCAAAGGGCATATTATCAGCGTCAGAATGATTTGAAGAAAAATGAAGAAAAAATAATAAAAAAAAAAGAAATACTGCATAAATAAAATAAATTAATAATTATAATTGCATAAGTTGATACAAAATGCTATGCAATAGCTTTACCGCGGCAGTCCTCGAGTGCCACATTTTTTTTTTCTTTTCATTTGTTCTAGGAAGCAGGCTGTAATCAAGTAAGTTTCGTTGTTTACCGTTTTATTCTATTTTCTTTTACAGAAACACGTTTAGACGTTTTACCACTTGAAGAATATCTGTATTTACACAAACAATATTGAGAATTTGTTTTTAATTTTTTTTTTATATTTTTTTTTATAAATTTATTACTTGGTTTTCATAATATGGTAAATGATAATAATAATATTATAATATTATAATAAATAATAATGCCTAGGACATCCCAGACAGCGCCATCTAGTCTAGATATTTACGTGAAATCCGAACTGGCTTGTCACATGTAATTATATGAGATGCGATTAAAAAAAATTGGTTTCGTTTCGCAGTATTACTATAGCGACTAGTGTTTTTGTAAAAACCCTGACTTTTTCCAGTAAGATTGAGAAATGTTTTCACCATTGTCTAATTATCTGTGTTTTTGCAAAATCCCTAGGGTTTTCGTGAAAATTCGAATTATTAAATCGTCCTGCGACACATTACAAATAAGAATGAAGGGCGGGTTAAGGGATGTTTTAAGTAAACCTATACGATGTAATCCTGAGGTAAAAACCAGGACATATTTACATCTAGTATTGAGACGTTTCACGATTTTAACAGCAACGGGGTACTGCTGACAAACGGGTCTCGGTGCAGTGCATTTGTTCGCTAGGCAACTTTCACCGCGGTTTTGCAATCGATCGGCCTTAATAACGGTCGCAGTCGGGTTTCGAACTCCTATATATTATAAAACGTGAATGATTTGATGCATTTTGCATTGCTCTCAAGGTAGACAATTTTGGTTTATAACTAGTTTAGCACATTTATGACAGCTGGCATTAGAAACAAATAAATAAATTACCTTGTTTTTTGGCGCATGTTATAGTTCATATAGCTAGAACATCATCATTAACGTTCTAGAAGTATTTTTCTAGTAAAGTAGTCACTTAATCCTGAACGCACTTAATATTAATTTAAGATTCTGATGAACTTGACTGTCAAGTGTCTAGACAAATGATTAAATTACATTTCTTATTGTCAACTAGAAAAAAAAATATCACAGTACACCGAGTAGAGTATGGCAAGGCGTCTTTATGAGGCGCCTTAATAATGTACCTTAATGTTAAGGTTATAGTTTGACCGAAACCGCTATACCGCGCCTTAGGTATGGGAAGGAACCTCCTATGCATTGACGATGAACTGACAGAGCAGATCTGCCTCCCTCCGCGCCGCGCACGTACCTAAGACGCGGTGCAGCGGTTTCGATCAAACTATAGTGGCGATGTGGAGCATAATTTCAAACGTTCGCAATAGACACATCTGCGTCAAACGATTGACCGATGTCAATTAAGTGGTATTAGGTTTCGTGATGTCAAATTGAATTTTACAAAAAAAAGGTACACACTATAGTACTACAACTACAGTTACTGTAGCAACAACCATGATATATGTACCTATAATACATTATATTATTGGTGTCTTCTTTTCTCGCCATTTTGTGGTGGCTACTATCTTAGATTTGAAATTTGTCATAATGTATAATATTCTACTAGTCAAGCCATTTGAGTGAAAAATTAAGATATCCGCTATTTTGTGACGGCTGCCATCTTGTACTGATTTTCATCAATTATAGCTAAGAACACTTCCGACTAATTCACCTTTCATATAAAAAAGCCGCATCCAAATCGGTTCATCCGTTTGGGAGCTACGATGCCACGGACAGACACAGCAGATACACACACACGTCAAACCTATAAACCCCTCTTTTAGTGTCGGGGGTTAAAAATCATCATGTTAAACAATGAGATTACAAGTAAAATAAGTTTAATGATTTAAGCATTTCAATAAGCACCGAACTTTGAATGTAGCAGATTAGAAGGCGCAAGCTTGCTAAACTCAACGACCCAAAGCCGACAAACTTTAGTTAACTTTATTTACTTTAAAAAATGTTTATCGATACCTATCCGTTTTCATTTAATAGTTTATAACGGGTTGTGAGGGGTAACCCATTTCAACTAGTTACATTACAATTTGTGTTGTATTATTAGTTACACAAAGACCCAGACACAACACAAAATGTAGGTAACCTATCGCGTGGGCCATACGCGCGTTCCACTCGTCTCCCTTTCTGGCTCAAATGTGATAACTTTATTTATTCCTCGAAGTTAATAGCCAGAGATGATTAGACGGTGATCTTTCTAGGGTGAGAGTGCGTTATTCGGCTTTGGTCACTTTTAGTGATTTTTTGGATATCTTCGCAAAGTCTTGAACCTTGAACGAAAAGTTACTTTTTAATAGCATTTACTATACTGAATCTTCTGGAATCGTTTTGCGCATAAGTTTTACAACAAGATGACATTTTACTATTGTAAAACATAATGTAAACAATAAGTTTCTCATGACCCACACGTGACCTGGCTGTCATGCATTAACTAAGTAACTTGTCCCAAATTGACACAAGATTTACGGACGAAGTGTAAACACGGTACATCTAGAAGTTAGTAACTATTAATCTAAGCTTTGTATTGAGCGTGATTTTGGTAAACTAAAAGCACTCGTCAAATAAATCAGTAGGTAGGTACGTTTAAGTGGCTACAACGAGAACACACTGACTAATTTCAAAAAATTTAAACTTAAATAATTCTATTGAAATTTAAAAACGAACAATTTATTCTGGCATTCAGTGAACAAGTTATCGAGATAATTTGCTCTTAATAAAAAATCATCTTCGCTTTATATATCAAAGAAGTTTTGTTTTACATCAAAAAACCAGAATTATCTTTGAATTTACTATTAAAATGTTAGATTCACAGAATTTCGTCTACTGTATTACGTTAAATGAAGTCTGTAAATTGTTGTAATCCTAAAACTTCTTGTTCAATTTAGTTATTAATTTTCATTATATTTTGCTTTACTCATGTAATGTTGTTATATAATTTATTATCAACTGAAAATAAATTGTAAAAAAATAAAAAAAGTTAAATAATAATGTATATCAGAATTCTCTGCTTAAATGGGTACCTATCAGGCATAAAATAGGTGTTTTTAACACCTATACACATAATATTGTGTACATAACACAGCAGTTTAGTGTAATTATAAGCAGCAACAACACAACAACAAATTATAAGCAAACAACAAACAATTAGAACATTGGTAAACAATTCAGTCGTGTCGTGATAGCCCAGAGCGCAACGAACCTGTCTCAAATTTATAAGGCCCCATAGGGCCATGGTTCGAATCCGGGCGTGTACCAATGAGTTTTTCTGACTTAAGTACACAATATCACTGACACCGTGCTTCGGAGGGCACGTTAAGCAGTCGGTCCCGGACGCTGTCAATAGATGGCGGTCGTTACAGTTCCCAACCTGCAGTGGAGCAGCGTGGTGGACTTAAGCTCCAAGCCCCCCTCCTTACCCTGGGGGAGGCCTAAGCCCCTGCAGTGGGGTAAAAATGGGCTGATGACGGATGACGGAAACAATTCTAAAAAATAAGTACTTGTTAGTTTGTTACATTCTAATATTTTACCGGCAAGGGAAAAGAACGTTTAAAGACAAATTTTTGAACCAGCCAAAAATTTCCACATACTATTATCGTCCGAATTCTCGGTTTACGGAGTTGATTTTAAAGCAGCTCTCCGATACGACAGCATGTCCTCAGACAAAAATTACACAGTATGTTTTCCATTAGTAACAATTCTAAAAATTACCTAGTAGTATAGCGTAAAGGTCTAGAGCTATAGTTGACCCGCTAGGTGATACTGTTGTCGAAATTCAGATTTTTTTTCGTTTTCCGACCAAATTTTTTAGGTATTTTTTTAGAAAAGACACATAATCCCAAATTCCTGCTTTTCAAGTCCTCACAATAGTTTTAATTCAACCTTTTTTATATTAAGGATTTATTAAATAATATCGGTATCGGTACAACTGTGTAGTCCACGCGGGCGAAGCCGTGGGCGAAAAGCTAGTATTTATACAAATTAAGAACAAAAATGCAAATAGCGAAAACCTTGCAAAGTCGCAGGTTAAAAACTAGTATAAATAAAATTAATATTCAAATTCTATTGACACATTTTCAAAACCTAATACTCGAACCATCGGTTACGTAAAAACCTTCATAATATTTCAAAAGGACTGCAACGTTATATTTTTGAAACAGATCATTGCAATAACTCGATTAACACACGAGTCGCATAAGGAAGTGGGCCGAATGTCGAGCTCTGTCAGACACCGGTTTGCCGTGAGAGTTTCAATCGACCGTTCGGCAGCGGATACGAAACTGCGTGCCTATTTTGCGACTAATTTTTTATTGCTACACGTCGCTTGAAATGATGCCTATTAAAAACCTATACATTAAGTAATAATGATAGTGAATCTCGGACATCTCAGACGGTCATCTAGTTTCAAATTAAGCAGAGCCTATACTATGGATACTAGAAAATTAATCATCATCATCATCAGCCCATTTTACCCCACTGCAGGGGCTTAGGCCTCCCCCAGGGTGAGGGGGGGTTTGGAGCTTAAATCCACCACGCTACCCCACTGCGGGTTGGAGATTGTAACGACCGCCATCTATTAACAGTGTCCGGGACCGACTGCTTAACGTGCTCTCCGAGGCACGGAGTCAGTAATAGTTAATGTACTTAAGTCAGAAAAACTCATTGGTACCTACACGCCTGGATTCGAACCATGGCTCTATGGCCTTATAAATTTGAGACAGGTTCGTTGCGCTCTGGGTTATCACGACACAGAAAATTAATATGCATACTTAAATCCGAGTCGAAAGTCTTTAAACTTTTTAGAAACCACCAATAATAAATAGGCGAGAGTAAGTCAATTTAAATTGCATCAAACGACAGACTATTGAACTCGTATGGTTGATAATGTTTGTAACACATATTAAGTTAATATAGTTTTTAGCTTTTGGAACTTCTTTTCCATTTAAACTTTACCCATGCCGAACCTCACACTACTCCGTATCCATAATATTTTAAAGTGGTACAAAGTTTTCTCTTCACGTATTAATATATAGATTATCAAATGAAGTTGCTTGATTCCCTCCTAGAGTAACAGATTTTTCAAGAATGTAAATATGTCGTTATGTTTTCTCAAAAGTAGAGCTCGTGAATCCTTTGAACACTTTTCTCTATTTCTCATAGTTTAGGATTTGGCCATACGGTCCACTTTCAAAAAACTCAGCCTGTATATAGATTTTAGCTTTCTGCACTCCTAATCCACATAAACTATAACTATGCCAAATCTCACACTCCTACGTGCTTAAATAAAAAGCTTAAAAAAGGGTCTAATGTGTTTCCTTCACATTTTTATATATTATAGAAGAAGATTGATACTTATGTTTAGGCAAACAAATATTTGTCCAAGGTGGGGACCGAACCCGCGACGTTTGGGTCTGCAGTCAGCGTCTCTTACTAACTAATCAATCAGTCAAAGTATTAGTTATACTTACATTTTATTAATAAAAAAAAAAGATGAAAAAATTAGTGCCAATACCAAAAAATGCTGCTGTCAAATTAATTCACTCTATGAGTTCTAGCAAGAGACAAGAGCCGTGATAGTGTCGTGATAGCCCAGAGCGCAACGAACCTGTCTCAAATTTATAAGGCCATGGTTCGAATCCGGGCGTGTACCCATTGGTACACGCCCATTGGTTTTTCTGACTTAAGTACATTAACTATCAATGACTCCGTGCCTCGGAGAGCACGTTAAGCAGTAGGTCCCGGACGCTGTCAATAGATGGCGGTCGTTACAATCCCCAACCCGCAGTGGAGTAGCGTGGTGGATTTAAGCTCCAAACCCCCTCCTCACCCTGGGGGAGACCTAAGCCCTTGCAGTGGGGTAAAATGAGCTGATGATGATGATGAAGAGAAAAGAGACCACTCGTCTCTTGTCTCGAGATGTGTAAATAACTTTAAATAAAAAAATATTAAGAAATCATTAGACAGTTCTAGTTCATTATTTCTATAAGTGTGTACTAATAAAAAAAATTAAGTATTTCTTAAGGTTGTTAACAATCAATGACATTTGCGCTCTATTAATATTTTCATCATCAAGTAGAATAAAAGTTCATCTGACACATACGCAATAAAGCTTTCCGAATTGTTACCAATAATAATAACAACACACACAACCTGTTGATATTTAAGGTAACACACTAGCAATTATAATTTCAAATAAAAAAATGGCAAAAACGCAACATGAGATAAAAATTACAAAAATCGCTACACGTTGAGAAAATAATCGTATCGCACAATACTTGATAAATTTTTAGAGTCCGTTACCAAATGTCAAAAATGGAACCCTTATTTTCGTCCTGTCCGTCCTTCTGTCCGTCCACATGTCATAGGCTTATTTTTCCATCATCTCACCATCAATCCTAATTTTTCACCGTCAGGTGTCTTATATGATTCGCCATATAACGGGTTTGGACCAAAATTTTTGACACGTGGTTTTTATACTTTTTATTATACAGACTATATCTTCTATACCTTCATCTTAAAATAAAATAAAAATGTAATTTTTTTAAGAAATTGATTATTGAAATATCTCTGTGACGTCATCTGGACAGATATTTATTATTTACATTATCTTAGATTAAATAAAGTTATAAAATTTTTATTAATTCATGGGGATTCCAATTTCATTTGACATAGTGAACTTACATCAATATTTATTATTTACTTTAGTTTTAGTTTGTTATTGTGGAAAGCAGCACAATAAGCTCAGCTTTCCAGATGACGTCACAACAACAATTTCAGCGACATATAAATTTTTTTTTTTTAATTTCTGGCATATTCGAGAATAGAAAAGAATTATATTTTGAGAGGCTATTTTAAAACCTTAATCCTTTTAATGATAATTACCCTATTATGTAGAGAATTATTACAAATTATTTTTTGCGAAACTGTTTTAAATCTATAAGGCCATGTGGCCTTGGTTCGGATCCGGGCGTGTGCCAATGAGTTTCTTCTGAATTAATTACATTAACTATCATTGACTCCGTGCCTCGGAGAGCACGTTAAGCAGTCGGTCCCGGTTGCTGTCAATGGATAGCGGTCGTTACAATCCGCCAACCTGCATTGGAGCAGCGTGGTGGATTTAAGCTCCAAGCTCCCTCAACTTGAGGAAAACCGTAAATCCCCGCTGTGGGGTATAAAAACGGCTGAAGGTATGGAATGGAAATTATTTTTAACAGGTCTTCGTAAATACAATAAAGATTCTTTGTAACTTTTTTATTTACATCAAATTTACTCTACATATCTAATCTAATCTCCTAAAGATATCATCGACCCCACGAGATATATTCCGCCCTGTGCCACTGAGGGCACAGAACGGAAAAATCTTCCGTTTTGTGCCATTAACTTTTCTAACCTTATCTATACTAATATTATAAAGCTGAAGAGTTTGTTTTTTTGTTTGTTTGTTTGAACGCGCAAATCTCAGGAACTATTGATTCGAATTGAAAAATTCTTTTTGTGTTGGATAGTCTATTTATTAAGGAAGGCTATAGGCTATATGTATAAAATAATACTATCTGTCTGTCTGTCTATTCGAATAAATCTCCAAAACGGCTAAACTGATTTTGATGAAACTTCACAGATATGGAAATAAAGTGGTCGAAAGTGACATGCATTACTTTTTGTATGTCTGTATGTACGTCCATCTGTCTATTCGAGCTAATGTCCAAAACGGTTAAACAGATTTTAATGTGATTTCACGGGTATGAAAAGGAGGTAGTCAAAAGTGACATACGCTACTTTTTGTCCGTCTGTCTATTTTTACGTCTATGTGCCTATTCGAGCTAATTTCTAAAATGGCTGAACGGATTTTAATGAAACTTTGCAGACGTGAAAGAAGGTTGTCAAGAGTGACATCAGCTACTTTTTGTGTCTGTCTGTCGTTTGTCCTCACTGATCTATCAACGTAGATAAAGCCGAAACTACTAAGTCTAGGAAGCTGAAATTTAAAACAGAGGTTTATTTTATAACGTATTAATTTATTAAGAAAGGAATATGTCGAAATTTCAAATTTAAGGAGAGGGGGATGGAGGTGCTTTGTATGAGAGTCTTTGTTCTTTAAAATTAGTAACATAAAAATTTTAACATAAATAAATAATGACGTGTTTCAGGGTTTTTGGATTTGTGCATTTTAAGGGTGGGAAACGGGAGGTGGAAAGTATGGGAGTATCGGTTTTCCTAAATGAGTGGGGAGAATGAAGATTGAATGTTTGAATGGGTGTACTCAATATTAGTTTTAGCAAAAAGTATGTATAAACCTTTTCGAAAGTTAATACTACCTAAAACAGGAATGGGTAGTCTACGCAAGCGAAGCTGCGGGCGGTCGCTAGTGATTAAATAATCTGAAAAAAAATCAAAGTAGCAATCAAAAAGCTATTTCAAAGACAAATTTTTAATATACATGCAATATCAGTTAACCAATAAAAATGTTGTGTAGTATGGCGATTGTTTGTAATAAATATACCGGTTTTTTTAAATTTAAATTTGTCAATTAAAAATATTTTGATTATATCATTTTGCAATCTTCTCTATTAATTATTTCTAAGCTATGAAATATGTGAGTCGACTTGAAAAATTTACACAATTTTCATTTTTGGTGCAAAACAATATAGTATATTAATAACCAATAAAAATTTCAACTTTGTGGAATTCTCGCTTAAAAGAAAACGATCGGAGGGCACTGTAAAAATTGTTTGAAACAGTGCTAATTTTTTTTCATATTCGGATGCTTCAAAAACAATAACTAAGTTACTAGTAAATGTTAATTTCAAATCAAATTATCAGTTATGAATACTTAGTAACTTAAATTTAATATTGATACTTATTTATCAATAAAAGATTACACATCGCTGTAATCGATTTACTTCCGCTTATTGTTATTCTGATATGCTATCGGAAGTTTTAAATAACAAGCTTTCGATACCTTGGAAATGATTAAATATTTCAAGAGTCGAAATTCATTAACTATCGCTTAGGAACAATGTGAAATGTTGATTGTTACAGTAAAATTTAATATCACAGAGAAATACACCACCTAACAGTGTAAAAGCATGTCAAGTGCTAATATATTGAGGGTTTCGAATGTAAAATTTAATTCATGATCATCATCATCAGCCCGTGTCTCTACACTGCAGGATATAAGCCTCTCCCAAGGCTCGCCACCACTCCAAATTTAATTGTTCAAACGAATTTCACCTCAGAGTACCTAATATTTGTTTCAGGAATTTCGTAGCGTTTTTCCACATAATAATAATTTATTTTAGTTTATTTATATTTAATTTATTTATTATATTTATTCAATTTCTCAATCTTTCTTTGATTGTACTCAACAGCTACCAAACTAATATTTTCGTAAATTTATAAATATATTCCAATTCCGTAAATAATCGATTTCCATTTTGATGACAATTATGCGTAAGTAGAAAAAATCGTTTGTATAATCAACAACACGTTCGCATACAATATAGATATTTTACGATATTATTCTTGGAGTGTCTAAATATGCAAAGTTTTTAATATCTATTACGTACCTATCTCACGTGAATAGTTCATAGTTTAGATCATTTCGGAAATGATCACATATGGTAGACAATACCTACTATTTATTCATTGGAAGTTTTTTCTTTCGAGGGACACTATACAGTATGAGATTTTAGTAACCAGCCAAAATTTTTCTAGATGTTAGGTATCACCAAAAGACCTAATTACGTAAATAAAAATATAGGTCAAATATGAAAGGGCGGGGCATGGGGCATGTGGGCGAGGCGCGTGCTTGTACACTGGTGCCCTCGTGTAAGGTGACTAGTATATTGGTAGTTTTGGGAAAGGTTTACGTAGTCTTAACTGAATATTTTCCACTTTCTATATTTTCTATATTAAAAAGGAACAAGACGGCCAACGGATTTTCATCAAAGGTCATTATATTAAAATTTGTATGGTCATTAAAACCTCACCCTGTATGTTACGACATCATGGCTCTCCAATATAAAATAATATTCCGTCCAAAATATCACTTCCGCATTACCTTCCTAAATAACAACGAGCGCCATCTACCGGCACGTTCAATCAAAAAACTGCGACACCGCCATGTCGTCACGACGCGGGCGCAACAGAACAATAAAAATGGCTCCGTACACTGAGTCTTCTCGTACAAAAATTATTGAAAATACTGAAACCAATCCAATCAAGTGAAAAACTAAAGAAAGAAGAGAAGCAGGACGCGCCCGCAGTAGAGTGAGACCTGGCAGCTCCTCCCGTGGCAAGTCCTTCTATCTCTTTTCCCTTTTTTCTTCTATTCTGTTCTAGCGTTTTTCCTATCGCTTTCGTTCAAGGTAGAAACGAATCAAGCCATCGTTTTTAAAATTTAGTAACCGACGACGACGTAGCATTAAATGGTCAATTACCCAACACTATGAAATACTAACAAAGATACATTGCATATAATCTAGTGATTATATTCAATGATGAAAAATACCGGCTAACAAATAAAAAATTTATAAAACTAAAATTAATTAATGATTTCAAAACCGAAATTATTTCGTTTCGAGATAAAGATAATTTACAGGTAATATTGCCTTGCCGTAACTGTCACAATAACTTAGGTCAAAGAGGTCAATGAACGTCGTCGACCTTGAATAATGTCGTAAGTCGCAGTAAAACAAATACGAATGTAGAACGGGATTTAAAAAAAAGTTTAACATCACACAAAGTTGTTTTATATAAGAAATTAAAAACGGTTTTACCAATTTACTAGTGGTCGTCCGGTGGTGGATATTCGATCGTGATTCATTACTTTTTTTATGTTTGAACGTCACTGAAGTACTTTTGTTAAATAGTATACATCTATATTTATTGCATGTCTTAATTTTTTTTAATATAGTATGGAAGTATGACGAGTAGACACTTCTAATTAAAGGCTTCGATTCTACTACGAAGGTGGGGAAAACATTTTAATTTTTTTTTAATAACACTAAACCTCGTTAATAGCTATAAACAAAAGATAAAAGAAAAGAAAATCAATTTACAAGTCGTGGAGAAAAAGATTCAAAATTGGTTTTATGTTCGTCTAGTATAAATAGAGAAGATATAAAAAGATAACAAGTTCCATTGTCTTGAATTTTGATTTCGTCTATACGAATGTTAATAAAACGTCAAAACCGGTTGACGCGTTTTTTAGTAATAGGCCTTCAATCAAAAATACAAACAAGAAAATTTTATTGAATACGTATTATTATTTCCGTGAAGATTATTACATGCGTTTACGATAAAAGCAAGAATATTCACCATATACAGACGGTACACTTCGTTACAGTTAAAATAACACGTAATTATTGAACACGCCTAGCGATTTTACATTTGACCTATCAGTTTTTTACAATTTGCAATTTTATTATGATTACCTTGCAGATCTTAAGGTCGCGTTCCTATTAAATAATCATTTGTAACTTTTTACCAATATCAAAGCTTAAAGTTTTTGTTCCGAACGCACACTGGCTGCTTTAATATTATTTTTTTTTCAGTGAAATATGACAATTGTGGTTAACCTCTTCATTTTTGAGATTTTTTCTTGAAATTAGAAAAAAATGGATTCATCCTCAAAACGCAATGCACAACCAGAAACAGTGGAACTTATCCCGGCGTTTGAGTGCCCATTTAGGGAATTCAAGGACACAGAATTGGGTCCTGAGTTTTGGGGAATGGTATTTACAGTTAATTATTATGAAATATAAATTGTTGGTATTTGGATACTAGTATTAAATAATTGAATGAACTTATGTAGCATTTGTTTCATAAAAAAAATGTATTTACGTATTATACACCAAGTAGTTGAGCATGTAAATGAATATTGCAAAAAATAACGGAATTCATAAGTCGGTGGAATTCATGAACAAAATTACGACGATTATACATACCCAGGCAAAGCTATGCATTTTCCTCGTACTTATTTGAAATAACAAATTAATCATTGCTGACTACAACACATAAAAAATAATAAGACAAACCAAAAGCCAGAGTTAACTGAAAAAAAATATATATTGAGACAAAACGAATTGCCACCACGTATCTAAATTTATATTGGGTATATATTTAAAAACTATTCTTGCACAATATACCCGTAATATCAGTTCGCTTCTTTTCTTATCGATAAAATATTTGTTTTGTTTACATTTCGAGGTTCTTTCCAGGGTCCGGAGTTCTCCTACGAAATGAAGCAAAAGAGTGCCCCCACAAAGCGCGTACGTATGTTTCTGTAAATATCTATATTTTTTTTGTACATTTTTATCAAAACACTGAGACACCCCTGAAAGAAACGTTTTGTAATAATAAAGTAATACTCAATTCCTAAAATGCCTCAATTCTAGGAAAATCGTTTTTGCCACATTAATTGAACCTTTATTTAATTGATTTTCTTCAAAATCCAATACTAAGCCAAAATGAAACTTTAATGTAAAATCTAGTAAATGAATTCAAAACCTAGGTAGCTTTTGAATTCATTTTTTAAACTGATTCATAAATTAGTAAAAAAAAAACATCAGGCAGAGAGAAAATTCAAATTCACAATTACAATGTTTTTTTTTCTATTTGACATTAATACACTCTATTTTATGTAAATAACAAGCAACCCTATTTCAATACTACTGATGGTATGATGAACCCATAATAGCTTTACATTATGTTTTTGTATTTTTCTCCAAAAATATAGACAAATTTGTATCTACCTCTTAAAATGAAAAGAATTCAGTATGAAACTTTTTTGTTATATTATTCCAAAAGTTAAATAATAAAATATCCATGGACGTCATCTAGACAAATGTTTACTATTTGCATTATCTTAAGTCATAATATTTTTATTGATTCAGGAAGATTACAAATTCTTTTGACATAAGGACAATCTTTAGCTCTGATTTTGTACTGTTGAAAGCGGCGGATCAAGCTCGGTTGTCCAGATGACGTCACGAGCACAATTCCAACTGGAAATGAATTTTCATAACATATCTGGCAAATTCGTCAATAAAAAAGTTTATATTTTAAGAGGTTATCCTGGAAGCTTATTTCTTTTAATTTTAACTAGTGGTCGCCCAGTGGTCGAAATTCGAACACACATTTTTTTTCGAAATCACTAATAATTCTTTTTTATTTCAGTCTTATCTCAATCGCTGGTTCTTTTCCGGTTTTAGTTTCCATTCTCATCAAGTAACGTAAGAAGGGATGAAGCGTGGGGGCTTACAATTCTTCATTAATTGTGTCTTTCATCAATTAATTTTCTTCGGTTATTTCATACAGGTTTGAGATATCATTTTGGTATATAAATTATCATTTCCATTTCTACTCAGGGTGCAGACACGGCTCCAACACATCCCAAAGAGACGAAAGAACAAAAAGAAGCAGGTAGACTATCACCAGATCAAGTATGGGTCGATGAACAAATACAACCACTTCCTAGGTCCGTTAGAAAGGCTTTGAGTAAATGGGTCCGGGCGCAGGACCTAGCTTCCATCCTGTGGGGGGCAGATGTTATTGTTTTTGAGGTGACTATTTTTGAATATGTATCGAATGTGAAATTGGAAGGTCTTACGTAAGTCTATCCAATACTAATTAATAAGGACTAAATGATTCACTCATTCAATTCGTTCGATCTTTCAACTAAACGCAATATTTAGTTGAAACCTTTAGCCAGAAAAGGGAGCCAGGAGAAATATATTTTATAGTGTGTTGATAAATATCAGTGGGGAACATACGTCGTTCGATCATTTTTTTATTATGGGCATTGTTGTTTCTTAATTTATAAGACAATGTTATCATTTAATATTTTATATAACTATAAACAAACAAAAAATAATTTGGTTCTATGTTGCCAGGATGCAAATTTTAAAAACCACTAACAAATATGCGAGTAGTAAGCAAAAAGTCATAAATGTGGAAAAATAAACAAAAATGTTAAATAACCCATTCAGGTTATTTAACATTTTAAACTAAATGTCACGGGGAAAAAACACAACACTTAAAAAAATCTATTGTGCATCAGTACAGATGTCTTAATTTCTTGTTTATCAATATATCATGTACAGAACAAAAAAAATTACAAGCCTAACAAAAACCCAGAAATGTTTGAATGCATTTATCAATAAATTGGTTTTATGTTAAAGGTTAACTAGAAGTATTACTCGTAAGTTATGAATAATTACTATTCTTTGTTCTATTCGTAAAAAACTATGCCGGATATAGAGGCGTATCAATCAGAAAGATGCCTTCAATTAAGTTAATTTTAAGTAAGAGTTAATTTTCTAGAAAAATTGATTTCGCAAAAAGGTCTGAGTAGAAAAAAAGGAAAGACTTCTGGAATCGATTCTGAAGGAATAATCAGGCAATTCGATTAGTTAAAAAGAAACAACAATCGTTCATCGCAGTTAACATCACTACATATTATAAAATAAAGTCCCCTGTGCCGCGTCTGTATGTCTGCCTGTCTGAACGTGATAAACTCAAAAAGTACCAAACGGATTGGCATATTATTGACACCAATGGACAGAATGATTCAAGAGGAAGGTTTACATGTATAATTTATTATTGTTTTGTGGAAATTTGTTGAAACATGGCGATTATTGTTGAAGAAATCGGAATAAAATCAAGCCGGCTGGGAGCTCTCATCGAAAACGCTGCCTAATCCTTTTGAGATATAACAAAGTAATATATGTAGGAATTGTGTCTCTTTTATAGGACTAAAGAAAAGTCTGCGATGGCATATGTCTATCTTTTATGGATAGCTTACTATACCTATTTTTATGTTTAAATAAATGGTGTCATATGATATGATTATGATCGATGGAAAGCAATTTATACGGATACAGGATTAGTCCTTATCAAATTGCGTGACATGCTTGGTTAGGCTGAAGTTATCAATGTTGTATACAAAGAAATGTTGTAGTTTTTTTTTATGTATTTTTTTTTTCAAATATTTATAGAATTGGAAATAAAATACATTATTTTAAAGTGAGATGAATTTACGTTACATTGAAGTCTAATTAAATCCAATCCACATGTGCGACGCAACAAGCTGATACGACCCTACGACAGAAAAAAACGTTATGGCTTATATGTTCTGGTACCCGTATGAAGCCGTGGCGGGTCGCTAGTTGTTATATAAATTGATCAAGTGGGAACATAATTCACGTTGCGAAAGTCACGTCACCGCTAGTTTGCTCAAGTTTTCTGTGTTACGAAGATTTTTAAATCTGTTTTCTGCGTGTAATAAATACGTGGAAAATATATGTGATGTCGGCACATGGCTGAACGTATTAGTAGCTTTCAGTGAGCATATATATTGCCTGCTTCTATCATAATTTATCATTTTACGATTTCATACGAAAGTGAAATTTAGGTCCTTCATTCAGAAATCCGCTAAGGACTGTTGGTTCTATTGCTTGGTTTAATTACTGTGGATCAATAAAGTTCCATTTTATTGTTTTAATTTCTAGTTTTTTTTTATTTGAACTCCAGGTACAGCTTTTTCTTCTATCATAAGACCCTCATAACCAAGTATGACGTTTGGGACTCGTCAAAATCAACCTAATGAGCCGTTCCCACTGTCCATTTTCTGACTCCATCAATTTGACACTAGTTACAAGGTTCAAATTATGATAATGTTGTATTGTTACGGGAACTCAATATGTGTGCAAAGTTTCATGAAAATCGGTATATCCGAAGCAAAAAGATGTCGCAATATTTGAAACTAGGGTACAATTATACGGGGTCAACAAGTTAAATAAAACCGTTTAAAAACGTCACAGTATAATTTCAAGAGTTGAGCCGGGAAGTAGGTACGTTACGTAAGGATACATACAGATATCAGATTTTACATTTACTCCAAAAAGTTAAAAATTATTATATATATGAGAAGCTATATTTTAAAATTCAATACGTTAATATGGCTATTATATTTTTAAAATAATCTTTGTAAATGGGCTTGAACTAAAATTACAAAGTTGGATTTTGAAATTAAATTTTATTGTAATCCTCATAAATCAATAAAAAATTAATCAGTCTAAGATATTGTAGTTAATAAACATTCTGTCCAGATAACGCGACAGGGATGTTTTTTGATTAACAAAAAAAACTAAGAAAATAACACACGTTATTTTTTTTTATTTCAGGAGTAAGGTATATGTTGGTCTATATTTTTGGAGCAAAATATAAAAAACCATGTGATAAAAATGTTAGTTCACGCCCATTGCTGCCCTAGCACTCATGTTAAAAGGCATAATAGTGTAAGAGCACGTAGGCATATTAATAACAAACACTTATGGTATTTCAGGACAGTGACGACAGTAAAATGAATGTCATGGACATACAGCTGAGTCACTCCCAAGTGATATTTCGTTCAGCTTTCAGTAGACACGTACTGTCTGCTTGTTACATACTTGAGCGGGTCGAAGGATTTACGGTAAGTCATCCGGTTTATTATTTACAGAGAAGGTTTTCTCCTTTATTAAGGAGATAGTCTTTCGATCGAATTAACATCGCTATCTCCATGTCAATCCTTCTTCCCTGACCTATTCTTGAGTGACAGATGACAAGAAAAATTTCCCAAAAATACCTATAAAATATCCGTCGAAACAGCTTGCGGGCCGTGGCTGTTTCCACCCCTGAAATCTGTATGGATTGGAACCAAAATTTGCAGAACCATTAGGAAAAGATGTCCGTAGGGTGGTACGTTTTTTTTTTATTTTTAAATCCCATGAATATCAAATGTTCGAGTCATTATTTTCAAAAACGAAGAACCGACGGAAATCATATTTTTCAGGAATTTATTCTAAAACAAAACAATATATCAAAAAAGCAAAAGCATACTGCCCTGTGGCACTGTTTCTCCTATTACATTTATTTTTTCTGTAAACATTGATACAAAATATAGCGAGGATGGTTACACACGGGCCGAACCCCATTTTTTGTATGGAAGCCTACCCCCTTAAAAAGCCTAAAGCCTTACCCGCTCTCACTGCAATGTAAGATTAGCCTAAAAGTTGTGTCTAAGCTGCTTCTGTTATGAATATGCTTCCTTTCAATTCTGATCTCACAGACTGCTTATCGCTTCTTTTATGGCTTACTTCACTAAATATGACAAAAGATAAACTGAGTCAAAAAGAGGCTCACGTAAACCGATAAAACTTCTTTAGGTTCTAGTAATCTATGTAGGTTCCCGGTTGGTGTCAATAGATGGTGGTCGATACAATCCGCCAACCTGCATCGGAGCAGCGTGGTGGATTTAAGCTCCAAGCCCCCTCATATTGAGGAGAGGCCATTTTATACCCAACTGCAGGGGTAAGCCCCAAGGTATATAAAAGAGCTGATGGAAAACAGTAACTTGGATATTTTGATCCGTTTGCTTTTTGATCGTCTCATTTACGTGGAAGTGTTTTCGATTGTTCTTTGTCCGCTATATGAACGGAAAGTTGACATAGGCTACTGTTTATTTTTCTTAATAACAAAATTACAAGTTACAAAATTAAGTTTCGAAATGCATGCCAAACCAACTGAGAGCAAAGCTTGCGTCGTGCACGAGAAGAACTTAAGTAGTAAAGCAAAAGACGTGGTAAGGCGAGAATTGGGATAGGACAACATAGAGTGACTGAGTATGCGAAGCTAGAATATCTTGAATGTAATTTTTTTTTTAAAGGTCGAACATCAATGGGAACAATTCAATTTCTCAGTCGGAGCTGAAGGTTGGAGAGCTAAGAACCACATTTATTCGCCTGGCATGAAACCAGGGGGTGGTCCTCAACATCGGCCTACTTGTTGTAGAAACGGTTGTATTAAATTTTAAATCTAATGATTTATACTGTAAGTTTAAAATATAATAGTTGTTATGGATGTAGTGAAAAATACGGACGGAATTTCGTTTAAACTGCTACGACCAAAACTTTATATGAAATCAGTAAAGCAAGAATCACCGGACACGTTTAACACAGGTCTGATCTGAAAGTAGGCGTATTTGCCTATTTAGATTTAATGAATGCTCGATGCTCAATTTTTTACATGTCGTGTTTCTTGTAAGACGTTTAAAACAAATAGACGTCTATGAGAAATCAAACACAATAAACAAATTAATGCAATTTAAATTTTTAAATTATTTAATTTAAAAAATTTAAGTATTATTCTCGTATTACGTTTTGTCAAATATTTTTTTATTCAAATTATTTTTGTACCTGTTTTAGTATAATATATTATATGCACATATTTTGATAGATTTCTTAATACGAATAACGTATAAAGAAAAAATTGGAAGGATTGAAAACGAATAAGAAGAGAGTGTAGAAATAAAAAATATTAAATCTAACTGAATGTATTGTTATTTCTAATAAATGTTTTGGGGCCAATAATTTATAGATTACTAAAGATAGCTTTATTTATGTTGTTATTACTTCAGCAGTGCCAAAGGAGATAAAATAAGCAAAAGATATCCTCCTACCAAAAAAAAAAAAAAAAACAATGAGACACTGTGGGATGTCTGCTAGAGGTGAAATATCAAAATCATAATGAAGCAAATAGTTTCATTCCTTTCTTTCATTTTTAGTATCACTGACTCTGTATAAACAACTACCACGTAGTACTTTCTGGTATTCTTTTAACTTAAATGAAGAACTAATAATTTCAACATTTCAGGTTGCTATCTAGTAAGATTATTTTATTTGGGAGCTTGGAGATGCATTTGGGTCAACGATTTAGTTCCTATAGACGATAAGGATTGTCCTCTTCTACCCTTCGCTAAGATAACTAAACAGATTGAGAACAAAATGGCCTCTAAAAAGGGCCAATCAAGTGGCCCAGCTACGAATATGACAACAAGCACTGTGCAGCTTTGGCCATTGTTGCTTTGCAAGGTTAGTGGTAATATCTTTTCAAGAAATTATCTAACCAACGGTAACTTCCAATCGGTTTAGACGAAGAAAAACGTAATAATTTGGTAAGTCTGCTTGTTATTACTGTACCTTATAGGCCTGTAGGCTTATAATAAAATCTTTTAAGCCCTTAGGCTCATCCGATCAGGTCCAAAACGATATTTGAAAAACGAAATGGGAATCTTTATGCTAAGTTTGAAAAAAAAAATCCTTTGGAAAATAAAAAGCGTAAACGGTAAATAGTAAAAGCGTGAGCAGACTCATCTACTGCCAGACCAAACCTGTAGTGTCAGCGGTACTAATATTCCGGAATTTTGATATTTGCGATTTTTTTACCTGGATAAATGGTTGTATACACCTTAGTTTGGGGTGTTTTCATAAACCAATACATTATAGGGGCGTTACCTGTACATACATCTGTGGCTGAACGTAGTTCAAACTTATAAAACGTGTAGAACTTACCAAACTAAACTATTAGTTTTGATTGAGCAGATTGCGCAAACTGACGGTTATCGAGAAAAAAAAAGTTAAAAGTCTCATTTATTATCACTTATTGCTTTTATAAACACCAATATAAACACTAATACAGAATTAGAATATAAAAGTAATATATTTTTATTTAATAATTTCTCACGAATCTTGAAATTGAAGACACACTGCAACGTCCTGAAACAGCTGATAAGGTCATTGACTAAGTATTCTTTAATGGAAGAGTAAGTGATTTTTTTTGTGTATAATCATTTTTAAATTGATGATTGGTGATAGACCAACTGTCGCAGAATAGTGTTAGGTAGTATTAGATTTTTTCCTAGTAACCGTTAGTTTGCTCCACTTGCTTACTTAAAAAGCTGACTTTAGGTTGGACTACGTTCAGCTTAACACGGTGTATAGATATATATATACGCCAACTGAGCTGCAGGAAAAAGCTATGATAGTTTAGTTTAGTATACCATTTATTTTTAATTTTTTTTTATTAATGACATTTTTTGTCTCATTATCTGTTAGCGCTTGTTTCAAGAAAATAATTCAATAGACTTTTACAAAAAGAACTAATTTTTAGTAAAAGTCTATTGAAATATTTTTTTGTCTTTTTCTTAAGCTTTCAGCTTATGTATTTGTCTATTTATAACTACGGAAAGCTGCGGCAGAATACGAAACTGAATACGAATTATAACTTAGACGTGTCAATATGAGCACGTATTGTCGTCTTAGTTAGACCCTTTGTTTGCTAAAATGTTATTCGAAGCAAGCGAAGCCCGGACAAAAACTAGATAAATTAACGATACCAAGTTACGAACATTAGTTATATCATTTCCTAGAGCGATGCAAGTTAAACAAGTTTTGATCGAAACTATTATTACGAAAGTAACGTATGCGAATTAACGAAGTGTGAAATCAATTATATGCCTGGACGCTTATACATTTGATCTGAAATTATGTTTGAGTTCACTGATTTAAGTCATAGATTTTAGATTAGGTTTAAACGCTACACATATGGCACCAATCGTAAAGTCATTTGCAAAAACATTTTGATACGCACAGGTAATATAGATGTTTATCATTTATCGAAAAACCAAAGTTGTCGACATAGCCGAAGTAATCAGCAAACTGAAGTGGCAATGGGCCGGTGACATTTGCCGTAGAACCGATAACCGATGGGGTAGACGAGTTCTCGAGTGGAGGCCACGTACCAGGAAACGAAGCGTTGGACGCCTCCCCGGTCAGGTGGACTTGGCGAGAAGGCTCGGTTCTGCAGCTTACGCTGTAAAAAGGATTCGTTTCCTTTCGGACATAGAAACCGCGAGGTTGGTGTATTTCAGTGGTTTCCATAGTTTAATGACTTATGGCATTCTGCTGTGGGGACACGCTGCTAATGTTAATACAATCTTCGTTTTGCAGAAGCGAGCTGTTCGAGCAATTTATAAACTGGGATCTAAAGTATCACTTAGAGAAAAGTTTAAGGAAATTAATATAATGACATTGCCATCTCAATACATATTTGAAAACATTATGTACGTAAAAAAAAATATTACATTATTTAAAAAAAATTGTGATCGGCATAATGTTAATACAAGAAACAAAGATAAACTTGCTAATCATGTCAGCCGCCTCAACAAAATCACGAAATCTTTTAAAAGGCAATGTATACGCTTTTACAATAAGATCCCAACTGACATTCAAGATCTACCCCTTAATAAGTTTAAAACTACAATAAAACGAAAGCTTTATGCAAAAGCTTATTATAAAGTATCAGACTACTTAGATGATAAAAATCCATGGGTGTAAGCCGCTCGCCTATCAGTTTGTTTCAATAATATTATTCTTTAAGCACTTATTGTTAAAAATTTTTTTTTTATAATTTTGTTAAAAAGAGCGTCCCTCAGTTTCTTGCGTATTCTTCTGAGAGGTACCAGCATTTTTGAATGCGCCTTTGTGGTGACGTTTTTCCACAAAGTAATAAAATTCACCCTTAAGACGTATTTCAAGATTATGTTACATAACTACGAAATAAAGATATTTTGATTTGATTTGATTTGATTTGGACAGATGACCTGAAGGACCATACCGGGGGTAGTTTGATGTGAAAGGCGGAGGACCGTGTCTGCTGGCGAGCCTTAAGAGAGGCCTATATCCTGCAGTGGAGAGACACGGGCTGATGATGATCATTTATCGACAGCGCGTGCAATGGAAATATATATTTATTTGAATAGTAGCATCCGCGCTTGGTTTAGACTGCTATAATGTGTGTATTATCCATGTTTTCAATATGTTTTACAATTTCCCAAAGGAAGAAAATGTTTTTCCGCACTAAAAATTCCCGATATTCCTTTTTGTCTATGTCTTCAACTATTCCTGTCTTCACTTCTTCTTCACTTCATCAGCCCATTTTTACCCCACTGCAGGAGCTTAGGCCTCCCCCGGGGTGAGGAGGGGGGCTTGGAGCTTAAATCCACCACGCTGCTCCACTGCGGGTTGGGGACTGTAACGACCGCCATCTATTGACAGCGTCCGGGACCGACTGCTTAACGTGCCTTCCGAAGCACGGAGTCAGTGATAGTTGTGTACTTAAGTCAGAAAAACTCATTGGTACACGCCAGGATGCGAACCATGACCCTATGGGGCCTTATAAATTTGAGACAGGTTCGTTGCGCTTTGGGCTATCACGACACTATTCCTGTGTCATTACTTTATTCTATTTTATTTTGAAAATTAGAGGTTTTCTAGTAGTAAAGGCTACCGATGTCTTTTTTGTGGAAAGTAGGAGGTAATTATCTCACTTTGTTGTACTACCCGGTTACGTTACTATTAAGATTATACGTTTGGTAAACTTTTAGTATTTGGTAGTTTTAAGTACTTCAAATAAAAATTTTAGGTACTACAATAGTTTTCAAAAATTAAATATTTATTTCGTATTTTAGTTAGCACAATTTTGTGATATGTTTCTCTACATTATTTTTAATATAATTCATCTTATTTCTATCTTTGTCTTTTCTGATTTCTAACAATAATGTGCACCTTTCTGGTCACTCTATCGTCAGCTTCCACAAAATAATAATTAGAAATATGTAATTGAAGATTTTCTTAAATATAGAAAATGTCATTTTAATTCTATATAATTATACAAAGGCAACTCTGCCAGCTCTATCATTAGTGCTCAGATTCAAAACGACCAATCTTAATAGCAACGTAACCGGCTAGTAATGTAAGTAATTGTGCCTGCAGCTTTACCTGTTCGATTGTGTTTTCTAACATAAAAATGTATTAAAATAGGGATTTACAATTAAAAGGACATACTTTCCCGAGATAAAGGGAAGTCTGTTATCCATTATCCATTCAACTCAATGTGCAAAACACACTTTGTTTTTGTTGCTCTGTTACTAAATGATGAATTTTCGAAACGAACATTTTCGCTTTGTACCATACGTTGAAAATAATCGTGTGAATAACAAACAACAATCTCTTGTCGTAGATAGTATACTGATCAGCCAAATTCCATCAAATCACGAAATATAAGATTGATGCAAAACGCTTAATATAGATGGAAAAACTTCACATAATAAAGCTCATTGAACGGTAATTGCTGTAATAAACGAATCCGAAGCGCCTAGTCAAAAAGTGGTGCGATTTGTGTTTAAATTTCAACCGTCATAATCGCATTACGTTGATTGCGGTGTGAGGATCGGATTACACAGAAGTACTACTTCTTTTTTGTGTAATACTTCTCGAAAAATTTTTATTATCATTTATTTTGTACGTAACTAATGTTTCGTAGAGTATAAGTTTATTTACTTAATAAGAAAATTTAATATTTTAACGAACAAATAAAAATACGTCTAATATATTCAACTAAGATATACGGTAATTTCATAAATCGATTTTGTTCTACACAGAGCAGTACAATCTCCCGTCGTAACGTGGAGCTTGGACTTAGAAGTGCGATTTTCATTGTTGATCTGTGGTATAATTGCTGGTTATTGTTTAACAGGCGTTATTGAAGTTAGCTGCACCTGAAGATGATGATGAGGAAAACAATGAGAATGACGAAGACGAACATATGTCGTTGTACAATATAATGCATACACTGACTGGTGGATTAGACTTGACTTATGAGATACAAGGTAGCTTATTTTCATTTTATTGTGTTAACTAATTTTTTGTCTGGGTTTTAATATCACGTATTATAACTTTTATAATAAATCCCGTTTAAATTAGGATTTTATTTGTTAGAATTATCAAATTATTTGGATCATATTTATTATTAAATACGATTATTATTATATTTTGTATCTGTTGGGATTATAAAACCAATTAAATTATTAAAATTACAAGTATAAAAATATAATTAATCCTAAATTTCAGATCCCGAAAAATTATGGCACACTATCGTAGCTGAAGTACCGATGTATTCTTGGGACGATAATGACCCAAACAATATCCTAAGAAGAAACATCAAGAAATCTACAAACAAAGAAAATTTGTCTTCCAGAGTATATTCGATATATTTTATGATAATATCTGGAATATGTATTTTACACTGATTATTTACGCATGTTCACGCCCGCACATTTTTATAACAAATGGGGATCAAATTGGCGTATCACTTAGGGTATTTTGAACCAGGTGGACAGATGACCTGAAGCACTTTATTATACCGGAGTAGTTCGATGCAAAAGGCGTAGGACCAGGACGCCAGGACGGAGGTGGTAACGAACCTTAAGAAGGCTGCAGTGGAGAGACGCGGGCTGGTGATGATGATGTATCTTGAACCAATAATTTACTGAGCGACAGCAACGACATTCGTTTCCATAAAAATAAGTGGTTTGAAATGTGGTAGCAACTGCGGCAAAACGCCGACTGCTGACCCAAAGCTCAAGGGGCGATTTCCATCAGGGATAATTTTTTGAATGCATGAACATGTCGATTTGTTCTGTGATTGAATGTAAAACAAAGACGTTAAAAATATCTGCACATATAAAATAAAAGTATAAAGTAGAAGCCCTCTTCCGCGTTTACCGTCTAACCACTCATACTATAGCTAGCTGGTGTAAGATGGCTAGTTTTAGTCCGAGTTTCAGTGCACAAGGTTCCAACCCCTCAAAATTGCGTAAAATCACCTCAATACTGTGAACTGACATTTATGACTCTATTATAACCAAAGGCTGCTATCAAATTAATTTACTCTATGACATTTATGCATTGTATAAAGATATTTATTTATGTATATCGTTTGTCTGGAACCCATAATACAAGCCGTGCCTAGTTTGGGACTAAAATGACCGTCTGTGAGGTGTCCCAGATATTATCATTATCATTATTAATGTTATTGGCTTTTCCAATATTATTTGACGTGAATATTATTTCAGGTTTCAATGGCTTATTTACGAGTGTGTGACACAAAGACCAAAACGCCATATGAGGTACCAGGTTTGACGCCGGGGCACGAAATGGATATGATTCTGTTGTTGGCGAGAGACATACCTTTGAAGAAACCATTACCAGAACCAGGTTAAAAGATCTGGTATTACTTTATGGAATTGGTTACATTTAGTTATTTGCCATCTCTTGTGAAAAGGATGAATGAACACAGATTTACGAAAAACAAAAAAAAAACTGTAGAGTGGATGTGTGTGAAGGATGTGTCGAAGTATTTGAAATCGATGAGACTGTGTTGAAACATTTGATAAACATATCGATAAATCGAAAGAATTATGTAAAGGCCATACCCAGTAGAGAACCCTACTTACCCCTTGGGGTACAATTAATTGTGAGCTCATATATGTATGCAACCCTGATATATGTGGGCAGAGATTATACTTGTCAAGGACTACAACGTTTTAAAGTTTAGAATAAAATCCCTGCAACTGTAAATGAAACACAGTGTTTTCAGTACGTTTACAGCACGCGCACCGACATTTGGACCCCTATTGTCGGAGTTTTGATTCTCCGTTTGTGGTGATTATTGATTGATAACCTTAAACTAATATTTTTTGCTGTATTCCTTTTCGGATCTTTGCTTTCTCGTGGCACCATCATTATCTATTCAACTCTCAATTTTCAGTTCCTATAATGTTAGATTTAAAGTTAATTAGTGCTGTTCAATGGACCATTTCATGTGCCTTTCATGTGCATTTCATGACCACTGTGTCGTGATGGCCCAGAGCGCAACGAACCTGTCTTAAATTTATAAGGCCATAGGGCCATGGTTCGAATCCGGGCGTGTGTACCAATGAGTTTTTCTGACTTAAGTACATTAACTATCACTGACTCCGTGCCTCGGAGAGCACGTTAAGCAGTCGGTCCCGGACGCTGTCAATAGATGGCGGTCGTTACAATCCCCAACCCGCAGTGGAGTAGCGTGGCGGATTTAAGCGCCAAACACCCTGTACCCAACTGCCAAATTAAAATAAATAAAATAAGTTGAAAAAATATCACAGCGTTTTACGTTTTTGCAGAGATTCCGTTTTGGAAACGTCATCGTTGGGTAGACTGGGCTCGCGCTCGTGGGCTATACGAGGCATACGAATGTCCTCGTACAAGATTCCTAAAATGTACCGGCTTATTGAAGTTATCTTATAAACCTCATTTACTTGACGTACACAGTGCTGATACGGTACGTATGAATAACAACTAAACCTAACCTAACCTAACTTGTAACTTAATGTGGTATATCCCCGAAAATAGAAAGGCGAAACAGCGAACCGCCCGCGGAATAGCAAGCGATTTTGTGTGGGGGGCCCCAAAGGGGGGCGAGCGTGCTTCTTAACCTATTTTCTGCATTTTAATGTATGTAACGTTATTGAGTGTTATATATTGTTGAAAACTAGATTAAATTTGCTAAAAAGTAATCTGTATTTCAAATCGTTTGGCCCAGAAACAAATACGCCTCTGTTTGTTAAAAAAAAAATAGGCGAAAAATAGGCGAAAAATAGGCGAAGTTCGCAAAAAAAAACTATAAACAATTTTACTGTCGGAATTGTGCTATATTTGTAGTATTAACTATGTTTTTACATTAAAAACATAATAAATACTCAATTTATAGTGTGATTCAAAAATGCCTGGTGTTTACACGCATACATACATCTGATTTATTATTGAAAATACGAAAATATTTTTTGGAAATAAATAATACCTGGGACATCCCACACAGCAGCATCTTAAAGTAAGCAAGTATTATGCTTGTATTATGAGGTATTCGGCAACTGGTATACATACTCAAATATTTTTTTTTATAATATATACAAATATGGATACTTTTTACACCCAGACGCGGAATAAATAGACATGTTCATGGACACAAATATGTGTGCCGGGCGGCAATCGAACCCGCGACCTTTGGTTCGATAAATGTGAAAATTTCGTGGAAATAAGTTTAGTAGTACTTCGGTTGAAAGCGTTCATTAAAAACATAGACATATAGAATCAGAGAAAAGAGTATATTACAATTTTCTAACATCTTCCCTACACGGCCATCATTTTCTTAATGTTTTGTAATGATATAATCTTATTTGAATAAATTTTCAGATCACGGGTCTTGTTCGAGATGAATCGGTGAGTAATTCATAAAGTCTTTGATTAATAAGTAATAAATTTTATATAATTAGGAGATTAATTATCCTGACAATTTAATGTAGTCCCCTGCCTACTCCTCGAGAATCTCCTCTATACCTTTGCGTACATAATATTCTGTGTATATCATAAAGAAATACTTAGTTCGTAAAATGTTAACAACAGCGAGGAGAGGGCATAATTTGTGGTGCAATGAGACGAATCGCGACACGCGATTCGACGCTATCGAATCATGGTAATTTAGTGAATCTTAAATATTTATTTAGGTAACAAAATTAAATCTTTTAATTAAAATATCTAAACAAAAAATCTTTTAAATAAATAAACACGATAAAAATCATAAACTTTTCTGATTCATGCTTTTAGTAAACCTTATATGTATAACAATACAAAATAATACAAACTATTTATATTTAACATTGTATAATTGTAACGTAGTGTGAAACCTACCTTATTGGACTACATGATTTAAATGCGTATTATTTATTTTAATCTGCATTTTTTACGTATGAACAACAAAAACCAAAAATCACAAAAAAATCACTTGTAGAATACGTACTGAAAATTAGTAAAATGAATCCACTAATGTATTGCTTTTAAATACGTATTGTTTGATTGGCCCAAAAATTAACTTATATGGGCCCAATTTTAAATTGGCTATAAATAATTTAATAAAAATCTTCTGAGAGGTTCGTCGAGTCGATTCGCTGAGTTTTGCTCCTCGCATTGACATACACTGAACTTACCTGAACTACATATTTAGGAATGTTATTGGATACTTTTATTTTTACCACAGGTATAAGGAAATTAATAATTAAAACACTTCAGTTTAAGAAATTTACTACTTCAGCCGTACTTGTTGGTTTGTATTAATTATAAACGGTAATTAGTAAAAATTTTCAATCAATCCACTAACCTTAACATATACAAATTGGACGTTGTTACGCAAAAATGATCCAATCCTCAAAATTAGCTTAATGAGAAATCGGCGTCTAAAGTAAAATGAATGATAAAAAAATGACAGTAATTAAACCAAAAATAAACTTTAATGCAACTGAACAAATACATAAAAAACATTTTATTTTTATAAAGTTATTGAAAATAGAACATCTAATTCAACAGATTTTCAAAAAAATATTGGATTGGATCATTTTCGCAAATTTACTATGTTACGTAAAATAAAACGCAATAGTGTTTCATTCCTTTTTATTTAAACAAAAAATCACTTTTTACTACTCTCAGAACATAGTTACTACAATGGTATGCCTAAAATTAAATGTAATGATTCACTATTGGAAAAATTAATCATTTTTAGGTTCAGAGTTCTCTTCCATGATTACAAGATCAAGCTCATCATCCTGTTCAATAATGAAATCTGGAGTAGCCCCAAAACCTTCAAGATAAATATATTTGTATTATACTATTTTTCTTAGTCCAAATAAGCAAAAACGATCCAGTCCGTTTGGATCAAATATGCTAATTCCTTTGTTATGAAGTTCATTCATGACATAAATAAGCAAAAATGTTCCAAGCAGCTTGAATCATGATTACATTAAAATATAACTATGGCGAATTGAAATTGTAAATATTGTAATAATGATCCTAACATCTTGGATTAGTTTTGCGTTTTGTGTTACTGCCAAATACGAAATGTGGGTTGGATAGAAGTATAAAAACCGTCATTTTTTGTATGAAAACCAGATGGAACATTTTTGCATAATAAAATATAATGCTTTCTGATTAGTTTGGATGAATTATCTCAGTTTATGAGCGTTTGTGGGTTGGATCATTTTTGCGTAACAACGTCCAATTGATTATATTTGACATTAGTGTAGCATAAAATATTAAATAGCCTTTAGTTCCGCTTTTATTTTAACGTGACTGTACCTATTTGACAAATAACATACGTAACTCAACATACGATACAGTAGGTAATATTTTCCATTGAGGGATGAGTTATATCGAAAAAAAAATTTTTTTTTCTTTCGACATAAAATAATAATTTTTTATCTAGTATTTTAATTTAATTACAAGGACGTCTTTTCTATGATAATTTAGTGTGGTGATACTTGTAACATAACATTTCACAGAGGAAAACAAAGAAGCTACCTCGACCAGCTACGTCTGTAGTAGCAGAGCCAGAGAAACATAAAGAAGATGCGCAAGACTGGATACCGTTTGATTGGGTGAATTTAATAATAACAATACAAGAAAAATATTTTTAAAAACACTAACAAGTAGTTTATTTCAAGTCTCCATTTGTGACCATACTGTGCTATGTAGGATAATAATATTACTCGCCGTTTCTTCAAATATCTTCATGTGAAAATCATATCGTTTGGTTGATTCGTCGCGAAATGAAAAAAATACAAAGATTCTGCTATTGAAATGGTGAATTTTAAAATTCCTTGTTCTTCCTCCTCGCATTCTAAAGGTTTTTTTCATATCCCTTTTTGTGGTACAAATAACGCGCAAAACATCTTTTTTGGGTGTTCTTGCACCACCAGCCTATTATGCCCCACTGCAGGGGCTTAGGTCTCTCCCCAGGGTGAGAAGGGTTGGAGCTTAATCCACCACGCTGCTCCAGTGCAGGTCGGTGAATAACAACTTCTTAACATAGATTTTTTTTCCAGCACTCTGAATTTTATAACAAGAGAGTTGGTGAATCAGTGTTTAACTGAATTCGATTGTTACTTCTAATAGCGAGTTGCACCAAAAGAGATTATATAAAAGTATATCACATAAGGAAAAATTGACAGATATACTTTGATCAGAACCACGATGACCTCAATGTCTGCGATTTATTGTACTAGACATGGGAGTCATCACAGTTCCAATCAAAGTATAGCTGTCAGTTTTTACTTTATACTATATACGTTTACGTAATCTCTTTTGGTCCAACTCGTTGTTAGTATTATCTAAGTATAAAATTGATGATGTATATAATATAATGTGTTTTCTCATTAATATTGTGTCTAATATATGGCACTTTAGATCGGTTTGTGTTCTAAGTAAGATAAAAATTCTGTACAACTGTTTGATATCTGAGAAATAAAATAAATGAAATAAAATAAAATATACAGTATCAATACATAGTGTCGTGATAGCCCAGAGCGCAACGAACCTGTTTGAAATTTATAAGGCCATAGGGCCATGGTTCGAATCCGGGCGTGTACCAATGAGTTTTTCTGACTTAAGTACATTCCCTATAATAGATGGCGGTCGTTACAATCCCCAACCCGCAGTGGAGTAGCGTGGTGGATTTAAGCTCCAAACCCCTCACCCTGGGGGAGGCCTAAGCCCCTGAAGTGGGGTAAAATGGGCTGATGATGATGATGATGAAAATATACAGTAATCTATTTCACTCCTCTCGCAACATTTAACTCTAAACGTAGAAAATTTACATCGTTACTTTAGTTGGTTACGACATGAACAAAAGACAAACGAACAAAATACACTTTCGCATTTATAGTAATTAGTACCTACATATTAATCATACAGGCATTACGTTTATGGATGAGTCCTAATTGATTGGAAAATTAATTTTCAGTTGAACGTATTCATGAAATCGGTTTCTTTCCTGTATTACCCATCCATGTTTGAATTCACGTCAGTGGGGCGTAGGCCTCCCATAAGAATAGCGACAGCTGCCAAAACGGTTCTCCCCAAAGGTATAAACATGGAAGCTCCGAAACATGAACCGCTTTATCTTCAAGTTCACGCCCAACACGAGATCAAATTGCTACTATCGTTGAACGTCCTCCATCCGAGGATATTGGAGAACTGTAAAATAAATTTGAACGTCGTCCAAGAGCCAGGTTACGTGTTTTTGGAGGACTTTGAATGGTTCGTTGATCCTGATTTGCCAAAAGCTGCGGCGTTTTTATCTTCTTCCGGATACGAAACTATGATAGTTAATTTGCCGCCAGGACGACATTTATTTCGGTGAGATTTTTTTTGTCTTCTTTTATGTCCTACACTTTCTTTACCCACTAACATGTTAATGTAATTAGTGGATGTGGAAGGTACTGGTTTATTTGTTATTATTTATTTTACACATTAGACGTTTATGTATTTCTTAGTCACGTCAAATACGAACTAAGACCCAGCCAAACTGTTTTAATTTGTATAATACTAACAACCCGCCCCGGTTTCGCACGGGTAGCAGAGCATATAAACCGTAGTATTTTTTTCTGTAGTAGTGTCCTATCAGCTTGTTGCGTCGAACATGTGAATTAGATTTAATTAGATTTAAATGGAACGTAAACTCATCCTACTTGAAGTATTTTACTGTATTTTATTTCTAATTCTGTTATAGAAAAATATGCTTTTTTTGAAATTGGCATCCCCATAGATCTCCACAATACACGGTCTCGGGTCACGTCGAGCCAACGGTGCGGATTAATAAACATCTAGTGCAATCAATAAACATCTGACATATGATTAATAACAATAATATCTGGGACATCATACACAGCGCCGTCCATGCCCAAAGCAAGTATTTTGCTTGTATTATGGGGTACTAGACAACTGATATACGTACTCGAATATTCTTTATAGTATATTCATGCATAGATTCATTTCATACAAATACACGGAACAAATTAACATGTCCGTGCACACAAATGTTTGACCCGGGTGGGAATCGAACCTGCAACCCCTGGCTCTGCAGTTAGGGTCTCTAACTACTCGACAAATCGGTCAGTCAATGTTTATCAATTGCAATGTCTTAGACTAAATAAAATCTTGATATTTTTATTGATTCGTGTGGATTGCAATTTCAATAGACGTACAGTAAGTATAATTCCTCTAATTTATAAATTTATAATCGATTTCAAAAAAGGAGAAGTTTCTTATTTCGACTGTTTTTTTTTTGTGTATGCTACTCGACGTGTTGCCGATTGTGAACCGATTCGATTGATATTTTTTTTATTAAATAGGGTATGATCTTGAAGTTGGTCCTATTTAAATATGAAAAAAATATACCAGTTCTCGGGGTTAAAAATCAGGAGATGAATTTTTTTTATTTGAATTTCATCCACTTCCCTAGACCGATTTTATTATTTGACACATAGATAGGTATAGTTCCATAGAAAATAAATTATTATTGTAACTTGAAGCTGATATGACGATGGAAATAGCTGTAGCTGCGATTGCCATTGTAAATTGTAAAATAAAGTAACTTTTTACCAAAAAAAAAAAATGACTTCACAAGTTTGTCTACATACACAACATTAAACTAAAAACTTTAAAATAATACGTTTATTTTAAAGAAAAGAGCATAAATGGGCGGCATATGATTTATGAAGTCGGTGGCAACTCAAACATTTTATCTGGGTGTTTACCGTGTAATAATAACTAAAACTATGATAATATTTACAACTATAACAAACTATTATAACTTAAATAGATCACAATATAAAATCAATGACTTCGCACCGAATAGCAACTAACTTAGAACGACTTCATACGTGTTGAGCAAACACGTGTATGCCACTAACGTACTTACCTATGGGCACTAAACACATGTGAATATGTTTAATTATTCTCAAATTAAAAACTATAAAAATTATATCTAGAAAAAACCTTATAACAATAAATATATGTACTTAAAATAAAAAAAAAAATCAATAACGTCTGAATCTGAAAAGTATAGTATTAAACTATGAAATATAATTTAATAGCATGAGACATCAAAAGTCATAAGTAATAAATACAACTTTGTTATTTACTTACTAATAATCACATCTCAAATATAAAAAATATACGTATAACCGATTTTTTAAAGACAGAAGTTTTAAGTTTTCTTCGATTCCAATCTTAACCACATAATAAAATTCCGATATAATCCCGGGAATCCGAGATTGAATTTCTCGTGATCCCGGAATTCTTAAAGATACTCAGGATTGTATTCTTTATATAATATTACATTACCTATGGCCATAATGGTCCTTAGCATAAACTTCTAGCCAAAACTGTTCAATTTCTGAATATGAAAGAAATAACAAACATATCCACAGAAATGTTTTTCTTTTATTTATTTAAATTATGTAATCAAAATACGTTTAAGAATATCTAACATCATTTCAAATATTTCCAGAGTATGGACCCATTCCATCACAAACTGGCACTCGATGATGTTAAGCGATTCTTCAATATTGCTGACCACAAGGGACGTGATGATGGAAGCCGCATCTCGTGATTGCCAATGGACTGAGAATTTTTTGTTAGGCCTCGGCACGGCTTTCGCTAACTGGATCAAAATAAACAGATCAACAACAAATATTGTTGAAACTGATAGGGATTTTTTTAGGTAAATCCGTTTTCTTCTGTCTTAACTATTTTAAAGTTTTAAGCCACCACAATACCACCGGTTCAGAAAATCAGTCCAGAAAGAAAAAAACCGGCAAAAACTCTTTCAGAACTTCTAGAGATATATTATTTAGCTGAGTTTGTCTCTCAGAAAATGTATTTGAAGTGTCATTTTTAGGTCATATTTACCTGATCTGCCTTGGGACCCTGTTGTGGTGGGTTACCCTAGATCATGTTTACACTGGATGTTTAGAAGAGCTTTGGAATCTTATTTACGCAGACGTTTGAACATCGAAGAATATCGTGCGGCGAGTTTAATATTTAGACGTTATCTAAGGGATCCTTATTTTGGTCTACCGCTAAAACATAAAGTTTACATAAATCCAAATGATACTATACATATGCCAATTCCAAACAGTCCCTGTATAATAGTTAATGAACATCTCAACACTCCAGAAAGTGTGATTACCGATGAAAAAGTAGTAGAAGAACATACACGTTCGAATACGAGTGAAATGAAACGCCAAGAACCAGAACCAGAATCAGTTGCAGAAGCTGTAGCAAAACCTAGTCAAGAACGAATGACACAGCAGGAAGCTATTCTCGTACTCCAGTCACACTGGCGTCGCGTTTGGGCTAACAAAATGCTGCGTTCCAAAGCTATATTCACGTTGGATATCTTAAAATTGGTATGTATTTGAAGTATTGGATGTATTTATGTTGAAGGATCGTACCTAAAGCTATGGATGTCCATTGTCAAGACCTCTATAATCTATGATCCGGAAGCTTATAACTATAGGTATGGTTTTGTGATAATAACGTAATAATAACGTATACATCACAACAACATCTAGGCCCTAAACAAAGCATTAGCTTGTATTTCGGTTACCTAGCGTAGACATCACATACATATAACAACCAAGACCTGGTGCCAGTATCAATATTCGTCATATAAATACTAACCTGACCAGCGATTCGAACCCGGGACCTCCAGCTTCGTAGGCAGAGTCGCTACTCACTAGGCTAAGCGGTCGTCGTCGTAATGAATATTAGTTCAAAAGAGTGATTAATTACAATGTAGTATATTGCTGCCAAGTTGCTATTATTCATTAGAGGCGGGTACCTTTAAATATATTGTCATTTAATCTAATTATTTACAAAAAAACTTTTAGGCCAGATTAACGTTTTTTGAAAGAAAATGATGTTAATAATTAAAAAAAAAAGATTGCCAGCTCTCAGTCAGCCGCTACCTGTAGGTTGCCAGATAAAAGGCAAGTATGTTATTGTTAATTATTAAGGTTCACAATGGCCGCAAGTTGTAGTTGCCATGATTTCAATAAATTACTCATAATCACTCTCGCTCCAGATTAGTTTAAGTGAGAGAAGGAATGCGCGTGCTGCTTCGTGTTGGACACAATGAGATAATGTAGTGCAGATTTTCTACTTGTGAGTCAACGATTTTCGAGCATGATAGAAATGCTTTCCATATTGAACTGAATTAATGTTGTTACCTGGAAAAAAAACTTTTTTCAACTCGCGATTTCGAAAACATTAGGTGTTATACGTTTAACGCCTATGTCTGCTTGTGTCTGTGTGTTTGCGTGCCTCCGTAAAATTCACTTATAAATTATTAATAAGCAGTCATTAACAATCAAATTATTAAATTATAATAGTTACCATTACTAAGTACGATCTGATACGTTCTATAGAGTGTCGTGATAGCCCGAGCGCAGCGAAATTTATTCAAATTTACAAGGCCATGTAGGTGGTTCTAATCCGGGAGTGTACAAATGAGTTTTTCTGACTTAAGTACATAACTATCACTGGCTCCGTGCCTCGGAAAGCACGTTAAGCAGTCGGTCCCGTTTGCTGTCAATAGATGGCCTGATGAAATCGATACGTTCTATCAATCACCTACTCAAATGGCAAAAACAAAACCCTTGTAATTTAGTTATGTCTCTTTGGTTCGTCCATTTGTTCAGATCATGTTACAGATTCATATCTCCACCACCTTTTCGATAGTTTTAAAGAAATTTTACAAAAAAAATCTAAAAATTACGAAAAGAACTTATTTGAAAAGCGATTGACGTTTCTTTGAAATTTTTTTTTTATTTACATTTTTCATTATTTTATATACATTAGCAATGTGTCCATCTCATCTGACTTTTTAACTGTGTGATTAAAAGGCCAAAAAAGATAATATTGTACTTAAAAAACACAAAAAAATTGTTTCGTAAAGTATATCTTTACAAGGTTTAGAAATATCTGCAATTTTAAGTTACGAATGTAATTATATATGGGGTCCTGGATACACATTTTAATTCCGATTAAATTTTTTTTTGTATTTCACCAATTTAATGCAATTTTTAGTGCAAACAATTTAAAACATTTTAGGCCTAACTTCTGAAGTTAACCGTTAGTAAAACATCCGTTATATTTTTGTTTAATAAACCCTATTATAAATACGGTGTAATTTCGCAATATTTTTGTGACAGTGCTATGTGTCCTTGCGCCTAGACGAGGTCAAACAAATCATTTATTAAAGTATTACTTCATGACATACATTTGAACAATCATTTTAGAAGCAATATTTATTCGTAATGAATTTTTTGTTGACAGCTGTTCGACACCACTTACGGAAACCTAGACAGTCTCTCGGGTCTTATGAGTGAATTTTTCAATGTCTTCCCTGGCGTTAAATCGGCCTACACGATTTCTTCAGCTCTGAAAAATACATACTACCAGAGATATACGGGATTTTCTACAGTCACACCTTCATGCAAATGGGTTACTTTCTTTCAAGAAGTGTTCTTTTGTCATGCGGCAGTATACGTGCAGTTCGACGTGCAAAGTCATCAGACCCGTTCCACTTTACATGTCTTTGACAACGACACGAAAACCCAAATGCCGCAAGCCTACAATGCTCATAAATGTTTCCAGTTCAAACCGAACTTACTGGGCTATACCGTCTTAGCTCATGGATGGCTGCGTAATAATGTAACGTCCAATACTGACGTTCACTGGCATCTGCATATTTTGACGTCTATAGACAATGTGTTCCATGTTTGTGACAATGCGGGTCCAGAAAATTGTAAACCAATGGCTCTCCACAGTGCTTCTAAAATGGTGATAAGAGAAATTTTCATACCTAACAGAAGGAACATTTTAAGTGGAATCCAGATATCAGTTTTGAAGCACGAGTATTTGGCTTTTCGGGCGGCCGCTTGTTCGCCAGAGGTGAGTTATCTCAAGTCTGTAGAAACTCGATGAACCTCAGAAATATATTAACATTAATAATAATAATAACGTATACATGACAACAACGTCTAGGTTCCAAACTAAGCATAAGCTTGTGTTTTGGGTACCAAGCGAAAACACCACATACATATAACAGCCAAGAATCGGTACCAGTATCAATATTCATCATATAAACACTGACCCGACCTGGGATTCGAACTCGGGACCTCCAGCTTCGTAGGCAGGGTCGCTATCTACTAAGCTAAGCGGTCGTCAGATTAAATCATTAAAGTAGATGTCCAGTTACGTGAGTACGACCAAAAGTAATGTGGTAATTTAAAATCATTGTAAAAAAAACGTGATTTCTGATTCAAAGGCATGTAAAAGCGATTTATTTATTTTTTTGGTAAATCTGATAGTTTGACAACATGGGAATCAAACCTACTACATTGCAAGTTGAGTGCTTGCTCGCTGCGATACTATATCCTATCTTACAAACAGCAGAATCATATGTTACTGCAAATAGTTTAATTTTTTTATATCAATAAATTCCGTTTGTTAGCAGTAAGATCAAGACTATGCCGTGCGGAAAATTTAGACGTACCACGTCAACATAATTTGTAAACTGTTTTTAAACATTTCTTGCAGATAGAAATGGTAGCCAAATTGCGTACCACAAACGACAAAGATGAAATAGTAGAATTATCTGAATGTAGAGGCGTAGGAGAGTTGTATTGGCCATATATTGCTTTAGAACCTTTCTTAATACCAAAACGATCTGCTTCGCAGACCAATATTGTTGCGGTGAGTAATCTTTAACTTAATAATGTAGTCTTCCTTAATTAATTCACATTAACATTTAAATAGAAGTATGAAATTCAAATTAAATTTGTGTTTTGTAAATAATCTTACATTCCATCAGCCCATTACACGTATACCCCACTGCAGGGGCTTAGACTTCTCCCAGAGTGAGAGGGCTTGGAATTTAAATTCATCACGCTGCTTTAGTGTGGATTGGCGGATTGTAACAATCGCCATCTATTGACAGTAACCGGGACCGACTGCTTAACGTGCTCTCCGAGGCACGGAGTCAGTGGTACTTATGCACTTAAATCAGTACTCATTAAGTTATGTTAGTATTCATTGGTACACGTCCGGATTCGAACCACGGCTACACGGCCTTATAAATTGGAAACATGTTTACTGCGCTGGGGTTTTCACGACACCAAATAATTAATCAAATGAACTGTATTAATGTCACGGAAAAGGAAAAGGTTGAGTTGTTTGAAACATTTTCTTAAGTCACTCACCGAAACTCTGGTGGTTTATTAACATTAGAATTTAAAAAAAAATCGATAAAGAACGATATAATTAGTTAATGAAATCTTACTAGAAAAATTTGTTATTTTTGTGAAAAATTGACAATTCACCAGAATTTCTAGAGTAAACTATGTACAAATATATATATCACCAGACTCAAACCAACTATGAAATCAAGTTAACATCTTGTTATCAATAACATGTTGATCCACAGATTTTTTTGTTTCAGTACACCCATACAGAGGTTGAAAGCGCTCGTTCATTGAAAGTATCAAAAAGTAAAATGCCCGGACCTAAAGGACGATCCACGATCAGGGTAAGACGGCAAAGACAAAAAAAATGCAACCACCGAACTTCGAATGTAGCAGACTAGAAAGCGCACGATTTCTAAAATCAACGACTCGAACCTGACAAATTTTGTCAACTTTATTTACTTTACATTATTTTTTTTGGTATTCGCCTTTGATTCAATAGTATGTAACTAGTTGTGGCGGGTAATACACAAAAACCTAGATACAACGAAACATCTGGGTAACGAATCTTGTTGGTCATATGATTTTCGAACTAAACGGCCAGCGTTGATCCTCCATTGAATTTATCCAAAGCTCGGTGCTATGAAATAGATTTAATTTTGTGGTGTCATAAGTGACCATGGGTAGAATTTACCAGTGGTACCTTCGAAGGACTAGCATAAGGACCACCGGTAACATACCTTCAAGCACGTAGGGTCAGTCCTTATTATGATGCAAGTACGGTAAACTGCATATTATATTCGAGATGTTTATAGGCACAAGGCGAAGCCGAGTACTTATAATAAACCGATAAGTACAATTAGAGTACAATTTTCAATACATTTGCCATTAAAATTAGGTAGATACTTCAAATGAAATAATGGCGGAGGCTAAGGGCGCGAGTGGGTTGCTTTTCACGGTTTACGCATGCGTTACGAACAGAATGCTCGTTTGTGATTGGTGTAAAGTAAAAAGGCCTAGTACTGTAAAATACTACATTGCGGTATAAGTTTCGATGTCATAAAGATTGTATAAATAGAAATGTATTGAAAAATTAATTTAAATACGTAATGTTGTAATTTTTTTTAATTTTGTTTAATACTAATGTAATATTTCCATTTTAAACTTTATATAATTTTAATCCTAAAATATGAATCGTATAAAAAAAATTATTGAAATGAAAGTATAAGAAATCAAAATGGAAATCGGTATAAATTTTATCTTAGATACGAGATTTCGATCGACGTTGCAGGCAGAATTTTGAATAATTTTAAATTACATACAAAATCTTTTTACAACTTTTCATATATAATGATTACAAAAGTTAAATTGCGGTATTCAATATTAATGCAAATGATAATCTACATTCCAATTGAGCTAATATTTCATTAATATAAGTTAATATTACATTATGTTTTCAGTTTCGCGAAGTAACCACCAAACCTCTTGTACCTGAGCCTACAGTATATATCATCGAGTAAGTGTTCTTTGTGTCACATTATATGAATACACACACAATAAAAAATATACTGTCACATAAATAGGACAAACAAAAAAACTACATAAAATTTGTTGTAAAAATCTTTTATTTTCACTTAAAGACCACCAACTAACATATTTAGGTTATTACCATGTACCATCCACGTCATATTTATACGATAGTATATTTTAATATCTGAGTACGTATCAAAAAAAAAAAACATGAAAATGGTACATTATACTGTTGTTTAAACTAAATTCTATAAAATACCTGTAGCTTATTTTTCTCTTTTCAGTTAAGTGGTTTTGCAGTCGGGTTCTGTTTTTTAGGGTTCCGTACGAAAAGGGTATAACTAGAAATCTATAACTAAAGTTTAGCTGTCCGTCCGCCATAGGGCTGTATCGCCCGAACCGTGATAGGTAGACATTTGAAATTTTTACAAAGTGTGTATTAACTATATGACCGCTATAGCAACCAATAATAAAAATAAAATAAAGTTAAAAATTAAAGGGGGTCTTCATACAAGAAATCTGTTTTAATGTATTGTACGGTGTTACGAAACCCCTTATGTGCGAGCCTGACTCGCACTTGCCCGTATTTTTTTCATATCTAAAATTTCACAAGCTGGACAGTAGAGTGTATTTTGTATCAAAATCTTTTAATCTTGATATCAATATACTATTGACATGTGATATTTCAGAGTCACTACACCTACAGGCTGGCCGCTAACAGTATGCCAATGGAAAAGGGTCGACGAAATTCGCAATGCAGTAGAAGTCAAACTGGAGGGAGTACGAAGAACTCCTAAGGACAAAGTATAACCGATTTATATTTTCAAATACAATTATAGGTGCATTCTAATTACATTTGACAGGCTCAGAGTGTTTATATTAATAAACGCCCTGAAGATTTTATACTGTGCCCAAATTCAGCTCCGGGGTATTTAACATCGAAATCCAGACAAAAGGGGTAGTGGTGTGGTACAATAAAAAAAATTACAATAATTTCATTAGTCGAACAGTTGACAGGTGTCTGCTTGACAAAATAAACCCGGTCAAGTGCCGTACCGTAACTCAATCACATGAACTGCGATGGTTTAATTTCAAATCTTTCGAATTTCGGTTGAAAGTTGAAACCGACTCTTTCATATAAGTAGGCTACTATAGTTAGAGCAATTGGACTTATTAGTTGTCAGTAAATATATGCAAGATAATAAACACATTTTCTCTTCACAATTATTTTCTTTCCGCTGGAACATAAAGAATAATTTCTATAAGAAATTCCTGTAATTATAAGTAAAGCCCTATATTCCGTTTTCAATTTAATTTCAAGCTCTGTAGTTTCGGTCGATCTTCGTATTGTTACGAACAGACAGAGTAACGACCGCCATCTAGCGTCAACCGGTAAAACCACTTTGTAGAAGGGTTTTACAACAAGGACAACACGAAACCCCTACTCAATACTAGATGGCGTTAGAGGAAAGAATGTTCTAGAATTATCCAATCTGGTCGATTACGTTTGTACGAGTGGAGTGATTTCTAGAATGCTCTCGAGGCTTGTTATGACCTATATAAATAGCCGCAGGAAGACGAGCGAGCTCAGTTCAGTTTTTGGGCTACTTTCAAGGCGACTTCGAAGTAAAAACTAGTGATCAAGAGTGATACCAGTGAAACCTACGACTTGGCTACGAGCTAGGAACATCGTTAGTTCTTAGTGTTTGGACTTAGTGCTTTGTGTTGGACCTAGTGTTAGTGAATAAAGTCTTCAAAAGAGTCAACAGGTCTTTCTCTCCAAATTCTTCGAACCCTTAACACGTAATAGTATATTTCCTTTAATGTCTTTGAAATATTTAAAAAATAATACTTGAATTTCTCATAATGATCAGCTTTGTTTTTCTATATATATTTTTATTCTTTCAATTATCGTATTTTTTTTTAAATATTTTAGACTCAGCAGTTTCGATCATAAAAGTATTTTCTATAATATATTTTAGACTATGCATAGACACACTTGAGTTATATTCTTTTTTAAATTTTCTAATTTGCCCTCAAAATTGAAGTTTGTTTTGTTTACGCTATACGTACGTGATTTAGTCACCTTTTTCTGTATATGTATTAAATTTGAATTTTCGTTTTGTTTCTTAGAATCAAAGAAAATATATAGACTATGACAAAGGGTCAGACAGACAGAAATAGACGGACACCAGAGAGCGTACCTTTGATTGTCACAAATCAACGCGCTTGTTTATAAACTGGCTGCGCCACTGACCGATAAGAAGCATGCGAAACATACGTCTTTTTGTTCTGTTTCACTAGCTGTGAACAAGTTTAAATGAGATGGAGTATTAAATAATCGAGATTGAAAATATGGCTATAAAACAAGCTTAGTAATATCCGAAAATGACCGTTCGATTCACGGAGCATTAGAGTAGATTAGAGTTGGCATGTAGGCGGATACGTTTTCCCCTTCAAGTATGCAGTACCTATGTTGCATATTTTAAACAGATCTCATAACGAGTAATGCGACATCAAATCATACCAAAGTTGTAACTGAAAGAGACGAACGACTTTACCGCTTTCTAAAGTGATTTAAATCTTGGACAAGACCATTTACGTATGCGTAATATTTTTACTTATATTCGTTGTGTAAGTAACTTTTGGGAGACGTGTCTTACGGTGTCTCCGAATAAATACCGTCACATGGCATCTCTACCTACTCGATTCTCTGCGGATCAATTAATATAATATGACAGTCATCCTTGCCAAAAATAAACTTTGAGTTGTTAGAGATACTAAGAAAAACATTAGAGCGTTTGCAAAAAGTCCTAGTTGCTTTTTCCGTACCTTCGTTCTTATTTGAATGTTCGGCAATAACATCGTGATAACATGTACTAAAGAAAATGAGAAAAAAATTACAGGCTAACTCAACTAGACCATCATCGCCTTCAGCATTACACGAACCACAAGAAGGTGACGCCTACATTGAAATGGAACTTTCGTTGTCGACCAAAAATGGTGCCGTGGCTAAACGTAACGACGAGAGAGATCTAGCTTTCTGGGAGACCAGAAGATCTTGGGACCCCAAAGGGACTGGTAGGAATGAAGTAGGAGCCAAATACAGGTAATTTTATGCAGTACTGTTAAGAGGGTTGTGTATACAAACGGTGTTAATGGTTGTACCCCATTAAACTTTAACCGATTGGCGCAAATAAAATATATGGTATACAGATCAACAAAAACTAGGTTTATACGTTTTAAAAATAAAAACTGTTTAAACCTAGATTTCGTAGTGCAGCCGTTAACGCCGTTTGTATAGAAATTTGCCACTACACAATCCTTTTAACAGAAATACGATTGTATTAAACGGTTATACGTTATAGTTATTAAAAGTTTCATCATTAAAATCAATTACATCATCATCCGAATCACACAAAAAACACATTTTAGTCATTTTTTACAACAAAGAATAGTAGCACGTTTTTTCAATTCTAACTATAGCGACAATCTACTCCAAAATTATGCACGACATGTACGAGTCTAGCGCTATCCTTTTCATTTTCAAGGACAAATAGCATGCTCTCTTTCTTTCAATGGACGAACTACACACAACTGCAATGCTGTGTACTCTTCTATCGCATGGGATGGTTCGCTGGGACCTCTCTGTCGTGCGTATTCAGTCGCAGCAATAATTCACTTTTTAAAATTCGACAGCCGGAATTCAGGACAGATTTTTCGCAGACAACCACCGTGTTCGTAATGAAATAATGTTTATTTTAATTTAACTTTAATTCATTAACCAAACCGGTGCAAGTTACTAGTATCGATTTACCTGTTTATACCTGCCTAACCAAGAGTTGTGACGGGAAAAAAATAGTCAACCCAACGTTCGCATAGTCTATGGGCTTCATACTTTCGTTTCGTATGGAACTTGTCTCTTAACCAAACCAGTGAAATGTTAAAAAAAATTATTGTGAATTAATCATATTCTGGACTGAATTTTATATAAAAAACCCATACGCAATATATTTATTGACATATTTAATTGAATATAAAATACTTTCCATCCATTAACCAGCTCGGTGAAGGTCGTTTTATGGTGGGATCCTATACTAGGACTTATGTTCAAAATATAGTAAATAATTATGCAATCATATATTACTATTAATAACGATTACAAGCAGTTTGCAGCCGTGCTTCTATAAAAATAGATTGGTCATCAGTTTTTCCTGAAAATTTAATTATGTAGGTACTGTTTGTATGTGGATACCCTCGCATAGGCACTGAAAACCGCATTACGTATTCTGTCTTATGTAAAATACAAAAAAAAAATACTGTGAAATATTCTAATAATCTCTGTTTAGTCACAGAAAGATTTTAAACATACAATATTCTATTTCAGAAAAGCCTTCCTTACCGATTATGAAATTGTTACGCCTGCAACTTCGATGCACTTCGAACTTTCTGTTATGGAGGTATGGAAAATTGGAAACTCAATGAACATATGACACAATGAACATAAACTATTTGCAACACTGTTCTATCCACCATGTCAGGCTGGATGTAATCCATATTTAAAGACCACGTACAGCTTAACGAACTAAATAAAAAGTTTTAAGTAAGCAGGTGGCGCAAACTAACGGTTACTGAGAAAAAAATCACCACAAGGACAATCTAAATGCTTTGTCATCCTTTTAAGATATCTAATGCTATTCCGAGGCAGTTGGTCTACCGCTTGCCACCAATTTTTGACAATTAATAAAAAATCTAGTAACATTTCGCATGAAAGAATAGTCGGCTGTTGACCTGTTGACCTTATCAACTCTTTCACGAGTAGTATTTCTCCAATTTAACAATTCACGAGACTTGTGGTGTTATTTAGTTTACAAGTGATAAAATACAAATGTATCACTTTAAAATTCTAAATCTGCATCAGTGTCTTTATTAGTTCGTATAAACGAAAGTCAAGGGATGCAATAAAAAATGAGACTTTAAATATGTTTTTCTTGGTGACCGTTAGTTTGCACCATCTACTCACTTGAAATTTTTCGTTTAGTTCAACGAGCTATACACGCTCTATAAGTTTGGACAATGTTCAATGTTAGACAAAGCTTGTATTATGTGTACTGGACAACTGATATACGTACTTAAATATTCTTTGTAATATGTACATATGTACTTCACAGTCAGACACGGAACAAATAGACATGTTCAGGCACACGAATTGGGACGTTGGTTAAAAACGTTTTCGTCCTTAATGGAACAAATCGAAACTTTTTCTCTTGCCTGTACAAAATCTGTCTTAAAGGTAATCTGTCCTAAACGGAATCTGTCCTTAAAGGAACAAACTATTTGAACATGCGGAAAATGAAACGATTTTGAAAAAAACCCCGCGCATTTCAGTTTTTGTTTCTTTCGATGTATCAATATAATTAAAAAAAAATAGAAACGTTTCAACCTAGTTTTTGCTGATCTGAATGCCATATATTTTTTTTTTTTGCGGCAATAGGTTAAGGTTTAATGAAGTGCATTCGTTAACACCGTTTTTGTGGAAATTTGCCAGTACACACTCTTCTTGAAATGATAACTTAATTAGGCGCGCCTACTACGCTACTACGCTACGCGAACGCCCTACACGAACTGTGAGGAATTCTCATACTTGTGCTTCATATGCAAAATCACAATTTGTCTCAATCATTTCACTTTGGGTAATATATTATATCTAACACATCTGTGTGTTAACGGATCAATTAATGAGATAATTTGTCAGAAGTTAACATCTCTGTCTAAAATATTATGATGTCTATGGATAACAAATGAGATCTAATTTTAAGTAAATCTTGAGAGTAAGCTTTAAACCGTTTTTATTTTGTCAATTTGCAGGAGTTAATGTTCGAAGAATCGGTGTCAACGGATAGAAAAAGTAATACAAATATCTTTTATATTTTAATTTTTTTCTTTTTGTATGAGCTTGTTTTCTAGTATAATACGCCTGAGCCTATATCAGTCAATAAAAGAATCACTATTCTCACTTCGCGTAGTTACATTTCTAGATCACAAGTTTAAAAACATAATTATTATTGCTAAATATAGTAAAAATATGGGTGAGAGCTTGTTAGATTCGAATAATTGTCTAGAAAAATCTGAGAAAGTTTCAAATTATATTGTTGCAAATGTTTGTGCCAGTTGGGCACATAAATATTTGCTCTTATAAGCAAATTATGATCGAAGAAAAGAAGTTTAGTTTTTTGTAAATAATCCAAAGACTATCAATACTAAAGAAATTAAAAAAAATATATTAGAGAAATCTAGAAACTCAATCACTTCTATTATTAATTGTTAGAATTTAATTTTGAAAATAGTGCCCCGCATGGCGAACGCTAAGTTCCTACGATTTTCGAAAACCGGGCTTAACAAGAAAAACATTTTTTTTGTGTTTTCAAATAAATAATAATTTAAAATGATATAGCGTTATTTAGACACGAGAAGGAACCAACACGTCATTTTCACAGATTTTTTATAAAATAAGCCTATTGTTAACTATCAAGTATTTAGAGTTCTCTTTTTTTTTTCAAATCGGATATTTGTTAAACATAAAAATAAGAAAAATTTTCCTTCAAAAGTCTAAATTTAACTTAATTTACTTAAATTGTTTTTAATTTTTTTTATATCAGAGACATAATATTGAATAGCACATTAAAATGTTTTACTTGTTACAGCCGACTACAGAGAACCGCCGCGCGGAGTCTATCTTTAAAATTTTTGGACGTAACATTGGACGAAATAAGAATTAGCCCACCAGTATCTAAATTGTTTTAGGCAATACTACTTTAAAAGTTTCTTTTTGAATTAAAGCTTCAAGCTTTTAAAATATACAGTTTTTTATCTTATTAGATATACTTTTGAAATTTAAACACAGATTTTTTTTCTTTTTAATTCAAGCTGGTTTAAACAAAAAGTTTTTTAAATACATTTCACCATTGATAATTAAACATGTTAAATAAATTAAGGACATCAACTAAACAAACTAAACAGAACAGTGTAATTACAAGAATTATTTTGTTTCATCATCATCAGCCCATGTTACCCCACTGCAGGGGCTTAGGCCTCTCCCAGGGTAAGGAGGGGGTTTTGGAGCTTAAATCCACCACGCTACTACACTGCGGATTGGGGATTGTAACGACCGCCATTTATTGACAGCATCCGGGACCGACTGCTTAACGTGCTCTCCGAGGCACGGAGTCAATGATAGTTAATGTACTTAAGTCAAAAAAACTCATTGGTACCTACACGCCCGGATTCGAACCATGGCTCTTTGTCCTTATAAATTTAAGACAGGTTCGTTGCGCTCTGGGCTATCACGACTTTGTTTATTGATTTTTAACATTGCATATTCCTTTATTCAAAAAACTATATCACTTTGGCTTAAGATTTAATCAATTGAATATGACCTCATCTACATCGTCTAAGGGGAATAGGGTTTTTCTGTAACCATAAAAAAATATCATCATCATCCTCCTGCCCTTATCCCACTCTAAGTGGGGTCGGCACAACATGTGTTCTTCTTCTATTCATCTCTGTCAGTCGTCATCTCAGTACTCACACCTTTCACACACATATCCTTTCTCACGCAATCCATCCATACCTTCTTGGGTGGTCCCCTACCCCTACATCCCTCCACATTCATACTCATCACTCCTATTGCTTCTCAGTCTCTCTATGACCGGCGCTACTTTCAGACTTCCTCTTATATACTCATTCCTAATCTTGTCCATTCTAGTTACACCACACATCCATCTTAACATTCTCATCTCTGCCACATGCACTCTTCTTTCATCCGTCTCCTTTGTTGCCCAACACTCCGAACCATACAGCACGACAGGTCTTATGATCGTCTTATAGATTTTCCCTTTCAACCTAAGGGGCATTCGCGGATCACATGTGGTTGATGAGACCTGTCTCCATTTTATCCATCCCGCATTTATCCTGTTCTTCACGTCCCGGTCAATGTCGCCGTCATTTTGTATTAATGATCCGAGATACCTGAAGTCGGAGCAGACTGGAAGGGATACACCATTTAAGGCTATGTGCGAAAAACTGGATGCACCACCGAAGTCGCAGAACAAGTGTTCGGTCTTTGCTCTGCTGATTCTAAATCCAACACTTTCCAGTTTCTCCCGCCATTCCTCCAGTCTGCCCTGGATCTCGGAAGCATTTTCTCCGACAAGAACAATGTCGTCAGCAAACAACATACACCAGGGTGCCTCCTCCTGTATGTCTGATGTTAAGGCATCCATTATCAGAAGGAACAGGTAAGGGCTTAAAGCCGATCCCTGGTGTAGGCCCACCGCCACACTGAACTTGTCCGTCACCCCCGACTCGCACCGTACGTGAGTACTGGCTCTTCCATACATCGATCGCACCAATCGAATATATTTCTCTGGCACTCTTTTTTCCTTTAACGCCCACCACAGAACCTCTCGGGGTACGCGATCATACGCCTTCTCCAGGTCAATGAACCCCATGTGCAAGTTCTTGTGCGCACGTCTGTATTTTTCACACAGTTGACGTAATGCGAATATGGCGTCCGTTGTTCCTCGTCCCGGCATAAACCCGAACTGGTTCTGTGTCACCTCACTCTCCTTTCTCATTCTTCTCGCTATCACCTTTTCCCAAATCTTCATGCTATGTGACATAAGCTTTATTCCCCGATAGCTGCTGCAATCCTGTACATCACCTTTGTTTTTATAGATGGGCACCAGTGAACTGTTGCACCATTCATCAGGTATCACCTCTTCTCGCAGCAACTTATTGCAGAACAAAGTCAGCCACATCCATCCATCCACTTTTAAAAACTTCCATACTTCCGCTGGTATACCATCCGGCCCAACGGCTTTTCCATTCTTCATGTCTTGTACTGCTTCTTTCACCTCATCCATACTCACCTCTGGCACCACACCTAGACTCGTTGGTACATCTGCCAACTCTCCACTCCAATCATTTTCCTCATTCAACAATCTCTTAAAATATCTTTGCCACCGCTTCTTTATTTCGTCATCATTTGTCAGTACCTTTCCTGCTTCATCTTTTATACATTTAACATGTACTATATCCCTTGCACTCTTTTCTCTCGCTCTTGCCAGTCGTTACAAGTTATTTTGTCCCTGTGCACTTTCTAGTGAGTTGTACAATTTGTCTCGTACTTTAGCTCTAGCTACCGCGACGGCTTTTTTAGAATTTTTCTTACATTCCACATACTTTGCTTTCATCTGTTCCTTAAGTACCGAGTCCTCATCATCAACACTCTTCCATTCCTTAAACGCTATCTTCTTTTCTTTTATAATGTTTTGGACCTCTTTATCCCACCACCAGGTCTCTCTATCTATCTTCCTTTTTCCTTTGGTTTCCCCAAAAACATCTTTCGCCGCCTTTCTCATACATGCTGCCATTTCGTTCCAACATTCATTAACTGATTTCCCTTCCCTGTCTTTCATTTCTATCATTTTATTTACCACTCTCCTTCTAAACTCCTCTGCATATTCTTCCTTCTCCAGCACCCACCATTTAGTTTTAGGTGGAGGACTTGGCTTGTTTCTGTTTGATTGAAGTTTAAATTTTAGATCTAATAACAAAAGCCGGTGTTGTGAAACCAAGGCCTCGCCGGGTATGATTTTACAGTTTTTCGCTGCCCTTATGTTATTTCTCTTAATAAGGAAGTAGTCTATTTGGGTTCTATGATTACCACTATTATAGGTTATTAGATGCTGGTCTCTTTTTTGGAAAAATGTATTTCATAAAAAATATGTACTTTCGAATTCTAAAAACACAATAACAATATGTATAAAGCAATGGTTGCTATACGGAACAACTTATTACTCGTAACGCAATTCGATCTTGACCTTTTTTTCTTTTCTACAGGGAAATTGAAATCTTGTCCCTCGCCAGTTACAGACGCTGAATGTAAGACTAAATAAATTTACTTGTTTTAATGATATACATTATTTAAATTACATAAATAAATAATAATAATACTTGGGACATTCTACACATGGCCATCTAGTCCCAAATTAAACAGAGCCTGTATTAACGGTACTTGACAATTAATATATATAATTAAAAATATTTTTATATTATATAGATATTTTACACACAGACACGGAACAAATAGACACGTTAAGTTCATGCACAAGGTAGGAATCGAACCCGTGACGTACTTCAGTTAGAGTTTGTAACCACTCGGTCAATCCATAAGACGTAAATATTTATAAAGTATATTAGTTGGACTAGCTGTCTGCACGCGAATTCGCTTTCGTACACACAATTAACTTTTATTATAAGTCTAAAAGTAAAGTAAATGAGCAATATAATAAAACAGTTTTATTAAAAAAATTAAACAATAATCAGTCTTGGTAGGTTTTCAGCATTGCTTTTCGAACTACTGGTTTAATACCGAATTTATTAATTTCACGATTAAATCTGCTAAAATAACTTTGTTGTAATCAATTACACTAAAATAACTTCAAAAAATTAAAAAAAAAAATTAAGCTATGCGGTAAAACACGAGTCATGGTGCGAACCCACATAAAATAAAGTAAAAAATCAATTTATAAAAGGGATATGGATGAATCTGGTGGGATAGACAGAGCAAAAATAACTTCAAGTAAATAAATATAACTGTTACCACATACATTAGATCGTACAATTTAGGACATGATGTTTATCGAATCATTGTTTGTAATTTTGACTATATTAAATAAGAATATAATTGAGAAAAAAAAAGGTTATTATTAAGTAACTAAACCTTTTATTTAGAGATTGAAGTAATGACAGAAAAATTTGAGTTTATTCTTTAAATAACATTTTCTTTTATCAATACTTTATAAAAAACATTTCCAGCTAAGCTATTATACACAATTTTGTATAAAAGTTTTATATCTTATGTTTTATACACAATGTTGTTTTATACAGAATTTAATGTTTTATTAAATTGTACACAATTTAAAACTCACACTTTAAAAGTCAGTAAGACTCGAAATGAAGATATTCCTTAAAATTTAACTTCAATGATTGTACGCGTTTAGAGGATCAAAGGTTAGATTTTGTCCGGTGGAAATTTTTCGGATTGGGATCACGTCGCTTTGTAGACCTTTATTTCCGTGATTTTTTTTATTGCAGTTATTACGAAGAACTTTGTAATTATTATTGTTATTATAATGTAAGCCTGCCTTTAAGCGATTGATACATAAATTGCAACATAATTCTTTGAAAGTAATTAATTATGGTGGCGAAATTTACGCCGATGTAAGGCGCGAAAAATGGTAATTCCGCTTGCCAAACTAATTCAGGCTTTTAAAGTTTCATTGTAAATATTCACTCTCCAATGCAATTTCGTCTTTACAATAACATAAAAATTTATATCGATTTTAATACTGACCGAAGTTGACTGACAGTTTGTCCGAGTGATTGGAGACCCTAACTGGGGAACCAAGGGTCGCGGGTTCGATTCCCGCGCGGGACAAGTATTTGTGTGCATGAACATGTCTATTTGTTTCGTTTCAAGATATAAAGTACGTATGTATACATCATAAAAAAGGAATGTTTGGGTGTGTATATCAGTTGTTTGGTGCCCATAATACGAGCTTTGCTTAGTTTGGGGCTAAATAGCGCTGTGTGGGATGCCCCAGGTATTGTTAATATGATATTGTGTGCACGAAAAGTGCAACATAAAAAAAATTAGTTTATTTAGCAATAAAGTAAAGGTTGGTATAAAATTATGTAATTAATTATAAACTTTGCAGTTAACTAGGAATTTATAATTAACTACAATGCTAGTTATTTGAAAATCTAGAATCGTTTTTGTATCACTTATAAAACGATTTCTTTTTGAATGACGTTTGCGAATAAACTGGCATACCATTTAATTTACTATGACTTTTTGTATATTAATTTCATGACGTATAATTTTATTTAAGTTTCACCACAAAAAACGGAGATTATGGATGACACAAAATTCTTGACAATGCCCTTAATATTAAAGGAAAAATTCCGGCCGCTCGACTTTGTGCCTTTGTGTACTAGAGAGGAAACCGGAAAAAGGTATGTTTACCGACGACTGTACTGTTTAAATGCGGTAAATAAGAAAAAAGTTTCTTTGTGGTGTTAGGTGACATTTTTTTATCATTCGAAATTAAATAATTAACTATAAAAAAAATTTATGCTTAAACATTTTAACTTGGTATGTTAACATTAAAATAGATATGATAGTAACTAATATATGAACGGTTTTACATCTCAAATCAAACAAAGACGGCAATATTAAGGCGTGACGTCACACCTCGATGCGGTTTTGGAAACAGTATAAAACTTGTGTTATATGAAAAAGAAAGGAATATCTGATAAATTTTTACAAGTTTATTATTCTTCGAAGGGTTTTTAATTTAGTTTTTTATTTTTCATCATATTTAGTCTGCTATTATGTTTATTTAGAAAGAATAATATTTGCAATACTGATATATCTACAATCTATATTAATCAAGAAATACATTGTAAAATTAGAAAACTCTAAAAGTTTATTATCGAAAGTGGAATATCGTAAATATTGGATAACATGTTAATACCACAGTCTAAGTAATATATTATTTCTTACGCTGTGTACGTGTTACGTCTTACCTAGCATAAGCTATTAGGAGAAATCAAAATTTTTTATTTATTATTTTATTTAACAAAGACGTGGGGAAAGGCTACGGGAACATGAAGAGCAACCAGACTAAAGCGTTAAAATATAAATAAAACGAAATTCATTTATTTATCTTAAAAAAAAAGTAAAAGCATTGCACGCAACACTAAATCTCTCATACTAGGATTCCCTGTGTTGTGATATCATTTACAGAAATTTTTATCTAATTTTATATCTTGTGTTTCTTTTGTAGTAAACTAAAACATTATTTTTTTTCAGCATTATAATGACCACGGAAATGGCAGAAACGGCTAAAGCCGATCGCCATAAAGCCATAGAGGCGGCCATAGACCGTATGAATGAACTCGACAATTTCAATAAATTCAATGTGCTGATGCGTCAAAGGAAACGTGCCAAACTTGTGGCGAAATTGTTTGTGGGTGCGTAAGGTATCATTTTGATCATGTAATTAGAATAGCTCAATTAAAAAAAATGTCGCTGTCGCTGTCAATAGATGGCGGTCGTTACAGTTCCCAACCCGCAGTGGAGCAGCGTGGTAGACTTAAGCTTCAAGCCCCCCTCCTCACCCTGGGGGAGGCCTAAGCCCCTGCAGTGGGGTGAAAATGGGCTGATGATGAGGATGATGATGAATTAAAAAAAATGTAATTTAGTTCAAAATTGTATGAAAATAAAATTACTTTGCATGCTGTTGTTCATATAATTAGGTTAAAGGTAGAGAGTCATTATAATACCGTTTATAAATTTGACTTATTGTTGACATTAACGTAGAGCCATTAAAGTACAAATTGAAAGTCAAACATATTATCGAAATAAATTTATTAAAATTATTCTTACAAGTATTTTATTCATTTAGGCATCATAAAATATAAGGCTTCTTGGTGGCTCGTCGCTTCTTTCCTCACGACATTATCACGACCTGAACCTGACCTTACCTATTTTTTTGAAATAATGGACCATCAACTGGTCTTGACTGAATTTCAAAACGGTGGAAATAGAAGTCTAGGCCAATTAGAAAGCGACGTTTGCTCTATTTAGCGACGACCACTTAGCCTAGTGGATAGCGACTCTGCCTATGAAACTGGAAGTCCCGGGTTCGAATCCCAGGTCGGGTCAGTATTTATGTGATGAATATTGATACTGGTACCGAATCTTGGTTGTTATATGTATGTAGTGTCTTCGCTTGATGCCCAAAATACAAGCTAATGCTTAGTTTGGGGCCTAGACGTTGTTGTCATGTATACGTCATTATTACGTCATTTAAGCGCTTTTTCGGACTTTTACTAATATCGTTACATTAATGTCTACATTAACTAGGTAAAGTGCGAAATTCTTATTATGCACTTTAACGTGTTGATTCAGTTGAGTATTGCCTAGGTAAAGTCAAAATTAACGGTTTTCGAACTTTACCGTGAATAACAGATGTGAACATGTAATGTATTTTTTTATTCTGTATATAAAGTGCCTTATCGCATTATATGGATTGATATTTTATACTCAGACACGGAACTAATAAACATGGTCGTGTACACAAATATTTCTACCGTACGGGAATCGAACTCGAGATCTTTGGTTCTACAATCGGCGTCTCCGATTACTAATCCAAAGGTCGCCAACTAATCCATATTGGACTGAAATATCTCTTACAAAAGATCTCCCATACATTTAGTTTGAAGATGGGGAGCGGCGAATAAATCCAAATATTTATACAGTTTAGTATTTTCTCTAGAACGACACATCATATTTTAAATAAAGGAAAAAGTAAAAAAAAAACTAACAAACAAGACAAAAAGACTAAATTTAACTGATCACAGTACTTCATCCAAGGCACGCAAAAAAAATTGTTATAAAAATAAATAAAAAATAAAATTTTTGGAAATTATAAATAAATAAAATATAAATAAAATCGTTTATTTCGCAAATAATTCGTTACAAATTTCATTGAGACTGACCCCCACACTAGGCAAAGCCTGTCCTGTGGTGGGTATATTACGAATGGAATGATGTATACTATGGAATGACATTATTACACAGAAAATGTTTTCTTTAATATTTTGATTTATAACCCGTTTCGATTTACCTACTATAAAAGCTTGTCTACAATCTAACACAGGAATTTCTCTTCAATTATATATTTGAAACTTGGGAGTATTTCAAAGACGCATTTATCTCTATTTATTAAAATAATTTACGACCGCTTAGCTTAGTGGGTAGCGACCCTGCCTACGAAGCTGGAGGTCCTGGGTTCGAATCCCAAGTCCGGTCAGTATTTGAATATTGATACTGGTACCGGGTCTTGGTTGTTATATGTATGTGTTGTCTTCGCTTGGTGCCCAAAACACAAGCTAATGCATAGTTTGGTGTCAAGACATTGTTGTGATGTAAACGTTATTATTATTATTCTTATTATATTTAATTGAATTAATTATGATATTAAGTTATTTCCATTCCATTTACATGAACATGTCTATTGGTTCCGTTTCAAGGTGTAAAAGTGTCTGTATATGTATATATTGTAGAGAGTATATTTTTATATCTCTCTTTATATGTATTTTATTCTTCTATTAATTATGTTTGTTTGGGTTCGTAGCTTAATAGAGCTGAAATGAAAGATATGAATGCTGAAAGGAAAAGACTTTGTATTTCGTAATTTCGTAAACACGATTACAATAACACCATAAAACATATATTCGTATAACACTTCGCGATCTTAGTACACCCCAGAATTATTTCTGTCCAAAAAAGGCCGAACCATTCCGGGCTCGTGTTCCTAACACATACATAATTTGAATTTGAATAATTTATTTTTTATTTTTTAGTATTTTAATCGAACGTCTGGCTTGTAACTAGCCAGCGTTACAATATTATAAAGAATATTTAAATATGTATGTCAGTTGTATAAAACGTGCATAATACATAATGCTAACTTTAGGATTAGATGGCGTTGTGTGGAATATCCCAGATATTATAATATTATTATGATTGGTGGTCAATGGGCACAAAAATTAACTTATCCTAACTATTACCCGTGGTAGCTAACTAAACAGTAAAATTCTAATTCGTTCCCATTGAGAACCATTAGGATAAAAAACTGGCCAAGTGTGAGTTAGACTCTCACAAAGAGTGTTCCGTCCTAAAAATAATAAAAAAATATAATACAATAAAAAAAAACCCATATTTCTTCTATGGGACACCCTTTAATTTTTAACTTTATTTTGTTTTTATTATTTGGTTTTATAGCAGCCATAGTAGAACATACTTCAAGAAATTTTCAATTGTAGGCAATGATCTCACAACTACCCATTACCAAAAAAGTCGAAAAAACACGTTGTTTGTAACCCCCTTTTGATTTTTAACGTTATTTTATTTTTATTGTTTGATAGCGACTATAGTGATATACACTGAAAATTTCAAGTGTCTACCTATTACTATATACAACTATATTACTAATATAGGTCCTAAGAATTTATATTAAAATTAGTATTATTTTGTTCAAAACAGATGCTACGTTTAAGCCTGAAATAGTTGATGTACTGGGTTTGAGAGAAGAAGCAATAACTGCCGAAGTACAGGCGAGACTTGAATTAAACAAAGACTTGAAGAAGAAAAAATAACTAGACAGTAAACATAAATTGAAAAAAGAAATTTCAACAATAGAAGTTATTTTTTAATTGAACAAGAGATACACATTTACGTTATTAACTGTTTTTAATATATTTTTAATACGACTAATGAAATTTAAGGAATAAAATGTTTAAGTTAAGTTCTAATTAAATAAAAAGTAAATTGCAACCTTAGTCTTTTGGTTTATGATTCGATTTCTTTTAAATTTAAGCAATCTATTGAAGTTATGATAAATGTTAAGTTAGTTCAATTAGATATTTGGAATAAAATATTTTACTTCAGTATCGTGCTTAAAATTTTATTTATCCTAAAACATATTTTTGTGTTGTCAGGCGTATTTAAATTTTAAGTATAATTCGAAAACAAATACTTTTCCTAGTTTAGGGTAAAATCACAGACCAGTCAACCTATAGACCACGCTTTAATAAACGTCAGTACGAAAACGAAATCGCCAAAAAGTGGCGGGTTGCGGGGAGAGGTCGGCTAGTTTTCATTGGCTCGTTCAAAATTGACAATTTAATGGCTTACGACGTGCTTCCAACTGACGGCTCACTAGTGACGTAGTTATGTAGTGTCACTACATAGCCTTGGCGAATGCTACTCCCTGTCAAAGCGTGGTCTATAAGGTTGACTTGTCTGTGGGTAAAATCAATGACGTTTTGAAACTTTTAAGTTAAGAAAATCTTTAACACGTAGGTACTTAAATTTTTATATCTTGGGAGTGTGTGACTCCATAATCCATGAAGAACACAATAGAACTATATCTGAACCTAGTTTTGTATTCTAAGGGGCACGAGTTAAAACTGCGGGCCTTCACACGCGCAGTGAATCATTTAGTTTTTGTTTGATGATAGAAAGTGAGGTGTGACCGGCGAAATAACTATTGCGACCACGCTATCACTTTATCATGGCGTCACTTTTTTGCTATCTGTTAGATCCTGAAATGAAACACGGAACATGCGAAGGTCAGCATTCTTAAACTCGTGCCACTTACAAGAATTATAGTTTTGATTGTATACACGTATATATTTTTTTTAATTAAAACAGTAAACATTTCAGAAATGCCTTTCTGGTGTTGGTATACATTTGTTGGTTTATAATAAATAAAATTGGAATATTGGGTATTGGGTAATTGGATGTGGAAGGCGGAGGACCGTGTGTGGTGGCGAGCCTCGGGAGAGTTCTATATCCTGCAGTGGAGGGACACGGGCTGATGATGATGATGAAAAAATAAAATTGTACGTATGTATAAAATATATTATTAAACACCATTTTTACAATAAATACTAATGTTATTAAGTTGTACTCATTTTCGTTTGAAACCTTTCAGTTTTTCAATTAAAAACAATACCACTACTTGACAAACGATGTAAAATGAAACAATTTAGAAAGTAAACACGAATAAAAAACAATTCATCAATTTTTGGTAAATATTGGAAAAATCCCCGTCGAAAATTAAGTGGAAATACAGGAAATATATGTACACAAGTTACTTTGAGCTTTCAATCTAAGGTAGTGCACAGTTCGTTACACACCATTATAAACGTGGGCTGCGTCATGACGAGGCCGCTGTACCGGAAAATCGGCAGGAGTAAATAAAGGCGTTGTAGGATTTTACGTTTTGGCAGGCACATAGTAATATATCAGCGCAGTATAAGTTATCTTTGAAAGATAGATGGTGTGGTTTGAAATCTTTCGGGCCATTTTGTTGAATTTCTAAAGTGTTAAATTCTTCAGATGTGGAATACGTTTCAACATAATGGCGCTGAGCGGTTTGAAAGCATATTGACTAGATTGTACAAAGGTGTATTGAATGGTATTGTCACGTAGAATAGATGAATGAAAGTGGAGTATCGAAAAAAGTGGCTTAAAATAAGTGACATCTTTCAAAAAATACTGGGAACATGCCACACAGCGCCATCTAGTTCCTAACTAAGTAAAGCTTGTATTATGAGTATTAGACATCAGAAAGTAAATAAACTTTTAAACCAGCTTATTTAGGAATTCCTCGATATTTCTGTATTCGGTCGAAACCGCATGATCTTTCAGGTACTTTCTGTGGCACATCGACATGCTTCCATATATAGACGTCACAATATGCATACTCTCTGACTGCACCATGACTGCACCTTGTGTCTCTGGAAAGGATTCGTAGTGAACCACATTGCCGTGAACGAAGTAGGTACAGTGTTACCATAACCTCAGCATGTGACTTTGTCACATTCAAAACGCTGCGCCGCGTCGTTGTGAAAAGTGGTGGCCAGTTTGCCTGATGTAGGTACTCATAAAGCCATGTTCTTTGCTAGTTTTTAGTTATTTCAAGGGTCGGTAAAAACTTGGAAAATCATGAGGACATTTGGTGAATAATAAAATTAACTATTTAAAAAAAAACTATTTAAGGCTCAGTCAAATAAAAACCAATCTTCAAGCAAAAAAAAAATCGGTCAATCCTGAGGAAAATCCATTTGATAGGTACGCTGTCAAACACTGACAGAATTGTAATCAAGGGCCGTCCAGTATAAACCAGACTTTAATTTAAAAAAACTGCAATGAAATCGATCAATCCGTATGGGAGGTTAGATGTCACAGACTTTACTTCAGGGGTCAAAAATAAAGTAGTGTGGAAGGGAAAGTGCTATGCAATATAAAGCGCTTAGTATATTTATAGGTGACAAAACACCGAAGTTAAACCGTGGCCGCAGTGGATCTCTAGCACTTATATCATATCTTGGGAAAATGAGATATCGTCCGTGTGTGTACACGGCACGAAAGGTCTTTTAATATCACGCAGAGTCGAATCCGAATCGCAAGTGAATGGCCGAGTGCTCGTTCATATTGCTCAGCCGAGATATTGCTTCTGTCGAAATTGCAAATATAAAGAAATGCCAGATAAGACATTTTACTAAATAAAAAACTTGCCGAACGTTGTAAAGCTATCAAGTAGATACTTTTATATTGTAAATAAGGGGGGATGCTACCTATCTAGTACGCCTATTCAATAATAGATGTAGCCACCATACAATTTTTTTTTTTATTTTTTCATGATTACATTTCTACGTTTTAGTAGATAAAACATAAGATGCGACTATAAAAAATATTTCTGTTTACTATTATTACCTGAAATCACTGATTGTTCCACAGTTTCGAAGCGTTTGTGCAAAACCTATAATTTGTAAAAAATGCGATTTTTTGACAAATGCTTCGATACTATAGACAGAATTATTATATAAATCGATCGAACAAACCTTATTTTCTACAAATTTTAGATTTATGTTCAAACACTTCGAAACTGTTGAAACAATTAGTGACGTCAGGTAAAAACATTAAAGAGAAATACTTTTCATAGTCGCATGTTATGTTTTATCAACTAAAACGTAGAAATGTGATCATGAAAAAATAAAAATCATTTCTTTGTACGGTGGCTCCATCTGTTATTAAATATCCGTACTAGACAGGCAGTGTACCGCCTCAAAGTATGTGCATTTGATAGGTATACCAACACCAAAACAGCACACTATGTCGAAATAGTGGAAAGCTGTTTTTGACGGTTGTAATTATTAATTTTTAGTTAAGCCTATACTCGTGTGTGTGACTCAACAGACCACATACTCTCGCTACGTCATTCTATCTTTGTGTGCGTAAATTATGATTGAACAATCAGGTGACACGTTTTTTGGACGCTGACTCTCTATCCACACATTATATAATCAAAGGCTTACCTATGCGAACTTATCATTTGTCTACCGTTGTTGTATATACACACACAAACGAACTAACTTAACCTAATTCACGTATTTGGAATCAGTACACTAAAATTACATTCATATATATTACCTATACCATGCGAAAAGTCGTAGGAGAATGGAATGAATTGATATATTAGCGTTTTTTATTTTGAATTATCAATGAGAAATGTACAAACAATAAATATAATACGAAATATATTTTCTATTTTATTTCCAATATGTGAAAACTATTATTACACTGTATACGATACTTAATCTCGAAAGAGTGGAATGCCTTATCTGTTAGTCGCATAATCTATGTCGTCGGGTACTCGATCAGAATCAGTTGGGGTCACCACTGTTATTGGATCTTAGTTTAGGATGGGCCGTTCGCATGACTCGCTACATCAAAACGCGGCCTATATTAATCTTTTCGAATAAAGTGCTTGTGTTGTGGACTTTGGTATTTTTTTTACGGAACAGTATTTAGTTCAAAAGCTATTTTAGAGTAATTAAATTTCGTGTAGGTAAACAAGTATTATAACTGACCGATTGGCCAACTGGTTAGAGACCCTAACTGCGTAGCCAAGGCTCGTGGGTTCGATTCCTGTCCGAGACAACATGAACATGTTTATTTCGTTGCGGGTCTGGGTCTAAATATTTATATTTGTATACATTATAAAAAAAGAATATGTAAAAATGTATATCAGTTATCTTATAACACAAGCATAGTATTTGCTTACTTTGGGACTGGATGGCGCTGTGCGGGATTTCCAATGTATTATGCTTGTATTAAACGAGTATTTGCGCAAGACTATGTCTATCTAGGACAGACTGTTCAGTTAGGCAAACACAACTTCAACAAAGAGACCGACTGAAGAACTCAGCTGGGCTGGGCTGCTTTCGGGAAGCTCCGTCGTCTGTTCTCGTCGCCACTACCACAATGTCTGAAGACCAAGGTCTTCAATCAATGCGTCCTACCTACAATGACATAGGGTGCCGAAACATGGACTCTCACGGCGGCAGGACCGATCCACAAATTTAAAGTCGCTCAGCGCGCTATAGAGCGGGCTATGCTCGGTATTTCCTTGATGTACAAAATCAGGAATACTGAAATCCGTCGAAGAACTAAAGTTGTCGACATAGCCGAAGTGATTAGCAAGCTGAAGTAGCAATGGGCCGGATACATTTGCCGTAGAACCGACAACCGATGGGGTAGACGGGTTCTCGAGTGGAGGCCACGTATTGGGAAGCGAAGCGTTGGACGCCCCCCGGCCATGGACTGATGACCTGAACCACCATACCGGGGGTAATTGGATGCGGAAGGCAGAGGACCGTGTGTGGTGGTGAGCCTTGGGAGAAGCTTATATCCTGCAGTGGAGAGACACGGGCTGATGATGATGATGATACGAGTATTAATATTCCACGCTTAAATATTTTTTAAAATAAATATATACTTCGTATATAGGTATGTATCGACTCGATCGACTAACAAATCTCGTGTAACAATGTATGCCCGGATATATTCATATATATATATGAACATATCTGTGACAAATATGTTCATGCACACAAATATTTGTCTCGGGCAGGAATCGAACCTGCAACCCTTGGCTATTGGCCAATCGGTCAGTCAAATTTAGAAAAAAATATAGAAAAGAAGTAATAGCTTATTTTATATTTAATAGCGACCGCCCGCAGCTTCGCTTGCGTAGACTACACATTCCTGTTTTAGGTAGTATTAACTTTCGAAATGGTTTATGCATACTTTTTGCTGAAACTAATATTGGGTACACCCATTCAAACTTTCAATCTTCATTCTCCCCACTCCTTTAGGAAAACTGATACTCCCATACTTTTGACCTCCCGTTTCCCACCCTTAAAATGTGGAAATCCAAAAACCCTGAAAGACATCATTATTTATTTATGTCAAAATTTTTATGTTCCTAACTTTAAAGAACAAAGACTCATACAAAGCCCTTCCGTCCCTCCCTCCTTAAATTTGAAATTTCCAAATATTCCTTTCATAAAAAATTGATATAAAATAAACCACTGTTCCAAATTTCGGCTTCCTAGACTTAGTAGTTTCGGCTTTATCTACGTTGATAGAACAGTGAAGACAAACGACAGACAGACACAAAAAGTAGCTGATGTCACTCTTGACAACCTTCTTTCACGTCTGCAAAGTTTCGTTAAAATCTGTTGAGCCGTTTTGAAGATTAGCTTGAATAGACACATAGACGTACAGACAAACAGACGGACAAAAAGTAGCGTATGTCACTTTTGACCACCTCCTTTTCATACCCGTGAAATTTCATTAAAGTCGGTTTAACCGTTTTGGAGATTAGCTCACTATGTCACTTTTGACCACTTTCTTTCCATATCTGTGAAGTTTCATCAAAATCAGTTTAGCCGTTTTGGAGATTTGCTTTAATGGACAGACAGACAGATAGTATTATTTTATACATATAGCCTATAGCCTTCCTCAATAAATAGACTATCCAACACAAAAAGAATTTTTCAATTCGAACTAGTTGTTCCTGAGATTTGCGCGTTCAAACAAACAAACAAACAAACAAACAAACAAACTCTTCAGCTTTATAATATTAGTATAGATTACTAGCTTCTAGTATAGTGGGACTATATTGAAAAAGGTGACAAGAAATCGACTAACAAATCTCGTGTCACGATCGATGTATGCCCGAAATATACTACGAAATTTTAATTTTAATTGAAATTCGTAACTTGGTCCAACTTAAAAAATAGGATAGTTTTTATCTCGATTATTGATCTCAATATTTTGTTATAGCATCGTTTTTTGACGTGCAAACAAATAAAAATAAAAAATAATATTTATCAGGGTCGTCTAATAAAATAATCCTAGAAATGTTTTCTAAAAAATATTCCATGTAAAGACATCAATCATCATCATCAGCCCATTTTTACCCCAATGCAGGGGCTTAGGCCTCCCCCAGGGATGAGGAGGCTTGGAGCTTAAGTCTACCACGCTGCTCCACTGCAGGTTGGGAACTGTAACGACCGCCATCTATTGACAGCGTCCGGGACCGACTGCTTAACGCGCCCTCAGAAGGACGGTATCAATGATATTGTGTACTTAAGTCAGAAAAACTCATTGGTACACGCCCGGATTCGAACCTTGGCCCTATGGGGCCTTATAAATTTAAGAGAGGTTCGTTGCGCTCTGGGCTATCACGACACGAAAGACATCAATTTCATTAACGAATGTTATAATAGTATAAAATAAAACATTCACCAATAACAGAAGAATAAAAATGCATGGAACCGTCGCGTCGTCGCACAATTGATGTTTGATTTATCAATTCATTCAAAAATTTCACGATAATCCAATTCATCGTGAGTTCGTCATAAAACAATAATAAATCCCGCGCCTAGGGTACGATGAATGGAGATTCCACCGATCGAGCATTCAATTCGAATAAAATGAACAAATATAGGCACTTTCATGCATAACGTACTGAAAATAAGTCCATTATTCGTATAATTTCGTTCGCGAACTGAATAAATGCATTTTATGCGACAGTTGTAATATGGGATAGTTGTGGACGGAACGTGAAAGAATACAATTGTAAATTTCAATTGAAGAAGTATATAGTATAAGACAACCCTACTAATATCATAAACGCGAAAGTTTGTAAGTTTGTTGCTCTTTCACGCAAAAACTACTAAATATATTTTAATGAAACTTTTCAATATTATAGCTTATACACCAAAATAACACACAAATTATAAATTATAATGTTACTAGCTTTATGCCCGCGGTTTTGCTCGGAGAGCAGTTTCTTACCGGTTCTTCTCCTTTTAGTTTTGGGACCGGTACCTAATCAATTCATTTTGACTTTCAATAAGTGTGTGTAAACATCTTATATTGAACAAAAATTTTTTGAATTGGACCTACACTGATTTTAAAAATTCTTTCACCTATAGAAAGCTACATTTTAAGCGAGTAATATAGGTAATATTTCATTTTCGAACTAGCTTTCCGGGGTGAGGTGGGAGAAGAAGTCGCTCTTCACTGAGAGCGCGACCCTAACGCGGGCAGACGCGTGAGAACACACGTCGTTGACGGTTGTGCCCGTTTTCCTAATTTTCATGACACTGACGATTTGTTAAAAACGCACTGTACATAAGTAATGTTATAGATAATTAGAGTAAAACAAAAGGACTTTTTAAGGAGTATAGAGAGAGGGTTGATAGGGGAGAGATAGGGTAAGGGTATAGGAGCGCAGGGGAGAATAAGTGGGTGGAAAGGAGGAGGGGTGATGGAGGGAATGGGAAGGGGAACGTTTCTGTAGTCCACCCAGGCGGAGCCGGGTACGACCTTTAGTGCATTATATTTGTCCAGCTTCATTGAGTTGCGATTTCGTCAATATTGCGTTTGACTTTGTGTGCATTGGATGACTTAATTAAATAATTTATTTACGTTTTCATTGCCACCGTATTGGTACGGAATTTAAATGAAAACTTGCCAAGTGCGATTCGGACGTGCATACAAAGGGGTTTGTATCATCGTAAAATATTTTAAAAAAAGTTTCCTTTATGGGAACCCCAACAATTTTTAACTTTATTTTATTTTAATTATCTGCTGTTTTACCAGCCATAGAACATAATCCATGAAAATTTCGAGTGTAAGATCTTAACCTTACACTCGAAATTTTCATGGATTATTATTATGGAGAATTTCACAACAACCAATCAAAAAACCAAAATTTCTTGTATGAGGATCCCCTTTAATTTTTAACTTTATTTTTTTATTATTTTTTTCTGTATAGCTGCGTCGTGATAGCCCATAGCAAAACGAACCTGTCTCATATTTAAAAGGCCATAAGGCCATGGTTCGAATCCGGGCATGTACCATGATTTTTTCTGACTTAATTATATAACTATCACTGACTCCGTGCCTCGGAGTTAAGCAGTCGGTCCCGGATACTGTCAATAGATTGCTGTCGTTACAATCCCCAAGCCGCAGTGAAGCAGCGTGGTGGATTTAAGCTCCAAGCCCCCCCCCCCTCGCCTGGGGGAGGCCCAAGCCCCTGCAGTGGGGTAAAAATGGGCTGATGAAGTGAAGTGAAGAAGAAGATAGCGACCATAGTATTAAACAGTATGTGAAAATTTCATATATCTACCTACAACGGTACCGACGATAGTCCTGTGATGGACGTATGGACAAACGGATGGACGGACAGCGGAGGCTTAGTAACAGGGTTCACTTTGGATACAAAACACTAATATTAAAGTATTCACTTTAAATGCAAACAATATTTCTAAAATCATACCCGAGTGAAGCCGCGACGACTCGCTAGTGTCCCTATTATATAGTATTTGACAGTGATATTTCAGCTTTTGTGATTCAAACAAGCTGGTCCTTGGTGTAGGGCGTCCTTGCCAGCAGACCTTCGTCAAAATTGGACGTACATGGCCAAAAGTTATGACAACCTTTGTATGTTTTGACTCGACTTTGTGAAGCTTTTAACGAGGCTGTTTCAATAATGGCAAAGTACGTTTGAAACTTTAAATACTTACTTAAGAATATAATACTTAAGTAATAGTACAATAATATAAATATCTATATATGTGTAAATTAAAAACAATTTTTTTTTTATTTACACATTTGCTTGTATGTCAGTTGCCTATATAGTACACATAATTACTCGTACAATCTCGGCTTAGTTTGGGACTAGACTAGATGTTGTTAGAAGACTAGAAATAATAATGTAATAATTATAGTATCTGGGGCATCCCACACAGCGCCGTCTAGTCCCAAAGTAAGCAAGTATTAGGCTTGTATTATGGGGTACTAGAAAAAACAACTGATATACATACATATTCTTTTTTTTATAACATATACATACATAGATACTTTTACAACAATACTCGGAACGAATAGACATGTTCATAAATACAAATATTTTTCCCGGGCGAGAATCGAACCCGTCGATATTGAGACAGAAAGTTGTAATCTGTTTACTGTATAATGTTATTTCGTCACCCACGCAATGACAACCCCGAACCGTAGACAACTTGGGACTAAGTCATCATAGGTAATAATTTCACTTTTTATTACCGCTGAGTCCGTGTGATAGGGGCGCACCAACCGGTATGTTGTTAACTAATTTTTTTTTTAATTTGTATAAAAGTCATTCCGATTTCAAATGGTCAGTATGTAATAAATATTGTTTAGTTTCATAGAGTAAATAAATTTGATAGCAGCGTTTGCTTTTAATGGTTTTAATAGAGTCAAAAATGTCATTTCACAGCTTCACAGTATCGAAACTGTCAAACGCAATTTCGCGAGGGTGAAGGCCGGAGCGTGGAGACCTCGCGGGCTGAAATCGGACTGAAACTCGCTATCTCGCCAAATTGATACACCAGCTAGCTAGAGTATGAGTGGTTAGACGGTAAACGCAGAAGAGAACTTCTAGTTAATTCGTAGGTACTATTATATTTAATTCTAACTCAGTTCGAAGTACTCGATTCTCAATCATTTTTGTGTGGCGTGATATAATTCTTAGATCAATTCAAAAATTTCAATACAAAAGGATCTTATCCCTTTCTGTTTTGTAATTTTTGAATGAACGTTCTAATTTGAAACACAGTATTGACTCATCAAAATAAAAGTATCTACTAATATGAGAAGACAATTTATCAACATGTCTTTCAATGTACAGTACGTTTTTGATAAACGATGGCTCAATTTAAGAATATCTAGAAACTTTATCAGAGTTTTAATATACGGCGTGTTCGGCTGTACGTAAGTTCTACACGGTTTATAAGTATGTACTAGGTTCAGGCGAACATCCCGTATTTCCAATAAAAATCTAAAAATCCTTATAACATTCATTGCTATCTAATGACCAGTTGTCCCAATATTAACATGCTCTTCCCAGTGCTTTGGCTCTACTCTAGACATGGGACTGGTAATGATTTTGCCGGGTACTACCCGGCATGGCTAACGCCGGGTAGCCGGCTGGGTACCTGGCAGCGCTGTGCCATGTGTTTCGCTTGCCCGCTCTTACAGCGACGCCTACATTCTTAAGCAGGATTAATTTACGAGAAGAAAGGAAGTAGACTTGATGCCAATCGTGCTCAAAAACTGGTATTCTTTCATCATAATTTGCCAATTTCAAATTACAAATATTAAAAGAAAATTCCTTGACAACGTATTTTCCTTGCTCAATAAATGTTTATTTTTCAATTATTATTAGTCATTATTGTTCTTTTAGCCAATTACCCTGCGGTGCTGCCGGCTACATGGCATTTATACCCGTTACCCGACCGGATCCTAAAAAAGTGTAGGGTCTAAACCGGGTATCCGTTTCATGTCTACACTGGATATTATCACAGTCCAAATCGAGCGAAAGCAAGGTCGGTGAGCTAGTGAAAAATAAAATAGAAAATCGATATTTATTATTGTAGTTTGCAAAATACGGCATGAGATACTCGTAGAGTGGAGTTTGTAACGTAAGCACGGGAGACAGCTGCCAGCGCTAAGTGAAATTTAATGGGGCACTAATGACGTCACCGACGGACACTCAACAGCAATTGCCGAGATATAGATCGGCGAAGTGACCTAAGCGGAGGCAGGCGAGATAAATCTATAATTACTGCATTGTTGACTAGGTTGTGTCCGCTGTTTTGTCCGCGTGGAGTTAGTTGTACGGAAGAAGAATCAACTCGTCTCTATAGCTAAGCGGATTCTAGTAGAATTATTGCTCATACAGTGAACGTATCCTTAAACGTTATTCTAGTCCATCAAATGGTATAATTGACATAATTCCTTACGTGCTCAAAGGTTACATACAGTGACATAATCGGTCCGACAATCAGCCCTTTCTAGAAGCAGTTAGCACAACCAGCTTATTTATAGAAATTAAAGTAAAACAAAATGATAATTTTTTGAGTTTTATCTATATTTAGATAATAAAGTAGGTAGTCCATCCCAACAGTTATATTGTGTCAAAATCCTAAAAATATAAGTGTTAATTGCATTGGAATTACGAAAGTAATTGCCTTTATTGTAACAATACAAGATATTATCCTATGTTTTTTGATTCGAAAATTAATGACACATTTTGATCGCACTTCCGCTGCCACTTCCACACTTCAATTTTATCTAGTTTCGATCCTTGTCCCGTTTCAATGCCCGGTTCTATTCTTCTTCTTCTAGGGACCCTTACAGGATCATTACGTTGTCCATCTGTCTGTCCGTCCGTCCATCTATCTGTCAAGACCCTTTATCTCGGGGATGCGTGGAGGGGTATCGAGTTGAAATTAAAACCATAAACTCAAGTCTACAGTCCCCTGAAGCTATGAAAAAATAAAATTTCTTAATTAACGTAGAAAAAGATACCGCTGCTTATGCCACAAAAAAACGTATGTTACGACGCTCTCAAGGGAATCAACGTTTATAGGGCATTTTTTGTTGACCTGGAACTATGAAATTTGTCAAATAATACCGTCTTATACTACAAATGTAAAGAAAAATCTGAAAACTATACATTTGAAACTGAATCAAAAAAATAAAGTAGCGATGTCTAGCTTGCAGAAAATACAACTTTTGGTAAATACATAACGCAAATATATTTTGTGGTGGTACGGAACCGGAAGTCGGTTTTTTTTTATAACGAGAATACTATAAAGTTAAATTACGTTTAATTAAAACTCCTAAGCCAACATAGAAAAAATACAACATTATCACGTGTATATTTCTCGTCATTTTAACATCTTCACGGCTATGTCCCTAACACAGGTTTTTAAAAACAAGTATTTACAGATTTAAATTGCATGCTTAGAACTTCTAATTCCGAAACATATCCAAGAAACGCCGAATTTGCTGGTACATTATATGCCAGCGTTTAGGATTTACCCTCAAATGTGACCTTAATACGCGGACCTAAATTAAACTACTCTGAATGAGTTTAATCAAGAAGGTATTCCCAGAGTTATTGTCGTGTGTGGTTTATGGAGCAAAGACGTAGGTTACTTAATTCACTCGCTACGAGTATATATACAAACCCTTTGTTGTTTGTTTCATGAAAATTACGAATGTCTTGGTTGAGAATTCAATTTGGTATTTCAGTTTAATAAAATATTAATTAACGTGATCATTTCAAATTTAGTAGGAACATAAAACTTGGTTTGTGCCTAACATATTTTTTAACGAATAAAGATTAAAAAATCTATTCTAAGAAGAAACGTTATATGTAATGACATTGCTGTCTCTATATATATTAGAAACCATAATGTACGTAAAAAAATATTACATTATTTAAAAAAAAAAATTGTGATCGGCATAATGTTAATACAAGAAACAAAGATAAATTTGCTAACCATGTCAAACGTCTCAATAAAATCACAAAATCTTTTAAAGGGCAATGTGTACGCTTTTACAATAAGATCCCAGTTGACATTCAAGATCTACCCATTAACAAGTTTAAGACTACAATAAAACGAAAGCTTTATGCAAAAGCTTATTACAAAGTATTGGACTACTTAGATGATAGAAATACAAAGGTGTAAACCGTTCGCCTTGCATCCCTCAGTTTCTTGCGTATTCTGAGAAAAGCCAGAATTTTTTGAAAGCGCCTTTGTGGTGACGTTCTTCTACAAAGTAATAAATTCACTCTTGTGACGTATTTCAAGATTATGTAACATAAGTACGAAATAAAGATATTTGACATTTATTAAAAAAACCTAAATGCTAAAAAAATTTAAAAACTTTATTTTTTTAAATAACAAAATAGACATACAGAACATTGACGATACAGAATAAAAAGGTATGTTAATGATGCAAAATAACGAGAATATTATTGATGTGTTATCATGTGTAAAATTTTAATATCACATATGTAAGTACGGACAGTTAAAAATTAATGTAGGTCAAGTAAGTACAAGAAGGAGAACGGCCAGCAAAATATTTAAGAATTAAGCGATTCTTAAATTTAAAAAAAAAGTTGGGTTTTATTTGTAAACTATAGTGAGAAATAGCGTTTTCTAGTTTAAGGCAATTGATATAATGACATTGCCGTCTCAATATATATATGAAAATATTATGTACGTAAAAAAATATATTGTATTAATTTAAAAAAAATTGTGGTCGGCATAATGTTAATACTAGAATCAAAGATAAACTTGCTAATCATGTCAGTCGCCCCAATAAAATCACAAAATCTTTTAAAAGGCAATGTATACGCTTTTACAATAAGATCCCAGCTGACATTCAAGATCTCCCCCTTAACAAGTTTAAAACTACAATAATAATAACGCACTCAATCACAACAACGTCTAGGTCCCAAACTAAGCATTAGCTTGTATTTTGGGTACCAAGCGAAGACACCACATACATATAACAACCAAGACCCGGTACCAGTATCGATATTCATCATATAAATACTGACCCGACCTGGGATTCGAACCCGGGACCTCCAGCTTCGCAGGCAGGGTCGCTGCCCACTAGGCTAAGCGGTCGTCAAACGAAATAAAACGAAAGCTTTATGCAAAAGCTTATTATTAAGTATCAGACTACTTAGATGATAAAAATCCATGGGTGTAAGCCGCTCGCCTATCAGTTTATTTCAATAATATTATTCTTTAAGCACTTATTGTTAATTTTTTTTTTTATAATGTTAAAAAATGAGCATCCCTCAGTTTCTTGCGTATTCTTCTGAGAGGAACCAACATTTTGAATGCGCCTTTGTGGTGACGTTCTTCCACAAAGTAATAAAATTCACTCTTATGACATATTTCAAGATTATGTTACATAACTACGAAATAAAGATATTTTGATTTGATTTGATTTGATTTGGGTTAAGTACTTAACCATCACGGAATCCGTGCCTCGGAGAGCACGTTAAGCAGTCGGATCCGGTTTCTATCAATAGATGGCAGTCGTTACAATTCACTAACTCACATTGGAACAGCGTAGTGGATTTAAGCTCCATGCTCCCTTTCACCCGGGGAGGCCTAAGCCCCTGCAGTGAGGTATAAGGGGCTGATGGAACATGGTAGATGAGAACTTAATGTGTTTATTACAAGCTATCCAAATACGACTACTAGTGAAATTATTTCGGGTGCAAACATTGTTACAACAGTGCGTGTTTCCTTTCTTAAAGTTAAATTTAAAACAGTCCAATGAACAATTTCCTCAATGTAGGAAAATACTCATGAAAGTATAGCACCGTGTCGAATTCCCGCCCAAAGTGAGGTATGAATTTTCCTGAACTTGATTAAAAACATAACGGCCAGAGGTAGCGTTTAATCTCGCATTATGCCCGCAAGTAAAATTAAATTGTATATGCGTGTGGGGGTTGAAACTGTACAACATTGTACGTTTCTTTGCGAATTTAAGTATTTGAAGCGTGGCATACTAGTTTTTGTTTACGACTTAGGTCACATAGGTTTCCCGATTTGTGTCATTTGGCACACGAAAAGTTTATGTACCACCGTAAAATAATAAAAAAAAACATGTTTCTTGTATGGGGAACCCAACAACTTTTAACTTGATTTTATTTTTATTATATGTTGTTAAATTTAAAGTGCCTACCTATCTCGGTTCACGATACAGAACGGACAGACGGATGGACGGACGGCCGAACGTATAGCGGAGGCTTAGTAATAGGGGTCCCGTTGGGTACGGGTAGGGTTCGGGTACTGAACCTTAAAAACTGTAACCTTATAGTTCCATCATGTATGTCTGTTCATCCATCGGTCGATCGGTCCGTCTGTTAGGTCTGTCAAATTCACCTAGTTTCTATATTTATACTAAAGCGTAAATGAAAATTTGCATATTTATAGCAGAGGTAGAGTTGACATTTTGTTTTAAATAAATTCAAAAATGAATTTTGTTTGTAAACGTGAGGTACGTTACGTTAGAATGTATCCACACTCCACACTATAGGTATTGTAATGCGAAATACAAGCAAGCTTAGAAAAGCGACGTCATATAGAGTCCTTGATTCATCTGACAGTCGACACAATCATTGGGGAAACAATTGGCTCACTGTAGGGTTGTCACTTCTAAAATAGTAAAATTAATAAAAGGGTGAGGACAAAGAAACTACGTAAATTAGTTATTAATGGTAAAGCATTATAAACTTCATTTTATAATCGTATTATGTATATCGGTGGCAGTTCAATTAATTAGGCAGATCATGATGCGCAGGCACATCGTGAAGTACCCCTATTTAAGGGGATAGTCTTTCAATCCGCGGTTTCGAATTGGCGTCACTATATATTTCCGTTTCAATCCCTCTTCCCCGACCTATTCCTGAGTGATAGAGATGACAAGAAAAAATTCCCAAAAATACCTATAAAATACATTAACGAGTGAAGTGTTTGTATTTAGATAGGTCTTTAAAATTTATATAGAGGTTTTAAAATTACTTTTTTTATGTTTTTAGTTGTTATGATATTCGCTCTTAAAGTCCTAAAAAACAGTGTTGCCGTGCTCCTTTTAACTTTTCTTATCTGAAAAAAATTAAGCCAGTACGACTTATAAAACACTTTCAACAGAAATTGGTTTGAATAAGATATATTGAATAGTTTTTGAGATATTTGTTTTTAAACTTATTATACGAATTTGAACCGTAAATATTTATCCCGATTACAGAACCCTTCTCTTCACAGTTGGCCATTATTTTATATTGTCACATCTATGCGTATCTGAATCTGAGAAATAGTATTCGTAAGGCACCCGAAGGATTTCAGCAGAAACTTCCTATCACTGTTAGGAACAAATATTGCCAAATAAAATTTTCTGTCTTCTCTTTCTGATATACGAGTATAAAAGAAAAGTTAATATTGAAACTGCAACTTTCTGTCGTGTATTGGCCGAATATTGATCGTCGTTGCCGCTTTGTTTTGCTAGTGAGTGGTAGTACTGTTGAACAAACATTTTAATACTAGTCAGTACACATAGTAATTTTAATTAATTTAATTAAATAATTTAATAGCTAAATGCGATTTTTTTTTTAATTCTTTTAGCCTAAGAGTCAGGGCCTTAATGATCACTTATATTTTGTTTCAGTGCAAAATTTATAACGAAACGCTACTGTCAAATTAATTTATTCTTTGGTAAAATGGAACAAAAAATAATTTAAAATATTCTCTAGAAATCGCTAGGCAAAATCATTCGTGTACCTACGTAACTCAAAAGCACATTCTATTCCTATACGAAATAATAAAAAATACAACAAAGTAATAGCAATTATTTTTCTTGTGCTATAATATATGATGAAGATTTAATATTAAGATTAATAACGTTATAACTTTATATTTTAGCACAAGGCAAATATTTTCATCCTTTATTATGATCAAAAATTGACGTCTTCTATGTAACTAATTTGTACGTCACTGGAACACTTAAAAATAGTTCATTTATTCAGAAAATTCTGATGTTCCACGCCATGGTTCCAGTTTCTTCTAGAAAACTTTTGCAAATGAAATAAAACGTGCAACATTTTTTTCTGTCACTACACTTGCAACTCAGATGTAGGTGAACTATCAAATTCATTAGGTAGTTAGATTGTTTTTGGCAATCATCATCATCATCATCAGCCCGTGTCTCTCCACTGCAGGATATAGGCCTCTCCTAAGGCTCGCCACCACACACGGTCCTCCGCCTTCCGCATCCAATTATCCCCGGTATGGTGCTTCCGGTCATCAGTCCACCTGGCCGGAAGGCGTACAACACTTCGCTTTCCAATACGTGGCCTCCACTCGAGAACCCGTCTACCCCATCGGTTGTCGGTTCTACGGCAAATGTGACCGGCCCATTGCCACTTCAGCTTGGTAATCACTTCGGCTATGTCGACAACTTTAGTTCTTCGACGGATTTCAGTATTCCTGATTTCGTCCATCAAGGAAATACCGAGCATAGCCCGCTCCATAGCGCGCTGAGCGACTTTAAATTTGTGGATCAATCCTGTCGTGAGAGTCCATGTTTCGGCACCGTATGTCATTGTAGGCAGGACGCATTGGTTGAAGACCTTGGTCTTCAGACATTGCGGTAGTGGCGACGAGAACAGATGACGGAGCTTCCCGAAAGCAGCCCAGCCCAGCTGAATTCTTCGGTTGGCCCCTTTGTTGAAGTTGTGTTTGCCTAACTGGCAATTTTGGCAATATTTCTTGCGTTTTACTTTTTTCATGGATATTTCGAGAAAAATAGTTATCAAGAATTATAAAGTAATGTCTGTAAACATCGATGGTACGACGACTCTAATGTTATATATTTATTTCTTTTATTAATGAAAATAGCTACTTAAGCAAAACAGCATTCAGGCATTGCTACGAGTATTTGTCGTCCAAATGTCAAATGGAGAAAAAACTTTAAATTTGATTGAATTTAGAGGAAAAAATTTCGAAAGTAAATTTATAACATTTTAGCAGATATATCATCATCATCATCATCAGCCCATTTTTACCCCACTGTAGGGGCTTAGGCCTCCCCCAGGGTGAGGAGGGGAGCTTGGAGCTTAAGTCCACCACGCTGCTCCACTGCGGGTTGGGGACTGTAACGACCGCCATCTATTGACAGCGTCCGGGACGAATGCTTAACGTGCCCTCCGAAGCACGGTGTCATTGATATTGTGTACTTAAGTCAGAAAAACTCATTGGTACATACCCGGATTCGAACCATGGCCCTATGTGGCCTTATAAATTTGAGACAGGTTCGTTGCGCTTTGGGCTATCACGACACCAGCAGATATATGAGACAAGTGTTTATAATAAAATTAAATTGAATCTATACGTGTACTGTAAAATTGTAAGAAAGTGATTTCTGCCGGTACAAAGAAGATATTATTTTTTCTTTAATGATCACCTAAGTAGGCATCCAACCACTGAATCTATTTAATGGCGCTCTCTACCTACCACATTTAAATCAATATGTTTTATATGTCTTTTCATTTTATATGTGATAATACGTATCTTGTTAGAAAGGGCTTTCTACATATTTCATTACCGTGACGTTATATTATTAAATCATTTCCAGAGTTCGTGGGAACCCTATTCAACGTCACTACAAGTTCCTATCGGCGGCGTACAGTGACGCGCCCCGCGAAGCCGTTTTGTGTTTACAAGCACACGAGTTTACCCATTTTCGTTTCGAAATTAAACTATGTTCGTAACATATTCATATATTTTATTATTAAAGACAATATTTGAATATTTACCAACGAAATTAAAAATAAACTTATAATATAATATAATATAATACATGGGACTTCCCACACAGCGCCATCTAGTCCCAAAGTAAGCAAGTATTATGCTTGTGTTATGGGTTACTAGACAACTGATATACATACTTAAATATTCTTTATAATATATACTTATATAAATATTTTTTTTTATATATAACAACCAAGACCCGGTACCAGTATCAATATTCATCATATTAATACTGACCCGACCTGGGATTCGAACCCGGGACCTCTAGCCCCGTAGGCAGGGTCGCTACCCACTAGGCTAAGCGGTCGTCACTTGTATGATATATGTATATAATTTTATTTCTAGCCCATTTCTACGTATCTTCCATAATGTAAATTACCGTTTTTAGGGTTCCATAGATCAGAAATGAAAAAAACCTGCCAAGTGCGAGTCGAACACGCACAGGAAGGGTTCCGTACCACCGTACAATATTTAAAAAAAAACAGGTTTCTTGTATACGGAGCCCTTTAATTTTTAACTTTATTTACTTGCTGTTATAGTGGGCATAGTATTACACACTGTGAAATTTTCAAGTGTACTATCTATTTATTACGGTTCAGAAGATACAGTCCTGTAATAGACGGACAGATGCACAAATAGACGGACAGCGGAGCCTTAGTAATAGGGTTCCCGTTGGTATCCTTTGGGTACGGAACCGTGAAATTGAAACCTTCTTAAAAGGATCACTTCGTTGTTCGTATGTCAAGACCCTTTTTCTCAGGAATGCGTGTAGGTTACAGAGCAGGAGTAATACTTATCTTGGCAGGGGCTTAAGCCCCCCTGGAATGAGGGTGCTTGGAGCTTAATCCACCACGCTGCTCCAGTGCGGGTTGGTCGATTTTATCGACTGCCATTATTCTGGTGATGGCGTTATAAACGTATTTTTTTTTGTTTTGGGGGTTTTCTACATTTTCTTTTATGAAAGTATTGTGACGTGAATGTATAGAAGTGCGTCGATGTGTTAAAGAAAGTACTCGAAACGGTCACACGGCTATTCAAACACATCGATCAAATGCAGATACATCTAGGAATTCCGAGATAGAAATAAATCCACAAATTGAATTCATTTTAAACGCGGTGTTTTGCGATTTATATATTTTCCACGGATGTTTATACAGATACCGCGTTATGACAACTAAAATTTTACCAAAAAAAAAAAAAAAACAAAAACAAAGATTTTGAAATTACATTTGATGTGTAATTTAACACACTGCTTAATATACATTTAACACACTGATAATGACGTACGATCTGTCTAATCACTGAATCCGACATTTTGCTCGCGTTTTCAATTATTTCGATGGTTTTATTTTAAGCTTCCATTTTATTTTTTCAATTTTTTACTTGACTACGCTTCTTGAACATCATTGGAATTGGAGGAATCGTGCGGCCTTGGTGAGCAACAAAGATAAATGGAAAATTCACGAAGAGGCCTACATCCCAAAGTGTGTTCCTGTACGTAGCAGAATAATTAATCAAAAGGTCTTTGTACCAACTGCTAACGAGTAATAATCCAAATAATGTTTAATAAAAATAATTAAACAAAAGGGAAAAGTTAAATAAATGGAAACATCTCATTTGTTTGTATTTATTAAATTATTACTAATATTAAAAATTATTTTAGTTTTAAGGGCTGTGGATTTTGTATCAAAATAAAATAAAAAAATTGTTAACTACACAGTTCTTTATATTTCTTTCCCTTGCCGTCCTCATTTTCCTGTTTACACGCTTTTAGTATGAACTTGATCTGTATGTATGTAGGTATGTATGAACGTACATGTGAATATATTAATGTATGTATACGCGTATAAGTGTTTGTACGTTTATTTGTTTGTACATGTTTGTTAATGTGTATCGATGTATTTATGCATGTATGTATTTATGCATATTATTGTGAAAATGTGTGTTTGTGTATGTAAACATTTATTTTTAGTTTTATGTTAGGTCATTGTCTATTTGTTCATTGTATATTTAATTTTTATTCTGAGAAGTATTTTCGATTTTCGAAAATCGAGTTTTCATCAGATCTTCACGTTCTGAGGTGCTGGGAAGTCAGTCTGACCTTTTTCAGCTGGACGTCTGCGTCGACGTCGGCTGTGTGTGTGTAACATTTTTTTTGGCGTACGGTACCTTGAGAACGGATTGACCGATTAAGACCTGCAATACGGCGTTTTAAAGGGCTCATCAGGACTTAGATTTGATTAGATTTTAAAGTCAATCAGTCAAGCAGTTTCAAAAATATTCAAAAAATAAACCTCAAAAAATGAATTTTTTAACGTTTGTTTAAAAAAAAATAGCTTTGAGATTTTTAAACCGATCTACTTGAAACCTTATATACGTTTTATACATAAAAAACTGCGTCGAGAGCCGCCAAAAATATCAAAATCGAATGACGCGTTGAAAAGATATCGCAGTTCACAAATTTCCGAAAACGTGTTTTTTCAACATAACTTTGAGATTTTAAAATAAATCGATTTTTGGTTTTACACAAAAATTTTGTGCTTACAAAAGTGCATAAAATTCCGTAAGCTGCATTAAAATTAAACAAAGCTTTTAAAAGATATCGCACTTCAAATATTTCCAAAATAACATTTTCTTTGATATGTCCCACCCAGGTTTCTGAGCTTGAAGGACTCTAAATGTATAGAAATTCTGTTTTTGGAGTCGGAGAGCTCGGAAAATGAATATTATGAGCTCGAAGAGCTCAAAAACCACAAAAATCGATATTTTGAGTACGAAGAGCTAAATAGCTTTCTACTTTTCGAGCGCTTAGAACTCGAAAATAGCGGGAAGTTTCAGGAATGGCCTGCAGGGTTAACCGATTTTTTTATTAGGCATACCAACAGCATTCATACATTTAATAAATACAAATATTAACATAAAAATTGCAATTGATAGGTTTTTGCATATAGAAACCCTGGTACACAGCACTGTATTGTGGGAAAACTTTTACGTCCACAAAGGAATAAAATCATTTACCAAATATTCCAAGATTTTGTTAGGTAACTATATTTTACTTTAACTTCATTCTGGTGTGATTGAATCAGACATGTAGACCAGAAACAAACTTAAACATTGTATACGAATAATGTATAGGTACTACAATGAAATTAAACTTCACAGTGTCCTGCCTGGTGATAGTGTCGTGATAGCCCAAAGCGCAACGAACCTGTCTCAAATTTATAATGCCTTAGGGCCATGGTTCGAATCCGGGTGTGTACCAATGAGTTTTTCTGACTTAAGTACATAACTATCACTGACTCCGTGCCTTGGAGAGCACGTTAAGCAGTCGGTCCTGGACGCTGTCAATAGATGGCGGTCGTTACAATCGCCAACCCACAGTGAAGCAGCGTGGTGGATTTAAGCTTAAAGCCCCCCCTCTCCCTGGGGGAGGCCTAAGACCCTGCAGTGGGGTAAAAATGGGCTGATGACGAAGTGTCCTGCCTATATCTGAATTACATAAATGTCAAGTGCCAAAATTATCTTTTTAAATATAATACTAAAAGATATAAATAAATTAATTAATTAAAATACTAAAAAACACATTTTTAAGTACTGCACTAAAAAACGTAATAATTTCAAACGTGTTCTCTCTGTCTATTCAGTCATGACAGTATTGGTGATGCACTATAATATTTTAGTGTAAAAGGGTGGGTAACTTTTTCCCAACAAACGATTTCATTTTTTAAATCAAAGAAATAATAATAATAAAATCGAACCGATAATATCGAATCGAATCTGTGTGTGGTAAATTTTTCTAGACCCATCACTAATCTTTCACATAATTCGAATTTTTGTTTGTCGATAATTTCCAATTATGATTAGTTTTGTATCTCACGTATACTTTCTACCAGAACAAACAGTGCACTATATATTACTCTTCGTACTTTCAACTGTCTTCGTGCGAAAAATCAAGTCGTTTTGTTGCTTCGTTACAACGTTCCGTGAAAAAAGAACGAACTATCAAACGTTCTTTGGCGTATATAATATTACCATAGATATAGATATTCGTGGAATATGGCATGTATCCCGCACGAGTATATCACGTCACGGATTTTCAGTTCCTGGTTCATAGGCCTGTCTATTATGTTGAGAATAATGGAACCTTTGAAACGCGTCGGAAGTCGAACTGGAATATGTAGGTAAAAGTGGGTAAAAGGGGTAAAGATGAGACTTTGCAGAAAATCGAAGTACATGTGCGAATGTGCGGAGTACATCGCGTGTAAAATTATTGATTTGTAAATATCCACATTCCTACTAATATTGTATTGACGACCGCTCAGCCTAGTGGGTAGCGACCCTGCCTACGAAGCTGGAGATCCCGGGTTCGAATTACAGGTAGGGTCAGTATTTATATGATACTGGTACCGAGTCTTGGTTTTTATATGTATGTGGTGTCTTCGTTTGGTACCCAAAACACAAGCTAATGCTTAGTTTGGGGCCTAGACCTTGTTGTCATGTATACGTTATTATTATTACATATTATAATTATTATTTGTAATTTGTAACAGTTATAAAATGTTCAGTTATATTTAATTCCATACCGTACCATATCAGCCCATTATGCTCCGCTGCAGGAGCTTAGGCCTCCCATTGGTAATCCACCACCAACCACCACCAAACTTAATCCACCAGACTGCTCCAATGCGAGTTGGTGGTACTTAACGACTGCCGTTTGGTAACGGCTAACGGGAGCGACGGCTTAACGTGCTCTCCGAGGCACTAAGTGAGTGATACTAATGTACTTATGTCAGAAAAAAACTCATTGGTGGATGCCGGTGGAATCCCAGTCCAACCACGAGCTTCTAGACAAGAAGCGTGTGCGATCATTATGCCCACCGCAGGGGCATAGGCATCCCCTCGGGATGAGGGTACTTGGAGTTTAAACCACTACGCTGGTCCAGTGCGGGTTGGTGGATTTTAACAACCGACATCTAGTGACGGCAACCGGGACCCACGCCTTAACTCTCGTAACGGCGACTTAACGACGTGCTCCCCGAGGCACGGAGTGATTGTTATCTACTTAAGTTAGAAAAAAATATATTGGTACATGCTGGTTTCTGGAATGCGCACCACGACCTTCTAAACCAGAAGCAGGCTGGCCACCACTCGGCTATCACCACATAATCGTTTGAATATTTAATTGGAGTATTTAAGTTTTTTTATTTTTATTTATTTACTTAACTGTATAGTATAGAGAGAAATATTCGTAATAGTCTAATGCAGATTAAATAATTATTTACAATTACAAGAAATCCCATAACTTTGGACGAAACAAAGAAAAAAGACATCACTTCTCAAAGTATAATTCTAAATTTAATTAGTTTAAATTAGGTATATGTAAAATGTTACATTTGTTTAAGTCATTAATATTTTTGTCTGTTATTATAAGCTTTGTGTATTGTCCAGTATTATCTGTGATTGACATGCGTATTAGAAATGAGTCCGAATTATACTTTTTTATAAGCGTTTAATATAACATGTTGTTGATGTACCTAAGTAAATAAATAAATAAGAAGTCCGAGACATTTACCAGAACACATTCGGTTCCTGTTGAATTCGGACCTTGTTTTTTTCCGTACGGCATCCAAGTATTACGGTTGTGGTAGAAGCCGAGCCGGGGTCTTGTGATTCGGTCGGGCTAAAGCTTAATTCAATTGGAGCCGACGACTGTACTGAGTACATTTATTTTAAATTATCAAAGTAAATGAAATATCTTTTGATGCGAATGAGGCTTTTATTGCCCATATATCTACTTAGAAATGTTCATAATAGTGAAATGAGCCAAATTACGGAGAAAATTGCATAAATATTGACACGAGAAAACCTTTCATTCGCATGGTAAATCTTAAAGTAACGTGTCATTTCAGCTGGACTAAAAGCGGTGTCCTTTCAAGGGTATCTTTAAATATTCATGAGATATCACGGAAGGAGCATTGAGGGTTCTAGAAGGGGTCTCTTTGGCGAAACAGTTTAAACTGATTGGATGCTACCTTTCCGACTTCTGAGACATTTTAGCAAATTAAGGTAAACATACACAAGGTGCGTCAAACGAATGGGCCCTGAGGTTAAGTACCGTAATTATATTATTGAAGATAACAAATTTTTCTTAGAGAAAATTTATTTTACTATTCAGGATGAGAAAGTCTGCATTAGTAGAGTTTTGAAAAGTCACTTTTTTGAGCCAGGACTTGGGTTCTATTCTCGGCTCAAAGAAGTATGTAACGTCCAAATATTCAGAAATACAGTTTTTTTAAGAATAAAATTCGTTTTTTTTAAATAAAATTATTATTCTTAATATCCCATTCGTTTCATTTGCCTTGTATATTCGCCATATTTGTAATTATTAAAATATTTTTTATTAATTAAATTAGTAATTAAAAATAATTATGACGATGTTTGTTGAATTATTGTAACAGAACGACGCGACGCGACGTTCGTTCGTTACAAATATTTGTATGTATGAACATATCTATTTGTTCCGTGTCTGGGCGTAAAAGTATCTATATATGTATATATTATAAAGAATATTTATGTATTATTATTTTAGCTAAAAAACGTAGAAAACTAGTGTTTGCCCATATGCTCATAAAGCTGTTAGCTTTTCTTTACTCCTGGAAATTTAAAAATACGGACAGAATTTTGCATATAATGAAATTTTACAGAAATCACGCTTTTAGTAGAGACTCTTTCAATTTATTTAAGTTACGCATTTGTTTTTTTTTTACTGTCTTCAATATTGTTACCATTCTTGATGTAAAATTTATGAAAAATCGAAAATGAAAAAAGTGAAAAATAAATATTTTCGCAGTAGGAATGAACGTTCATGAATGAAATTCAAATAGTAAGTTTAAAAAGTAACATCTCAAAAACTACAATATGTTAAACTAATTTTAGTTGAAAGTGGTTTTATGTTGTAGATACTAATATAATTTTTTTCAGTATTTTCCACCCCTTAGTTCAAAGGCGGTACAAAGTTTTCAGAACTTTAGGAGCTCATGTCTCAACGTATTGATTGAAATAAAAAAGTCATACCGAAACTTTTATGAATTTTTAAAACGTATCTCCATAAAAGTATGAATTGACTAAAAGCCCTTGTCATACTCTAACCACTCATACTCTAGCTAGCTGGTGCAAGATAGCGAGTTTTAGTCCACGAGGTTCCCGCGCGCCGGTCTTCACCCCCGTGAAATTGCGTTTGACATTTTCCATTTTTCCATAGTGTGAAGAGACATTTATGACTCTATTAAAACCAAACGCTGCTGTCAAATTAATTTACATTATGCCTATCTGTATAAGTCCCTCAATTACAGGTCCCAAAAATTCTTTTTTTCGTTCTTTTGTTACACCATTGTATATATAGCGGTTCATAGACATTCCAAACTTCATCTGTACCTATAGTACCAACAGTCTTCGAGTAAAATGTCTATGACGGACAGATGGACAGACAGACAGACGTACAGAACCAAATCATAAAGTTACTGCTTTTTGCCATTTGACTACGGAATCCTAGAAAACATGATCGTTAAAATTGAAATTGACGTGCGGTAGGTATTACACCTACATATTAATTCATTTTGTTTCCAACAGCAACGATGTTTCTCGTATTGATGAATGCTAAATAAAAGTGTTCATTTTCATCAGTCATTTTTACTAGAACAAAATTTATTTATTCGGTATCATCGAAAAATTCTTTTGTCATAATACTTCATAATACTTCACTAATTTGTATTTGAGAAATTTCATCTAAATATTAATGCAACACATACTTTCAGCTGTGTTTGTTAACTTGTCATATATTATTATTTCGAATTTATTTATTATTTATAAAATATAATAAAGTGAATAAATATAGGTATACATCTAGGTTCCAGTCAACCGACTTCAAGAAGTTGAAAACTGTGACTTTAAAGTAACTTGGATTTTTTCGATGAACTGTTTGATTTATTCTAAATATTGTAATTTTAGATGTAGTATAAAATAGTTAATTTTGGTATAACAATAGGGAATAAATTATACCGAATGCTGAAATTCTGTCGGCCATGAACCCTTTATTCTGCACCCTAAGAGAATTAATAAGTAATTTGTTGAAAATTTAATTTGCAACCTGATACTAACTAGACTGGGCCTCGCGAAACATTAATCGAAGTCTCACGAGTCTCACGCTTTAAATGTGTGAGTGATGTTCTACGTTTAAAAAGTAAGAAAAACGGACTTTGTTATAGGGTAGATTTGTTTTTACATCATACATTGCCAGTAGTTATGGTATTAGCAAAATAGATTAAGATTCTATAAGCAGAACGTCTTCGCGATAAATAGGCGACACAAGTAGAAAAGCGGTGCTGTGGGACAGAGGACGCTTCCCGGCGATCACTACCGCGACCTTCGAGAGAGCGGACAAAAAAGGTATTCGATGTGTTATAGAACGTACTCGAGAAGTTCACACGGCTATTCATAAATACAGGCACATCGAAATAAAAAATAAATTTCACAAATGAAAATCATTTTGAAAGCGGCTTGTGACAAAGCGAATAGCACGCTCGATTATTCGAATATTGAGGCGCATTTTATCAAAATAGCGCCATGGCGCAAGTACATTCTCACGCTACAATAGGATTGTAATCTTTAAATAGAATTTAAGAGGATGGAATGTTAGCGATGCCTCTTGGTGGGGGATCCTGAGGGTATAAAAAGAACGACGACGCGATGTCGGACAGTCAGTTTACTCTTAAGTCAAGTGCGACAAACTGCGAAGTATAAATTGTGACGACAGTGTAATTGGTGATCTGTGCGAATTGAGATAAAATCAGTTTGTGATTTTGTTTCATAATAAAATAAAGTTCAGTTATATCAGTGTTTTAGTGCATCACATATATCTGGACCTACAGCCCGTAACAATATCAATGACTAAAACTAAGTCAACTAAATTATTTCATTTTCATAAACACTTGCTTCACGCCATTATAAGAATATATCGAGGGATATACATTTCAATAATTCATAGTAGATTTTTACTTAATCTTATTGGTTTCCACTAAATTTCACATTTATAACGACTATTTTAGAAACTTCAACTCTACCCTACACGCTTTGCTCCTCTTGTCCCTAAGCGTTCCTGTGTAAATAAATCGTCAATAAGTTAATTTCAGCCCAGTAGCATACAACTGAAAAAGTAGCTAAGAGCTATACAATGGTTGAATAACAGGCTATACAGATCTCGTAAAGCTGAAATGGACTCTAAATGACGGCTACTATACTGACAAAGCCTGTAAAATACCTGTACGGTATGTGTATAAAGGTAACTCTATTCTATTTCTCATTTAAGCTTTACAAGGTCTATATAGTCTGCCACGAAACCAATCTACAGCTCTTAGTTGTTACTATACAGTTTGTTCGGTACTTGGGATTAGTCTCTGATATGTGACGGCCTACATATCGTCCGTCAAATATGACGTGTCGTGTAACAACGTCGTCCCGTCAACTAACATCTAACATTAACCGGTCAATATGCAGCGTCGTGTATATGAACGTTTGTGAGCTATTAAGCTTTGTATGTGTGAAACGACCCTCTTGTTTGTATCGGAGCTACCACACGATGGTTGTAACTGATATTTTTTATGATAGGCTATGAATATTTGTTTTATTGATGTTCTGTTTTAGTCAAGCCGATTGAGACTGGATTGTATTGTTTTATAATGTATTGGAATAAGTTGTGTTCATACTTTTGTGTGGAATCCAGTATCTCCAATTTCCTTTAGATATATTTGCAAAAGTGTGTAAATTACTTGCTGTATTCTGGTTACTTAAGAAACGCTATCAAAAGATACAAGTGGATTATGAGATCGATACTTAAATATAAAATACTTTAGTTTTCGATATTTTATATACAGTTATAGTTATGTGGCAAGTTAGTAATAGCATATAAAGTTTCTTATATTTCTATAAGTAACTTTAAAAAGACTCAAAAAACTATTGTAAGTGCTTACAATTTTGTTTATTTTTACTCCATGAGATTTTGGATACTGAACTGATTTGTTTCCTTTTTATACAGGCGTTTTTGACGATTTCGAAAATAAGTAAGTTAATAATACCATACTCCTGCCTGGACTTGTTAGTAATCGTCTATTCCGCTCAACACACACGGCGAAAATTATGATAAAAAGACGTAGTACAGAGCACTGACTAATAAGCATACGATACATAATACATGTACCTAGCATACATATACATAAAAAATAAACGAATCGAATATAAGAAAAGAAAATGAAGCGGAAAATGCAGAAAAGAGTAAAAATCAAATACTTACAGTTTTCTGCATTTGCTAAGGATTATCATAAAATATAAAAGCAACTGTTACGAAAGTTATTCCGAGCGTAGTTGGGACAAACATCTAATATTTAATATATTCATTGAATTTTATATAAATATTAAATATTTTAATATTTTTAGTACCATTTTTTAAAAGAACAGAATCAAACATTTCACGAGAATAGTTACATATTTCATGATACAAAGATCGTGGGTTCGATTTCGGCCATTTCATCAATTAGTTTTTAATTTATAAAAAGTTAAATGAAATATATACATATAACAAGCTCCGTCCATATCATAAGTCCTGCGATGATAGAGGCTAGCAGTACCCAACTTGCACTGGACACGCCTTGTGGGCTTCCAAGGTCCGAACTCCTTAATTGAATGTTGTGGAAGAGCTGTACTACAGCAGTGGTGGCACAAAATCTGATGATGGTATTAGTGATGACGAGAACAACTTTACAAATCTTGCACAGGTTTAATTTCAATGAGTGATTGTGAAATGATGAAAAAGCAAATGGATTTCTTTAGTTAGAATTAGAATAGATTTACAAATGGCCTAATTATATTTCAATAGAAGGCATAGGAATCAATATATATATACATATATGTCTTCAAATTACTGTCCTTGATCTAGTGAAAATTTCAAATGAGAATTAAATATTATATGTGCTCCAAATTTTACGTATCTTTTGCTACAATTCTCTATTGTTGTTATATTGAACAATCATATAAATAATTACTACACAATAATATATAATTAATTAGCTATTAAAACGCGAGAATATGAAGCTAATGAATATAACCATTAAAAAAAAAACAGTTACGTCCGTTGTGATCTAGAGCGTGACGTGCGGTAGCCCATACTAGTGTTGTATATTGCCGAGTCAACACTCAAGACAGCTGGTTGGTTTTTTCACAACGAACCGATACACGTGTTTTGAAAACGTACATCACTACTGGAATAGGACAATATAGTACGTATTTTAGTTCTTGTAAAAAATTGTGTTGTGTTTTTTGGATGCTTTTTGTCTGTGTGAGTAGATGATTCTGTTTTTATTTCATGTATGCTTGTATTTATGTTCGTTGTTTATTTTTAATATTTGGGTCTGATTTCATTATTTCGACGGTATATAATTTTTACGGCAGTATATTTCATTAATTTTATTTAATTTTTTATGTTTAGATTACAATCATGTTATTTAATTTTGTGTAATTTTTTTAAAAGAAGTTAATTTAAGTAATACCTTCATTTTACACTTTTTTTTTAAATTTAGACTCTAAAGTGAATAATGGTAATAAACTAGAACACATAAATTATTTTAAATATACTTATTACAATAAAATAATTTTTTGTATACATGTTAGCCATGTATTTTTCTCGCGTGTCACATTATACGTTCACACAGCAGCGGTGGGATTACCCCCCTAATCGAATTAGTGATAATCAAATTACGTAGGACGGCAAGCCGCGCCCGCAATATACCCCTATTAAGTTATGACATATATACTTTATAAAGTAGACTTACCTTTTTGCCCTTAATTTTGAGCAGACTCGTATATAAATGGCTTCAAATTGTATATTCATATGGTAACTAATCTATCTAAATAACAAACAAATATTTATTTATTTATTTATGTTAAGGAGAACCAACAGTTACATATAATGAGAATAATTAGCAGTGGGTAGTTAACAGTCAACCATTTACAGGTTCCCACTAATAAAAAATGACATGAATAACCTCATCCTCTCCCTCCGACACTCATATATATGTAGAAATATATGCATACTTATTAGTCAAACCTCCTATCTATGAGTCTTGTCTACAAAGAATTCATTGCTGAGCAGACGCCTCACCTGTGAAACACTGGTATTAAACAGATCTATCGGTAGTGTTCTATTAATTTTATTAAACCCAAAATTACCCAAATTACCCAAATAATACCCAAAATTGTTTCATTATTTGAAGTAGTTCAGGTTGTTTATATTTAAGATTATATTTTAAAATATTCTAAATGGATTTTAACAGTTATTTAAAAATAACAGTTATTTTTATAAAAAAATTGTATACGTGGTCACATAATAATATATATACAAGATTATATATTTATGTATGTATGTAATATATGTAAAAACGTATAACACAAACCACGTTTCATACGCGTTATATTTACGGATAACAATAAATTATTTATATATAAATTCCATGATTTCATCTATAAAATTTTACAAACTATAAGATCTTCTTTATTCTGTAACATGACAATGTGATCAATGTTTTTAATTGCTGACAATGCGGATGCTTTACAAACTGTACAAAAAACATGCAAAGATATATTCACTAATTTTTTTTCTTTTAACTGTTATTCCATTCCACCAGCCCATTTTGCCCCACTGCAGGGGGTTAGATCTCTTGCCGAGGTGAGGGTGTTTAGAATTCAATCCACCACTCTGTTCCAGTGCGGGTTGGTGTATTTTAACGACTGCCATCTGTTGATGGCAACCGAGACCGACGGCTTAACGATCTCAGTCTGTGATAGCTATGTACTTAAGTCAGAAAAAAACTCATTACTACACGCCCGGTTAACTGCTTACTTGCTTGATAAAACCAAACTGAAAGGGTAGAACGAAGTACAATTATTAGTAAATTAAATAAAATACGTATAACTCAAGATTAACTTCTACAGTAGTCTACACTGGTGTAGCACCAGCAGCGAAATGATAGTGATATCTGAACACTCTTGCTAGGTAGCGATATGGTGTTTAATTCTTCACATGGCTTTCTATATTCTACTTGATAATGCCAAGTTTTACTTTAATGCCAAGAGTTTTTGCCCCGATGTGGAGGGGGGGGGGGATTTGTTTAAAAAATTCCCTCCTTTAAAACATAGAATACTCCCAAGAATATCTGCTTATTTTCGTCAAGAAAATAACTACTTTGACTGCTTTGCGTGAGCCGTCATGCGGAAAATCATTATTTTTTTTACGTTTAGAAGGTATATTATGCAACAATCATAATAATACGACTTTATCTTTGTCACGACTTTTTGATAACATCACCATATTTTCATTCAAATGGAAAAGTAGAAATACAATGAGGAAATTAATTCGATATTCATATTATTGCATAACAAACTTGGAATGTTAGGTTGCGTACTACTCCTTCACGCTTCAGAGTTCGAACGGTTGTAGCTGAAACTTTCAAATATATTAAAACCTAATCTTGAATATGTGAATAACACAAACCACAGAAGTCAGAAAATGTTAGAAATGTCATGTATATCCTTACAGGCGATTAGATGTGAATATTAATTTATTTAAAAAGGTAACTATGCCTTAATGACATTGTAAGACCGATACGAAAGAAGCTTGCAAATATTTCCAAGAGCAGATGGTTTGCTTTAGCGTGAATCCAGTGGCATTTGTTTTCGTGCTTGACCAAAAATTTTGTCATGAAAATATAAACAATCCGAAGTACTTTATAATTTAAATTTTAATTCACATACGACTTTAGGTAGAACCGATTAATATATAATAATAATAATCATAATAATAATAATAATAGTAATAATACATTAGACATCCCACACAGCGCCATCTAGTCCCAAAGTAAGCAACTGTTATGCTTGTGTTATGAGTTACTAGACAACTGATTTATAAGGTGAAATTTTAACAACCATCCAAATTTCAATGTAATGATCTTTAGTAAAAAAACCGATGGCCGTCTTGTTTCCGTTTGGTATCGTTCAATAGAAAATTATTGAGATAAGATTACACTAATCTTTTCCGAAAAAACCAATAACTCTAGTCACTATTTACGGCCGCTAGACGCTGCGCCCCGTGTCGGGCTAGAGGTCTCGGGCGCGTAGTCACCAAGAAGGCCACCAAAGATTATACAATAACACTGTAGATAAAATAATTTATTATGAAAATGTAACCTATATTTTTTAATTACGTAATGAGGTCTATTGGTGATACCTAACATCTAGAATTTTTTTGGATGGTTGTCAAAATTTCATCCTATATACACATATTGTTGTTTTTTTTTTAATAATATATACGTAAAAATATTTTACACCCAGACACATTCATGCACACAAATATTTGTCTCGGGCGGGAATCGAACCCGCGACCTTTGGCTCCGCAACATTGTAAGTTATTTATTTGTAATAGTTTGCGAACAAAAATATTTTGCGAATTATCTTTCGGTTTTGCATGTAATTATTATCCAATGAAGGTATCGTTTCACTACAATATAATTTTTTTTCTACGTGTAAGCACTTGTAAGCCACGCCTGTATTTCATAGATGTTTAATTTATTTTAATTTCTGTAAATAGTATAAAGCAAAGTCAAGTTGAATTGCTAGCGTATTTTTTTTCAATCTAACATATAAAGTTGGTACCATGTGATCTAATAAAAAAATCGTCAGTGTATCGATCTGTTGAGTGCTCACCATTGCACGCGGCATTTGTTTCAAATCCGGGTTTGATTCTGAAGCGCTTACTAGATTTCAACTCCGCCTGTATGGGCGTACGTAACACCCTACCGCTGTATTTATTCTTCTTCAATACACTTCTTTTTAACCCCCGAGGAAAAAAGAGGCGTGCTATAAGTTTGACGTGTTTGTATCTGTGTGTCTGTGCATCTGTGTATCTGTCCGTGGCATCGTAGCTCCCAAACGGATGAACTGATTTGGTTGGGGATTTTTTTATATGAAAGGTAAATTAGCTGGCAATTTTAATATTTGTGTTTGATGAAAATCAGTTCAAGATGGCCGCCGCCACAAAATGGCGGACATCATATTTTTTCACTACTCCATCAATATGGGTGTCAAATGAAAGGGCTTGACTAGTAGAATACTATACACTATGACAAATTTCAAATTCAAGATGGCCGCCACCACGAAATGGCAAATCACATATTTTCTTTCACTACTCCATCAATATGAATATCAGATGAAAGGACTTGACTAGTAGAATACTATACACTATGACTCATTTTAAATCCAAGATGGTCGCCAGCACAAAACGGCGAATTAGATTTTTTCACTACTCCATCAAGATAGGTATCAAATCAAAGTACTTGACTAGTATTTAATTTCTTTTGTTTTCTTCTACTTCCCTTCTTCTGCTTTACTTCTGCTTCACTTCTATTAAATTTTTCAATTTCACTTCTATTTCTTTTCTTCTACTTCATTTCTGCTTTACTTCTTCTACTTTACTTCTTTCACTTCATATCTTTTACTTCGTTTCGTAAATTCTATCGACTTCAACTACAATTCTATCTCACAAAACATAGCTTTGCTAGCCATTAATTTTGAATCTTGTTTAGTTTTGTATTCCATGGGACATTCAATCCAAACTAGAACTAATATTAAACCATCTCCCTTTTACTGTTTCTGTGTCAGAAATCGCATCGTTTCGTTGCTTCGTTACGACATTAAGGAAGTACAGAAAAACATACACAATTTTCGATTCATGTTGCTAGCTAAGATTTTCATTAATTTTCAACACTAAGTTCCTTCCCCGTCGTCGTGTACTCGTACTATACAATTTATATTATAGCAGTCACAGACAATAATATCTGGGATGCCTCGAAAGGTTAACTTTTCATATGTACACACACATACATATATGTTTTCATATTCAATAAGCATTTAGTCACCTGATATGGTGGTAGCCATCCGCCACCTTGTTATAAGTGTAACTGAAGATTGCTTGGAAACATTTCATTGTACACTGATTAATTTGTACGTATCAGTTACACGTTTAAAGTATGAACTGTTATTTACATGATACAAAATTTTACATATCTCATTGGATAAAAAAGTTTTGTTATAAGCATTTACTGTTACATATTGTTCAGATCAGGGAGATAAACAAGGCTGAATTGTGTTTAATTGATGTCAAACTTTTGAATTAAAAACAAATTTTGTCAACATTGAAAACATACACGGTAATTGTATCTCAAGATGAATCGCACAATCTGTTGTCAAGCTAAATAAATTATAATATATTCAAGTTTTACATATACAATACACAATTACAATATTTTACACGTTTACAATATTTTAGTTAGACGACCGCTTAGCCTAGAGGGTAGCGACCCTGCCTACGTAGCTGGAGGTCCCGCTTTCGAATCCCAGGTCGGGTCAGTATTTATATGATGAATATTGATACCGGTACCGGATCTTGGTTGTTATATGTATGTGGTGTCTTCGCTTGGTACCCAAAATACAAGCTAATGCTTAGTTTGGGGCCTAGACGTTGTTGTAATGTATACGTTATTATTATAATAAACGTGTCCATAGACTTGATCCGCGTGGACCTCATATATATATACGTATACTGATAAAAGAACATTCTGGTTTAGCTGTGAAATGGTAGCAAACACACAGAAACGTTCTCTACGGTGAAATGCACCCTAATTTCTTTACCTCAGGGTTCAAGTTAAGTTATCTCTCTTGTATGTCTTCTCGTATAATCTTGTATAAACTATATCAAATGTCCTTAAAATCGATTCTGCGGTTTAGCGATGAAAAAGTAACAAATATACAAAAACATTTATGCAATAGCAAGTACCCAAAGTTTATCTATAAGACGTAAGCTATCTTTCTACTAAGTTATATCAAAATCGATTTGCTTGAATTAAAAGCAGAAAACAAACCTATTGACATATTTTCAAGATAAAAAGGCGTATGTCCTTCTTCTTGTTCCAAATTATTTTTATGCCAAATTTCATCAAAACCAGACAAACAGACAGATACTCTTCCGCATTTATTATAATTAGTACGAATTACCTGGGCCCAAATTGTTGTGGACTTGATATTGTAAAACAGTTTTGTGTAAATATGTATAATAAAACATGTTTGTGTTCGAAATCGATTAACAACTCAGAGATAACGGTTACAGTGCCAACCCCTTACAATTTTGCGACACATGTGTGCCAACAGGTCAATGCGAGCGTATCATAGACAAACGATAAATACTTACTTAATGAGCCTAGTCTAACATGACTTAGATGTTTATTTGAGAGACAGTATTTTAGGCTGTCTAAAATAAAATAAACCCTATCTAAAAAAAGTGATAAAGTACGGGGCGATACACACACTTAGGGTCCTTAACAGGTACATGGGAATCTCTTAAGAGCTTTTTTAGTACAGCTTTTTACATAATAAATTGTAACAAAAGCGTGGAACATTCCATTATGCGAATGAATGAATGAATGAAAAATATTTTTATTTCCTTAGTTAGGTAATTACATAGAAATGGGGTTAACAATAAGCCCTCCACGTAAGGAGAGGTTTGTTTGTCTGCCTGTTTCGTTCAGTAGAACGTAGTCGGCTTACAAACTTTTTGGTGCGTGAAGCTGTTGGTATCCACCCTAGTGGCCTAAATACATGCTATCTTACGTGCTACTTATCTTAATTTAAAAACTACTTAAGTAACTTAATAACTACACTACACTACGCACTTCACTTATGAATTAAGTTGAGTCTTTTTTTTTTTATGCTAGTCGTTGGTGGCACGTCACCGTAGGATGCCCATCCTGCCTTCGATCGCTTCAGGCGGCCGCTTTGACACGGGTTGCTTTCTCACTTTGGGCGCGAGGGCCTTCTGTAGATGGTTTATCCGTTCGGACGGCAGGAGCACATTGTGCATGCCGTGTCGACGGTATGGTGCGCCGGCATCTGTACAGTCCTCGATCCGTCTCAGATTGAGGACCCGATTTAACGCGTCGTTGTGCAGGTCGTAAATGCGCTTGTAGTACGGGTCCTCGTCGAGCATCTCGTAGAGGATATCCGTATCCAGGTTTCGTGGGAGCTGGCCCACTCGTTTCAATGCGATCCGGTAGACTCGTTCCAGTTTTAACTGGTTTGATTTGCTTATGCGTGGGAGCAATTGCACACACCCATAGTCTAGCACAGGGGCGAGGCATGCTTTGACCAGCAGCAATTTCGTGTCTAGACTGGCTTTTGAGCGATATCCGATGATCGGGTCTAGTATGTGTGACACAAGGCGGCCCTTTCTTAGTGTCGAACGTATATGCTCGTTCATCGATAGTCTTTTGTCCAGCATGACTCCTAGATACCGGATGCATTTGGAGTATGGCAGACGAGTGCCGTCCGCTGTTGTTATGTGTGTCTCATGTTTTCTCTTTGTTGTGAATAGGATACAGTCAGTTTTGGCGATATTGCAATGGAGTCCCCACCGGTTGTAGTAGGTGGTCAGGGAGTCCATCGCGGCGCCCGCCCGGCGTGTGGCAAATGCAGTGTTTGATGAGATGTTTAAGACACACAAGTCGTCTGCGTATTGTGACACAAATCCTCCGTTGTCTAATGCTTCGTTCACATCTGAGACGTAGAGATTAAATATGATTGGGCCTAGAATAGACCCTTGAGGCACGCCGCGCTCGACGACCATATCGTCGCCGACGGTAGTCCGAAATCGTCCACGCACGGTTCGTCCAGTCAAGTAGTTCTCTAGAAGTTTTATTATATTAGCCGGAACATTGGCTATCTCGAGTTTACGTACTAGTGCACCATGATGGATTGAATCGAATGCTTTTGAGAGGTCTGTGACGATCATTGCGCAGTGGTTCGACTTGCGCTCTCGTTTCCATTGGCCTGTGCGGGTAGAACGTGTTAGTCTCTCGGTACCCTCTAGCGCCTCTGTTATGTGCTTAACTGTACGGAGGATCTGTGTCTCGCAGCCCAGACCCGGACGGAAGCCGTGTTGAGTGTGTGGAATCGGCTGTAGTAGGCTATCGAGCGTCTTCCTGTAAATGACGCGCTCACAGATCTTACCCATGATGTTAAGTAGGGTAATGGGCCGGTAGGAAGAAGGTTCAGTGTGCGGTTTGCGCGCCTTGTGAATGAAGATACACTCTCCGAGTTTCCAGCGCACTGGGTAGTAACCCGTGCTGAGCGTGTAGTTAATCACCTTCCTCAACTGATTGAGTACGACGACGTGAGCTCTTCTAATTGGCTGGATCATGATACCGTCGGGACCTGGGGCCTTGCCTGGTTTGAATGTTCGTATGGCGTCAATGACTTCTTCCATGCTACATTCTTCGATCGGGGCGTATGGCACCGTCTTATAGGTAGCTGTATCGCAAGGTGCAACGACTGTGTTTCGGACAAGCGCGGCGTCGACTAGTGCGTTCACCGTGTCTTTCTCATTTTTAACACCAGCGATGACTGGTAATCGCTGCTCAGGTTTCTTAAGCGCCTTTTGTATTCGCCATATGTTTGCGCGGTTATCTCGCTTGTCATCAAGGGCTCGTATCCATTTTGTTTCGACGTGGGCCAGAATAGCCTCGGCTGCATCCTTCTTAATGCGGTTGTACTCGCCTCCGCTAATGAGCCCGAGTCTTTGATATTGACGGGCCTTATTTCTGCGGTTGATAAGATGTATTGTTTCAGGCGGCAGCTCGTCCCTTAGTTTGTGTTCGCGCAGCGGGGCGAGTTCATTTAGAGTCTGCGTGATAGTAGACTCGATGTGTTGGATTGCTGCTTCACATGACTCGTCGGACGTGATCGTGGTCGGTTCTCCATGAGTCTCTTCGGTGAGAGCGGTGTACGCCTCCCAATTCATGTTCCGCATATTTCTGCGCATTGTCTTCTCTCGATGTATCGGAATGGGTAGCCGGAGAAGCCAGGGCATATGGTCAGAGCCGATATCTTCTAACTGCGTGCATGGGTACGTGCCAGATTGTAAACTACCTTCGCCGTAGGTTGACACGGCCGCGTCGAGGCAGCCATCGCCCGAATATAATGGCCGAGACGGTTCTTGTGTTCGCCAGATCAGAGACCCGGCGTCTATATGTTGTTGAATAAGATTACCCCGAGCGTTCGGACGGCCGTGATGACCGAGGGAAGGATGTTTTGCGTTCATGTCACCTATTACGACCGTATTTGCCTCCTCGAGGATGTCATTGAGCTGATCTTTAACTCGGCGTGTCTGCCACGGCGGCACGTAGATGCCAGCTATAGATAATTGCTCGGTAGTATCTTGTAGTGGGATCGAGATGCGAACACCTTCAACCATGCGGTCGTCATCGGCGAGTCCGGGTAGTAAAGGTTTCTGTATCCATCGAACTCCTTGCTTTATGTACATAAAAGTTCCAAGATTGTCGGCAATCCGATCGGAGAGCTTTGTGTAACCTTGGAGATTACCCTTGTAGTTTGCAGGCGTCCTGACTTCGTTTAGAATCAGAATATCTGGATTATACGTGGATACGAGGTGACGGACCTCCGCGATCCTGGTCCGAAGCCCGTTAACATTGCAATGGATTATGACTATTTTGTTATCCATTGAGAAGGCCGTGGTATTTTTGGGCAAGACGGCACACCGCCTGGATTGCTTTTGCTTCGTTGGTGTTGTCGAAAAGTACAATTTCCAGAGCGTTTTTAATGTCGAGAGCCGCCTCGCCATGTAATGCCCCCTTATTTGCCAAGCAGTCGGCCAGTCTGTTAATGAGGTCGGTGAGGGACCTGTTTTGGCTAATTGGAAGTGTTGAGGTTGCTAAGTACCTGCTCTGTGGTTGGTCATTCGCAGCGGGAGGTGCTTGTAGACTGTTTCGTGCGATCTGCGCATAGCTTGTTGTGTTTGTAACCAGTCTTGCAGGTTGCGATGCTTGCTTTGATGGTGGCGGTGCTTGGTGCACGATACCAGCCGTTCTCAATTCTCTAATGCTCTTGAGGCGCTGCATTTCTCTCTTGAAACTCGGGCATCGTCTTTGACGGGCTGTGTGCCCAGGTGTGCGGCATTTAGAGCAAATGAGTACTCGGCTGCCGTCTTCGTTGGTCTGGTCGCTCTCCTCAGTTTCGCTGCGACTTTCCATCCTACAATGTAAGGATATATGGCCGAAATCTAAGCAGCGTTTACACTGCGTGACCTGGTCGGCTCGAGGTTTGTAAGGGACCACCTTGACTCTTTGGTAGTTTATAGTTGTAATTTCACGGGCTCGCGCTGCGGTTACGTTGTCGGGCATCGCTAACATGAGAGCTTTTTCGTCATTGATTTTCACTACCCGTTTGCACTCAAGCCCATATCGTTCCTTAATGTATTCTGATATTTCCGTCTCTTCGATCCCCTTGCAGAACATTCTAGTAAAAAATTTTTTTGTCCGTTCTTCGCCGGGCATTCCGTGAGTGAAGAATGGTATATCCATTTCTTCAAGTCGGCTGCCCAGAACCGGATGTTTTTCGGTTGTTGTCGCTCTTAGCGTCGCTCGTCCACCTCGCGGGTTAATGCTGATGGTTGATTGAGTCTCTTTGGCGATTGCTGTTAAGCATTTTAAAGTGTCGGAGTCGTTAGTCAAAGTAGAGTGGCCGTGTTGGCCTAGCCGGACCGTATAGACCGGTGGCTTACGTCGAGAGTTTTGTGGCTGCGTCTTTTGTGTTGGTGATGTTGCCGTCTTCTCGGGTAGCGAGTTCATTTGTTTTGATGGCCATCTGGGGGCCCGTATAGGTTTGCAGACGGCAGGTGTTGTGGTCGACGGTGGCCGATCTGTTTCCATTTGGTGAGGTTGATCTTCGTCAACAGCAAGCGATGCAAATCTATTGCTTTGTGATGTTGATGGTGGGGGTGATGGCCCTGAGCGTGTGTCTTTAAACGGACGGTCCGTTGTTGGTGGTGTCGGCTGGCGGCGTTTGTTGCCGGCCATGGCATTGAGACTGCACGTAATTGTAGTGTCGTCCTGGCTGGTTTCGATGTCGCTTTGTGGCGCAACATGTGTTTTGCATCTAGTTGTGCGCGGTCTGGAGTGCGTCTGTTGAAATAAATGCCACTTTTCGCTTTCGCACTTGCACTGACCTTTTTCATATGATGATGACAGGAGGTCGCGAATTATACTGACCGACACAGGTCCCTGGCACTGGTCACACAATAAAGTTTTTGCCTCTAAATTGTGTGGGTGAGCGATGTATATTATTTGTGTGAAAACCACGTTCATGTTATCCATTTCTGTGTGGGTAAATACCTTGGTGTAAAAAATATCATTTGGTCGCAGCGCGCACTCAGCATGTCTCAGCTTCATGGTACTGGATTCACTGCGATACATATCTTCTGGTCGTGTATGCATTTTTACTGCACACCAGTAGCATGGGATAGCAACAGTGGATGGATCTTCCGTACGCACGGTTTGTATTCGGACCACGGGTCCAGCTGACGTAGCCTTGTTAGCAGCCATCGCGTGAATAGCGCCTCGAGGGGCGTGTCCGCTAGAGTTCACTATCTCGAAGGAGTCCACAATATTGTCACGTTCCACTATATTAACTCGTAAGTTTTTCACTTTGTAAAGTTATTCTCACTTTAATTGTTTGTATCACTCGACCGAGGGCACAGGTACCTGCCGTTAGGGGTCGCGAGTTTATAGTTTTTTGTACACAACGCACTTGAGAAGACCCGGCCGCGGCACTTGAGAGCGCCCAGCCGGAGGAATCGTTGCCACTTGCGTCGCTACGCAGGGCTTAGGGCCAAGCGATTTAAAGCGTTGAACTCTTGAGCACATCGCGATACACACGACCGTCATCCGTGACGGCGTGAATCGCTCTGCGATATGCGAATATGCGATATGCGAATGCGATACGATGTAACATAAGTTAGATAATGGTCAAATTAAGCCCAATTTGTTATAGTCTAATTTAGTAGAAACACTGTATTTATAATATTTCTGAGATATGTTTAATTTAAAATGTTTTAAACGTAGGTATTGGTTTGCAAAACAAAGCGTATGCATCAGATTTGAGTCACTTCGCACGTGCAAAAATGTTTATGAAACTTACCGAAATATTTAAAGTTATCTAACAACAGTGTGCGGTTTATAAAACGATCTAAGCAACACAAGTTGTTAGTTATATCGCTTTGGTAGATTGGAAAGAAAAGAATTGTTGTCTTTTTGTGGACCTTTTGGGTAAATTTACGGAACCCTGAAAACTGTTACATATATATAATTTCAGTGATTTTAACGAAACTCCCAGACATGAAAAGAATGTTGTTAGGAGTGACGTACGATACTTCTGGTCTGTCTGTTTGTCTGTTTGTCTGTTTGTCCGGGCTGATTTCCGAAACGACTGACCATTTATTTTTTCATTTTGGAAATATTCAGAACGACCGAGTTGGACCTTTTTTATCGAGACATGATTAAACTTACAAAATTGTAGAAAATATAAAAATTAAGAAAACTACGCGAACGAAGACGCAGGTGGTCTCTACTTAGCTCTAAAGTAGTATGCGTATATGAACCATAAAAGTACGAAATGTCTAGAAGCCCTCTTCTGCGCTTACCGTCTAACCACTCATATATTCTAGCTAGCTCGTGTAAGATGGCGAGTTTTAGTCCGAGTTTCAGTGCGCGAGGTCCCTGCGCGCCGGTCTTCGCCCTTGTGAAATCCCCTCGCGCTGGTCTCCAAATCCGCAAAATTGCGTTATTTATTTATTTATTAATTCACAATGAACTACACAACGCACTGTCACTTCGATATTGTGAAGTGACATTTATGACTTTTAAAACCGTTATTGTCAAATTAATTTATTTTATGACATGAACTTAATAGCAAATATATCATTTTCCATTAAGTGGTTTTAAAGTACCCACGAGGGTAACACTGTCGAATTAAAAATATAACTTTTTGATATATACCTACTGTTAATGTAAAAATTGTCTTACTTTGTTTTTATTAATAAAATAAAAATAAGTGATGCAAAATACTTTGATCCTTTATATGTATATGTTGGGGGGGGGGGGGGGGGGAGTGGTGGTGGTGTAGGGAAATAGTAAGATTAGAAAAACTATAATTTCACTAGTAACATTGTCGATACGTTATTGTTTTTAATTGAAATCAACGTCGATTTCGACGTGTGTTTTCTAACTGGTAGTAAGACTTAACAGGCAAATCCAAAATCGACCTGCATAGATTAGAAACCTTCAGCGGTTTCTTATCTATCCAGAAAATCATCTAAACAATACAGAAAATCATAATTTTACTGATCTTACTTGAAAGTTAAGCACAATTGTAATTTAAAATTTAAATTTGTAACACTACAAAAATCTATCCTCAAAATAGTGCTATATCACAAGAATAATACAATCTATCACATATTTTACGGAGAATAATATCATTTTATTGGACTATCACACAAAACATGTGATTATGCAGTACAATTGAACCGTAACGCATACATTACTTTTACACTCCAATTCATTTTAATATATTCAAATTATAATTTATCCGACCCATAAATAACCTACCCTAATAATTTAAGGAAAAAATAGACCTTTTTTTATCGAGAGAGGATTAAACTGGGATGTTTTTGACGAGTCTTTTTCCTCCTCAATTTAAAGCCACGATGTTATTAAAACTGTCGTTAAAGCGTTCTTAAACAGGTTCTACTATACAACACTTCAGTGAAACTTGTTATAACTTTGTTCATGAAATATATAACTTTTCTTTTTATTCAATAAAATGCAGTCAATTTTAATATAAAAGCTTAAAGTAAAATCAAAGCATTTTCCGTTGAAATAGGAAACTTTCAGTGTACGAAGGTACCTTATTACTTTTAGACGTAAGCACTTCTTGAGTGACTCTATTACTTTGTACAAAGAAGTTTTTTACAAGAAATCTTATTTAATCAGACTTGTTAAAAATTTTATTGCTTGAAACCTGAGAATCGCGTATATGCCGTTATCATTCTACCTAAACTTCTATAAAATAAATATTACATAAAAATAATATTTTATTTTATTTTAGATAGATAGATAATATTAACCCATATTTCTAATATTTTATTAGATAACTATATAATTGAATTCATTCCTTAAAATCTGATCTACGTCATTTTTTAAGTTTGATTAATCAGTTATTTAGATATAACTGTTTTATCAAACATGACAAAGTGGTTATTGAGATATAGAGCAAGAAAACATACAGACAAAAAAGTAAAAAATATTTTATTTGGGCTTAAAAATAAGCCACCTTGTTCCAAAGTGGGCAAGTATTATTCTAGTACTATGGGTACTAGACAACTGATGTACGTACTTAAATATTTTTTTATAATACATATATCGTTTACATCTAGACACGGAACAAATAAATATGTTCATATTTGCCTCGGGCTGGAATCCTCATTAGTCTTTTTAGTTATTTCGATACCGTTTTATAATAAAACGTCTTCAGGGAATATTTTTGTGAATTTTATCGCGAATTTTATGACGTATTTTACAACCCTTCACTATAACATCGTGGTCTCGCCGATAAAATAAAAAATACCGTAACTTACCGGTCCTTCTTGAAATATAGAAAATGTGTAGAAAATTCAGACACGCGCTTGTAAAAATTGAATTAAATAAAGATTACATATTTGATGGAACTATGAAGAAGTCGATTATCAGACAAACTTGTATTTGTTAATCATACGAGTACGACATCACAGTTTTTACAAGAGCGAAACTTACGCGTTTTTAATATACACGGCGTCGGGTTTCATATGGTCCAAACGAAAACCATCGATAGAGGGGTCCAGGAGCTACTCTAAGGACACCCATGTATGTTCCGCGAAAATATATAGTTTTCGAGAAAATAGCATTTTCTAAATTTTTCGTTAGTAAATGATGATGAAATAATGCATTTTTTTTAAATTTTCTCCTAAAATTTTATTACTAGAACCTTGATTTTGTTTTTTTGTGATTGTGATTTTTTTTGTGATTTTAATTAATAATGACGTATTTCAAGATTATGATACATTACTACGAAATAAAGATATTTGATTTTCACTTTGAATAACTTTATTATTATAGCATATTTCCAAATATTCGCTTTCACCGTTGAATCATACTTCACGAGTGTTTGACCATTCGACCAGCTTCGCGCCTTGTCGGCTCTTTCTGAATTTTATTTTTAGTACATTTATTGTATATCTATCACCTATTCTCACTCCTGTATGTTTTCTCTCGTTTTTGGAATGCGTAAAAAAATAAAGCCCAAAATATGTTAATGAAAACTTTAAAAATACCATAACTAAAATATTCTTAGGAAATTCCTATAATTGTTCTCAGCCGCGTGTTACTATCCAGCATTATGTGGCTCAGTATTTATTAATTACTTGTACGATTTATCTATCAATTTATTATTATTAATAATAATTTTTTTATTAAATTTAACTCGGCAAAAGTCAAATAATAAATTGAATGTTTATTCTTTGCATTAAAAATGGTACTTTGAAAAATAATAAATAATATTTATAAATGTAATATATAATAATATATAATTATAAAATAATATTATTGTATAATATGTAATTTACAAATATTTATATAAAATAATATTTTTTGATGTTTCACATCTGTTAGGCGTCCCAAGACGGCTTACACATTTTTTTTATAAATTCCAAAGTCTATATTTGAAAAATTATACAACCTCGTTGTTTACTCATGATTTCGTACAAAAAACTCAACAGTAATCGTAAGCATTATATGGTTACGCGATATTCTTCCTAGATTGCTAAATTTATTTTTAATAATGAATATTATCATCATTTTTCGTGTACAAATTTCAGTACTACTTTCCGATGGAAATAACAATGCTCATTGCCCCATGTGTATGCTAAATTGAAATATTTTATGTCATTGAAAAATATACCTTTTTTGAAAATTGTTAGTGAATTATATTTTCAAGAAAGTGGCGTTTTTGAGTCACCATACATTAAAAGTAATACATCTGACGCCATCTTTTTGCATTTGCAGTTGCAGTTGCATTTGAATTTTTTATTTCAAGCAGTACGCGTTTTCCTGAAACAACACATGTTACGTGTTTGAAGCTTATAATCTTTGCCAAAAATTTAATAATTAAGATTAATTCAAGACAGCTCCAGTTATAACGCTATCAGTTGTAAATGATGTAAAATAACTAGTTAGATAGCGCCATCTATAGTACAGTATAGTAACTAACTAGATTTCCGTTTATTTCGCTGCGTCTATTGGATGTCTGATCTACTCCATCGCAATTTTACAACTCTTTTTGTTCAGGGTTTATCAAACTCTGTTGATTAGAAAGTCATAAAGTCTAAATTAAAGGTGTTCTCGCGTAACTTTATAGATTCATTTTCTTAAAGAGCAGTTTTTTTACTACCCGATTGCGGAGAGTAATTTTTTTTTTTCAACGAATAATCAATAGTGTAAATCAATATTGAACCTTGTTCTTTCAGATTTATTTTGTTCACCTTTCAATGTTTTTATAAAAAAAGCAGCAATTGAATGACTCATTGACATATAAGTGTATATTAACGGACAGCCTAAATGGCTGGATCTATATATAGGTAGAGATTTTCTTAATTTAACCTCTGAAATACGGAAATGGGAGATGAAAGCTACAAAATATATTGATCAACCCAAAGCAATAGTTGCCTTTGTCCACCGTCATCACTACCAGTATACACGACCTAAATACACTTACCTTGACATAACTCATTACTGCAAATCGAGACCCCTAAACTAAAATATTATATATAATATAATAATAATATAATATAATAACACGCACAATCACAGCAAAGCCTAAGTCCCAAACTAAGCATTAGCTTGTATTTTGGGTACCAAGGGAAGACACCACATACATATAACAACCAAGACCCGGTGCCAGTATTAATATTCATCATATAAATACTGACCCGACCTGGGATTCGAACCCGGGACCTCCAGCTTCGCAGGCAGGGTCGCTGCCCACTAGGCTAAGCGGTCGTCGTATTACGCGCGGACGAAGCCTGAGGTGAAAGCTCGTATTAGAATAAACTCTCCTAATTGGCTACGCCTTCCGGTGTTATATTAAAGTTGATTACAGTCGTTTTTTCTCAATTTTGTGTATCCATGTTGATTCTTGTCGTCAGCGTCGACGTTTTCTTTGCGAATACGATGAAAGTTCTTTCATATCCTTAGCTTGTACACTGTCTGCACTAAGGCCGTGGCAAGAAAAATCGGGTTAGATTAACAGTTTCAAATTTGTTGCATTCAACCGTAGATTAAATATTAAAAAATCCGCTTGAGATTACAAAAGAGTTATTTTTAATTTTTTTTCTTTTAGTTGGTTTAAGAGATTTTTCTTGTCTCGAATTTCAAGTTCTTGGGTCAACGGGTAATAAATACTCCACAGTTTTTGGACACGCGTAAAAATACATGTTCTAAGACGTTCCACCGTTTATCGTTTTTAACTCAGAAACTTATTGATTTTTATAGGACTTTGGGACTGGAGACATACATATTTTATATTAATTTCAATTCGATATCTCGATCTGTTTGTAAGTAAGAGGTTGTTGAAACACATAAACAGACTGACGGACAAGGAAGTGATCCTATGAGGCTTCTTTTTTTAAATTGATATGACGTAAACAAATCAACAATACTTATTCCCAATAACAATAATACAACAACAGCATTTTAAAAAATAAAATAAAATTCGGTTTGGTTATGAGACCCTAAAAGTAATAATATTTTATTGTTTTAAAAACCTAAACATTTAAATTTCTGTTTATTGGTAAGACGTTAGTATTTATTTAATTTTTAAACAATCTGTTATTAACTTAAAGGCAGGTACTTCTTTATATTCACTCAACTGCTATGACCTAATTAGGCTTAATTCCTGCTTCGCCAAGTTTCCTTTGTTTCAAGAAGTAACTGAATTTCTGTGATTGTGCTAAAACTTAGTACATACCTTAGTTATGAAACGTACTTAGCCAGTTTGTTTAACACAAGGAAATTCTTTCAAAATGTAAAATTATTACATTTGTAGGTCTAATTTATAAAGAATTCAAAACCAAGCAATAAAATTGCATTCTAAATATTTGAGTGTCCATTTCTTTCTGTTTGTCTGTTTATATTTCAAGATTTTCAAGACATAACTCTTGAGTTTCCTCAAAGTTTGAATCGGCTTCAAAGAAAAGAGAAGGTTCTCAATTCGACTGATTTTTTTTTAATATGTTACTCGATAGATATCTTTGCTGATTTAAAACGGTTTTTCATTATTCTTTTTTATTAAATAAGCTATGTTAAAAAAATTAGCGATGAATTCCGTTAATTCCAATGTTACCTACTTTCCGTTAATCGACTTTAATAAAACATGGCATTTAAGTGTTGTTTCATAGCAAATTTTTATTTGCATTATGGTCACCTAGAACTGTACTGATAGTGAAAATGGCAAGCAATCGAAGGGAACTCCTCAACGATGTACAGAAGCTACCTCAGGTTTGGGCTAATATGATTCGTTTTGACGAGGACTTTAAACTACAGTGGAAACAGAAGAGGGGCCGAAGCAGTAAAAATATTGTGTGTAGCCATTATTTGTTTCCGCTAATGCCTAGATTTTACTGTATTCGTGGCTGCAGCTAAGTATTCAACCAGAAAATAATTGCAATTCTTTCATTATTTTTTTTAAACGATCGTCCCTTTCGTCAGTAGTTTCCAACAGACGGTGCTATCTCATTTATGGAGTTAGAAGTCCTACGTAAACTCAACAAAAAAAAAATACCAAATTCATCCATTTATATACACTTAATCTAAAAAAATAAAAATATTATTTTTACTTTCAAAAAAAAAGAGCATTAATGGGCGGCTTTAAAGTTTGTAGCTCACGGTAAACTTTTAGTTTGGTCTGATGTTACGCAGGTCCGTTTTGCGCAGGTGCGGACCCCGCTCTCGGCACTCTGTTACCCATTTTTTCTACTGTAACGTTACTGGCTTCTACTTCAGAACGAGCTAGAAGTTTAGCGTAATTTGTACACTGTACTATCAAGCTGCATGCGGCACGGCGGCGGTGTGGTAAATTGGCAAAGCGCGCGTTGTCGCATGCATTTACCCTTAAAAAGCTTACGCAGGCAGTAATGTGCCGCAAAGCGTCGCATTATGTCATTCTGTGCCGCTGCAAGATACAACTACCTTTAGCTACACACCTTAAAGATGTCGTACAGTACCCGGCCGTAAGTTTTGCACACGAGTTCTAGAAAGCGGCTAAGTAAAAAGAAGTTTAAAAATAAAACTATAGGTATTCTTATCGTTTTTTTATTTAATTACAAAAGTACATTGTTTGACGTTATCGTAATTAAAAAAAAATTACAATATTGCTAATAATTTTATTTTTAAACTTGTTTTTACTTAGCCGCTTTTTAGAACTCATGTGCATAACTTACGGCCGGGTACTGTACATTGATAGGGTACATTATGTATAACTAAAAACCGGCCAAATGCGAGTCGAACTAACACACGAAAGGTTCCGCATTATTAACATATAAAAAACCAGCCAAGTGCGAGTCGGACTCCCGCACCGATGGTTCCGTACAAAAGTAATTTTGATTTTGTTACAGCTTAAAGGTATTATAGACCTGAGTATTTGATATGAATTTCAGTTTAATACCTCTACGCATTCACGAGGGAAGAGATAGTAAGTTTAAAATGATTAAATATATTTTTATTATATTATGTAACTAAAAATTTATGTTTTTCACAATTATTCCTTTGTCTGTGCTATAAGACGTCGTTTCGTACCAAATTTTAAGATTCTGAGTTTACAGAAGTACCTTGTAGGTTTTGATTTCCTTGCCAGTATAGAAAATTTGCAGCATAAACGGCTGTATCATTTGATTGCGTTGGCTTAGAGGTTTAATTTTTCAGCTCCAAGGCACAGTAGACCTGAGTATTTGATATGAATTTCGGCTTGATACCTCCACTTGTTCCTGAGAAAAAGGGTCTTGACATGCAGACAGACAGACGGACAACAAAGTGATCTTATAAGGGTTCCGTTTTTTTCCTTTTGAGGTACAGAACCCTAAAAACACGTTTCTTCTACGGAGACCCCTTTAATTTTTATAACTTTTAGTTTTTGTTATTTGCTGTTAATATAGGAGCCAGCAGTACACACTTCATGAAAATTTCAAGTGTAAGCATTGATCTCACAACCAGCAATGCCCAACCACATCGAAAATAAACGCATTTCTTTTATGAGGACCCCCTTTAATTTTTAACTTCATTTTATTTTTATTATTAGCTTATAAAGCGGCCATAGTAATCACACTTTGTGAAAATTTCAAGCATCTACCTACCTATTACGGTTTAAACGATACAGCTCTGTGACAGACAGACGGAAGGACAGCGGAGGCTTATAGGGTTTCCCTTTGTAACCTTTAGGTATGAAACCTTAAAAAAGGTGAATAACATTTGGATTACCTACATCAGTTACTACTCTTCCTTGGTGGAATATTTTTAAAATCTATCCTGCCAAATATCAAATAAAATCGTTAAATATTTTATTGAGGTTTTTATTAAAATTCGTTTCCACCTAAGTAATAATACACTAAATATTCGTCTAACTTGACGGACATAATATTATTGTTGTCATCTTTTTCTAGTGACGTATACTCTATTGTTTCTACGTCCGTCAGTCAGATGGCGTGCGGTTTCAAAACACCATTCCAATGTAAATCGCAATTCTGTCCGGGACCACAAACACAGAGCGCCAGCCAACCATAGACAGCGAGCGGCGCGTGCAAAATTCACCAGTCCACGGATTTAACTAAATCTATTCTAAATACGATGGTTTCGAAACTATTCTGTTTCAGATGAACAGAACTATTTTAATAAATAGTATAGCAAAGGTTAACAAAAATGCATTGATAATGCTCAGCGAGTCTTCAAGAGTCTTTTATCGATAAAGAATTGGCATTTTTTTTCTATTAACTAGATTAGGTCAAGTAATCTCATAGAGCACTGAAAAAAAATGTTAACATTAGGTTGCGGTGAAAGTCTTCTCTCATTTTATATACAAATTCAATGCGTTTTTTTCATTGTTTAGTTCCAATTATTTTAAGTAAATATTCAGTGCCTCGGAGAGCACGCTAAGCTTTCAGTTCCGGTTCAAATCCGTCGTTAAAATCCACCATCCCGTTCTTGAGCAGCGTGGTAGATTAACCTCCAAGCACCCTCATCGCGAAGGAAGTCCTTAGGTCCTGCACTGGAGCGTAATGGTAGATATTTTACGTGTAGACACGGAACAAATAGATATGTTCATGCATACGAATATTTGTACCGGGCGGGAATCGAACCCGCTACCCTTAGCTTAGCATTAACACAATTAGTTAGTCTTTGGAATATTTTCGAAGTGAAACTTCTTTAAGCCAGGTAAGCATATTGAAAGTAATCCGGCTAATACCTATGTGACGAAAATAAGCTCACATACACAAGTTTCTCCAAAATGTGCATTATATGTACATTGTATATATGTATATGCATATGTATGTTCATTGACTGACTGAGTGGTTAGAGACCCCAATTGCGGAGCCAAGGGTCGCGGGTTCGATTCCTGCCCGGGACATACATTTGTAAGCTTGAACACGTCTATTTGTTCCGTGTCTGGGTGTAAAATAATTATATTGTGTATTTTATTAAAACAAAATTTTTCAAGTGTGTGTACCAGTTGTCTAGTACTCCATAATACAAGCATAATACTTGCTAACTTTGGGATTAAATGGCGCTGTGTGGGATGACCCAGGTGTTATTATTATTACATTATATTGTATCAACTTTCGAGGGATGTTAGTTTATCATAAATTAATCAGAGAAGACGGGACGCAAAAATAAGCTCAGGGTAAGAATAAGAATTGTAATGTACCACCAGTAGTTTAAAAAATAATTTTTGAACTGAATGATGTGAAATTAAATGATTATTTTTAGATAGTTTTACAATAACTTTATTTCGGTTTAAATTTTTTTGTAAATGCAAGCATGTACAGAAGTTATATATTTCTTATAATTAAGTGTTTGAAAACCAATACAAATTGTGTATTTACTCGGCGGAAGAACGACCCGACAGGAATGTTAAATTCACCGCGCGCTGGATTAGGGAATTGGGCTATACTGGTGTGATTATAAGGATAACGTAACGTTTGGATAGAGCAGTATACAAGCATTCTTAAAAAACTGACAGAACCGTCCACAGAACAAACAGACAGCCCGCACGTGGACGTGCTGTGGTTTTTATGAATACGAACAACAGCGTTCAGAACTTTGTAGAACTCCGAACAGACACTTGCTGTCTTGTTATAGTGTTACTGTTTGTTGTTCACGTCTGACCAAAGAGCTGTTCGTTGGTACTGAAAGGGAAAAGTTAATATCGGACCATCTGCAGACCAGTCTCCGGTCCAAAAAGATACATTGCGCAACATTGCCCTATCCAGTGATTTCAATTTAGGCAATTCTAAACTGCCCCAATTCAATATTGTTACATTGGATCGGCTGGTTTTCTAATCTGTTAAACAGATCTATTCAAAATATTAGAATCTATTCTGCAACTCCGATGTGAAATATAAAGCGACATTTTATTTATATGAAGATGCTTTATTTTATATCGTTTATTAAGAGATAGAAGTCGTCCCTCAAAAACAAAAATTTCAAAAAAAGGCCAAGTAACTTTCTTAAAAAGGTTTTAAGCCTTTAGAAATTGGGAGATCTATACCACAATTTTCAAGCGATAAGAAAAACTGGTGTAGTTACTCACAAAAACCAACACTTTAAAAGACTGTTTCTTGAAATCTGTTCGACTGATCGGTCTGCCGAGTGGTTAGAGTCGTGGGTTCGATTCCCGCCTGGGACAAATATTTGTGTGCATGAACATGTTTATTTGTTTTGAGACTGGATGGAAAAATATCTATATATGCATATATTATTTAAAAAAAATATTTAAGTATGTATATCAGTTGTCTAGTACCCCATAATACAAGCAAAATACTTGCTTACTTTGGGACTATATGGCGCTGCGAGCGATGTGCCAGATATTATTATTATTGTTATCAAATCTCTTTGTTGGAACTTAAGTCTTCTTTTTACTTGGCAAGTTTTTCATTTAAGTATTTCCTAATGGTGTTAATAAACCAAGAGAAGTAAATACAAGGAATTCTGGATCTCAGAATTTCTAAAGGCCAACTTATTTGGGATTATGATTTGGCCTGATTCACATTTATGTTTTTAAGACATCTTACTTACTATTTCTTAGTTAATGTTTTTTTAGGTTTTTCCCTTTGGTTGCAAGCTAACATCTACCTACGTACTAAAGTAAAAGATTCGACCATGTCAGGAAGGCTCAGAGCTTAGCTACCTAAAATCCATATATTTGGATTTGATTTGGTGCCCTAAATTTCAAAAGAGTGCATTTTTCTCTTTTCCCCTTTGATTGAAAAATAAAATCGGTTATAAATCTTAAAAATAAAAAGTCAGAAATATTTAATTTTTTTTTGTTTTTAGGTAAAAGCCTGTCTTGATACCAAGTTTCAAATTTCTAACACTTAAGAAAGTGCTTCATAATTTTATTGAATCTGTCATTCTATGATTGAATAGGAAAGTGTATTCTTTTCAGGTATCTATTTCTCCCGGAAGGGGTAAACTTGGAGTCTTGAATTTTTTTGTGTATCATAATGTTTTGACCGACCAATTGGCCAAGTGGTTAGGGACCCTAACTGCGGAGACAGCGGCGCTGGTTCGATTCCCGCCCGGGAGAAATATTTGTATTCATGAACTTTTACCTTATAATAGATACTTAGTTAATAGATACTTTTACGACCAGACACTGTGTCTGGCGTGTAAGTATCTCTATATGTATATATTAGATAGAAAATTTAAGAATATATAATAATAATGACGTATACATGACAACAATGTCAAGGCCCCAAAATAAGCATTAGCTTGTGTTTTCGGTACCAAGCGAAGACAACACATACATATAACAACCAATACCCGGCACCAGTATCGATATTCATCTTATAAATACTGACCCGACTTAGGATTCGAACCCGGGACCTCCAGCTTCGTAGACAGGCCCACTAGGCTAACCAGCCATCGTATATCAGTTGTTTTCCATTCCATTCCATCAGCCCTTTTTATTCATATTATATTTTATTTATTTTATTTCATATTTATATTTTATTCCAGCAGCCCACTGCAGGGCCTTAGGTTTCCCCTCAATGGCTTGGAGCTTAAATCCACCACGCTGCTCCAATTCAGGTTGGCGGATTGTATATAATGACCGTCATCGATTGACAGCAACTTTGGACCGACTGCTTAACGTGCTCTCCGAGACACGGAGTCAGTGATAGTTAATGTATTTAAGTCAGGAAAAACTCATTGGTACACGCCCGGATTCGAACCACGGCCACATGGCTTTATAAATTTGAAACAAGTTCGCTGCGTTCGGGCTATTAGTTGTTCATTAGCCCATAATACAAAATAATACTTGTTTACTTTAGGACTAAATGGCACTGTTTGGGATGTCTCAGGTATTATTATTATAGATCTCATTTTTAAAAGATCACAATTTTGCTTTTTTATGTTAAACAGACTCAAATTAACGAGGGGGTAAATACATGGCAAATATTTTCGTATACTAAACACACTGCGTGCTCATAGTGAACTAGGCCTGGCACAACACCGTGCGCCAAGATATAACGGTCAATTTACGTACAATAACATGTAAAAAAAACAATGGCAACGTATGGTAGTAAAAGTTGGGTACGGTAGGGTAGGAGTATGAAAACAGAATTAACGCAGTGTAGATTCGATCTCTGCGTAGTATATATGAAGTATTAGCAAATAGAATAGTAATGTGAGAGAACTGTGTTGTTTAAAAAAAAAAGAGTGACTAGAAGTATGTTAAACCAGCACTCGACCCCTTCTTCGTATACTGTGCTAACTACAAAATCGTAACTTTACAGTACAGAACTTTGAAGTGCTGAACATTCATAATATATATTTTTAATCTTGATTTATTAACAAGGTAGTTTTTACCACAAAAAGCTATTTTGTGAAAATACAGTAATATTGGGTCATAAATGTAAATTTTTTGACACAAACTTCAAAGTACTGTACTGTAAAGTTACGATTTTGTAGTTAACATAGTATACGTAGAAGGGGTCGCACTTAATACATGGGTCTGATGAAAGGGCCGGTAAGAATAAAATATTTTATTCTCGTACCCTAAAACCTCCATCACTGGATGGAGTACACCTTCCTTCATGGATCATGGTAGTCCGACGCGGACTGTGTCTGTTAATTTCCCCAGTTACACAAATGATGTCGGCAGAGCTTGTGATATGTATTTGATTTAAGTTTTTGTAAATTGTTAATTCATTCGTCAATACGCTTATGGCGAGAATGGAACCCAGGACTTTTGTATCAAAGGTGTTGGGGGTTGGGTTGGGAATGGAACCCAGCACTTTTGTATCAAAGGTTCCACAAACTGATCACAGCTACCAAAAAATAATAACATATGTCCACTAAATTAGTGACATATCAAAGGAAGGTCAAATTTTAATCACCTGAAAACGGGTCTGCATGAATCGCTTAATAAACGCGAATGAAAAAAGAACTAGGTACAGCAAGTGGATACGTATCTATTGACTCTGTCTACCAATCTGAGAGACAGACGTGAGCTTATGTATATGTAGGTTCAACGTTATATTGCTCAGTAAAGCTAGACGGTTTCATTGAAGCGTGAGATTAAATTTTCTTTACGAAAATTGTTTTCCCAAAGGCTTTTCTATGTACACCTTGTGTGTTTTATGTGACATTTTAATGATACTGATGATGTATGTGTCTAGTGATAAATATTAAAAAAAAATTAAATGAAAAAAATTAAAAAAAAAACAAATTCTTTGAAATAACGACTATTCAAGATTTATATTATGTATACTCAGTGGGTAGATATATTATCTATACTAGCGTGCTGATAATTAGCAGGATAATCTAGATCAAAGTAAGTCAACGACCACATTAACCTACTTTATCTGATTACGCCATGCGAAAGCAATATTGACCTTAAATAGTCGTTATAAAAATAATAAAAGAACGAGGTTTTTTTTAAAATATTATTAATTTCTAATTTTTTTTTTTAATTACTAGGCAATAATTTATCATCAGTATCTATTGATAAAATTTCACATGAAAAATATATCCTCTATTATGGTCAATCTATTTAGTTTTTCTAACTATGATATTAATATGAAAACGATTCGTAAGTACTTATTAAAAGCAATAAATAGTATAAGTGGTAATATATACCTATTTAGGCAGACAAAACGTGAAGTTGTCGTACATAATAATACGAGATCCGTAAATTTAACAGGGGAACATTGTAATTTCCTTCGCTTTTCCTCCAGGGGCGTGAGGTGGAGGAGTCACTGATCAAAGTCGTGACGACAATTTCAGTGACGTAACGACAATGTACCGTGACACTAAACCCTACAAATAAATAAGTATATATTAGTTCATATATAAGAAAGATGAGAGAAGATAGGCTGTGATAGACGGACAGACAAACAGGCACCAGAGCAATGTTCTAAGTGGTCTATTTCCATTCCTAAAAGGTATCGAATTGTATGATTTAAATAACACATAGCGTTTTCCTCGAGTGATTATCGCCTATACGAAAATACGATTGCATAAGATCGTTTTACGCTCATACATTATTGAACTGTCCGTTTAACTGACCGAATGGCCTAGTGGTTAGAGACCCTAACTGCGGAACCAAGGATCGCTGGTTCCGGTTCCCGCCCGGGATAAATATTTGTGTAAATGAATATGTTTATTTCGTTCCATGCCTAGGTGTAAAATATTTCTATATAGTACAAAAAAATATTTAAGTATATATCGTATATCAATTGTCTAGTATCCTATAATACAAGCATAATACTTCCTTACTTTGGGACTAGATGGCGCTGTGTGAGATGTCTAATGTATTATCTTATAATAAACATTATACAATAATCTACATATTTGTACAGAATAACATAGGACAGGTTTGAAACAATTTAAAAACGATCGTTTTTAATAAACGATTCCATTCATAATTCATTTTATACGATATTTATAACTTTGCGAAACAAAAGCTTCATTCAGAATACGCTGGTCGCGAGGAAAGACAAATTAGTTTTTAAAACACAAAAGATCGTTTTCCATTTGGCAACAAAAAAAAACGACAAAAACAAGTTACAAATTGACGCCTTCTGAATAATAAGACGAGTAACAAATAATTTCACTATGGATTACTTTTAAAAGCCTGACATTCAATCACAAAAAGTCGTATATTTCCACGGTCGCAATCAAAAAGCATGTTTTTTCATACATACATACATATGTATATAATAATAATAATAATGGTAATAATAATAAAAGTAATAATATATAATATTAATAATTAATAACAATAGTAATAGAATAATGATAATAGTTAATAATAATATCATAATGTGTATTATGCATAGTAAGGATGTATGTATGTGTATTATTTATGTTGAAATATTGAATTGAGGAAATTAATAAACGGAGTAAGAGTAAATAAGTAGTTGCTTTCATAGTCATAAGTTTTTAAAATTTACATTTGGTATTCATTAATGATGAGAGTCGTCCTCTCTCCTATTAATTTGCTATGCCCAACAGGGTCTATGTAAGTTGTGATCTGTGCTGTGTCATGTTCTGTATAAGCCAGTATCTGCTACATAGAATGCAATAAACATTTGAGTATTGAGTATACAGTCAACACAGTAAGTCAAAAGCTTTTATTTAGTATTAAAAGGGAGTGATCGTCCAGCGAGCTTTCCCGCGGTTTCATAACCCATCGGCATACAAGTAGAAATAATATACAGTAAGAAGACCAGAACAAGCGCCTTTTAAACTGGACTTAAGCTGATGAGCTATAAAACCGCGGTAAAGCTCGCTGGTCGATCACCCCATAAGGCCAAACAAATAACTTCAATTCGCTTGAATGCTAAGAAGATATTCCAACGTTTCTGGAAGTGACTGTTATGTTGAGAAGATTTGGAACTGTGGACAAAGAGAGCCATTGTGCTAAAAGTTTTGCGTTTTGCGTGTTGTGGAAGTGATTTTGTATGTCAAAATACAGACCACACTTTTATAGTGTGTAAAACTAACTCAATGGTAAGTGAAACAAATATGAGGCGTTCTACAATAATTTAATTAGTGTGTGGTATCGCCATCAAGCTCAGTTGCAGAATTTTGTTTTTCAACAATTAAATCATAATATAGGATACCTATCACTTTTCATCACGTATAATTTTTTGTCTGGAAGGACCCACGCAACCAATATTCGAAGCTCCTGCATCTTTTTGTAGTAAAAACTTTTTTTGCCAAGCTAGGAAAAAAAAATTTGTTACGGATCTGATGTTATACGGGTTTTTGAGGTTTCGATAAAGGATTTTGATAGTGGGTGTCTTGGATTTCGGATCCGTCTGTATACTTCGGGGTTTTATGGTGCTATTCTAGAGAGAAGTCAAAAAAGATTCAGAATATACGATTACTTTTTTTCTACGAATCGTAAGGATCGATGTATAAAAAATAAATAAATAGGTGGCACCCCTATTACCGTTTTTTCACGTTGTGTATTTATTAGTTTTTACCATACCATACCATCAGCCCATTAATGCCCCACTGCAAGGGCTAGGCATCCCCTCAGGATGAGGGGGCTTAAAGCTTAGTCCACCACGCTGCTCCATTGCGGGTTTATGGATTTTAATGATAGCCATCTATTGACGGTAACCGGGACCAAAGGCTTAACGTGCTTTCAGAGGCACATAGTCAGTGATAGTTATGTACATAAGTTAGAAAAACTCATTGGTACGTGCCCTGGGACTCGATCCCGGGCATGTACCAACATGAAGCGGGCTTGGTACCACTTGGCTATTACGACACGCCCACAAATAGAACCTAAATAATAAATGAGAGTACTAACTATAATAAGACGTACCTATGTAGCTGAAAAAAACTAGGTCAATAACCTTAACAAAACCTTAACATTTTGTTTGTGTTGTATATAAAGTTAACGCCAGTGGAGAACTGGTAACTCGTTTAATTAGGTTAGGTTACGGTTTTAAGGTCTAGTTACTGGACCGATAATAATTATATATTTATTTTTGTAACAGATTTATTATTTAGTATTCTTATATACGTATATTACCATTGTTTTATTACTGGCGAATCTCAATAAGTTGCATTTGCTGAAAAATAATAATACCTGGGACATCCAAAGTAAGCAATGCTTGTGTTATGGATACTAGACAACTGATATACCTACTTAAATATTCTTTATAATACATACACATACAGATATTTTAACACCCAGACACAGAACAAATAGACATGTTCATGCACATAAATATTTGTTGTCCCAGGTGGGAATCGAACCCGCGACCTTTGGTTCTGCTGTTAGGGCCTCTATAACCACTCGGCCAATCGCTCAGCCTATATAGATAGCTTTGCAAAGATCTTTACCAATTCACAAATTTGTAAAACTATAACATGAAACATGTGACAATTAACAGAATTAATTTACGTTTTAAATTTTTATAATTAGTTTTCTAGTTAATATTTAAATGTAAAAGGAGACCAACTAAATGGCTCAAAACATTTTTTCCACTTGCTTAGTATTTTTTTAAATTATAACAATGATTTGCATAATTTCATTTGTTATAGTAGATTTAACTGCGTTGTCGTTGAGTTTCCCTCGAGAATTATCAAAAATTTGAGAAGATTGTCAATGAATATTCCACGCTGTTACGAATATCGAAGCCATTTCGTCCATTGTTTAAAGTGTGATCGGGTGACAATCATTCCATAACGTTTCATGATTATATATAAAATGAGGTGAATCATAATTACATGCTCAAACCTAAATACTATATAGCGAATAGGCATTTCTCTAACTTAAATTCCGCTAACTTTTGTATGCATAAAGGGGTTGTCATAGAAACTGAGTAGTGCTGCGCGCGCATCTTTTATACACACACACACACCAAAATTTACATATAGATTTTAACTCAGCAGGAGTAAAAGAGACGGACAAATGTATTTTTTTTATTTCAGGTTTTCTAGCGATTCATCTTATCATATCAAAATACAATTTACTGTAGTGTTTATAAAAAATTCTAACAAAAAATCTGTGTTACTTCTTCTTAGATTTTTGTGGAAATTTTCTTTGTATTTTGTCTCTCTCACACCAATGTACAAATGTATATGACGTATTTGACAGTGGGTGTGTTTAATACGGCAGATCCTGCGCGATGGACCCCAGTATTCTTGCAGCCATGGACAAAGAGGCACTCAAAAAGCAAATCGAAAACATGAAATATCAAGCGTCGATGGAACGCTGGCCTCTCTCGAAAAGTATCGCTGCGTGAGTAACTTTATCAATAATATAGTCAATAAAGTGTTTTAATGGCTTCAATTGTATCCCTACAAGTGCAAATATAGGGCGACCCGGGAGTGGTATGTGGTGTCTTATGAATTTTGTGCTTTTTTGCATTACGATATTCAGTTCATTTTCCTTCGTTAAATGTATTCGCGTGAGTGAACGTTGTATAGGATTATTGTTCGGACTTCTTTTTTTACTTGTTAGAGTCTCGTACCGATCGCGTAGCGAAAATGTTGTGTGTAGATTTTTTTCCAGGCCACATCACATAGCTTGTTTTTAATGTTGGTCTCCCTTACAATTTTAAATAAATTATATTAAATTATTTTTAAATATTACTCACCACTTAAATATCCCATAATACGTTATCACATACCTTATTAACTATAGATATAACATAGTTATTTAATGAAATATTAAGTACATACACGTTTATTTATGTAAATTTATATTGTTCGTTACGTTCCAGTTATATTCCGGATCGCTATTAAATTGTAATTATAATTTTCCTTATTAGATAAATATCCACTAACCTTGTAGTTCGTGTACTACTAAATTCCGTGTTAATACATTCGCAGAATATTTTGTGTTAATTTTGTCACAAATAACCTAATAAATTTTTTTTTCTTCTATTTTTATTATTATTTGTTTATTGGGATTAATTCAGGGATAATGTCTTTTAAATAAATTATCGTATTCAATCAATTCTAGGAAATTAATATATTTATTTTATTTCCAAAAAAAACGGATATGCGAGGAAGAAGGCCTTATAAAAATGCAATGGAAAATTATTATTGTACTTCAAAGAATTTTAATTTTCCTTTTTTGAGGACATCAAAAATTGCATCGAATAATTTCCATACATAGACAACGTGCGTCTATATCACCTTATTTTGCCGTTACCGTTTCCGCTCTCGTTCTCGCGGATTAAGAACAGCATAAACGTGAAAATTTTCATACAATCGTAGATGTGCACAGCAAAAAAAAAGAATTCTGTGTAAAAATTAAAAAAAATTACATTCGTATATGAGTGCAAATTGCGTTGGTCCAAGAATGTACGGTATTTTTATATATCGAAAACTATATTTTCTTGATACCAGAATTCTTATTTTCTGTGTGGATGCATCTGAAATCAGCGAACCGATTAAATTGATATCTCGTATGTGGGATCAAATAGGATATACCTGTGTTTGTACTGTGCCACTTTTTTGATAATCAAAATGAAAAGAAAATTAAAGCCGTTGAAACTTTTACATTTTAACACCAAAAATTAATTAAAAAAAAAAATTATTTTGGAAAAAATAAAAACAATGACAAAATCTGTGTGATCATTCTCTTCTTATTCGTTGACATAAAACCTGCAAGTGTTTAATATAGCCAAATTTTTCATTAAATAAATCAATAAATTAAATAAATAATGAAATGTAAATACTACCGGACAAAAATTATTGTTATTACATGATAGATAGCATTTTGAGGCTGTACAATCGACACCCAGGGACGTCTCAGTATAAATTTCCAGTGGGAAAATTAGAAACTTAAATTGAAAAACAATCCTCGAGTTCTATTTTCACTGCTACTTTATGTCACGAAGTTTTATTGGTCTTTCGATTTCAATCATGGATTACTTTTTAATTACACGCCTACCTTCTGTTAGTTAAATACTCGTTCTATAAACTTATCTATATAGAAAAATTCAATAGTTTCGTTGCTTCGCTAGGCTATTATTACATCAGAACAAATTTTGCTAATTTAAACAGTTACTTTATTTCCATATCAGCCCATTATACTTACTGCAGGGACTTAGGCCTCCCCTCGGGATATGGGTGCTTGGAGCTTAATCCACCCCGCTTCCGTGCGGGTTGGTGGATTTTAAATACAGCTACCTAATGATGGCAACCGCGACCAACGGCGATTCACAGAGTCAGTGATAGTTATGTACTTATGTTAGAAAAAAAAGTTGTTAATACATGCCGGCGTCTGGGATTCGAACCACGGCCTTCTTTCAAAGTAAAATTAAAAGTCAAAAGTAAAATTTTGAGCAAAACCAGCTTTCGCAAGGCTCTCAAAGCTTATTCTTGCCATTTATTGCAGATATGATCGTAGTCTTACGATGTAAAAAGGGACAAACAAAAAAACAATTACACTTATTTGTTTGGATTCCTTATAGGATTAATCTGGTGTCTGTCTGTCCGTCTATCATAGCCTATGTTATCGGAATCTGTTGGACGAAAAAAATTAAATATGGTACATATATATTTGCTATACCCAATTATAAACGTATAAATTAAGGAATTTATAGTTTAGCCTAATTTTCTAGATACAAAAATAGAGTAATTATAAGCACCATTGTACGTTTTTTTTTTATTCGAATACAACACTTAAGGCCCTTCTCTTATCTTATCTGTTGACCCTTAAAAGTATATATAAAAAAAAGAAATATAGCACTATCTGTTTTTCTTCTTCAAACGTATGAGCAAAGCTCTTGTCGGTGGAGCTCCATCCATTGCGGTCGATCCCATGCACCGACATATATGTACCTAGGTACGAGACGCGAAGATCCCTTTATACGGCGGGCGCATGTAGGTAACGCAAACGAGAATGGCCGAACGCGTCCGAAGATAGTCGATTGCAATTTTGTTAGGGTGATTCTCGTATCAGTTGACTTTTAGTCTCATGAGACGATTTCAATGAAACTTAATTTTGTTTTTAATCAAAACATAATTTTGTATCATGAAAGTTGGTATGTCTTATATGATTCTCGAAAATTGTGATGTTTTTTATGGCGTTTGAGAATACAGAATCACGTTTTCGCTAGAAAAATATTGAATTTCATCGACAATGTCTTATGAGATATAAAGTCAAGTTGTTCGAGAATAACCCCCCTGGTTCCTTTGATCTTTCAAAATTTGTGTCTGAACTGCTACGCTGAATGAAATAGCGAAAAGGGTAGGTGTACAGCAATGTAATACATTGAAAAGAGATGAAATAAGTATTATCGTTGCTTACCAACTAATTCAGTTTATGTGCAAATTTGTAGTTGTCAAAAATTTAAATAATAAAAACTAAATTAATAAAATATTATGAAGTTAGGCGTAATAAGTAATCCCATCTGCCTTCTTAGAGTTCCGGGTGTTGTTTATGCACTTTTTAAAAGCACAGGACGGCATTTTTCTCAAATAATTTTCCAAAACACAAAATAATCTCAATCGGCTACACTGACAGACGGTCCACAAGCGACTATTTCAAGTCGTTCAGAGCACCGCAATCTGAACGATTTTCGTGCGGAGTTTCATACTGTGCTACGTACAGTCTAGTACCCTAGGTACATATAAGTCGGTGATCCTATGCCTTCTCTTCAACCTTATTATACAACATGTCGTCAAAGTTCTTCTTTATTTAATCAACATAATCTATCCTTGGTTGTCCACTCCTTCTTCTATGTATTTTCACTTCTAATGCATTTCTTATAAAATAAGATGGCTTATCATATTTGCTCTTTGATTTTCAATTATTTATTCTTTTTATTTTTATAGATAAACCTAAGCGATAAACTGAAGCATTTTGGGGCGAAATTAAAAAAAAAATAAAAAAAAAACTTGTCTCAAGTGAATCTTGTGACATCTCAAATAAAAGCGTTCGTTGTGGAAAATACAAATTATATTAAATTTATAATATTAAAACACATAGTTTTTAATTATGAAATTATGAACATATATAAAGATAAACATTGCCTTACACTACGCCATAGTATAAGTAAAACATTATGACGTTTTACGGAATAAATCCGTGGGTTACTTAAATGAAGTTGATCAAAATTTCAAGTAGTCGATTCAGGGGCGCAGGAGATTTTATTAAATTTTCGTCTACACAGAATAAATTATACAGTGAATTAAGTTCAGCCGAATGCTGGAGGCTGCGTATCGGGCCTCGATTAAACGGCGAATTTCTTAATGCATCTATTTCCTCGCTCACGGAAAACGGAAATTGCGTGCGTATATTTATTTAATACTAATCGTGATTGCGTCGTATTTCCGGTATGCGATTGGTTTAAAATTTGTAGCCAAATTTTCAGCGTGTATGTGGTCCTTGAGTAATATCCAATCGAAAGAATCTGATTTCGCTCAGGCTTTTTTATTCCGTTATCCTTGAATTCGCATTCTAATACTAAATTACATAGAAATCTACATTGAAACTTGAAATTCTTTTTAGCGCTTCAAAGTTCAGGATCCTGATCAAAATGGATTTGATGCTGTCTAGTCTCTGAATTATTATTGTTTAATTGAATTTCAGAATGAAAGAATGTATTATTCTAACATAATCTAAACAAGTACAAATATTTCAGAAAATTTGCAAATAATATTACTCCTTTTAGCATTTTAGACCCGAAGGACCTTTTTTCTATTTTCATTATTTTAAGAAGTAACTCTCTAGTATTACAGCATTAATTATTATTCAAATTCCAGCATTTTTAGCAACAAATATTATAAATAATAATAATAATTGCCCTGTAAGTTTATAAATACAAGGTCTCTGTGAGGTACCCGAAGAAATTTGCCCGGCGATTTTCGATGTTTATAGAGAAAATGTAAAAAAATAAAAAATTAAAAAAAAAAACGAAAAAATCGACTACTGGACCACTATACGGAAAAGATAAAAAAATATTTTATATTGTTTTAAAACAACTGAACAAAATATCAAAAAAGCAAAAATATACTGCCCTGTGACAGTGTATCCCCTATTAAATATATTTCTCTGTAAATATTGATACATAAATACAGCGAGGATAAGACACGGGCGGAACCCTTTTTTTTGTATGAAAAATCTACCCTCTTAAACCGTTTAGGCTACATGGCGTGCCAAAGAAATATCTAGGATACAAACATACACCCTAAAGATATTACCCTCCGCAGTCAAGAAATTACTTTTGATAATTAAAAAAAATGTGCAGTAATTACGACAACCGAATCGACGACCGCTTAGCCTAGTGGGTAGCAACCCTGCCTACGAAGCTGGAAGTCCCGGGTTCGAATCCCAGGTCGGGTCAGTATTTATATGATGAATATTTATACTGGTACCGGATCTTGGTTGTTATATGTATGTGGTGTCTTCGTTTGGTACCCAAAACACAAGCTATATGCTTAGTTTGGGGCCCTAGAGATGTTGTGATGTATGCGTTATTATTATTATTACTGAATGTACTAAAGATAATCTGTTAACTATTTCACTACTACCCAGCAACACAACACGGAAAGATTACTTATCATTCGGCCACACGATATACACGACAAAAAGTTGCAAATTGAAATACTCGTATTTACTTTTTCTTTCAATTATTAAAAATCAAACTTCACTTCACTTAACTTCACTACACTTCATCAGCCCATTTTTACCCCACTGCAGGGGATTATGCCTCCCCAGGGTGAGGAGGGAAGTTTGGAGCTTAAATCCACCACGCTGCTCTACTGCGGGTTGGGGATTCTAACAACCGCCATCTATTGACAGCACCCGGGACCGACTGCTTAACGTGCCCTCCGAAGCAAGGAGTCAGTGATAGTTGTGTACTTAAGTCAGAAAAACTCATTGGTACACGCCAGGATACGAACCATAGCCTTATGGGGTCTTATAAATTTGAGACAGGTTCGTTGCGCTTTGGGCTATCACGACACTAAATAAAACGAAAGACAGAAAATATTATTACATGATTTCATAAAAAAATTTCATAAAAATTACTATTACAGAAGCTATTACTCAATGTAATAGGCACATTTACAATAGATTTCTACTTCGTACGTACCAGGACCGTCCTTATTTCATTTCGTCGACAATCATCGATCATTTTGTGCGAGCTGAAAATTACTAAAAATAAAAATCAAATATTACTTGGATACACGAATATTATTTATTTTACCTAATTAATATTTAAACAGATTTACTGAATTCATTGTAGAAAATTATTATTGAACAGTATAAATGTAAAACAGTTTTTTTTTATTTACACTATGTTTTTATTGTCGTCTACCAATTGAAAAGGGAAAAATAAACTTTTTTAGTATTAAAAACTAAGATACTACAACAATGTAAGTGACTAACTTCAAGTCAGCTCCATAGAACAAAGGGAAACTGTTTAATGATTTAAAGGTCTTTGTTGATTGTATAGTTCACAGGCTCAAAATTAGTTACTAAAAAGGTTTCAGTTTCTTTTTTTGTCGTCGGGTGAATTTCTCGTTAAATTTTATTTTTAGGTTCTTCGCTTATATAGGTTTAATTCTTTATTCGTTAACTTCTAAGTATACACTATCAAATACAAAAGAATAACAATTCAAAGCGGATTTCACTGTGAAAATTTCTCCTATTTATCCATAAAAGTCCGGGTTGACTAGAAGCCCTCTTCTGCGTTAACCGTATAACCACTCATACTCTAGCTAGCTGGTGCAAGATGGCGAGTTTCAGTCTGCGAGGTGCCCGTGCGCCGGTTTTCACCCCCGCGAAATTGCGTTTGACATTTTTGATTCTGTAAAGTGACATTTCTGACTCTTAAAACCAAACGCTGCTGTCAAATTTATTTAGTCTATGTATTTATCTACCCTTAGGGTTTTTTTTTAATTTTAATAAGATCAAGTTCCAATAAAGAAGAATCATTAAAATCGAACTATTTTGTAAAATTATGCGTGTTAGTATATAAAAAATTATACGTGCCACATATGTTTGGATTGCCAAGGGTCGTGGGTTCGATTCCCACCCGGGAAAAATTTGTGTGCATGAAAATGTCTGTTTGTTCCGTGTCTGGGTATGAAAGTATCTGTATATTATGTATATATTATATAATAAAAAGAACATAAGTATGTTTACAAGTACCTCATAATACAAGCATATTACTTGCTTACTTTGGGACTAAATATGTTCCAGATGTTAATTATTATTATTATTGTAGGACAAGATGATACTGTGTGGGATGTCCTAAGTAGTATTATTATTTAAATATGAAAAGTTTCGTCATAAGTAGCTTCAATATTTTTTTTTATTAGAAACGTTTAAATAAAAACAGAAATAGACGAATAAGACGATATATTCAGGATATCTAGTTAGTCAATCATGATACATTTCCCAAAAATATCTTTTATTATATACAATGAATGACGAATTTATATATGATCCCACTCCCACCCAAGCTTCGCATAGTTCTGGGTCTTTAACATTAACACATGTTTAAAAAATCAAATCACGAGTCTGCCCATATGTTTATTCACAACATGCCATAAATTGCTAAGACAGGAGATGCAAAATTTGACAACTTGTCATGAGAAATAGGTACACATTTATTGTACGAAGTTATAACTGTCAACAAAATGCCAACTTGTTGTATTCATTGATTGTTTGTGATGAAATAACTGGCAAATAAATCATTTCGGATTTATATCCCTAAAAAAGGTTTCTTAACTATTAAATGTATAATGCCCGGAGCATATCGAAATTACAAAAGACAATTATTATCATCACCAGGTAAAACAACAGTTTAAGTTTGTATTACCACCTAAAACTATTTATAAAATCTAATTCAAAGCATTCTTATTTCTGAGAATGTATACTTGCACGTAGTGTATACTTAATAAAAATTAGAACAATTGTTTATATTTATGAGTTTTGGAGAATATAATTCATAATATTAATAAAAAGCCTTACAAAATGTCGTGGACACCTCGAACAAAAAAACGTAAAAATGCGGGAAAATCTAGCTTATGTCTCAGGACATAAGCTAATTTTTTCCATGCCATTCCATCAGCTCTTTTTATACCCCACTGCAGGGACTTAGGCCTCCCCTCAAGATGCTGCTCCAATTCGGGTTGGCGGATTATAACGACCGCCATCTATTGACAAGCAACTGGGACTGCATAACGTGCTCTCCGAAGCACGGAGTCACTGATAGTTAATATACTTACGTTAGAAAAAACTCATTGGTACACGCCCGGATTCTAATCACCGATACATACCATGTCGATACTGTACAGGCTAATTACCGATATTTAAATAAATTATTTAAGATAGTGTTTTATGATTTTTTAATTTTTTTTTTGTATTCTTTCTATCAGAAAAACGACTATATTATTATTGTTGTTATTATTCCAGAAAAATTCAGTACTGTGAAAAATTCATATATAAATTTTCTTACGTATTTAAATCCATCTTCTCGAAAAATACTTATGTTGCAAATTATGTTTACGCTCCAAATACTCCGGCCTGGGCGCGTGGCTCGACTGCGTAGTCAATGATATCATCTTAGTGCGATCGGTTGAATGATGTCGAACTCTGAATCATTCGATTCTGAATCTTCGATTCCTAAGGCGAACTATCAGGCCATCTATTTTACAAACACCAGCACAACATGACTTGTCGACTACGCGGTCTATTTTAGATTCCCTGAAAACCGAAAACCGAATTTGTCCTTTATTTACCGCATCCATATCAGCCTTTTATGCCCTACTGCAGGGATCAGGGAGCTTGGAGCTTAATCCACCACGCTCCTTCAGTGCGAGTTGGTGGAGTTTAACAACTACCACCTGGCAACGCAACCAGGACCGATGGCTTAACGTGTTCTCCGAGGCATGGAGTCAGTGATGAATATATACTAAGTCAGAAAAACTCATTGGTACATCCCGGTTTCTAGAAATCGAACCACGATCTTCTAAACAAGAAGCGGGTTTTCTACCTTGCTGTTATCACGATTTCTTTCTTTAGGTCATGTGAATTAAATGAGCACTTTATAAGCTTGAACAGATTTTTCAATTACGCGTAACAAAAATATTGTATATCGTATATCTATCTGTAAATATCTTTTAAACAAACCGGAGTGGATTGCTAGTTTATGACATAATTCAGCACATCTAAAAGTTTTTTTGAATTTTTTTATTACTTTGAATAGAAGTGTATTGGCATTTGATACCTTTGATTATTTAAATTATTGTAATTTGCATCTGATTCAATCTGATGTAAACTTGTTTCTATGGCAATTTTATGCAATTCGTCTGAACCTTTAACTCGCAAATATTTTAAGAGAAATTTTAAGAAAATCGTAAGCTTATCCAATGAGAATTTTCAGTAATTGGATGAAAAGTAAAGAAAATATACAAAGCCATATATTATTAAATTTCCAGGATCGTTATACTTGATTTGATAAGATTTTCTTTTTTTATGATACGATTTTTTTTGGGTAACGACCCGCCATCTATTGACAACAACCGGTAGGTAGGTGTATAAACAAGCAAGTATTCAAGTCTTGTGTAAAAATTTTTTAGCAATGAAAATTCATCACAATTTTGCCCGGTCTAACATCGTTTCTTACCACTTATGTTGTTTCGTATTACGTACGTAAATATATCATTGCACCCTTTTAAAATAAATTTGAAAATTAAAATGAAAAATAAACACTTCTGTTTCATTCAGTGACTCACACTCGCCAAAATGCTATAAAAAAGTCACCGCCGCTGCAGATGGTCGCTGTTTTACATTTTAAAAACAACGCTATTACGTATTAAAGTTACACCCAAACATTTTGGTCGGTATTATAGAATTTTTAAGGAAAAAAATTTTATTTACCAAATTTTAAATGTATGCTCATAAACTTTACCCCATGGAATGAAGCAAGCATTCTAATATGAAAAAAACGTAGCTTTCGTAAAACGTTATGATCGACCATTAGTTCCATCAACCTCACCGAACTTAGTTCATTTTTCCTCCATAAGGCCCGGTGCGCAAAAACGACGTGCATATAAATCTGGTCGCGTGAACGAGTTGTGGACTTCTTTTAGAAAAGAAGATGGCGCCACTGGTTTTAGTTTTTATTTTTTTTTTCAATTAAAAAAATATTCCAAGGGAACTATTTATAATAGTTGTATAGCTGACTAGATGAAAAAAGCTTGTTATTGCTACGTGGCTGATTCCCATTGTAAAAGATCCTTTTATGTAACAAAGTTCAAATCTGCTTGTCTGCCAGGGCGATCCCGTGGCTATAAGGAGAAGGGTCAAATTTCGGTATTCATTTTTTTATAAGACACTTTGAAAATAATAAAATTATTTTCCATGTTTATAATTAAATATACCTATATATCTACTTTAATTAAAAAGCGGCAAGTGTTCGTATAACCAAATAAATATAACTTTTATTTAATCAGCATGCATGTATGCAATGAATTGGAAAATCTTACGACCCGGATGGCGTTCACCACGTAGCCAGAATCGTCAAACTGTCCAAAGACAACAGCAAACTAAACGCAATAATCACAAAGCTTCGATACCCTCGCACTCGATATGTTTTAGCTGCAGTAATAAAATTTAATGAAAGGGACTCCCAGGATTAGCTTAAAGCCAGCCTAGGCATAAGAGGTACTCGATCGCCTATCTTAGTCCTCGTACACCTGACGCCTGGAAACAAACATTTACATGCAAAATCACGGAAGGGGGTGAAAACGATATTCCATAGTTAGTATGGGTTTGTAACAGACGGGTTTACGTGCGTCTTCCTACGATGCCCACCAAACGATACAATTTAGAAGTATGGATACTTTAAGTCCTGTTCGCTCAATCCATAATTTGTAGTTTTTAGTAAGCACTAGAGTTGTATTATAAAAATCATTAATATTTTTTTAACATACATTTATGTAATCGTGATTGAATACAAATATTTCAAGTAGTGGATAGTGGGTACGATTATACCTTATAAATTCCATTTGTTCTCAACTGAGTAAAAAAATTGTGGTAGAGGCATGGTCGCAGATAAAGTTTTTTTTACATCTGGTTAGAAATTACGTGTTAATACCTGACAAGCAACATTAAAGTAGCTAAGTATTATACAAGTGCAAGAAGAAACCAAATTATAACTAAATTATATAAAAAGTAAAACTAAAAGTATTTACAAATTAAAAAAATACTATGTTATAAATATAATTATGATAAATGACAAAATTTTAAAGAGACGACGTGTTAATTATTTTCTATAAATTATTAAAAATAGACCCATCTATAACAATTAACTTAAAACTTGAATTGATCCTCGGAAAGCGTTTAAGAACGTCACATGTGTTAACAATCACCTAAATAGCTTTGCAATACGAGACTTGCCTAACCAAGCAGAAAGCTCTAGGATCGCATCTGCGCCTTGTTCATATTTATTCATTTATTAAAAACTAAATCGAAAGCAGGTGACTGTTTAGAATTCCAAACAGTCACCTGCTTTCGATTTAGTTTTTAATTAAATTAGGTCTATTCGAACATAATGTTAATTCACACCAATAATACTCGATTTTGTGACAAACTTCCAAGTAATATAGATTTGTAAATAAATAAATTCAAAAATTATGTAAAATGACAACAAATATCTAAAACATATTTCAATTTAAAATATTATATGAATGATAAAAATGTTTTGGATTAAATAGCTCTAATCCACTTCGTTTTTAAGACAATGGATTGTATTGCCGTCACTTAAAAAAACTAGCCACACTACGTTTCTTGCAGTATTCTTCTTAGAGTGGTCGCGTACGAACCTGCTTAGACTTAGCTTTAAGACGTTCAAAAGTGACAGCACAGTGAAAATGAATAATTGAAATAAATATATTAATATAAATAAATAAATATATTTTTATTTATTAATTTAAACAAAAAAGCCAATACTTGTTTATGTATACATATACACGTATGTAGTCACTTCCTTCAGTCGACCGACCGAAAAAAATGCGTCGCGTTGTACGTACTTATTCACAAAAAAAAATTTATGGTTATATTTTTATTTTGACTGACCCATAAAGAGAGACCTTAACTGCGGAGCCAAGGGTCGCGGGTTCGATTCCCGCCCGGTACAAATATTGATGTGCTTGAACATGTCTATTTGCTCCGAGTCTGGGTGTAAATATATTTTATGTATATATTTATGTAAAATATATACTTATGTATATATTTTAAAGCATATTTAAGTACGTGTATGTATATCAATTATACAAATTTTTCTTTAGTTTGGGACTAGATGGCGTTGTGTGCATTGTTCCAGGTTTTATTGTTATTATTAAGTAAGAAATTCAATAAAACTTGGTTCTTGTAACTTTTATACATTGATTTTGGAGTAATAAAAAAAAACCTTTAGTACTAACTACGTAACACTGCACTTGCCTAGATTTGTTTTTTAGACTTTTTTCAATTATTGGAAGTTTATAATGAAAGCTTTTCAAACAAAGCTTATAGTTTTTTATCTATGAATCCATAAGATGAAAATGAAACTTAAGCCATGAATCCAACTCACATTATCTTCCATTTGCAGGGTATTTGAACTCAAACCAGTTGAATTTCCTACATGACAGTTTGATCCTATATACTATATATATCAAATTTTAATATACATTCGGTACATAAATAAAAATTAATCCCACTTCAAAGCAAATATAAAACAAAATCTAAATTACAAACGACCGAATAGGAAAATCGTCGTATCGTTTAATGTTCCGTTACCTATACAAACGTACCGATCCGAACGCTTTCCTGGAAATTTGTACAACGGAAAACATGTTTTCCATAAACATATTTCGGTTCACGGACGTAAATTATGTATATTATCTACGCTTATTTTTAAGGCTTGATAAAGAGAGAGAAATAAAGCTTAAAAGCTTAAAAAAAGTAATCTTTTCATTATATCATTAGTGTAATTATGACACTGTGTTCTATGTGAGCGTTCAGGTTATTTTTTGACGTTCATTCCATTCCATTACACTTTACAGGTTCTATGCCACAGTTTTTATAAGAATAAATAAAATGCTCACAATGTTTGTATCTCATTCGCTTACTTTTCCTTTAAACGTGATTTTTTCTTCGATGTCAACGACTCGACTCGATCGGTTAATCGGAGAGCTCAAACATTCTAGCGCTTTCCGAAAAAAGTTCAAGTCCTTGTCGCCTGTTTTTGACCATATTTTCTGGAACCCAATTAATGTCGAAGAAGTGTCTATGACATTACAAATACTAGTCACCACTTGTTATAAAACCTGCATGTTTCGTGCCTTAAAAATAGTAAGTTATCTAAAAAGCTTTAACAAATTTTAAAATGTTTCTTTACTTTTTGAAATACCTAAAAGGAAATTGTATACAACAATGCACTTGCACTATGCAACGACACGGTATGAAGTAAGTAACGAAAAGTTGGCAATTGAAGTTAGCCGTCAAAGAGATTTTTGGCCAGGTCTCTCCGCCGATTCGTACTCGTTCGTACATGGACGAACCAAGAAGACAACCGCGTGTCCTAGTGGGTAGCGACCCTGCCTACGAAGCTGGGGGTCCCGGGTTCGAATCCCAGGTCGGGTCAGTATTTATATGATGAATATTGATACTGGCACCGGGTCTTGGTTGTTATGTGTATGTGTTGTCTTCGCTTGGTACCCAAAACAATTCTTAATCAATTAAGAGACTAAATAAAAATTTTATAATAATAATAATAACGTATACATCACAACAACGCTCCTCCACTATGCTCCAAACTGGGCTCCAAACTATGCATTAAGCTTGTGTTTTGGGTACCAAGCGAAGACACCACATACATATAACAACCATGACCCGGTACCAGTATCGATATTCATCATATAAATACTGATCCGACCTGGGATTCGAACCCGGGACCTCCAGCTTCGCAGGCAGGGTTGCTACCCACTAAGCTAAGCGGTCGTCTAAGGCTAAGATGTCGAATATACGCACGAATTTCATTTTGATACAAAATATTTGACTTACTCAATTACCTATACAGAGGTATATCATCCACAAAGTAATAATTATTACAATCAGTATAATACAGACTTTAAATCCTCAATCACTTATGTGTTAAAAAAATATAATTTCATTTCATAAAGTTACTTAAATCATGTTTCCAGCGTTCGAAAGATTTAGTTGAAAAACTGAAAAATAGTACTAATTCTTTTCAGAAATTCGTAACTAATTTAAAAAATTAAAGTTATCAGTTTACTTGTAACTAATCGGTCGATTGAAATGGGGATTGTTCAAAATTTTGTAATTAGTCGTCGTGAAGTCGTCAGCTATAAATAATAATAATACATGGGACTTCTCACACAGCGTCATATAGTCCCAAAGTGAGCAAGTATTATGCTTGTGTTATGGGTTACCAGACAACTGATATACATACTTAAATATTCTTTATAATATATACATATATATTTTTGCGAAGACACCACACACAATTTTTAATAATAGATTTTACTTTAAAAATCCATACTTTAAACTAAAAAGTACTAAATGACTATAGATTGTCTATATTTACATAAAAAAATATTAAAATGTAATGCTATTTTGGTCGATGCACATTGCCTCAATAACATCTTTCATCTACTGACACCACTTCTTCCGATTCGGAATAGTTCAATTTGATGTAATACATTGCATCGAAAATTATACAAGTTTACAAATGAACAGGCCCCTTCAACTTGGGGGTTTTATTATCTTTGCCGGTCCGCATAAAAATAACTGACCTAAAAAGGCCCCAACCATTGGGGACATTTCGAGTAGAGAGTGGGTGGGTTGGAAGGGACTTCCCCCCCTTGGAACGGGAGGGTGGAAAACAAGGGGGTCACTGTCTACCTGACTTCCCACTGAAATTAACATGTACCAAATCTTGCTTACTCTAACAGGTACTTTGAAATTATTATAGCTCGGAAGAGGAAGACTTTATTCGTATACGGAATCAAAGTTTTGACTATTTTAAGTTTAATACAACCTATTGGGGTAAGGCTAACAAGCAACCGATTTCATAATAATGCTCCATCCAAAATAAAACGTTTTCCCAGGACAAGAATTGGGAAAATGTATTTTAAAATACTTTTAAGTGCACCTACTACTAAAATTGTTTTTTTTTTTTCTTTTTACTCAGTTACCACATCGGTATGCAACTAAGGCCAAAGAATATAGAGTTAATTAATTTGACAGCAGCGTTCGGTTTTAATAGAGTCATAAATATCAGTTCACAGTATCGAAGTGACGTTACGCAATTTCGGGGAGTTGAAACCGGCGCGCGGGGATTTCTCGGGGGTGAAGAGCGGCGCGCGGGGACCTTGCGCACTGAAAATCGGACTAAAACTCGCCATCTTACACCAACTAGCTATAGTATGAGCGGCTAAACGGTAAACGTAGAAGAGGGCTCTAGTCAATTCGTACTTGAATGCCAAAAAATTACCTAAATTGTGTAGCATTTAAAAAAATATAAATTACTAAAAAATATGGGAATCGAAAACCTCGTAATATTTCTTATATATAACTCCTAAGCGATAGCAAGAACTATTTTGTGGACAGAGTTCCAAAATTAATTAATTCTGCACTAACAAATAAACAAACATAAAATCATAGATTATTTTGTGTAGTTACTGTTTGTTAGACCGCTCCTATTCAGAAGGGCTAACACTTAAGATTTATCAGTATTGTCAGTGTTAAGGTGATGTGCAAATTATGCAATATATATATATCGACAGATTAGTGGATTGATTATGCTGTAGATCCTGGGGAGCGAAAAAGACGTAAAAGAACTTACATTATTTTTAACTGAACACAAACACAAAACCCTCTGTCAAATTTTAAATATTTAAGAATCGTAGAAGGTAAAATATTTAACTATAGAATGTAATGAGTAAAGATGTTTTAATTCCATTGATATCGTGACAACTAGCAAACCAATAATACTGGCTAGCTAGTCGAATAAAAGTTTCAAATAAACAGGTGATTTGAATCCTGAATTACTTTAGGTACCATAGCATTGATCATCAGCCCATTAATGGGTCACTGCAGGGGCTTAGGGTCCCTTTCGGGATGAGGCGGCTTGGAGCTTAATCCAAAACGCTGCTCCACTGCGGGTTGGTGGATTTTAACGACTGTCATCTATAAATAAAAAGAACAACATAATAGAATAAATTAAAGTTGCAAGTAATAAAATAATCACGAATTTTCTTTATAATGGAATATTTATTACAATAAACAGATCCAGTAAAAGATACTAGTGCGATTTATATATTTTGCCCCCAAAGCCCCATACATCCTGCAATATATACATAAAGAACCACGAAAATGTAAAAGTAAAAATACTGTCTGAAATTTCAAGTGTGTGATCATTTCCAGATTTCCTTCATACGATTAAAATAAATCAATTTCGTTTATAAGTCGAAGAGAGGGCGGAAACCGGTAGATTTATGTACGGTCAGAGGGCAAAATCGATTACCAATGCAAATGCTTGCAGGACAAAAACAGCCGGCTATCTTTCTTTCTGGAGGAAGGAAATCTGATCGATGTTGTACCCAGGCACTAAGCAGATTTTTCTCTAGATATGTAATAACGAAAACCATTGTGGAAAATTTGAAATGCGTGCTGCCAATTTCGTTTTGTATGAAACGTCGTATAAAAAGAAAAACTTTATACTGACACGCAGTAAAATTACTTGAAATAATTTAAAAATAATTAATTTTTTTTCATTCGTGGAACTGAAAAAAATTGTCGATTTCAAAAATTGAATCCAAACTTCAAATCAGATGTTATTTAAAAATTATAATTTTTTATTCATTTTAATAAAAATAAATACAAAAAAAATATGCATAACACCAATTTTATTATAGCATATTTTTCACAATTTGACTTTTAATACCTACTTTCATCAAGCAGGAATGTTTAAAAGCGTAAAAGCGAACAGAATAAAATTAACAAGTATAAATACTTGTAAATTTTAAAGTAAAAAAAACGGCCAAGTGCGAGTCGAACTTGCGCTCTGAGGATTTCATACAGTTATAAACTTATATAGACGTGTTTATATCGCTACTCACCGCCAGAATGCCACGTACACCCATATTCCATTTTAAAAATGCCAAAAAATATATTTTAAGTAATATAATTGCAAAATAATGATTTTCAGGTTAATTTCGGTTTATGGTCAGTTGGCCGAGTGCTTAGAGACCCTAACTGCGGAGCCAAGGGTCGCGGGTTCGATTCCCGTCCAGGACTAAATATTTGTGTGCATGAATATGTCTATTTGTTCCGTGGCTGGCTGTAAAAACATTATCTATATAATATATTATTAAGATTATTTTAGTATTTATATCAGTAGTCTGGTATCCATACTACAAGCTTTGCTTAGTTTGGAACTAGATGGCGCTCTGTGGGATGTCCGAGGTTTTATTATTGTTGTTATTTTTTCTGCTGTAAAACTTTTGCTTCTTGCCAAATCCCATGATTTCAGGTAAACGGGAAGTGTCCTATAGATTTTGATTTACATGCGAGTGTCAGAATATGCGGCACAAATAGCCGTATTTTTTTATTGGGTTGACTTAGAAGCTTGAATTTGTTTACAGATCCAAGGGACTTCAGACCATCTTCTTTTTTGGCCTCGCCTTTTCCCGTTACCTGCGCAGTGTCGGCTTTCCCAATCATGCGACGCCACTTAATCCTGTATTGTGCGTTCTCCTCTGTAATTTCCATCTCCTTCATGTCTGCTTGTACCTTCGTCATCCAGGTGATTTGGGTTCTTCCCCTTCTTCTCCTTTTTGTAGCCATGGAAAGGCCCTTCTTCACGACATGGTCATTTGTTCATCAAAGTACATGACCATATACCATCTCAGCCTGGACTCCTTCACTTTATCTGCTATTTCTGCAACCTTGAAGCTTTCTATACTATGTTCTTTGCGCACCTTGTCTCTGGTTGTAACTACTCCTGCCCATCGTAGCATACACATCTCTGTATTGTGGAGTTCTTGTTTGTGGGTTTTTTCATTGCCCAGGCTTCGCTGCCATACAGAAACGTTGGTCTAATCGCTGTTTTATAGACGTTGCCTTTCGTTTTTATGGGCATTTTTGCATCACACAAGATTCCAGTCAATTTACGCCACTTGTTCTAGCCGGACGTTATTCTGTGAGTTATATCTGCTTCAATTGATCTATCTTCCAAAAGTATTAAGCTCAGATATTTAAAAGTTTTTATCAAGCTTTATATCGGCCCTACAAGTATCATTAGCGTCAAAGTCGCAGGACATATATCCCGTGTTGGTTCTACTAATACGCAAACCTCTTTCCTCCAATGCCGCCTCCATGCTCCAGGTTTTCTTGAATCTCATGACAGTGGTAAAAATGAGGACGACATCGTAGAGAAGGTTCCGAGGTTAAAGGACTTTAGACCTGATTGCTACATATCAATTTCAACTTGATATGAACTTGATTTCAACTCCACGGATTCCTGAGAAAAAGGGTCTTGACAGATTCTATAAGGGTTTTTCCCTTTTAAGGTACGGACCCTAAAATGGTACGGCTTTTAAGAAAATCTAAAAAATCTTGCCTTTTCCTTTGTAAATACAAGAAATATACGTACACCAAAACTTTGCAGGCAGCGTTCAGTGCCTGCATACTACTGATGAGAAAATTCTACTTTAAAAAAGCTCATGAAATAATCTTTTCACAAGTAAATACTCGTAACTCATTCGTTCGTTATTCACATTCGTTAAAACGTCCAAAGTCTCTCACACATAACAAAGGATTATTTCATTTTGGATCCATTTTGTGCAAATAGTGTTGTTTTGATGCATGAAAAATATATTCGCGCGATACTACAGGATACGTAAATTACATCCTACATTCAAAAAGCTCAATACATATTTGGCTATATTTCTCATTCGATAAAATTCACCAAGTAGCATCCAATAAAATATTATGTTTAATTTTTTTCCTTTATTTTACACATTTGAATAATGAGTTCAGTTTGAAAAGTCTGTACATAATAAGAATAATAACTTGGATATCCCACACAGCGCCATCTAGTCCCAAAGTGAGCAAGTACTACTACTACTACTTAACTTACTACTACTACTTACTTATTACTAAATAACTAAAAAACTGATATACATACCTAAATATTCTTTACAATATATACATATATAGATAATGTTGTGCAAAGACATGGAACAAATAGACATGTTCATGCACACAAATATTTGTCCCGGGCGGGAATCGAACCCGCTTCCTTTGACTTCGCGATTAGGGTGTCTAACCACTCGGCCAATTGGTCAATCATTACACATTTGTATACATACGTATACATATAGCATTCAAAACAACATTCAAAATTGAATATTTTAAATTTTCGTAATGTGCTCAGCGTAATTGAAAGTAGTACATCACTTGAATTATTATCATAAGGTTTTTAATTCTAACAAACTGTTATGATTCTGTTCTATTTCCGCACTGTTTACATTTTGTATTAAGCACCTAACTTTTTAAAGTTACAATGTTGACGGCAGCGTCAATCCATGGAGATAGTATTGCGATTGTTTCTTCCAACCACTTAAACACCAGTTTAATGGTGTTTACTTTGCCGTTTTATAGACGAAACAGCTGACGACGACCATTCGCCGACACCCGTGCGATCCTCTTCGCAACCGAAACTTGAATCCACGTTAGATCCATGGTTCGAACCAAGAATGCACACTCTAAGCTTAACGCTACTGTTCGTTTTCCTTTCGTGCAGATCCAAGTATAGGTATTACCTATCTTCTCTTTCACTTCGTCGTATTATATGTGACTTCAATGCGTTGTTCCACGGCACCCGGTTGTACATACCTGTACTATGTTCAAATTCATTGAAAATAACATTAACTAATAATCGAAATTGGCCATAAATTAAAAAAAAAAATCAAACTTAGAAAAGTTAGATTTATTCATTTGAAATATTCCTTTTCCCAAGTATGTTTTCATCCCTACCTTGTAATTTCGTTTTGACCTTTTCGAGCATATAGGTCTTTATAATTTAACAAAAAAGAAATCCTTATTAATTATTACATTAATAAAATAACAATTAACTTAAATAAACAAAAATAAGGGTTAAAATTATCAATGGAAAGCTTGACACAAGCATTTATATTTCATACGTATATATATATATATATACGTATACGGTAAGTAAAAATACCTAATCTTCGCTTTTGATAATATTTTTTTTCTTTGCATTGGCTTTACTATTTTTTTATTTTATATTAAAATATTGGTGTAAATCATCTATATATTTATTTATTATAAAAGAATATATATGTAAGTATGTATATCAGTTGTCTAGTAACCTATAACACAAGCATAATACTTGCTTACTTTGGGACTAGATGGCGCTGCGTGGAATGTCTCATGTATTATTATTATTCTCAGGAAGATTAAATTATCTCAGCATAAAGCTGGCAAAAACTGCATTTAATGACACAAGCCAGATAAGTATAGTGTGTGTAATTTTGTGCTAAGTGGTTGGATGCGTGTCATTTAGTGTCGTCATATTGTAAAAACTTTATTATTATTATATTTTACTATTTTACAAACACGGCCAACAAGTTGTATAATAATAATATATATATGGATACATGTATATATATTTAATTGTTTTCTTTGTTCTTATGGTGGTAATTAAAACCGATCAAGCCGGAAAGCCGAAAACCATTAACTTTGATGTAATATAGACCGAGCCGCTCGTCGTCTTTAAATAGGACGTTTATCAACGAAATCTCGAGGGTGGTTGTAAATTTGGTCCGTTACTTTCCGCTACTGAAGTGGTCGCTTTGAATACTTCTTTACGCGGCATCTGTTACCCTGATATCTAATTTAAAAATTATAACCGATACAAATATTCACCTAATTATTATTTTATAAATACCAAATTATTTAAATGTCTAAAAATAACTTTTCTTTCATATGTGGGTTATGATTAGAAAGGATCATTAATAAATATTTAAATTTTAGATTTCCGTAACCTCGAAGTGTAAAAAAGAACACATAAGACCATTTCGTTGCCTGTCGGTCTGTCTGTCTGTCAAGACCCTTTTTTTCAAAAACAAATTAAGAATAATAAGAAATAAAAAGAAGATAATAAGAATAAAAAAGAATAATATTAAACACTATTAAACTAATAATATTAAACATAAAGAATATTAATATTACATAAGTTCTACGGTTAAGCTTTTAAGTCAATCAAAAAACATGGACATATTTTAACACACGCAAATATATTGAAAAACCTATAAGGTACTTATCTTTGGCCTAAAATCGTGTTTAGTAAGCACAAGTAATAGGAAAAATCTGAAAATCATTACTTTTGGTCGCCATGTCATAAAACAAAATTTAATATGCTTAAATTGACATGCGGTCTGGTGCCACCGGTGGTGAGTAGCTAAAAATTAGTTACATAAAAGTGCCTGAAGAACTGTCGGAACGCGAGTACGGCACTTGATCGTTTTTTTTTTTGATAATTTTTGAAACCAGTCGAAAACTGTGGGCTCTGTGCCCACTGTGCCTTTTTTATTCAATGATTATCAGATCGGTTACCACGAAGAGTGGGATTTGGCTTTATTTCAGAAAGGTATAAAGGTAAACGAAAGGTAGTAAAAGGTAGTAAAGTGCCAAAAGATGCAAGAGCTCGCAAAGCATCGTATGATACAAAATTTTTGAAAATTGGTTAATAACTTTTTTCGAAAAATGTAATGAAATTGTTTGATAAATATGTGTTATAAATCTTTATTTTTCATGTCTTGCGATAGTTGCAAAAAGCGCGAAATCTGTAATTTTTTTTATTGCTAATGACATCACTGTTGTGAACACATAATAGTGCAAATTAATGATCATCATAATTTACGAGTTTTACCAAGAAAATGAAATAACAATTAAGTTTGTTAAATTAATTTATAAATATTACGAATATTTTGTTTAACGTTAATAACTATTTCAGTGGTTTTTATTTATTGATTGCTTTTAGAACTGAAATCATGCGAAAATAAATCCAAATTATATTTTCACTCATTTTATTAAAAACTTATTGTTTGTCGCATGTACCTACGTCAAATAAATTAGACAGAAAATATTGTCATAAAGCATAACAATCACCAGACTTTCGACTTGGAAGGTGACAATTTCAATCAGTGCTGTTACAATCCTCTTTTTCGTTATTTTGAACTTTATTACCAAGAAAAAGAAAGTACAGAATTATAACTTCATAATATTGCGTGTTTCAACAACGTACATACAGACATCGCTTCCGGGCATGGATCTCAAAGCTTTTTCAGAGGAATGCGAGCGCGATAGGCGGCCGCATAATGCATTCAGATTAAGAGACTGCTGACCAATATGAAAGCTTACAACTATAAAATAATAGTACTTTTTTGAAATAATACAAAATTACAGTGTAACAAAATAAATCTTTCTACTTATTTTATTTTACGCCTTTAAATTTTTTTTTTATCTTTCCTATTATTTATTTTTCTATTTATTTATCTCACTCCGATAAACTACAAATGAGTACATGACGTAATAAGCAGTATTTTAATCAGAAACAAATAAGAAGCTTGTAATAAAAAATAATACCTTACTTGTAATAAATAAATATGCATACTACTATCGAAAATCATTATTAATGTAATTACGACATGACATTTATTATTCCTATTTTTTCTCCTAGCTATCTTTTTACGTAAGTATTACTTGACAACTTTAGCACTGTGATCGAGCGCGGCGGTAAGTACGCATGAAAAATTAAATATATACACGAGCTTTATTTCTGTTCTCTCTTTTATTTTTTTTATTTTTACCGTATTTGTATATCCTACTGTTGACGACGTGTTACCACTCGATCGACAAACTAAAGCGGCTGGTAGACGATGAATACAACACGCACGTCTTTAAGTTGCGAGAGCTTTTCTCGCGTGCCTTTATCACCAGTTTATCTGACCACACGATCTTTAAAACCTCGCGATTTATATTTCTAGCACTTTTTTTTTCGATATTATTACACTTAGGAAAAAAAAATTACTATACAACGTGGAGAAGCAGTACAAATAGAAAATTCGTATAAAAAAAGTTTTATTGTTATTTCAACTGTAATATTTCTGCATAGTATTATTTCGCGTAAAAATAAACATAAAATGCGCAACAAAATTTTTTAACAACCTTTTTTAATTACAAAAACCCTATTATACATACAGGTTAACATATTTTAAGGTTATGAAACATATCATAACCACAAAATAAATATATTTCATTGATTCGTTGATTGATAAAAGCAAGCGATACATATTTGACAATATCATTGGTTTTCTTAGCCAAAACTTCAAATTTTCTATAAATATCCCAATTATAAAAATTTCACAGTATTTATATAAATATACGAAATTTCTGTAACTATAATGTTTATAGAAATTTCTTAGTTTGGGCTCTATACAAACCTAGTTCAAACCTAAATAAGACTATAATAAAAAAAAAAAACACGATTATAATGGATATCAACGTCGTAATCATTTAAGAGCGTTTGTATGGGAGTTCACGTGTACAGCCCTTTTTTATGTTTATTATTGCGGTATTCGAAAGCATATAGCACGCGCAAAGTAGATTAAAATTCTTTAAGTAGAACATCTTCGCGATAAATAGGCGACACAAATGAGAAGAAGCGGTGCAGTGGAGCAGAGGACGCTTCCCGACGTTTACTACTGCGAGCGTCGGGAGAGAGGCCAAAAAGGGTTTAGTTAATTTAAAAAAAGGTATTAAAATGTCACACAAGTTTACGTGTGTCTAATAGATTTGATATATATGCGAAGCTACGAAAAAAAATATTTGTTCGTAGCCATGCGGTGTCGACATCCCTACACGTGTGTCTCGCGCTAAATATTAGTAAACCTTACTTACTCGGGGCGCGGGCTCCAAGTACATTGGTACGCGAACCTACTCGCTGTTTATTAGCACCTTAAAAATAACAGGAGGACGAACTTCGACCATAAAAAATATTAGGATAAAATCTTCTGCTCTGCTGATAAAAGCGCATCTCGGTGTCTACTGTCCCATCACCAAGTCCCCTTGAAAAGCGTAACAACCACTGCATGGACCGACTTAGTAAAACGTTACAGGTATAGTAACTTATTTACCTTAGATCTTAACTCCCCTGAAAAATCAGACTCGAACCTTAGTGACTTATTCACATGTGACTTTATGTACAGCCAAAAGTGATAAACCAACGGAAATCTGAGTTAAGTTCCCTAAGCTGTAAATCTACCTTGTCCTCCTCGGGGAGCTATATAACTTGTGCCAAACTTGATCTCTGTGGACATATATAAAGTGGAGGTTGCACATATTGATTTTTAGTGTTAGCGTGGTTGTATAATGGAATACGTGTAAAGTCAGCTTGTTTGTCAATAAAAGCTCCATATATGAAGAAAAAAGTTATATTTGTATATGAAAGGAATTCTGTTATCCGTGTATTATAAATACAGATCTAATTCTTTTGTAAGTAAGGAATGAAAAAGTTATAAAAAGTAAGACTTTCTAGTAACTTCGGAAACTTAACATAAATTGATGAAGAAAATTACTTTTGGATCCTTTTTATTATGACCTTTCGAACAATAGGTACCGCCTTAGTCTAGACTGATTTATTTTGAAAGTTCGCCATTTTAATTCCTCAAAATTAGGGCTAAGTATGATTTCTACCCAGTCACTTTTTATCACCGGTGATTGCGATCACTGCCATGATTAAGAGCACCGTGACGTTTTTATTAATAGGACATGAATATATTTTGATAATATTTTTTTATTACTATCAAATCGTTCATAATAAAATTTTTCTCCATACTTTAATTTTGTTTATATGTGGTATACTTACGGTTTAACCCCTGTAAACTTAAATAAAGTTTTCTCTTTAATTTTCTCTGTTTTGTCAATTTCAATTAACCGCCAGTACTGGAATTATTAAATAATCATTCAGCGACTATAACAGTGCAAGTCTATAACAATAATGAAATAATAATACCTGGGACAACCCACGCGGCGCCATGTAGTCTCAAACTAAGCACAGCTTGTATTATGGGCACTGGACAACTGATAAATATGCTTGGATTATATACATACTTTACACCCAGACACGGAGCAAATAGACAAGTTCATACACACAAATATTTGTCTCGGACGGGGATCGGACCCGCTACCTTTGCTTCTGCAGTCAGGGTTTTCTAACTAACCGGCCAATAGGTATGGCGTAAAAAATGTCTAAACTACGTATGTTATACAAAAAGTCGCCATCACTTTTAGTGTTCTACAATAGAGTGCACTGAGTATTAGTGTTTTACTAATAGGTTGCCGATATGTGATTGGTGTCGTGATAGCCGAGTGTTGGCGAGCCTGCTTCTTGTTTAGAAAGTCATGGTTCAAATCCCAGAAACGGGCACAATACCAATGAGTTTTTTCCGTCATAAGTACATGACTATCAATGAACTCCATGCCTCCGAAAGCACGTCGGTCCCGGTTGTCATCAACTCCATGCCCCTAAGTGCACGTCAAGCCGTCGCTCCCGGTTGTCATCATCAGATGACAGTCGTTAAAATCCTCCGACCCGCACTGGACAAGCGTAGTGGTTTAAACTCCCAGTACCCTCATCTCGAGGGGATGCCTAAGCCCCTGCTCTGGGGTATAATGGGGTGATTTGGTTGCGTTGCCGGATCATAATTAAAAATAAATTATATGCACCGGTATAACTGCCATTATGTCGGACCGACACTTTTTTGTCATTCGGTTATCAGAGTTCTTTTTCCACACTAGTATCATGAAACGCTTAGTAAATCAAAATTATCGATTCGCTCATTTGTGAATTGGTCACATCACGTAATTTTTTGTGAATATTACATGTGTACTTAAACTGTGTAAAAGAGAGATCGAAAATTTTGAGAGTAAAGAAGGAGAAAAATCGTCTCTAGGTAGTTTTTTTCCGTATAAAGTTTTTCATTTATTTTACTTTGTATCACATCATTTTTAACGTGCCGATTATGTCATTTCGACATAGAAGTGCTTGGCTTTTCTATGATTTTTTTTAAGGTCAACATTGAGCCGAACTCTTAATTATTCAGACATCGTATTTTTGTCCAAAAAAATATGGACAAATTTAAAAAAATATTTTTTCAGTGAATATATAGTTTAGGTTTCGATATTTCAATAAATGAAAAATAAACTTGACCATATTTTATGGTTTTTAAATTTTTAATCGTACAATGTAAACTAAAGTCGAAAGAAATTCTTTAATTTTTTTTAATGAATAACTTCTTATTATATCTAGTAGTTTTTCTATTATTGACTTCTAAGTAAAATAAAAAAATTTACAAAAAACATCGAATTAAACATTATTTTTCACAAGCTTGTAGAACTTCGTCTGTCTCCTACAATGTGCCTGAACCGTTCTGGTTCAAACGTGTATTTATAATATTGCTATGTGCCCTAACATAACATTTTTGATTGATGCCATTCGCTGCCTAGGAAAAGCTATGCCACGCCCCTTTCGATAATAATAATAATATTAATAATCTTTATTTAAAACGAAAAGACAGAATTTACAATTCAATGAGTGGCTTAGATTTGACAAAGTAGATTTGCAAGGCATCTGTGTCTGAACCAGGTAGTTTTCTTTATTTCAGACATCAGCGCTCTTCTCTGTTTTTATTAAATTAACACCAAGCAGTTTACAATAACTTGGGACGATTAACAATAAAATGGTTACAGTGCGATAATATATTTAATTATGTATATTTAATTATGTATATTTAATTATTTAATAAAATTATATTTTGTGTTAAAATTTGTGTGTCGTGATTGCCCAAAGCGAAACGAACCTGTCTCAAATTTCTAAGGCCATAAGGCCATGGTTCGAATCCGGGCGTGTACCAATGATTTTTTCTGACTTAAGTACATAACTACCACTGACTCCGTGCCTCGGAAAGCACATTAAGTAGTCGGTCCCTGGTGCTGTCAATAGATGGCGGTCGTTACAATCCCCAACCCGCAGTAGAGCAGCGTGGTGGATTTAAGCTCCAAACCTCCAACTCCCCTCACCCTGGGGGAGGCCCAAGCCTCTGCAGTGGGGTAAAAATGGGCTGATGAAGTGAAGTGAAGAAGTTAAAATTTGCGCCTTTTTGTGTGTGTGTAATTATTGTGATTGAGTGTATGTAAGAGGGTGTTTATGAATAACATAAAGAAAAAACTATATCGAGAGAAATTTACCCATGTAGAATTAATTCGGTTTCATCATAATTAAGACTGTACAGATATTTAAATAATTTATTTAATATTTTTGATGTTTTTTGGTCCGGTAATAGCCTAAAGAGATACTATGAAATCACAGTGACAAACCGACAAACAAATGACCAGCACATATATCGAATCGCTGCTTTTCAACTTTTGAGCACCTTTTGAGCAAAAATGGAAATTGAGATGTCTTCGTTTACTTTTATGAAATTAATGCTTTTATGCGACATTTACTGGGTACAGTAATATGGCGGAGTATACATAACGAAAATTGACCAATTTTTCAGTATATTAGCAGTTTTTGTAAGCGCCACGCGTCCGACACGATATCTCGATGATCGATCACAAATTGCTTTTCAACATTAAATTGTTAACGCGTGTTAAAGCCCACCATCTATCTTCGTCGGTTTCAGCGGACCCGTTGAGACTGAATTTTGCTCTGAATGTTATTAATTTTTCCAAAACAGTTGAATATTTTTACTTTATTAAAAAGGTAAACAACTAAAGAGTTACGGTGTTCAAAATATTATTTATTTTGTTACGATTCAACAACAATCCCACCATTTTACGACGACCGCTTAGCCTAGTGGGTAGCGACCCTGCCTACGAAGCTAGAGGTCCCGGGTTCGATGGGATGATGAATATCAATACTGGTACCAGGTCTTGGTTGTTATATGTATGTGGTGTCTTCGCTTGGTACCCAAAACACAAGCTAATGCTTAGTTTGGGGCCTAGGCGTTGTTGTCAAGTATACGTTATTATATGACTATGAAACAATGACTAGAAGCCCTCTTCCGCGTTTACCGTCTAACCACTCATAATCTAGGTAGTTGGTGCAAGATGGCGAGTTTAAGTCCGAGCTTCAGTACACGAGGTCCCCGAGCGTCGGTCTTCACCCCCGCGAAAATGCGTTTGACAGTTTAGACACTATGAAGTGAGCAAATTAAGCAAGTATTATGCTTGTATTATGGGTACTAGACAACTGATGTAATTTTTTTATAATACATTTGGACATATAATACAGTTGGGTTTGCCTATCACAAAACAACATAACACAAACACAACTTCAACAAGGAGACCGACCGAAGAATTCATCTGGGCTGGGCTGCTTTCGGGATGCTCCGTCGTCTGTTCTCGTCGCCACTACCACAATGTTTGAAGACCAAGGTCTTCAACCAATGCGTCCTACCTACAACGACATACGGTGCGGAAACATGGACTCTCACGGCAGGACTGGTCCACAAATTTAAAGTCGCTCAGCGCGCTATATGGAGCGGACTATGCTCGGTATTTCCTTGATGGACAAAATCAGGAATACAGAAATCCGTCGAAGAACTAAAGTTGTCGACATAGCCGAAGTCATTAGCAAGCTGAAATGGCAATGGGTCGGTCACATTTGCCGTAGAACCGACAACCGATGGGGTAGACGGGTTCTCGAGTACAGGCCACGTATTAGGAAGCGAAGTGTTGGACGCCCCTCGGCCAGGTGGACTGATGACCTGAAGCACCATACCGGGGGTAATTGGATGCGGAAGGCGGAGGACCGTGTGTGGTGGCGAGCCTTGGGAGAGGCTATATCCTGCAGTGGAGAGACACGGGCTGATGATGATGATGATACATTTAAACTTATACCATAGAGTAAATAAATTTGACAGTAGTGTTTGGTTTTATTAGAGTTAGAAACATCACAGTATCGAAACTGTTTAACGCAATTTCGGGGGGGTGAAGCTAGCGCGTGGAGACCTCGCGGACGAAAATCGGACTGAAACTAGCCATCTCGCCAAATAGGTACACCAGCTAATTAGAGTATGAGAGGTTAGAGAGTAAACGTAGAAGTGGGCTTCTAGTCAATTCGTACTTTTATGACTTATACAAATATTTTACATCCAGACACGGAACAAAATCGACATGTTCATGCACACAATATGTAAACCGTCTCTAACTACTTAACAATAAAGCATTCTAAAAAGCTTAAAGAACTTAGATGGCAATATTCATCAAACGCAATAAAGCCGAGCTGTGGGGTACAATATTTTTATCTCTATATAATTTGAGAGGCAATATAAACTTAAGCCATGATAAAGTTTCGAAATGTTTATTGATTGTGAATTCCAGACGTGCAGACAAATGGCTTTGGAAGAACCAATAAAAGATTTTTTCTTGTTATAAATTCAATGTAATCCTACTGATATGAAGAAAAATACTTTTATAACTTTATACAAATTTACCATTTTTGTAATTGAGGCAACCGTGTTTAATACAGTACCTACATGTTTTTATTTCATTATAATAGAAATATACAAATGGTAATTTGATATAGTGATAAAATGTAAAAGATCTTTTTAGACTTCTATATGTCTATCTGTCCGACTGTCACGACCATTTTACTCGGGAGTTTTTGTGCACCACACAGATGAAATTGGAAGGTAGTTGTATTTTATAGTCCGATATACTATAAAATACAACTACCTTCAGCACATTATGCTCATAATGCATTAGATGTTAGTTTTTGTATATTTCTAATGCTACGTCCACACCTGCGTATTTTGTTGCGAAGTTTCGTCTATTGATGCGGTGAACGAAGATGTGGGAAGCCATTATCGGCATACGTAACCATATGATAGTGTTGTATTCATCATCCTGCGCGATGATAGATGCAACGCTATCGCTCGCCCGGCGGTTTTCCCACACATCACAGGAATTTGTTAGACGCCAAATCGAAGGTAGCGTGCTGACTTCGGTTTGCGTTCCCACACCTGCGTCGGTTATTGTAGTGAAACTGTATTTTGTAATACGGACGTGAAATTGTATCTATAATTTTTGCATTATTTAGTACTTCTTTTGTACGTTCTGTAAATAACTTCACGGCGGCATAGATCCGTGCGTATTGCTGTATCTGAACTTTTTGTCGAAGCTTCCTTACGCACGTCTAGCATAGCATCAAACTTATGATTTTGACCTTAACATGATTTTTGGTGCAAACACTTACTAAATGCTACTTTCGTATTTTTTTTTAAATTTGTTCATTAATCCTGTAATAATACAGAAATCCAAATTGATTAGAAAAGTGTGCGTTAGAGATGTGCGCGTACCACGCGTTCACACAAATGAAATCAAATGCAATATTGTATCTTTATATTCTTTAATACTAAAGTTACAATAATGTATTGTTTCGGTACGAAATAAAAAAAAAATTAGTATTTCTAGGCAATAAAATACTTTATTGAGTTGTACTTATAAACGAAACATAGTAAATATTTGCAAAACTTATTATGTATCAGAAAATTTTCAACGTTCGTTGTCGTGCAATTTGCAATATACCATTCGAGCCCATTTTGAATTCATTGCATCGATCTACTGGGAAATTAGTTAGTGACACATTGCAAAAGAATGTACTATATACTCGTATATAGAGAATCGATTTGTATTTTGTGACTAAAATAAGGTATTGAAACGAAAAAATGCCATTTTAAATATTTGATTAGAACATTTCATTGCACCCTTCCGAGACACCCTACGTGAAAAACATTCTTACGTCATTGCTTTTCATATACAAGGAATATTTTAAAAAAAATGTTTACAATTTTTCCTTCACTTCTGTCTTTGTGAATATTTAATGCTTTTTTAGAGAGATTTCATCCCTAAAAATATGAAATGAAATATTTACTGGACTGTCATCCACAGCCATAGGTTGGACGGGACAAAATTGTAAGGATCGCTAGTTAAGTAGAGTTGAAAGAATAAAACTTTGAAATCATATGCATTAAGATGAGTATGTAGTGACGAAAAAAAATACAAACCGCGTTAACGATTGCACCCCATTAAACATGTGAAATATTGCATTTAGTTTCAAGTTGAATATGTTGTGCATTTAAGTTTTTTTGGTCTTATGATGCATCAAAATATTTAGAAAACTATTAACATATAAAAATAGTTTTTTCTGTTCTGAAAATTACGATTTAATTTTTTTTGCGCCAATGGGTTTAGATTTAATGTTGTGCGACCGTCAACACCTTGTATGGAAATTTGCCACTACACCCTCTTTTTAAAACTCAAAGGATTATTTTGACAACTGAATTGTCTCAGATTTGGTGGGGCGTAGAATTAAGGTACCTATACCTATGGAAAGGGCAAGCTCTATTCATTGGTACCTTATTTTTACGCTATTAAGCTTATATGCTATAGTTATGCATAAAATTATGAAATCTTATAGTGTAAATGCGATATGCTAAAACTTGTATGATTTTTCAGGGCATACCTATTTGCTTTTGAAAGAGGCCACTTGTATTACACATAAACTATTTGTCCCACACGGGCACAGCCGTAGACTACGAAGAATAAGTTTAGGTAGCTACCTACCTACTAATTATTTAAAAACTGACCCGAAAATAGGTATATTCAGAGATTGACTTCAAATGTCTACATGAATACGCTTTTAACGAGCGAAAAAACTGTTCTAAGTTTTCCCTTTTTCATTCAAAGATTGGAAAGCCTTATAATTATGGGGTTTTTTTTTAATAAGAAGCTATTTTTAGGACTAGTCCTTGAGAATTTCATCAAAAAGCTGTTTTAGTGAAAGCTGAGTATTGCGCGTCTAAATGATTTATTGGGAACAATGTATAGAATACATATTGTATAATAAATTTATGATTTATACTAATGTTATAATTTATGAACAGAAAAATTACTCATTAATTCTCATTTTATTGTAATTCTTTGAGCTGTCGAACGAAAATATTCGTATAATTAAAGTAGTATATATAATAAACTGTTGTTGGTACGTACATCAGCTGTTTTATTTTAGATGTTGAATGTATTTCGGTAAATTAATTTTTTACTGCTCTGTTTCTAAAAAAAAGCAGCGTGATAATTAATATTATTCATTTAAATATGAAGGTTCATTGAATTTCGATTCCTGAGTTATAAGTGTTAAAACGTAAAAAAAACAGACAAAAATAATAACAAATATTTTCGATCCAGGTTTAATCGATCAAAATGAATTTCCTAACGTTACCTCCAATGTACTAAAATAATTTCCTGTTATGATTAAATTCAAACTATATTAATTTTTTAAGCTTTTCCCGCTTTAGGATAGAACAAATTATAAACGTATCAATTATTAATTATCCTAATTGATATTTTCAAAATGATAAATTGGTTTTAATTAACACTATACGTACGAGTATAAACCGTCTTAGTTAATGAAAGCTTTTGGATTTGGAATAATTTGGAATAATAAGGTATTTCGCTTACAGTCGTTAATCTTCCCGATGAAAAACTTGTAATATTTCATTTTGTATATTTTTTGTATATTTGAATATTTAATTAGAGTTAAATGAGAGTAAGGGTAATAAAACAATTTATAAAAATTTAGATTTTTTCAATTTGCTCTATAAACAGATATAAAAATAATAAATTATGAGATGTGTCATGGCAATCGATTTTCTTGTTGCCAATTTTTATTTTCAACTCTTCATCTGTTATATTACTAACAACTTCAACAACTTCATCTGTTATATTACTAACAGATGAAAATCGATGTACAACTACAAAAACGTCGCGTTCGTCGGTGACATGGTTCGAAATTATTGGACTGGGATAATTTTTAATCGATATATCGATACAATTATCATCACATAATGATTTTGATAATCACAATAATCACATGCGACTTCTCCTTTGTAGATACTTATGTTATACAACATGATTGCTTCCATACCGCAGATATTAGTTTATGGTATGCAGTTACACACACCTACTGATATCAAATACGTGAAAAAATAAATAATTATTTTGTTAATTAGCTGTATTAGTGTTAATACGAGTATCATATAAAATCAACCATGTTCACAACTGACTACGTAAATGGTCATTTGCGTCTAACAAAATAACGTAATTTCAATACAGTTATTTTAATTAATAATTTCACTGCTCGATCGGTTTAGTGGTCGGTGACGTCTACTGCAGTCCCAAAGGTTGCGAGTTCGACTCTCACCCGAGACAATCATTTGTGTGCCATGAACATGTCTATTTGTTCCGTGTGTGCGTGTAATATATATATATATATATATCGCGAGAGAGGATGTTCAATCAAACACTCTTGACTTGTCATATTTTATTTGCAGTTTTAAGATTAATTACATGTTGCAGTTCAGAACGCTTCCTTAGTGTAGTGTCCTGCGGATAACTTCTGATATACCGGGCTTCGGTACCGTCCATTTATATCATGTCACAAACTACCAGTTTACATTGATCAGAGTTCTCCATAAATCCGGCCATCATAAAAAACCTTGACTTTACTCGAAAGATAAATCTAGAAGCTTTATAACAACATTCTTAAACATTACTTAATTAACAACAACATTATTAATTATAAACAACAGTTTCACATGGCCGTGTACAATAATTGTTTATACGAAGGTATTCTGTTAACATAAGATTATGTTACAAGCGAAAAACACCTCGAATTACGGTGTTTGCATGTACATATACACTTTTATAAAATGTATGTGTAATATAAAAAGATATTTATGTATGTATATCAGTTATCTAGTACCCTTACTGCACAAAAAAAATATTTCTTGGATCAAAAAAATATTGTTTCACATAATAAATAAATAAAAAGCCTTTTATTTATTGCAGAGAATAACACAATCAGTACACTTAATCTTATTGCTATACTACTTTTAACATTTGTGAGATGATTTATTTAATTATTTTATTTAATTATTTTTTAATTAATTAAATTATTAATTAAATTAAGTTATTGTTTTACATATAACAAAGAAAATATTTTGCTCAAAATAGTTAAATACATTGTTGTTACAAGACATTTTCGTTGGTCTTAAGAAATATTTTCTTACTTTAAGAGAAATATCCTCTTCCTCATATTTTCTTGATTAAAGATTTTTTTTCTGTGTAGACACTACCTAATTTCGGTCTAGATGACCTGTACGAAATGTCCCATGTTTATTACTTTTGTTATTATTTTCTACACGTTCTGTATTACAATGTTTAATTGCATTAATATCTGCGTATGGAACCAATCACATCGTACCTACCGTAAGTGTATTTTAGAAATTTTAATACATACGAAATTAAAATTGCGTCGAAATTAGAATACAGATTTGTCATTTAAAAAAAAATGTTTTGTCATTTCTACGTGCAACAGGGAATAATATTTAATATCACTTTATTGTTAAGAGCAATTATAAAGTAGGAGTACATTTATTTTCTTGAAAACTCTCCAGGAAAATTCAAGCTGTGATTTTCCTCGTATTGTTATGATTACGTACAATTTTTAAACGAAAATGTTCACGGAATTCGCGGAAATTTATTAATTAGATCGTTTCTATTTTTATTCTCGTTTTTCTGTTTTGATTGGGCTTTGGCCAATATAAACATATTGTTTTTACATTTTTTTTTTTAAATATAGACCACTCTGTGGTTTGTTTTTTCATTACATTTTTCTCAATAATATAGAAGAGGGTATAGTCTTATAATAATAAATAAATAAAAATAAAAACTAAAATGTCAATTTTCTTAATCATTGTTTTCCAAACATTTTATAAATAAAATATCCCTGTTACTCAACTGGACAGATGTTTATTATATGCATTGTTTTAAACTAATCAAGGTCATAATATTTTGAGTGATTCATGAGCATTAGATTATTTGTGTACATGAGCATGTATATTTGTTTTTGGGTTTCTGGGTTGTGTGTGTTTAAAAAATGTCTATAGTATGTATAATATTTAGAAATTATAAAAAGAATATTTTAGTATGTTTACCAGTTGTCTAGTATAATACCCTACAATACAAGCATAATGTCATATTTGCTGACTTTAGGAATAAATGGCGCTTTGTGGGATGCCTCAGGTGTTATTATTATCACAATTTCATTTGACATAGTTCCTTCATATTTTGTTGTATAGTCAATATTTTATATTTAGTTTTTGCCTTTAAATTTTATTAAAGGAACAGTGGAATAAACTCCACCGTTCAAACGACGTCACAGGGTAATTTGGTCGTCAAATGTATTTTCAAAAAGATCCATTAGATGCTTTTATAAGTACATATAGATATAACTTAAGGCCCGCGGCTCCGCTCGCGTGGACTACACAATTATACCGGGACACCTTTTTTCGGGATAAAAGTAGCCTAAGTCACTTTTCACTTATAAACTATATCTATGCAAAAAATTATAGCGGTCCCGACACAATAGTGTAGTCTATGTGAGCGGAGCCGTTGGCGGAAAGTTAGTTTGAAAATAAAATATAACCAATGTCACTCGCTGATAATGTAGCTTTATATAGACGATGTGTCGTGATAGCCCAGAGCGCAACGAACCTGTCTCAAATTTATAAGACCATAGGGCCATGGTTCGAATCCGGGCGTGTACCAATGAGTTTTTCTAACTTGAGTACATTAACTATCACTGACTCCGTGCTTCGGAGGGACCGATAGCAGTCGGTCCCGGACGCTGTCAATAGATGGCGGGCGTTACAATCCCCAACCCGCAGTAGAGTAGCGTGGTGGATTTAAGCTCCAAACGTCCTCCTCAACCTGGGGGAGGGCTAAGCCCCTGCAGTGGGGTAAAATAGGCTGATGATGATGATATAGGCGAAAGAATTTTTAAAATCAGATAAATCTTTTTTGAGTTTATTCGTAACAAACAAAAAATTAAATATTCTCTTTTTATAATATTAGTATAGATATTACGCATTGGATATATTAACTGCCTTGACTTTGTAAGATAAATAAAATAGCAGCCGGTACCTCGATTATAACCGTTCTTTTACAAAACAGACTTTAATATTAGTAGGAAAAGCCGCGACAAAACTTCCTAATGGTCCCTAGACCATAAAAACAACACTCACAACGTGAGATAAACAATAAAAAGTAGAAACATTAAATGAATTTCTAACTCCCTTCGGAAGCCAAGTGGCCGATCCGAGATAAAAGAAAGATTGATTGCAGCGGTCAGAAAGAAACAATTCGCCACCTTATTTACCTCGCCGCGACTGCGAGAGTTCGGAAGTTGTTTTGTTATCTAACACTCTTCCTAGTCTTTGATTCATTGAGGCTATATATACGTTTCTTTGTGCACTCTAATATATCGACATATTTTTGGCTAATACATCGACATATTTTTGGCGATCCTAGTGATCACATACTTGTTGAAAGCTTCATCCTTTGATAAATGATTTACATTTATTTACATAAGCTCGTTCCTCCACTTAAAAAGAAATAACAATACTAATATAAAAATAAACAGGAAAGAAATAATTTTTTGTTTGTTTTGTTACGAATAAACACAAAAACAATTTAACTGATTTTAAAAATTCTTTAACCTATTGAAAGCTTCATTATTAATGAGTAACGTGGGCTAAATTTTATTACAAAAAAGCTCTGCGGTTGGACTACACAGTTGTGCTGGGACTGCTATAATTTTTTGCACGGATATAGTTTATAAGCTAAAGAGTGACAAAGGCTACTTTTTATCCCGGAAAAAGGGGTCCCGGTGCTACTGTGTAGTTCAATGTAGGCGAAAAGCTAATATTCAAAAATGTTAACTCAGTGATTTATTCTAGAATAAAAATTGCATTTATATAAACTTATTACATAAATTTAGGATAATGATAAATGAAAATCCGTCCGTTTCCCGAATAACTGTGCACATTCGTCGAAACACATCCTATGTGGCTTCACAGAATGGCTCATAATGGATGGCTATTTAAAATAAACGAGATACCTTGTTCTGGTTCATTAATTTCAAAATAATAGCGACATATGTGTGTTGGCCCTTTATTAACTCCAAACGAAATGACTATTGCCTTCAAATTTAATTAATTTATGCACTCTTAGTAGAACTCGTGGTAAGTCGGTCATTATTATAGTTAGACCATCGTAAATGTTACCAAGTACGAGTATTATCAAAATTTTAACAAGCGTCTGTTTGTAAAATGTCTAAATATGTGCATATTATAAAAAAGGATATTTAAGTGTGTATATCTGTTGTCTTGTACCCATAATACAAGCTTTGCTTAGTGTGGGATGTCCAAAGTGTTATTACTATTATTAGCAGCACTTTTTATATCTTTCTTGTCATAACATTAATTTATTATTAAGAATAAAAGAATAAATGATTTTTTTTTTTTTTTTATTTTATTTATTTAATAAAATCTACAGCCAAAAACACAAACAGTTAAGATTTTAAATATATCACAGAGAAAAGGCCATTTACAGATTTTACTTAAAATTAAGAAATGAATTTTTTAGCAAAAAAAAAAAACAGACTTATTTTCTATACACATAGTGATATAAGTAATTTAGATGTAATAATAAAATACAAATATTCTATCTATATAAATATACACAAATACGTATATATACATACATATACATACATATATACATAATAAACAATAAACATATGTATACAATTCATTTAATATATATTAAATAATATATACATTCAATATATTTATATGCAACGAGAGTATATGAGTAAGTACACATTAAATATATAGATACAAATATACATATATTTACAAGTAGATAATACTATTATTGGATCTCAAGAGCATAAACAGTTCCACAGATCTTTTTTGTACGCCTGCCTCGATTTCTGGAATGGATCTAGATGTCTAAACATTTTATTATAATTAATAGGAATTCGATACATTGTTGAGCTACGGGCATAACGTGTGCTGGACTGGGGTATGTAAAGTAGTTGCGAGTGGCGGGTGCGACGGCGAGGAGTATTATAAGTGAGTGCAGCCACCAAAGATGGACAGTCTACGCGACTATTACAGATATCATATAAAAGCAGCATGTCCATAAAATGACGTCTTTGTTCCAGTGTTAATATTTTGTAACTTCGACAGGCATCATCATATGTATTGAAGTGTTGCTTAGTTCGGAAATTTAAGTTTTTGATGAATAAAGATTGGATTTTTTCTATCTTGTTTTTATGAATGATGTAATCTGGAGACCATACAGGGCATGCATATTCTAGTGTACTCCTGACATACGCATAGTAAAGAATTTTTAAACAATTAATATTACTGAAAGGTTCGGTTACACGCAGAATGAAGCCTAAATTTTTATATGCTTTATTAGAAACTGTATCTATATGATTAATCATGGTTAACTTACTGTCTAACATTACACCCAAATCGCGAATTGTGTTTTCTTTAGCAATAAGGTTACCTTCTAACGTATAATTAAATATGATAGGGTGTGTATTGCGAGTGAAAGTTATTTGACTGCATTTTTTTAAATTAACATTAATACGATTATTAAAATAGTAATCAGAAAGCCTGTCTAGATCGTTTTGTAAATTAGCACAATCAGATGTATTGCCAATACGCATGTAAATTTTTTTGTCGTCTGCATACATCAGATGTTCTGAATGTCTAAAACAATAGTTAATATCAAATAAGTAAGCTATGTAAAGTAAAGGTCCTAAATGTGATCCTTGTGGTACACCCGATAAGATGTTAACAAAATCTGATTTATGATTTCCAACAACAACAGCTTGACTCCTATTAGAAATATATGAAGTAATCCATCTAAATAAATCACCACTGATTCCAATAAACTTCAACTTAGAGAGAAGTATGAAATGGTCCACACGATCAAATGCCTTCTCAAAATCTGTATAGATCACATCTACCTGAATACGTTTGTCCATCGATTCAAATAAATAGTTAGTAAATAGTAAAATATTATTTATGTCAGTACGTTTTGGATTTAAAAATCGGCTAAGTGCAAATTGGACTCGTGTACATACAGTTATAAACATAAATTAACCTGTTGATTGCCACTCGCAGCCAGAATGCCACGTAAATGCACATTTAAATTTTAAAATATTTCAAAAGTTTTTGATACGATATAACTAGAAATTGACGGATTCTAAATTTATTCCTGAACTTGAAAACTGAAAACTGAACTGTAAAAATTTCTTTCTTTCTTTCTAAATTTAATTATTTCACCTTGAGCAAAGTGTCAATCATCAAGCGAGCAAACACGTGAAAAATGAAGAGGAAAAAAATATGCGTCAGCAGAAATTATGGTTTCTGTAACGTAAATTAAGATGACGTATAGTTTTTAGGTTTCCGTACCCAAAGGGTAAAAAAACGGGACCCTAAGACTCCGCTGTCCATCCATCTGTCTGTCTGTCTGTCTGTCTGTCACCAGGCTGTATCTCATGAACCGTGATAGAGAGTAAAAATTTTCACAGATGATGTATTTCTGTTACCATCATAACAATAAAATCCTAAAAAACAGAATAAAATAAATATTAAAAGGGGCTACCATACAACAAACGTGATTTTTTTGCTCGTTTTTACTCGATATTGATAACGACAACAGATAGACGCTTGAAATATTCATAGAATATTTAGTTATATATTCACTTCAAAAATTGAGAATTGACGACCGCTTGGCCTAGTGGATAGCGACCCTGCCTACGAGACTGGTGGTCCAGGGTTTGAATCCCAGCTCGGGTCACTATTTATATTGTGAATATTGATACTGGTGCCGGGTCTTGGTTGTTATATGTATGTGGTGTCTTCGCTTGTTACCTAAAACACAAGCTCATGCTTAGTTTGGGGCCTAGACGTTGTTGTGATGTAAATAACGTATACATGACAAAAACGTCTAGGCCCCATACCAAGCATTAGCTTGTACTTTGGGTACCTAGCGAAGACACCACATACATATAACAACCAAGATCCGGTACCAGTGGCAATATTCATCATATAAATTCTGACCCGACCTGGGATTCGAACTCGGGACCTCCAGCTTCGTAGGCAGGCGCTACCCACTAGGCTAAGCGGTCGTCAAACCGCATATATTAACTGGATATATTTTGCTATTTACTAGCGAATTTTACTTTCCCATTGTTAAAGAGGTCTTATATTGATAACAACCCAGTTTACGTTGTAACTAGAACACGAGCGCAGCCATTAAATGAGACTTTGCCTCCTATAGTACCTCTGAGACCATAAAACATTTTTATCACGCTCTAACGACACTTTAAAGCGTCTACAAAAGATATACGGTCCATCTCGTTTCGTGATCTCCCCGATTTAATATTGAATATCCGGTATCAAATATTCAATTATGAATTAAGGGATGACGTTGTGAATGTTATATGACTATGGTTCGTGGATTTATTCCCTGATAATTGTATCAATTCAATATAATACCATACCATCAGCCAATTAATGCCCCGCTGCAGGGGTTTAGGCCTCCCATCAGGATGAAAGGGCTAGGAGCTTAATCCACGACGCTACTCTAGTGCGAGTTGGTGGATTTTAATATTTTTTATGTATATAATGTATGTATATTATAATATACAATACAAAAAAATATATTTTATAAAATCATTCTTATTTTTTAGCCTCATTTATAAGAAATCTCAGTGAGAAAACTGTTGTGAACACAAATCTTTAGTAGCCGTAGGAAATCATAGAAAGTGTATTATTGTTCGTCACAAAAAATTAAATTAAATCACTTTTAATTAACGATCTATTAATGAAAATTGTTTTTATTCAAATTAAATAAAAATGTCTCCAGATATCAATCCCTAAATTAAAATCAATTTGTATGCCCCAAATTAAAACTTCATAATGAGAATATTAGATTTGTAATCAAGCGAATATTTTTATTCTCGGAACAGTTGAACTGTCATTAAATAAATTAATTATTGAACTCTAATACAATTTTTGTTTTTTATGCGATTTCGTCGCCAATATAGCAGTGTCGCTTAATTCCTTACAGTTATCAATTAACCCAGCCACTACACTTTAACCCAATTGGGTCAGATTGAAAGTCACGAGCAATTTAATTGACAGAGACAATTGATTGGTAATGATTGATGACAAGTTAATAAGTTAATAATATTCGTCACCAATTAGATAGTTCAAATCGACGGGTGCAAAGTATAAAAAGCCAACTACAAAAGTAGTGATTTTCTGTTTTCTTCATAATTTTATAAATCTATAAAAAGCTCTCTTGAAAAATGAGGATTATGTAGTTGGTTTCTTATACTTTGCGTCCGTCGAAATGGTTAATAGAATGCCTAGCTCTTTGTTTTAAAAGCTTTCAAATATATTTAAATTTTCATTACGTTATTTATACGTTTGTTTTTTAATATTTCATTTTAGAAATTTTATATTATAATTTTAGCTGGCATGTATACAACACAGGCACAGTAGGTATATCATCCCGACCTTAGAGTGACGAAATTGACAGCAGCATAAATTATGTAGAGTTGTGGCGTTTACATTGCCCCGTTGTGGGCAAAACAGCGGAAGACGACCGTTTTTCAATACCCACGCGCCCATCTCACATCCGAAATTTGAGTCCACCTCAAATCCATTGTTCAAACTAAGATTTGCACCCTAACTAAACCATATCATCCTGTTTCGTTTATTTATGGTTCCTAACTATTTCCCGACATTCCCGAGTCGATAGAAAGACGTGCCATCGACGACATGCTTTGCCGGGGCCCACTATATCAACTGTAGGCACGAACCATATAATAATAATAATACTTGGGACATCCCACACTGCGAAATCTAGTCCTAAAAGAAACAAGTATTATGCTTGTATTATGAGTACTATAGAACTGATATACATACTTAAATATTCTCTATAATGTATACATATTTTTACACCCAGACACGAAAGAAAGATATAATAATAATAATAATAATAATAATAATAATCATTTATTTTCAGGTGCTAGCCCCATAGTAATTTTTACATATTTACACAGTATTTACATATCAAGTACTAAAACTAAACAGTACGATAAAATCAAATATTATCAAATTATAACAATAAATAAATACAACTGATAGTTAAACTAAACAATAAATTAAATTAAACATGTTCATGCACACTATAGGCGGGCGGGAATCGAACCCACCACCTTTGGTTCTACAGTAAGGGTCTCTAACCAGTCGACCAATTGGCAATCGCACCGATATTGATATAGGCGTCGCCATTGTGTTTTTTAATAAAGAATCGACTATGAATCCAGAAGTTTTTGTATCATCCAAAAATAATTTGAAGTTAAAACGTTTTCAGTGCAAAATTTTCTTTATAATATTTAATAATTTTCACTTGGGTAATATTTGCCATTTGTTCATAATAGTTTTCAAATAAAAACATTTGTACACGATCGAAAGATTGTACGGCATTTAAAATGAACCTGTTATTTAAAATACTAACCTCAAAATAATTTGACAATTGGCGATATATCTTGATAATTTTTCATAAATTTTTGCGGAATCGTTCCAAAACTATTTCTTGACTTCTTTAGTGACAGATCAGTTACTCCGAATATAAAGCATTTACATTCAGCAATACTTACCATTTCCCGTACCAATTAAAAGACGGGATTTTTGTTTAGATATTCCTGTATGCTACGAGCAAGGCACATACTACGTATTTTGTTTTTAATAATTTAAGGGTCAGTAGTTTCGGAGACAAAGGGGGAGAATGCTCGATTTTTGTAAATTTTCTTTAATATATCTTAAACTACACTAATCAAAATATCAAAAATAAATATTTAGGTATCTCATAATAAACTGCATTTTTTTTTTAATTTTCTGTGTTTTGCCCTAAAATTAGAATTCGTTTATTGGCACCGTACATCCGTGATTAGGTCACCTGTTTATATGACTTTCAACTTTTAACGTCTCGTAGATTCATAAAAAAGTAGGCTGTGACAGACAGATATTCAGACACGAAAATGATCCTAAGGGATCTGTTTTTCCATCTCATATGTACGCATCCCAAAAAACATGTTAATATGTATAAAATTACAAAATAACTTCTACATAAAATAAAAATGTCAATACTCAGCCCTAAAAAAGTAATTGAATTTAATTTAATTTAACGTATAAAACAGTAAAACTTGGACTTGTAAATTTTTTCTTTATTCCATTACATCCTTTTCTCATGTACCTTTCTGGACGATTGATTTCATATCTTCGACCCAATTTTAAGGTTTTTTAGGTCGATTCCCGCGCGTCGGTAATAATTTTTACTTAACAGGTCATAAAATGCAATATCGCTCGATCTATGTAATACATTTCGAATTCCACTCTTAAAGTTAACCCGATTCGGGTAAAGCCGACATGGACCTCCGGTATCTTTGTAATGTGACACTTTAATGTATCATATACAATATTCAGCAGCGGAACGCCACAATTGAAGGGGTGAGAGGACAAAGATGTAATCTGACAAAACTAAAAAAAGCTACTTTTTCGCATGGAATTAGATTTTAAGTGATCATAAATCAACTACGCAAATTTTGATTCTTGTCAAAAATAAAGGCCTAACAAAGGTGTTAACTGACAAACATGCATACACTTCAGGCTTGCAAATGTGGTGTGAGGAACATAACACCTATAACTCATTTTGAACTTTTTGTAAGTTAACAGCTTTGTCCAATTCCCCCTTTAATTCTCAAAAAATCGTCCATTCAATGCATAATTCGATTTTCCTTTCTTAACAACGTAAATTCCAGTATTTAGTTACCTTGAAAATAACTTTTTGCCATGGTAACGCGTATTAGCTAAATAAAAGCTGTAGAAACTAGTCATTTCTCATTCCATTCCATCAGCCCATTATACCCCACTGCAGGGGCTTAGACCTCCACCAGGGTAAGGCAGCTTGGAGCTTAAATCCACCACGCTGCTACAGTGGGGGTTGGTCGGCGGGTCGGGGGAAAGTAGTCATACGGTCTTACATCTAATAGGTTCAAACGAAAAATTTAATAATTAAATTTTGTAAATGTACTCGAATCCAACAAAACCCTGAAATTTATACTGCTGAATGTACTACTTATATGAAAATCAACGCTGAATAATTTTGTACAGTAACTTAGCAGTATACATTTTACTCTAATATAACTCAATAATCTGAATATAAGCGACGAAATTAAAATTTGGTAATTTTTTCCAAGTCATTTTAAAAATGATGTTAAATTGTAATTGTTAAACAAAGAAACATAATAGGATATTTGCTGCAAAGGTAAAAAATTTAATCCCATACGACGTATTTTTTTTTTTAAATTAAAATATACGCTTAGAGAAGGATTCAAAGCACCATGCGGACAAATAGAAAACGCGTTAAAATACAGTTCATAATTCAGTGGCTACATTTAATAGCGTTTTTTACTTATTTTTCTCGCATGCTTAGGATTCTTTTGGAATGGGGATCCCAAGCCCATTTCTCCCCACAGAGAACGAATCGATAACATAACTATTAATTTAAGTCACATGCATACAATTTCTAACTTAAATTGTATTGTTCATTATTTAAATTTATTATTAAGTAAACAACACAGGTGTTTATATTAATCCAACTGATTTACTGTCTTTAAAGAATAACATGTAAATATGTGTCCAACAGTCCATATGTGTCCAACATTCCATGTGTCCAACAGTCCATATCTGTCCAACAGTACGTATGTGTCTTTTTGATTTAGCTTTTTAATCCTTGAAATTCCCGTTGAATACGTTGTATAGTTCGTGAATCAGCAGAAGTTGACAGTGAGGACTAAAGAACTTCAACAAAAAAGACTAACGAAATCGTTGGCAGTTAGTCGCTTGCGTTTGGCATGACAGCAGTAGGGCCACTGGCGCCATCTATACTACGGTTTGCTTTTGGAATCCCATTGGAAACGTCTCATTGTTGATCTTGACGGACATTGACAATCAGGTGTCTAGTATCCCATAATGCAAGCATAATTCTTGCTTACTTTGGGACTAGATGGCGCTGTGCGAAATGTCCCAGATATTATTATTATTATTATTATTGTAGGTTCTATTACGAAATCCATCATGTCGTTCTGATTATATAAGATTCATTGTAAATGCTTTGCTACTCTGGTCAATCGACTATTTTAAATGTATGTAACTGTTGAGAAAATAAAGAACAAGCTGTTCTCTTTCTGATCATCAGATAATCACATCAGCTGTCAATGTATAATATCTAACCAGGTGTCAATATTTTCGGTACAACTTGGACGAAGGATTAAGTACTCCAAACTATGTATGTAAGAGTAGTTTAATAACTAGTAATAGCTTTGCTAGCGTTTCTTACTTCATTTACTACAACTATATAGTAATTGATGCCACGAAGTAAGCCCATTAATCAAGTTCTATTAGTATCTGATGGGCGTTTTCCGTCCTGTACATAAAGTTTCGTTATCGATACCGTGATTTCATGTCGATGCCAAGAACCGCTTTCGATCATTGTTTTTGAAACGAATCGAGGGGAACCATGCCACAACACGCAGCAACGGAATTATATCGATAACTAGAGGCCATAATGAATGTGAAATTCAGTGACGAAAAAATTTTTTGTATTTTGCAATCATTTATTGCTCACGACGACAGGCGACGTGACGGAAACGTTATATGCGTTTGGGGTAAGAGTGTCTGTGTATGTGTAACTATTTTTTTCAAAAATAACTAAACCGATTTCGATGCGGTTTTTTTTGTGTCGCAATAGGTATCACTTAAGAGCCGGTTTTTAGGGAAGTTTTACTTATAGAAGTCACCAGGGGGTGCTGCAATAAGCGTGTTTCGCTAAAACGCCTTGGATTTTGATGCAGTTTTTTTTTTATACATAAGTACCATTCCAGAGTAGATTCTTAGACATGTTTTATAAATAATGTTACTAGGAGATGATGAAGTAAACGTGTTTCTCTGAAATTATTTAGTTTTTGATACAATTTTTTTTTTGTTACATAAACACTACAGAGTACTGTCTTAAATATTTTTTACAGTTGTAACCATAAATTTAAGATGATAATTAACCGTTGTACGTGACTACGAAGACAACTCAAGTTTATTTATGCAGTCTACGAGCTACGCACGACGATTAATTAAAATCATAAATTTTATTGTTTTACTTCGATATGAAGTAAAATACAATAATTTATTTAATCCACAATTTTTAAAGGACCAATTTTTTTTTTAAAGGTCTCTTTAATATTATTTCATTTAACGGTTTTATGTCGTGGATTTAAAAAAAATTTAAGTTTAGTTTTTTTTCTTGTACTCAGCACTACGCAATGGGCGATACGCCATAGCTTTAACAGTCAAAAATGAAAACTTTAGTGCCGTGTTTTATTATTTCATGGGGGTCTGCATTATTCTATGATTTAATAACATAGAAGCTGGATGAAAATAATACTATATTATCGTGATAGGTGCCAAGAAGTAATTAAGTCCATTAATCAAGTTCTGTTACCTTTTAGGGATGGATGTTTTTGATTCCATCCATAAGTTTTGTTATCAATATAAGATTGCGAATCGATATTGAAAACTAATTCGATATTTCAATAGAAACGGTACGTGCTCTCTGTAGAATCAAATGAAATGAGCCTACGAACTTGTAATACTCTACTGACTAGAGATCGCACAAATGTGACATTCAGTGTCAAACGAAAAGTCAATTTTTATATTTAGATTGACCGAGTGATTAGAGCTCTTAACTGCAAAACCATAGTTGGGAGAGTTTGATTCCCGCCCTGAAAAAATATTTGTTTGCATGAGCATGTCAGATTGTTACGTCTCTGGGTGTAAAATATCTATATTAGCATCAATTATAAAAAAAAAATTTTGAATATGTATATCAGTTATCTAGTACCCATAATACAAGCTTTGCTTAATTTGTTCCAGATACTATTATTATTCCGGTGCACTCTAATTTGCTCAACGTACCCTCAGAAAGATGACTAAATAAATTAATCGTGAATTAATGTTAGGGTTTAGTAGCTAAATGGCAAAAAACGGAACCGTTGAAATTTTGTACTATCTGTTTGTTTTTCCGTCCGTCTGTCACAGCCATTTTACTCGGAGACCATTGGAACTATACTGACGAACGCAGATTATCTTTATAGAACCGTTAGGAAGATTTTTTTTAGTATAAGTTACCACACAAATAGCTGAGATACAAAAATAAAAGTTCTTAAAAAATTACTTTTAAAACACAAATAATATTAACACCTGGGACATCTCACACAGCGCCATTTAGCCAATCCCAAAGTAAGTATTATGCTTGTATTGTAGGGTACTAGGCAAGTAATAAACATACTTACAAACTTTACTTAGTAACAAACATTTCTTAGTAAACATACAAGCATAATACTTGCTTATTTTGGGGCTAGATGGCGCTGTATGAGATACTCCAGGTATTATGGGTATTGTACTTAAATATTTTGTTTTTGATAATATATACTTAAATAAATATAAAAATAATAATGCTTGGGACATTCCTTACTTTGCGCCAGTGTCAAGAAAATGACAATTTTCACGCCATTTTACGGGCGTTTTCTCATTGAAGATCGGCCGTCTAAAAGCATAATAATCGGGCGCCAATAAATTCTTGCTCGAACGAAATTAACGGAATCGTTCGTTCGGTGGCCCCACTCGCTAATGGAGTTTACGCTCCAACAAATGGAATAAATTATACAAGTTTACTATAATTGGTTCGCGCGTATGCCTACAGCTTTTGTTGCTGACATACTGTATTATGATTTGAAGTTTTCAACAGGAACAAGCGTTTTCGCGGCATTTTCCGCCGCAAAATTGGCGGTTTATTGTCCTTTCCCTTGTTAATTAGTAATGGGCTAGGATTAAATCATTTTTGCTTATTTTTCCGAAAATATAGACGAATCTATATCTTACTACTTAAAAAATAAAGTCTACTAGGTACTTAGTATTTTTACCAAAAATCTGATAAATAAAATGTCCCTGTGACGTCATCTGGACAGATATTTATCATTTGCTTTATCTTAAACTAATTAAAGTCCAAGCCACTTCATCTCGAGGGGAGGCCTATGCCCCTGCAGTGGGGCATCAAAGGGCTGATAGTATATTATACAGTAATTCCGACTAAATAAAGTCATAATATTTTGATTGATTCACGATGATTACAATTTTATTTGACATAGTCACTTTGTCTCAATATTCTATATATACTTTTTGCTTTAGTTTTTTACTGTGGAAAGCACTGGAATAAGCTCAACCGCCTAGATGACGTCACAGGGACAATTCTTGCACCAGATAAATTATTATAAATATCAGGAAAATTAGAAAATAAAAAAAGAACTTTAAATTTTTTTCAGTGGTCTTATTCCTTTTAAATTTAATGCCTATATAATAATTATTATTATTTATTTTATAAAAACTTACATGACAAAAAAAAATGTATACACTTATAATACAATACTAACTTAATTAATAAATAGAAATAGGAACAATTTAACCCATTACCTACACATTAACGAAATTGGGTCAGATTGAACATCACTAACCATTTAATTGACAATTGACAGACCTGACCAGAATTGACCAGAGACAATTGATTGATAATTATTGATGAAAAGTTAATGAGTTAAACTGAATTCACACTATATTTTTTACAGCGCAGCTTTAACATTTTGCAGTCCACACAATTTATAAAGAATAGTCAAAGCTCACAAAATTATCTTCAATGTCCGTTTGTAGTAAATGTTGCATAAAATTTATATGTAAACCAATGACCAATGTATATAATTTGAATCCTGTGTTTTACTTGAGTTTAATAAGGTATGTTACACGTCTGAATCCACATTTCTTCTCATTTTTCTCATACTAGAGTCCTCTATAGACTTCAACGCGGATTAATCATTCTTATAATGGAAATCTCGTTGAGCCAGCAAATAGAAAAAAATCGAATCCATATTTTTGTTCTTGAACTGCCATACTTCGGCATCACTGAATTTCGAATGTAGCTGACTAGAAGGCGCACGCTTGATATACTCAACGACTCCAAGGCGATAAATTCTATCAACTTTGTTTACTTTAAAAAATTGTATGTGACTAGTTATGATGAGTAATACAAAAAGACCTAGACACAACACTTCATCTAGGTAATCAATCGCGTGGGCCATGCACGCGTCCGCCCGTCTCCATTCCTCATCCTATGGCTCAAACCGATTGATTTGACGACCGCTTAGCCTAGTTGGTAGCGACCTTGCCTACGAAGCTGGAGGTCCCGGGTTCGAATCCCAGGTCGGGTCAATATTTATATGATAAATATTAATACTGGTACCGGGTCTTCGTTGTTATATGTATGTGGTGTCTTCGCTTGGTACCCAAAATACAAGTTAATGCTTAGTTTGGGGCCTAGACGTTGTTGTGATGTATACGTATGTTATGTTAAATGTGATAACTTTGGTTCTAGAACTAAACGGCCAGCGCCTCCTCTAATGAACTAATTTATGACTCGGTAATTGGCATGCAGACAGTAACAAAGACGTTTTGGTATCATTGTGTATTTCTGATTTTTAGCAGAAATATTTACATAGACTTTGAAGCAGTTTATCGTGAATAAATTATTTTCTATAAAATTTTGTCAAATATTCAGCAGGTGCGACCCACAGTGTAGGTTAGGTTGTCTGTGCATTAATCAAAGTAAATGAAGAAATATCTTTTCTTAATTGTATTTTTTTTTTGTTACAGAATGCGGGAATATGTCGAGGAAAATGAGAAAAACGATCCTCTCATACATGCACCCGACAAGAAAAATAACCCATGGGCTGAAAAAGGGAAGTGTGTTATAATGTAAGATAACACAATCTGAAATAAAATAAGTTAAAAACAGCATCAATAATTAAATAACATTAATAAACTGAAAATAAATAATTGATTAAGAGAAGAAAAAACACGAAGATTTAAAATAAAAATCACATTAAAAACCTACAGCAGTTAAACTGAAAAAAAAAATGCTCTAGACAATATTATTACAGCTACGTTAAAAATCAAATAAAAAAAACAAATGCATTTCTACAGTTTTGTGTATATTTTCACAAAAAATAAAAACTTTTACTTTTAATTAAAATAATTTAGTTTCCTCATAATATCATCTAGTCCCTTAAATTTATTAATGAAAAAAAAATTGTATATTATGGTGTACATTTTGACTGTGCGGAAGCAAGGATGTACTTATGACTTTGTTGTCGGTTTAAATGAGGAAAAAAAATACGGTTGTAAATACGTTAAAATTTTGTATTTGTAGAGATAGCGGGAACGGTAAAGTAGAGATGATCGAGGGACGGGGTGACGGTAGTGGAATAATGTATAAAAAAATGCAATATTAATCGCAATTATATTATTTTTAACGATTTGCCTTGAAAATTCGGATCGATAGGGACATGTTTTTTTTTTAACGAATAACCCATTTCGCTTTACACAACGCATAAGCAACTTCCTCTTCCATCGAATTGTGTGGAGTGTTAATGGATTCTTCTTTTATTCTACCTCAGGAGCGGTCAATGTGTATGATTCGATGTCGAAAGCGAATTTTCTCAGAGCTCAGGAATTTTCGCCTTTGAAAACGAATAAATATAAGGGCGCATTTTGCAGATCACGACTTGACAAATGTTCGCTGGATCACGTAATATTGGCAATATAAACGTTGAAATCGATAAATATAGTATAGTTTAAAAAAATAGCATAAGTACATTAAAATCGAGATAATCTTGTTCGAGCTGATTTATCAATATTTAATAGGTAATTTTTATAAAAAAAAAACACACAGGTACATTCCGCAGTGCCATTAATATAGTAATCGCCTTCTAGTTTCAACATTAGAATCCCCGTGCAATATTTTTTTATTTTATCTGTGAATTATTTTCTCTAAAACATAATCCTAAAAGGTTTATTTTGTGTTTAAAATTAATTAAAAAATACATTCGTATTGTAGTATTAAATCACTATATATATCTAATAATCTTCAACTTTCACGAAAAATACCTAAAAAAAATTATCTCATATTCTATGTAGAGCTAACTTAATTCCAAAGGGATCTTTAACCCTATTTAAGTAATAGTGGATAAACTTAAAGCACTGTAGATAAATAGATTAACATTAAAATCTTAATCTAAACTTTTTAATCTTTAAAAACAATCTAAATTTCTTCTTACCAGTAGTCAAGAATATGGAATCATTCTGGCTGTGAATAATTCGAAACAGTTGTATTAGTTGACGCTTTAATACTTTTATGATAGTGCTATACAACCAATGCTAACTAAAAATCGACAATAACGTCTATATTATGTAACCTTTTTGTTTTTGGCGTAACAACCGAAATAGCGAAAAATTGAATTAGATTTTTGATAAAAAAAAATTAAAATAAAAAGAAAATTAGTAATTCACTGGATTGCGATAAGCCGTTTATTTATGTTATAAATTCAATTGAACGATTAATGCTAAAATAATACTGCCATTTTAATTCATAGTTTAAAGAGCTATTTGTACAAAAAGTTTAGATTGCAACTTTCACTTCCAATCATTAAATTATATCAAAGAAAACCTCATCACCCCCTCCAAATTTCTCTTATCTTTAGAATTAATAGTTAATATAATAGTTAGTAGCCGGTATTAAAATTAATGTAGGCATATAGCACGTAATATCAAAATCAAACGTTGTTTGTTAAACTAAATTAAAAAAAAAACTAAAATGCAATTCAGAGGGTTAACTTTAGGATAAAATATATATAACCAGAATATTTAATCGAATTAAAAATTAATGTAGTAATTTTTTTAGAATAATTAATCGAAATTGTGTAAAATTTGACCGCTTGCTGAGATAGTTTTAAATAGTCTTTTTTTTTTTAGATTTAGTATACGGTTTTCAAGGCAAAGCGAACTAATTTATTCATAAATCATTCGATACACTGTTATCAATTCAGATTTGTGTTACATGTACTTGAACCACACCAAAGAGTTGGTTTTAAAATGCAATATTCATAATTACATTTTATTTTTTTTTAATTTAAAGATGTAACGAAATTGTACTTCTAAATTTACAAAATCTAAATCGTAAATGAGTCATTTTGTCACATTTTTAAATCGTAAATAACGCAATCATTATTTAAAATATGTAATTTTTAAAAACCTGGAATATAATCAGGTGGAGGCGACAAGATATTGGAAATGATTTTTCTAGAATCAATAGGCTAAGGTATCGTATGTTATAATTATGTAATCAGTAATTACTGAAATAAACGAAAATCTGTGATATCTGTTGTTTTCTTTTACCCTACCGTACATTTTTGTTTGTTTTGTAAATTATATAAATTAATGCAGGCTCTATGTAATCTCAAAAAAAAATTAACAGTGTGTCTTATAATATTAGGAATGACACTTGGTAGAGCTTTTTGAATTTCAAACAGTTCCTTAGGGTACCTCGAAAACTTCGAACTTAAAACTTTGTAATCATAAGTCGACATTTTGTCGTCAAAAGTTTGCAACAATTAAAAGCAAGCTACTGATTGTAGTCCATTAAGGGTTTGCTCACAGAATAGCTCTTGTTAGCGTAATATTTTATACTAAATAACTCGTGCATTAGTTGACCCTAGATAGTCGTGAGGATTTTCCTATTCCATACCACCAGCCTATTATACCCCACTGTAAGGGCTTAACTCTACCCCAAAGGTGAAGAGGATTGGAGATTAATCCACCACGCTGCTCCAGTGCGGTTTGGTGGATTTTAACAACAGCCATCTGTTGATGGCACTCGGGATCGACGACTTAACGTGCTCTCCGAGGCACGGAGTCAGTGATAGTTATGTACTTAAGTCAGAAAAACCTCATTGGTACATGCCCGGATACAAACCACGGCCGCACGGCCTTCTAAACTTAAGACAGGTTCACTGCGCTCGGTCTATCATGACTCTTTCCTATTAGATTTGTTCAATTGTTTCATAAGAGTTGTACGAGAGTTAGAGACGGAGACATTCAACTCAAAAAGGCTATTTGACGACCGCTAGCGGGTAGCGACCCTGCCTACGAAGCTGGAGGTCCCGGGTTCGAATCCCAGGTCGGGTCAGTATTTATATGATGAATATTGATACTGGTACCGGGTCTTGGTTGTTATATGTATGTGGTGTCTTTGCTTGGTACCCAAAACACAAGCTAATGCTTAGTTTGGGACCTAGACGTTGTTGTGAGATATACGTTATTATTATTATTTTACAGTTGAATATAATGATAAATATTTCGGAAAGGGAGCCTGCTTTGGAGAACTTTTACAGTTTCATGATCATTTTAATGTATTTACTCAACTAAATTTTATTTGAGATTACAACTTAAATTACATGTAGCAGAGGCCACACAAGAAAAACATTTTTCCCACATCTTAAAACGTACCTATGTAGCGGTTACGAATAGGTATGTATAACCATAACAATTTTCAGCTTGGCAGCAAAAATTACGAAGAAAATGGTTGTGACGTACAGTCTGGCTCTCTATTTGGGCACTTATAACTGGAGTTCATCGATCAGCTTTACAGGTTTCTTTTTTCAGTATTTAAATACTTCATTTGACCAGGTTTAAGTGTACGTTTGGTTACAATAGGTGATCTATGATACGAGCAGAAACAATTTTAGAGCATCGAGAAAAATCGTGGCAGGGGGCAGGCTTCCTACGCCACCCAGGTGAGAGCGAACGGTCGTGGTCGCTCGCTGCTCACTGCTCAGTGGCACTCGGTCCATTAAAGACACACAGAGAATCTATCTAGAGTTTACTACAAATATGTACCTAGTCTACGTGGGCGAAACCGCGGGCGGAAAGCTAGTAATCCTTATTAGGGTGGAAATGGAAGTATTCGACTGGTAATTGAAACACGGTTGGCGTCTACGTATTTGTAAAACTTATTAAGAATTCAAGCCATCATTTTCACATTCATTATAATAATAATACCTAAGATATTCCCCACATCGCCATCTAATCCCAAACTAAGCTTGTATCATGGGTACCATTGTACCATAGGGACAATTGAATAGTCTTAATACTTATTAAACACTTAAATATTTTTTATTAAATATACATATATATATTTTACACCCAGACACGGAACAAATATAGACATGTTCATGCACACCAATATTTGTCGTAGGCGGGAATCGCACCCGTGACCCTTGGCGCTGCAGTTAGGGTGTCTAACCACTCGGGCAATCGGTTATATTTATATTATCAATGTTAGAATTATTATACGATTCTGCACCCATTCCAAGTTTTGGTGATATTTCGTATCGTAGCCAATCTCGAATGTGTTCCTTGTTAAACCTTTATCATTTGACTTATATCTTTCTATCTAAGCTTGTACCTTCTTAATGAACAATGTTTCACGATAATGTTCATCATTAAGTTAACGCTACTTTCAAAGTTTTCTTTCAGTACAAGCTCTTAGTCCAGAGTAAAAGAAAATCTATCGTTTTCCCTCTGTTTTAATATGAATTTCCTAAAATACATATGCATTGCATACAGTACAGACAGACCGAGTGGTGTGGTTAGAAAACTTAACTGCGGAGCCATATGTCGTGGGTTCGATTCCCGCCCGGGAAAATATTTGTGTACATGAATATGTCTATTCGTTCCGTGTCTTGGCATATATAAAATATCTATGTATGGGTATTTTATAAAGAATATTTAAGTACGTATATCAGTTCTGTTTTCTTTTACCCACAATAGCAGCTTTATTTAGTTTGGAACTAGATGGCGCAGTGTGGGATGTCCCAGGTATTATTATTATTAAATTGTACACGAGAGTTCACATTACCTCGATTTTCATGAAATACGTACTACATTTGTTATCATTGTCATGAATTGAACAAATGGAAAAAAATAAAATATTTGAACAACGATTATTATAATTTTCTAATAGTATATATCCACCGCTTGCATTTGATAATGAAATATGACACAGATATTAAAACTTTTTTTATGTATTAGGTTCTATAGACTACTTTTTCTAAACAAATAATTCGAAGGTAAAATTTACATCTTAAAATATCTCATAGTAATCATAGTGAATTACATGAACTACAAAAAATCCTAATGAATAACAAAAAAATTCAAGACATAGAATAAGTAAATTTGACAGCAGCGTTTGGTTTTAATGGAATCAGAAATGTCACTTCACAGTATTGAAACAAATATTTGGTACCACATGAAAAATACAAAATACAACCACGACACAATATACTATATCGACTACAGAAATATTAAAAATAAAAATTATTTGGCCTTATTATTTATAATATTATATAAATTATCTATAATAGAATACCAAAAGATGTGACAAGCCTGTCACTGAATGAGGTTAAGTCTGTTGTGAAAAAAGCCCTGACTAATAGAGCATATTACACTGTTAATGAATATTTGAGTGATAAAGGTGCTTGGATTTGAAGCATTACTCGACCTCAATATAGTTATGTACTTAATTTGTTCTGTATTTGATAATTTGTTGTAACCATGTTTTAAATTGACTGATAATGTGATTATTGTTAAGAGGTGCCAGGAAACTTGACTTTCAATAGGAGAATGTGTGCATTCCCAAATTGAATAAAAAAAATAATTTGAATTTGAATTAGTGCTATTTTCGGTTATTATTGTCAGTGGATAGATGCCGGCACAGCGGTTATTACACATGAAAGTAGGTCGATGCGTTCGTTGACTTAGGATGACCTAAATTATTGTGCTAAACATGACGCATTGGCGACCACCCACTCTTCTAAGAAAAATTACTATAAATTCCCTTAAAATTGGCGGACCTGATAACAGTGACTAAAAAATCACTGCATGAAATGGCAGAGTAAAGCGTGCATATATTTTCCGTTGACCTAGAAACATGAAGAATTCAGCATGAAGCATGGTCTCGTATCATAAATAAATTGAAAATTTCATATTTACTATTCGCTAATTTTAAATAATAATAATAATACATGGGACTTCCCACACAGCGCCATCTAGTCCCAAAGTAGGCAAGTATTATGCTTGTGTTATGGGTTACTAGACAACTGATATACATACTTAAATATTCTTTATAATATATACTTATATAAATATTTTTTTTTATATATACATAACAACCAAGACCCGGTACCAGTATCAATATTCATCATATTAATACTGACCCGACCTAGGATTCGAACCCGGGACCTCTAGCCCCGTAGGCAGGGTCGCTACCCACTAGGCTAAGCGGTCGTCATATCGATGTTGTGTTTTTAACACATATGTTTAGTAAACATTTTAGTAAAGGGGATAGTCTTTTTCTCCGCGGTTTCGAATTGGCATCGCTATCTCCGTTTCGATCCCTCTTCCCCGACCTGTTCCTGAATAAAAGAGATGACAAGAGCAAATCCCCAAAAATACCTATAAATTACCCGTCGAATCGTAGCAGGCCGTGACTGTTTCCACCCCTGAAATGTGTATGAATTTGAACCAAAATTTGCAGGCTCATTAAGAAAGGATGTGCCTAGGGCAGTGCCTACGTTTTTTTTACATTCGCATTAATATCGAATTTACGACTCATTATTTTCAAAAACGAACAACCGACGGAAATCATGTTTTTCAGGAATTTATTCTAAAACAACTAAACAAGATATAAAAAAAAACAAAAACATACCACTCTGTGACAATATTTCGCTTTTTACATACAATTTTTCTGTAAATATTGATACAGGAATACAGCGAGAATTAGACACGGGCTTAACCCTCTTTTTTTTAGTATGGAAAGCATACCCCTTAAGTAACAGTATTAAACACACAGTACGCGAATCCAAATCGGCAGGTTTTTTTTATTGAAGTTTATGTTCTGAATTTTATTTCGACTAGCTTCAGACACGTTTCGTATTACCTTTCTAGTTACAGTTTTTTCTTTGACTTTTTATTTTAGTTATATTAATAATTCCTTCTTATAATCAGAACCTGGGGATTTTATTCCGTGTGTGTAACATTGCTCCTAACAAGTTCGTGAACGTAACATGAATTATTCATATGAAAATGTTACGAAATCGCGACACAATTTGCTGACATATTAAAGCGAACGTGTATTCCTTTTTTTATTTTTTTATAAGTAGGCAGTTAATTTTAGTTTTTGAATAGTTTTTATTTTAATACTAATCCATATTATTATTATATAATATAATCGTGTTAAGGATAATGCATAAACTACTGTATTAAATCATAAATAAAAATTATTTAAAAAAAAAAATCGAAGATGTACACTAGTTTTTGCTGTGTGGTTCTGAATATTCTTTTTTATTTTTATAGTCAAAAAAATTACCAGTTTAAATATATTTTTTTTTTAATTGAATTTTTAAGAGAAAAGTCCCTTCCAAAATATATTACGTTAGTAAACTGAAGAAGAAAAACTACAGGTAATCATAATTAAGTTACAGGAACCATTATTTCCGCTGACACATTATTTTTTCTTCTTCTTCATATTCTTTGTGTTTTATTCCATTGCTCGACTGATGATTCTTTTCTCAAAGTGGAACAGGCGTATGATTTGAAAATTGAAATTAAAATTTTACTGAAACGGCGCAGGACCTTGGTGTTCGGAGCCGAAGACTTTTGTTATTCAAATAGACCGCACCGTCTGAAAGAGAGGCGTCTGGATCCACGTTCCGGCTTTTTTCTTGCGCAGCGCATTTCGCTGGCCATACAGCGCGGTAAAGCCGCCGCCAGAGCGCGCCGGGCACTTTTGAGTTGGAAGAGTTGCCAGGTGAGCTTTTTGTTAGTGTAAGAAGTTTTAAGTAGTTGCTTGTTTGATGTTACTTGTACAATCAACTTTGAATTCTATTTGTCAATTGAAGTGGAAATTAAAGAATAGACAATAATTAATATATACCATAGAAGTAGATTAGGTTTAACCACAGAGCAAAAGGTTAGAGTTGGTATGTAGATAGATTTGCTGTCCCCTTCGAGTATGCAGTATCAACATCATCATCATTTCAGCCTGTCCACTGCTGAACATAAGCCTCCTCCATGACACGCCACGTAACGCGGTCCTCCGCTTGCTGCATCCAACGGTGACCTGCCGCCTTCTTCAGGTCATCGGTCCATCGAGTCGGGGGGCGCCCGATTCTACGCTTTCCCGTGCGTGGTCTCCACTCGAGAACCTTTTTGCCCCACTGAGTATCGGGTCTGCGAAATATGTGGCCGGTCCACTGCCACTTCAGCTTGCTGATTCTTAAAACTATGTCGGCAACTCTGGTTCTTCTGCGGATGCCTTCGTTTCGAATCTGCAGTATGCAGTATAATTCATTCTTATAATAATAATACCTGGGACATCCCACACAGCGCCATCTAGTCCCAAAGTGAGCAAGTATTATGCTTGAGCAAGTATTATAGTTACTACGCCACTGATATAAATTTGAGCACCCAGATGCGCAACGGAATAGGCATGTTCATGCACACAAATACTTTTCCCGGGTGGGAATCGAACCCGCGGCCCTTGGCTCTGCATTAAGGTCTCTAACCACTCGGCCAATCAGTCAGTCGATTAAGTTGACTTCAGACAGATCTCAAAAAAGTTACATTAAATCACACAAAAGACGAAAAGGAAAGAGATACTACTTAACCGCTTTCTGAAATGAGACAATTCTGAGACAAAACTATTTACGTATGGGTGATATTTTTACTTATTTTCCTTGTATGAGTAACTATTTTTGAGACGGGTGTCTCTTAACAAATATCATCACATGGCACCTTTAACCTACTTAATTCTCTGTGGGTTTGACAGTTATTCTGTAGTCAAAAAAATGAGAAAATCATAAATGACACGTCTTATTGGCTCATATAATAGTACAAAATATTACTACCGAATTGATTGTGGAAAAATATAAATTCGCTTTAATAGTTTCAAAATCAAAATGATTCTTTTCACTGATTACGACAAATCGGTTAGGATTTAATTAGTATGTACGTGTTCAGTCCTTTTTCTTCTTTCTTCGATTCAAATCGCTGTGTTCAATCCGGGTTTGTGTTATAGCTGTACATTATATTAAGACCTATAATCATGGAATAAATAAATTTGAAAGTTGTTTTTATTATAATTTTAATAGGGTCAGAAATGTCACTTCACAGTATCGAAAATTTCGCGGGATGAAAATCGGCGCGCGGGGACCTTGCGGACTGAACTTCCTGCGAATCCTCATGCGTAACCTGGTGCGATCTTGCACCGGCTGGCTAGAGTATGAGTGGTCAGACGGTAAGCGCAGAAGAGGGCTTCTAGTCAATTCGTGTCATGCCTATAACGTATAACTTTAATGGACTAATCGATTGATTGAATGAAAAACTTCAACTGACCAGTTCAGAAATATTTAATTAAACCTAATTCAGTAAAATATGTTGGTCTTTTTTTCTTTCAACCCATTTCAATCCATGTCACAATGGCAAGATGACAGAAAATTTATCCTCCTTGGTGACGCTAGCTGCTGTAGACATGACAAACGTGAAACGTTGTATACTTTCGTGCACACGTGGGTTATTTTTAATTTGATTATTTTTTGATAAATATAAAAACTGGACAGTGAACAAATTGAGATGGAATTAAAAAAGAAAAAGAAAATGTGTTAGAAGAAAAGAAGCTCTTAAGCTACGAGAACTATGAAGTTGGAACACATGAGTCCATTAATTAGTTTTTGAGTAAATAGTTTGATTTAGGTATTAGTTTTTCGAGACTTTCAATACTTCTTATTGGATTTTTAAATTATTTATAATTAAAAATCCATAGAAAATAATAAAATTACACCTCTACGTCTTGACTAGGGCCAACTGACGATTTGCGAAGCTGTCAATTTATCTGTCAAATTATCATGTCATTGGAGGTAACGAATACTATTACAGAACTCTAACGGAGTGATGTTTGTACACGAAAGATATAAATAAATTGACTGACCGTTGGCCGAGTGGTTACAGACCCTAATTGCGGAGCCGGGAGTCGCGGGTTCGATTCCCGCCCGGGACAAATATTTGTGTGCATGAACATGTCTATTTGTTCCGTATCTGGATGTAAAAGTATTTATATATGTATATATTATAAAAATTTTAAAAAAGAGTATTTAAGTATATATATCAGTTTTCTAGTACCCCATAATACAAGCATAATACTTGCTTACTTTGGTACTAGATGATGCTGTGTGGGACGTCCCAGCTATTATTATTATAAAATAAATTCATATATATTAAAACTTAAAACCGGAAAATAAAAATAATAAAGTCTATTTTTTTTTCCTACATAACACAGCTTTTTTTTCGCAGTTTATAGTCAAGATTTTCCATATTAACAATTCGAGATTCAGAAGCAAACGGAAGCTCAAAATCAAAAGCTCATTTGAGATTCCGTCCAGCATGAAGAGATCGTAAATAAAACGAGTCAAAACTTTATCTCCATACTCCACGGAAAGCTAGCAAGACCTTTCCTCCGATTTCTGAACATTATTCATGAAACGCGCGAATGTGCGAAGTAAGCGAACACCAATCTGTACCAACTTATTGGTGAACTGGATGATAATTTATTTTTTTAGGAACAGGTGCGGAACGGAATTACAGACACATTTACCGTATTTTTACATATATACTTTATTGTAAATTTTCACGTTGTATATACCATAACCACTTATTTAGGCTTTATTGACATTCAGCTTTTGATTCAGTCGGCTTTGTTGGTTTGGAGAGCAGGGTATTATAAAATAGGTAGAGATGATGATATTCTTAAATAGTTATAGCTAAATAATATATTATTATATACTGGCTCGAGTATCTCAACTATGAAAAAAACGGAAAACCTCTTGCATATCGTATCTTAATTTATTTCCTCAAAATTCACATAACACGACGTATGTACCACTTGAATATACCAATCACATAATAGCAATAATTATATACTGAACGCAGCGAACCTGTATCAAATTTATAAGGCCATGTGGCCGTAGTTAGAATCCGGGCGTGTACCTATTGACTCCGTGCTTCGTAGAGTACTTTAAGCAGTCGGTCCCGGTTGCTGTCAATAGATGACTAAAGTAACGATCCGCCAACCCGCATTGGAGCAGCGTGGTGGATTTAAGCTCCAAGCCCCTTCATCTTGAGGGGACGCCTAAGCCCCTACAGTGGGGTATAAAAAGGGCTGATGGATGGATAATTATATACACACACAGTAATAGTCATACAAGCATACACACATCAAGACACCCTCACATTCCACAACACGCATAAACCCACACACATCCACACATATGTACTCAGATCATGGTGAATCCTGGTAGTATTACATAATGTATGTGCAATAGAATTGATTAAAGATATTGTAAACCTCCCTAACCCGAAGTATGGAAAGACTGGTGACCTGTCATGCAGGTCTTCTGTACGGACACCAGTCTCTCACATAGAGAAGAATTTTCTTGCCCTTAGATTAATTATCTTTTTTTAATTTTAGTGTATTTTCTGTGTAAGAGACAAATAAAGATTATTATTATTTTCGTGTCGTGATAGCCCAGAGCGCAACGAACCTGTCTCAAATTTATAAGGCCATGGTTCGAATCCGGGCGTGTACCAATGAGTTTTTCTGACTTAAGTACACAATATCACTGACACCGTGCTTCGGAGGGCACGTTAAGCAGTCGGTCCCGGACGCTGTCAATAGATGGCGGTCGTTACAGTTCCCAACCCGCAGTGGAGCAGCGTGGTGGACTTAAGCTCCAAGCCCCCCCTCCTCACCCTGGGGGAGGCCTAAGCCCCTGCAGTGGGGTAAAATGGGCTGATGATGATGATGATGATTATTATTTTCTTAATAAATATAAATTTCATTATAATTGACATTTATTTTAACCGTAGTACATTAACTCAGTAGTGGATAACATCAAAACTTTCTTCCATTTGTCAATCAACTGATTGACATGTGAAATAAAGCACAAGTACTTATTTTTTACGATTTGAAAAGTTCCAATCAAACTTTGTAGCGGATGTGAACATAGGCACAAGTCGCGTCGCAGTAACCAGTTTTAGGTGTAGCAGGACGCAGTGGAGCGAGGGGTATATAACTGTACCTGCGCAAGCACACTTATAGCGTTGTATTCCAATCCGCCATAAAGTTTGAGGCGAACTATAACTTTGACATACTCGTAACCTATAGCAATAGATCCTTTCAGAGGACGCTTTTCTGGCGTTCGTACGTCCACCGAGTGTTTCAAATGTTGACATTTTAATAATACATAAATACAATAATTTATAGGTATTATGTAGGGACTAGGGAGTAAAATCGATTATTATGGCACTTTTTGACGTCAGAATCAGTACTCATTTCGGATCGACAATGAGAATTGAGCAACAATTTTTACAAAACTTTTGAATACCTACTTTTATGAAATTATTATTATTTTCTTTTGTGTCGTAGAGTGTTTTAGATTTTTTTTTTATAATTTTATGTATGGACTTTCAAGAAATAATCCATTATTAAAAATTGATAGCTGATGGCCTCACTAACGTGCTACTAATTATAGGTAGGTGGTACAATATTTTACGTTCTGCATTTGTATGTATTGCCGTTGACCTGTAGTAGTGACGTCACATTAATGTTTAGTGACGTCACATTATTGTTTCAAGTTTTCTTTTTATATCACTCCATTTTATATACGCCTTTAAATTAAAGTACTGACTGACCTAATGGCCGAGTGGTTAGAGACCCTAACTGCGCAGCCAAAGGTTGCGGGTACGATTCCCGCCCGGGACAAGTATTTGTGTGCATGAACATGTTTATTTCGTTCCGCGTCTGGTTGTAAAATATTTATACATGTATATATTACTAAAAAATATATATGTAAATATGTATATCAGTTGTCTAGTAACCAATAACACAAGCTTTACATTCGCTTACTTTGGGACTAAATGGCTCTGTGTGTGATGTCCCATGTATTATTATTACTTAAATTTCTTATTTTATCTTTTTAATAAGGACATCTGTTTTTGTAAATACCAAAGTTTTTGAACGAGGTTGCAAAATTTTTAACAATACCCATTTGATAGAATATGAAATCTTCGAGTAATATGATATTAAAGTGAAATTTGATTGTTGTGCAACTTCACAGAACTTATTTCATGCGTGTTCCCATGGGGTGATATACGAAAAAGACATTCATACCTCCATGATCCTTTCAAAAACTTCTTGCCGAACATTTTACGCTTTAATGATTAGTATTTTAAAAATATTTAAATATTCTTGTAATTCCTTTTTTTTCTTATTTCAGTTTCTCAATTACCAGTACTCATTTTTGTATGTAACTCCCTGTGAGTTTGTGAAATTTGTCAATTTTCTAAAATAATTATTCAAAAAAAATTTCAGAAAATGTTGATTCCTAAAAGCGTCCATTGACGTGCGTACAAAAACCGAGACCGGCGCTGGCTATGGCTACAACCCAAGAGAAGTCAGCCCTCCATACGTTAGCCCTTGCTTTGATTCGCAATTTGTGGAAGAGGCAATAGAAACAAAACATAGGTCCAACATCACGTCAAACTCCTAGTACGGTCTGAAGTTGACACGGGTGCGTTTTGCGCAGATACCCATTTTTCTTACTGCGACGCTATTCGCTTCGACTCCTGAGCGAACTACAAATTTGGCGCGAGTTATAACTTTGCTAGCGGAATATACATTCAGTCACCCTCGCCTACGCCACCACAAGTTGCGTCACTTCGCTAGTCGCAGTTTAACGTGGCATATCCCCCTTATTGCTCTTGTAACACGATTAAGTATACATGAATAAGTTAACAAATAAGATTAAAACAAACAAACCGTGCTTACTCCGATGATATATTTAACAGCCTCTGACAACCTTTAAAGATAATACAGCGTGATATTATAATGCAAATACCGTATCCACACACTCTTAAGTTTTCCTCAAATCCTTTTCGTTTCCTCTAAAACCCCAAAAGGCGACCGCAGACGCCGCGCATGCATATTAAAAGAGTACGTCAGAACCAGAGCGGAATATTCATTATTCTATCTTGGAAACATATTCAAAGCAAATCAAACTCTACGTTTATTACCATAAGATTGATTTTAGTGATGAGGTGTATATAGTAACAAATTGTCTTGGCTCCTTGTCAGTAGTCCAATGAACCCTAAAAAGATAATGCTGTTACCAAGATGTCATACACAGATGAGCGTCGGCAGTATTGGCGCGGATCCAACTTGCTATTCGTAATAAATAAGCCTCACTTGTCATAGGCTTTATGTTCCTGTGTTATAGAGGCTATGTAATACTTTAATTAAGATGCGTATGTTAAACAATAATATTATTCATGTTATTAATATGCGTTCATAAATTACAGAAGTATATACTTGTGTATATACTTCTATAATTTATGAACGCAAAAAGGTACAAAACCGGAATCAAAGCACGAGCTCGAGAAAAAATCGCGGCAAAAATATGAGAAATAGCTCGGAATTTCGGTAGACATGATGTCCTATATATCAATTATATCTAAGACATCCCACACAGCGCCATCTAGTCACAAAGTAACCAAGTATTATGCTTGTATTATCGGTACTAAATTACTGATATGCATAACTACTTGAATATTTTTTACAATTACAATATATACATACATAGATATTTTACACCCTAGACAAGCAATAAATAAACATGTCTATGCACACAAATGTTTGTCCAGGGCGGGAATCGAACCCGGGACCTTTGGTTCTGCACTTAAGGTCTCTAACCACTCGCTTAATCGGTAAATGAAAGCTACCTGCCACGCGAGGTAAATGACTTCAGCGGAGAGAAGGTACTCATATTTCATTGAATTTCGTTCGATCAGGCGACACCCATACGAAGCATTAACCCTAGGGTTGGTAATGCGTAAATCATTCTGTGATGAAACCACTCTTATTAAATAGTAATTATTAGTAAATAGATATTAATTAATTTATAATGCAATAAGATGAACCATTAACCTCTCGTGCGTGTAACGTCACATGACGTATGATATGACCAATGACTCCCTAGATACCCAATGAATTCCCTAGAAAAAAATATACTCTCACCACGTGGTACCGACGCATGTACCGCAAAAGCCTGGTTCATAAACTTCACTGGTACAGATGCTGCGTACCATACGCGTTCTAAGGGTTAAACTATTTTAAGACGCTGTTTATATCTGTTAAATAATAATAATAATAATACATGGGACTTCCCACACAGCGTCATCTAATCCCAAAGTAAGCAAGTATTATGCTTGTGTTATGGGTTACTAGACAACTGATATACATACTTAAATATTCTTTATAATATATACATATATAAATATTTTTGCAAAGACACCACACACATATAACAACCAAGACCCGGTACCAGTATCAATATTCGTCATATAAATACTGACCCGACCTGGGATCGAATCCGGGACCTCCAGCTTCGTAGGTAGGGTCGCTACCCACTAGGCTAAGCGGTCGTCAAACAAATATAATGTTAAACAAATATAATGGGAAAGTTAACTTATAAAGTACTAGCGATCTGCTCGCGGCTCCGCTCGCGTGTACTACACAGTTGTACCGGGACTCCTTTTTCGGGGATTAAAAGTAGCCTGTGTCACTTTTCAGCTTGTAAACTATATATGCCAAAAATTATAGCGGTTCCGGGACAACTGTATAGTCCACGCGAGCGGAACCGCAGTCGTAAAGCTAGTTTGAAAACAAAATATAGCCTATGAACTCACCGATAATGTAGCTTTAAAAATAAAATTAGTGTTTTTTTTTGGGTACTTAATTTGTGCTCGTAAGCTCTGCAGAGCAACGCACGACCCACGAGCACATGAGTTCGCTACAATTGACTCATATAGATCTTGCAGGCGAGGCACGCCTCTTCAGGTATATTTTCATACCTTAATTGCTAAAGAGGGAACCAAGACTGCCCAAAGCTTGCAATGCAACGCAACCAAGACGTGACGCAATATATTGAGTATAAAGTTATTTGTAGGTCGGTGAAGTTCCTTTGGGAAATTCAGGTATATTGACTATTACCTGACCAGTGCGTCGTTGGGCGGAATGGACAAATATTACTGTGTGCGTGGACAAATATGTTGCGTGTATTTGTGGCTGTAGTTAAATACATGGTACCTAAATTATATTTTTTACATGCGTACAAATTGACGCTTTTTCTTAGAATGATAGGCAAATACAGCAGATCTCTTATGTGTTTTTTAAACCTAGGTCTTGCATTTCACGTAGACATGCCCCCTGCTTTTATTTCTATATTTCTTTTATTTAAGATGCTATTTCCAATATAAATAATAGGAAATCTGAACTTAAATACTGTGTTTAACAACCAAATAAGTAAGGGGGTGCGTCTTCATGAGCTATTGAAAAAATATTGTGATATATATTTAGGCACAGAACTCTGAATATAGCTTGCCAAACTCAACGACTTAAAACTGTAATATTTAGTCAATTTATTTTATTTTAAATTTTTTTATCTTTTAATTTATTATCGGCATTTGCCTTTTATTTACTAGTTGTGATGGGTTATAAACAAAGATACGGTGAGCGAAGATCATCTAGGTAACCAATGCGTGGGTCATACATGCTTTCCACTTATCGCCATTCGTCATCCTATGGCACAAAATGTGATAACTTTGGTTCACGAACTAAACGGCCAGCATTACTCATCTATTTAATAAATTTAAAGCTCGGTGGTATTTAGGAGTAATAAAGTTTAGTAGAATAATATTGAATGCGCAACAATTTGCTTGAGCACTTTGTAAAATGTTGGTTTTTCATTTTCGTGGATAAAAGTATTTATATTTTATTTGAAATAGACAAAAAAATATACGTGCGGATTTCCAGTCACCAGCCAAAGCTTTTTCAAAGCGTCAGGTTTTTTCAAAGGACCCATTTAAAAAAATTGGTAATAAAATTAGTAATTTATAAATAATCTTTAAAAGTTATAACACAGTGTGGTTACAAAATCAAACATGTAGGAGGTGATCGCGGGTGTAGCGGTAAAAGGTATGCCGTCGGCTGTCACCAACCGACTGAATCGTCAGTCGCCCGCCCACTCCTACGCTAATACGACGACTTTATGACGCCATATTTTAATGTTTTAGTACTCAGTTATACTAAAATAAAAAGCAAGTATGTTAATATTTTCACAAAACATAATAGGAGGATGGTGATTAGAAAGTCAACATATTAATAGTTAGATATAAATTAAATTTTCAAACAACGAAATTCGTTTTATTTAATAAATCACATTATTATTTATAAGAATTGTGAGTACAATACAATAGTATGTGTGTGTGTGTACGCCTTATAGTGTTTTCTATTATTATTCCGTTAATCAATCACACTAGACCCGCATACAAAAACTTTGTCATACACGAGTATCAATAAAAAGGTTCATAGATAATATGAGAACGGACAATAATTTCCGACGGATAATTTTCCCGTGAAGAGTTGTCTCAACGTGTCTCGTTCTCGGATGACAAATGACTTGATTGAACGATGCGTAAATCTTCAGTTCTTACACACATTGACTGACTGATTGATATATAGGTACAAACTCAGCAACATAATATTTTTATTGCTTCCTAGTTTGTAGTTCTTATAATTTTTAAAAGCACTATGTAACCTTATGTGACATTAGCTAAATAAACAAATAAAGAAATAAACGAAAATGAATGAAACAAAGTAATTACAAACAATAAATTATAATAAATTAACAAATACGAAACTTACAAAGGATACGCAATAATAAAAGGGAATATTAATTTGACTTCCAGCGGTTTTCCTTTTATAGCACCAGCAAGTGGTTTAAACATGCAATACATTTTGGTATATAAAACATGTATTCATTCTTAATCAAAACCCTGACTAACTATTTGATCAAAACTATCGACTCAAAACTATTGACGACCGCTTAGCCTAGTGGGTAGCGACCCAGCCTACGAAGCTAAAGGTCCCGGGTTCGAATCCCAGGTCGGGTCAGTATTAATATGATGAATATTGATACTGGTACCGGGTCTTGGTTGTTATATATATAAAAAAAATAAAAAAATATTTATATATGTATATATTATAAAGAATATTTAAGTATGTATATCAGTTGTCTAGTAACCCATAACACAAGCATAATACTTGCTTACTTTGGGACTAGATGGCGCTGTGTGGGAAGTCCCATGTATTATTATTATTATTATTATTATTATTATTATTATTATTATTATTATTATTATTATTATTATTATTATAACTATATTAAAATAAAATAGAGAAAAAACCGGCAAAGTACGCATTGCGGTTTAACTTAGGGATCTTTGACATATACTACAAGCAATTAAGTGCCCTATGATGATCATAAAATGTTGGTTACCATTGAAATGTTTTAAGTCTTGTCTTATTTTTGTATTTTTAACCCCCGACGCAAAAAGAGGGGTGTTATAAGTTTGACGTGTGTGTGTATCTGTGTGTGTACCGATTTGGATGCGGATTTTTTTATATGAAAGGTGAATTAGTCGGGAGTGTTTTTAGCTTTGTTTGATGAACATCTGTCCAAGATGGCTGCCTCCACAAAATGGCGTAATCATATTTTTTCACTACTCCGTCAATATGGATATCAAATGAAAGAGCTTGACTAGTAAAATACAATCACTATGATAAATTCCAAATCCAAGATGGCCGCCATACAAAATGGCGAATTACATATTTTTCACTACTCCGTCAATATGGGTATCAAATGAAAGGGCTTGACTAGTAGAATAATATACACTATATTGAAAGGGAATGAGAAATATTAACTAACGAAATGAAATCTAAAAACTTGAAAAATATTTTTTTGTCTGATCATGAATGAATTAGTTTAACTAAATAACTAAGTTTAAATATTTTAAAATGAAAATTAAAATGAAAATTAAATTAAAAATTAATAAAAACCCCCGACACAAAGAAACCGAACCTTTATAAAGTGTGAAATAATACAAGTTTGTTCATTGTCTAATGCTATAAAATGCTACGGTTGAAGTGTCAGAGGGGGATAAAGTTTAGAGGTGTATGACATCTCTCAAAATATTCACCTAAAAAAAATTGCCTAAGTACTTATTGCAATTTCAATGATTTATCCAATGATACACCACAAGGTGGAGTGATTAAATAAAAATTATCTGATTCCTTGTATGGAAAACCACCCCTAAATAATCTAGGTTAATAATTTCTCCACAAAAAAGATATATGGCGATTCATGTAACAACACATTTCGTTGATTGTTTTACTTTGTAAATATTTGTAGTAAGCTGATATTAAATTTATATTTTAATTATTTTATTGTACATATTTGTATTTTTTATTTATTGGTTTATTTACGTGTGTTTTAAAGTTGTATAGACAAATGATAAAAAGGAACCCCTATGAAAGGGAAAAGGCACCACTTTTCTTTCTTAATATAATTTTTAAAGACCTATATTAGCCCTTGGGTTTTCCTGTGAAATATAAATGATGCCCTATATTTGCTATTTTTTTTTTTAATACTCCAGTCCCAGCAGTTTTGGACATAAAGGAAGAATGTACATTTTCATTTATATCTTTTGAACTATGATTTCTAAAATAATAAAAAAATCTACTTTTATTTCTCATCATAAGCACTTTCATTTGATATGTCACGTGATGCAGTTTAAAATATTTTTTAACTTTTATTTTTAATTTTTCCCTCAAAATAAAAATTTATTTATTTAAACTATAAGTTCATGATTGGGTCACTAAATTCTGTAAATGAATCGAATTTCAAATTTTTCGCCCAGTATATTTTAAGAAAAAACCGATGATAATCGAACAGACAGACAATGCAGTTATCATCAAAGCATCCCTTTTTTCGTATTGGGTGTACCCTGTGGGTGTAACGAACCCTAAAAAATACTTATATTAGTGTTCAGTGAGTGATTTATTTGGTGACAGATCAACTATTCTCAGAGAACATAGTTAATAATTTTGGGAGAATTTAGGTTTTTTTTGGGTATAAATTATTGTGATTAATGTGATCTTGGATACGTATTGCCATTAATTTGGGCTTTCACACCTGGATACAGTTTTGTTTAATCTAAGAAACAAAATTTAAAGAATTTCTAATTAGTATTTATTTACTTTTAATTTAGACGAATTCATCTATTTATAATTTCTATTCGGTTACTTAATTGAATAATTATTATTTAACAGATGGAGTAAAGTATATGGTACATAATATATAGAAAAAGTAAGAAAAAAAAATATGATTATAATAATATTTGGGACACAGCGCCATCTAGTCCTAAATTAGGCAAAGCTTACATTATGGGTATCAGACAACTGATTTACAAACTTATGTAGAAATAGATTGTGCAATTAATGAATACATGTAAACGAAAAAATATATTTTGGTGACAGAAAATATTGTACCCAAAAAAAAAGAAACAAGCTACCAAATTTCGATATAAATTATTAACAAACGCCATAACGTCAACTTCAAATTGTTCGTTTTATAAGCTACACAAATAAAAACATAAAAATCTCGGAATTGACACTTAACTGAGAAATATAATCTAAACTTAGCCTATAACTTTTATTGCATTTTCTTTGGATTTCTTTTTCTTGGATCTTATTTAAAGCGCAGCTGTTCCAGCTTATGTTACGCAAAATTTGTGGTATACCGACTATCACAATTAAAAACGATGATTAGGGTGTAGTATCAGCACTTTATCAAGAAACAATCGATAGACCGAATTTAACTTAAGAATATTTAATTATTCACAAGGTCACAAGTCACCACTTGCGCAAAAATTACCCTTAAGGGGTCAAGTCGTGATAGCCGAGTCGAGCCCGCTTCTTGATTAGAAGGTCATGGTTCGAATCCCAGGGCATGTAATAATGACTTTTTTCTAATTTATGTACATAACTAGCACTGACTCTGTGATCACGTTAAGCCGTCGGTCCCGTTTGCCATCAAGATGCAGTTTTTAAAATCCACCAATCCGCAATGAATTAGCGTGGTGGATTAAGCTCCAAGCTCTCTCATTGCGAGGGGAGGCCTAAACTCCTACAGTGGGGCATTAATAGGCTGATGGTATGATAAGGGATCATTTTGGTGTTTGTTTGTCGAACACAGCAGATATCTCGGATGTATCCGGAGCGATATTGATTGATCTGATGCCAAAATATCATCATCATCAGCCCGTGTCTCTCCACTGCAGGATATAGCCTCTCCCAAGGCTCGCCACCACACACGGTCCTCCGCCTTCCGCATCCTATTACCCCCGGTATGGTGCTTCAGGTCATCAGTCCACCTGGCCGAGGGGCGTCCAACACGTCGCTTCCCAATACGTGGCCTATACTCGAGAACCCGTCTACCCCATCGGTTGTCGGTTCTACGGCAAATGTGACCGGCCCATTGCCACTTCAGCTTGCTAATCATTTCGGCTATGTCGACAACTTTAGTTCTTTGACGGATTTCAGTATTCCTGATTTTGTCCATCAAGGAAATACCGAGCATAGCCCGCTCCATAGCGCGCTGAGCTACTTTAAATTTGTGGACCAGTCCTGCCGTCCATGTTTCAGGACCGTAAATAATTGTTTGTTATGGCAGCCGAATCGTATCCGGGGATTCTTCGCACCCCTTGTCCTTCCGTTACCATGACCGCTGCCGTGGTCAGGAATAGAAGGGCCGCCGGAGACTGGGGGCCCTTGTGTTTTAATGTATACCTTTGGGAGGGTTTGCCAATAATCACCACGCTTGGCGGGCGGGTTGGTGATCGCAGTATATAGTTTCACAGAGAGATGCTGCTGCCCATCTTCTGCTAACCTGGGTTAGTCGCCTCTTACGACACGCTTCCCGGTGGCGGTGGGGAATAGTATTCTTTGCCGTCCCCACACGGCATACCAAATGCCAAAATATGCTGAATAATAACTATCGAAATAACATAAATTTGTGTAAACGTTTCGTGAAAAATACAGGGTAACCCAAACTGTGAACCAAGAGTTTGTGAACAATTTTCTGTCTATGATTTTTTTATCAGCCCATTTTTTCTCCACTGCAGGGGCTTAGGCCTCCCCCAGAGTGAGGGGGGGGGGAGGGTTGGAGCTTAAATCCACCACGCTGCTCCACTGCGGATTGGGGATTGTAACGACCGCCGACCGCCATGTATTGACAGCGCCCGGGACCGACTGCTTAACGTGCTCTCCGAGGCACGGAGTCAGTGATACTTATATACTTACCTAAGTCAGAAAAACTCATTGGTACACGCCCGGATTCAAACCATGGCCCTATGGCCTTATAAATTTGAGACAGGTTCGTTTCGCTTTAGGCTATCACAACACCAATGTCCGACACACATGTCTATGATTTAATATCAACTAACCCTAAAAATATCAAAAATGTGTTTTTACGAAACATTAAAAATATATTGGGACATATAATATAAAAAATTTTATAACTGTCGAAAACGTTACGTAATTTCTTTTTATTGTGGTTTTCAAAGAATTTATCCTTACTTATAAAATAACCGCATTCGCTAGAAAAAACATTTTATTTCGTTTTTCAGAAAACCAAACTTCAGATTTTATATCGGTTTTCAAAGAACCATTAACAAAATAAGGTAAAATGGCCAGTTAACACTGTAAATCAAACATGAATACATAAGCCACGGTAAACACAACGTTGAAAGGTTCATACGTTTCAAAAAGCTTTCAGATGCTCGAGTCTCGCACAGCAGGACGCCTTTTAATAGAAGGACTTTTTTTCTCCGTGCATAGGTCTACGCCACATACAGCCTTAGGGACACATTGTGAAATGAACACGCGAGAAACCCTTGCTTCACTATCGATGTGTAGGCACTGTAGGCAAAAAAAAATGATTAGACAGAAGTAGCATACTTATTGCTGCGGTTATGATCACCTATACAAATAAATAGAGACTGTATATGACACCGGAGTTATCACTTTTGAATATAGGGAGGGGTCTTTTGGAAATTACTAGCAAAATATTGTTGCATAAATTTAAAATGATAAAGTGTAGATGGTAGCGTAAATAATTCATCTTCGTAATAGATTTAAAAAGTTGATGTTATTTGTAATCAATCAAAGGATCTATTGTGAAAATTGAAGTACCTCAAGGATATATATTGGGTCCAATTTTGTTTTTAGAACATACATTTGTAAATAAATTTATCGTATATAATAAAAACAATGTCTGAAACTGTGTTTCTTATCTGCTTAGGACATTTATCTTGTTCTTAAAATAAACAGAAATTAGGAGGAAACCCCAAAATAAATTTGTTATTATTTCATGTTTTAGATTGTTTAAATTTAATAATTTATTATTAAACGCAAACAAAACGTTTAAATATATATTGCTCAATGATAAACAACTTGATGTCGATTCAAGATTTGTAGTGATGTCAATTTAAATTTGTTATTGAAACTATGTTTTTAGACACTGCCGTCGATGCTAAATTACAGTGTGGTCCATATGTTAAGAGGGTGGTAATAAACTCTTCATTTTCGCAATAGACAAAATATAAAAATAGATGATTGATTTGCCTGTAGCGAAGTTAGTTTATTTTAGGTAATTAAGGTAAGTAAGGTATTCTTAGTATAATATCATACGGCACTCTACTTTGGGGAAAAGGCAGTGAAATTCAAACAATTGGATTACCGGTAGATTTTAAAAGCGGCAGATTTGAGACCATAGTTTTTTTTTCAGCTCAGGAACATACCCGGAAACTATTTCTTGTGCAGTATCAAGTAAATCGTTGGATTGTAAAAATAAAGTAGGAACTGACACATATATCACCCAGTTCAAAATCATACTTATTGAGGGAAAAAAGTTGTGTAATTAGGACGATCTGATTTTGAACCAGAGTACCTATCGAACTGTAGAGGTCGTTAGGGGTGGTAAAATTTGAAAAATCTACTGGCGGCAAATATGTTGATCCATCACTGCAATCAACAGAAAACATTGATGTACCATAACCGATTTTTAATTTTCGACGATAATCTTTATAAAAGGCAAAAACATGTAATTAATGGAAGGTAATTTATAATGTGACTACGTAATAAGAACCTCAAAATTTACCTACCAAGCAAAATTGCGCTCACGAGAATTTTTCTACTGATTACTACATTTATAATGTAGCATCTAATTAAAGGCAGAGGTCGTGAAAGGGAAATTATTTGTAAAAATTCTCGTTTTTCAAAGGAATTTCTTAGTGTATCAAAAGGTTTTTTATTAATGCGAAAAGAGATGTTACGTCGCAAACATAAATATTTATATGTGCAAAGATATTTTAATGAAAATAAATTGAATCAACGTCATCTAGGCTCGATTCAATTACTTGAAAATATCATTACACAGAAATAAAAATTTTAACTTAACGCTATACTTACATATAACATTTTGGCTCGTGGCTAAACTATATTTCAACAAAAAAAACTCTTTTTGCTTGTAATTTGTAACTTCTCAATATTACAATAATTTTATTAATTACCATTATATTTTTTTTCCATCAGTACTGACACGAAGTTCATTAACCTCCCTACAGTACTGTGACATCACCATCATATAGGTCTCGCTGTAAAGTGGCGGGCTGGCAGATCTTGAAGTTACACAAGTAAATTTCTATTTAACTTGAACGAAGTTGTCTACTGAATATAACAGTTGAGTTAATGTTCTATTGTTTTTGACTGAGGAAAAAAATAAGGGGGTTCTCAATTCGTCTATATATATTCGATTTTTTTTTTAAATTTTTTAAGAGTGTTCAGGCATAATTTTTCACGGAGTAGTCGCTTTAGATTAGTTTTTTTTTTAATTGAATAGAATATATTTTAAAATTGGTCTCTATAAGTTATCTATAAGTTGTCCTATTTAAATTTAAAAAAAATCTACTATACGGTTAGCAAATAAGAGAACTCTACAGAATAGTCAGATTTGGTGATTCTTTTTTTATTAATCGGCGTCAAATAAAGAAATGAATTTCGTAAATACATTGGCAATGTTGTTAAAACTTTTTTTTCGTAGTGTTCTAAACTTAGTATAAGTAAATCTTATGTTTAACTTATTAACCACGCTGTATTGCTGTAAGCATGTATAATTCTTTCGGAAAATATAATATATTAATTTGAAAATTTTACCAATGGTAAATTATCCCGTGTATAGGTATGCAGTAATAAAATGCATGCAACAGTTAGTTCTAAACTAAAATATCATACAGACATCAGACGCGACATTACAACTACCGGTTAATATTTTGTCAGACCACCTAAAGATTGACATGTGACAATGCAATAAATAAATAAATAAATAAATATCGACCAGGAGCTTGGTCGAAACCTCCGAAGCTCCGGCTTTTGCAGTAGGAAATTACACTTTAAACCCCAGAGCGATTCGGCCGAGTCGTGGGCCGAGACCTACAGGATATTCAAGGAGGTAAACAACATAAATTCTAGTATAAATTCTTACTGCTAAAGCTGGAGTGTTTCGTCGTCGCACATCAGACCGACATTCCACTTTATATGTACGCTTTGAAATAAAATATCACCAAACGTGCTGGTAATTTCAGACATGTTCCTGCCTTGTACTGCATTCGTTTTGACATTAAAGTTGAACCAAGCGGTTGGCGTTGGGCTCGCAAAGTGCTTATATCAGCAACACTATTTTCTGCAAAGATAGAGACAAAAGAATATAATAAAAAAATGAGATATTTTTTCTGACCAAAAAATGCCGTCTTCATGGGTCAACCACTTAGAAACTTAGCAAGAAGTATGCTTGTGTGCCAGAGTTACAAACCCATAGACAAACATCGTGTTGGACCAATTAATGTTGCATAACTAAGGTATCTATCAGAACAATACAAAGTGACTTTTTAAGTTATTTATACCATTTCAAGTAAATTTAATAATTTTACATTATTTTGTCTTTAACGTGATAAATACCAACACCTTAGTGTTGTTTTTCGTTTATATTTATCACTAAACTAACTAAGAATTTAAAGTAAAAACCTAATTAACCCGGCGAGAGTGTGGCCGAGTGTGCGGGTGTAACATACCCACCTTGTTATTTTTGCGCGTGTGTTTTTATTTTTTACTTTAGTAATTCAAACGTTTTGTTTTTGGACGACCGCTTAGGCTAGTGGGTAGCGACCCTGCCTACGAAGCTGGAGGTCCCGGGTTCGAATCTCAGGTCGGGTCAGTATTTATATGATGAATATTGATACTGGTACCGGGTCTTGGTTGTTATATGTATGTGTTGTCTTCGCTTGGTACCCAAAAACACAACCTAATGCTTAGTTTGGGGCCTAGACGTTTGTTGTCATGTCATGTTATTTTATGTTGTTTTGAGTACCTGGAGTCGATGAGATGCGGGAGCGGACAGCGGCGTGATCACGGTGACGTGACAGCCTGCGCTTCAGTTATATGTTTTTTTTTTTTGAAAAAACTGCATTGATTAGGCTCAAGTTCGAATAAGACGTACCTAAAAATATAGTTTTTTTTATTTTACATAGTTCGTGATTTCATGTTCTATGAGGTTTGGAAGCTTTTTGTTCATGTCGACTGTTTTTAATTGTATTGTACCTTTCTGAAAAAATCTATATTTTTGTTAAAAAGTTAAATAATTTTGTATTTCTTCTTTTGTCTTAAGTCTTAAACTACCACAGACATTTCATTGAAATTAAGTGATCATATTTCCTACTAGGTACAATGAAATGCATTTACTTTAATGATATCTATATTGTCTGGTGAATACTCTTTGTAAAATTTTGTCAAAATTCAAAATTCAAAATTCAAAAAGTTTTTATTCAATATAAGATGTTTGCACACACTTATTGAAAGTCGTAAAAATTGATTAGGTACCGGTTCAAAAACTAGGAGGAGAAGAACCGGCAAGAAACTCCTCTCTGTTTATTTTATTTAAATATATGTTAAACATATATACACTCACTCCGGGTTAAAATGCACAAATTCATTCTTTGTGATCACGTGCGCAGAATTATAATTATTATTGTATGAATATATTTTTCTCTAAATACACATGAAAATATTACGAAAATCGCAAGAAATATTTCTATATTCATAAACAATCCTTTGCGCAGTTGGGAAGCGTAACTGGGAAACACATTTTGTCTCGTTTGTAGACACCCATGCACATTATAAAACAGAACGTTTTTCTGTTTGTTTGTCATCTGATTTACATGATATACATGAAATACGTTTTTTTGGCCAGGTTGGAGTATACATTTGGTTTCGATGGGTAACCTAGGGTAGTAGAAGTACCTAATAGGCGTGGATGCACTATGATCCGGTGACATATATATCTAGGGTGCAAATTGGGTGAGGAGGAAAGTTTGTAGTCGCTCACTGCTCGCTGCCCACATCACTGACTAATGCCTGGAGGCACTTGTTCCCGTAAAGACATACGAATTTATCGCAATTTAACTACAATTGTGCAGCCTCCATCTGACGTCCTCACAGAAACAGACAAAATTGAGACCAGGGTCTTAACTGAGACTTGGACTCTCTTCTTTAACCTTCAAAGCCACCACTGCTGTGAAATGATTCCTGAACAATACTTCTATATTTGCCACGATATACCCATTTTTTTTAATGTACCTACCCATAGTCGATATCTAATACGACATGTGCGTGACTCGTTGCCATCCTTCCTTCTTAGGGTGGTCGTAGCTGGGAAGACGGGATGAGTGAAATGAAAGTTCTTATCCAGTTCAACGCCACCTCGCCGCCCTTTCCCCTCGCTTTGCCTGTTTATGTGGACTGTATCGGTGTGCCTCGTATGCCCGCTCGCTGCCGTCGAGAGAATGCCGCGCGTGTGACGCTTGCGCAATTTATACTTTCTCCGATCACAGGCGAACGAGGGGCGAAGGACGGTGGTGTCCATTTATTTTTCTACCTTCTATCACAAAAAAGTCTTCCCCGGCGGGTTTCTGTCTACCCTATATCCGCCGGGGTCTATTTTATCATGCCGTTATCGGGCCCTATATTTAAATATCTATATTTTACAATTTTATAAGTATTTTTTCTACTATAACTAATTACTATGCTATTATCTATCTATTTATATGGCCGCGCGTGCTGCGAAGCGGTTGTCGCGTACACGACATATATACACGTATTATCGATAAAAGTAGATATTCATCAGATTCATCTAACTAAAAGCTTTCTCGCACGTTAGTAGTGGACGGTAAATTGAGCGCGGTATTTTTTTTACTACTAAATTACTCTGAGCTGGTATTCGTGAACAACAATTAAATAAAGTATTGTTTTCCAGTTTGGGATAAACTAATCTCTAAGGTGATCGAATAGGTATAATTGTGTTTCTAAGTACAATACATTATCGCAAAACGTTTACCAAACGATTTTCAACTTATCCCTACGCAATAAATTATAACAATCCCAAAGAAAACTACAAATGCTTCGTGATATGACGCTATTGCGTTTAGATTTCATTTCTAAACATAATATTAATTTCAGTGTGAAATATAATCTCGTATAAAATATAATGCCATCAGCCCATCAATACTCCACTGAAGAGGCTTAGGCGTCCCCTGTGATGAGGGGGCTTGGAGCTAAATCCACCACGCTACTCCAGTGTAGGTCGGTAGATTTTAAGGACTGCCAAGTAGATATTAATGGCAACCAGGTTCGACGGTTTAATGTGCTCTCCGAGGCACAGAATTATTAATAGTTATAGTTATATAAGTTAGGAAAAAACTCATTGGTACACGCCTTGGGATTCGAACCGCGGTCTTCCATACAAGAAGCGGACTCGCAACCACTCGGCTGTCATGATATAAAAATAATAACCAAATATATTATTAATTGTGATGTGATGCTGTCGTAATAGCCCAAAGCGCAACGAACCTGTCTCAAATTTACAAGGCCATAGGGCCATGGTTCGAATCCGGGCGTGTACCAATGAGTTTTTCTGACTTAAGTACATTAACTATCACTGACTCTATGCCTCGGAGAGCACGTTAAGCAGTCGGTCCCGGACGCTGTCAATAGATGGTGGTCGTTACAATCCCCAACCCGCAGTAGAGTAGCGTAATGGATTTAAGCTCCAAACCCCCTCCTCACCCTGGGGAAGGCCTAAGCCCCTGCATTGGCTGATGGCCGATGATTATGATGATGTTATTAATTTCTATGCTAATTATAACTTCTTGTGTAATTTTGAAAACACAATTTACTTAAATTAGTGGTTTACACGTAAACCCTTTGTACTTGTTAGTAAATACACGAAATCAAGTTAGTGTTTATCTCACTACATTGCAGAGTACGTCGCTTCTTTAAGACGTGCGTGGATTACGTAACAAGTCAGGTGGGTAGTAAGTACACTTAGCGCTAATTCGAAATAGATTATCATCGAAGTGAAACTTTTTTAAACGTGACGGGAATGATCATTCTCATCGATTGAGATTGAAGAAACTTGACGGAAACAGTGGTCACTAATCAAAGAATAGGCTCAATAAATTTTGTTCATACATTTGTATGGAAACGAATGTCAAAAGTTTAAGGTTTACAGTTGTCAAGTAAATTATCTATAGGTTTTTTGTGTTACTATGTTGCACGAAATAATGAGGAACCACGCTTTCTAACTCATTCTGATTTCTATGGCAGTAAGAATTATATTGCACTCATCGTCACCGTCTTCAGTCTCCTAAAAAAAAAAAAATTAACAAATTTAATCAATATATATTACAATTGTATGTGCTGGCGCGCTATATTAATAATTAATTAATTAATTGACAATAAGTAATTTAAAAAAAACGCCTTATTTTGTTATAAATAACGTACAATGTAAAAAGTGTGGGTAAAAAGTAGTTCATTCATATACATATACTGCTGCTCGCAAGCGTATTACACAATGAAGCAATGCGATGAATTATGTAGCCAGAAAATACCCAGCTGCTCCCAATTTTACTCGTAGATATCAGGAGACAAAAAGTATGTCCCTTTATGAAATTTTTTTTTATATTTCTCTTAAAATAAAAATATATCTTGGAAAGCAGGTACGTAATTCACGCCCGAGACAGATAATTTTATAGAATTTTTTAGGGTTTCGTAACCAAATCGTGAAAATGGAACCATGATTTGCGATTTTCTCGAAATGATATTTTTTCCCTAAATATTTTTATTTTTTTTATAAATATCTTTTTGCATATTTTGATTCTGTGTAATATGAAGAACAAAACGAAATTCTGAGGGCGAAGTAGTTAAATTAGTAATAAAACAATATTATTTGCTTATACCTGGTGTTTGGGTGAACGTAGTCTAAACATAAAAAACGTGTAGAGTTTACCGAACTAAAGAAAAAAAATTTTAAATTTAAAAAAATTAAATTTTCAACATTTTTCTCTCGGTAACCGTTAGTTTGCGTCATCTGCTTATTTGAAACTTTTTGTTTAGTTCGGTAAGCTTTGCATGCTCTATTAGTTTGGAATACGTTCAGCAAAGCTTAAAGCAAATATCATACCAAAATATCCACTCGCCGAATTAATAATCACACCCGAATACGATTATTTCATGTGTAAATATTTAGTCAATAGTAAAAAGCATACCCCATCGAAACCTTTGTATTATCATGAGAAGTGTCTGTCTTGTCGATTGATGTCTCAGTAAAATCTATTATTCTGACTGTACCTTTCTCAAAGAAATTTAAGTCGCGTACAAATTCAGTTTGCATTTGTTACGTTCTGAAAATTTGATAGTGAAAGATACATACAGGAGGCACACGCCGATCTTATTTTTGTTGTCGTACATAATGTTATTGATTTATGATTTATCCAGTGGGTTGTAAAACTTGTCCTTTGTAAATCGATTTCACACCTTAAAAATATTAATTTTCCTACAACTATACTTTCTGGTATTTACATACGTAGCTCATTTGAAAAGTTCTTAGCCTAACATGGTTAAAGTCTTTGGTTTTTTTTATAACTACCCTCATTTTGTAGTTACATTATTTAGCAACAACTATGCACAGTTTAGTTTATTCACAGTAACTCCTTGTTCTTTACACGTGATACCGTAAATCAAGTCAGAGCTATTTTGGAAAATGGATAAAATTGAACATCGTGCAGTGATAAAATACCTGAATTTGAAAGGTTTAACTCCAAAAGCTATACATGAAGACATGTCTGCTACTTTGGGTGAGTACGCTCCTTCGTATGCGACTGTTAAAAACTGGGTGGCAGAGTTTAAACGTGGTCGTGAGACCATTCAAGATGAGCCCCGTAGTGGCCGGCCTTCGACTGCTTCCACTGATCAAAACAAAGAAAAAATCTGTGATTTAATTTTATCTGATCGAAGATTGACTGTCGAGGAGATAGCTAAGACGGTAGGCATCTCATCTGAGCGAACACATCATATAATTACTACTGAACTTGGATTCTCTAAGATGTCTGCGCAATGGGTACTGCGACTGCTTTCAGTGGCACAAAAACGCAACCGACTCACAACTTCTCGCGACTGTTTAGAGTTATATGAAGCTGACCCAATAGAATTTGTTGAAAGATTTATAACCATGGATGAAACCTGGGTTCACTACAATACACCCGAGACAAAAGAACAGTCGAAACAATGGAAAAGAGCAGGATCGCCCACCCCAAAGAAGGCAAAGATGGTTTATTGAGAAGAAAAGTCTTGTTTCATCAGGACAATGCGCGCGTTCACACCTCTGTGCAATCCATGGCAGAAATCCATCAATGTGGCTTCGAATTGTTACCTCATCCCCCATATTCACCGGATTTAGCACCGTCCGACTTTTATCTGTTCCCAAAGCTAAAAAAATTTTTAGGTGGTAAACATTTTTTTACAAATGAAGAGGTCATAGCCGCCGTGGACATTTATTTTGAGAAGTTAGACGAAGATTTTTTTAAAACGGGTATCGAAGCCTTACCGGGTCGATGGAAAAAGTGTTTTGAGCTCGGAGGAGAGTTTATTGAAAAATAAAAATAAACTCAAAATCGTGTGGTTTCATTATGTATGTTAGGCTAAGAACTTTTCAAATGACCCACGTATATTTGGAGCAGCGTGTGAACCAATCGTAAAAAATGGAGCAGTCAAACATGTGTTACAAAAATAAATAGGTGTTAAGGCGGCCATGTACGTCAATATATGAAAACACTGTTTTACCAGTAGATGTACAGCCGAAATAGTTATGAATAATAATAATACATGAGACACCGCCACCTAGTCCCAAAGTAAGCAAGTATTATGCTTGTGTTATGGGTTACTAGACAACAGATATATATACTTATATACTTTTTTTTCTATTAATTATATATACATAGATAATAAATGTGTAAATAAGTATTATACACTCAGACCTGAAACGAAATAAACATGTTCATGCACACAAATATTTGTCCCGGGTGGGAATCGAACCCGCGACCGTTGGCTTCGCAGTTAGGGTCTCTCTCTAATAAAAATTGGTATTTCTGCCAGTGGTTATGTCTGCGTGGTACGTTATTCCAAACAAAACCGAACTTCTTTGAAAGTCGCGGTAAGTACACAGTTCTCGGTTTTGCAGTTATTTGCTAAGAGGGAAAGTTCATCTTTACATTTGATCCTCGACAGGCTTGTACTGAGAAAAGATTTCTTAAAAAAAATATATAATTGTTCATCATCAGTAGAGCAATTGATGTTCGATATCATCACAAATACGAGGAAACCGATGAAGAAAAACTACGCGTCATCATAAATACGTTACAGGAACCATAATTTCCGCTGACGCATTTATTTTTGTATATAGTGAACCCTTTCCTCAAGTGCCGCTACATGTGTGGGCTCTATGAAACTACATTGCTAACTAATTTGTTTGCACAGTTCTTACCAAAAAAAATTAATTTAACTGTTATGAAGACAGTAACGTGTATGACCCCCTTTATGTCCAAAGTGTGAAAGTTCACATAGTTTTCTGGAGTATTTTTCATGTTTTTTTCCCCTAGTATTATACTTAAAGGAAGAAGTTTACTGCCTCCTGTGACCGTTTTCTCCGAGCGGTCGGGTCACGGCGTATATTTTCACGTGGAAGGCTCACTTCCAACACAAACTATAAAATTATGTGGGTAAAACGCGCGAAAGGGCAGTAGTGGGTCAAAATACTCCGAAGCTTAGAGAGACTAAAGGGTCTGTACTTAGGTTGGAGATATTACGAACACTAAAAAGATAACAGTGTCAGCTTTGTCATGAGCTTTTCAGATTTTGTTTCTCATCAAATATTTCTTTTAGCAAAGGGAATTTTAAAACTTATAAAACATACAAGTCTTTATTGTTCTACTAACTTGATATAGGTATTAAGTCTTTTTTACAGTTTTTGTTTATATATGTCGGAGAATGGCCCTAAAATTATAATAATAACACTTGGGACGTTCCACACAGCGCCATTTAGGCCTTTGTTATACTTTATCTCAACTTATAAAAAGTATATATTGTTATATTATTGTGCAGTGTGTGTATTATATTGTGCGGACGGGTTGCTGTCGGCGGGCTCTGTGAAAGAGTTGACTGAAAATTAGTGTTATGGGTGTGGTCATACACATCTGCAGCTGGTGCTGAGTCAGCTCCTTTCATGGCTGCGGAGACCTTTCTATTCGTGTTTTTACTTTTTATTTTCATTCTATTTTTGTTTTTTAGTTTATTTTATTTTTCTGTTTGACTTATAAGTACCGTAGCCGTAAATAAATGGTATTTCTTTCTTTCTTCTTTTACAGTTTTTGTTTATAGATGTCGGAGAATGGCCTTAAAATAATAATACCTGATACATTCCACACAGCGCCATTTAGTCCCAAACTAAGTGAAGCTTGTATTATGGGTATCAGACAACCTATATACGTACTTAAGTATTCTTTTTGATATATACATATGTAAATATTTCACATCCAGACAAGGAACAAATGGACATATTCATACACACAAATATTTGTCCCGGGCGGGAACCTAATCCGTAAAATGATATTTAAAACAAGATAGCACACGTCCCCCACGTGATTTGCCTGTCGATAACCCCGAATCAACCTTAACTTATTTGCTACCGACTACATACACAGGTATATGAAATTATTATTTAACGAGCTGTCTAGCCAGTCACAGTTATGCCCTTCACTGAGAAAAGTGTTCTTTAAATATTATGGTGATTCACTACCAGCAGAGCGATCGATGACCGAGACCATCATAAATACGAGGAATAGGTGGAAGAAAAAATACCAGTCAGCATAATAAATTTCGTTACGTGGTTTCAACAAAAACCGTATATTACGCTATCTCGTATTTTTTCCTTCTCCTGTTTCTCGTATTTGATTGGTCATCCATTGCTCTACTGATAGCAAACATGTTTCTTAGAGTCATTCGAAGAGGTCGACATAACTTATTTATAATCCCGTAATGAACCTGTGTGCAAATATTAGTTTTAATTAAGGTGATTTCTCGACGCTAACGATAAGCCGAATTTATTTATTATTTTAATTTGTTCCAGGAAGAAAGCAAATTTGAATAGCATTAACAAGAATAGCACATAACGTATTCCTCGAAGAGCACCAATCAATTTTTTGGCTTGGCGCTCTAAATGGCATCTCCTACATATAAATAAATACGTAAAGAAAAAGCTTTCAATCCCCTTTTAAGCATACTACGCGCACGGAGGACTGTAAGATTTGGCATAGTTAATGTTTATGTGGGGCAGAAGTGCAGAAAGCTAAAATCTATATACAAGTTGCGTTTTTGAGATGAGACTGTATGGCCAAATCCTAAACTATGAGAAATAGCGAAAAGGGTTTGAAAGGAAACATGAGCTCGATTCGAAACAAAAACTGTATATTCACATTCTTGAAATTTTTGTTACTTTAACAGGGAATCAAACCACTTAATTTTATAATTTATATATTAATACGTGCAAATAAAAAAATTTGAACCCCTTTAAAGCATAATATTGCGGGTACGAAGGAGTGTGAGATTTGACATGGGTAAAGTTTACATGGTAAAAAAGTGCCAAAAGCTAAAATGTATTATAACGTGTGTTACAAATACAGTCAAGCATACGAGTTTGATTGGCTTACTCTTGTCTATTATTGGTGGTTTCAAAAAAGTGAGTACGGTTGAATTCGGCCCGCTGGGCGGCCCTTAGTCAATAATTATTACGTGAAGAGCAAGCTTCAGGTCCATTTCTAAACATACTACGCGCTCGGAGGAGTGTGACATTTGGCATTGTTGAAGTTTACATTAAAAACTAAACTAGACTTATTCTCGCCTAATTATTATTGGTGGTTCCAAAAAAGTGAGTACGATCAAATCTAACAATATACAAGGTGAGATTTTAGTAACCGGTCAAAATTTTTCTAGATGTTAGATATCACCAATAGACCTCATTGCGTAAATAAAAATATAGGTTACATTTTTATAATAAATTGTTTTATCTACAGAGTTATTTTAAAACGTTTGGTTGTCTTCTTTACGCTGTAGTAAATGTACGCGCACGTGGCCTTGAAACGCAAAGGGGCGGCGGGCATGAATGGTGACTAGAGTTATTGGTTTTTTCGGGAAAGGTTTGCGTAGTCATAACTCAATATTTTTCTATAGAACGATACTAAAAGGAAACAAGACGGCTATCGATTTTCTACCAAAGATCATTAAATAAAAATTTGGCTGGTCATTAAAACCTCAACCTGTATAACGAAATAAACAATTAATTTTATTTCTCGAAGAGCACGATTCTATGTTTTGACTTGGTGTTCTTCAGGGAATAAAAAGTAATATTAAATTTTGTTCCACGAAGAACACCTAAGACTTCAGTTTCAAATGCTGGGACGTAAAAAATTCTATATCGAATAAAATAGTTAAATTCCAAGGTCCTTGTCCCGGAGCCGGTGTTTATATTTTATTATGTCTCCATCATTAGAATCCTAACTTTGTTCTCGGCACTTTGTTCTCTGGAAGTAAGAGTAAGCCCACTCCAAATGCTGAAGACAAAGAAACGCCACCTGTCTAAAAATGTTTTCACTTCAAACGTGAGGTATTGCCTACGGTCGAATAACACAAACACTAGCTTCCGGTCGCGAATCCGTCCGCGTGATAATAATTTTCTAAAAATAGCAGCATTATAATTCATATAATGTTAAATTGTACTTTTATCTGTTGAAATATGAAAGATTCATCAAAATCGTATTGTATTACTGGCTCCATTACAGTTTTCTAATCATACAAATTTGTTATTAAGGCCAAATGTTGAACAAGAAATAATAAAAATTAAATAAATTCAAAAATTAAAGCATTTTTTTAATATTATACCGTGGTATGGAAGCCTTCATATGCGAGTCTGACTCGCACTTGACCGGTTTTATTATGATATATAAAGAGAAATAACTTTTTTAATATATTATGTCATTTACTTAGTGTATATTTAAATGTATGTGTAATAACTAACGTGTTTCAATAAATTATATTCTTTCCCTTAAATGTGTACACTCAACCCTTTTTTATACAGCTCTGCTTCAGAAAATAATGATGGTACATACCTCAACTTGCCTAAAATATAGACTAAACCATGTTGACGACCTCTTAGCCTAGTGGGTAGCGACTCTGCCTACGAAGCTAGAGGTCCCGGGTTCGAATCCCAGGTCGGGTCAGAATTTATATGATGAATATCGATACTGGTACCGGGTCTTCGTTGTAATATGTATGTGGTGTCTTCGCTTGGTACCCAAAACACAAACTAATACTTAGTTTGGGGATTAGACGTTGTTGTCATATAGGCATTATTATTATTATTATATTTATTTGTATTGAGATATAAAAGTTTCATTCAAATTGATTCAGTTATTTCTGAGTTATGGATAGACAAACAAGCAAACAGAAAAATTGGCAAGAAATATTTTTTTCGAGAATATTATGAAATTATTAAATTATTAATTTAAAAAAATGCATGTATCATTTGACTTTAAAAATTACGGATTCTCATAAAAATTTACTCCTCCCACTTCTTAGACTTAGAAATAGATGCTAAAGCACAAAACAAAAATAATGTCCAAATTTTGTGTTATTTGCTTCGGCGTTTCAGCTCGGGGTTGATTATGAATAAGTGAGTATTGTTTCGATTTAAACCTGATGTTCGGCTGAACGTAGTCCAAACTTATAGATCGCGGAAAGCTTACCGAACTAAAAAAAAAAATATTTTAATTATTAAAAAATTTTAAAATTAAACTTCATACATGCTTTTTCGTAACCGTTAGTTTGCGCTATGTGCTCACTTGAAACTTTTTGTTTAATTTAGTAAGCTCTCCACGATCTATAAGTTTAAACTACGTTTAGCCAAACATTCAGTATGATAATATATGGTTTTGATTTTTAGGACGGGTATAGTTCGCCTCAAACTTTATAGCCTATCGGAATACAACGCTATACGCGTGCTTGCGTAGGTACAGTCATATACCCCTCGCTCCACTGCTTCCCGCTACACCTAAAACTGGTTACTGCGACGCGACTTGTGCCTATGTTCACATCCACCATATATTTTGATTGGAACTGTACAGAGGATGAAGTTTGACTAAACGATACAGATATCACAAAACGTCATCACCCATTTCTGAATAGGATTTTAAATTCTACTATTACATGGTGTAATATTTGGTTAATAATTAAGAATTATTAATTCAAATGACAGTCAACAGACGTAATTTTGATAAAACGTCGTTCTATATTAAGCGTAATTCAAATATTGAACTTAAGAATTAATGGACAATGCCACTTAAGACGTGACGCTGCCCTAAGCACTAAATTAATTAAATTAGTAATTTCTGAATACACAGTATAAACCGGTTTTAAAGTTAAATTAATTATAGGTGGAGTAAATAAATATGTATAAAGTCATAATAATTTTGCTTTTAGATATGACTATAAAATTTATAAATATTACCGCATATTTATTAACTTTATGTACTCGCATATACATAAAATGGAACGTCTGTCGCCTAGCTCTCGGTCCTGTTATAAGAAAAATTATACTGAAACAATTTTGATGAAATTTTTACGAACGTTTGAGGTATTCGTTCCGAAAGGCTTTGGTGTGAAGAAATGCTGTTGAATATGAGAAAGTTCTAGAAAATACTACACCGAACTTTTCCGCCATGAAACAACCGAGTTTCAGCAATAGAACTTCGAAACTAATTCTAGGCAAATCAAAATGAGACCATAGAAAATTTTGCAATATGAGAAGAAAAGTATTCCTACATATTTCTTAATTTTCTATAGTTTCATATTAATTTGACTTATATATGAATTTAAAAAAAAAATTTAAAATCTTTCTCGAACACTTCAGAGAATTTCCATAATCTAATATTGACTCAATTTTTGTATTTGGCCAAATTAACTAGAACTTGCGGTGTTCTCTAATATTGAATATATTAGGATTTTCGAGAGTCCCAAACTTTTTGAAATGAATATCTAAGTTTTACCGCAAGAAAATATCTTCATAAAAACTGTAAAACATGCCTTTGTAAAACAGGGATAATACTGTCTAATACAAAGCAACGATGGCAGTAAGTATCTTAGACTACACACATCAAAAAAGTCTAAGCAACACATACTATTTCAAATTATTAATCAATTATTATATCATTTCTTACCAAGTAGGTAATACCTATGTAAACTTTTTTGATCTAAAGGACATACTGGCTGGTTGTAAAAAAAATCAAATATCATTTGTTTTTTTTTTCACAAATTCAAAAGCGAATGCATTTGTTCGAATTTTATAGCTTTTTCTTTGCTTATTAAAATTTAGTATTCTGTATCAATTTTATGATTTAAACAATAATTTGAAAAACAGTTTTGAACAAATTTAGATTTTGAGACATTTTTTACCTCATGAGGCGACGTCATTTGAACGCAGATGAAATGCAAAGAGCTGTAGGGATAGAGGAAGAAGTCAATCTCAGGTATCTCGGTATTTTGGTGTCAACAGAAGCGTTATTTGCCGTCTTCATCAGCGTTACACTAACACGGGAGACCCTGCTGAGCAGCACCCAGGTCGAGGAAGGTTTACAACCGCACGGCAAGATCGATACATACAACTGACTGCAAGACGCCAGCCGATGTTAACCGCCCGAGAGATAAGTTTAAAGGCTACAAAATTCAAGTATGGCCTACGAGCACGACGGCCAATTAGGTGGCCCACCGATACGTCATGGGAATTGCGCTCGTCGAAATGAATTTTGTAGGGAACACATTACATTGACCCGGGAACATTGGGATACAATTTTATTGATGAGCGATGAGTCTCGATTTGGGTTCAAACCTGATACTGGAAGGGTAAGAGTGTGCCGTCGTCCTGGAAATACTGGAAGACTGAGGTGCATTCAGGAAGTGTATCCATACGACGGCTCAACAGTTATTGTATGGGCGGGTATTATGAAGAACAGACGAACTGAGCTCGTTTTTGTAAATGGTAACATGAACTTACAGCGTTCATGTTACCATTTACAAAAATTTGAGGATGTTCTAAGGCCTAATGTCCGTCCATTCGCACAAACTCTTAGCTCCAATTTCACATTGATGCATGACAATGCGCCTACGCATACAGCTTTGTACACACGGGAGTACTTGGCAAGGGAATACATCCTGGTATTGCCTTGGCCTGCACAATCGCCTGACCTCAACCCCATCGAGCATGCATGGGATATGCCCCAGAGACGTGTTTTAAAGGACTTAGATGGAGTGACAACAACCCAACAACTGATGGACTTACTAAAATTTCATTGGGAGCAATTGCCGCAGGATAACATTAACAGTCTCATCGATTCTATGAATTATCGGTGCCAGCAAGTTCTCCATAACAGAGGAGGCCACACTTTGTATAAATTTGTGCAAGTTTTGTACAACTATTTAATTTTAGTTTAAGTTTAGTTGATTAGACAGCGTACTTTGTACTTCGTACATACAGTACTTACTCGTAATTATTGTTAATTAAGATTATTAAAAAATAAATATAAAAAAACAATTGTTGTTTAATATGAAAAAAGCATTAAAAAATAATATAAATAAGAAAATACTAAGGATTTAATGCGAAAACACATTGTAAAATTGAAATTTGTATGTGTTGCTTAGACTTTTTTGTTGTGGTATACAGTTGTTTGTACCATAACCATACTATCAGTCCATTAATGCCCCACTGCAGGGGCTTCGGCCTCCCCACAGGATGAGAGTACTTGGAGCTTAATTCACCACGCTGCTCCAGTGCGGGTTAGTGGATTTTAATGAGTACAATCTCATTGATGACAACCGGGACCAACTGCTTTACGTGCTCTCCGAGGCACAGAGTCAGTGATGGCTATGTACAGAAATTACAAAAACTCATTGATTTATTCCCTGGGATTCAAATCACGGCCTTCTATACAAGAAGCGGGCTCGCTATTACTCGGCTGTCATGACATGTTATTGTTGTTTATACACCCGATCTATTTTGTAAAACTCCGCTGTAGGTACACTCTGTTTCTTCTTGCTGATCTGCTCCTAAGAAATGCAGCGTGACGTTACATAACCCTTTAGTGATATTTAACTACTATATTATCTATTTAGATATAAAAGTTTTATCAAAATCGAGTTAATGATTTCATATAGCACTCTCTAACAGCTTTAAATAAGTAAGTATACATATAAAAGCATTCATATTTTGTCACATACAGTCCCGAGTTGAATAATAATATGGGCTGATAGAATATTTTTTCTACAGTTCGAGTATATCCCTACATAATTCAAATGTGCCAGGCCGGTAGTTTCGCAACATTTGGCCCTTTGACCCGTTGTTCGTGTCCGATATTTTCACATTCAAGAACCGATCGCGTATTGACAAAATACAGAAATAATAATTACCGATTTTTTTGTAAATTTTAATTTTGTAAGGTTCAGTGCCTCTCAAAGTTCCTCAAACCAAAAGTATCTAACTAACTTATTGAAGCCGTTATATGTTAATGTAGCGATAGGTTGATTTTTTTATTAATTTATCATGAATAGATAATATTAAACGAAAAGTTTTCATTGTAAGAAAAGTGTTTTATTGGAATTCGTAATAATGTTATAATAAGTTTTAACAAATGTTCTTAATAGTAATAAATACCAATAAAGAGCAGTTTAAAATTTTCGGCTATTCTTAGCAAAAAAATGCTGACAAAAAAAATTAAAAGAATTACTGTAAGATATAAGTAGCCATTTCGTCCCTGGAATTCCTAATACCTAGACATAACTAAAATATTGTCATTGTCAGGAAAATGCAAAAAAGTGTGATTGGTTTACTGCAAAATTTGTTTATACTTTTAAGTAAAATTTTAGTTATTACTTAAGAAAAGTAAGTTTACGCAATGTCTTATTTTTATGCCAATAATTATTATTCATTTTATTATAGTATTTTACTGTTTTATAACAAGTTACGTTCTTAAGAATTTACTGCTAAAATAATTCTTATTTTACAGTATTTACGATACGTCAGATTTCTGACTTTTTTGTTGGATTATTATTAACGCATTTCGTTTATATTTAAATTGTGGACCACTAGAAAACTATTGTTAATGTGATTATAAAGAAATGTCTTCAGAAAATAAGTAAAACTCACAATAATTAGTTCCCAAAAAAATTGTTTTAATTAAAAACATGTTTATACCAAGTAGGTTCTAGTATTTATATAGCCATTACTTTAATGTGAGACAAACTAAATACATAATAATAATAAGTTAATAATTGGCTTGGTCATAGAATAAACTCTATAGATTTTTTAAATGTCTTAAACGCAAAATGTGCAATTTGTGAGTTACGTCGATTAGGAATTCCAGGAACGATTTTATGACTTTGCACAGAGGTATATATTTTTTATTTTTGTTACATCATTAATATTTAAATACATATATTTGAACAAAACTTTGTGTTTTACTGTTTTTAACAATTATCTGTTTGTGAAAGCGAATTAGTATCTCATTGATAAACACATTTTGTCATTACGCGTCTCGACTCACACACTTCGAGCCCGACATTTTTATGCAGACCGGGCATGTTCCAGAATAAGGGACACTGTTATAATATCACAAAAAAAAGTTATTGAAATACTTTCGAGGTGCTTTGTGGAAACGAATTTCGCCTGAATTTCATATAGGGTTAGGTCCGCACGCGATGAATTTCCTTTGAAATGTTGTTATATTTATATGTAAATTGCTTGAATACGTACAAATACATGCTTGTACAAGTACATGAGAATCAATACAAAATAGTCAACAAAACACAATTATTATTATTATTATAAGGCACACTTATAATTTAATAAGTTAACGAGAACCAGTTGTACACTCAATATGGAAGACAGAACCGTGATTGACCCCAATATGATTTATAAATTTTTACATTCCTGCACATATACTTGTCTATACAGGATGACTCATTTATCACTCACTAAAATTATTCTAGGAATTATATAAATATACTCCATTTTTTTTAAATTCGGTAAATTATGGACTTTAAAATATTGCTTCCAAAATAGTTATCAATACAGGTTGGTACTAAGCCATACATAAATATAATGACAATGTAAAATGTGATGACAAGACGACGACTAAGACAACAACAGAACATACGACAGAAACGATTACAGAAACTACTTCTTCTTCACTTCACTTCACTTCATCAGCCCATTTTTAACCCATGGCAGGGGCTTAGGCCTACCCCAGGGTGAGGAGGGGGGCTTGGAACTTAAATCCACCACGCTGCTCCACTGCGGGTTGGGGATTATAACGACCGCCATCTATTGACAGCGTCCGGGACCGACTGCTTAACGTGCTCTCCGAGGCACTTAGTGATAGTCATGTACTTAAATCAGAAAAACTCATTGGTACACGCCTGGATTCGAACTATGGCACTGTGGGTCCTTATAAATTTGAGACAGGTTCGTTGCGCTTTGGGCTATCACGACACGACGACAGAAACGACAACCTATAATATACAAAAATGCCATAGATTGATAGATTCAGTCGAATTTGCTTAAATAATAAACACCATCTGGTAAATTATAAATGTTCATACAACATCTACAAAGACAGTACAAAATTTTTTGTTAAACTATCATTTAGGTAAGACTATAGCAATATTAAAAAATAAAAAAAACAACACTTAAAGATTTTAGCTTGATCTTAGACAACAAAATTATTTTAGATCAATATATTGACAATATCGATATTTGTATATGTTAAACATGAGGACATTTTGACAGCAGCATTTGGTTTTAATAGAGTCTGAAATGTCACTTCACAATATCGAAACTGTCAAACGCAATTTCGCGGGAGTGAAGGCTGGCGCGCGGGAACCTCGCGAACTAAAACCGGACTGAACCTTGTTACACTAGCTACCTAAAACAAGAGTAGTTAAACGGTAAGCGCAAAAGAGTGCGTCTAGTCAATTGGTACTTTTATGGTGTTAAAGCACATAAGTTTGTTAGGATTTATCCTTTGAAATGCAAAACCTTCTAAACTTATCATATATTATTTTACATAAAGCACATATAAGACTATATATGGAAGCCGTATTATATTATCTAGCATCGGAGTGACTGGTCGACGAGTGGTTAGTGGTTAGAGATTCTAACTGCGAAGGCGAGGGTCGCGGGTTCGATTCCCGCCCGTGATAAATATTTGAGTGCATGAACACGTCTACTTGTTCCGTGCCTGAGTGTAAAAGTATCTAAATATGTATTGTATCATCACCATCAGCCCATTTTTACCCCACTGCAGGGGCTTAGGCCTCCCCCAGGGTGAGGAGGGGGGCTTGGAGCTTAAGTCCACCACGCTGCTCCACTGCGGGTTGGGAACTGTAACGACCGCCATCTATTGACAGCGTCCGGGACCGACTGCTTAACGTGCCCTCCGAAGTACGGTGTGATATTGTATACTTAAGTCAGAAAAACTCATTGGTATACGCCCGGATTCGAACCATGGCCCCCTATGGGGCCTTATTTGAGACAGGTTCGTTGCGCTCTGGGCTATCACGACATGTATTGTATACTATAAAAAAAAATATATTTAAGTATATATGTCAGTTGTCTAGTACCCCATAATACAAGCATAATACTTGCTTACTTTGGGACTAGATGGCGCTGTGTGGGATATCCCAGATGTTATTATTATAATATTATTATTGACAAGAAAAAAAATAATTATTGATTTTTTTTTTGATAGGATTTCACTTTTGTTTATATATCATAATATATCATTATAACATGAGTTATGAGAACCATAACTAACACTGTCAGATAGAAGATTTTTTCTTGATATGGTAACCGTTTTCAGAGTTTGTAGAAATATGTATAACACTCCAGAAATTCCAATTAAAAATAATTTTAGAGAGCCTACTTTGACGACTCGAACACAAGAAGGGTTTACATAGAATGTATATCAAACGAATGCTGGCTGTCGCGGCTCCACTGAATACTTTGATGAATAGTTTTAATAAATATTTTCATGCAATTATAAATTATCTATAGCTCAATTCCAAAATAGGATTTTAGATTTGACTGGTTCATTGAACATTCAATGCAATATTAATGTAATGTAATATTTATATTTTTTTTGTTTGCAATGTTTGGTTGCATTTGATTGTCTGGGGCGTGTTCAAAAACCTGCATACATTACATTAACTTTTAGTATAGAATGTATCGTATTCATATCTGCCCATTATGGCCCACTACAGGGGCTTAAACCTCCTCTTGGAATGAGAGTGCTTGGAGCTTAATCCACCACGCTGCTCCGGTACGGGTTGATGGATTTCAACCGGGACTGACGGCTTAACGTACTCTCCGAGGAACGGAGTCAGTGATAGTTATGTACTTAAGTCAGAAAAAACTCAGTGGTACGTGCCGCTTTCTAGGATTCGAACCACGACCTTCTAAACAAGAAGCGGGTTCGCCACTACACATCCATTACAACGCATGTAACATACATAAATGACGACCGCTTAGCGTAGTGGGTAGCGACACTGTCTACGAAGCTGGAGGTCCCGGGTTCGAATCCCAGGTCGGGTCAGTATTTATATGATGGATATTAATAATGGTACCGGGTCTTGGTTGTTATATGTATGTGGTGTCTTCGCTTGGTAACCAAAACACAAGCTAAGGCTTAGTTTGGGGCCTAGGCGTTGTTGTCATGTGTACGTTATTATTATTATAAATAAGCTTTATTTAATTGCTAAATCTATAATAGGTACTTTTGTATTATCGTTCTATCTATATCAAGAAAATACGAAAATAGATTTTATACGATAGCAAAATTTATTAAGTACAGATAATTTTATATTATATTTGATTATATTTGATTGAAGAATATGGAAATAATAAGCTTTTAAAATTTTATCTCTATCTCTTTCTTGCAAAACGAAAAACATTATATTTAATGAGCTGACGTCAGACATAGGTACGTCGTGCGTGCGGTACCTATTGCCCTCTCTGTCTAACGAGATATTTTAAACATTCATAACTTTGTTAATAATTATAATTTTTTTTAAATTCTTTCACTGTTATGATATACTTATTTAAAAAAAACTCTTTTATATAAGATAATTTTAAAAAAAAGTTAAGTAGCGTATTGTATCAGTATTTTTCCTGAAAATAGAAGTATAACAGAACCCTTTATAAGCTTTTCTAAAACTTTAAACTTGTTGAAAACTTAATATCAGCTAAGCAAACGAGACGGTCAAACTAATAAATCCTCTAGGTACTCATCAAAACAAAGTTCCCTAGCTTTCGTAGTCTGAGATTTTTCCACAAAAATTTTAAGGCGACTCTTAAGTTAATTGAGCTAAGTTCCTTGGAGTTAAAGGAATTAAGTAATGGACACGATAGGTTTAAATTGAGATTTTAAGATTAGCTTAACTATTAAGGTGCTGGTTCCAACCAGTTTTTCATCACAAATAGGATAAGCTCTAACAATTCTTTGTGTTCTTTCTGTGAAATTGATACTAGAAAAGAAATACACAAAACTTGAGTTTTCGTTTACGTCTAAATCTTTTTAACCTATACTTACGTATATAGTATTTGCAAAACTAATAGAATGTAGCATTATACAGAATGAGATTTTAGTAGCCAGATAAAATTTTTCTAGATGTATCGTATCACCAATACAACTTATTACGTTAGTAAAAATATAAGTCAAATATTCATAATCAATAATTATATCCTAAATATTTTTTAAGTAAATTTGGTTACGTTCTACTTACATAGGCCAAAGGGTGGGGCATGGGGCTTGTGGGCGGGGTGCATGCACGTGCACAGACGCCCTCGTGAATGGTGACTAGTATTTTGGTAGTTTTGAGAAAGGTTTACGTAGTCTTAACTGGATATTTTCCTATTTAACGATACTAAAAAGGAACAAGACGGCCAATATAAAAATTTGGCTGGTCCTTAAAACCTCACCTGTATACATAAACTTTGAATTAAAAAATTGCTGATATTTCCGGCATGTTATGTTTTATTTATTTTGAATCTAGAACATGGAGTCTATGTTTCAAAAAAGTTCCAAATTAAAAACTTCATGCAAGCGTTATTTTCATTAAAGGGGATGACCGACTAGAGAGCTTTACCCCGGTTTTATGATTCATCGATATAGAAGTTAGAATAATATATAACAGTAAGACCAGCACGCAGAAAGTAGGCGTTTGTTCTATAATAATATATATTTTTCCCACTTCTATGCCAATGAGTCATAAAACCACGGTAAAACTCGCTGGTCGATCCCCCCTTTAAAGTAGCCAATGCCTAGAACAATGATATCGTACTTAAACCTTCATTTCGGAAACAGGGTTACGTACTGATACGTATAAAACTTAAAGGAAAAAAAAGCAGAAATTATAGAGTAGGTATATCCTAAATGCATTTAAAATACAATAGGAGGATCTAGTTTTGTCAATCATTGTAATACGGTAACATTTTATTTATTTAATTGTAGTAAAATAACAACTCTGCTGCTCTCTCTCTCCCTCTTTTTCGTTTCTTACCTTTTCTTGTAATAACATTTAAATTATTATATCTGCAATTAAGACAGATAGGTACGATAATTTAACCTATTAACTGTCATCAATCATCATCAATCAATTGTCCCTGTCATTCAAATGCTCGTGACCTTGGATCTAATCCAAATGGGTTGAGGTGTAGAGCATTGGTTAATTATTCAGATCATCATCATCATCATCATCAGCCCATTTTACCTCACTGCAGGGGCTTAGGCCTCCCCCAGGGTGAGGGGGGTTTGGAGCTTAAATCCACCACGCTACTCCACTGCGGGTTGGGGATTGTAACGACCGCCATCTATTGACAGCGTTCGGGACCGACTGCTTAACGTGCTCTCCGAGGCACGGAGTCAGTGATATTTAATGTACTTAAGTCAGAAAAACTCATTCGTAACCGCCCGGATTCAAACCATGGCCCTATGGCCTTATAAATTTGAGACAGGTTCGTTGTGCTCTGGGCTATCACGACACATTATTCAGATATTTATCAATAATTGATTGATTGTTGACTGATAGTACAAGCTTTACTTAGTTTCAAACTAGATGGCACTGTGTGGGTTGTCCGATGTATTATTATAGTAAATATCTGAAGTGTTTAAATTACAGTCTACCGAATTACGCTGTTACTGCTACAGAACAAGTACCGCATTCGAATATATTGGTATTTCATTAAAAAAAGTAAATATTTTTTTGTTTCACATAGTAAAGACAGGCAACAAAATTGGAAGATAGGCATAGCCTAAATAATTGCAATACAATTTTTACGTACCTGTAAAAGTTTACATATATTACCTATCATAAGTTCATATAGTATCTATACCATTTTATGTATAAACACTTATGATAATCACACATGATTTGATGTCAAAATATAATACACAATACAAAGATATGGGCATTACATGATATTTCCGTTTTGATTGATAACTCAGTTTGTCACTATGATTGTTACTGGCTCGACGCAGGCACTAATGAAATATGATCAAGACAAATTGTACTGGAGATTAATATTCCCTAGGCCGTCTGCTGTTGCTCGAGTATAATTAAAAAAGAAAATAATATAAGGATTTCTTAGAAAAACATAAAATATGACAGCAAAAAAATTCCAACTTGAAATCTTGAGTCTGACTCGAATCATAAAAATTAAATTAGGCCTTTTCAGAACCTTTTCGCAAGTTGTACCGATTCAAGTTTCGTTTCTATTAGAAAATGATCATTGACTATAAACTTTATTAAAATATAAATCACTTAAACACTGTGTAGTTTGTCAACTTTTGTTTTATTAAATTTTTTAAAGTGACGTCACATGTAATATTTTTTTTTATTATTATGATTTTACCTTCTAATATTAGAAAGATTAAAATCAATAATTGAAAAGTAATTAATATTTTTATAATAAAAATATAATCGAAATAAGTGTGCAGTATTAAAATGCTTCATATTATACTTATTATATTCGTGCACACAAATATTTGTCCCGGGCGAAAATCGAACCCGCGACCCTAGGAATTATGAAATATATTCAGACGATGCTACGTCCTGTTCAACGGTTTAATATTCATACTAAATTTACTTAAATGTAAAATAACTTAAAAGAACGAACTGTAAAAAGTCGGACTCGCACACTAAGGGTTCCGTACTAAAACAAAATATGTTATGTACACTATTTTAGTCATTGATATATATATAAACTAAAAAACATGTATCTGGAAAACCTCCTTTAATTTATGGCTTTATTTTATTTGTATTACTTGTTGTTATAGCAGCTTATAGTAATCAAAAATTACAGCCTTGGGTGGACAGCGGAACCTTAGTAATAGGTATGGGTTGGCGGCGCTCGGGTATCTTCAAGAAGAATTTTGTTCTGAAAGGTCTCCCATAACAATCACCAAAAAAATGTGAATGAAAATTAAATTACTTTTTTCATTTTTATTATTTTATTTATTTACATTACGTTACATGTAACGCAATCATTATGATGACGCGTAGTTTTTCTTCCTCGATTTCCTCGTAATTATGATGATCTAAATCACCAAATTGCTCAACTGATAGTAAAACCATCATAATAAAATCTGAATTCACTATAGTATTTTTCTCAATGTATACTCCAGTACTTGAGTTGGATTACAGATTTCCGGACTATTATTTTAAATATATGTATATATATATATATATATATATATATATATATTTAAAATTATATATATATACAGATACTATTTTGATTTTTTTCCATAAGAATACATCGACCGTGATGTAATAGTAATTACTTATTTAGATATGCAAGACCGAATCTATCCCTACTTCAATAATGTCTCACGGGTGTTTCCGCGTTCAGCAACCTCGTCCCGCCACCTTAATGGAAAAACTTTAGACAGCCTTTCCACAGTCTATACGAAAACTTCTTATCGGCATCGAGAATGATCGGATCGGGACACACTTCGCTATGGCTTCTTATTAGGGAGGGGCGTGAATCTGCAACCATTTAATAAATTTTAGACTACATAAAATTTTTTATCTTGAGTTGAATCGTTCATACTTTCGCGTTTCAGGTTCAAGATAATGGTAGTGTGGATACTGAGTCGATTTCTATACAAATGTTGTAAAAATTAATTAGTTTCATATTGAACATGCTGTGAAAAATGAAAAGATTTCAAAAACCAAGCGCATTTGAGTTTTTCTTTATGATGTATTAAAATATTTATAACATTAAAATTTATTTGAATACCATATAATTTTTTTGCGCCAATAGGTTAAGGTTCAATGGGGTGCAACTATTAACGCCGTTTGTATGGAAATTTGTCAGTACACAGTACACGCTTCTCTTAATATGTTTTTTGATCGAATAGTGAAATTTACGTTTTTACATCCCTTATAATTTAACCTGATAATTTCGTCCTATCCGTCAATTTATATGTCACAGGCTGTTATCTTCGACGTATATCTACCCTGATGAAATTTCAAAGACAGATGTCTCATATGAAGCGCCACACATTTCTGTAGATGAAATGATGAATAATAAGTTATTTAGGTGTAGCTCTCGGTACATTGAACTAAGGACAAATTGTCTATGTAACCCTAAAAAAAGTGCTTATGAACCCACAGCCCAAACCGCTAGTCTAGAAGCTTGGAACTTCCTTATATAATGTAAGCATCTACTAAATAAGGGTTTTACAAAATTCAACCCCTAAGAGGATGAAATGAAGGTTCAAAGTTACGACTCATATTAATCAACTCAAAGCTTCCTTACTTAGGTGTACTTACTATTTTCCACCGTCGTCACTACCAACACAAGCGAGCTATAACTAACCCAAACCAAAACTGTACCACTTAAGTAAATAAACGGAACAGAGATAAAGCTTTATACAAGCGTGCTGTGCTGTGATGGGTACACCCACATAAGGCCGTGTCCAGAAGGGCATTTTAAGTGCGTATTGTGCGCGCGAGGCGCTAGGTTCGGACGTTTTGCAAGCGATTCAGGTGCTAGCAGTGGGTACAACTCGCGACTGCTTTTTTTTTTATTTAGTGAGGGCCGAATCTGCATACAGACACCTGCGCGCCCGACCTACCGCGCAGATAGTGCCAGGTTGGGATTTCTACACAGAAGGTGCAGCCCGACCGGCTAAACGACATCCTCAACCGATACTCCGGAGAGTGTGTAGAGTTTGACATGAACAACGACCGGACGCATTGAGAATGCTTCGGTGTGTTAATGCCTTTGACGGGCGGTGCCTTAAGGGCGCCGTCTCGTAGGCGTGCGACTACTTCTGGACGGAATATACTTATAGGCCACTAGTGTTTCTTCTGATTATTTGTGGACTGTATTCTTAGTGAAAAAAAGACCCCGTTAATCATTATAAATTGTGTTTTACTTGTATATTAAATACACAAAAGAAAAATAATGTGCCACGTTTGTCCACGATTCAGATTCAGATGTTATTTACACGGTCTAAGTATGCGGGTAATATGTACGCTTGAGTACTGGCAGAGCCCGTTTCTGTCTGTAAGCGACGAAGCTGCCACGCCAGTGCTTAAGCGTGCACAGGCCCCGCATGCTTGTGTGAGTGTATGAAACTTTATCTCGGTTCCGTTTCTTTACTCATCTGACTGTACTATGTATTTTCACCTATACAGCTTATACCATACGCGAAGAAAGTCGCGGAAACTAGTGCTAATGGTAAAATAGATAGATACGTAACCTAAGTACTTCAGTCAGACTAACACTTGTTCGCTTTTTGAGAGTTTTAGAAACCTGCGAGGAAATACTGAAAATCGATACTATAACTCCGTGTCTCGGAGAGCACGTTAAGCCGTCGGTCCCGGTTGCCATTAACATATGACAGTCGTTAAATGTTTATCAGAGAGTGATCATATGACAGGTAACCAATACCTTTTTTTTATTACAATAGTAGATTGTTCACCGAGTGAAGAAAATGACCGATTGCCGCTGAGTGCGCATTTGGTGCCCGACGCCGCACGTAGAAGTCGCACTTTCTCGAAAGTGATACATACTACTTTACACTACACCTACGAGGAAAATGAAACAAATAAAATGTTTATGAATTAAAGTGAATATTAAAATTACTACAATTATTAAAACTTACAGCAATCCTTTTCCCCGGATCCAATAAGTTGTCAATGACAGCTTGAGCAGCTTCTTTTAGTGCTATTAGAGTCAACATATCGTCACTATCGCTTCTAGAGGACATTTTTAGAAAAAATATTATGTAAATTAAGCAATTTATATATCACTAAAAAAATTTGCTTGCTTTCTTATTATAGATACCTGCAAGGGCTTAAGTCTGCTCTTGAAATGAGCGAACTAAGAGCTTAATCTACCACGCTGCTCCAATGCGGGTTGGTGGATATCCAAATAATGTCTCTTATAACAATTATGGTTTTGGAAAAATATCTTATGTACAGGATTGACCTCGTTGTGATTTTGTTACTATGTATATAGACGTAACCTACGCTTATAGACAATGGCAAACAAATTATGTAAATTAAAACGTAGTCTTCTCTGCAGAAGGGATAGTTTCGTGGAATTTATATGTATACTAATGCAAAAGTTACGATCCGCCTGACCTATATAATAAGCTACTGAACTCAGATTCTGCAAGCTATTCGAACTTTGGATGCGGCATTTGTTATTCCATTATATATAGGGCAATCTTCAACTGTTTTTTTTTGTCCAGAAAAAAAATTATTATTTATCTTTAAAAAATCTTTAAAAAATTATAAAATGTGCATGGCGTTGACGTACATACATTTATTTGAAAAATGATAAAATGAATACATATACCACATCCAATTTTCGTCGCTGCCAGCATCGATTTCTATCTTTACGCGCTGTATACGTTTACGAAATTTCACGAGATGGAAAATTGAAACAAATGGCATAACTTCCTACAAAGGAAAGGCTTGGCAGTTAAATTGTATTACAGAATGGGTCTCATAATATGCTGCGTGTACGGGTTCTCTATATTGCTTATATTAAATTCAGGAAACTGGATGTCATGTCAGTTACGAAAATAAAACCTGCTGCCTGCGATTCGTTTAGAAAAACACAGTTTATTGCCACATTTTTTAGGTTCTATACTAACTACATAGATCCTGTTAACATTGTTAAAATTCTGCGTGTTGGTTTCGAGATTGGATAAATTACCTACTTAAAACTAATACAAGGTTTTTTGGGTGTAGTGTTATTAAAACAAAGTATTTTGTATTGTATTGTATATATATATATATATATATATTCCACACATCGTTAAAAATTACTGTTTAAAGAAGTAACGAAATGAACGAAAATAAAAATAAGGTTTTTCAGTATTATACATTTAGTAAATATATTTGGCCGTCCCAGAAATCAACCCACCCCTCTTTTTAACAGATTGCAGAGGGTAGCATTTTTCGATAGTATATCCTAGATATTTCTTTGGCAAGCACTGTAACCGAAACGGTTTGGTGGATTTTAATATTATGTTGCTCTTAATTGTCGGAGTGACATAGGGTATACATTCCAATATGGTGTCTGTGGATCAAAAAAGAAAGGAGGAAAAAATTTTTTTGGAATAAATGTTCAAGCCGATTTCTATAGAATTTGGCTTGCTTTTTTTTCTTCTCCATTAATAACTTTTTCTGTTCAGTTATCTAAGTGGTTTTGAGCCCAGGTTTTTTTTAATTCATAGTTTCTTTTGCTCTATACAGTTTTTTATTCATTTTTGGGGCCCGAGAAAATTTACATCTCGTTTACAGTGTATTTTACTGTACTTAAGGATACTTAACAAACTTTTTAAGATAAACACCAAGAAGCCTAATTTGATAGTTTAGTCGGTATTGTTTTGAGCCATGTTATTTTTTCTAAGCGAACTTTTATAGAGTAAGCTCGTTTTTAGCGAATTCAGTAAATGTAATTTAGGTGATTATGATTCAAAATAATTGATACCACTGAAGGTGAAGGAGTTCAATTTATAGCTTTGTTGCCAGAAGGTACAGCCGTTCTGCAATTCGGCGAATTTATTAAAAGTTTCTAGAAACTGCATGGTAAGTATCGGAGAAGAATAAGATCTGTTAGACTCAGAGTCACATCTCAAAGGGATGTTCACTTTTTTACGTGGTCTACATCCTACATACTTTCCGGCGTTGACGTCCTACGACGTTTACGAGAAGATCTAAATAAGGGTACAAGTAGCACTATGATTAGAAGGAGTCATTTGCGAGGGTTACGACGTACAGAAGGAACTAAGTATCCTACACAAACCTTCAATGGACACAAACAGAAGCATAATGTCTCTTCGTTCCTTCGAATACCCCCGAGTAAAAATTACGTAGTTTAGTTATTTTGTTATGTTACACCTTAAAAAAAGATAATTTAGATATCCTGCAGGAACTTTCAATCGTGTTGGATATATTGTTGTAGTACCTTCAGTTTTGCATAAATCAAACACTTTCGATATTTGATATTCCAACACTAAGCAACGAGCTATGTCTCATTAACTCCACCCATTCCTCATTGTTTAATACGTTCTATATTTCTTCTAAATGTATAGTTTACTGTTTTAAAACACATAATATTTATAATAAATATTAGTTAAGTTGAATTTGTAATTTTGGTACTCTCTCACTATTTCCAATTCCGAAAGCTAACATGTACGTTATTCTAATTCCAAGGGCCTCCCCACGCATAATTGGACTCAAATCCGTTTAAATCCTCAAAATTACAAACGAATAATAGACAAACAGTTCAACTGTAGATATTTTGGAAATGTGTACATTAAAGTACTATTGCTCCTTGTTCCTTGACGTGCAATCTAATCATGTAAAAACCCGCGGCTCCGCTCGTAGGAACTACACAGTTGAACGGAGATTCTTTTTCCGGTATAAGAAGTAGCCTATGTCAGCTTATAAACTCTATTTATGCAAAAAATTATAGCGACCTTGGTACAACTATGTAGTCCAACCGAGTAGAGCTGCAGGCAGAAAGCTAGTATGAAAATAAAAATAGCTCTCTTACTCGCTGATAATGTAGCTTTCTACAGGCAAAAAAAAACTAAACCAGTGAAGTAGTTTTTGAGTTTATCCGCAACAAACAAGAAATCTAATCTTTCTTATTTGAATTAGTATAAATATAAGTACAGATTGATATATTTATAGACTTACTTATTTTCTTGAAAAAATTAGACTCGAGAATATAAAAGCCAATAAAAATCAGTTTTTTTTTTCATTTGTAACATTGGTCGTTTGTAATACTTAATCATTTAAATAATATTATTAATGCAGTTGCCACTACCACAATGTCTGAAGACCAAGGTTTTCAACCAATGCGTCCTACCGACAATGACGTACGGTGCCGAAAACATGGACTCTCACGGCAGGACTGATTCACAAATGGCTATGCTCGGTTTTTCTTTGATGGATAAAATGAGAAACACTGAAATCGATCGGCAAGCTGAAGTGGCAATGGGCCGGTCACATTTGCCGTAGAACTGATAACCGATGGGGTAGAAAGGAGGCCACGTTCCGGAAAGCGAAGCGTTGGACGCGCCCCGGCCAGATGGATAGATGACCTGAAGCACCGTACCGGGGGTAGTTGGATGCGAGGCCTATATCCTGCAGTGGAGAGACACGGGCTGATGATGATGATTAATGCAGTAAGAGACCCACATAATCGACTCATTGTCATCTCATTGTAGCTTTATGGTGACGAAAGCAGAATTATTAACTTGTCATTATTAATAGATCGAAAACTACAATAGAATATTGAGCTGTGAATTGAAATAAAATAAATACATCTCATTTCACCACAAAGTTATATATGCTCGTATTGAACGGGGGTTAGACCTAAACCCCCTACGCTGTTCAGTGCGGCTTGGCGAGTTAACGGTCATGATCACCGTGGTTCGTAGTTTGTCATAGTTAAATATGACAAATCAATACTAAAGATGTAGCTAATAAAGGGTTTGTTTTTTATTGTATAATAATAGATTAAATGCTTCTTTTTCACTGTTCAGTACATTATCATTTATCGACATCGACAAAGATCGACTTTTGGGTGTGTTCCGTTTACATAATGTTATATAATATGCAGTTGAATTAAATTCAAATAAAGATATATTATTTCATTCAAATTCGAGAAATACAATTACATTTTTCTTTTAATCGTCGTTTCAAGTCTAATCACTGGCCGAAGTTTCATTAGTGAAGGTTGCTGGGTACGACATAACCGTTCTTCTATATTCTTTTAATCGAAATAAAATTACACTCACAAAAATAAACAAAGAACAAATTTCGTATACATAATACAAAGACTCTTGGGTACGGACCACTTTATATTTTGTTTAGATGAAAATAAAAGCGGGTGAATAAAAACTCAAAAGGTCTCGAGTTAAATTATATGGGTGTGTTGCGGTTTGGCCTCGACGACAGGTCACTTTACTTCATAGACGTCATATAATTAAATAAACAACTGTATATAAACAAATATGAACTTTGGGCGAACATCATCTTAGAAAAATAAATTAATATTTTTTTTCAGATTCTAAAGGTTTCCTGCATTAGAAAGAATGTGTACTGGCAAATTTTCATAAAAACGGCGTTAACAGTATCACCCTATTAAACCTAGCACTTAGTCTTAAACGTTTGAACTTAGTTTTTGCTGATCTGAATACCATACATTTTTTTGCTGCAATCGGTTAAAGTTTAATGGGGTTTAACCGTTAACGCCGTTTGTATGGAAATTTGCCAGTACACAATCCTCTTAGAAGCTGAAAACGGGATACCATTTAGTAAGGAGTAGGTTCTACGTTTAGTAATTAAAAAGTCAATTGACCCCATCAAGGCTTCCATACAAAGTAAGTACATATTAGCGCGCATACCGTTGCATAACCTCGATGACAGATTACTTTAAATAAATAATATTTTTTTTATGATTTAATTGCAAATATACAGTTTTCAGAATTTTCCCTACACATGAAGTATAAGACGGTATCTCTTACATTTAAGAGTTCTAGGTCAACGGAAAGTACTTTATAAATTTTGATTTCCTTGAGTATGTCTAAATATACGTTTTTGCGGCATAAACGGTCGTATCATTTTTTTTTACTTTAACTTGGAAATTTGATTTTTCCACAGCCTCAAACGACTGTAGATCTGAGCATATGGTTTCAATTTCAACTCGATACTTCTACGCGTTCCTGAGGGTCTAGACAGACAGACGGACAACAAAGTGATCCTATAAGGGTCCTGTTTATCCTTTTGAGGTACGGAACCCTACAAACCGGGCAAGAGGCAAGCATGTAAATTAAAAATAATATATAATATTATAGCAACAAAAATATATTTTAAGTTACACATTTGAACGCACTGTTCAAATGAAACAGCGTCATTTGGAGAAAACTGTCGACAATTCGCAGTATTATCCCCTTACTTCTAACTGTTAAGGAATACTGTAGTTTCCATGAACAGCTTATGAGCTTAGTAACATGAGATGATCACTCCTGGACGCAAACATCTGAAAAACTAAAAAAATAAAGCTCAAACACACTACGCGTCAGTATAAATTTGAGGGTTTCCCTCCATTTCCCTATATAAGATTCCACCACCATGAAAAACTGATTTGACGACAAAGAGATCACCTCAGGACCACCTTTCAAAGAAAAATATAATTTTCCAAATCGGTTTACGATTTTGACGAAGATATCGGCGCAAATACATTTAAAAAACCTACATACAGACGAACATAGACTCCCCCTCAAAGTTGGTTAAATATAGGAGTTAATGTTGGAAAATTAAATATTGTTGTAATAGATTTACTGTTGGTAAATTCCATGTTTATTATAATTTTATCGGAAACCATTTGATTGGCTATTATAAAAAAGCATCTATATACAATTCAATTTGCGGTTTATTTGGTGAATTTTCATCTTTTATATTTTGATATAATTTACAGATGGTACCTATCGGTTACAATATGTCACCAAATTGGTTGGGCTAACTTTTAATAAATTCTACATCAACATGCGATTTCATAATACTCGAATTCGGGAGTTTTGGGGAAAACAATCACGTTTAGTACGCTTTAGTTTGTTTGCGATGCAAATTAGTTAAGTTCAGTTTTTCAGAGATAAAGGGAAGGTTCTATAGTGAAGGCCTGTGCAGGTACAAAATGTAAATACATTTTAAAATGTTTAATTAACTTAGACAGGGCAACGAGAATGCTAATATCGTTTGTTTATTTATCATTGAAATTGAAAAAAAAAAATTCAATTATTGTTTTGGTTTTTTCGTAAAACAAGATAATAGTTTGTGAAGACTTTAAAGTAAAACAATAAATGATAAAACCCGCCAAGTATGAGTCGAAAATAAATATTTTTGGTAAATAAAATTTTGAAAACAGTAATATAAACATACTATTATATTCATGTTAGCTTTATTAGATATAACTATATAGTGTAACATAAACGAATTATTTTTTTTCTAAAAATATTTGTAAAATCAAAATGAAATCGATCAAAAATATATAACAACGGCATTTACAGAGATATAAACATAATACTACATTCATGTCAACTTTATCAGTTATAACAATATAGAGTAATATAAACTAATTACATTTTTTACTAAAATTATTTGTAAAATAAAAATTAAATCGATCGAAAATAAATACATAAAATAAATGTTTATAAGTATTGTGTGATGGTCTTCTCTTACAATTATACGTTCATTAAAGTGTATTGAAATGTAGTTTTATTTTATGACCCTAAAGACTGAAATTATAGTTGTAATTTCTATTTTCATATTATTTTGTACATTTTACGTTCATATAATGTCAAAGACGATTTGTGGTTTTTAATTTTAGTTATGTCATAAGTTTGTTTCTTTAAAAAAATATTCTTTTGTATTTCAATCACTTATTTCTCTAAAACTAGAAACAGAAACAAGTTTCACAAAAATACCATCAGAAATGTAATAATAATAACGTATACATCACAACGTCTAGGGGCCCAGCCTAAGCATTAGCTTGTGTTTTTTAAGCGACTTCAAAAAAGAAGGTTACTCAATTCGACCGTATATATGTTTTTTTTTTATGTGTGTTCAGGGATAACTTCGTTGTTTATGAACAGAATTGAATGATTATTTTTTTTGTGGAAGAGAGATATTTCCGGAGTGGTACCATGATAAAGAAACCAGGATCTGATGATGGCATTCCAGAGAAATCGAGGGCAACCTTCAAAAATCGTATTTAAAAGTATCGTATTTTAAGTATTTTGATAAAGTACTACTACAAGTACTATTTAATAAAGGTCGGGATTCGATCTGATGATGGAGCTGAAAGATAGTCGAGGAAACTCCTCAACGATTTACAGCAATTACCTGGTGTTTGGCTTGATTCATTTCTATTGATGAGATCTTTGCACACATATGGATTATAAGTGCGATTACAAGTCTGATGATGGAGACCATACACAATCGAGGGAACTCCTCAACGAATTACAGCAATTAAATGGTGTTTGGACTTAATTCATTTCTATTAATGAGAACTTTGCACCCATATGGGTTAGTACACCATTACAGATCTGATGATGGAGACCATACACAGTCGAAGGAACTCCTTAACGATTTACAGCAATTACCTGGAGTTTGGACTTAATTCATTTCTATTGATTAGAACTTTGCACTCATATGGATTATAAGTGCCATTACAGGTCTGATGATGAAGACCATAATCAGTCGAGGGAATTCCTTAACGATTTACAGCAGTTACCTTTTGTTGGGCTTACTTCATACGGTTCAATATGCCAAAATGTTCAGTTTGCACAAAAATAATAATTAAGATTGAAGTTTTACATAGGAATACCACTACCTACTAGGCATGCTAATGCGTCAATTTGACACTGAATTTACGTTGAGTAATCGCGGTGCCGTCTCATTAGAGTAGCGCGTTTAGTAGCCCCATTTATACTAAATACAAATAAGCTACAGATGCGTTCAACTAAAAATTGAAAAATAAAATAATTAAAAAAAAATAAAAACCGACTTCAAAAACACAAACTAAAAAGTTAAAAATAAAATTTTCACTTTAAAGAAAGGAGTATTAACAGGCGGCAGATAGTTAATGAAGTCGGTGCCAACTCAGACACTTTAAATGGGTACTTACCAGGTAATAACAATTACAACAATGATATATTTATAACAATAATAATAATAATAAAAAATAAAACTAATCCAATAATCCACCCCTCGTCGCCCCCGACGCAAATGTGCTCATGACGCTCATCGCATTGCCGCGCTGAATTGCAATGGCAATTCTTTTCACCAGGAAGGAACCGGAACGGGGGTCGAGTCCCCTTTCTTTTAGACGACGGCCGATGCTCGCGACGAAACGTTTGGCTTCAATCCCCCAACAGCCAGCATCTTCTACCGCAAGAGGGACGAACAAGTATTTACTCTCCAGAGAAGAGTATTTGACTCGTTTTCTGGCGGCTGCAGACTCCACAGCGGCTCCGGCCGTTCCCACGGTACGACCAAGGTGAAAGGCGGCAAATGCGCTGACACACGTGGCGTCCCAAAGTAGACACCTACCCTTCTCCCACGGCACCAAAGTCATACCATCGGGTCTTTTGCCATCGGATCGGCTAAGACCAGGAGGCTCCAACACGCACGGAACATTGGCCGAAATTAAAGCCCTGCGGACTATGTCGTTAAGAGCGTGGTGTCGCGGTAATCTCCCCGAGCAGCGACGACAACTCAACGCATGGTGTCCGTTGGCCTCCACCATGGAACCGCAGATGCATAGGTGTCGTTCACAAACATCGCAGCCCAGGCGGAGCCCCACTGCCACACGCAAAGACTCGCCGTCCAGTAGAGTACCAATGTGCGGGGAGGGAAGAGCGTTGAGCCAGGCCCCGGACTCAGCCCGTGACACCGCTCGCAGCCTCACTAAGTCCACCCCTGCCGCCTGGTCCAAGAGACTGTTAAAAACCCTTTCAGCTCCCGTTTCGTCCCATGCGCGCTGGCTATGTAGAATCACCGGCAACGGCGCGCCCGAATTGAGAGCCACCCAAGAGGCTAAAGCATTGGTTGCTTAGGGTATGTCCGCCCTACCACCTTTACAAGATAGGATATTAGTGACAAGGTCGGCAACCGCATGAAATGACGCCAAGAAGGCCGGCAGGCCAACACTCCGCACGCACTGAACCCCCAGCCCTCCATGCCGGATTGATAAGGTGGCCTGAAGCCACTGGTTCGACTCGAGACGGACGTTCAAAATCTCCTCCAGGAGATGCTTCAAGACGTCATCGAAAGAGTCTACCTCCTCAGGGAAAAGCCAGCTAGGAGACGTCCTCAAAAAGTAAGTAACTCTGGGAGCAGCGAAGCACATCCGCAAAAGGAAAAGAGCAATGTGGGCAGAAAGGTCTTTCAGCCGTGCTTGTGCGACTAGAAGAAGTCTTTTCCTTACAGCAATGGCCATAGGGATGGCTTCTGGGAATATCGGCGAGCCTAGAAGATTAAAAGTTAAGGGGGACAGTTCCCTGAGGCCTGGAAGAAGAGAGGAAAACAAAGGGAAAGAGGAACGGGATTCACGACAGCAAGGGAAAAACTCACACTTGCTGGCATTAATCTCCAGCACCAGCTCTTTCAGACGCGGTACTAGATAGCGTAAATCCTGCTCAACCACTTCAGGTCTGCCTCCGATGGTCCCGTCATCCAGGTACCAAATGTTTAATGGGGCTTTGAGCTCTTGTATCACTTTCTGGATTACAAGGCAGAAAAGTAGAGGCCCCAATGGATCCCCCTGCTGCACGCCAACTTGAGAAAGGATGAGCGAGCCGTCATGATATAGATTTAAAGGAGAGTGGGAGACTTGGAAAAGAAAGGGGTAAAGAGAAGGGGCTTTTCTTTAATTTCGATCAGAAGCGTGTCCCTCTCGACGGTGTTAAAAGCATTCTTCAAATCTAGCTTTATTATAATATTTTTGGCACACTCAGGGCCAGCAGCAAATGCGCGAGTCGCGTGGATAGCAGCCTCACAGCCCCACTGTGTCCCGAAACCCAGCTGGTGTGGCCGAAGGTAAGATCCTATCTCATCTCTTACGATGCGGCAACATAATTTAGCAGTCTTTATAACTATAACAAATATAGAACACAATTTAAAGTGTCTGAGTGAGTAGGCACCGACTTTATTGACTATATGCCGCCTGTTAATACTCCTTTCTTTAAAGTGAAAATTTTATTTTTAACTTTTTAGTTTATGTTTTTGAAGTCGGTTTTATTTTTTTGGATACCAAGCAAAGACACCACATACATATAACAACCAAGACCCGGTACCAGTATCAATATTCATCATATAAATACTGACCCGACTTGGGATTCGAACCCGAGACCTCCAGCTTCGTAGGCAGGGTCGCTACCCACTAGGCTAAGCGGTCGTCAATGTAATTTACATTGCAAAACTTCAGCGATGTACCTAAGGGTTAATGATTGACAATTCCTATTAAAAGTCTTTTATTTATTTTTGTTTTGAAAACGTTACGCCAGTGGCTTAACCTACACAAACCGCATTGACACATATTTTAGATCAAAATATTTTACTTCCTATTTGAATTTTACTTTCCATATTTCTAACACATTCTGTTTTATTCCATGTTTTTTCAGAATAAAAATCTTCGTAACAAAATAACGCGCCGCGGCGGCCTGGAGAGATCTTTTGATGTTATACTCCTGAAAAGACCAATCCAATTTTCTTAAGCCATCGAAAGAATCAAAGGTTATGATTAAATAAAGAAATCTTAAAATTTACGAGTTTCATGAGGACAGGAAGACAAAATAATACAAAGTGGATATGAGATTTCTTTATGTATTTTGGAATCGATCGCCTAAGAACAATTACACATACAATGAAAAAAATAATTAGATACTTTTTGTGATTCCTACAGATTGCTTGATATTTACTTGCTAAATTCGAAGATTATTTTTTTGTATCACATCACAAATTTATACAAAGTAAGCGACTTTGCAATGCAATGTAAAATGTGAATTATAAAAACGTACATCTGTGAATAGAAACATTAAAAAAACAATGTAAATCTGGGGTTTAAAAATCTATTTTTCCCGTGCTTCTTTTTTATTTGGGTGAAATGTTATTATTTCCATTCACAAACAACAACAGACAAGCGAAATCAAATCACACTTAAACGTAGTGTTTTAAACTTGATTAATAACTTCAATACGAGATTAAAATAATCGTACTAGAAATATAACAAAAAACACATTTATTTGCATTTTGCTATGCGGTACTTAAATTATTACGGAATTAATTACGGAACACGCTGTAAACTGCACAGGTATAGTTCCAAACAAACTTTATGGCGGATGTGAATATAAGCACAAGTCGCGTCGCAGTAACCAGTTTTAGGTGTAGCGGGACGCAGTGGAGCGAGGGGTATATGACTGTACCTGCGCAAGCACGCTTATAGCGTTGTATTCCAATCCGGCATATAGTTTGAGCCCAACCCGCAGTGGAGCAGCGTGGTGGACTTAAGCTCCAAGCCCCCCTCCTCACCCTGGAGGAGGCCTAAGCCCCTGCAGTGGGGTGAAAAAATCGGCTGATGATGATGATGATAAAGTTTGAGGCGAACTATAACACGATGCAAAATATATTAAATATCATAACAAAGCGTGCATGTTTAACACTTGTTGCGTTTTTAATTTGTTGAGTTGATACTGGTTTATGTGTGTTTACCTTCATTTCTATCTAGTATGTTGTGAATTGTTATATTGTAAAACCTAGATATAATTATTATCTACCTAACTGGGCCTACCTACCTTTCTAGTAAATAAGAATTTGTTTTATATTATGTTTTACCAACGCTTGCCGATGATATGGGTATCGGATAAACCTAAAATGATTTTTGACAAGTCAAGTGCATGTCAATGAACTTTTTTTTTAAAACATTCAATATAAAGAGCAATGTTTTCAGCGCTACGTAGAATTGACCCAAATTATACTTACGTAACTGTAAGTTGTGTCAAATTGAAACGTATGTCAATGAAAAACTCGTGTTTTTGAACATCCTTCATAAAATACAGTATTTTCAAGTAAATGGCGTTTTTCGAGATATTATATATTAAACATGTGACGCCATATTTGTATGTCACACGGTTGAATTCGAATTATTTAATTTCTAACGATACGTATATTTCCGAAATAATATGTTACATGCTGAAAGTTAATAATTTTTGTTAAAAATTGAAAAGTTAATGTTTATAAAAAAACGGTTGTAGTTATCGCAGTATCTGTCGTAAAGAATAATAACTAGTTATCGATTCAGTAGAGCGCCATCTGTAGTAATGTATAGCAACTAATTTACACGTGAAAACCTTTTATTGGCTATCTAATATTTAAATCGATTGTTACTCTAAAATATTATAGCTGTTGGTTTTCCTAACTAATAAATAAATAAAATAAATAATTAAATTTGAGATTAATTCACTACATCTATTAGATGTTTGATTTTTTTTCGATCTACTACATCGCAATTTTACTATTTTTTTAAGATATCAAACACCGTTGAATATGAAGTCACATATTTGACAATTTTTTTATTTTTAACCAATCAAAAGCGTGAGCCAATACTGAACTTTTCTCTTTAGATAAGATAATTAATAGTTCTTTAAACATACAAACAAACAACTGTAGGTCATTCATTTAAATCTTTTGGTATTTATTCATAGAACCACATCGTTTATATGCAAAATGTCTATAAAATGTAATGTTTTACTTTATAACATGGCAATCTTACAGAAAATGCGTAATAGTAATTCCCTAAAACATCAATTTAGCGATATCGCTTTCGTTTAAGTGGTCGGGACCCCTTGAGGGTAACTTAACGGCAAAACCGACGTCTTGCCTTTCGCTTTTCACTGAGTGAAAAGTTATAAGTTAGTTTTGACGTGATGTGCTTCAAAAAATCTGGTACACTTTAGGCTGTAATCGCATAAGTTCGTAATTTTTTACGCGTATTTTTGTTGGAATACCGTAACCATAATTTTTACTGAATAAAAACCCGTGTTCCATAAAAATATGATTATATCATACTATCTACTGGGGCTTGCACAGTTACGTTGACATGATGTAATATCTCTACATAACTTGTTCCTTTCTCGAAATAGTCTGCTTGGAGGCTGCAGATTACCCCAGCAAATAATGACAGTGACGCATGTATAATTTTCCTCTAACTTATAATGAAACGACAAATAAAGTGGTATATGTCTATTAAGAATCATAGGCAATGAATTAAGGCTCCCTACTGATTTGAAATGAAAAGTACTATTTTTTCAGGTCAACTCAATAACCATTAATATATTCTATATTTTTTTAATGCAATGCAATTTTTTCAGGTCAAATCAATAACCATTAATATATTCTATATTTTTTTAATGTATAGTCATACATCACCTATTTATCTAGTAAATCTATGATATTTCATTTAGATGACAACATAATATATGTACAACAAATATATATAACAACATAATATATATAAGCAAAAAATGTATTCAAACATACGTTTTTGAGTAAGCACGAAACAACAGATTTTTCAGAGTTTTTTTTAGCTAACTGGTAGTGAATACTAATTACAGAAAAAACAAACGTACGAGGCATATAGTATATTTGTAAATGTACAAAAAATTGTCTTATTATTTAAATAATACTGTAAAAAGTATGTGGTCCATGCTGAATAAACGCAAAAAGTCGTGTAAAGTCGTCGTCTACGCGTTACAATTTAATGAAAATAACATGAAAATCTATAAAAATTAAAATTTGAGGTGTTATTTCCCAAATAGTATTCTTATATTTTATTTTTATTTGCAAACCCCTTTGTAATAAAATTTAGAAAATTATCTTATTAACTTATGTATACGCTCGCAGCGTCCAATCGGACTCGAAGGCCTACTCGACGACAGTCAACTTACAGGGACTCATAAATAAGATTAAAAATTGCTCCTAATCGACCCCCAGTAGATCTATGCCCAATTCATTACCAGTGGTCAAATGGGACAATTCACACCACTGGTGGTGATATGGGAGTACTATTGTGTCATTTGATCACTGATAGCCAGTTGTGAAATTGAAGTGCCAACTGACCACTAGTGGTGACTTTTGGTGGTCAGTTGGTCCGGAGCGGTTCTTGTAGCTACGTTTGATGAAAATCAGTCTAAGATGGTCGCCGCCACAAAATTTCAGATATATTTTTCAGATCACTACTCCATCGATATGGGTATCAAATAAAAGTGCTTGACTAGTAGAATACTATGCACTATGACAAATTTCAAATCCAAGATGGCTGCTACCATAAAATGGTAAAATCCATATTTTTTAATTACTCCATCGATATGGGTATCAAATGAAGGGGCTTGACTAATAGAATACTATGCACTATGACAAATTTCAAATACAAGATGGCTGCTACCATAAAATGGTAAAATCCATATTTTTTAATTACTCCATCGATATGGGTATCAAATAAAAGTGCTTGACTAGTAGAATACTATGCACTATGACAAATTTCAAATCCAAGATGGCTGCTACCATAAAATGGTAAAATCCATATTTTTTAATTACTCCATCGATATGGGTATCAAATAAAAGTGCTTGACTAGTAGAATACTATGCACTATAACAAATTTCAAATCCAAGATGGCTGCTACCATAAAATGGCAAATTCCATATTTTTTTCACTACTCCATCGATATGGGTATCAAATGAAGGGGCTTGACTAATAGAATACTATGCACTATGACAAATTTCAAATCCAAGATGGCTGCTACCATAAAATGGTAAAATCCATATTTTTTAATTACTCCATCGATATGGGTATCAAATGAAAGGGCTTGACTAGTAAAATACTATGCACTATAACAAATTTCAAATCCAAGATAGCTGCCACCATAAAATGGCAAATTACATATTTTTTCACTATTCCACCAATATGGGTATCAGATGAAAGAACTTGACTAGTAAAATACTATACACTATGACAAATTTCAAATCCAAGATGGCCACCACCGCAAAATGGCAAATTACATATTTTTTTCACAAATTCCTCAATATGGGCAGCAAATGAAAGGGCTTGACTAGTAGAATAATGTATTGAAAGGGAATGGGGAATATTTAATAACGAAATAAAAAGTAAAAACTTGAAAATATTTTTTTTTGTCTGATCATGTATGAATTAGTTTAACTAAATGGCTAAGTTTAAAATTTTCGAAATAAAAATAAAATTTAAAAGACCTCTGAAACAAAAAAAACTAAACTTCAAAAAGTGTGAAATAATACAAGTTTATTCATTTTTAAATGATCTTTGATACTTAAAGGCGTCTGGGACCGCTAAGTAAACTTAAAATACCTAATAATTAGCGGTCCCAGGCGCCTTTATTCATTCTTAAAATTAATATTGTACCGGACCGCAAACAAATGCTGTTGCCAAACGCAGCGCCGTCATACTTCTTCATATACATACTTCGTCTTCTTTTTAGGTGTCATATTTTTGGAAAAGTGTTATCATGTAACGGCCGAACACGCCATATACTGCGTGCTCGGTTGAACGTAGTCTAAACTTATAGAGCGTGTAGAGCTTGCTGAAATAAACAAAAAATAAAGTGAGAAGATGGCGCAAAGTAACGGTTACTGAGAAAAAGCAGTTTATTTTGTTCTTATCTTATTTTTAAAGCTTTTTGTTTTGTGCTGTAAGTTCTACACGCTGTATAAGTTTGGAGTACGTTCAGCCGAAAACCCCGTATAGTATTCACAAATTACAAGAATTAAAATTAAGGCATTGGTAGAACATCGGTATTCATTTGTTTAGGAAATTATTTATGTAATCTATCCATAAATTTTGCCGTACCAACTTTAGACCTTTTTTGTCTAAATGGGTAAACAATTACACCATTCGATACACGCGTTCTTTCAAGTTTTCCTAACACACATTACCATCACTTGATTCAGTTGCTTGTGACTTAGCACGATACTTAGCACGATTGGACACACCTATTAACCGATCCCACTCCAACTATACCTACCTATAGCTTATTTTTCCATCCCGCTAACTCGTGGACAAAAACCTTCGAGCTCTTATGAAGAGGACAGATGTACGGTACAAAGTTCACCTAGAATAGTTGAATACTATAGACCAGGTTTCATGCTACAAGACCTGACATTATCGTGTTTCTACCATAGTAAGTTTCCAGAGAGATATCGAGATAAAATATCGTTGAATATAAACAGAATACTTCAAAGGATAAAGCATCGTGGTTGACAATATGTCATGGTAAAATTATAAGATAAGCAACATTATAATTACACTAAAAAGGTATATTTATTTTTTAAAACAAACAGAAACAGAGAAAATACATTATACAGATAATTTAAACTAATAAAATTAGATAGCTTGTATATTCATAGTATAGCTAAATAGCTATCTATTTCCTAACGTTTACGCTAAGAACATAAAAAAATAAAATAAAAAAGGCACCTAACAAAAAGGCAACTAAAACTAAAAAAAAATAGTATTAGTAATAGTATTAATAATAATACCTTACACATCCCACACAGCGCAATATCGCCCCAAAGAAAGTATTACGTTTGTATTATAGGTATAACTAATATACAAACTTAAATAGTTTTTATAATATATACATATATAGATATTGTACACCCGGTCACGGAACAAATAGAGATGTTTATACACACAAATATTTGTCCCGGACGGGAATCGAACCCACGACCTTTGGTTCTGCTCTCAGTATAATCTTCGTGGTGTTTTATTTACAAAAGCTTTACCAGGTTATCTATATTTTCATAAAAAAATTCAAATGTAATTTCAAAATTTCAATATCAAAATTTGTGATCAATGCTTATTAGTTTCCAGTTCAAATGAATTTATTTTAATTGTCATCAATTTACATTGTCAATATTAGCGAAGGCAGTTTCACGTTTTTGGTGGAATTCATTTTAGGCATGCATCCATTGATGTATTGAAAAATATATTTAGTTATACTAGTACTAAATTGTTGCCAGAGTTGAAACTTTTAAAGGAATAATTATCGTGTCACACTTTAAATAATAATTATTATAAAATTACATACATTACTGAAATACATTTGAATTCATTTAAAAAAAATTATTATGTTTCTGAGATACACAAACTTTATATATTGTAAAGAGTTAAAACTTTTGCGATACCTAAATCACTGATATAGAGAGAATATGCTATTTTAACTCAAATTAAAAATAAATAAATCTTCTGAATTTGTTTATTATGAGATAGATTAAACAATTTACTATGTCAAAAATAAATTAAATGCATTTGTCAACATTTTTAATTAAAACTAATAAAATACCCAGGCTACAAAGCAAGCCCGAAATTTTAATAGATTATTCAAAAAATAGGCAACTCTCAACTTAAACATTTGTATGTCTAATTATAATAATCGTCTATATGTAATCTAAGTAACTTTTATTTTTATGTTTAGTGCTGATACTGGCTACACACGTAGCTGCGACTGTTGTTTTGTATGTGTTTATTGTAAGTACTTAGTTTCTTATTTGTTATTAATTTGTATGAAATTTTTGATAATTGTCTAAAACCTATCTCGAACTGGCATGACAATTATATTTATGCATTGAATTTTGGCTTCAAGGCTTTAATTTTGATGTCGGTCTATGTCATTTTATTCTAATGGATGGTCGATGTGGATTATCTTAACCATTGAAAATCTTATCTGAAATATTTGGCTATGAACGCATTCTATGTACACATACAAATCTCTGATTCATCATTGGCACTCTGAAATGCTTACATAAGATATTTGTATCTCTACATAGTTGAAGTGCGAATCTAGATTATTATTGACGGAACAGTCGCAACAGACAGACGCCTCATTTAAATTTCATTTTTTTTGTATATATAATATTTCATATAAAATGTCGATTTCCGTGGTTTTGGTGTTATTTTTAGCAACCGGTGCTTTCACTCAATCGATTCAAGAAGGACAGTGCAATGCAGCTATACCGGCCCAAACTAATTTGATGATCAACATGGTAATTTTTCTAATCAATAGATGTTATATTCCCTTTAAAACTGAATTACCTGGAGAAGGCAAACCATTCTTTTGTGAAACAATAACTGAATCTCTGTCAGCAATTTTAAATGTATATTTTCCGTTTAGTTAAATTCAAAGAAATCACAAAAAATCACACAAATTGATAAAAAGCGACAATGCTCATTCTTTTTCCTACAAGCACAGAAACCATAGTATAGGCACAGAAGGTTAAGTCCCCAAAGCCAAATAAATAGCGACTTTCGGCACGACGCAATAAAGTGCAGTTCAGTTCGCACCACGCTACTCGCGTAAGAACTGAATTCACCTGCAAATGCCTGCAAGCCGTCTTTTTCTTCTATCGCATAACACCTCTTCCTGCGCCATTAAACGGCCGCACCGCCGCCAGCCGGGCTCGTCGATGTACTTGTAGCCTCGAATTTGACAAATACTGAAATAACTCTGAAAAAACATTATTGAGTTGGGATGTATGAACATTCTTTATCTTTTGTTGTTTGTCTTTTTACTATTTTTCATGTATACATTAATTACCTACGCAATCATTTTGTTCTTTGTCATTTTATATTCAAAATAAACTTCAATATATCTATAATGTTCCCATAGACTTCCAGAATACGACGAGGAAGAAGCAACATTGGAAAGGGTTACTTACATTATGAATAATTGTATTTTTATTTGTTTTACAAAAACTTCGAAATATCCTAATATAAAATTAACGGTTTATAATGGACTGAATTCATAGACTCTAGAATCGGTTTTGCTGAATTCTATCGTACTAATTAAGCTTTGGATTGTGTTATGTAATAAAGATGAAGTAACGGAGAAATAAATAAGTTTTGAAATGAACAACTTATACATACATCTACTAAGCCTCAAACGAAAGCTGCAAATTAAATAAAACGGACAGACGGTTGGACAGTGCAGTCTTAGTAATAAGGTTCCAGTTGGTACTTTCTGGGTACAGAACCCTGAAATATAAATAACGTATTTATCCGAACATAATGCTGGTGTCACATTTAAACTTGTTTAAAACACGTTTTCCTTCCCAATTTTTGTTCGCAGTTAAACGGGACATGGAACCAAATAGAACGAGTCAACAATGAAGACGAAGTCGGACAATGTTCGACGACAACTTACGAAATTCTCAGTGACAATTCTTTATTTGTTGCCAATCGAGAGGTATTTAATCTGACTGAAATATTCCGAAACGGCACCGCCACGAGGACCGACTCTTCTGGAAGGTTCATGATTACTTATGCTGCAAGTGAGTGCTCGAGTTAATTTCACCCTGAGACTTTTCATAATCAGTTAAGCAATGTATGACCCCCATAAAAAAAACCAGTAATACAAAAAGGAAGAAAATATGCGCCAGCGGAAATTATGGTTCCTGTAACGTAATTATGATGACGCGCAGTTTTTCTTCGTCGTGATAGCCCAAAGCGCAACGAACCTATCTCAAATTTATAAGGCCCCATAGGGCCATGGTTCGAATCCGGGCGTGTACCAATGAGTTTTTCTGGCATAAGTCCATAACTAACACTGACTCCGTGCCTCGGAGAGCACGTTAAGCAGTCGGTCCCGAACGCTGTCAATAGATGGCGGTCGTTACAATCCCCAACCCGCAGTAGAGCAGCGTGGTGGAGCCACAAAATGTTTGTTTGTTATTTTTATTGTTGTAATTGTTTTTATTATTAAGTACTGGATTAAACTATTACTATGTAACATTACTCTATTAGATAACAATTTACGCTCAGTCAAGAAAATATTATTACTTCGATATTAGTACCTTGCTAGAGAACGCTATAATAGGCGTTGCCCCATGAACACTTTTCATCAGTTTTTATGCTCCTCACCTTAAAGAGATATCAGTTGAACGGAAACGGAAGAGATAATGGACGAATGCGTCACACACGTCACATCAACGTGACTCGTGCGCCCGACCATTCATCTGTCAATTCTGTCATACATGAGTTACAGGAAGGAATGTTTTGAATTGGAATTTTAAGAAAAATATTATGTGATGATTAACAAATTATATCCCCAAATATTGGTCCTTAAATTTTCCGATAGCCTTTCGAATTCTAAACTATTAAACATATGGTAGAAAATTTAAAATTTACGCCATTATATTGCTAAGGGTACAAGAAAACTAAAGCAGTTCAGCAATTGCTTAGAAAAATTCATAAAATTTTCATTTTCCTAGGTGAAGTGTTTTGTGTACTGTATAAAAGGCTATGATAAATTTAGACACGTCTAAGAGTCGACTTCTTTTCTGTTATCTGTTTAAATCAACTCCTAAATGATAAGATATGTACGAATCCTAAGCACTCAAATTCGGTTAACATTTTACTATTTTATAATTTTTTTAAATTGTACTTCTGTAACATCTTATCCCATATCGAATATACACACAATTAATAGATATGTTTGCACTTGGTACCAGTTTATTGTGGCATCAAACGATTCTCTCAATGCCCATGTCTCCGGGGCACATTTAATATCACATTATTATTACACCCTTTTACATATAGGAAAAAGTTAATTTTAATTACTATTTTATACGGGTGACCTTGCCAGAGTACTCATTTTCAATTAACTCTGACGCTAAACAAACTGTAAAAATATGTCATAATGAACAGTATTCTCAACTTAAAATAAAAAATACGTATATCCGTATATAAAGTTAAATGTCTTATGTTTTCTATCCACTCCAAAATTTAAACATACAAACAAACAACCGTCAATGTAGAACTGAATTATAATGTTAAAATAATTTTAAATTAACTCTATTATTTACTAAGTAATATTATTGAAACGTTATAAAGATTTTAAAATAATATTATTTTTTTATAGCAAACTTAAACTTCCCTTATTGGATACTGGCCACTGATTACGCGAACTACGCTTTCGTCTATACCTGTATCAATTTAGGAAACAACTCTAGAGCAGGTGAGTGATAGAATATTTTTTTTTGAAATTAATAATCAAAAAATAAAAACTAATTGTTTACAATATTGTATATATTGAATTTATTTTAAGGATATAGTCCCAACGCTAAGAATATTCAAATATATACATAAATGAAATACTATTGAGTTGTACTAATCATAGTAAAATAAATTATAAAATTTTATGTTTTTTGGGTGTCGCAAAAAACCGTTATTAAAAAGCTATATTTTTGTAAAAAATATAATCTTTATGGTAGCATAAACATTTTCATTATTTTTTTACAGTTTACGCGTGGAAATTCAGCAGAACGGTTAGTTTGGGAGCAGCCGAAGTAACCCTCATCAATAACATAGTCAATCTTTATCCTGAACTTTCTAACGCTACTTTCACGGGAGTCAGTCATTCGACTGAGGCGTGTAGGGTCAACAGCGCAAGCATTTTGCAATCATCTTTCTTAATCGCTATTGCAGCGGCTTTCGGTATTTGCCGAAAACTATTTTAAAAAACTCAAAAATTAAAATTTATGAAATAGACAAAACAAACTAATTTTTAAATAACTTTAATTCAAATTTTCGAAAATATATTAAGATTGTTATTTACGAACATATGATATAGAATTTGTGTATTTCTTTTCTAGTAAAAATATTTTGCAACATATTTTTAATATAAAATGTAAATAGTATTTTCAAGTAATGTTTATCTTTCTCGACATGTTATCAATTTCAATATATGGGTTGTCGATGTTTGCGTATCTTGTCAGACATATCTAATCCATCTCAGGGCGACATTGCAAAATATATCAATATTCACTTATGAAATAGCATGGTGATATTTTTTTGAGTACACATAATTTTATAATAAATTTCATTCATAAGTTTAGACAACTATGAGAAAATTGTAACTATAATTTTCTTTGTATAAGAAACTGCAGTAAACATCTGAATTAGTTACTATCAATTGTTAATAATTAATTAAATAGTTGTATAAATAAATTGTGTTTAAATTGTTGCTCAAACTTTGATCAACTGAATTTAATTATAAATTGGATTAATGCTGCGAAATGAATATGTGTATATCACTTATTTGCTTATAAGTAGAGAATAATCAAATATACAAAAAAATCTAACTAATTTAATCTAAATGTATTTGACCAGCAGTATTAAATTTAACGTAATTATATTAATTTTACCATCTTAAGAAGGATACGTACTAGCAGATTTCCTTACAAACGGCATCCCATCAAACCTTAACCGATTGGCGCAAAAAAAATAAACGGTATGCAGATCAAAAGAAACTAGGTTCATACGTTTTTAATTTTTTAAATATTTTAATACATCATAGGAAAATAAAAACTTAAATGCGCGGGTTTAATTTTTGATTTTTTTTTGTATTTTTCATCACATGTGGAAATTCAAATCCTCTCCTATAAGTAAAATATATCACAAAATTGTCGTCGAATCAAAAAGCATGCATTCTTTGTAACGTTAAATTTGGTTTCAATTTCAATTTGGTTTTTAATGTTTATTTATAATTTTCGATTTAGTTCATTATGTGCGAGCGAGATTTTTCGTTTAACCTTAAAATTAATTTACAAAAAAAATTGTCAGTTATATATAATTGTACAGCAATCACCATAAAAATACGAATTGACTAGAAGCCCTCTTCTGCGTTCACCATCTGACCACTTATATTCTAGCTAGTTCATGTAAGATGGCCAGTTTTAGTCCGAAGTCCCCGCCTACCGCTCTTCACCCCCGTGAAATCCTCGCCAACCCCACAAAATTGCGTAATGTCACTTCGATACTGTGAACTGACATTCAAGACTCTATTAAAACCAAACGCTGCTGTAAAATTAACTTACTCTATGGCAATCACAGAAGTTAGTATCACTTTAATAAGAACTGAAAAACGATTGAAGTGTCGCGTTGAAGCTTAAACGCAACTTAACCTCGGCTTTGGGAGGAAGTGCCGAATGAAACTAGTAGCGTTATGTAGCGCGGGTGCGCCTGACAATTTTATGTGTTTCACCGTTTTTATTGCCACCGTAAATATCATTTATACGCCATTACTCTACGGGTGACTTGCTCCGGGGTCTTATTAGCGAGAATATGAAAGTCTTCGCGTGAGATCCAGTATTTTCTTGCACGAAATATATTAAGGAGATTTGATTATAATAGTAATAATACTTGGGACATTCCACACTGCGCCATCTAATCCCAAAGAACAATTGAAATATTATTTATAATACATACATATATAGATATCTTACGTAAGTAATCATTTTACCGATAAGAACTATCGATTCTGGTTATTGCTATACATTTACGGTGATTAAATAACACATTGTAGGTGTGTAATATTCTGCTTGCCGTTGTAAGAAGAAAATTATAATAATAATAATAAAGGCGTTTATTAGAACATATGAGATATAATAAAATATACAATATATCACATACATAAATCGATTTTTCTAAAAGGTTCTGGCTCTGGATATATGTTCTGGCCGCTTGGGCAAAAATAAACTGGTTTTCAGCCAGGATCTTATATGATTACCGCAAGCGGCCGTCTCAAAAACGTACATTTGTAACACTTAACAACAAGAGTCATTTTTAAATATTATTTGAGAAAGCACACAAACGCAGATCTCATAGTATCTAGTATCTTATATGTTATATCCTTATATCCTTATAGTATCCTTACTAATCGTAAAACATTCGTTCAAGTGCGAGTCGGACTCACGTTCTGAATATAAAGTATTTATTATTCACTGCCACATGGCACCAAACGATGTTTTTTTTTTAAATACTAAATTATTGGCAAAAAATACGAGTTTAAGTACAAATTAACGATTTCCGTATTTCATCCTTTACCTGTACTGTGAGACATTGTTTCTTGCTTTTCATCATTCGAGATCAACAGAACTAGCTTACCTATGATGAGTAAGTTTACAACTTTGATAACGTGTGATATAAATGGCCATATCTTTTCGTTTCGTTAACGGTCTCGAACCAAAATTTTTAAAACATAGTTTTTATATTTTTTTTTTTCGATAATTTGACCAATATACTATACCTTCCAATTAAAATAAAATAAAGTCTGAAATGTTTTTACTAATTTCTTTCGAAAAATTGATTAATGGAATACCCCTGTGACGTCATCTGGACAGATGTTTACTATTAACATTAACTTAGATTAAATAAAGACATAGTTTTTTAGGGATTCACGAGAATTACAATTCCATTTGTGATAAAAATTGAGATCAATATTTTTTATTTAGTTTAAGCTTTCGTTGTTTACTGTGGAAAGGAGCGCAATAAGTGCAACCGCCTAAATTACGCCACAGGGACAACGACAGATGAATTTTCATAAATATCTACATATTATGTATTTTTATTTTAATGACCATCGGCGCAACTTAAAAATTTTGGTCCGATTCCATTTAGAAGCTTAAATTTTTTACATCTTTAAGGGACCGTAGATTTCAATATTTGATATTATGTGCAACTTTGTACTTCTACCAATTTCGAGGAAAAAGTTGGCACCACCAAACCGCACCAGAATAGCGTGGTGGATTAGGCTTGAAGCACCCTCATTCCGAGGGGAGGTCTAAGCCCCTGCAGTCTGCATAATAGTCTGATATGGATGGATGGACGCAATATAAAGTAATTAATGTGGATCGTTAAAACCATACGAAAGGGTAAGCAAAAGCTAATCTTTAAATTAATAAATACTTTAATAAATCAAATTCTGTAAGTACCTATGTATGAACTCTTAAAAGCAAAACTAGACTTGAAAATATCTTCTAAAAACACTTTATCCAGAGTATCAAGTGACATAAGAAGGAATGTTAAGTGACTAGATTAAGGCAATCGATATCAAAAGTATGTCGAACTTGACTTGCTGATAATTTTATCTTATTTTCATTTACTCTAGATAGTTCTAGTTAAAAAAAAACTTCATTTGATCCGAGACATTTTTTTTTTAATTTACTGTTCAAACGCGTATTTATTTCTTTAGTAAAATATTTCAAAATATTTTAATCAGTTTTTGATATTACGTACTGGTGGTAAATATTTTTATTTTTAATTCCGTTCTTTAATATTTTTCCTCTATTAGATGATCCTCCTCAATTCCTCTTGTAATAAATACTTATTTCATTTAACATAAATTTAATTTAAAGGAACACTTCTGAAACAGTCGTTTTACAATATTTTTTTTTACAAATTTTGTTTTAACTTAAATGTGATATGCTTTAAACATCTAAAATCAGTGACAACCAATCACTAAAATGATAAGATAAAAATCATTGACAGTGTCCTATTTACAGTGAAATTTGACAATATGTTGTAAAATTTCACAACATGTTTTACCTACTAAAATTTTCTCATTAGCAGGCGAGGTATATACCTATCTTCTATCGTGACGTCGCATGACAAAACTAAACTTCCCAAGTTATAGCAGAAACACGATATTGATGGATACATATTGTCTTAGTTGGTTTTCTGATAAAGGGTGGATTATCTGCACCAAGTTGCTTTATAAGAGCGGAACAAACAAGAGTTTATAAGGATATGAAATATGAGTGTTATATGTTTGCCGAGAAACTTTTCTAACAAGATTGGGTTGTGCTTTCTAACGCTTTAAAGACGACAGTTAGCAACTAAAAAAAAAATGAACGTTTAGCTTAAATTAGGACGCTACTTGTCTAGTACGGCTATTTAATAAAAGATGGAGCCACCGTACAATAAAATGATTTTTGTTTTTTCTTGATCACATTTCAGCGTTTCACTTGATAAACCTTAAAATGCGATTACAAAAAATGTTTCGCTTTAAAATTTTTAACTGACATTATCGATTGTTTTAACAGTTCCGAAGTGCTTGTACAAAAATCTAAAATTTGTAGAAAATTGATGATTCCATTTTTTAATAAATAGCCGTATTAGACAGTTTCAAAACACAATAAAAAAAACTTTTCACTGTTTTTTACATATATATATATATTTTATTATTATGTTTTGTAACGATTCTTGCTTATTCTCAAAAGAATCTTTGGCCATTTGAAATAAATTGTGATCGTCTAGTATTAAGTTAATAGGACCCATGACGTTGTGTTTATAGAACAGATATATTACGAACAATTACAATATATAGGCAGGTTTTAATGGTGAATAAGGTACCTAGATTTTACGGATAAAAGTTATAGGCAATTACATCGTTCAGTGGTGTTATCTTCGTCATAGTTAAAAATTACGTGTATAGTGCTTAAGCTACCTACTCACCCACTCGGCGTGCTTGTTGCCTCCAGGTGCGAGGGACAGCGTTCTTTCTCCAAGCAGGGCGTAACGGTTGGAGCGGTAGGGCGGTGTGTGGGCTCGGTGCGGTACCGCACGCTCTCACACCGGCGTACATATGGCGGGCGGTGCTCTCGCATTGATAAGCGTTTGTTCGTTCGTTCGCGCACTCGTCGTTAATTAAATTACGCTTAACTTACTTATATAATTATCATGCGTACACATTATTATTTAACAAGCACACGTTTTACAAAGAAAAGGAAGGTTGTTTGTATAGTTGGTCGTAGCTCGCTGTCGTCCTGTCGTTCTTGAGCTGTGGAATAGATTGTGATGTATCCTAGGCTCATGCCTAGGAGAAGACAAAAAGGGGCCCTAACGAAAAGGAATAACGAAAGCCTCCCAACACTCCATATAGCTTTCCCAAGGCAAGTGTCCTAGGACCTCACCCCCCGCGAAACCACACTCGAACACCAGCTACCTACCCTACACCTCCTAACCTCATTCATACCGATCTTCACTAGACTACGTACATTCATACCTACGCGCCCTTATACTCTACGTCGCGTACCTGTCGTTTACGCGGCCTACCTTAAACTAGCACGCTATCGCGCCCGGTTACTTACATCTAATCGCGAATACGCGGGTACTAGTACCATTCGATAGTTAATGAAGATACACGGCGCGCAGGCACCGGGGAATTTTAAGTAATGAAGACATATATTTAATTATACAATGTGTATATTTATGTAGGTGTTGCGCGGGGCGTGTGTACCCGTTGCGCATGTGTCAGCTAGTGCGTGGATGTTTGACCATAAGTCCATACCGCCTTCTCACACAGAAGCTGCCGGACAATACCCTGCCCGATAGTTCCGTGATCAAAGGTGACCTAAGAACACCAGGACTCGCTTCGGCCTGGACGCCCAGAGGTCAGAAAACCCTCAAAGACACCGCCAACGACTTAGTTGGTGGCACCCTTGGGGTGCACGGGGAGTCACTTCTATCCTTTAGAACGTGCCCCGCCTGACCCTTGACCAGCTCGCCGTCACGTGCATGTGCTTCGAGCCAGCCAAACGCCAGTTGAGCCTGCGGTCGGCTCGACCCGGGTGATGTGCGATCAGCGGGGTCAAGGCACACGCCCCCGGCTGACGTGGCTGCGTGCAGAGGATTTCGCCCAGACGTTCGTTGGTTCAGGCTAGATCCTAAGCCGCTGTCTATATGCGTCAACGCGTGTGATGAGAACAGTCTCACCAGCGCCGGTAACTGCATTCCCCATGGCTAACTGGCAGCGGTGCGAGTTCCTATCGAATGTATGTGTTAAGTGTAAAATTACCATATTTGTCGTTCCTTGTCGTAGCCTCGTAGTTCCGTAGCGCTCGTAGCAGTCGAAGTATCGAAGACTGGTGATGACGTATCAAGATCCTTCGTTAGTCCACCCCTAGCGTAGAAATGTCGCCCTTCGCACGTACAGTGCGGCGTACTAGAGGATATTGAATGTGCGTGCAGTTTCCCCCATTGCAGTCAAGGTAAGTTCACAGTAGTAAGTTAGGAATTAATAGGAGATCGTTCGGTCGTAATTTAAATTCGACGAAACAAGTCGGTAGTCACGCACAGTTGAAAATACAAAACAACTGCTCTCGCGATATCATATATTTTACGTAGTTCTTCATAGTGGTCCGGATTCGGCCCTAGCGGTGAGATATAAATCGAAAAAGGGCCAACTGGCCGTCATTCAACTTTTACTGAACATAACTGTAAATACGCGCAGACGTGCCGTTCAAAGTGCGATAGTAACACCTGTTCGCGTCAGAAACGCGACGGTTGGCCTATCAAGTTAAACGTTGCGCAGCCGATGAATTTATAGTATCGGACATTATATTCTGTTGCTTTGTTCACATCCACACACACATAGTCTAAGCTAAATGATTAATTAGATCTTAACAAAGTGCGAACGTTGTCGTACTCCTCGCCCTACCAAGTCCGACGCTGGATTAGAGAATCTGGCCCACAGCCGCAGCCCACCTGGAATTTAGAAACACGTGGCTGGACTCCGCTCCGGAGTTCGAGTTCCTAGATGGAAGGGAAAGTGTGGGAAGTAAACACTCGTTTGCAGTAGAATCATTCGACGAATTAGCACCTAGTTGAGGACGTGGGAATTATTGGGATGTGTTAAAATTAACTAGGCTTCACAATGTCATGCGTGACGCCAAGCGAAATAAATCACAGTTACGCGCTTATAGATCTAATTTACCTCTCTCAGCCGTAGAAAACACCACTGAATTTAAATTTAGTTCTATAATTTACTACACTCCCGAAGTCGCAGTATCCGGAATTTTCATTTCCAGAACTGGACTTTAGTATTTTACTCAATCTCGTCTATGTTACTCGAGCGTTCAAAGTTGATAGAAAAATCCCGACGTAAACCCGTGCGGTATCTCGGAGGTTTACCTCTTTCGTTCGAAGTCGATAGACGAGTCCCCGTTCGTTCTTCCCCGATTTTACAAGAAACCTTGCATAGGCGTATCCAAATTCCGGCCACACCTCCCGAAAAACTGTAAAACTACTCCCCAAAATCCATTCCAAAACTTAATCGTGTCCCCTGATCGTCGAGATAAGTTTGTTTACATCCTTTAAAGCAATAATTCAGACCCACTTTACAATCATCAAGAGTTTTCGTCTGAGTGTGTATTCCATAAGAAATAACAACAATTTTTTGTCGATTTGGTCGCGTTTAAGGCTGCGTACACACAGCGGACCCTAAACCTACAATCCATGGTATTATAATAATTACTAGCCCACCCCTTGACCTATCATTTTATCACTCGGACAGGACCGCTTGAGGTCGCTGCGCTCGAGGTACCACGTAGTAGTTTTTTCCGAGCTGAGGTCATTTGTAACGTTAGTTCGCGTTCCCATACCGGTCCCAAATGCTGTCTACATTACTGCCTAGACTGCTTCATCGTCACAAACTACCTCCAGTCTAAGGAGATGCCTTTTACGATCCTAGTTCCCATGCGGAATCGGGCGGAGACTCCAAATGTGAAATATTAATCGCGTGCGCGACCACTCATCCAACAGCGTATCGGCGCCTAGCGACCTTGAACCCTCAATTAATTTCGTAGTTCAATACAAACTAATTCAATTAACCCTAACAATACTGTTGCCGCGTCTTTATGCCCATAAATCGTGATATTTATTTGACAGCTGAATATTTTCAACTCTACGGTTCCGAAGTGTCGCCAAGTTAATGGTTTCTCGTTAAGAGGTAAGCGAAACTACAAAAATTAGTTATGGCTCACTTGTATCAACATTTCTAAAAGTGGAACGTAAACCCACGAAATTTCCTGTAAAGTGTGTGACCCTTGCCCCTGACCACGCGCATACGCAAGTCTATCGACTTTAAGCTTTAAGATCGAACAACTTGAGTAGGTTTAAGTCTGTCAGCCGATTTTGTCGTTTACCACACTTATGTGATTAAAACCGTAACGCTATACAGATGAAAGGACAATATGCTTCCCTGCCGTCGTGAGGGAGAAACCACATCCTTATGTGAGTATGAAACGCAAATACGCTTCGCCCATGGATTCGATTGAAGCAGCAATATCTCAGTGAGCTCCGCCTCACGGTTCTAAACTTGGTACTAACGTGCGTACCGAGATTCGTACTTGAATGCATTTGACATGAGTTTGTTACAATATCTACATAAGAGCTTCTTCTTCACAAATTCGGTGTATATAAATGTAGATATACTCGATTGTATTTGGTATACACATGTAGAAATAATATGCAATTACATAAGAACGTCGCCTTAATGAGCGCGTGGTGTATATAAGTACAGTTGTACTCGATTGTACTTGACATAAACTTATTGCAATACACATGCAATTACATAAGATTATATTCTCTGTAGTACACCCAATATACGTACAAGGTACGGATATTGGGTTTATTACAGGCGCCCTTTGAAATCTTCGCTGAGATTGCGCTTACACGCGGTAGATAAGAGAAGATTACACAAAACTCAGTAAGTAGAACTCAATAAGCAAGCCTCTATAGCCTAAATAAATTTTCTTATATGCTAGCATCTCAATTTTCATTACTACAATTTTCTTTTTAACCTCCCCCCCCCTAACTCTGGGAATGGCCGCCCTTCTTCCCAACAACCATGGTTATTTAACTAATCGTAAGACATTGGGCCACCGTGCCTCCGTTTTTTTTTTTAAATCTCTTAGAAATTTGTATCACCCCTCCTATTATAATAGTTTTCCTGTCTTATGATTCTTACTCCTCCAATTCCGCTTTAATAGCAATTCCCTTGCTCCTATTCTCAAAATAAAATAAAGTTGTAATTAATTTTATACTTACCAACTAATGACATTACGGATAACCAATCTCTAACTGTTTATTCATACAACTCTACAAGCACAAGATAATTGACTACATGTGTTGTCCATGTATATAGGTTGTTAATTCATCCAGAAATAAAAGAACTTAGGAAAGTTTATAATTTTCCATATTTGTTGGGAGAAAATATTGGGTTTCTGCGATGTGGCTAGAGTTGATTAAGTTCTTTCTGTTATATAAGAGTCTCCGTTAATTCTTTTCACGCAAAACTAATGATTTTGTGTAGACTTTTATTACTCTAGTTATATATAATAAATTAACCTATGTTTAAATGACTTGTATCCATGGCACATTTTATTTTGTCTGTTGTCTATCGATCGTATTTGTCTGTGGAATAATTTTTTTTTTTTTGACATTTGACATTTGTTTGATACCATACCGTTAATTTTGAATGTTCAAAGGAAAAAGTGTTTTTAACGCCAAGCCGATGAAGAATAAGCCATTTTGTATCTAATCTATTGATAATCGCACGTATCGCGTCGTTCTTCATTCATTCATATAATTCCTATCCGGACCTCTGGGGTGAGTTGAGTTAAATTAGTAGTTCTTTAAATGTTTGTAAATGTATTGAAGTATATGGTTTCCATATTTCAGACAAGTGATTTTGCGTATCCACCACGCCTGTGGCTACAGACAGAGATCTCTGCAATGAAGATTGTGGTCAGCAAAGAAATTACACTACCTATATAACTTCATTGCCGGTCAGCACATATCAAGCACTTTCCATATGGTAGGTATGTAGGTAGGTAGGGACCTACTAACCAATTGTTTTAATGTGAGACCATTCGACCTGTCTTTAATATGACTAACAAAGAATAACACATGCACATGTTTTGTTCTTTTAGGTACACATGTTTCTAGCGTCATATCTCCAACAGAAGGCTAAAGCACCTATAAATTGGTTCTACTCAGTATGTACCTATCTATGTATCTCAAGAAAGTTTTTCATGTAAGCTACGCATGTCTTTAATCATCCTCAGAATCTAAGTATTGGGTTATGTCTGGCTACTGTTGTACACATAGAAATAATGCAAAGCAATTTGAGTACCTATTTACATTAGACATATGACAGCCAATAGATGCTATTAAATGCTGCGTTAACTATTAAACACTAAGGTGTATATAGGCTACGAACTGTCTCCTCAATGAGATCCGAGTTGGTACATTATAAATTTCTCTCAATATGGTCGTGAATGTGATAGAGTCGCAATTATTCCATACACAAGGTGACTGGTAGATTAGTAATTTGCATATGTTAGCGATAAGAAAACATGAATATAAAATTTGCATGTAGGAGTCCTGGTTTCAATATAGGTATAGCTCCAATCAAACTTCATGGCGGACCGGAATACAACGCTCCATGCGTGCCTGCACAGGTTGAGCCATATGTCCCTCGCTCCACTGCGTCCCGTTCCACCTAAACTGGTTATTGCGATGAGACCTGTGCCTATGTTCTCATCCACCACAAGGTTTGACCGGAACCGTAACTATTATACCTAATGTTATCTTGTGGTAGTATAAATGTTAGTTTGTTATTTATTAAAGAGATGTCTTCTAACATGTGTTTTTTTTTTAAGAAATGAAAGCAGTATTCAACCAAAATTTTTCGAGAAATAAATGGTTAAATGATATTATAGCCTATTTCACAGCATAAACACAATAGGGTTTTATAGCTAACCTAATACATAGGGCACAATTACATAATTTAAATAAATATCTTTGAAATAAATATATCTGTAAGTTAGTAGGTAATTAGTTTCGTTTTATTTTTGTCATCAATGAACTATTGTTTACTTTATATTGGATCAATGCACTTGTATTTGTGTGTTTATAGTACCATTCTATGCGTTTATATTAAAGGAAGGATAAATCTGCATTGAAAATATGAAGTCAGGAATGTTTTATATAATTTCACTTATGTTTTAACTGTAGTCCCGTCATATATGCATGTATATATACATCTATTATAGTCACTCCTTTTGTTTTGTTAACATTGTATACTGAAAATTTCAGGTATTTGGAACCAGTTGAGGCAGGTGTATTTCACACATATAGCCATATGCTTCATTTTATAATCAAACTATCCGATACATATTTTAATGGCAGGTAATATATATTTTTTTTTTTCAACAAGTGTGTGTAAACATTAACATTTAAATATATATACATGTATATAATTATTTTAATTTTTCTACTCCTATTTGAAGTATTTGTTTAGTGTTGGTCAGTATTGTTTCATCATATCATCATTTAGGTAGTTATTCAACTAATTAAGTTTAATTTTCAATTTATGTTATATAGTGTAATGTTAAGTGTGTACATTACTGTACTACATGCCTTGATGGTTCTAAATTATTTGTGTGGGTCTATGGGTAATAAGTAATGTCTAATTTTATGTGTCCATGTATATATATGTATGGATGTGTGTGTGTACTTAGTAATGTGCTATTTAATTATGAGTACAAACTGAGTTTAGCTAGGTTTAGAATCAATAAATATGTATGACTCCTAAATTTTAGTTGTGGGCTTGGTCAAATTACTTAAATTATGAACAGTGTGTGTGATCACTATTAATATATTATAGCAAGTGCTATAACAACCATAAGAATCATAATAATATAATATCAACAGTCCATTAATATGTGTATAATAATTATTACAATCATTGCAATAATTCTATTTGTAATACAAGTTTTACAAAACCCTTGACAGGAGTTTTAATCTTTAAATTTATTACTTAATTATTGAAAATGACTAATTATCATTTTGTATCAATAACTCTTCCAAAGTTTCCAAATATGTCTATATTTAGTTACTTAATTTCCAATTCTGGTAATGAATCTAAAACAATGTTAACAAAACAATAAATGATGTTAGTGTGACAGTGTATGATATATGTAATATGGGATATATATGTAATATGTATGTGATATATATGTAATAAAATGTGTATGCAATAAAATGATTAGTTATGTTTATTTAATTTTATTAACAAGACGATTTAAATTTTTCAGATTATTGAGTCCTAGTGTATGAAGTATGGTGAAGCTGTATAAATGCCTGAGGTCTTATTATGTTATGTTTTGTAAGTTATAAATTTTTTTTTTTTTTTTTTAGTTATGAGTTGCCTTATTCTATTTAAAGTATTTAAAAATAAGTATTTTAATTTTAAAGTAATATTTGTATTCCAGCAAAATAATTATTATATACTTAATTCCTATTATTCCTAAATAAATTGTTTTAATAAGCAAATAGTAATGTATAATGTACAAAATTATGTTATTTAATTTAGCTAGGAATTTAATTGTATTATTTTTAAATAAATTGTTTCGATGATATAAGTAAATGTTAATGTGTATATATAAAAAAAAATTAAATAAAATTATTATTACTTGCAATGGTTTAATAAGCTTTGTTAAAAGCATTTAATTATATTTAGCTAGGTAATTCTTGCATATTGCTAATGTTTGTCATATGAAAGTAAATCTTTAATAAAATATTTTTGTTTTATTTTATAGCGCCATCTATGGGTGTCGCGCGCTCTCTCGTCAAAAGGTCTATGTTTTGTTATAATTCACCACCGATCCGATAGGTGGCGCTTGTCAAAAGTTTTATTTGTGTGTATCGGTTTCCCCTAGATGGCGCTGGTTTGAGTCAAATTTTTTTTTTTTTTTGTTAATGATTTTACCATTTTCCCGTCAGTGGCGCCACGCCGCTGCAATGCTCCTATGGTGTCAGATTGTTGAATTTATAGAGATTTGACTGTGTATTAATATATTTTTGTTTTCTGCTAGGTGGCGCTGATATAGGAATGTTTTTTGTTTATGTGTAGGGGCTGTAGGTGGCGCCCTCTGTTGTGTTGTCAAGGGGTTATTTTAGTTAAGAATATGTACATTTTTGGTGTTATTAGAAAATACAAATTGTGATTCGCTTGGCGAATAAGGCATTTTGGTATATATATAATTAAATCGGCGATTGCTAAAAGCCCACAAGTAGCATTTTCTTTGAAAATTGATTTATTGAATTTTTGAATAATATGTAGGTGTGTGTTTTAAAATAACATAACTGGAAAATCATTTAATTATAGAAAACAAAGATATATTTTGAATTGCATACTATTTTGGTATATAATTTTGCATAAAATAAATAAATAATTCACATAATATGGTGTTAAGCACCGTATATAGCCCTTGTGTGTTAAAATACCACATATACAAAATTTTCCTCAAAACATAACTATATGACATTAAGTATAATTTTTCCTTATTAAATTGTTGTATATTATTATCTAACATAATAGCCATGTATATCATGCAAAATCATGCGTTTTTTTGTGCTTAGTCTATTTTTACTTCTATTAAAAAAAAAATATTTTTTTTCAAGTATGCTGTCTATATATAAAATTACATACAGTTTTCGTTCGTTCTTTAATTTGCCTAATTTCCCTTCTGTTAGGTAAGGGTTTTAATTTGTATCCTACAACATTTTTATATTTAATATGACTAATTTCGTACATATATTCAAAAGCTATAACATCATTAATTTTATAATACATGCCAATGATAAGTTTACCTAAATTAAATTTTCTACAAATTTGGTTTTCTATCTATTTCTAATTCTAATCCATCTATCCAATCTATCCCTATCTATCTATATATTTACACAAATGTTAGTCAAGTAATATAATTCGTTCGTCGTTTTTAACTAATTTTGGCTATTTGCATAATAGTAGTAATTTGTTATAGTGGAAGGGGATAGGTTTTTGGTCAGTGGCCCTACCTTAGGAAAAAAAATTCAATGACGTGTCTATTATGTACCTGAGGTATCTTGGCATTTATCTATGGCGTATATTTCCCCAACACGCGGCCAAAATTTGTCACAAAAATAATCGTTCCCTATTTAGCTCTAAAATGGGCAATTTTGTACCTGGGTTCTGTGTATCAGGGACCCTTTTTTATAATCTCCAATGGTGCAGTGGACAAAAAAATCTCTGGGTCAATGATCTTTTGTAATATAGTTTAACTAACATGTCTTGTTACTTTGATATTTTGTCATAGTGAGTTTCCTTGTTTTATAATATACATGTAATTACTATTCTCTATATATGTATGTTTGTAATGATGTACTTTATCTATGAATATATCTATATTTTGAAAATATGTATAATTTTATCTTTTACTGTTTCTCAGTATTACTCTAATATATATGTAGGTAATTACTGTAATTTACTGTTTTATACATAGACATAAGTTTTATGTGTATTTTTTTTTATAGCTGAATTTATGTCTGTTGCAAATTGTTTTATCCGTTCTTTATATTATGTATTATATATAGCTTATATATGAATTATTTAGTCAATATTTATTTTATTATCATTTCTTAGTTATATTTAACAAAAAAAATTAATATTATGTATCATAGGTATATATAACTTATATATTAATTATTTAGTAAACATATATTTCATTATCATTACTTGTTACAAAAATTTTGAATTCTATTTTTCAATATTATTACTTTAGTTACTTCAAGATTTGACATTCCTACTACATTGTACTTGGCCTAACTAGGCAAATCGTATGGAAAAAACATGCCCTTAACTGATACCCCTAGCAAAAAAAAATTTTTTCATTCTTGTTGAAATTCTTGTGTGATAAGAAAAGGTTGATGACCTCTCTGCATTGAGCAATGCACATTTTTAAATTACAAAATTTTCGTTTTAAATTTAATATTTAAAATTTATCGTACGTAGTGACCCAGTCTTAACTTTATGTACTGAAGCTAGGAGTTTCAGTTTTAATGACATAAAGGCCGCAGTCACGGGCACCAGATGTGACGATTCTTGCTTATTCTCAAAAGAATCTTTGGCCATTTGAAATAAATTGTGATCGTCTAGTATTAAGTTAATAGGACCCATGACGTTGTGTTTATAGAACAGATATATTACGAACAATTACAATATATAGGCAGGTTTTAATGGTGAATAAGGTACCTAGATTTTACGGATAAAAGTTATAGGCAATTACATCGTTCAGTGGTGTTATCTTCGTCATAGTTAAAAATTACGTGTATAGTGCTTAAGCTACCTACTCACCCACTCGGCGTGCTTGTTGCCTCCAGGTGCGAGGGACAGCGTTCTTTCTCCAAGCAGGGCGTAACGGTTGGAGCGGTAGGGCGGTGCGTGGGCTCGGTGCGGTACCGCACGCTCTCACACCGGCGTACATATGGCGGGCGGTGCTCTCGCATTGATAAGCGTTTGTTCGTTCGTTCGCGCACTCGTCGTTAATTAAATTACGCTTAACTTACTTATATAATTATCATGCGTACACATTATTATTTAACAAGCACACGTTTTACAAAGAAAAGGAAGGTTGTTTGTATAGTTGGTCGTAGCTCGCTGTCGTCCTGTCGTTCTTGAGCTGTGGAATAGATTGTGATGTATCCTAGGCTCATGCCTAGGAGAAGACAAAAAGGGGCCCTAACGAAAAGGAATAACGAAAGCCTCCCAACACTCCATATAGCTTTCCCAAGGCAAGTGTCCTAGGACCTCACCCCCCGCGAAACCACACTCGAACACCAGCTACCTACCCTACACCTCCTAACCTCATTCATACCGATCTTCACTAGACTACGTACATTCATACCTACGCGCCCTTATACTCTACGTCGCGTACCTGTCGTTTACGCGGCCTACCTTAAACTAGCACGCTATCGCGCCCGGTTACTTACATCTAATCGCGAATACGCGGGTACTAGTACCATTCGATAGTTAATGAAGATACACGGCGCGCAGGCACCGGGGAATTTTAAGTAATGAAGACATATATTTAATTATACAATGTGTATATTTATGTAGGTGTTGCGCGGGGCGTGTGTACCCGTTGCGCATGTGTCAGCTAGTGCGTGGATGTTTGACCATAAGTCCATACCGCCTTCTCACACAGAAGCTGCCGGACAATACCCTGCCCGATAGTTCCGTGATCAAAGGTGACCTAAGAACACCAGGACTCGCTTCGGCCTGGACGCCCAGAGGTCAGAAAACCCTCAAAGACACCGCCAACGACTTAGTTGGTGGCACCCTTGGGGTGCACGGGGAGTCACTTCTATCCTTTAGAACGTGCCCCGCCTGACCCTTGACCAGCTCGCCGTCACGTGCATGTGCTTCGAGCCAGCCAAACGCCAGTTGAGCCTGCGGTCGGCTCGACCCGGGTGATGTGCGATCAGCGGGGTCAAGGCACACGCCCCCGGCTGACGTGGCTGCGTGCAGAGGATTTCGCCCAGACGTTCGTTGGTTCAGGCTAGATCCTAAGCCGCTGTCTATATGCGTCAACGCGTGTGATGAGAACAGTCTCACCAGCGCCGGTAACTGCATTCCCCATGGCTAACTGGCAGCGGTGCGAGTTCCTATCGAATGTATGTGTTAAGTGTAAAATTACCATATTTGTCGTTCCTTGTCGTAGCCTCGTAGTTCCGTAGCGCTCGTAGCAGTCGAAGTATCGAAGACTGGTGATGACGTATCAAGATCCTTCGTTAGTCCACCCCTAGCGTAGAAATGTCGCCCTTCGCACGTACAGTGCGGCGTACTAGAGGATATTGAATGTGCGTGCAGTTTCCCCCATTGCAGTCAAGGTAAGTTCACAGTAGTAAGTTAGGAATTAATAGGAGATCGTTCGGTCGTAATTTAAATTCGACGAAACAAGTCGGTAGTCACGCACAGTTGAAAATACAAAACAACTGCTCTCGCGATATCATATATTTTACGTAGTTCTTCATAGTGGTCCGGATTCGGCCCTAGCGGTGAGATATAAATCGAAAAAGGGCCAACTGGCCGTCATTCAACTTTTACTGAACATAACTGTAAATACGCGCAGACGTGCCGTTCAAAGTGCGATAGTAACACCTGTTCGCGTCAGAAACGCGACGGTTGGCCTATCAAGTTAAACGTTGCGCAGCCGATGAATTTATAGTATCGGACATTATATTCTGTTGCTTTGTTCACATCCACACACACATAGTCTAAGCTAAATGATTAATTAGATCTTAACAAAGTGCGAACGTTGTCGTACTCCTCGCCCTACCAAGTCCGACGCTGGATTAGAGAATCTGGCCCACAGCCGCAGCCCACCTGGAATTTAGAAACACGTGGCTGGACTCCGCTCCGGAGTTCGAGTTCCTAGATGGAAGGGAAAGTGTGGGAAGTAAACACTCGTTTGCAGTAGAATCATTCGACGAATTAGCACCTAGTTGAGGACGTGGGAATTATTGGGATGTGTTAAAATTAACTAGGCTTCACAATGTCATGCGTGACGCCAAGCGAAATAAATCACAGTTACGCGCTTATAGATCTAATTTACCTCTCTCAGCCGTAGAAAACACCACTGAATTTAAATTTAGTTCTATAATTCACTACACTCCCGAAGTCGCAGTATCCGGAATTTTCATTTCCAGAACTGGACTTTAGTATTTTACTCAATCTCGTCTATGTTACTCGAGCGTTCAAAGTTGATAGAAAAATCCCGACGTAAACCCGTGCGGTATCTCGGAGGTTTACCTCTTTCGTTCGAAGTCGATAGACGAGTCCCCGTTCGTTCTTCCCCGATTTTACAAGAAACCTTGCATAGGCGTATCCAAATTCCGGCCACACCTCCCGAAAAACTGTAAAACTACTCCCCAAAATCCATTCCAAAACTTAATCGTGTCCCCTGATCGTCGAGATAAGTTTGTTTACATCCTTTAAAGCAATAATTCAGACCCACTTTACAATCATCAAGAGTTTTCGTCTGAGTGTGTATTCCATAAGAAATAACAACAATTTTTTGTCGATTTGGTCGCGTTTAAGGCTGCGTACACACAGCGGACCCTAAACCTACAATCCATGGTATTATAATAATTACTAGCCCACCCCTTGACCTATCATTTTATCACTCGGACAGGACCGCTTGAGGTCGCTGCGCTCGAGGTACCACGTAGTAGTTTTTTCCGAGCTGAGGTCATTTGTAACGTTAGTTCGCGTTCCCATACCGGTCCCAAATGCTGTCTACATTACTGCCTAGACTGCTTCATCGTCACAAACTACCTCCAGTCTAAGGAGATGCCTTTTACGATCCTAGTTCCCATGCGGAATCGGGCGGAGACTCCAAATGTGAAATATTAATCGCGTGCGCGACCACTCATCCAACAGCGTATCGGCGCCTAGCGACCTTGAACCCTCAATTAATTTCGTAGTTCAATACAAACTAATTCAATTAACCCTAACAATACTGTTGCCGCGTCTTTATGCCCATAAATCGTGATATTTATTTGACAGCTGAATATTTTCAACTCTACGGTTCCGAAGTGTCGCCAAGTTAATGGTTTCTCGTTAAGAGGTAAGCGAAACTACAAAAATTAGTTATGGCTCACTTGTATCAACATTTCTAAAAGTGGAACGTAAACCCACGAAATTTCCTGTAAAGTGTGTGACCCTTGCCCCTGACCACGCGCATACGCAAGTCTATCGACTTTAAGCTTTAAGATCGAACAACTTGAGTAGGTTTAAGTCTGTCAGCCGATTTTGTCGTTTACCACACTTATGTGATTAAAACCGTAACGCTATACAGATGAAAGGACAATATGCTTCCCTGCCGTCGTGAGGGAGAAACCACATCCTTATGTGAGTATGAAACGCAAATACGCTTCGCCCATGGATTCGATTGAAGCAGCAATATCTCAGTGAGCTCCGCCTCACGGTTCTAAACTTGGTACTAACGTGCGTACCGAGATTCGTACTTGAATGCATTTGACATGAGTTTGTTACAATATCTACATAAGAGCTTCTTCTTCACAAATTCGGTGTATATAAATGTAGATATACTCGATTGTATTTGGTATACACATGTAGAAATAATATGCAATTACATAAGAACGTCGCCTTAATGAGCGCGGGGTGTATATAAGTACAGTTGTACTCGATTGTACTTGACATAAACTTATTGCAATACACATGCAATTACATAAGATTATATTCTCTGTAGTACACCCAATATACGTACAAGGTACGGATATTGGGTTTATTACAGTTTGCCTTATATTAAAAAAAAAACCAACTAAGTCCGTGTCGTACTCGTTCACCAAGAGTTACGTATCACCACATAATATATTTGTGTGTATATATACAAATCTAAAAGAATTTATTAAATTTGTATTGAATTACAAGCTTGATTTTTTCGGCTCCATAATGAACTGTTGATATGAAAAGCAAAAGATATTTTTTGTCTGCCAATATTCATTTCAAAAATATAAAAATTCTATCGCAAACTTTCGAAATTTCAGTAACTATTAAAAAATACGAAATACACGCGAACGAAGTCGTGGGCAGTCGCTAGTCTGTTTATAAACCCGTATTATCCAATTTCCAAGTGATCTATAACTGAAATGAGAAACTTGATTAATTACAAAGTCGAGTTAGTAATGGGATTTCCTAAGCAAACTGTCAATATTGTACACTCAAATAGAGATGTTTCGTGATAAATAAATGTATCATATATGATACACGTATATAGACACACGATCCCGTCACATGGCATTTAGCCAAGAGATTGATGAGTTCGTTCGACCTTCGTCTTGTGGACATATTGGTGATTTGTAGAGAATTATTTATCTAAGAAAACGATGTATTAGGACATTCGGGATCCATATGATACAAGTATATATATATATTTTTTTATTGTCCTAAGGCAAAAGATTTAGTTAATCATTAAAAAATATAATAAAATCGAATACGAAAGCTCTAAAAAAAATTCCCAAAATAAATAGACTTTCATTTTTATGAAATAATACTTTGTGACTACACAAAGTATTATTTCCCGTTTACCTATTTCGTTTACCGTGTCAGTTGTAAATGTCCAGTAAACAATTATAACTGTGACATAAATATCTTTGAAATGAAGGAAAATAAAAGTCTCTACGAATTTTGGTAACCACCTCAATTTTAGCTCAATAGAAAATGTATTGAAAATATATTTGGATGGGATTACTGCGAGCTCAAGTGCCATTTGTCGGTCAGTAAAGCGCACAACAAATTCTCACTGGCACACACGTTGTCGAGTACCGCCACCTTATATATTCGATGGTTCAGATGTTCTAGTGTCTTGCTAATAAATGCCACCTTCGATCGTTCGTCGTTGTTTATCATCATTTTACTGGAACAAACTTTTTGATGGAAAAGTGTCGATAACCAATGTAAACGGTAGCACGCACCAGCACAGAGAGAGAAAAAACAATAAGTACCTACATAATTTTACACATGATCATTATCTTCACTTCCACCAGCCTATTATGCTCCACTGCAAGGGCTTAGGCCTCCCGCCAGGGTTAGGGGGCCTGGAGCTTAATCCACCACGCTGCTTCAGTATGGGTTGATGGATTTTAACGACTACCATCTCTTGATGGCTACCAGGGCCGATGGCTTAACGTGCTCTCCGTGCCACGAGAGACGGAGAGACATTTTATCTGTATTCATTGTGTATTCAGTACATATTTGGGTCCAAAAACAGGTGTATAAAAACGAGTAAAAACAAAACGTGTATATATAACTCGTTTCCACAATTAGTTTAGGGTTCGAGGCACGATAAACTTTGTCGGTCTATATTGAGTTACATGATAATTGAATTGTCTCGGCATCGGTTCGTTATCGATGACAACTGGGTATCTTTGCTTCAACATTCATCCCTTTAATTCATGTACTTCGATGGCGGTCCCAAACTAACGCGTCATGTCATTAAATCATCACATTTAATGTGTGGTTACACTTGCATTTTGTAAGTGTAGCTAATCACAGGATTAATGAATGGTATTAAACGTTTTGACTTTATATATATTTAAGTACTGTAACAGGCTGTGCCTTATTTGGAGCTGGAAGACCGTGAGAGAGTTATTCCAGATATTATTATATTATTAAAAAAAGGACTCAACTTTTTATAAAAAAAAGCGGTCATCTATGCAACAAATTACAACAGAGTTAGCTCTACTTTTGTATAAATTTTGTGATTTTGGAGTTGGTTCTTGATACCAAGCTGATATTGCATACCCATTTAGATTATATTTTGAAAAAGACATATCAAATACTGGGTTTCATAATTGTATTACAAAATCTTTTAAAAAGAAGCAAACTCTAACTATAACCATTTTATTTCAATCCTTGGTAATTTCCAATCTAGAATACGCTTCAGTTGCATGTAATCTTTTTTACAACATATATTCTGACAGGATAAAAATGGCACAAAAAAAATTTCTTTGTTACCTACCTTAATTTTAGACAGTGGTCACTGCAATGCTCTTATGACAATAAAAAAAATGAATATGATGTACCTTAAAGACAGGCGAGCCGTACCAGATGCAGTCATGTTGCGCAATATATGCGTGAGCTGATATTAACTGCCCGCAACTCCTGGCAGATCTGCAGTTTAGTATTCCGCGCAATGTTTTCAACGCTATCAAAAGCAAGGACTAACGCTGTGAAATAAACTTCTTGTATCTAAATAGAATGTGTGACCACCACAATCGATTTCTAAATAATGTTGATATGTTTTTTGCTCTCGCGCTCGTTTCAAAAATGTCCTCCAAGATCTGTATAAATACAATTCATGAAATTTGTATTAATTTTTTATTTGTGTTCATAGTGAGATATGTCTAAGGAAACAATTGTAAATGCCCTAGTATATAACAGCATATATTGTAAATTTATTGTTTCTGTATAATCTCCACTAAAGAAAATAAATAAATAAATGAAAGGAGAAAGCTTGTATTCAAAGAAGTATTATACATACGGGGAGCTCGTCGCTGATTATATTTACGAATAGCGACCGCCCGCGGTTTCGCCCGTGTGCATGTAGTGCACACACTCACACATCCACTACTGCTGCCACTCCCCTTTTCCTTTAATTTCTCGGTCCCGTTTCAACAGCTGTGCTATTATACTTATACGTAGCGATTTGAAAGTATCATGCAAGTATCACATTTATTATGCCATCTCATTGGCTTTAAGGCTCCATAATTACAAGTAATCAAAACTGATTTCATAGCTGTACCACTAGTTGGTGGTACAATAGGGAGTTCACAGATAAACCCTTCTTTAGGAAGATTTTTACGAGTGTACATATGCTGCTAATCATAAATCTCAAACTGGCCATTTACAAAAAAAATATTTACGAATTACAACATTTAAAAATGTGTCTCTTCGGCTGTAGAATACAATTAGTTTTATACTCATATGACTGCCAATTGTTTTCCATAGTGGCGCCATTTTGAAAATTGCGTGTCTTCGTCTCCATGAATTTGACTTGTGAACATTTTCGTGCGATAATTTATTATGATTTTCGACGTGGACTAACCAAAAACAATGCATCGATCAATTTCGACTTTTGAGGAAGAAGCACTATCGAAAATCACCGTATTACTACTGGATCAGTGAGTTTAATCGTGGACGGTCTCTGCTCGCGGACGAACTTAATGAAGGTCCCTCTAAATCGGTTGTTTAATAACATAAACCGAATGTTGTCTGCAAATGGAATAACAACTAACAAAATTTTAAACATCATCCGAACACATCCCACTCGATAGTTAATCACGCTAAGTGCCTTTCAGAATGATCAGTTGAACTCAATGGACATTCGCAGATTCCTGACACTGTCAATAAAAGTGATATGCAGGTATTAAAATCGAACAACCCATATTGCGAGAATACCTGGCTGAAATCTGCAATAATTTTTGATCAATACCTTATATTTGTAAAACCATAGCTTATAAACAAAAAAAAAATACTAATCAAATAGCAATTTAAACTACAAATACTTATGCCATTTTCCATACAAATCTAATATCGTAACTTGAAAACGAAACGAACGAAAATAAATACTTAAAATTAAAATAAATACGATAAAATAAGACCATAATAAAACTTATAAAGAAATATCTTTATGCTACTTGTATGACATTGTAATAAAAATTTATTATAAAACTGAAGTCTTAAACATGGCCTTCCGTTGTATACAACTGCAGTCGCGAGAAAGGTCAACGTTAAACGGTTTAACTTTAGTGGCTCTTAATCCAAAATGCACACCATTTTGTACGATTTTCTATTTATTATTTGCAGTACATCTTTAGCGAATCGAAATTCGACCTTGAATGAACATACGGGATAGTGTGCAAGTATTGGGAGTAAAGAAACCAAACAGAGGTAATTAGCAAATTTTACTAGTAAATCGAATGTGCTATAATAAATTACACATTGATTTAAAAATACATTTATTTAAGAAATCGTCATATTTTGAAGTGCTTGACGCTCACCACTGGCCATAGGCCTCTTCACTAGTTCTGTACGTTTCGAGATCGTTGGTCCACTTTTTAGGGGTCCGTCTCACATTACGATGTTCACCCCCAGTGGTTATTGGTACTCTATCTCGCTATCTCGATCATTCCAGTACCTCTACGGATATTTCGCAGCAAATTCTACCCTGCAGGATACTTAGCAAAACTTCTTGCATAACACGATGATTGACTCTGAGCTAGCTAATAAGGTTTATTAAAATTGTTTTATGTTAACGAAAATATTAATTATTTGTAATTTTTTTATTTCTGTACAAAATATAAGTGATCAAATAAAACTAATCCAATAATCCACCACTCGTCACCCCCTTTTCACTCCCCCAACAGCCACCATCTTCCACCGCAAGAAGGACGAACAAGTATTTACTCGCCAGAGTACAGCAGGCTTCGGCCAATCCCACAGTGCGACCAAGGTGAGAGGCGCAAATGTGCTGACACACGTGGCGTCCCAAAGTCGACACTTACCCTTCTCCCACGGCACCAAAGTCATACCATCGGGTCTTTTGTCATCGGAACGGCTAAGACCAGGAGGCTCCAACACGCATGGAACATTGGTCGAAATCAAAGCCCTGCGGACTATGTCGTTAAGAGCGTGGTGTCGCGGAAATCTCACCGAGCAGCGACGACAATTCAACGCATGGTGTCCGTCGGCCTCCGCCATGGAATATTAATGAATAAATAACAAAGTACTCAGGTGGGTGTTATTTGGAACGTTAGAATTATTTTTTAACTTTTAAACCTTACCTTTGATCATATAATGTCTGGATCGACCCTCGTAATACAATATCAACAAAAATGACAGGCTAACTTTTACGTATTGTGTGTGACCCAACAGACCAAATACTCTCGCTACGCCATACACAGAGAAATCCTTCGTACAGACGAACGTATATTTCAGAAATATACAGTCAACGTATACTTTAGACTTAAATACGTACTATATAACATTAATACAGATACATCAAAAATACACCGACAGACTTGTCCTGCAGCTGCATGGTGTAATATACTACGCTAAATTAAGTAATACCATGATTTAAGTATACAATATCCTTTTTTCATGCTGAAATTTTTCTCAGTGTACTAACTATGTACGAACCACCTCCGTGTGCGTGTATCATAACCGAATATTACCGTGATATTTTATCTAAATTTTTTGACTCAGACTCTCTATCCAGAAATCTCTGAATATATAATCAAAAACAATTACCTAATCGACCCTTTATTATGTGGAGATCACTTTCATCTAACCTAGTATAATGGTTTCGTCTGTAATTATTTTTTCTAAGTGCAAAAAAAAACTGAAAAAGTTTTTTTGTTATTTATAGGAAAGCTCTATAATATACTCGTAATTAAATTAAGTTTAATGCTCATACAAAATTCTTTTTAAAGATACTAAATTCTGTAGTAGGCATAATGTTTTCCATGATTGACATTATATCGAGGATGTAACATATTATCGCAAAACACCTGAAATTAAAAAAGTCACAAATTTTCTACAGTAAATAATCGCAAACCACAAGTATCAACCACTGTGTCGATATCGACCGAAACTGTGAAACTTGTAATGCTCTTAATTGGGGATTCAACACGGTATCAAGTATCAGATGTTGGTAAAACTAATGATAGAGCTCCCGCTATATTAGTATTTGATAGTTGTTTGGCCGAAGTTGTAGGCACGTTTCGCGTTTATGTTGGCTAAACGTTCGTTGCAAGCCGCTACGATGAAGTCAACTTGTTAAGCCATGCTACGTGGATTTTTGGCTACACTTAATCCCGGTTTAATTTGGATTATTTTTAAGTGCTTACAATCGTGTCATACCCATTTTAACTTTCGATTTTGGTACCGAAAACAAAAGGGAAAACTATTATAAAGTTCCTAGAATAATAGAATTGGAAGCTATTTTGAAATTTTTATATGCCTTTGCCCACGGCTTCATCGGTGTATGTAAAATCCTTATAAAATGTATCTTTTCGTTCCCGTTTTCGTTGTAATACCATTTTCTAGGTACCTACTGTATCTTTTTAAATATTAAATTTAATTATACTAAATGACCGAATATCCTGATTGTCGCAGACGTCAACTGTAGATCCAAGGATCACGAGTTCGATCCCCACCCGGGGCAAATAATTGATTTCATGAACTATATAATTCGATTACAAGGTAAAGTACAGTTATTTTATTTATTTCACTTTTTTTTAAAGATTTCTTTAAAGAAATTGTGTCATATAACATTTTCTTTTTGCCGAGGGATTTACTTTGTGTAGATTTGTTTGTAGGTAAGTACTAAAGTAAAAAATAAATTCAATTCCATTCTATCAGCCTTTTTAATACCCCACTGCAGGGGCTTAAGCCTCCCCTCAAGATGAGGGGGCTTGGAGCTTAAATCCACCACGCTGCGGGTTGGCGGATTGTAACGACCGTCATCTATTGACAGCAACCGGGACCGACTGGTTAACGCGCTCTCCGAGGCACGAAGTCAGTGATAGTTAACGTACTTAAGTCAGAAAAAACCCATTGGTACGCGTCCGGATTCAAACCACGGACTTATATATTTGAAACAGGTTCGCTGCGTTCGGGCTATCACGACGCTAAATATACACAAAAAATAAGTTATATATTCCATATTTATACACACATACACATGCATACACGTTTATATATTTTACTAGGCATTTATTAGAAAAGTCTCAGGAATGACCTCAACATCTATAAAATCTGAGAACTAATTTGTAGACAGTACAAGCGTTAACTTGAAGTAACTTCTTAAGTTTGTTGTTTTGTTTCTTGTAGAATAGCTTTAGTTGTTTCATGCTCATATATACTCGTAGATAAAAGGGTACACAGAACACGATCTTAATTACTTAGGCGTAAAAGTAGTAACCATTATTAGTAACAGACAATGTCGATAGAAACTCACTTTCTTTTCCAATTTTTATAATAATAATTATTAAGCGGTTTAAACATTGAGTAAATTAATTTGACAGCAGCGTTTGGTTTTTATAGAGTCATAAATATCAGTTCACAGTATCGAAGTACCATTTCGCATTTTTAGGGGGTTAAAACCGGTGTGCGGGGATTTCTCGGCGGTGAAGAGCACCGCGCGAGGACTTGCGCAATGAAAATCTAACTAAAACTCCCCATCATACACCGGCTGGTATAGTATGAGTGGTTAGACGGTAAACGCAGAAGAAGGCTTCTAGGCAATTGTACTTTTATGGGTTTAAACATATCGCGAACATTCTAGAAAATTGTAGTAAAATCGAATTTAAAATTTTCAATTAGTGTCTTCTGTATGATTACTCCAGCTAAGCTAATACGTAGGTTGCTCTTTGTCAACATATTTCTTTATTAGATTAGTTTTTAATGTGATGTCGTAAATAAACAAATTTTTTACGCTTACATTGCAAACGCTAGCTGAACCCTACGAGATAGATCAACTTAATGTACCACAGTATTGTACACCTTAAAAATGTCTACAAAAAAACTTGTGATGGTATATGTCTATCTCTTAGGGATAACCCACAATAACCATGTTTTATCCTTTACTTTTTACGGGAAGGAAATGGATTGACTCCTTACTCTAATAAGAAATGTTTAAGTTTAAATACTATTTATACCAACATGTAGACCACGCGAGTGAAACTTCGGGCGGTTGCTAGTTTAGAACATATTTAACGTAACTTTTTGGTACCACTTATAGAAATTATGCTCTATGCACTTTTCTTTTGTATTTCGCCTCACGACCTAAAAGGAGTTAGTGAAGGGGAACGTAAGCCAAGTTGCGCCTTATCGGTGACCGTTATGAAACGATTTAATTGCAGAGACTCAATTGTTCAAACTAAGCGGGACGACATGATAGGAATCGTCTCGTATCTGATGTTTCTAACTTATGTTGATATCTGTGAGAGCTATTCACCAAAACCTTTGTTATTATATCTAATCACTTGGTTATTTTAACTACTGATGAAATTTGTGCTTGGCTTATATTAATTAATCTTTAAAATATTTCGTATCACATGCTAAAAAAATTAAGAAAAATTGGGTATTGTCAAGGTTTTTAAATTAAGACAGGCTTATTATTATCACAGTACATAGTTATTGACTGTAGTAATTGTAATAAATGTATTGTGTGCAACGTATTGTGGGTAGCTGCACATAGGGCCATATAGCAAACCACTTCAAAAAACAATTATAAGTTTTGTTAATCGAACTATGAAATCCTGAAAATTGGAGTCAAAGTCTGGTGCTGATACTAGCTTGAAATAAAGCACTAAGTTCGTAAGTTCATGAATTGTGCTCTCGGATGCTGAATCGGAGTCTAAGTTACTTCAAAGTGTTCAAACAAAGGAGGTTTGATTGGCTCAATTCACATATCAAGTTCGATGTGAAAGTTGGCACAATGCCGGCGGAGCCATTATAATTTGCGATATTACAATTATTACAAATCCCCATTGAAATCTATTTGGAAACTAGTGGCTGCTTACAGCTTCGTTCGCAAGAATAAAAAATTAATTTGTATGTCCATGTACTTATTTCACACATATCCCATATTATTCTACGGGTTTTAAATGACTTATCTGCCTCTCTCAATCTCTCAAAAGTCAATTATATAAGTTAGTTACAAGACGTGACATTCGAGCAAATCCTTTGGTCATGCGAGTTTG